>JAWHQI010000094.1:1782500-3253333 GCA_033032865.1 Dactylorhiza incarnata | reverse complement strand
GCTAGCGTGCAGGTGTGGCGTGTTTTGCGGGTAGGAGCAATTTGCGTGCTCGTGTGCTTCGCGCGTTCCGGTGTCTATTCGAAGATCAAACATACTCGGAATTGCGCAAGAACGATCCGGTTGGAATTGTCCTGGCGAGCCGTCGAAGTTGCGGGACACAAACTCCGATTTGATTACTTGATTTTAGGGGAACCCTATGAAATATGTATGCTTAAAGGAGTAAAATACATAATATAAGACTACTCATACAAGTTCATGTGATTTAAATTCTTACACAATCTATTTACCCAAAGTTAGGTTCAAACATTTCTTTGCTTACACATCACACCATATTATGCTGACATAAATTTATCATACAAGTGTTGAGACGCCGACACCAAGTCGTAATCGAGTGCAAACTAATGATTGAGATCCCTTATTCGTAGTGTACAACCCATATTCTTCGAGGGCAGGACTCATCCAGTTCACGTGAGTAGAAGTTAAAGTCAATGGTCAAATCGAAGACAGCAAGCAGCTCACCAGAGGCATGTAATGCCACGTGCGAGTAAGGTCACTCGCCCCAAATTGGCGACTAGGAGTAGGCCTCGAAGTTACTCGCACAAGCCGGCGACTATCATCAGCCCTCGGGCCTACTCGCATATGGGCGACTATCAACTACAACTCGCCAAACATTGTCGATGTCCTTACCTAGTTGCCCGTTCTTCAGGTCCATCTAGACAATCTCGCAAGGGTCAGGTACGGACCGTACGGTCGCTTATGCTCTCCTCCCTCAAGATTTGTCTATAAATAGACCCCCAGGGGTATCAGGAATGACATTTGAAAAATCAGAGTTCAATCCCCCCATATAGGCGAGATTCTTATCAAGCCAGTTCCTTCCTAGTATCAAGCTCAGCCATTTGTGGTTGTGGTGGTATGGGAAATGAAATGGGCAAGCATGAAGTTATTTGAAAACTCTCTCTTTCTCTCTCTTAAACTTTCTCTCGTTCTCTCTCTATTCTCCCGATACAACACCCCCCCTCTCTATCCGCTGAACCCTAACTGGCCGCTCCTCCTTGCACTCGCCGCCGCCGCCGCCGAAGGAAGCTGCCACCTCCTCCTCACCATAGCTCCCACGGGCTCAAGGAAGGGAGCCTCCTCTTCCCTTTGGGACTTCCCTCTCCAACGGTCGTTCACCCGCTCGCAATCTCGGGACCGTAGCAGTTTGTTCATCCTCCTATCAAGCCTTCTTAGTTCAGTACATGGAGTCCGCGCAGTCATCCTTGTGATGACCGCATAGCCTAGTATTTTAGGCTATTTGCACACCATATAACCTCTCATCCCGACCCGACTCTCCTGTAACCCAGGCAGCCCGTCTTTTCTTAGAACTGCCCATTTGAGCAGCCTCCCACTAGTATGAATAGGGGTGAACAGTACCCAGAAAAGATCTTCATTCTGATCTGAATCCATCCAGAGCTTGCGACAACTCGCTGCGAACTCGGGCTTGGAACCTCCTAGGTGTTGCGAGCTCTACCTAGTGTGGACACTGAATTTATATCCATTTTTGACTAATCAATAAAATCATCAGCAACAATGAGTTGCAGTTGTAGGAAGTCTTTCCCTCGTCGTCCACGACATCTTTCTCCTTCCTCTCACCCATATCAACCATGAAGTAATCGATCGCTCTCAGTTTCTCCCATTTTCCTCTTTTAGCTAGCAGAGCATGAGATTCGTGGATTGCAATTTTAGCACAAATATCCCTGATAGTATCCACTAGATCGGGCGAGTCCCCAATCCCCATAATCCAGATTACTATCAGAGATAAAATGGAGGTGCACTAGATAAAGAGCGAGTGACTGGGCGACTCAATTCCTCTGAGGAGGCTCGTTGTGAGTTACTGCGAGACCCACATTGCTTTCATATGTTGCCACTCAAGAATAAAATATCCATATGCTCTTTTTTTAATATATAAAACGAATAATTAGTTAATCGTCTGCAAGTGTCGTAAATAGCGGCAACAAACATCTTAAAGGAGCTCGAGAAGCACAGGGCTCCAAACGCTGTGGCTCGAAAAGGGGGCAGAGGCAAGTGTGCGGGTTGAGGGGGGTAGGCTCAAGGAATTGAAGGCTTGGGATGATCCCTCGCGTGCGTTCAATAGAATGTCATGGGATCAAGCATAGACAAAAAGGGCGAAAGATGCCTGCTGAAGAATGTCTCGTTTCATTTTTCCTGTAGTCCACGAGGCCGACCGATGGTCAGAAGCGCTGGAGGATGCATGCATGTGATGGAAGCAGGATCAACGACATGAGAAGATCAGGTAGCAACCCAGGTGCCGACAACGAGATGCTAGTTGCGCCGAAGCTGAAGTAGCGATGCGGGAAGACGTAGAAGCCGGAGAGGCAACGCAGACCTCATGCCACGGTGTCGGAATGCTTCCGCAGTGCTGGAAGATGACGATTGGAAGCTCTTGCTGACGTGAACTGGCAAGAGGCTGGGCATGGTAAGAGAGCAGAACCTGACCCTTATGGAAAGCCCCCATCTGCTCTTTTTTAATATATAAATTGAATAATTAGTTAATTGTCTGCATGTGTCGTAAATAGCGGCGGCGGGAATCTTAAAGGAGCTCGAGAAGCACACGGCTCCAAACAATGTGGCTCGAAAAAGTGGCTGATGCAAGTGTGAGTTGAGGGAAAATTTTTTTGGTCCGGTTATCGGACCCTAAAAACGGTCCGGGTATAAATACTTCAATTCGCGAAAATGAATTTTTCCCTCCCAAATTACCGCGTCTTCTCCCTCTTCTCTTCCAGCCAGCTGCTCAAGTTTCCCCTTCTCATTTTTTCCGGCGAGCTGCATCGCTTCTTCTTTCTTCCCGGAGCTGCATCTGTTCTTTTGCTTTCTTCCGCGAGCTGCGCCTCGCTCTGCGTTTTCCTTTTTTCCGGCGAGCAGCAAAGCTTTCTCCTTGCTTCCTTTCTACCAGCGACAACCGGCTCTGTCGTCCTCGCAAACTTCGTCCAAGCCACCGTCGACGTATCTTCCGACGAGAAGTGCCGATCAGCTCCGCCACCATGGAGAAATCTAGAGAAACTTTAGAGAAGAACA
The DNA here is from genome assembly GCA_033032865.1 of Dactylorhiza incarnata. Lineage (NCBI taxonomy): Eukaryota > Viridiplantae > Streptophyta > Magnoliopsida > Asparagales > Orchidaceae > Dactylorhiza > Dactylorhiza incarnata. Next base: position 3,250,258 of record JAWHQI010000094.1, on the reverse strand, counting down.
TTCCGGCAGTCAATGTAAGCGACCGTCCTCGTATCTCTGTATTTTCTGTAGTTCTGGTTGTAAGTTTGATGCTGTTGGAGGTGTAATTGTAGTGTTTTGCAATGTGTTAATTTATGTTGATTGGGTAAAATCCAGTCGTAATTTGTTTATTTGTACTCTTACTGGATTATTCTCCGGCCGGAGTATACCTGCTTTGCAATTAAAGGTTGTTTATTTCTTAAACTAATGACTCGTTTTAATTCGTAGGAGAATGACATTGTTGTCTTTGCGACCGTGCACTCTGATGAAGAAGCCTACAATATGTACAGGGAGTACGCTCGCAAAGTTGGATTTAGTGTCGCAAAGAACATATCTTATATTGGACACATACTCAAAATGTGAAGGCAAGGGAGTTTACATGTGCAAAAACAGGCTATAAAAGATTGAATCCAGAGAAGGACGCACAAAGAAAATACCGCAAACTTGATACTCGTACAGGCTGCTTGGCTTGCTTGCATTTTGCTGCTGATAAAGAGGGAAAGAATTGGGAGGTGGTGAGATTCGTAGAGGAACACAATCACCCACTCGCTCCAGAAAATGACAGTCACTTGCTGAGATCTCATCGGGAAATATCTAATGTCCAGGGAAGTCTTCTGAAGAGTATGACTGGTGCTGGGATCAAAACAATTCAAGCATACAACTTCATGGCTGATGAGGTTGGTGGATACGAAAACATTGGTTTTTGTAAAACAGATGCGTACAATTATGTACAACGTGAACGAAGAGCACTAATAGAAAGCGGCGATGCCATGAGTTTGCTCAAAATATTTAAGGAAAGACAAATGGAAGATAGCATGTTCTCCTACGATGTCCAAACGGACGAGTTAGGACGTCTGACTAGTTTTTGCTGGATGGATGGTCATAGCAAGATTGATTATGATACGTTTGGGGATGTTATCATTTTTGATACCACATATCGATTGAATAAATATAACTTGGCTTGCGCTCCGTTTATTGGGATAAATCATCACTGGCAAAATGTCTTTGTAGGTGACGCCTTCGTTGCAGAGGAAACCATTGAATCTTTCTGTTGGGTTTTTGATACATTTTTAAGATTTGCCGGTGGAAAGCAACCAATCACTATTTTTACAGATCAGGATCAGGCGATGGCCGTTGCAATTGCAAGGGTTTTTACAAGCACTCGACACCGCCTTTGTCAGTGACATATTTCGAAGAAAGCTCCTTCAAAGGTTCCAGCCTTTAACAGTGATAAGAGTGTCAGAGCTTTATTCTACCATTGCATGAGCAAATGCGACGACCCGGTTGAGTTTGATTCATATTGGAGTGGGATGATTTCAAGAGGCAACTTGTAAGACAACAGATGGCTTTCTGATCTGCACAAAATTAGAAATAGATGGGCTACTGCGTTTAATAAGGACATTCTAGACCTTGGCATTCTATCTACTCAGAGAAGCGAATCAGCAAACAATGTATTACACGGCTGCGCAAAACCAACAAGTTCCCTTGTTGAGTGTTATACCGGGATGGAGAAGATGATTTCATCTTGGCGTAGATCTGAACATGATGAAGATTTTAAGTGTAAGCATGGTACCATCACTTTGAAATTTAAAAATTGTCCTTTATTAAAACAAGCTTCCAAAGTATACACAAGAAAAATGTTCTCCATTTTCGAACAGATTTTTATGGATGAAGCTATTAGAATGTGCATTTGTGAGGAAGTTAGATATGAGGATGATCATATTTTATATGTCACTAGACATTGTGACGCTTCTGTGGACGATAAGCAATGAGTTGTTAAAGTTAATTCGAACACATTTGATGTTATGTGTTCATGCAAGGGTTTTGAAACTAGAGGAATGTTGTGCAAACACATCTTATGTGTATACAAATCGAAGAATATAAAACAAATAAATTCTTGTTACATACTAAAGAGATTCACTCTTGCGGCCAAGAAAGAATTGGGTCTTTCAAAGAGCAGTTTCATGAAAGAAGTCCAACCCAGCTTAGTATTTAGAAACCATCTTCTACGGTTCACTTACGACTTAGCCCAAATGGTTGATACGTGCCATCGGGCCCAACAACATGTCTTGGCTGCCTTGACTGAATTAAGGAGAAGCACGGAAGATATTGTAGACAGAGAATTGAGGGTGAAGAAAGGATTTACTAAAGAAAATTTTCAAAGTACTAGCGGATTGAAGGATCCAAAAGGAGTACGTCCTAAAGGAGTGTCAAATGCTCGATTGAAGAGTTTTTCTGAAAAACCGGCAAAGAAGCAAAGTAAGTTTGCATTTTCATATTTGATTTATAAAATTACTTTCCATATCATTGCAACTACGTTTAATTTTAATAGTGTACAAACTATATGGGGAGGAAAAAGGAGTCTAAATCTACCACATGAAGATTAGATGAAGAACCAAAGGAGTTTGACTTTATAGGAAGTGGCAACTTCGAGAAAAGCCCCGACAATGTGTCCCCCAATGTTTTCAATGACGCGATTGACGAAGCTGCGCCCTTCAATTTTTGTAGTGTCCCTGATGTGCTTCTTTGGTGAACATTCATAGATTTTTTTATGTTGGTAACGCATTTGTATTCAACATTATCTCCACATGATTTTTAATGTTTTTATTCTGTTAAATTCTGGGCGGATTCAGTTTAAGGTTGTAAGAATTGAACCGTGCTGCGCCAAAAAAAATGTAATGTTTGCTACTATGTAGATCCAGCCGGATTTGTACCGTACTTGGATTTGTCTCAGCAGTTGGGTCTCAGGGATTCGTCCCAGCGGTTAGCCGCCGTTCGACATATCTTCATATATTCATAATCTCCATAATCTCCATAATCTCCATAATCTACATATCTTCAGCTCAATATTTATATCACTCTCAAGAATAATTCATATATTTGCTGAACAAAATTGCGCATGTATTTAGAACTGGCTTCAATATCTTAAAAAGCCAATATAATTTACAAAAAGTAAATAGAAGCAAATTGTTCGATATTTACTCAGCTGTCCCCAAACCATAATGTTCGTTAGTAAACTGTTCAAAATCTAACTAACAAGTAAAAACCATAATGTTCGAAATTTAACTATTGCTTTGAGCAAAAAAGCTCAATCATTTCAACCGCAATTTCGGCCCTGAATTTAGCCATCTTCTTCTGCCAACCTTTGAATGAAGCCCAAGATACTGATTTTGAGCGGGTGCCTGCCCCGATGTTTTGATGTCCCAAATCTTTATCCCAGCTGGGAGTGACTTGTCTGTATCCTGCTCCAAGTTGGATATCTGGGGGAAAAAACACATTAGGAAAAATACATTCGATAACACAGCCCAAAAATAAATAAACAGAATATACCAATGAGGGCAATGTAGAATGATGCATCGGGTTGGGCATTGAATCATAGAAGTACCACAACTGTTCTTTTAAACTACAAGTTAACAATGCCCAGTGGCCCGGCAAGTGCACTGACATCAAAATAATATCGGCCGCTTCGACATTTCTTGGGGTTATGTGGGCTAGTAATCGACCGTACTCGGCACCGCAACTCTTATAATACTGCATATATATAATATTTTAACATAACATCACTAGATAACAGACAATATAAAAATTTAAATTATAACTCTTACCGCATAATTTGGAGAGACATATATAAAGTTTCTCCATGCCTTCGGGGATTTGCTCCTCCGAATATCCAACACAACTGCAAAGGCATCTATATGGCTATCCATTAGCCATCCTTGCCGCAATAAATCCTCCATACCCGCTCTAGTTAATGTTGTGTTGCCACAATCGAATAAACAGTCCCTATAATATATATAGAGAAAAAAAGGAGTCACAAAATAATGAAATGCTCATGTTGTACCATCTAGCATAAATCCCTATATTGTATATAAAGTAACAATGACATTTGTATTAATAATCAGAAGTTTAAGCTGTATGATTTTATTATTATAATATGATGCAAAATAAGGCAACAAAAGATAATAAATAGACAATCTAACAATACTGCATTATACCTATATGAATCCATTAAAGATAAAAAGCTTTGATGAAAGTGCCAGAATATTAAATACACATAGAACAAGCTATACAAAAATTAAATACGCATAGTCCAAGACAATCACAATTACCTCTCACCATACCGACTCAATGTTGAGTCTATTACTTCTCTTGCAGCCGCTGTCAAATGCGATCGTCCCGGGAATTGGATTTCTTCTTTCCCGGTCGATTTAGAAGATAGACGTGTTCTTTTGGGGCATTTTGAATCGGGTGTGGACTCACTAACACTAATTGTTTCCTTTAATGATTTATTTTGTGTGGGAGGAACTAACGTAACAATGGGTGAAGATGGTGTGGGGACAACTGACTCCTTCTTAATCAGGGCCATAAGAGAATCAAATCTCTCTTGGCAATATGTTCGCAATTCACGGACCTCGGTCAGAATTTTTTCTTCGGATTGATTAATCTGTCTTTTAATTAACTTCTTCAATTCCTTTTCTTTTTTCTTCTTCTCCTTCTCTTTCTTGCCCTTCTCCAACAATCTTTTAACCTTCTCCCTATCCATCGACTCCTCAGCTACTTTCTTAACTTTTTCAACAATTCTCTTCGCCGGCCTCATCTTTAGAACCTCCTCAAAAGAGGAGTCCGAGTTCTCAGGACCGAGTACATCTTGCTCCTCCGTACTTAAGCCAACAAAACTTGGTCTTACCTACACATAAGATAAGTTGTGAACATCATCAACTAGTAGGGAGAACACAATTAACAAGAAAAACCAAACCTAATATAGAACATGAAGCTACCTCTTTCTTTGGAAATAAAAGTCTGGGCAGATCTTCACAGAACTTATAACTAAAACCACCTTTGGCGGCCCATCGGCATAAACGTGGCTTAACCATCGCATCCACCGGCACCTGTACGTTGGTGTGTTCGAAAAACCAAACCTAGAAGATAGTAAGCCAAAAAAGTTATTCAATAGAACCTCAATAGTACTGCATCAATATATTCAGTATTAAACATATTAAGAACTCACCACAAGAATAATGGAGCAGCCTTCGAGGTAGCCCAGACTTGCAGGTTCTTTTCGGGAGCAGCTAAGTGTATGTAGATCCTCAATTTGATTATGCAGAAATGTATGCACGGCCTTCGGCCAATTATATTTTCTAAAAGCATCTAATCCACTAAACTTTTCAAGGCATAATGGAAGTCTAAGAGACTTTAAGGGAAATAAAAACCGGCAAAGTAAGTACTTCACTAGTGCATTAACTCTTTCCACTTCCGTTTCATTAGAAGACGCCTCTATATTTGCTAATTCATTGAGATTGGTTACTAGGTCTGATTGTGTCACATTTGATAACGGTAATCTCTTAAAGTCGTACTCATGTCCCCTATTGGGTAGGCCAAGTATCAGGGCTACCTCATTGACAGTCATTTTAATGTAATATTGACATAATAGAAATGCACCCTTATCCGGCCTATACAACCTAATGAGTCTATAGAGCAGCGAAATATTCTGTGGTAGGTCGGGTAGGGTGAAGAAATGCATCAAAGAAGAGTTAATTAAGATCTGCCTTGAGCCCTCTGTAAGGACATCAAGCAAGGGTTCTGCATGTTTCTTACAAGTGGAAATTGCCCATCTACTGTTCAGGCATGTAATTGCTGCTTGGCCATCCATCTGCATATACAAATAGATAAACAATGTAATGTTCTGATGTGATACGGGATAGATCCGGCCGGAAATACCCTAAATCTCTAAATCTAAACAAGTGTAATGTTCTGATGTGATACGAGATAGATCCGGCCGGACCTGCAAAAATGTAGGCCAAAAAAAATAAACACCCACCAACCAAAACAAAAGCAGAAAAAAAAAACAGGGCAGATCTTACAACAAACAACTAAATTCTCAAATTCAGTACACAATCGGTTCTACAAATATGGCCTGGAAATTCAGTACTCAACTCCTAACCTAAGTTCATGTTAGATGAAAACAGAAATTCCGATGAAAGCTGAATACCCTAAGTTCATGTTATTAGATGAAAACAGAAATTTCTATGAAAGCTCAAATTCAGTACTCATTTTTTCTAACCTAAATTAATGTTAGAACCAAACAGATATTTTCCTTCATGAAATCGAAAATATTGTAGTATATCTGTGTGCTACCACATTTTTAATCGGAACTTCATACCTAGTCGGAACGGTCGGCCTCCGCAAGTTGTAGTATGTCTGAAAACCCTAGTCGACGAACTGCCCCTCACTGCTCGTCTGCGTCGCCGTCGAGCTCTGCGTCGCCGTCGAGTGACGGAAAATTTTCCTCTACCTCCTCTGCGCTCGCGTGGCTGAAGAGTTAGGGCCCGAGCTTTCTCCGAATGACGTTGTTCCCCGGCGAGGGTTTGAGCAGAGCGAGCAGATTTGAATTCGAAAGGGGGAAGCAAATGATAGTGGGGCCCAGCTGAAAGAAAAAGTATTTATATCCGGACCATTTTTAGGGTCCGATAACCGGACCAAAAAATTCGAGTTGAGGAGGGGGCTTGACTAATTGAAGGTGTTGGCTGTCCCGTGCGTGCGTTCAACAAAATGTCACGGGATCAAGCAGAGATAGAAAGAGAGAAAGACGTCAACTGAAGAATATCTCGTTTCATTTTTCCTGAAGTCCACGAGGCCGACCGGTGGTCAGAAGCGTTGGAGGAGGAAAGCCTGCGATGGCAGCAGGATCGGCGACAGGAGAAGATCGGGTAGCAGCCCTGATGCTGACGTTGAGATGTTAGTTGCGTCGAAGTCGAAGTAGCTATGCGGGAAGACATTGAAGCCGAAGAAGCAATGCAGACCTCAGGCCATGGAGACGGAATGCTTCCGCTGTGCTGGAAGATGACGATTGGAAGCTCTGGCTGATGTGAATTGGCAGGAGGCTGGGTTGTAGAAAGAGAGCAAAGGCTGAACCTTATCTTAAAGGAGCTCGAGAAGCACATGTCTCCAGACGATGTGGCTCGAAAAGGGGGCAGAGGCAAGTTTGCGGGTCGAGGAGGGGAGCTCAACAAATTGAAGGTGTGGGATGGTCCCTCGCTTCAACAAAATGTCACGGGATCAAGGAGAAATAGAAAGGGCGAAAGACGTCAGTTGAAGAATGTCTCGTTTCGTTTTTCCTGTAGTCCACGAGGCCGGCCGGTGGGCAGCAACACTGGAGGAGGCAGGCCTGCGATGGCAGTAGGATTGGCGGCAGGAGAAGTTCGGGTAGCAGCCCTGGTGTCGACGATTAGATGTTAGTTGCGTTAAAGCTGAAGAAGCAACATAGACCTCAGGACGCGGAGTCGTAATGCTTCTGCAGGGCTGGAAGATGATGATTGGAAGCTCTGGCTGATATGAATTGGTAGGAGGCTGGGCCATGCAAAGAGAGCATAGGTTGAACCTTATGGCAGCCCGGGTGCCGACGATGAGATGTTAGTTGCGTTGAAGCCGAAGAAGCAACGCAGACCTCACACACCTTTTTTGAGGATGGCAGTGGTATCGACAGTGAAATATGAAGATGGAAGAGGCTCTGAAACCAAGTTGTTATGGGCTCGCCCGTAACACGTCGATAGAGTCGGAGGAGGATGGCCGAAGGCGGGGATGACGGTTGCGTAGCATCCTATGGAGTTGGAACAATGGCTGCCTAAGCGAGGTGTTCTCAGAGAGAGCTACCACAATCTCTTGAAGACAAAGGAAATAGAACTTGGTACTTGATGCATTTCACTAGCCCAATGGGTCTTTAAATAAGACATACAAGGCGTATATATAAAAGGGACACTCGATTGCGATCTAGAATAATGCGTATATATATTTTTTTGGAAATCAGCGAGCCCTCTTATTTTCAGTAAAACTAAAAAGAGAATCCGTGTTTTCATGATTTTCTCGTAACTCGAAATCTCAATTCTCCTCCTGATTTCTCTACAACTGCTTTTTCATGACAACTCTAATCTCACCACTAGTTTCCCACCACTGTTTTTTTCTCCATCCACGACAAACAATCTTTAATCAGTGCACAGAAAAAGAGATTTCCCGAAGCAAACTCATGTTAATAGAGTTTGATTGCAATAATTTTCTCCATATAGAAATTAAAACACACTGAATTTATATTCTTATATTATCTCAACATTATTGCACACTCATCAACACAATTCTTAGATTAAATAAATACTTAAACTAGTCTTCATGATAAACATTAGAATCAGTCTTATAAATTACATGTTTATTTGACTCATGATGACTTATTATACATGGACTAGTACTCTATCTAACATGGCAACAATAATTCAAAAGTGGCACTCAAAGTGAGCTCTAAGGAATGAACTATATCTTATGTGGAGTAGCAACTAGGAACAAAGGATTCTTTCTAGTCAATGCCAAACCCATGGTTTCCTCCATATCCAATTCCTCCGGCCTCCTCCCTCCGGGGAGCTCCCAGTCAAAGTGGTAGAGAAGGTTCGCAAGTACAATCTCAATGCTGGCCATGCCGAAAGTTATGCCCGGGCAAATCCTTCGGCCTCCGCCATAGGGCAAGTATTGAAAGCGAGAAACATTGAAATCATTTTCATGGGTTTCAACTCTTTCCGGCTTAAAGCTCTCGGCATCATCCCAGCAAGTTGGGTCCCTCATGATCGCCCATGCGTTAATCAAAACTCTGCTTCCGGCGGGTATTGTGTAGCCGCCGATTTCTGTCGTTTCACTGCAATATCTTGGTACTAGGATTGGAGCGGGAGGTCGAATCCTAAGGCTTTCTTTGAGCACCATGTTTAAGTAGGGAAGGTTGGCAACGTCCTGTTCATGTATCTTCGTCTTCCCGTTGAAAGCATTCCGCACCTCTGACTGAACCTTGCGCATCACCTCGGGGTGCCTGATGATCTCTGCCATCGTCCATTCCATAATAGCAGATGTGGTCTCAGTCCCGCCCAAAATCAAATCCTGCAGTGAAGTTATATTGTCAATAGATGATCTGCTATTGAATAATAATTTAATAGTGGCAACTGAAACTTAAATCTTTGGTTTTGTCAAGTGTTTAAAGCACTAATTTTCTATTGAAAAATAACTAAATTAATTACTAAGAATTTTTTAATATATGTATTTGTAAAGAGTATGATGATAAGGTAGGATTTAATCTGTCACACACACACACACGAGTGACAGTATACGGGGGGCTTCCGCGCGGCCAACAAAAGTACTTCGGCGCTGTCGCTCGTTTAATGAAATAAAAAAATAAAACGGAGAAGATAATTGAATGGAGGGTTGGGATTGCTTTGATGGTCCATATCATTACACCATAAGGGGATAACCTTATATATTAGTATAGATAAAGATATGTCTCACCCTGACTGTTCATTTTAGATCAAAATTGATCTTTTTTTTAATCTTAGTTATTGATTTAAAATAAATTTACTAGCGCTCTTATTTTTTTCTCCAAGTCACGACAGTACCTCCTCTCACACGATAGTGGAATGGTGTGCGTGAGTGGAGATAGTCGTGATCTGGGTACTGTCACAACTGCACGGGGCGTGTACGTGCACTGTCACTCGCCTATATATAGAGAGAAAGGGATATGGATAGAAGCAATACTTACAACTATAACACCCTTGAGGTTTTCCATTTGTAGAGATGTGTCGAGGCCCCCGGTTCTCTTCAGTCTAAGCAGAACATCGACCAGATCCTCATTCTCTTCATCGTCATCTCTGCTCATGTAGTTGTGCTCGTGCTCCTCGAATATCTCATTCAAGGTTGCGTCCAAAACTTGGTGGATTTTTTCCAAGTGACGCCTCATTCCATTAATCTCGCCCAGAAATTTAAACGATGGAAATAAATCCGCCAAGTTGAACCCAGACATGTATTTGAATGTTTCCTTAACTGCCGTGAATATCTTGTCCTGCTGAGCGCAGTCCATTCCAAACGAGGCTCTGGAAATGGTTGTGTTTGCCACTGATAAAAGCATCTTGGTCATGTTCACCGGCGAACCACCGCCGGCTGCCATACGAATCTTTTCGACAAGATGATCGCTTTCTCTCTCCATGAGCGATCTGAAGTGCTTGACGCGCTTGGCGCTTAGCAGCTCGACTGTGCAGATCTTGCGCAGCTGGGCCCACAGTTTGCCGTGCGGAGCGAAGACGATGTCGCCGCCGTTGTACATGATGATCCTGCTCCCCATGAACTGAGGCCGGGAGGCGAGGCTCATGTCGTGCGTCTTCATGGACTCGGCGGCGAGCTCCGGCGATGAGATGACCATGAGGTCGACCTCTCCGAGCTTGAGGTGGTACAGAGGCCCGTATTTCTGTGCGAGGCTCCGCATCCTGCGGTGAGGATGGTCGCCGGCGAGGTGGTGCATGCTTCCGATGATGGGGAGTTTCCATGGCCCGGGAGGGAGGTTATGGCCTCTCGTGTTTCTTTGGAACCAGAGCTTGTCGATGAGAATTAAGAGGATGGAGGTGAGGAGAAGGAGCAGAATGGATAGCTGCAGGGCTTCCATTTTTGATCTAGCTGCGGCGGTTTGAGTAGCGAATTATAACATATTAGTACGTAATTCATGGCGGCCGGGTTATATATATATATATTATAGAGGGATGGAGCATGCTGTCAAATGCAGCTAGCTTGCTGTCTGAAGAATGTTGTTTCAACGCCTTTGAATGGTAGATGCTTTGTGCGGTCGCTGGCATGCTGACTTTCTGAGATCCGTCTAGCTTTTTTCGCCGGAGAAGTTTACAGCATGCGCCAAATTAGACCAAGTTGCGTCGGCTTATTAATTTGACTTGAATTTGACCCAAGTCAAATTTCTCACACTGTGCTCACGTCTGCGCTAAAATCCAAGAAACTTTCCGATTGAAATTGGGAGTTGTTAAAGGCACCGCAGTTTTGGCAAGTCGCGGTGCAATTTTTTCTAATTTAACTTTAAAATTACTCCCCCAAAATACTGATGACACCGCACTTACTTGCGCCGTACTAGTTTGAAAATTGAGTTTTGATGTGCACCTATAGATTCATAAGCACTCCCGGGGTGCGTACGGAGGATGCTCCACTAAGGAGAAGTGGAGTTGGTGGGGTCAAAGTTCAACTCATGATCGTAGGGGTGGAGGAATCCGCCGACGCGCGATTCGCGCTTCGTCAGCGCCGGGCACGATCAAGACCACACTCCACTGCTGGGGTGCGGTTAGCCCGCACCCCGCTAGTGGGGTGCAGGTAGCCTGCACCCCCTTAAGGGGTCCGCACCCCCTTAAGGGGTGCGGCCGCACCACCCGTGGTGAGGTGCGGCCAAGCCGCACCTCCCCATGGGGGGTGCGGCCAATAAACACCCCCCATGTTGGGGTGCGGCAAAACCAAACCCCCCATGATGGGGTGCGGCCGAGTCCCCCCGCGCCTTGCAGGGGATGCGGCCGAAACCGCACCCACCGGCAGGCGCTTTCGGGGCCCGTTTTCTCCTTGGTGTGTTTCCCTGTTTCTCGAGTGGCGCGACTTTCAGAGGGCACGTTCTTGCTTTCATAGAACGATCTATCTCCGTTCACTCAGAACACTCTTGTGGTCATTGCGCGCTCAGAGTGCTTAATCTCCGTGCTCGTTGCGCGCTCAGAACGCTCCCGTGATCGTTGCGCGCTCAGAGCACTCCCGTGCACATTTCGCTCAGAGCGCTCCCGTGCTCGTTGCGCGCTCAAAACGCTCTCGTGGGCGTTGCGCGCTCAGAACACTTCCACGTTCTCGACACGCGCGCAATTAACCTTTTTTAATTTCTCAGATTGCAGGTCTCGTTCGTCGCCTTCACCACCTTCAACGAAGCTGCCCGAACTACCCGAAATGTCCGAAATGCCCGAAATGCCCGAAGGGCGAAACAGTCATTTATGAAAAATGACAATTCGTGTGCTCCAAATCGATCTGCGTGATTCGCTCGTCAGGTGGTTACGGTGGTTACGATAATAAAATTACTGGGCTACCCCCGGCCAAAGCTATAAAAGAGCATAGAGCCTTCATTTCAAGACACCTTGCTTTCTGCACCCGAGAGAGCTCCGTTGAAGATTTCCTCTGAGTCCTTCGGCGCTCGAAGATCTCATTCGGGCTTCGAAGATCTCATTCGTGGACTTGAAGATTTCCTTCGCTTCGGAATACCATTTTCTTAAGTGATTCAGGAATTCTTCAAATCCCGAATGGTGACTCAGCGTTCTCACTTTTGTTCTCACAATCGTTCTCAGAAGAAGAAGTATTTAGTTTTCCGAGAGGTGGCCTGTCACCCTCAGAGTTCTCTCCATCTCTCTCTCTTTATCATTGTAACGAGCAGCGGCCTGTCGCGCTCGAGTTCTTAATTTTAATATGTAACACCCCAGAAGATAGTGGAGTTTGGTCGGCACAGCCCCGACCGCGTGGTTTTCACCCATTCCGGGATTTCCACGTTAAAAGTCATCGTGTCATTTATTAACTTCTTTCATTGACTGTTTGCGCACTCGGTTCGCTTCCGAGCTAAGGTGGTTCAATTTGACCAGTTTACCAGAGCTCCCGAGCGACCCCCAACAGTTTGACGCCGTCTGTGGGAAGAGTGTTCCCAAAACTCTGCGAAGACTTTCCAAAGTCAGAATTCATTTCACAGCAATACTCGTAACTGATGGCAATGGCCAGAAGTAGTGTCCGCACCACTGAAGAATCAATCCCAGAGGGGCGCGTCGATCCAGCTCCCTCACATTCACTCATAAACTCGCCTCCCGGGGAAGAAGCAGGAAATGCTCCCATGATAACGCTGGAAGGACGCATGCGTCAAGTGGAGGAGCATCAAACTGAGATGTTAACCCTACTAAGGAACCTCGAGGTTCCTCGAGCTCCCACTCCACCTCTGATACCAAATTCTCCGCTCCACCCAGCCCCGAACCATGCTCCGATCGAAGCAGCGGCTCGGGAAGATAATGTCCCAGAAGAACTTTCGGATGCAGCAAGCTCCGCTTATCCGGCTCGAGGACCAGAAGGCGACCACCATCACCAACGCCAAGAAAGAATCGGCCCTCCGCGGGCAATAACGAGGGCCACTCGAGAAAAAATCCGCGGCGTAATAGCAGAAGAGTACGGTCAGGTTGGGCGACGCGCATCTTTTGCTCGCCATCCCATGCACAACGGCTCCCCGTTAGTGCCTCACGTTCTGGCTCACCCAATTCCCCATGGCTTCAAGCTCCCCAACATAGAGATGTTCGATGGGACAGATGACCCACAGAAGCATGTCAACCATTTCACGACTATCATGAGAATCTACAACGCTCCATATCAACTCATCTGCCAGGTGTTTCCAGCAACCTTGAAAGGACAAACACGCACTTGGTTCCACTCTCTGCATGAAATAGCCATAAACAGCTTCGCAGAGATGGCGCGACAGTTCACAGACCAGTTCATCGCCAATCACAGAATTGTCCGAGACCCCTCTCATCTTTCATGAATCCGCCAGAACTACGGAGAAACTTTTAGGGATTTCTTTCGCTGCTTCACCACAGAGGCCAGACAAATCCCGGGAGTTGATCCTGAGCTCCCGCGGGGGCGTCTTCCTTGGGGGTCTCCGTCTTGGTGGCTTTTGCTCTACACTAATGCGGGAAACTGTGCCCAGCTACTCAGACCTCGTTTACCGGGTTGAGACCCAGATTGCAGCTGATGAGGCAATTGAAGCGCACCGCCAGCAGTTTGAGGGGAGCTCAAAGAGAAAGAGGAAAGAGCCGCCACCGCATCCGATTCACAATAATTACAACAAGCATCGCGACAACCTCAACCGAGACTGAGGATATCGCCAGCATCAGGACTACACTCCTCTAAACATTACCAGAACTAACGTTCTTCTGACCATCCGTGATAGCAACACGCTTCGCAGGCCCGAGTCGGTTGCATCGAACAGAGGAAATCAGTCGCAATATTGCGACTTCCATCGCGGGCATGGATACAGTACTGAAGGCTGCTATCGGTTGAAGGAGGAAATCAAACGTCTTGTCCAGCAAGGCCTCCTCGGAAGGTTTTTACTAAACCAAGTCTCGAATCAGCATGGACCTCAGGCTGACAATCCAGTAGAGGACAACGTCGTACCCCACCGCGAATGAGCCAGAGGTACCGGGCATGAAAACTTTTCCCCTAGTAGAGCGCATACATCCCGTGTTTCATCTATCATCAATTTCTGTTTTTTGCTTTTTCCAGTTTTTCGCTTTTAAAACAGTAAGCCGTAAGATTGTACTTGTGCGCATGTACCCATTGCGTATTTAAAATTACTACTGCTACTTTTTGACTCCATTAGTGATACGAATCATCTAAAGTGAGGCTATAAAAATTAAAATCACGACCTTCGATACTAACACCTAGCAGCAAACTTGCCACGTGGTGAAGAGAAGAGACCTCTCGCGAGTGGAGGATAAGTGTCGAGTACGACAATCTTAACTAAGTCTACCTAAAACACAACCTCTCCATCGCGCTGCTTGGACACCTTGCCTCAACGCTGCTTAGGCACCTCGCCACCGCGCTGCTTGAGCACCTTGCCTCAGCGCTGATTGAGCGCCTCGCTGATACACCCTTTGGCGGATATATATATATATACGCAAGTGCACGTGCCGAATCAAGTAATATAATGTGTAAGTAAAGATCGTTCCCACGAGGAAGTGTTAAATCTAACGCTCGCAATTACTAGCTTAACTTTTTCTTTAAATTCAAGTGGATTAATTAAAATGATTTGTGAAAACAACAAAAATCAAATCAAGTTACAAAAATGACTACTTAAAAATACTTTTGATAAAAATTTGGATAAATGGTCTTGCATATTGATTTCCTATGTCTATTGTGATGAGTTTAAATGTAGGTCTTAGTGAGGAGTTTAATCAACTATCCTGCAACGATTTGAAAATGAAAATCATTATCTCTCGATCTCTGAAATTCATTTACTCTTTATCCCCTAGTTATCTCTAACTTAGGCAACATTAAAGAATAACATGAAACACACAAATCTATGTTGCTAACGAGAAAACGAAATCTCTTTCTCTCTTCTACGCTATACTAAATTTATGATATGCTTTCTCCGCTCTTCTCTGGAATCTTGCAGCGTAGTATAAAAATGGAATTTTGGTTAAACACTTACGCGACTCCTCTCTCGAATCTCGCTGCGCAGTATGAAACATTCATCTAGCCTGACTCCTCTCTCGAATCTTGCCAAGCAAATTTAAAGATGAAACTTAAGCCAAAATTGTCAAGAACAAAATCATAAATTCGATAAAGATAGTCTTTCAAATATCCACAAGAAAATTAAAATCAAAACATCACAACAAATAAAGTACTTTCAACATACAAGACAGGAAATTAGTTCATGACGATGGAAATATCACACGCAATTAGAAAGATCTTACTAAACATGATTAGAGAAGATGAAAAAGTGCAGCAATTTGATCTCCAAGCAATGGCCGCCAAGTTCCTCTCCAAGCAATTGCTAGCCGAAAATGTTCTTTCTCCCTTAATTGAATAATCGTGAACCGCCTCCTTTTTTTTCTCTCAAAATGTCAATAATAACTTCTTTTTATGTCATAACTTCTTTTTTATCTTTTCCCTTCTAATTTGCGTAACTCCCCCTGATTAGTGCGTCAGACCCATTTTTGATAACCACCTCCTTTTTTAATTTCGGAATTAAAAACGGAATTTTCGGACTGCAGATTTGTTGCAACAACTGAAAAAGTTGTTGCAACAACTTTTACTTAGGCAAAAAATCTGATTTTTCTTCGCTTCTTCAAATTGGATTTTTTTTGACATTTCTACAAAGAAAACCACACACAATAATAATAGCCCAAATTTATATAAATGATATATTTAGTCATATTCCGAACATTTAATACAAATTTATGCACTTTAAGGTGTGTAATGATAAATTAATTAGGTAAAAATAATCTTTTTAAGAAGTTATCACACCCTCACACTTAGCATTTTGCTAGTCCCTAGTAAAGATAATCAACATTAGTAAATCGAGTGATCACCAAAGTAATATGATACAACTTCAATTTGCCCTTGCCACCAATATATAAATAATTATCACAAGAGATTTATTTGAGCAATTGAAAGATTTGTCAATCATTAAGATTTTAACAATCATAAAAGAAAAGCCTTAGTTTGATCAATAGTAGCATTCCACTAAGATTTCAAGTATTGTGTGTAACATCTCGACTAAGTCATTGGCGTACAGTGACCATACGAACTCCAAATTGACTTCCGTCAGTTCCGTTAGACTCATATAATCCATACGAGTGCAACAGAACTCGTTTCATTCCAATCTGAGGTCATTTGGAGAAAATGACCATTTTGAGTACCATAGTGCATCACAATGAAGTCGTTGAGGTACAGTGACGACACGTACTCCAAATTGACTTCTGCCAGTTTCGTTAAACTCGTACAGTCAATACGAGCGCAACAAGACTCGTTGTGCTTCAATCCGAGGTCATACGAGAAATATGTCTGTTTTAGGTTTTCTAGACCGCCACGACATAGTTTTAAAAGACTAAGCGTACGAACTCGGAATCAATCTCAGTCACTCTCAATTGACTCCTAATGTCAAAATAAGAGCAACAAAGTTTGTTGTAACCAATTTCAATGTTGAAAAGTCAAACCACGTTCAAATCAAGTTTTAGGTCACACCGAAGAGCGTACACACACCCATGTTGATTTGACACCCCAATGTTGACCCTCTACCCGACGATTTGGATCCACTTGTACCTTGACCAATATGGGGGACCCACCATAGGGTTGACTTTAGTCAAACACCCCAAACTTTCAATTTTTGGAATTTTCCCTAAGAGGGAGCTTAACCCCCCCCCCCCCCCCCCCCCCCCCCCCCCCCCCCCCCCACACACACACACACACACACACACACCAAGAAGGATTGCCCTACGCTTTAGCCTTGGTTAGCCAATCCTAGGCTAGTGGAGGGAGGGGAGGGAAGAAATATCTTCCCCCACCCCTCCCTTAATCTTTAGTTCCACATTGGGAGGAAGGGAAGGGAGCTCCCCCTCCCTCCTTATAAATATAGCCCCCCCCCCCCCCCCCCCCCCCCCCCCCCCCCCCCCCCCCCCTCCCTCTCTGAACTCACACTCACCCCCCAGCCAACCCCTCTCCTCTGCCTGAACCCCCCATTGCCGGAAAACTTCCCCCCAAACCCACCACCACCGCCGCCACCAATGGCCCACCTCCCCAGCACCTCTTGACCCCCCCCCCCCCCCCCCTACAGGTGGACACCTTCCCCTCCTCCTTCCCATTCCCCCCGGCAACTTGCCTGCCCCCCGGTCGCCGAAGTGACGCCAGCACCACCCAAGCCATGCCCAGGCTCGGGTGGTGGCTCAGCCGTGCGAGCCTCACCCCAGCGCCAGGGCCCCACCCGGGGATGCCTGCCCCGACAAAGGGAGGCGACAAAGCCGCATGAGAATGCGTCTCCGGCGGCACCCGCAAGCCCTCCCCCCTCTCTGTTTTCCTGTACGGCTTCGGCAGCAATTTTCGGCGGCGGTCAGCGGCGCCTGGCCGCCGGATCACCCCCAGAGTCAAGCCCCACCCCCGGCGACCCTGCCGGGTGCAGTGGGAGGCTCACCTGGAGGGAGGGGTGGCGCGACATCGACCAACATGGCTCATGCAGGCCGCGCCAACCGCCCCCTCCTCCTCGTTGAAATCCGACGGTGGCCGGCGACGCCAGGCCGCCGGACCACGACGAGTCGACCGGGGCGGCGCCGGTGCCTGGCATCCGCTGCCCGGCGGTGGCAGCGACTGCCACCTTCCGCACCCCCGTCAAGAGATGGGGGCCGTCCGATCTCCATGATGAGATCAGACGGCCCCTGTAACCCAGTTCCCCCTGCATGTTATTACCCCCCCCCCCCCCCCCCCCCCCCCCCCCCCCCCCGCAACGGACCAGCTCTGGATCCGCTGTGGGGATCGAAGGACGGCGCGCCATCCGACTCTCCCTCTCTCCTAGAAAGCTCTATCCACACCCCAACCCCCATTTCCCTTCCAGATTTTTCTGAGGCAATTCTAGGCTCCTAGGGAAAACATTTTGAACATGAAATATGTTTCTCATTAAGAGGTCTAACACTAGTATTTTTTTGGGAATTTTAGGAGGTGTTTTGCTATTTTTAAAGGCACTTGCAAAGTTTAATTGAAGGAATTAAAAGCCCTAACAGCTTTGGAAAGTTCATGAAAAATTATAGGCTCAATTTTAGGACCTCTTGGATGCACTATCGAAGTTTGGGGCTTTTATCAACTAATTTGATAATTTTAAAAGCTTAAATAAGGTTTCTTCGGGCAAAATAAACCCCCAAAATGGGCTGAAAAATATTGGGACAACTTGTGGGCCCTTAACATACTAGTTTAGATATACTATAAAATTTTGGGGGACATCTGAAGAGAAATGGTGGGCTCGCCAATTTTTCTAGAATATGAACGAAGTATATATTATCGAACTTTCAAACAAATTTGGGGAGAAGAAATCGTAACACGCTAACGCGTCATAATCATGGGACGACTTTATGAATAAACCACAACCCGATAATTACAGGTGTAAACTCAAAACCAAAAATGATGTGGAGTTTTATGAAATATTGAGCTGCGTTTAGGATAATTCCTGGACTATAACTAAGAATGGCAGAACTGGGAAAGAACCCCTATGAACGGGGATAGAACAAAACTTTCCTCTTAAGAACGGAGATGGAACTCAAGCCTCCTGATTATGGAGTGATGGACTACTAATCCTTTTTATTTATTTCTTGTACTCCAGTCTCGCACTGGTCAGATATTTACTGCCTTTATTTAAGTCCTTTTAACACTCCAGTCTTGCACTGGTCAGATATTTACTGCCTTAATTTAAGTCCTTTCGGTATTTCAGTCCCGCACTAGTCAGATATTTATTGCATTTATTTAGTCCTTTCAGTACTCCAGTCTCGCACTGGTCAGATATTTATTGCTTTTATTTAGTCCTTTCAATTCAGTACTCCAGTCTCGTACTGGTCAGATATTTACTGCTTTTATTTCGTCCTTTCGGTACTCCAGTCGCGTACTGGTCAGATAGTTACTGCTCTTATTTAGTCTTGTCGATAATCCAGTCTCGTACTGGTCTGGTTATTTCGGCCTTTGCTTTCGGTCTTCCTTTCAAGTACTTTATTCAGCACCGCAACTCTGCAGCTTATTTTGAACCATAACCATCGTACTTATCACAAACTATTATAACTACGGTGCTAACCCAGGTTCTGCTCTAGCAGACGACTTTTCCTGCTTTGTGAGGCCTTAGTTGGGGATAACCGCGAGTTGAGTATCTCCTCCCGGGTTAGCCCCAAATAATGTGCCCTCACCCCCGTTGCACCTCCCGGCCAAAAGTTGGGTAACCGGTCAAGTCAAGAAAGTCGCGACAGACCTGAAGGATATGATCCTTTCCATAATATGCTTGTAAAATGCTTGCTGTAAAAGTGGCGGGTCGATCACGCCCACAGACTGTTCGTACCGGTGCGGGAGAGTTGACGACTCATGGCGACAAGGAGATGTGCACGTCGAGTTATCACCACTCTGTACCCGATGATCTACCTCCACTGGTCGGCCTAAATCTCGGAATCGTCGAATGTCGCTCACATCCAAGTAGTACACCAAGTTGTACGAGAGGGCTTGGGTGATACGGTACGACTACGCTCATAAGTGGCAGGACTGGCCACTGTCACCGACGGCCACATCGACGAGGCCCGCGAGGTTCGCTACCCTGGTAGAAAGAAAGCGGTCCAATCTGTGTCGACATAGGGTTTTATGAGCGGGTTTTGAACACCCGCGTTGTGTGTGCAAACTATGATTATTAATGATATAAGCTGAGTTTTTCTTTATATAACTGTTAGCGTTATTAGGATGCCCGGTTATATACATGTTGCTAACTCTTCTTGCTTCGGCTATCTACTTTTGGGTGCTTAGACTCGTCCTCAGGATACAGATCTGGGGAGGAGATGTGTTTTCCACTTAGCTCTGTGACTAACAGTTATTTTTATGACCATTCACAGGAGATGGGACACCGCGAAGCCCCCACACCGCTTGATGGCTTAACAACTCTCGAGATTGCCCAATCAGATACTCCAGCCTCACCCCTCATCTTCCGTAACGTGAGTCCTAGAGTATAAGGCTAAATTAGGAGTGTATAAGTTGTAGTAGTTACTTTTAGCCCACAGGGCCGTTCATGTAAACAGTGGGCTACGACCTTTTGCTTATATATATATGTGTGTGTGTGTTCGTGTGTGTGTGTGTGTGGCCTTGTTAGACTTTCCTTATGATTGCTTCCGCAAAGTGACTCTGATGTGATGTGTTGATTCTTATGGCTGACAAGGCGACCACTCAGTGCTTGAGATGGTGGGCCGTTGCCACCCGAGAAGCTCTAAGTGGTCGTCCTTGGGCAGTAAGATCCCCTCTCCCTGACTTGGGTTCAGTTCGGGGGGGGGGGGGGGGGGGGGGGGGGAGGGGTCTTACAAATGGATCATAGTTATCACGATCCGACCACATGGGGCAGTCTTTAGATCCTCCCTTACCAGGTTTTGTTTCTTGGTTCGGGACAAACCACGCAGCGGAAGCCTGGTGGACCCGTATGTTAGAGTTTAAGGATTCTAGACTGCACAGTAGTACACCCACACGCATTTCGCTTTCGTTTCAGTCAGGTTTTGCAAAATTCCCTTACTTTTGCAAGTACTGATGTTCGTCTGTTACTTCTTCAGATACCGGAGTCCAATAACGGGAGGTCATCCTCTAGGGACCAGTACCATCCTACTACACCACCATACCCGGTTGCTCCAACTGCAGTCCCTTTTACTGAGATCGACATGGGATGGACGTTGACATCACTACTGGCCACCTTCCAGACGACCATCTTACGGCCACCTCAGCAACCTACCGTGCCCACGAACCTTCTGACGACCTACCTAGGGCTAAGGCCCCCTATCTTCTGAGGCACTGAATCCTCCATGCAGGCGGAGGAGTGGGTAGAGAGAGTGGAGGAACTACTAGTCGGTATGATGTGCCCTGTCATTGCCGCAGTGTCCTTAGTGGTGACGTTATTAGAAGGCTATGCCCGAGACTGGTGGAGGGCAGCCAGCCGCTCCACTTTCAGAGGGCGACCACTCAGCACGATTCTCTGTGGAGAATTTTCTGAGGCCTTCCTGGAGCACTTCATCTCAGATGCTGACCGAGTTGCACTCCAAGAGCGGTTCCTGCACATTCGTCAGGGAGAGAGGACCGTACCAGAATACCAGCGCGAGTTCATCCACTTAGCCCGATTTGCGGGGACACTGACAACCACCGATAGAGATAGAGCCGCTAGGTTCTACCGAGGACTGCGCGATGAACTACGACAGGCCCTGATCATGATTTCGCAGTCTACCTTCCACACGATTGCCACACATGCTGCAACATTAGAGATGGACCAACGGATGGTAGCCCAGCAACTGAGAGGACATGTGGAGGTTCCCCGGACCCAGGGCTGAGAGAGAGGGACTGCCCCTCGAGGGTAGGACCGAGGTAGGAGGCAGCGTCACCGACACCAGCCCTACAGACAGGCACCTCCAACCCCAACACCCCGACCAACTCCAGCACCCCAGCCCGCACCAGCTGCCCGACGAGATGTTCCCTTTGCAAGGAATTGCTTCCTTTGCCAGCAGCCTGGACACATTATAGCCTTTTGCCCCCAGGCTACAGGAAGGCCAGGCTTAGGAGCAGTACAGGGAGAAGCAGAGAGAGGACGAGGATGAGGAGGTCGCAGAGGACGGCCCGCAGGCTGGAGGGACCAAGCCAGGTAGGGTCGAGCAACACCACTTGAGGCGTATGAACTAGACCTTCAGCACAGACCTGCACCAGATGTGTTATAGGTATATTATCTTCGACATTAGTGATGGCGTACCTGGTTGTTATTATCTAGTAGAAAACATACGATATATCCCTTTTGTGTTGTTATATATGGACCCCATCTGTATATCTATAAAGGCCATGTGATCATAGTATACATATATGTTACCAGGTTTACTTTTGGTAGAAGGTCACCCTGCTAAAATATTATTCGATACTGGTGCCACACATTCCTTCGTCTCCTGGGATTTCATCGCAAACAAAGAGAACAACGTTCGATCGTCTGGAATGTCAATACGAATACGACTCCCATACGGGTCAGACATGACGTCTACAGAAAAGTGCTCATTCCAAGCGATGCTGGGAAACATGGAGTTCGAGATCTTCGCAACCATTCTAGCAATAACCGGGTTCAACATCATCTTAGGGATGGGCTGGTTGGCTGAGCACAACACCCAAATAAATTGCTCGACCCAAGAAGTCAATCTTCGAAACTCAAATGGTCAAACTATCACTCTAGCAGGTATATCTTCGGTCACTCGCATCATACTAACGTCCACACAAACTATCAAATCGATCCGATGAAAGGACGAAATGTACATAATCTACTTCGAAATGGAAGACAAAACTCAAGTGCTCACCAAGGTGCCCATAATCCGAGACTTTCCAGATGTTTTCCCCGAATCCCTTCCAGGGTTGCCCCCGCAGCGAGAAGTGGACTTCCAGATCGAACTTGCACACGGAGCTCGACCAGTGTCCCGAGCACCGTGCCGAATGGCCCCGAAGGAACTAGCCGAGCTTAAGATACAGCTGCAAGAACTAATCGATGCAGGTTTCGTTCATCCAAGTACCTCGCCCTGGGGAGCCCCCGTGTTATTCGTCAAAAAGAAGGACGGGTCATTGCGCTTATGCATCGACTACAGGGAACTAAATAAACTTACCATCTGAAATACCTATCCCCTACCCAAGATATATGAATTATTCGATCAGTTGCAAGGTGCATCCATTTTCTCCAAAATGGATCTAAGATTTGGATATTACCAACTTCGGGTGCGAGAGAAGGACATCCCCAAAACAGCCTTCAGCTCCCGCTATGGACTCTACGAGTTTATGGTAATGCCGTTTGGGCTGACCAACGCCCCATCCGCCTCCATGGCCCTAATGAATAAGGTGTTTGAACCGTTCTTGGACCACTTTGTGATCGTCTTCATAGACGATATACTCATCTACTAGAGGAGCAAGGCAGACCATTCCAGGCATCTCCAAATGGTACTACTCAAATTACGAGAACACTCACTCTTCGCAAAATTCAGTAAGTGCGAGTTCTGGATGGAGGAAGTCGGATTCCTTGGACACACAATCAATAAGAACGGGGTAGCAGTGGACCAGGCCAAGGTACAGACATTACAGAATTGGCCACCACTTAAGTCAGCCACAAATATCAGAGGCTTCCTTGGTCTCGCCGGATAATATCGTAAGTTCATGGAAGGATTTTCAAGGATCGCCTTACCCCTTACAACCCTCACCAAAAAGGATACAGAGTTCCAATGGACACCCGAATGCGAAGCAGCGTTTGTGGAATTAAAGAACCGCCTAACCTTCGCTCCAATTCTTACAATCCCCTTAGGCACTGAGGGCTTTCAGATCTACACAGACGCATCCCTGAAAGGATTGGGAGTTGTACTAATGCAGCATGACTGGGTAGTCGCATACTCATTGCGATAGTTGAAGCCTCACGAGCTTAACTACGCAACCCATGACTTAGAGTTGGGTGTTGTGGTATTCGCTTTGAAAATTTGGAGACATTATCTATACGAAATAAGATGCGAGATCTTCTCCGACCACAAAAGTCCCAAGTACATCTTCACCCAGAAGGAACCAAACCTCCGACAACGTCGATGGTTAGAATTTCAGTGTGATTACGACTTCGCCCTCCAATACCACCTCGACAAGGCCAACAAGATTGTGGATGCCATGAGTCGACAACCCCCTGTGACCGGAAGTTGGCTGGAACTGATACCAGGAGAGTTGATCAAGTCCTTGACAGACTTAGACATCATCCTTATCACCCGCAGAAACCCTATGGACTACCAAACTCAGCTATATTGGATGGAGATACAATGTGATATTAGGGACAAGATACGAGAGGCACAAAAGGTCGACCCAGAAGCGGCTCCAATCATCCAGACCCTGCAACATTACGCTCAAGAGGACTACAATTTATATGATGGTATTCTACAATACAAACACCGCATATTCATCCCTTCCACCGAAGGGATCCGAGAAGAGATACTTCACGAAGCACACCAATCGAGGTACTCTATTCACCCAGGGGTGGTGAAAATGTATGCAGATTTACGAAGGACACTGTATTGGCCAGGTATGAAAAGGGACATCACCAATTATGTGGCACACTGCCAGACCTGTCAAATGGTCAAGGCAGAATGCCGCAGTCCAGGAGGCTTACTACAGCCTCTGGCCATACCAGAATGGAAGTTTGAGGATATTTCTATGGATTTTTTCCATGGCCTGCCCCGCTCTCGTGCAGGGAACGACTCTGTATGGGTCGTGGTGGATCGCCTTACCAAGGTAGCTCGTTTCATCCCAAACCGACAAAGTGACGACGTTGATGTTCTAACCAGGCTTTCTATAGAACAGGTAGTCCGATTCCACGGAGTACTCAAGTCCATCGTATCCGACCGCGACGGACGCTTCACTTCGAAGGAATGGAGAAGGGTACAAGCTTATCTGGGGATCAGGCTAGCCTTCATCACCGCTTTTCACCCCCAGACAGACGGGCAAACAAAAAGGACGAATCAGACGATGGAGGACCTTCTCCGACTGTGCATAGTCAAACACAGCGAACCTTGGGAATAGGTACTACCCTTGGTAGAATTTTCATATAACAACAGTTTTTAGGCAAGTATTAAGATGACACCATATGAGGCTCTGTATGGGAGACGTTGTCGAACTCCGCTGCCATGGGCACAAGATGAGGACCCAGAAGCTTTGGGGGTCACTTACATAGACGACACCACGACATCAATAAGGTTAATCCGAGATCGAATGCGAGAAGCGCAGAGTCGCCAAGCAAATTATTACGATGCACGTCATCGACCGGTAGAATTCAACGTAAGGATATGGTATTCCTAAAGATTAAACTAATGCACGGGATCTCCCGGATAAAGAAGCAGAAAAAGCTAGATCCTCGCTACCTGCGCCCATATCAGGTCATAGAACGAATTGGCCCCGTGGCAAACCGATTGGCTTTGCCCGTTGAATTGGGAAACCTTCACGACGTTTTTCACATTTCATCATTGCGACGCGTTCTCCGACAACCAGATCAACATCTTCCCACACCACCGATACCGATACAGTCCAACCGATCCGCTCAGCTTGAGCCAGTAAGGATAGTGGACTCCAAGGTCCAGAACCTACGAAACAAAACCATCACGATGGTTAAGATCTTATGGTCAAACTGCGGACGCGAAGAGTTTACATGGGAACCAGAAACTCTTGTTCGAGAAAGATACCCGACACTCTTCTCGCGGGTATGTTCTTCCCCCTATCTTAAGCAATTTTCGAGGACGAAAATCCTTTTATTTTTATTGGATTGTAACATCCCGACTTTTATTGGGTCACTATATCCTAGTGGACCCAATAAAAGTAACCCCGAAAGATAGACAGTGACCATATGAACTCCAAATTGACTTCCGTCAGTTTCGTTAGACTCGTATAATCCATACAAGTGCAACGAAACTCGTTCCATTCCAATCCGAGGTCGTTGGGAGAAAACGATCATTTTGAGTATCAGAGTGCGTCACAACAAAGTCATTGGGGTACAGTGACCATACGAACTCCAAATTAACTTTCGTCAGTTCCGTTAGACTCGTATAATCCATACGAGTGCAACGGAATTCGTTCCATTCCAATCCAAGGTCGTTTGGAGAAAACGACCATTTTGAGTATCGTAGTGCGTCACAACAAAGTCATTGGGGGTACAGTAACCATACGAACTCCAAATTGACTTCCGTCAATTCCGTTAGACTCATATAATCCATATGAGTGCAACGAAACTCGTTCCATTCCAACCCGAGGTCGTTTGGAGAAAACGACCATTTTGAGTATCGTAGTGCGTCACAACAAAATCATTGGGGTACAGTGACCATACGAACTCCAAATTGACTTTCGTCAGTTTCGTTAGACTCGTATAATCCATACGAGTGCAACAGAACCTGTTCCATTCCAATCCGAGGTAGTTTGAAGAAAATGACCATTTTGAGTATCATAGTGCGTCACAACAAAGTCATTGGGGTACAGTGACCATACAAACTCCAAAGTGACTTCCGTCAGTTTCATTAGACTCGTATAATCCATATGAGTGCAACAGAACTTGTTCCATTCCAATCTGAGGTTGTTTGGAGAAAACGACCATTTTGGGTATCGTAGTGCGTCACAACGAAGTCGTTGAGGTACACTGACCACACGTACTCCGAATTGACTTCTTTCAGTTCCGTTAAACTCGTACAGTCAATATGAGCGTAACAAGACTCATTGCACTTCAATCCGAGGTCATACGAGAAATATGTTCGTTTTAGGTTTTGTAAACCGTCACGGCATAGTTTTAAATGAATAAGCGTACGAACTCAGAATCAATCTCAGTCAGTCTCAGTGGACTCCTAATGTCAAAATAAGACCAACAAAGTTCATTGTAACCAATTCCGATGCCGAAAAGTCAAACCACTGTCAAATCAAGCTTTAGGTCACACCGAAGAGCGTACACGCACCCGTGTTGATTTGACACCCCAATGTTGACCCTCCACCCGACGTGTTGGACCCACTTGGACCTTGACCAACGTGGGGGACCCACCATAGGGTTGACTTTAGTCAAACACCCCAAACTTCCTATTTTTGGAATTTTCCCTAAGAGGGAGCTCACACCCCCCACCAAGAAGGATTGCCCTAACCTTTAGCCTTGGCCAGCCAATCCTAGGCTAGTGGAGGGAGGGGAGGGAAGAAATATCTTCCCCCACCCCCTCCCTTAATCTTTAGTCCCACATTGGGAGGAAGGGAAGGGAGCTCCCCCTTCCTCCCTATAAATATAGCCCCCCTCCCCTCTTTGAACTCACACTCACCCCCCAGCCAGCCCCTCTCCTCTGCCTGAACCCCCCTTGCCGGAAAAGTTCCCCCCAAACCCACTACCACCGCCGCCACCAATGGCCCACCTCCCCAGCACCTCTCGAGGCCCCCCTATACAGGTGGACACCTTCCCCTCCCCCTTCCCACTCCCCCCCGGCGACTTGCCTGCCCCCCCCCCGTCGCTGGAGCGCCGCCAGTACCACCAAAGCCATGCCCAGGCTCGGGTGGTGGCTCGGTCGTGTGAGCCTCACCCCAGCGCCGGTGGTGGCGCTGGGGGAGCAAGACCCCACCCGGGACCCCTGCCCCGGCGAAGGGAGGCGGCAGAGCCGCCGGAGAACGCCTCTCTGGCGGCACCCGCAAGCCCTTCCCCCCTCTCTGATTTCATGCACCGCTTCGACGACAATTTCAACAAGCCCTACCCCGAAGACCCGGTCAGGGGCAGTGGGAGGCTCACCTGGAGGGAGGGGTGGCGCGACATCGACCAACATGGCCCATGCAGGCCGCGCCACCCGCCCCCTCCTCCAAGTTGAAATTTGATAGTGGTCGGCGGCGCCAGGCCGCCGGACAACCGCCAGATTGGTCGCCGGCCCCCCGACGAGTCGACCGGGGGCGGCGCCGACGCCTGCTGCCCAGCGGTGGCAGCGACTGCCACCTCCCACACCCCCGTCAAGAGACGGGGGCCGTCTGATCTCCATGATGAGATCGGGCGACCCATGTAACCTAGTTCCCACTGCATGTTATTACACACCCCCACATCAGATCAGCTCTGGATCCGCTGTGGGGATCGAAGGACGGCTCGCCATCCGGCTCTCCCTCTCTCCCAGAAAGCTCTATCCGCACCCCAGCTCCCATTTCCTTCCAGATTTTTCTGAGGCAATTCTAGGCTCCTAGGGAAAAACTTTTGAACATGAAATATGTTCCTCATTAAGAGGTCTAACACCAATAATTTTTTTGGAATTTTAGGAGGTGTTTTGCTATTTTTAAAGGCTCTTGCAAAGTTTAATTGAAGGAAGTAAAATCCCTAACAAGTTTGGAAAATTCATGAAAAATTATAGGCTCAATTTTAGGACTTCTTGGAGGCACTATCAAAGTTTGGGGGTTTTATCAACTAATTTGATAATTTTAAAGGCCTAAATAAGGTTTCTTCGGGCAAAATAAACCCCCAAAATGAGCTGAAAAATATTGGGATAACTTGTGGGCCCTTAACATACTATTTTTGATATACTATAAAATTTTGAGGGACATCTAAAGAGAAATGGTGGGCTCGCCAATTTTTGAGAAAACGAACGAAGTATATATTACCGAACTTTCAAACGAATTTGGGGAGAAGAATTCGTAACACGCTAACGCGTCATAATCATGGGACGACGTTATGAATAAACCACAACCCGATAATTAAAGGTGTAAACTCAAAGCCCAAAATGATGTGGAGTTTTATGAAATATTGAGCTGCGTTTAGGATAATTCCCGGACTATAACTAAGATAGGCAGAACTGGGAAAGAACCCCTATGAACGGGGATAGAACAGAACATTCCTCCTAAGAACGGAGATGGAACTGAAGCCTCCTGATTATGGAGTGATGGACTACTAATCCTTTTTATTTATTTCTTGTACTCCAGTCTCACACTAGTCAAATATTTATTGCCTTTATTTAAGTCCTTTCAGTACTCCAGTCTCGCACTGGTCAGATATATACTACCTTTATTTAAGTCCTTTCGGTACTCCAGTCTCGCACTGGTCAGATATTTACTACGTTTATTTAGTCTTTTTAGTACTCCAGTCTCGCACTGGTCAGATATTTACTGCTTTTATTTAGTCCTTTCAGTACTCCAGTCTCGCACTGATCAGATATTTACTGCTTTTATTTAGTCCTTTCGGTACTCCAGTCGCGTACTGGTCAGATAGTTACTGCTCTTATTTAGTCTTGTCGATAATCTAGTCTCATACTGGTCCGGTTATTTTGGCATTTGCTTTCGACCATCCTTTTAAGTACTTTATTCAGCACCGCAACTCTGCAGCTTATTTTGAACCATAACCATCGTACTTATTACAAACTATTATACCTACGGTGCTAACCCAGGTTCTGCTCTAGTAGGCGGCTTTTCCTGCTTTGTGAGGCCTTAGTTGGGGATAACCGCGAGTTGAGTATCTTCTCCAGGGTTAGCCCCAAATAATGTGCCCTCACCCCCGTTGCACCTCCCGGCCAAAAGTTGGGTAACCGGTCGAGTCAAGAAAGCCGCGACAGACCTAACGTATATGATCCTTTCCATAATCTGCTTGTAATCTGCTTGTAAAATGCTTGCTATAAAAGTGGTGGGTCGGTCACGCCTGCAGACCGTTCGTACCGGTGCAGGAGAGTTGACTCATGGCAACAGGGAGATGTGCACATTGGGTTATCACCACTCCGTACCCGATGATCTACCTCCACTGGTCTGCCTAAATCTCAGAATCGTCGGATGTCGCTCACATCCAAGTAGTACACCAAGTTGTACGAGAGGGTCTGGGTGATACGGTATGACTACACTCAGAAGTGGCAGGACTGGACATTGTCACCGACGGCCACATCGGTGAGGCCCACGGGGTTCGCTACCCTGCTAGAAAGAAAGCGGTCCAATATGTGTCGACACAAGGTTTTGTGATCGGGTTTTGAACACCCGCGTTGTGTGTGCAAGCTATGATTATTAATGATATAATCTTAGTTTTTCTTTATATAACTATTAGCGTTATTAGGATGTCCAGTTATATACGTGTTGCTAATTCTTCTTGCTCCGACTATCTACTTTTGGGTGCTTAGACTCGTCCCCAGGATACATATCCGGGGTGGAGATGTGTTTTCCACTTAGCTCTGTGAATAACTGGTATTTTTATGACCATTCACAGGAGATGGGACAACGCGAAGCCCCCACACCGCTTGATGGCTTACCAGCTCTCGAGATTGCCCGATCGGATACTCCAGCCTCACCTCCCATCTTCCGTGACGTGAGTCCTAGAGTACAAGGCTAAATAAGGAGTAAAGTTGTAGTAGTTACTTTTAGCCCACAGGTTCGTTCATGTAAACAGTGGGCTACGATTTTTTGCTTGTATATATATGCGGCCTTGTTAGACTTTCCTTATGATTGCTTCCACAAAGTGACTCTGATGTGATGTGTTGATTCTTGTGCCTGACAAGGCGACCACTCAGTGCTTGAGAGGGTGGGTCGTTGCCACCCGGGAAGCGCTAAGTGGCCATCCTTGGGCAGTAAGATCCCCTCTCCCCGACCTGGGTTTAGTTCGCGGCGGGGGGGTGGGGGGGGGGGGGGGGGGGGGGGGGGTGGTCTTACATTGTGTGTATTCTCAAAATTCATTACTTCTACACAAGTTATCATGATGAAATACTCCCATACTAATGAGGGTGAATAAGAATAGGTTGAATAATGACATAGCCTCCACATAAGATTTGTAGTTTGATTGAAAAGGAATAATAGGGACATAAGACTTCCTTAGCTAGAATACCATAAATAAGTTTTTTTAATAATAAGACAAAAACACTTTCCTTAATAATCTTAACGAAAGTCTAGAATATGGGGTTTAATTATCAAGTATCATATATTTTTCTTAAAATCATAGTTGGGATCATTCCAAGCATGTGTACATATACTTAGGTCACATATCACTATGACATTTTTTTCTTTTTTTTTTCTTTTTCTTCTTTTTTTACTCATAGTTGTGATCATTCTAAGCATGTGTACATATATTTAGGCCACATATCACTATGACATTCTCTTACTCATAGTTGGGATCATTTCAAGCATGTGTACACATACTTAGGCCACATATCACTCTGACATTTTTTTTTTTCAAAATTGTGTTATAATAGCTTAGACACCCATAAATAAATATTCATTTCGATACATTAAGAAGGATCATGAGCTAGTTCGTATCAAAATAAAATTGCTCCAAAATCAATGTCCTTACTATCTCTTACTAATCAATTATGTTACCCATGTTTTAACTTATATCATTGATTCAATTCTTGCTTAACCTTCCATCATAGAGTATAGAAATTAATAATAATAAAAAATATTTTTCATAGAGGTAAATTCTTTTGAAAAGAAGTATAAAGTGCATAAGAGAAATACTTAATGGAAGTTTAGAATATCAAAATAAGTTTTAGTCTTAAAATTACAAATCTTAGGTTTGACTACTCATTAATTGCAGTTAAATAACTTGAATTACACATTCATATATTTAAGATCAAGGGCAATCAAAGAAGTATTGAGTAGTTAAATCTTCACCCAATTAGTATAGAGTGTACCCCCACACTTGATACTTTGCTAGTCCCTAACAAAGATATTAGTTAAAGTATGCATACGATATATCATATTTGAGTAAAGGAATATTTAATCAATCAAAAGAAAAATTGAATGTAAATACTCCCCTGGAATCAGCAATCCGAAGCTTCTTCACATCTCTTCTCTTTACATATTCAGGAGGTGAAATAAGATCAAAAGATTCCGTTGTTAAGTCCAAATGAAATGTACCTGTAGTGGTGAGCTCCAATAAACAAGGAAAATAGATAAATAAAATAAAATAAAATAATTAAACTAGACTTTGAAAAATAAAAATGCAGGAAAAATAAGATAACTACTGAGTTTATTGTCTCCCTAGCATGACTTATTCATGCCTTAAAAATATTCTAGATTATTGGTCTGTGAAAGATAAAGTGAGTATGTAACTGGCTTAATATTCGTTGCGGTAACGGGTACCGATACGAAGATAACACAGTTAATCATCTCCTGAATATTAATACCTGAACTTCACAGGTAAGGGAAATATAAAATAAGAGGAGCAGGACATCTGCTCCTCACTCATCTCATCAACATGCATATGTTTAGATGAAGAAAGATGTTTAGGAAATAAATTAGAAGAAAAACATAAATAATTAAAAAGTGGGAGAGTGGTCTCGGTCTCACTCTCAACAGGCTCCAAATCGTGTTCACCGCTATCAATATTCAAGGCGGGGCAAGAGATATCAGAGGGTATAGGAGTCACACAAGCAACGTGGGCATCGTCAATGACCAAAGAAGTGGATTCCTCAACCAGTGAGATATCCTCGTCAAACTTTTGCGACTCGACTACAATTTCTATAACCTCGCTCTGCTGGATGGCTAAAACAGGATCAGTGAAAATGAGTGTAGAAAGTTTATGCAAAGGAGGAACTGCGTCAACCGCAATATCAGAAAGCATGTGAATTGGTTCCTCGTGAGGTGATTCCAAAAGAGATGATGAATGCTTGTGTAGAGGAGGCACAACCATGTCATTGCACAAATCATCAGAAAATATAATAGGAAAATCCACAATACTCCCCCGTAGACAAGTTGGTGCTGCGTATGGATCATCAGAGGTAGAAGGAACGTTATGCGTACGAAGAAAATCCGCAATAGCCCCGCGTAGACAAGGTGGATAAGCAGATAAACTAATTTCAATATACATATCATTCTTCTCCTCCCTTTTACGTTGAAATGCAACACACTCTTTTAATACATGGTCGGTGTTATAACAGAATAAACATTGTTTCCCATTTCTTTGCGGCCTTTGAGGGGTCGTGCTGAAATAAGGGAATGATACTTGTTGTGGAGGTGCGTAATTATAAAAATTAAGCTCGTTATATGACATATCATAAGATATTGGTGCTCCGTAAGGTGAGTCATATGATGTATTTTCATGGCCTCCTATATAACAATCATCACTACTATGATTATAAGACCCACATCATCGACATTGAGAGTAAGAAAACATGATGATGTAGGTGTGAATTCAAAAATTGAATGATGTATAAACAATATGTGCAAATACAAAATCACTATGGAGGCTCGCTTAGAAAATTTAAAATAACAATGACAAGAGAATTAAAAGAGAAAACAAATTCACAATTAATTTCTCAAATAGAACAACAAAAACTTGAGCTCTAAATACTCAGGGTTTACTAATATTGCAAGAAATTATTAAATTAGTTTACACTTCCCCGGTAACGGCGCCAAAAACTTAGATACACCCTTTGGCGAATATATATACGCAAATGCACGTGCTGAATCAAGTAATATAATGTGTAAGTAAAGAACGTTCCCACGAGGAAGTATTAAATCTAATGCTCGCAATTACTAGCTTAACATTTTCTTTAAATTCAAGTGATTAATTAAAATGATTTGTGAAAACAATAAAAATCACATCAAATTACAAAAACGACTACTTAAAAATACTTTTGATAATAATTTGGAGAAATGGTCTTGCATATTGATTTCCTATGTCTATTGTGATGAGTTTAAATGTGGGTCTTTGTGAAGAGTTTAATCAACTATCCTGCAACGATTTGAAAATGAAATTCATTATCTCCTGATATCTGAAATTCATTTACTCTTTATCGCCCTAGTTATTTCTAACTTAGGCAACAATAAAGAATAACATGAAACACACAAATCTATGTTGCTAACGAGAAAACGAAGTCTCTTTCTCCCTTCTACGCTATATTAAATTTATGATATACTTTCACCGCTCCTCTCTTGAATCTTGCAGCGCAGTGTAAAAATAGAAATTTTGGTTAAACACTTACACGACTCCTCTCTCGAATCTCGCCACGCAGTATGAAACATTCATCTAGCCTGACTCCTCTCTCGAACCTTGCCAAGCAGATTGGAGAATAATACGACAAAATTCAAATGAAGAACAAATGGGATCACCTGAAGGAGTGGAAATTGTGGACTGAGTTGAAGCATGATATGACTGGTTTGGGTTGGAATCCTACTATAAAGACAATAGATGCTTCAGACGAGTGGTGAACAGAGAGATTGAAGGTAATCATTTTTTTATATTGATGTTCATTGTGTAGTTTGTTATCTTCACTCTCTAATGTATTCTTATAAATCTGTGGGTTGTCCCAGCTGCAAGAAAATTCTGATATGTTGGCATCCCCCCCCCCCCCCCCCCGAGTTGCAGGTTTTTTGGAGAAGGCATTCACGTGTTGCTACTACTAGCGGATGAAGTGATTCAACCATTAAATAGATCCTTCAGTAACACACCGCCAGAGATTATGTATGACTCACGTTACATGCCCTTCTTTAAAGATTGTGTCGGTGCAATTGATGAAACACTTGTTCATGCATGCATACATATAGATGATCAAGTATCGTACATTGGGAGACATGACATGACAACACAAAATGTGATGACTGCTTGTGATTTCAACATGTGTTTCATATTCGTTATGGCAGGTTGGGAAGGCTATGCGCATGATAGTCACATTTTCAATTATGCGCTTAGGGATCCCCGTTACAAATTTTCGCATTTACCATGAGGTAATAATTAATGATTTATATTCCAATTTTTGTTAAACTGCTCACTTTTGGAGCATAACAACTGACTTCATATTTTTTAGGAAAGTATTACTTGGTGGATTCTGGCTATCCCCTACAAAGGGGATACTTGAAATCATATCAAGAGACATGGTATCATGTTCCAGATTTTGCTCGTGGCAGTCGTGCACCGGAAGGACGCCGAGAGATATCCAATCATGCACACTCATCACTTAGAAGTGTGATTGAAAGATCGTTCGACATTTGGAAGAAGTGGGTCATATTACGGGATATGCCGAGCTACAATTTCGGTAAACAAGGCGATATCGTGATGGCGACTATGACATTGCATAATTTTATTCGGAGACACTCTTCGCGAACGGATATTGATTTCAGTGACTGCGAGCAGGGATGTGGGGATGAGGAGGTGAGCACACAAGGGCATCGAGAAATTTGTCCTGATACTACAAGCGGGGTAAAAGAGATGTTCACGTTGCGTGAAAGTATAGCGCAACAGTTGTACGCTTCGCAGATGGTGGGAAGAAATGTTGTTATTTTTATCAGAAATGTAGTAATTATTATCAAGGTTATGTATTTTATGTGTGCTGAGTATTATATTAAGGAGAAAAAAAAAATTAAAACTCCATTTTGTTAAAAATTATGATCACTTAGAAGAAATGTATTTTTCAAAACTTCATTTCAATAAGCACTGAAATATTCATTTGACCCAAACAGTTTTTTTGACAAACTCCATTTCTCAGAAACAACTCTTTTTCAAAACTTCATTTCTGATCAGCAGCTTTTCATCAGCAACAACCCAATCAAACGAACTCTAACTCTCCCACAACCACGGACATTACTGCTTCCACACACAACCCTTGCCGATAAAGCTGATAGAGACAAAGTGTGAGTTGAATTTGACATCAATTCACATATTCTTAAAATCTATGTTTGGCATGACATTGGTTATGATCACCACCAAGAAAAGAAAACTATGTTTGAACATAAAAGTGAATGAAATCCCTTAAGTGAGGTAGCGCGTTCACGAACGATAGTTCATAACCACTGGGTTCACGACCGCCATCACCGTGCCAAACAGAGTCTTAATATATAGTTCTTGGACTTTATGTTAGGTGGCTGAGAATATACCTCCCACATATGTGAATAGTCGTCTAGCGAGGTCTACGAATAGACGCTTGACGAGATTTGCGAATAGCATCCCGACGAGATCTGCTAAAATATTTTCCTTAGGCATGCATTATATTTTCATCTCAATTGGCCGATTATGCCCCCCCCCTGGAAGTTGATTGATGGCATACTTTCAATGCTATTAATTTTGGCTATTACCGTAAGTTCCCGTATTCTCTTTTTTTTGCAATAAAATTGGATAGAAATTTATAAGCAATTAATGCGATCCTTGTGAACGAAGAAACCGTGACCCGTGTCAAAGCTGTCCGGCCAAACGCAGCGAGACTCTTTTTCAGCACCTCTGCATGTTTTGGTTGACTTTTCAACGTTTATTTATTTTCCATTATATTATTTATTACTTTTTATATAAAATATTTTGGAAATATCTTGCCCGGAATAATGTTCAGACGAATCTAGCTATTAATCACGTTTCTAATTCGACCGACAGGCTGGGTGGGACCTGTGGTCGAAATTCAAAATAAACAGTGTTTGTACAAACGGCGTTTTAAGCTTGGAACTCTGCGGCTCCGGCGCGACTCCGGACGATATGGATGGAGACCCCACAAACAGGATCACGGCGCGGTGGCGTTCGGCGAGGCCTGCCACTCAGTCAGGATTGAGTTGGGGGCTCCGGCCCAGAGTTTTGTCCCGCCTCCACTGCGCGGGGTGGGAGTGCCAAATGAGGCCGAGTGCCAAATGAGGCCTTACTTATTAAACATCCTGAAAATGAAAAAAAAAAACAGACATTAAGCTCCAGCAAACTTTTGAGTTGGTTTGATTTTTCAAATCCACATGATGCACATTTCTCACCTACCGGCCGTCAATGAAGACTTTTCCTTTAGACGTCTATGTGCTTTGAATGGGTGCATGCATGAGAAGCTTCTAGGAAAGAGGCCACAACATGTGTTTCATGTTCCATTGTTATTGAATTTTGGTTTTATAAAAGGAGAGGTAAGTAAAGCTATGGAGACATACCAAAAGCCAAACCAAATAGAGGTAAAGTCTTGAAGAGGAGAATGGTAGTGCACGGCCGAAGGAGGCGGTGACCGTTGACATCCGATTGCGGGCTGCATCGACATCGAAGAGCGAAAGCGTGCGGGCAGCGGCAAGACGTCATATTCGCGGGCTGCGACAAGGTGCGCGGTGCTCGATGGTTGCATGCTCGTAGGCGGTGGTGGTTGTGCACAAGTGGTGACGTTGGTGGGTTGCGCGTTCGCGGCAAAGTTAAGTCCTGCCTTAGATCTCTTCTCTGTGATGATGGCGGCGGTTGGTCATCTGACGACGACGAAGGTTCGTTCTGGTACGAAACTTGTGCGTCCGTTTTACGGATTGCAATCAAGTTCATATTACTCTTGCGGATTTTTGTAGTCCATTTTTCTGCAGTATTTTTCGGACTTGTATCTCATAATTTAAGTACTTATTTATTTTATTGTGCTAATAAAATTATGTGAAGTACGTATTTTCTTGTAACTCTGTATTTAGTTATTCCTGAGGATTGCGCTTCCACGGCTGGAAATCCCAACAAATGGTATCTTAGTTAGGTTCTGTAGGCGACTGATTGAACATTTGAGGAAAGATTTGACTGCGGTGTTGAACGACTAGGTCATCTTCCCATCCTTTCAAATTCGACCTAAAATTAATCAGGTCTCCTAGTCATACCAAATGGCAACTATAGCGGGGAAGAATGCGACTTTGACTCGGTACTCGGTGGAGAAGTTCGATGTCAGCGAAACTTTTAGTATGGCAGATTCACGTCAAAGATATGCTAGTTGAGCAGGGGCTGATGCGGGTTTTGCGGGGACGAGAAAAATTGGTTGTTGAAGTGAAGGATGAGTGGATTGACTTGGATGAGCTTGCCACTAGCGCCATCAGGATATGCGTTGACAACAATGTGCTCTTTAACATTAGCGTCGATGAGGCTACAATCAAGCTTTGGAATAAGCATGAAAGATTGTATCTGGCCAAGTTGTTGACCACAAGGTTGTTGTTGAAACAACGATTGTATGGGCTGAAGATGCAGGAGGGTGGCAACATGCATGAACACTTTAATGTGTTCAACGACCTTCTAAATCAATTGCATGTGGTTGGTGTTGAAACCAGAAAACTAGTCTCGACGTTCGCAAGAGGGATGCAGCTAACCCTTACTTGACCTGAGCGAGACCCTTGACCAGTCACTAAAAACCGAAGAACCTTGTCCTTGGAGAACACCTAAGTCTATAAAAGGACCCCTTAAGCTGCAGCGTGGAGGTCCCACCACATACCCGGAAGCTCACCAGGAACTTCCCCTCCCAAGACAATGCTGAGTCTGGGCACCTTGGAGGGCACTAAGGATCACCTCACCGTCCACCTTCAATGACAGGGGGAGGGGAGGGGTAGTGCCTGCTCACACGCGAGGGAGGGGAGGTACCAACATCCCTTCCCAAGGTGCCCATGGGGGCCTATTTATAGACTTCCCAAAAATTGGGTTGCGGATAGCCAAAAAGATACTATCCGCAGCCCAACAACCAACTTGAACGACCAAAATAGGAGGGGGGCGAGTGGATCTTGAGACGTCCACTCCCCCCTTGCCGGGGGTCGAATGAGTGGACCGAGGTCCACCACCCTGACTGGGCGAGTGGACCTTGCGGTCCACTTAACCCACCGGGCGAGTGGACCCTTGGTCCACTCGCCCAGCTGCCCGGGCGAGTGGACCATAGGTCCACTCGCCCACGGGCTTGGGACGAGTGGACCCACCCACCTTGGGGGAGTGGACCCAAGGTCCACTCGCCCCCCCCCCCCCCCCCCCCCCACACCCGGGCGAGTGGACCAAGGGTCCACTCGCCCGGGTCCTTGGGCGAGTGGACCCAAGGTTTACTCGCCCAAGGAGATCTGCCCACCCCCCGGGCCTTCTCTTTTTGGTCTTGACGACCTCCGTTGGTTCGGTCCGCTGCGCAATGGTCACCCTCTCTACCACGACCTTATCTGCGTCGGGTCACACCAACTCGAAAAATATGAGGGTTGCACACAATCCCCGCTCTTTTCGAGCTTGTCTTAAGCTCGGAAAGAAAGTCCAACCCACCTATTTGACGAGTAGGTGGGACCTTAGGGGAATCCACGAAGGGCCCTGCCAATGGGATACTCCTGCCGAGTTTATCGGCTGAACCTGCCTTGAGGCGGAAGTTGAACCTTTCTCCACTTAACAACCCTCTTATGAGCCGAGCTCAACTGGAGGTGGAGAAAGCTCAACACCTTAGGTCGAACTGAACTCGACCTGAGGTGGAAGGCGGAAACTCCACACCTCCAGGGAGCCGAGCTCACCTGGAGGGGGAGGGAACTTCACACCTACCAGGGACCCGAGCTCACCTGGAGGGGGGGGGGGACTCCACACCTACCAGGGAGCCGAGCTCACCTGGAGGGGGAGGGAACTCCACACCTACCAGGGAGCCGAGCTCACCTGGAGGGGGAGGAAACTCCACACCTACCAGGGAGCCGAGCTCACCTGGAGGAGGAGGGAACTCCACACCTACCAGGGAGCCGAGCTCACCTGGAGGTGGAGGGAACTCCACACCTACCAGGGAGCCGAGCTCACCTGGAAGGGGAGGGAACTCCACACCTACCAGGGAGCCGAGCTCACCTGGAGGAGGAGGGAACTCCACACCTACCAGGGAGTCGAGCTCACCTGGAGGGGGAGGGAACTCCACACCTACCAGGGAGCCGAACTCACCTAGAGGGGGAGGGAACTCCACACCTACCAGGGAGCCGAGCTCACCTGGAGGGGGAGGGACTCAATACCTAACAAGGAGCCGAACTCACCTGGAGGTGGAGGAACTCAACCATCCTCATACCGGCTTTTCTTCTTTGAGCCTTACCAACCCAAACGAGCCCGGGCGAGTGGTCTCCAGTCGAAGGCTCGACCTAAAACGAATCAACCCGACAAGCCACCCAGCGACCGACATCAACAAGCCCGGGCAAGTGGTCTCCAGTCGAGGACTCGACCTAAAACGAATCAACCTGATGAGCCACCCAGCGACCGACATCAGCAAGCCTGGGCGAGTGGTCTCCAGTCGAGGACTCGCCTTAAACGAATCAACCCGACGAGCCACCCAGCGACCGACATCAACAAGCCCGGGCGAGTGGTCTCCAGTCAAGGACTCGACCTAAAACGAATCAAGTCGACGAGCCACCCAGTGATCGACATCAACAAGCCTGGGCGAGTGGTCTCCAGTCGAGGACTCGACCTAAAATGAATCAACCCGACGAGCCACCCAGCGACCGGCATCAACAAGCCCGGGCGAGTGGTCTCCAATCGAGGACTCGACCTAAAACGAATCAACCCGACGAGCCACCCAGCGACCGACATCAACAAGCCCGGGCGAGTGGTCTCCAGTCGAGGACTCGACCTAAAACGAATCAACCCGACGATCGACCCAGCGACCGGCATCAACAAGCCCGGGCGAGTGGTCTCCAGTCGAGGACTCGACCTAAAACGAATCAACCCGACGAGCCACCCAGCGACCGGCATCAACAAGCCCGGGCGAGTGGTCTCCAGTCGAGGACTCGACCTAAAACGAATCAACCCGACGAGCCACCCAGCGACCGACATCAACAAGCCCGGGCGAGTGGTCTCCAGTCGAGGACTCGACATAAAACGAATCAACCCGACGAGCCACCCCGCGACCGACATAAACAAGCTCGGGCGAGTGGTCTCCAGTCGAGGACTCAACCTAAAACAAATCAACCCGACGAGCCACCCAGCGAACGACATCAACAAGCCCGGGCGAGTGGTCTCCAGTCGAGGACTCGACCTAAAATGAATCAACCCGACGAGCCACCCAGCGACCAGCATCAACAAGCCCGGGCGAGTGGTCTCCAGTCGAGGACTCGACCTAAAATGAATCAACCGACGATCCACCCAGCGACCGGCATCAACAAGCCCAGGCGAGTGGTCTCCAGTCGAGGACTCGACCTAAAATGAATCAACCCGACGAGCCAGCCAGCGATCGGCATCAACAAGCCCAGGCGAGTGGTCTCTAGTCGAGGACTCGACCCAAAACGAATCAACCTGACGAGCCACCCAGCGACCGACATCAACAAGCCCGGGCGAGTGGTCTCCAGTCGAGGACTCGACCTAAAACGAATCAACCCGACGAGCCACCCAGCGACCGGCATCAACAAGCCCGGGCGAGTGGCCTCCAGTCGAGGACTCGACCTAAAACGAATCAACCCGACAAGCCAACCAACGACCAACATCAACAAGCCCGGGCGAGTGGTCTCCAGTCGAGGACTCGACCTAAAACGAATCAACCCGATGAGCCACCCAGTGACCGACATCAACAAGCCCGGGCGAGTGGTCTCCAGTCGAGTACTCGGCCTAAAACGAATCCACCTGACGAGCCACCCAACGACCGACATCAACAATCCCGGGCGGTGGTCTCTAGTCGAGGACTCGACCTAGATGCTATCTTTAACTACTTTTGATATATTATAAATAGATTACATACCATTACAATGCGCTTCCCTGCGCGTACTCGGCCACATGCACCTTGGCCGTCTTCTTCATCACTTCCTCCATCTCCTCAGCTTCCTCCTGGTCCTTCCAGGTTGAGTTGTCTCCTCTCTGTGTGGGCTCTTCCTCCTTCCCTTACCTCCAGAAACTCTGGGCATGTGGCTGTCGCGTGGCCCTCCTTCCGATGGAAGTCACAGTACGGCAATGTCATCATCCTTGCTTCCTTCCCTGCGCGACCCCTCTTCTTATTTCCTCTTTTTCGGCCAATCGTTATGGCCTGCAGGGGTTGGGGTTGCAATGGCCTTGGGTCCGGCTGCCACCCTGCTGGGTTGAACCGTCCTTGTTCTCCCTGAAAGTTTCCTTTCCCTTGGAAATGGCATCTTCCTGGGCCTTGAGGGAGTCCTCCTGGCGGCCTCCAGGTCGGTCGAGCGACTGGTAGTTGAAACCCCCAGCCTTGTTCCTGCCCAGCGGGGGGTCCCTGGTCCCACTGACTTCTCGCTTCCTCCTTCTTCTTCCCTCCTTGCTCTTTCTCACCCTTGGCCAACCTTGCCATGAACTACTGGTTTGTGGCCTCACACTCAATTTCTCGAACAGCGCGCTCCATCAGCTCTTCGGAAGACAGGGGTGGGTCCCGAGTCAAGCTCATCCTGAACAGCCCCTGCTGTAAGCTGAGGGTGAAAGCCAGCTGCAGGGTATGCTCGGGCACCTCAATGACAAGGAGGACTTCCTCCTGGAATCTATCCACGTAACTCCCCATCGTCTCCCCTGGCCTTTGCCGAACCAAGAACAGGGCCTCCGCCCCCTTCCTCCTCTTCTTTGAAGTGGAGAACCTTAGCAAGAAACTTCGGCGCATGTCCTCGAAGCCGTAGATGGTTCCCACTGGGAGTTGGTGGAACCAGTCTCTCGCCTTCCCCCTGAACGTGACTGCGAAGAGTCTGCATTTAAAGGCATCCAACATTTGCCTGATTGAGGCCATGTCTTCGAACCACTGGAGATGCTGAACAGGGTCGTCCTTCCTTGCGTAGTAAGACATGTCAGGCTCGCTGAACCCATCTGGAACGGGAGCTGAGATGATCAGCCCGCAGAAGGGACTTCCCCATCCTTCCTGGCGAGTCGAAGGCGTTCTCTCTACCTCCCTACTGGGGTAGCCGGTCCCAGGGGAGCTGTTGAAGAGCACTCTTGCTTGAAGACCCAAGCCTTCCCCTATGACCAGCTCCTTCCCTTGCCGATGTGCTTGCTCCGCCTCCATCAGAGATTGCGAGGCGAGCACGGGTGCGGGTGATGTCGAGCACTCGCCGTGAGGGGGGAGTGCGACCCGCAAGAGCTCCAGGATC
The DNA here is from genome assembly GCA_033032865.1 of Dactylorhiza incarnata. NCBI lineage: Eukaryota > Viridiplantae > Streptophyta > Magnoliopsida > Asparagales > Orchidaceae > Dactylorhiza > Dactylorhiza incarnata. The sequence continues at coordinate 3,207,967 of JAWHQI010000094.1, read as the reverse complement.
GACTTCCTGAACTCGTCAAAATCACCCTTCTTCACGTACTCGCTGATAGGGGGTGAGTCCCCCAGCTCATTGCTTCCAGCCATGAGACTTGCTCAGAGCTTTCCGAACTAGCTGCTTCCACGCTCACCGCACCATAATGTACTTGACCAGAGCGAGACCCTTGACCAGGCACTAAGAACCGAAGAACCATGTCCTTGGAGAACACCTAAGTCCACAAACGGACCCCTTAAGCTGCAGCGTGGAGGTCCCACCACATACCCGGAAGCTCACCAGGAACTTCCCCTCCCAACCCAATGCTGAGCATGGGCACATTGGAGGGCACTAAGGATCACCTCACCATCCACCTTCAATGACAGGGGGAGGGGAGGGGTAGTGCTTGCTCACACGCGAGGGAGGGGGGGTACCAACATCCCTTCCCAAGGTGCCCATGGAGGCCTATTTATAGACTTCCCAAAAATTGGGCTGTGGATAGCCAAAAAGCTACTAATCGCAGCCCAACAACCAACCCGAACGACCGAAACAGGAGGGGGCGAGTGGAGCTTGAGACGTCCACTCCCCCCCCCCCCCCCCCCCCTTGTCGGGGGTCGAATGAGTGGACCGAGGTCCACCACCCTGACTGGGCGAGTGGACCTTGCGGTCCACTCAACTCACCGGGCGAGTGGACCCTTGGTCCACTCGCCCAGCTGCCCGGGCGAGTGGACCTATGGTCCATTCGCCCAGCTGCCCGGGCGAGTGGACCTATGGTCCACTCGCCCACGGGCTTGGGGCGAGTGGACCCTAGGTCCACTCGCCCCCCACCTTGGGTGAGTGGACCCAAGGTCCACTCGCCCCCCCCCCCCCCCCCCCCCCCCCCCACTCGCCCGAGGCCTTGGGCGAGTGGACCCAAGGTTCACTCGCCCAAGGAGATCTGCCCCCCGGGGCCTTCTCTTTTTGGTCTTGACGACCTCCATTAGTTCGGTCCGTTGCGCAATGGTCACCCTCTCTACCACGACCTTATCTGCGTCGGGTCACACCGACTCGAAAAATATGAGGGTTGTACAGTTGGTGCAAAGGTGGAGGAAGAAGATAAGACTCTATTACTTCTTACCTCGCTCCCGATGTCCTTTAAACACATGGCGATCGTGCTCCTATATGGGAAGGATACAGTGGGGCTAGAGGAGGTCACATCAGCATTACTGTCCAGTCAGATGCTAAAGGACCACACTCCTAGGGGTGAGCATATTTTGGCGGTAGATCGACGGGGGAGAGCATTCGACAGGGGATCGAGGGGTGCACGGGCTCAATCGGCGTCGAAGAAGAGAGTTATTTGTTACCATTGTAGACAGAGCGGTCACATCAGGAGAAATAGCTCGCAGCGTGCGCAAAGTTCTGGAGACGCCCATGATGCGGGTGTGGTGACGCTAGGTCTGAGAGTGGAGAGTGATGATCTTTATACCATCACTGAGAGGCATGACGACTCTGACAGCGGATGGATATTAGATTCTGGTGCATCGCAACACATATGCTCGGATGCATCGATGTTCAGTTCTCTGGAGGTGACGACTGGGTCGGTCTATTAGGGTGTTGGCTCAGATTGTGAGGTTACATGCACAGGGACGGTGGACATACAAATGCATGATGAGGTAGTGCACAGACTTGAGAGGGTACATCTGGTGCCCAAGCTGCATAAGAATTTGATATTGTTGGTCAGTCTGGACTCAGATGGCTACAACTTTGCGACAACAAAAGGAGTTCTGACGGTGACACGTGGGTGTGTCGTGCTCATGAAGGCTGTGCATTTCAATAGTCTGTAATGAATGATGGGGACCACAGTGCGAGTTGGTACGCCCATGTTTTCTGCGATTGATATGGTGGATGGTCGAGGTGGTGCAGTGGATCGCCCTTCTGTGACTCGGGTTCGGTGAGTCAGCTTTTGCGATCTGAGTGCGTCGACATCCCACAGGTTTACAAGAGCAGTGATGAATTTCGACTTGCGATAAGTCGACTGACGCCTCAAACATGAGGTGGTGCTTCATGCAGATTGTCGCTTTGTACAAATATTGCTTTGTGCAAATAATGCTTCGTGCATAATGTGGTATTTGAAATTCAAACCAAGGTGGTGATTTTTGAGTTGGTTTGATTTTTCAAACCCACATGATTCAAATTTCTCACATACCGGACGCCGATGAAGACTTTTTCTCTAGCCGTCCATGTGCTTTGAATGGGTGCATGCATGTGAAGCTTCTAGGAAAGAGGTCACAACATGTGTTTCATGCTCCATTGTTATTGAATTTTGGCTCTATAAAATGAGAGGTAAGTAAAGCTATGAATGTATAACCTCGTATTCGTCGAGTGGGCCCCCAGTCATCAGAGGGGCATTCGCTCAGAGCATTAGAGGGGCATCCGCCCACGCCAGGAAATGCAAGCGAGCTTCGGGGCGAGTGTAATTCTCATTCATTAAGCACTCGCTCGCTTAGATGTTCGGATGCGCAGACCGCCAGGAGAGTGAGGGGCGGAACCCCACTCGCCCAGAGAACCTAGGATCCGGCGAGTGGTGCCTACAAGGACCACTCGCCTAGCAGGATCTAGAGAATACGGTGTGCGGGAATTCTGGTGAGTGGTGCATTCATGGACCACTCGCCTAGTGGGGTATGAAGGTGAATTTACCTAAATGTCGTTAGGGGACTGTCAATAGCCTTTTGGAACAACGGAGTTTGGCTGTTGACAGACTAGTTTGGGGGTGTGTTTAGTAAAACCAAAAGGCGGAATGAAGTTATTTGCAGACCAGACTAGAAAAACTATAAATAGACCCTTAAGGGCACCTTTGGAGGAGATCTGATCTTTGGGTTTTCTCCTCCTCTAGTTAGTTTTAGTTGGCTCATAGTGCCCTCCAAGGTTCCCAGTTCAGCATTAATTTGGGAGGGGAAACTTTCTAAGATTTTCTGGGTGTGTGGCGGGACCTCATCGCTGCAGCTTTGGGTTTGTTCATTTTTCTTCATCAATAGTCAAGTGTGTCAGTGAGGGAGAAGTAGGTGTATGCTACAACCCCCTGTGGGTTTGAACTCCTCTAGAGACCGGTTGACGGTTTCGACAATGGAGACATACCAAAAGCCAAACCAAATAGAGGTAAAACCTTGAAGGGAGAGTGATAGTGCACGACCGAAGGAGACGGTGGTCGCCGACATCCGCTTGCGGGTTGCATCGACATCGAAGAGCGAAAGCGTGCGGGCAGCGACAAGGCGTCAAAATCGCGGGCTGCGGCAAGGTGCGCGATGCTCGATGGTTGCATGCTTGTAGGCAGTGGTGGTTGTGCACAAGTGGTGTCGTTGGTGGGTTGTGCGTTCGCGGCTAGGTCAAGTCCTGACTTGGATCTCTTCTCTGTGGTGGTGGCGGCGATTGGTCGTATGAAGACGACGAAGGTTCGTTCTGGTACGAATCTTGTGCGTCTGTTTTACGGATTGCAATCAAGTTCATATTATTCATACGGTTTTTTGCAGTCCATTTTTCTGCAGTATTTTTCGGACTTGTATCTCTTAATTTGAGTACTTATTTATTTTATTGTGCTAATAAAATTGTGCGAAGTACGTATTTTCTTGTGACTCTGTATTTAGTTGTTCCTGGGGATTGCGCTTCCGCGACTAGAAATCTGAACACAAACAGGCTACCGCGCGCGCTGCCTGGAGGGTGCTCGCGCGACACGGGTGTGCGGGTTGTCGCGCGCGCAGGTGCTCGCGTGGGTACGCGGATGCGTAGGAGCGCGTAGGTGTGCGCGCTACCCAGCGCGAGTGCGTGTGTTTCCGCGCGGGATCTGCGTGTTATAGCCCGTGCTACCGCGCGTGTTTTTGGGCGGCCATGTGACTGTCTTGTCGGAGGTTGTTGGAGCCCTAACCGCCTCCCCCGAGTGGAGGGGTCGTGTGATGTGTGCCCAGTGATGCATGCCCGTGCACACGCGTCCCCGACAGTCGTTGGTGGTTTTGGCGGTTACGGGGCTTTCTCCACTATGAGCTCTTACATAGTGGAGGGAGTTAAGTAACCTCTCCTCCATTATGAGCACTACTCATAAAAGAGGAATTTCATTATCCGCAGCCCATCTCCCTTATAAATAGAAGGGGTACCCATCAAGTATAGTTTGTACAGATTGTTAATGAAAAACTCACTCATTTTCAAGCCCTTTGTTAAAATGTTAATTGGTTTTTGTTTTATAAAATCTACTTGTTTAAATAATTAATTTAATTTTTAGATAAAAAAATATTTGCTTGGATATTAAATTCAACGGCAATGATTAGTTTGATTGTGAAAGTGTAATTGACACATTTCGCAATCAATATTAAGTTTTTGACACATTGCCGATCTGAAATTTTAGAAGGCTTAATTTTGTTTGCGGATAATAATTTTATTTGAAATTTTAGAAGGCTTATTTTTACGTCAAATGCATATTTTTATGCCAAACTATCAAGTAATCGGTGGATATTCCCGAGCCCAGCAATACCCAGAGAGTTGCTTCGTCGGACGTGCCATCGCCTTCCGCCAGACATGTCATCGCCGGGCAGCCCTTCACCGGACGTTCTATAGCTGGAGCCGACGTGCCTGTGCAGTTGATTGGGCAGCATTCCTCCACGATTACGGAGATATTATACAGTAATGGTTCCATAAAATGTGCAGGATGAAAAGGAAAAAAAAATGAGGAATTATGTTGGGATTAAAAACTCGTCAAGAGAGAAAAATGTTGAAAAAAAAAACATTTAACAGCTTCTAATCCAGCGGATGAAATGAATTTTAAGATGCCGAATTCCGAACCCACTGACTGTGATTGCAAGCTTCCAAAGCATTTTCATGCTCCACTGCACCAAGGTCGCCAACATTCCAGAGCTCAGCATAAACCCTGTTAAATCACATCACTCATTTTTCATTCCAAAGCCTGGGTTAAAGACATGAGAGGTGGAGTCTATTATAAGCACAAGTGGACCGTCTGGATAGGCGGTGTGGGACTAATCGTGGTTTTATCGCAACCTCGATCATCACTGACATGCATAACGGTATTCGCAACAACCACCGTCACCTCGGATCCGCATGTGACGCATCACATCCCCGCGCAGCGCGCACTCAAGCTTAACTCTCCCGCAACCACCGACATTACTGCTTCCACACACAACCCTTGCCGATAAAGCTGATATATAGAGCCAAAGCGTGAGTTGAATTTGACATCAATTCACATATTCTTAATCAGCATTGTTGCGGGTCGCTCGGGTGCTCTGGTAGACCGATCGAATTAAACCACCTTAGCTCGAAAGTGAACCGAGCGCTCAATTAGAGATTTGTTGAGTACATTGAGACTTTTTAACGTGGAAAATCCGGAAAGGGTAAAAAACCACGCGACCAGAGCTGTGCCGACCAAACTTCACTATCTTCTGAGAGGTTACAGTTGGGTATTTAGAAGTCGAGCGCGACAGGCCGCCGCTCGTTACAATAATAGAGAGAGAGAGAGAGAGAGAGTTCCGAGGGTGACAGACCACCTCTCGGAAAACTAAGTCTTTTTTTCCTTCTGAGAACTGTGGGGAACAAAAGTGAGAATACTCCGGGGAACGAAAGTGAGAATGCTGAGTCGCCTTTCGGGATGGAGGAAATCTTCAAGTCCACGAAAGAGATCTTCAAGCGCCGAAGGAGAATTTCGTGAAAATCTTCAAGGAGCTCTCCCGGGTGCCGAAGGTCAGGTCCCCTCAAATGAAGGCTCTGGGCTCCTTTTATAGCTTTGGCCGGGGGTAGCCCGGTAATTGTTCCGTTGTAACCCCCGTAACCACCTGGCAGACGAATCACGTTTTCCGATTCGGAGCACACGGATCGCCATTTTTCATAAATGACTGTCTCGCCCTCGGGCAGTTCGGGCAGCTTCATTGAAGGTGAAAAAGGCGACAAGCCGTTCCTGCAATTTGAGAAATTAGAAAGACAAAAAGTGAGCGTGCCCGAAATGTGAAAGTGCTCTGAGCGCGCTCAGAAGTGTTATGAACGCGTAACGAATGGGGAAGCGTTCTTGGTGGAAACCGAAACCCGAAGAGCGGGCGGCGAGTCGGAAGAGGGGAGACTCACCCCAACCTTGCTACGGGGGAGAATGGCTCGGCCGCACCCAAAGGGGGGCGCGGCACGGCCGCACCCGAGGGGGATGGCGCGGCTTTGCTTGGCCGCACCCCAAGGAGGTGCGGCCGGGCTGCACCCTAGGGGGTGCGGCTTGGCTTGGCTGCACCCCAAGGGGGTGCGGCCGGGCCGCACCCCAAGGGAGTCCGGCCTGGCCGCACCCCACTAGGGGTGCGGCTTGGCCGCACCCCACTAAGTTGCGGCCTGGCCGCACCCCAAGGGAGTCCGGCCTGGCCGCACCCCACTAGTTGTGCGGCTTGGCCGCACCCCACTAAGGGTGCGTCTTGGCCGCACCCCACTAAAGGTGCGGTTAGGCGAGAGCGGTTGGTTACGGCGTGGTTGGTTACGGCGCAGTTGTGGGCGCTGCGGTCCGGCGAGAGCGGTTGGTTATGGAGGAAGTGGGCTTGCCCGCTTCCCCACCCTCCCCTCATCATGCTAGTGGCTTTGGGGAGTAACCACCTCTTCTTATGCATATAAGTTAATGGGAGTCTTGTATGAGTACGCATCATAAGCCCCCCAAACCTTCGGAGTCCAAGTTTTCGTGCGGAGGAGTGCGAAGGTTTTGCTCTTGCTCGCGGCGATTCTGATTTGTTGCGCGGTGCGTTGGATCATGGCGGAGGTGAGTTCTCTTTTCATTTTGTAGGAACAAAGAGAGAGAGAGCGGACGAGTGCGCCCACGGGGGTGGTTCCGCCCGAGGGAGCGAGCGTTCGGAGGCCGCGTGCATGCCCGCGCATGGGTGGTGCCGGCCGCGGGAGCAAGCCGCCGACGGGCATGCTGTGTTCGCGCGCGAGTGTTACCGGCCACGGGAGCAGGCCGCCGGGGAGGGAGCCGCGCGGTCCGTGCCGAGCGAACCTTGCGCGCGGCGGTTGCGCGCCCGGCCGGCGCGCGGGCTACTGCGCACGCGGTGTTGCCATGCGCGCGTGGGCTGCCTACCGCGCGCGGTGCTTCCGCGCGCGCGCGGGCGTGTCGTGCGCGCGCGCTGCCGCGCGCGGGTTTGCCGAGCGCGCGGTTTGTTGTGCGCGTGGGCTGCCGCGCACGCACGGCTTGCTGTTTGTGCGGGCTGCTGCGCGCGCATGGCTTGTTGTGGGCGTGGCTTGATGTGCGCGCGCAGTTAGGTGTGCGGGCGGCTTGATGCGCGCGCGCGATTAGTTACTTGATATGCGCCTCTCTTATTTTTTATATATTATTTTTGTTGCTTTCAGGATTCGAAACGGGGCAGCCAGTCAAGGCATGTGCGCCTGCGTTCCACTCTTGATATTGCACGGATTGATATATGGTGAAAGCGGTTTTTGTTGCCTTCTGACGTCGAGGTGAAGATTCCGCGGGTGGAGGAGCGTGCTCAAAATCCGCCAACCGGTTTCATGACCCTTTCTGAGAGCTGTCTGAAATCCGGGTTTCGCCTTCCTCCCTCTGAGGAGGTTGTTGAGATACTCCGGTTCTGCGGTGTTCCGATTACCCAGTTTACCCCTGCCGGGATGACAAACATCATGGGGACGGTGGTGTTTTTTCGGGAGCATAGCGCGCGCTTTTCGCTCGAGATTTTTAAGGATTGGTGTGAGGTTTCTACCGACTCAGGTGGCCGTATTGAAGTCCGAAGCAACAAGAGTTGGTTTCACTTTGGGGAGAGGACTGATTACCGCCACGGGAACACTCTTTATGGGTATGTTCGGAATCGGTGGGAGCTGCCGGAGCTATGGAGAGCACTTCCTGGATGCTGCCGCCGACAGACTGGACGGGAGGATGAGTTCCTTCCTATCCCTGGTTTCCCTGGCCGAGAAGGGCTTTCAAAGGCCCTGTTCTGTATTTCCAGTTGCGTGGAGGAAAGTCGACTGCTCTCGGTGGGGCTTTCCTGGGACGCCGAGCGGGCGGCCGCTGTTCCCCTAGACCATGGGAAAGGAGGAGAATTGTTGTCAAGAACGGAGGTTCTAGCTCGTGGTCTATCCCACCGGCGCCCAGGAGCCATGATCATGAGGCCGGCCCGAGCCGCCGCAGGGGGGAGCCGATTCCGTCCGATGCGGAGGTTGAGATCTTGGGGTCTCCTGTTGCCGACCGGGTCCCACAGGGAGACTTGTCGTCGCCTCCCCCCTTGCCGCCGACGAGGCGAGTTTCTTCCTCTCTTCAGGCGATGACTTCGGCGGTAAGCAAAGTTCTCTTTTTCTAGCCTTGAATACCTTTTCCCCATCGTTGCTTTGGTATGCTGACTTTTTGTCTTTTGTCCGCAGGCCGATGTTCTAACCAGTGTTGCTCTTACATGGAACGATTGTTACGTGGGCCTCAAGGATAGCTACTTCGCACTTTAGGAGGAGCTGCGCGTGGTGAGGAGCGATATGTCCATTTTGTAGAAGAAGAGAGATCGCGACTTGTCTCACATCAGGCAGTTGGAGGCCGATATCTCTTCTTCTCGATCCGAGGTCGAGAAGCTGCAGGAGGAGTATGATGGTGACAAGGCACTTGCCCAGGATGCCCTTCGTCGGTTGTCGGAAGCTCAGGGGGAGTTGTTTCGCCTGGAGGGGGAGTTGGGCTTTCTGAGGAGCGAGGTGGACCGGTTATCGTCGATCGAGCGCAGCCTCGGGGAGGCCAAGGCGGCTGGAGTGACCGAGTACAAAGATTCTCTTACTTTTGTAGAAGAGCGGTTCCAGATGGCGGAGGAGATTCGCGCCGAGGTTATGACGAAGGAGGTTGAGCCTTTGATAGCGGATGAGCGCGAAGTTGCCTTTCAGAAGACTCTCCGTATGATGGGGAGGAAGTTCGGGTGCGACACCGCTGGCCTCGGAGTTGGGGACCTTTCAGGGGATGATTACTCGGATGTAGCCGAGGACTGATGTTGGTTATTTTTCTCTTTCCTGCTTTCAGTATTGTCGTTTGTTTGCGTGTAGCGCTGCGTTTGGTGTGGTTGTATTCCCTTATTGTACACATTGCATTTATTCCTTTGTGTGATCTTGTTGTTCTGGTTGTTGACACCTGTGTAGCTTGATGGTATTTCTAAAATTACAGATGAGTTCGCGCGGGTCTGAGCTCGCGGCTTTTACATAATAGAAAATTAGTTTGCGCGAGGTTGAGCTCGCGGCTCTTACATGATAGAAAATTAGTTTGTGCGAGTCTGAGCTCGCGGCTTTTACATAATAGAAAATTAGTTTGCGCAAGTCTGAGCTCGCGACTTTTACATAATAGAAAATTAGTTTGTGCGAGTCTGAGCTCGCGGCTTTTACATAATAAAAAATTAGTTTGCGCGAGTCTGAGCTCGCGGCTTTTACATAATATAGGTTTGGCCGGTGAATAGCTGGTGTATTCAAACCGAGGGCGAACGTAAGGGGGGCAGACCCCTACGACGCCGGGACTTGACGGCGGAGGAGAAGGGCGAACCTTCAATCGACGGCGATGCAAAATCCCCGGGGTAGGGCCCCAAAGTGGCCGGTGAATAGCGGGTGTATTCAAACCGAGGGCGAACGTAAGAGGGGCAGGCCCCTACGACGCCGGGACTTGACGGCGGAGGAGAAGGGCGAACATTCAATCGATGGCGGTGCAAAATCCCCGGATCAGGGCCCCAAAGTGGCCGATAAATTGCGGGTGTATTCAAACCGAGGGCGAACGTAAGGGGGGCAGGCCCCTACGACGCCGGGACTTGACGGCGGAGGAGAAGGGCGAACCTTCAATCGACGGCGGCGCAAAATCCCCGGTGCAGGGCCCCAAAGTGGCCGGTGAATAGCGGGTGTATTCAAACCGAGGGCGAACGTAAGGGGGGCAGGCCCCTACGACGCCGGGACTTTACGGTGGAGGAGAAGGGAGAACCTTCAATCGACGGCGGTGCAAAGTCCCCGGGGCAGGTGTGAGGCCCCATTTAGACTCCACATACATCTGTATCTAAGCTATGTTCATACATGTGTCCCAGGTTGAAGTAAGGCTAGTGAATACAATATGAAGACACATAATAAGAAATGTACTTGCATACCTTAAATTATTTGCTGAATCTTTTCTTTCTATCCATAATCAGTTCTTTTGTTTTCGCGTATCCAAGTCATGTCCGTTACCTTCAAAATTTGACGACGGGCTTAGTCATAAAAATATGACTAAGTGAGGATATACCTTTTTCATTGCTATATACATTTAGAAAAACTTACACATTTCAAAACATCATTTTCATTTACTAACCGTTTTCTGTCTCAGTAGTAACTGATGCAGCATATAACTATATGAACATGTTAGTACCGGTATAACATAATCATACAATGTAACAATATAACAGTAAAGCAGTGTATCCGTATAAGTAATAAATCCTTGTATCAGTATATCAGTGTAAGCAATAATTCCATGTATCAGTATGTCTACATCAGTGTATCAGTTTATCATAGTAGCAATATATCAGTCTATCAGTATAGCATTATAGCAGTGTGTCCATGTATCAGTATCTATGAAAGATCATAATGACTGAGGGAACATTTCAATAATCATAAACAGTATAAGGAGCTATATCATTCATATGAACTATGGAACATGTAATCGATGCAAGTATCATAACTGTTTCTATATCATGGAAGCAGTGCAAATACATAACTTCACGTCAGTTTTCATGTCTATAAGCATTTATCAATGTACATTTATAATCATTTAAAACAGTACTTCCATGAATATTTTGTTTCTTTAGATATATTATGGGCAATTCGAATTCTTTTTCCTTTTTCCTTTACCCCGAAGGGTCCTTTACCCCGAAGGGTCCTTTACCCCGAAGGGTCATTCATGTGCATGCATTTCAAGTTGCCCGTAATATAACCTCGTGTCGACACGTTTACATAAAGTGAGTTATTCATTTTTTTATAATCCTCTCAGAAATATCATTCGCATGTTTGCCTTTTTTCAAGGCCATACAATATAGCGACATTTAGTATCAGTGATATACATTTAACATTCAGTATGATAAGAGTGCGTATGTAAAGAGAACATAAAGCAATAAAACTTAAATAAAACAGGTAGCTCTCACCATCAGTCGATTTGCTCTTTTCATGTCGTTGCCATGTCTATTTTGAGATGCCATCCATCACGATATCTGTATATGAATCGTATCATATAGGATCATTCTTATCGGGGTTGCACCTCGCTATAGTTACCATAAATATTATGTGATGACATCATTTGGCAGCTACTTATTAGCCCTCTAATTGGCATATCATAATGTAATTAAACTTCATGTTGATTAATCATTACTTCATGCACTAAGACATCCGGTCAAAATCCCACTGAAAAACTAGCTCAACAGCCGGCCAGAGGGCAAAGCAAAGCCCAAATTCCATGTAGACCTCAATAGCAGACTAGTTAAACAAACAAAATCATATAATTGGTCATGTTTTGGCAAAGTAAGAAGAGAGAGCCCAAAACCCCCATTTTAAACCAATTCAAGGCATGTACAGGAAAGCCCAAAACAATTTACAAAACTCAATGAAACCTCACTGCAAGCAATTGGTTTAAACCCCAACATGCAATGAATGCTCATACCCAATACTCAAAATAAAAGGGGAAAATAGCAGCCGACCAACTAAAATAAAACCTCCAAAACTCCTAACAGTACTACCACCAAATAGATAAGAGCAACAATGCAATAACCGACCTAAGAATTTCCCCAAAATGTCAGTTAATGTGAATAACTCAAAGCTCCCCCATACGAAGTATAATAGCAGCTGACTGGAAGGAAAATTCCCCATAATATATGAATAACAGCTGACAGTAAGGAGAATCCCCTTACCAGAACCTTAGCAGGCCAAGACCAAGGCAAACAGTGCAAAAGCTTAGGTCCTATTTCATGAAATTCCCCCATTATAGTAGTCAATAAAGCTAATAAATCTCCATGTCATACACAAACTCTCAATAACCCCACGAGATAAGCTAAGCTCTCAAATAACTCCTCTGATTATAGGTTTTCATAATACAACATAGTCCAAATCTTTTATCATGCAACCAGCCGAACATTAACAACATAAACCATAATCAATAGCTGGAAGGAAGAGGAATAAAGAAGAGGAAGACTCACAGTGAAACTAGAAGAGTAGAACCACTTCACCGATTCAGCACATATACAATACAAGTCCGACTAAGCCCAGACCAAGCCACACCTTGCCTTTCTCTGCCCAACAGCAGTTCATGGATCCCATGCGATTTTGAGACTTAAGAGAGGGAGAGGAGGAGAATGGAGAAGAAGACCGGCTCTGAAAGCCCTAGTTGCGACATGGATCAGCGTGCGAGAAAAGGTCGGCAGCCGCAAGAGATAAGAAGAGGAGAGCATTTCGCTATTTGCCTTTATAAAACCACCGCCTTACATAAATGCCTATACGCAAACCAACTTCAAGCTCCTCTATTAGCACACCATTTTAGTTTTTTTTAGCATGAATTAAAGCAAACCAAAGCAACATGGCTAACATGTTAGTGGCACACCAATTTGCATATAAGCACACCATTTCACTACTTTCCTCTTTAGCACCCCAAGGTGCACTCCTTTACAATTACCATTAGCAGTTACTATATGGAACTCCAACTCAAACAAGCCGGTCCAGCACAACCATCCCAAATCTTTACCAAGATACCATATATATATTTTTATAGTTTGTCAACATATAAAATATACGTAAAACTCATATTTTGCCAAAATTTTGAGCGCCACAAAGCATCAAAGAAATTCTTACTCAACGGGCAAAGCTATGCCGAGTTGACACTGATTTATTTTTCATCATAGGGGACGAACTTTTATTACATTTTATTATTCTTTTGGGTCATTTCACTTTTTGGATCGTTACAAATTCTTCTCCTCTTATAGGAATTTTCGTCCTCGAAAATAGGACACTAACAATTCCCAAATGTATATACTACTTACATGTCCATTAACCCAAACTTCGCTCGCTTTCCTTGGTTTCGCTTTCTTAATATAATAACGATCGACAAACTGACACAATTAACATTAAAAGAAAAATAGTGTTCCATGAAGCCTTTAGCACCTTTCAATACATTCTTCAATACAGAAAAACATTGTCAAAAAGCATTTTCATCTTGCTTTCTGCATTCACTTGTCACATTCTTTAGACGTAGCCGGTTTGCCTTAACATTTATAGTAAACTATAACAGCATGATATGCACATGGCGATCGCTCGTGTTACCCTTTTTTTCCAACGTACCTACCTATCATCACTCATCATTATTCTCGTTCCTTGCATATATAGAAATGTTCAATTTTCCTGCACTATGACATAATGTATTTGTATAATCAATTGGTTTTATAAGGTATTACTTACTTTCTCCATTCATTCAAATATTCGCTCACTTTCACTGGGTTCAAAATATAACAATCGATAAACCGTCACATTCAATATTAAAAGACAAACAGTGTTCTAAGAAACATTTAGCACATGTCAGTATATCTTGCAATAAAACATTTCGCATAGCATTTTCATAATTCTTTCTTCATTTACTGTTTGGATTTTGGCGATATTGTGCTATCAATAGGATATACAGCGCAATCTATCACATTACTATGTTATCTTGCTTTCTTTCCACACCTTGGTAATCATATTTCCATTTTCAGTGGACTTTCATTTTCCTTCACATCATATTCCCATACTCATATCGTTATCATCTACAATTTATCGTTTATTCCATATCTCAACTTCGGTTTCATTTCAGTTTCGAACGTTTTATTTCTTTTCACATTCATTGGAGTCATAGTAGTGATACGACACACTTTTGAAATAATGTAAAAGTAATCCTCTTTCGTTTTCCTTTTTACCTATTTGTATCACAATTTATTCACAAGCATATATAAAATGAAGGTAAACATACATAGTTAGTTCATGAACTATTGTTATTCGTTTCTTGCAAAATTTTACATTTACAAGTCTCCGTCCATAACAAATTACAGTGATTTATCTCTCTCACCATAGTTCACATATTTTCCTTTTTGTTTTGTTAACTATTTAAGTTACTTCCCATGTCGTTTTACTCATCACTCATCGTACAATTATGACTTTCCATTTTCATCGCACCCTCTTTTGTTAAATTTCTTAAATCGTTGATTGCAATTCGTATCTCATTTTCCTATCATTTTCATAGCAACGTACTTTCATTTTCATGTTGTTCTCAGTTGCAAATTTCTTTTGTCGGTTATTCTTTATCTCAATCTTGATTTCATTTAGCATATAACGTTTCATTTCATTTCACATTTCTTGAGGCCAGTACATCGGATTGAAACGATATACTGTAGAAACAAGTTACCTTGTAGTTGACCTGTGTGTATTTCATTTTGTTCAATTTCATATAGGCCACATAAGACGAAGATAGACTTCAATGCACATTCATTTCCTTATCTATGGTTTGCAAATGGTCTCAAAGCTTTGGCAATGACTATTGTTCTGAAATCTTTCTACAGACGTTTAACAGTGTCTTCATGGAAAATAACAATTTGTCTCTTATCAAAATTTTAGAGCCTGTTAATTGTACACCTTTCATTACACATTTATCCTAGTCATCTAAACACATTCATTTACTTTATCTTTCTTTCATTGATAAGCACCTCCCTAGTTCAACTACTCCATGTTTATCATATTCGTATAAGTTTGATTTGTGAAATGACTACTTTCTTTTTACACAGGTAAGAAATATTTCTTGGAGAAGATAGTTATCTCAAGCATTTGCTAGTGGTCTTTATGACGCAACCGGTCATGTCGGACCTTTTTAACTTTAATACTGAATGAAAATATAGGTTAACATTTACTCCATTACTAACTCTCATGATGGAATGTGTCGGGAAACCGATCTCTTGTTTCTTTTCCTTCATTTTTCTAACATTAGTTTTGTAACACCGCTTTCATAACCATATAACGTATCAAAGATTCGGCTGAAATCCGAGATATATTATATAGAGTGAAAGTGAAATTACAAATCATTATTATCTTTACTTTGCCTATTCATTTCCTTCAATGTTACATACCCATCATCATATTCTCATTTTATTCTTGGCAGTGAGTTTTTCATGATTCTTAATTCAAATTCATATAGGCTTTTATCACTTTTACACCGAATGTAATTATTTAGACTTACTATGGATATTTAAGAGTGCTTGCATTGAAAACAATTGTGTCTTTTAGGATGGTAAAAACCTTTTATCTGTGCATTCTTCATTGGCTATGATGCAACATAAATATAAGCCTTTTTCATTTAATCAAATCGTTTGAAATTGTTGAATATCTTATACCTCTGCTATCTTGGTTCTAAGTTCATCTGGATGAAAAATATATTTCATACTCGTTTGAAGCCTCACGTTAGACATCATAGATATCATCTTTTTGTTGCAAACATTATTTCGTAACTCCATGTTATGGGTCGAATCATTTTTCTCTAGCATATTTTACGTACTAAATGATACCACAAAAACAGAAACCATTAATAGCTTTTCCTTCATTTACATGTCCATCTAGTTCTGATTTATATGTTGATACTTGTCATTCCATCTAAATATCCTTTCAATCTGAAATTAAATTACCCAACAATTTCTTGTTTCATTCACCATCCTACATTTCTAAACTTTACGACACCCTTCTCCATCAATATTTTCTTTTCTTCTTCTCATTTTAGATAGCATATTCATTTCATGCCTTTAAGATTACGTGTCGTCTTTGTCCTTACTTGTTATAGTCGAATGATTTCATGTCGGACTTTTATTTGAAGCTAAATCCTCTTGTCCATGCAGGCACCATAATGATAAACATAATATAACTACTCAACGATGTACTTATGATCTTTCTTTCCTTTCTAAGTACGTTCATCTTTTACCTATTTCATGTTTATCTTATTCCTCTGTCTAACGCAAACAATACGCAGACATTTCGCCTTGAAGACATTTGGATTGACTCATGCAGTAGAAACAATAGTCATTTCTACTTGGATTCATTTTTATATTCATTTACTTTCTAACCCTTTGGTGAACTCCTTCTAATATCCTTTGACGTCATTGGATTTGGGCAGATTCCAAATTCCTAGATTTCTGAGTGATCTGTTTACATCATATCATGCGTGCTTATTCAGTACTCACTACAACCGAACTTCTTGAAAACCTGGCTCTGATACCAAATTGTGAGGCCCCCATTTAGACCCCACATACATCTGTATCTAAGCTATGTTCATACACGTGTCCCAGGTTGAAGTAAGGCTAGTGAATACAAAATGAAGACACATAATAAGAAATGTACTTGCATACCTTAAATTATTTGCTGAATCTTTTTTTTCTATCCATAATCAGTTCTTTTGTTTTCGCGTATCCAAGTCATGTCCATTACCTACAAAATTTGACGACGGGCTTAGTCATAAAAATATGACTAAGTGAGGATATATCTCTTTCATTGCTATATACATTTAGAAAAACTTACACATTTCAAAACATCATTTTCATTTACTAACCGTTTTCTGTCTCAGTAGTAACTGATGCAGCATATAACTATATGAACATGTTAGTAACGGTATAACATAATCATACCATGTAACAATATTACAGTAAAGCAGTGTATCCGTATAAGTAATAAATCCTTGTATCAGTATATCAGTGTAAGCAATAATTCCATGTATCAGTATGTCTACATTAGTGTATCAGTTTATCATAGTAGCACTATCTCAGTCTATCAGTATAGCATTATAGCAGTGTGTCCGTGTATCAGTATCTATGAAAGATCATAATGACTGGGGGAACATTTCAATAATCATAAACAGTATAAGGAGCTATATCATTCATATGAACTATGGAACATGTAATCGATGCAAGTATCATAATTGTTTCTATATCATGGAAGCAGTGCAAATACATAACTTCACGTCAGTTTTCATGTCTATAAGCATTTATCAATGTACCTTTATAATCATTTAAATCAGTACTTCCATGAATATTTTGTTTCTTTGGATATATTAGGGGCAATTCGAATTCTTTTTCCTTTTTTCCTTTACCCCGAAGGGTCCTTTATCCCGAAGGGTCTTTTACCCCGAAGGGTCATTCATGTGCATGCATTTCAAGTCGCCCGTAATATAACCTCGTGTCGACACGTTTACATAAAGTGAGTTATTCATTTTTTAATAATCCCCTCAGAAATATCATTCGCCTGTTTGCCTTTTTTCAAGACCATACAATATAGCGACATTTAGTATCAGTGATATACATTTAACATTCAGTATGATAAGAGTGTGTATGTAAAGGGAACATAAAGCAATAAAGCTTAAATAAAACAGGTAGCTCTCACCATCAGTCGATTTGCTCTTTTCATGTCGTTGCCATGTCTATTTTGAGATGCCATCCATCACGATATCTGTATATGAATCGTATCATATAGGATCATTCCTATCGGGGTTGCACCTCGCTATAGTTACCATAAATATTATGTGATGACATCATTTGGCAGCTACCTATTAGCCCTCTAATTGGCATATCATAATGTAATTAAACTTCATGTTGATTAATCATTACTTCATGCACTAAGACATCCGGTCAAAATCCCACTGAAAAACTAGCTCAACAGCCGGCCAGAGGGCAAAGCAAAGACCAAATTCCATGTAGACCTCAATAGCAGACTAGTTAAACAAACAAAATCATATAATTGGTCATGTTTTGGCAAAGTAAGAAGAGAGAGAGCCCAAAACCCCCATTTTAAACCAATTCAAGGCATGTACAGGAAAGCCCAAAACAATTTACAAAACTCAATGAAACCTCACTGCAAGCAATTGGTTTAAACCCCAACATGCAATGAATGCTCATACCCAATACTCAAAATAAAAGGGGAAAATAGCAGCCGGCCAACTAAAATAAAACCTCCAAAACTCCTAACAGTACTGCCACCAAATAGATAAGAGCAACAATGCAATAACCGACCTAAGAATTTCCCCAAAATGTCAGTTAATGTGAACAACTCAAAGCTCCCCCATACGAAGTATAATAGCAGTTGACTGGAAGGAAAATTCCCCATAATATATGAATAACAACTGACAGTAAGGAGAATCCCCTTACCAGAACCTTAGCAGGCCAAGACCAAGGCAAACAGTGCAAAAGCTTAGGTCCTATTTCATGAAATTCCCCCATTATAGTAGTCAATAAAGCTAATAAATCTCCATGTCATACACAAACTCCCAATAACCCCACGAGATAAGCTAAGCTCTCAAATAACTCCTCTGATTCTAGGTTTTCATAAAACATAGTCCAAATCTTTTATCATGCAACCAACCGAACATTAACAACGTAAACCATAATCAGTAGCTGGAAGGAAGAGGAATAAAGAAGAGGAAGACTCACAGTGAAACTAGAAGAGTAGAACCACTTCACCGATTCAGCACATATACAATACAAGTCCGACTAAGCCCAGACCAAGCCACACCTTGCCTCTCTGCCCAACAGCAGTTCATGGATCCCATGCGATTTTGAGACTTAAGAGAGGGAGAGGAGGAGAATGTAGAAGAAGATCGGCTCTGAAAGCCCTAGTTGCGACATGGATCAGCGTGCGAGAAAAGGTCGGCAGCCGCAAGAGATAAGAAGAGGAGAGCATTTCGCTATTTGCCTTTATAAAACCACCGCCTTACATAAATGCCTATACGCACACCAACTTCAAGCTCCTTTATTAGCACACCATTTTAGTTTTTTTAGCATGAATTAAAGCAAACCAAAGCAACATGGCTAACATGTTAGTGGCACACCAATTTGCATATAAGCACACCATTTCACTACTTTCCTCTTTAGCACCCCAAGGTGCACTCCTTTACAATTACCATTAGCAGTTACTATATGGAACTCCAACTCAAACAAGCCGGTCCAGCACAACCATCCCAAATCTTTACCAAGATACCATATATATATTTTTATAGTTTGTCAACATATAAAATATACGTAAAACTCATATTCTGCCAAAATTTTGAGCGCCACAAAGCATCAAAGAAATTCATACTCAACAGGCAAAGCTATGCCGAGTTGACACTGATTTATTTTTCATCATAGGGGACGAACTTTTATTACATTTTATTATTCTTTTGGGTCATTTCACTTTTTGGATCGTTACAGTAGGGCCCCAAAGTGGGTTCCTGCAGTAGAATAGCTCTGGACAGGTAAAACATAATTAGAAAATGAACATTAATACGTGCGCAAGTGCAATCTTGCGGCTCCTGAGCTAATAAGTTTCAGATACAAGTTTGACGAGAGAGGAGGTAACATCGTGCTCCCTTTGCATTGCGCTTGCTCGAGCTCTTTCGGTCGCTCATCGTAGTGGGCGGCGATGACCCGGTGTCCGACCCTCGGTGGCATCCTTCTGCGCTTCTTCGCGGAAAGCCTCCAGGTGTCCTGACTGGACAAGGCGTTCAATTTCTTCTTTCAACCTGACACAGTGCTCCGTACGGTGTCCTCGGCCTTTGTGGAAATTGCAAAACTGGGATTGATCTCCGCTGTGCTGGGAGAGCGCTATGGGCCAGTTGATGATTTTGCTGTTGTAGATTATGGACAGTATATGCTCGCGGGGGGAATTTAACGGGGTGTAGATCCAGGAGCTTTTATTTGTTAATCCTCGGGAGCGGTCTGTTCGGTTTTGAATGGGCAGTTCGGCCTTCTCGAACTGTTGTTGCTGTCCCTTTCTCTTGCGATTCGTATCTCCAAATCGTAGTGGGTTTGCTGGTGACGGGAGATCAGCTTTTTCTGCCAATGAGGGAGTTGCGCGGCACTCTCGCACGCCTTGCTTCTCAGAATTTGGTTTTGGCGACGGGTCATAGTTGATCCAAGGGAGCCCGGCTGCGGCCGTGTCGAACCACGAATTGCATCCCTGAGGATTCTCCCTTTGTTGGCCATGCGTCTAGACATGGAAACGTCGTGGTCCAGGGCGTCGATTAGGAGGCTCCCAAATATTGCATCGTAGTGGGAGTCTTCCTCTACGATGACGAACTGAACATCATACTGGCCTGGTTCCGAGTGCATCCATACTTGGACGGGGAGGGCGACGACTCCTATGATGGGTACCATAGTTCCGTCTGGGAGCTCTGCGTCGCTGGCCCTGAGCTTGAGGTTCCCGCATAGGAGTTTGAGCCGCACCACGGCTGCCACGAACAGGATATTGAACGAGATGCGATGGGTTATCAACGCCCTTCTTAGCTCACAGGCTGGATTGCCTATGCTTGCGTCTAAGGCGAAGTCCAACCATCCACGAGGACGCTCTTGGGGAAAGTTTGTGTAGATCTTCTCGTGCTGCTTGCTCCGCTCCGCTTCCCTTAGGCGGGGCGACTCGTCCGTCTCGGGCTCTTCTCGCTCTTCTTCTTGGATCCTTGGCGCGCGCGCTTCGTGCCGTTCAACGAACAGTTGGGCAACTCGGTGAAGTTGTGAATCACTCCGTTTGGGAGGGATTGATACCAGCGGAGGGCGTCTCCGCGTAGTGTCTTGGTGAAAATTTTGCAGCTGATCTGGTCGGGAAGTCCGAACGTCCACACCGTTATCAAGAAGTGATTAACGTGCCCGTACGGGTCCTCTGCTCCGTGGAACTCCTTGAAGTGCGGGAGCTTTAGCCACGACGAAACTGGGTATGCCAAAATTAACTTTGATAGGGGGGATCGCCTTTGCTGGTGCGTGACATCGTTCGGATCCTGCCCCGCTGTGAGAAGGGTCGGCTTGCTAGTTGATCCAATACACTGGGGTTGGATGGGTGCAGTAGTGAGCGCTCTTTTCGCCGGGCCTTCAGGGATCGAGGAACTGCATGCGTCGGATAGTTCGGGGGAGGTGTCCACTCTTGCTCGTTCTGTGAACTCAGGCGAAACGGGCGCTGCGTTCAGAAATCCTTTGCTCGGCATTTGGGAATCGATTCCCACAGACGGCGCCAAACTGTTGCGGGTCGCTCGGGTGCTCTGGTAGACCGGTCGAATTGAACCACCTTAGCTCGGAAGCGAACCGAGCGCGCAAACAGTCAATTAGAGAATTGTTGAGTACACTGAGACTTTCTAACGTGGAAAACCCGGAAAGGGTAAAAAACCACGCGGCCGGAGCTGTGCCGACCAAACTTCACTATCTTCTGAGAGGTTACAGTTGGGTACTTAGAAGTCGAGCGCGACAGGCCGCCGCTCGTTACAATAATAGAGAGAGAGGGAGAGAGTTCCGAGGGTGACACACCACCTCTCGGAAAACTAAGTCTTTTTCCTTCTGAGAACTGTGGGGAACAAAAGTGAGAATGCTCCGGGGAACGAAAGTGAGAATGCTGAGTTGCCTTTCGGGATGGAGGAAATCTTCAAGTCCACGAAGGAGATCTTCAAACGCCCTAGGAGAATTCCGTGAAAATCTTCAAGAAGCTCTCCCGGGTGCCGAAGGCCAGGTCCCCTCAAATGAAGGTTCTGGGCTCCTTTTATAGCTTTGGCCGGGGGTAGCCCGGTAATTTCGCCGTTGTAACCACCGTAACCACCTGACGGATGAATCACGTTTTCCGGTTCGGAGCACACGGATCGCCATTTTTTGTAAATGACTGTCTCGCCCTCGGGCAGTTCGGGCAGTTCGGGCAGCTTCGTTGAAGGCGAAAAAGGCGACAGGCCGTTCCTGCAATCTGAGAAATTAGAAAGACAAAACGTGAGCGTGCCCGAAATGTGAAAGTGCTCTGAGCGCACTCGGAAGTGTTCTGAGCGCGTAACGAACGGGGAAGCGTTCTTGGTGGAAACCGAAACCCGGAGAGCGGGCGGCGAGTCGGAAGAGGGGAGACTCGATCACCCCAACCTTGCTACGGGGGAGAATGGCTCGGCCGCACCCAAAGGGGGGCGCGACACGGCCGCACCCCAGGGGGAGGGCGTGGCTTTGCTTGGCCGCACCCCAAGGAGGTGCGGCCGGGCCGCACCCTAGGGGCTGCGGCCTGGCCGCACCCAAGGGGGTGCGGCCTGGCCGCACCCCAAGGGAGTGCGTCCTGGCCGCACCCCACTAGGGGTGCGGCTTGGCCGCACCCCACTAGAGGTGCGGCTTGGCCGCACCCCACTAAGGGTGCGGTTAGGCGAGAGCGGTTGGTTACGGCGTGGTTGGTTACGACGCGGTTGTGGGCGCTGCAGTCCGGTGAGAGCGGTTGGTTACGGAGGAAGTGGTCTTGCCCGCTTCCCCACTCTCCCTTCATCATGCTAGTGGCTTTGGGGAGTAACCACCTCTTCTTATGCATATAAGTTAATGGGAGTCTTGTATGAGTACGCATCAAGCATATAGGAGTGGTTAATCCAAATGTCATTAGCTTATTCAATCATTTGATTACACTTATGAAAAGAACCTTGTATATTGTAAGAAAATTAATGCTCAAAGCAAGCAGGTTACATTGATATGGAATATTGCAAAAAAAGTTGAAAATGACTCCTAGTGTTGTAATCAAGCCGAAAAACTCATATGATAATGCACACTTAATATAAGTAAATAATTAAGAACATAACACATGCGGACAATATACATATAAAACACTCGGCAATCCCACTGAGGAGCATCCATACGGTTATTATATCAGATATATGTAGAGAAATTGCCAATAATTTGATAAAGAGCATCACGAGTGGAATCAAACATCTCTACCAGTTGAGTAATATAATGTTTTACTGCAATTCATAGAGCTATAGATGCACAAGGTTCACGCACGAACATTCATCATCGGATGACAACCAACCACTGCTACCACCGGAGAGAAACCTCAAGCCAGATCGGAGCCTTGCCACACCCAAGGCAGCTCGCCTTAGATTCAAGCCACCGTGTGCACCATCATCCACAACACGTACAACCATGCACCTCTTCTCTACCAAACAAGCGCTGCAACACATGACCTATAGATCTACTGTCGAACAAATGTTAGGGCTCAACACCACCATCGACAAGCTGGAGCAAGACGTCGCTACTAATGCGGAGTCGTTGCTGCACCTCGCTATGCCTTGCCCACTGCAAGGGGCGAATCCGACCAAGTATCGGAGAAAATGAGAAGAGGGGAGATCGGGTATCCTCAAGGAGGCTTCATTGCTCGAAGAGGATCGCAACAACTATTGATGGTCGTCTGGAGGCACCGGTCAGGGTTCCTATCGCGGCCTAAGATTCCCACAAGCAGACTCTCTGGGGGTTGAAAGTGGGCCCCAAATTTAGGTCTCGGTGAGACCTAAATAAATCCATCTGAATCAGGGTTGGATTCAGATACGAACCAATAATCCAACACTTTATTTTAAGACTGTTGGAACCAAGAGAATTCTAGTTCCAAATGTTAGATCAAAATGTAGCCTAAGGCTAGTGATCCTGTGGTCGAACGCCACGAATCTGATGGCAAGAGCGAGATAGAGAAAATTGAACTGTCTATAAACACGACCAGAGCAGAGCGCTGCAGTGAGGAGGTGCCACCACGTACCCGAAAGTCTAGAAAATTTTTTCCTCCAAAACCAAAGACTGAGCTAGGTACAAGAAAGGCACGGATTTGGCGAGTACGAAGTTGGTCTGCAAATAGTCATCTTCTGGCGAGATGGTCTATGAATAATCGCATTCTGACGAGATGGTCTGTGAATAGTCATCGTCTTCTGCTGAGATGGTTTGCGAATAACAGTCTGGCGAGGTCTGCGAATAGCCGCCTGGCGAGACCTCCTAAGAAGTTTTCTTAGACTTTTAGGATCTTAGACGAATTACGAGTTATACAAAGACCATGTATGCTTAAATTACAATTGAAGGTATAATCATAATCACTCGCATTGTATTTATTTCTTAATAATATTATTACATTTATTTAATAATAATAATAATATATAAATAATAAAGGGTATTGTTAAAGGCAAATCAGAATTGGCTATTGGCAAATCAATTTCTATGAGTTAATACGCGCCTTTTGAAAATACGCTTTGTACATGCATTTTTAGGAAAAGTGTTTAACACGAAAATTCTAGATCTCTGTACATGCATTTTTAGGAAAAGTGTTCAACACGAAAGTTGTAGATCTCGACGAGATCTACAAATTTCGTGTTGAACACTTTTCCTAAAAATGCATGTACAAAGCGTATTTTCAAAAGCCGCGTAATAACTTATAGAAATTGGTTTGCCAATAGCCAATTCTGATTTGCCTTTAACAACTCCCATAATAAAAGATGTTTGATTGATGGCATAGTTTATAATAATGCCGCGTGGCATGCAATAAAAATTAATAGAAATTTATGCGGATTATCTCTCGTAAGCAATTAATGCGTTTCCTGTGGACGAAGAAGCCGTCACCCGTGTCAAAGCTGTCCGGCCAAGTGGCGAGATGCTTGTATTAGGGTCCCAAGGTTCTTCTAACAACTTGTATTAGGGTCCCAAGGTGTCCAAGCATGATAGAGAGAGATGCTCTGATGACGAGAGGGGGCCTTCGGCCCGCCTCTCCCTTGCGGCGTGGGGGTGATGGCGGCTATGGGAGCGGACGGCGTGGAGGCTCGAGCAATGGGCTGCAAGATTGGGGCAGTGCTAGTGGCGGGGGACGGGGCTTCCCCGCTGCGGATCGGGCGGCAATGGTGCTAAGTGGCGGGCGTGGAGGCGCTGCAGGATTTGGGCCTCGCGGTTACCAGCCGAGCAGCTCTCTTCATGGGCGGGATTCGCGTGATGCGGGAGCAGGCTTCTCGTCGCGTGCGGGCGGACAGCGGGATCGGACTCCATCTCCGAGCGGGAGCAATGCGAGCAGGTCCTGGGCGGATAAAATGGAAGCTTTGGAGGGTAGCCGGCAAGGGCGAGATGCTCATGGGCGGTTCCTTCCTGTGAACTCGCATGCTAGCGGGAATGGCACTCCTCCTGTAGAGCGCGGGCATGGCTCGTCGGCTGTGCTGGACCAGCCGCAAGGTGATGGCGCCCCTTCCGGTAAGTCCGACTCGCTCCCTTGCGATGTGCAGGATGTGGAGATGGTGCCCGATGCGGAAGTGCAGGCTGTAGTTGGGAGGGTGGAACGGAGAAAGGCTGCCCAGCTGGAGGCTTCAGAATGCCCGCCAAGTGTTCGATTAAATGCCGCACCCAGCTTGGAGCCGGTTTTTGCGCTGAATGCGGTGGCCACAGTGGCTGGATCGCCGCCTAGAGTCCCTGCGGAGCCTGTTGGCCATCCTCCCAACTCGCCTGGCATCCAACATGCCCCGCCTGAAAGCCGCACCAATGGTGTTTGTGGAAATGCTGGAGAGAACTTTGGCAAGCCTACTGCTAGTGCTGCGCCCCCTTCGGCATGGGCCCGGAAGGGATTTGTCCCGCTGAATGATGTTCGCGGCCTCGCAGACATTGCGCTGGATGGCTCGGTTGTTACTATGGTGGAAGAAGTTACCGCTCGGACGTTGGAGCACTTATCTCACGCCATTGTGGGTAAGATCTTGGGCCGGCGGCTTCCGGCACATGTTATTGAAATGGAACTACGCAAACGGTGGGAGCAGTTTGGTGAGTTTCGATTTCTTATGCTGCGTGCGGATTGTTTTCTGTGCATTTTTATGTCAGATGAGGCTTGTGATTGTATGCTCCAAGGTGGACCATGGTTTATTAATGGCTACATTGTGGGCTTGGATGTTTGGACGCCCACTTTTGATACCTCGTCGTTCCACGGGCTGTCCTCGCCAGTTTGGATCCGCCTACCGCAACTCCGGCTTATGTTCTGGGACAAGGAGAACATTGCCCGCATCGCGGCCCGGGTTGGCACGCCATTGTGGATCGATCAGACCACAAATGACTGGGGAAGGATGGAATACGCTCGTGTGTGCGTGCGGGTGGACCTATCTAAACCACTCCGTGTTGGCATCCCGGTGTCCAGCTCGCAGATGGATTTTGTCCAAAAGTTGGAGTATGAAGGCCTTGCCTCCATTTGCTCCAATTGTGGATGTATTGGGCACCTGGATGGCGCCTGCCGACCTGCGGATGTTGCTGCCCCGCCCCCGCAAGCTCCGAACCAGCCCCCCCCCCTCGGCGACCTGCTCCCCCTCCGGCACCGGCCCCTGCCCGCCGTGCGGCTCCTCCGCCCCCCCCCCCCCCCCTCACGTGCTGCAGCAAAAGCCCGCAGAGTCTGTACTGGAGCAGGAAGACCTGCTCGGACCCGGTCCATGGAATTTGGTCAAGCACCGCCGCCGACGCCTGCGGGGTGCGAATTCTGCCCCCCTTCCGACCCGCCCCCTGGACGCTCGCCCGGCTCACCGCCGTCAACTGCAGCGGCCAGCTGTTCGCGTCCCAGCGCGCGGCCCACCATTGCCCAAGAAGCCTCTAGTGCCGGATCCGCACGATGTTGTGTTGAAGTCGCATGGCAAGGAGCTCGCCTGACCAGATGTGGATGGGGACGGCGGCCTGCCGGTCGATGCGGTCTTGGGGACAGAAATGGTGCTCTACCCTCCTGATCCGCCGAGGGTGCACCGCTCTCTCGCTGCCCGGGAGCTTGCAAGTTTGGACCCTGTAGTGATTATCTCCAACAAGCGGAGTCGGGGGGATCTGGATAGCGTCGGCGGGGAAGCATCCTCTTCAAGGGGTCCATGATGAGCCTCATTCTGTGGAATTGTCGGGGGGCTCGGAAGAAGGAGGTTGGATATCTTCTCCGGGATCTTATTCTGCGGTGGGGGGTTTCCCTTGTGGGCTTGTCTGAGACGATGGTGGAAGATCTTTCCCGGCGTGATGTGGACCGGCTGGCGGGCCGAAATTGGGATTTTGTGCATCAACCGTCGGCTGGCCGATCGGGGGGTATTGCGGTGCTATGGCGGAGTGACGTTGTGCAGTTTGTGCCGATCTCTCTCTCTCTCGAGGCAATGCGTTATTGGGGATGTCACCTTCCCTGGTAAGCGAAGCTGACGGGTGGTGTTCGTTTATGCGAACAAGGATGTTTATGTCCGGAGGCAGCTATGGTCTTTGCTGGAACAGTTTGCAACCCCGGATCGCCCGATGATTGTAGGGGGTGACTTCAACTGTCTTCTGCGGCCGGAGGAGCGGCGAGGCAGTCGGCCCTTTGTTTATTCGCAGGGATCTTTGGAGATGGATGCGGCTGTGGCGGAGCTGGACCTTTAGGAGCTGGGTTTCACGGGCCCGACCTTTACTTGGTGTAACAACCAGCCCGGACTTGGGCGTGTTCTGGGGCGTTTGGATCGGGTGTTTGTTAACTCGGTGGGAATGGACGTTATCCCCTTGGGTGCTGTGCGCCACTTGCCCCGGGTTGGCTCTGACCACTGTCCTATCCTGCTGGCTTTGGGGGATGTGCAGGCTGCTAGGCCGTCTAGGTGGATCAGGTTTGAGGATACCTGGCTTTCTTACCCGATGATGCGAAAACTGGTTTCTCGATCCTGGCTGAAAGCGGATGTCGGTGATAGTGCAGAGGTCTTGCAGCGAAAGTGTCGCCGCACCCTTCGGGCCCTCTTCTTTTGGAGCAAGAACAAGCTCAAGGATCTGGGTGCTCGGAAGGAGATTCTGGAGGCGGAGATTGTGGAGCTCCAGCGACTGGAGAGCTTGGATGGTGGCATCTCAGAGGAGCAGACTCGGACTCTCATTGCGGCGGTTAAGGAGCTCTTGAGCATTCATGCCAGGTTGGCCACTTGGTGGAAACAACGTGCTAAGGCGCAGTGGATCAACGAGGGTGATGCGAATACCCACTATTTTCACTCCATCGCCTCCTGTCATCGGCGAGGCAATCAGATTTCTCAGGTGGAGCTTGCGAGCGGCGACCTTGTTGAAGATCCGGAGGGCATCGAGGCGGCATTCTTGGACTTCTTTGATCGGAAGTGGGAGTGTGCAACTCCTGTTCTTGCTGGGTGGCCTCTCCTGCCTTCCTCTCGGCGGCTTGATGGAGGGGCAGCCTCCTTGTTGCTGAAGGAGGTCTCTGAGGAGGAGATCTGGGGCGTCATCAAGGCTATGAGGGCCAACCGTGCTCCGGGCCTAGACGGTATTACTTCCTCTTTTTTTGTCCACTTCTGGCCCATTGTGCGTACTTCTGTTTGCAGGGCCATTGGCGACTTTTTTGCTCTTGGTCGTATGCCCAGTGCGTGGAAGGAGACACTGGTGGTACTCATCCCGAAGTGCCCCAATGCGTCTCGACAGGACCGGTTCCGGCCTATTAGTCTGTGCCAGACCATCTATAAGGTGGCGGCGAAGATCATTGTGGATCACATGAGGGGGCTCCTACCCTCGCTCATCTCGGAAGAGCAGGGGGCCTTTGTTCCTGGGCGCTCTATTTCCCACCAGTGCTTCATCGCCCAGGAGGTGGTGCACAAGCTGGCGATCTCGACCTCCAAGACTAGGTTCCTCGCTATGAAGGTCGACGTGGAGCAGGCCTACGACAAGATGTCGTGGGAGACGCTGCGGCAGGTTCTGGTCATGTTTGGGTTTCCGGAGGAGTTTGCTAGATGGATACTGCAGTGTGTGGAGGGGCCGCAGTTTGCGTTGCTCCTCAACGGGCGACGTACGAGGTGGATCGAGGCAAGCTGTGGCTTCCGGCAGGGATGCCCCCTCTCCCCTTATCTGTTCATTCTGTGCTCTGAGCTGCTCTCGCTTGCCTTCTGTCAGCGGGGGAACTCATTGGGCGTTATGGTTGCGACTTCAGGCCCGCGGATCTCTCACTTGCTTTACGCCGATGACATCTTCATCACCTCGGATGCCACCACGTCTTGTGTGGATCAGTGTCTTGCCGTGTTGCAGGAGTACTGTACTTGGACTGGGCAGCGGATCAACAGATCGAAGTCCATGGTCATGTTTGGCAAGTCCACACCTACGGGGACGTGCGACAGGCTGACTCGCCGCTTGGGCTTCCAGAGGGTTCGCGAGTTTACTTACTTGGGCATTATGCTGGCTATGCGCAAGCTGAAACGCTCCGACTTCTCACACCTGCTTTTGAAGGTGGCGGCGAAGGTTCGGGCCTGGGGGAACCGCCACCTCTCCTTGGCGGGCCGGGCCACCCTCGTCAGGTCGGCGCTCCTGGCCACGCCGATATTCCTCTATACACACTGTCATGTGCCTCGCTCGGTCCAGGAGGCTATAGAGCGCCTGACGCGGTTTTTCCTGTGGCAGAAGGCCCCTTCCCAGCGTGGGATGCACTATGTTAGCTGGGAGCAGTGTTGCTCTCCCTCTGCCGGGGGTGGGCTTGGCTTCCATGGGGTGAGTAGGTGGCAGGGCCCCTTGCGGGCAAAGTTCGCCTGGGAGTTGATGCAGCCGGGATCCTCCCTTTTCCACAGGTTGGTGTCGGCCCGGTACACTGGCCGCCTTTGGAGGGAGGGGATCACTCGACGCGACTCTCCGGTTTGGCGGCTCATCAGGGAGGGCGTCGCGTGCCTTCGGCCCCTGCTTCGCTGGCAGATTGCGGATGGGGCTTCTGTGGATGTGCTTGCGCACGCTTGGATTCTTGACCGGCCTCTCTCCCGGTGGCCCACTTTTGCTGACTGCGGCTCGCTGGAGTCGCTCCAGGTATCGGTCTTCTTGCTTCCGGACGGCGGTTGTGATGTTTCCGCTCTGTCTCAGTTTTTTGGGCCGGATCTTGTTGAGGCCGTCCTCCAGATCCCAGTCCACAACTCTTTTCCCCAGGACAGGCCGGAGCTCTGCACCCACCTCAGTGGCCGTTCTATTGCCTCCCTAGCCTACATGGGCTAGTTTGACGGGACTTGCCCGGACTTTAGCTGGCTTCGGAAGCTAAAGCTTCATCCGCGGGAGCGGATGTTTTGGTGGCGGCTCCTGTGGGATGCGATCCCCACCCGGGCGTGGCTTGCCCGGCGGGATCTTACTACCGAGCGGGGGTGCCCTTGGGGCTGCCCGTCTGAGGAGACCCGGGACCATCTGGTCTCGGACTGCTGTTGTCTGTCGGCCATTCAGGCTGCTCTTCTGCGTTGGGGATACAGTTTGCCCTCCTTCTTCAGCTGGGCGTCTGCGCTGGAGCTTCTCTCCTCTGTCTCTGCCGGCGCGCTCGGCACAGCGAGGGTGTTTTGCTGTGCGGTGTACCAGGCCTGGCGTGGCCGCAACGCCAAGGTCCACAGTGGCGAGGTGGCGTCCTTTACTGTCATGGCGGCGACCATTGTTGAGAACCTCTCCGTTATGCGAACTCTACCACTCCAGGTGCACTGGGACACCACCCAGCCTCACCGGCTGTCGACACCACTCTTTTGGTGCCCCCCTCCCCCTGGATGGATAAAGTTCAATGTGGATGGTTCTCTCTCCTCGTCCGGGCTTGCTGGGCTAGCGATGGTGGCCCGCGATGACCGGGGTGCTATCATCTTTGCTGCTGGATCCTCGCTTCTGCACTGGGATCCTGGGGGAGTGGAGCTGGCGGCGGTCTTGGCCCTCAAGGATCTTATCCCGCCAGATTTATATGGGGTGCGCGAGGCTATTGTGGAGGGCGACTGTTTGACCCTTATGGACAGCTGTGCGGCTGGTTTGCGACGTGGCGACTGGTGCGTGACGGTGGACGGCGAGGAGGACTTCTCTTTTCTGAGCAGCTTCCCGCAGCTTCGATTCCAGCATATTGGTCGTGCTGCCAACAGAGTTGCTGATTTCTGTGCTCGTTTTGCCCTTCGGGAAACATTTGTATGGCTTGATGTTGATAGCACTCAGACCGAGTTTGCCGAGCTTGTTCGTGCAGACTTGGATGACATGCTGTAGCTTTGTTTTCTTTTTTTTTTATTTTAATTTCATGCTATATGCACTTTTCAACAAAAAAAAAAAGTGGCCTCGGAACCAAACGCAGTGAGATTCTTTTTGAGAGTTTATATTAGCATTTCGGAATTGGCTATTCGCAGTCCATTGCTATTCGTAGTTCATAAGTTTTATTTGTACTCCAAAATTATATTTGCACCCAATTCCCAACCCAAATAAGTGAAACACTTTGGCTTTGCGGATTTATTAAGTACTAGAAATCTAGAAAAATATCTTAAAGACTAAAACAATTTAAAAACCTAGCAGAAAAATAAGTTAATTGACATGCATAGAGGAGTTAACTATAAACCAAGTTAAATGACATTCAAACCTTCCTCTAACCGGAAAACTGACTATTTTTTTGAGATTTTCGCTGGATAATTTTCTTCTTTTTTGAAGATGAATCTAAGAGGGGGGGAAATGAAGTGACCGATAGAACTACGACTAGGGTTTAGGCACCGGGAGAGAGATGAAGATGAGATTATTTGATGGAGTGCGATTAGCAAGAATTAGACTATGAATATAATTAAAATTTTAACAATTTTTGGGATGCGAATAGCGAGAATTGGACTGCTAATATCAACTCTTCTTTTTCAGCACCTCTCTTGTTTTGGTTGACTTTTCAACGTGTATTTATTTTCCATTATATTATTTATTACTTTTTATATAAAACATATTGGAAATATCTTGCCCGGAATAATGTTCAGACGAATCTAGCTCGGCATCACGTTTCTAATTCGACCGACACTCCAACAGGCCGTGGACCTGTGGTTCGAAATTCAAATTAAACGGTATTTTTACAAACGGCGTTTTAAGTTTGGATCTCAGCTGCCTCCGGCGCGATGCCGGGCGAAGTGGGGATGGAGATCCCGCAAACAGGATCATGTTGCGGTGGCGTTCGGCGAGGCCTGCACCACGTAGTTCCGTCCCGCAAACAGGATGGAGCCGGAGGCTGCCCAGAGTTCCGTCCCACCTACGCGGGCTCCAGCAAATGAGCCATACGATCTGCGGTCCAATGGGGAAGATTTTGTTTCGAAAATATAGGCGTAATACAATCGTATTGGAATACAGCCATATTTTTTAATCAATCATGCATAAAAATCCATGCTTGCAGAATGCAACGGTGTTATAGCATATCCTGCCCGATGATCTTTGATGATTTAAACGCAAGGACAGATATTAAATGAAGCTTAGTTGGTTTTGTTTTTTTAATATATTTTATTATTTATTGCAGACGAATTGTTTACGTTGAATGCACTACCACACAAGAAATATCAGCTTGTAAAGATGTTTGAAAAAGTTAGGCGGAGACTTTATTAAAAATCCTCGTGTGAAGTTTATCTTCTTTGGTCTGTAAGTTAGTTGCAGGTCCAACGCAACTTCTGAATGCTCACTCGCCCAATCGGCACGACTACAGAGGGCCTTCTTCTAGGAAATTTTTTTTGGCAATGGTTATTCACAGATTATAATTGTCTATTGGCAGACCATCTTTTTTCTCATTTTATTTGAGTTTACAAATTGTTATCCGCAGACCAATTTTAAATTTGAACAATCGATACATTTGTTCTCCTGGGCAGGGCCCGACAACGAAGGAACATCTCTGACGATCTTTTGAGCACCCAATATGTGCACGGACCATGATTCATAAAATAAATGCGTGGATAGAGACCCACTTGAGGAAGAAAGACGATTTCTTCATTGTTTATGCGATTTCAGTTTATTTGGGAAGAATTAGATAGCTGTTGGATCGTGATTCATAAAATAAATGTGCAGATGGAGACCAAGTTGAGGAATAGCGACATTTTCGTTATTGTTTATGCGATTTCGGTTTGTTTGGGAAGATTTAGATAGCTAGGGTTTGTTTGGAAAGATTTAAATAGCTAGGATTTGTTTGAGAAGATTTAGATAGCTAGGGTTACTCTCTCTCTATGGTAAGGAAGGTGGAGATGACGATTAAAGTTTTATTTTTAACTTTATTTACTAATCTGCGGATAACAAAAATATTTGCGAGTGGATAATATATGCGAATAGACAAACGCAGTTTGCGAATAACAACCGCCAAAATTTTAGGTGTGTTTCTCCCACCTAATTTTAGGTGGGAGAAACGATACATTCATACGATCTGGTATCTTACGGCGGAGTTGTTTTTGCGGAATACTGCAGTATTATACAAATACTGTCAGTTTTGTCAGTATTCTCAGTATTTCGATCAATCATATTTTTGCAGGAACCAACGGTTTGATGAGCGCGAGCATCGTGATCTTAGGTGGGAGAATGTGCCTAAAAATATCTCTAAAGGGTTGTGATGTGCCTTGAGCGACGACTTCACATATTCGCCTTTCGTATTTCTCGCATCTAATATGATTATCAAACACCTTTAGACTCTATTTGGGATGATTGTGAATGCAGGACAAGAAGTGGTGGGAAATCAGTGGCGGGATTTGAGCTTTCAGAAAAATTTTAGTGTTTGGAAAATCAGCGGCAATACCACAACTTCACATGATGTTCTCACTGCATAGTGTTTGAAAGGACTTGTATTATTGGTGCAGTGCATATATAAACTTATTTTATATTTTCTCATGAAAAATTTTAGTGTAGTTTGTAAAGATTGTTAATGAAAAACTCTTTCACTCGTGTTCAAGTCCGGCCTTTGAATCCTTTTTTGTTGCTAGCAAATCAATTTCTATGAGTTATTAACCGTCTTTTGAAAATACGTTTGTACATACATTTTTAGGAAAAGTGTTCAACACGAAAATTGTAGATCTCGTCGAGATCTACAACTTTCGTGTTGAACAATTTTCCTAAAAATGCATGTACAAGGCGTATTTTCTTGTTATTTTAGAAAATTCACTATAGTTACAATCAGGGCGGTTTTAGGGCCTTGTGCGTGCATTTTTAGGAAAAGTGTTCAACACAAAAGTTGTAGATCTCGACGAGATCTACAATTTTTGTGTTGAATACTTTTCCTAAAAATGCATGTACAAAACGTATTTTCAAAAGGCGTGTAATAACTCATAGAAATTGGTTTGCTAGCAACCAAAAAGGGTTTGCTTATAACAACACCCTTGTTAAAATGCTAATTGAATTTTGTTTTTTTAAATCTACTGGTTTAAATAATTAATTTAATTTTCATATTAAAAATATTTGCTTGGATATTAAATTCAAGGGTAATGATTAGGTTGATGGTGCAAGTGTATTCGACGCATTTCACTCCCGAATATCAAACTTTTGGCACATTGCACCCCTAAATATCAAGAGAGTTGATATTAGCATTCCAATTCTCGCTATTCACACCCTAAAAATTGTAAAAAAATTCATTATATTTGCAGCCCAATTCTCGCCAATCGCACCCCATCAAATAACCTCCTCCTCTCCTGTTGAAGTTGAAGTGGCTTTAGGGGGGCGAGTGGAGGTAGGAGGCCAAAGAGAGGCGAGTGGAGGTAGGAGGGTTGGCGAGTGCATGATGGGCGAGTGGAGCCATGGGGCTGGCGAGTGGAAGCTGTGGTGTTGGCGAGTGGGCCAAGGGGGACTGCCATGTGTGGTAGGCGAGTGCTGCATGGGCGAGTGGGCCATGTAGGAGGGGGCGAGTGCTGCAGGGGGGGGGGGGGGGGGGGCTGCCTTATTGTAGTCTTGCCGAGTGGAGCTTGGATGAAGGAGAGAGGTGAGTGGAGCAGGGGGGGTTGGCGAGTGCATGTATGGGGGCGAGTGGAAGAGTGAAGTTGGCGAGTGCAATGATTGGGGAGGGGCTAGTGCATGTGTTGAGGTGAGTGCCCCCCTCCCCCCACCCCCATCATCTCTCCTATTTTTGTGTTTCCTATAAATACCCCCCCCCCCCCCCCCCCCCCCACACACACACACACACTATACTAAGTTAATGCGAAGTGAGAGACAAGAGAAGAGAGAGAACTTGTGAGTGGGAGTGTGCCTACACCCCAAGAGAGTCCAACCTCAACCCGTACCTCAGCGAGAGGTGGAGAGTGCAGGGTTGAGTGTGTTGTGAAGTGGAGAGTGCGTTGACAAGCTCAACGGCACTAAGTGGAGAAGCGGACCTTACCGCGACAAGTTATTTTATATATATCTCAGTTGACGTGATTCAAGGTATTTGCACATTGTAGTCAGCTTGTCTTTGTAAATTGATTGCCTAGTTATAATATAGCTCTCTTTGTTCATCGTTGGTGTACTTGATTGGTAGCAGCACGAAAATTTAATATGGTATCAGAGGTAGGTTGGTGAAGCGAAGTGTGTTATCTAGGTTCAAGGTTGACATCCAAGATGAACGGCGGAGGAGGATATGCGAGAGGACTAGACATTGAGTTGCTCACCCAAACTAACTACAAGAAGTGGACGTCATGCATGGAGAGCTACCTTCTTGGAGAGGACCTATGGGAGGTCGTTGGAGGAGCTGAGCAAGAGGAAGTTGTAGCTGTCAGAGACAATGGTCCAGCAGTGAGGGCGTGGAGGAAGACCAACGCCAATGCTGAGTTCACCTTAAAGAGGGCTATCTCACCTGACTTATTCGACCACATCCTGGGGTGCAAGTCAGCGTCAGAGATCTGGAGTGCCCTTGATGGGCTATTCAACAAGAAGAATGTAGCGCGGCTACAGTTCCTGGAGAATGAGTTGGCGCGGTCCACTCAGGGAGAGTTGTCGATACCCACCTTCTTCTTGAAGGTGAAGAACCTGTGTGCAGAGATCTCGGCCTTGGATCCTGATGAGCCGATCTCAGAGGCGAAGCTGAAGAGGCACATACTCTGAGGTCTGCGGAAGGAGTATGTTCCGTTTATCATGTCTGTGCAAGGATGGGCTACTCAGCCCACCTTACTGGAGCTAGAGAATCTACTATCGTCACAGGAGAGCTTAGCGAAGCAGATGGCAGGAGTGTCTATCTCAGGGGGAGATAACGAGGCGCTGTTCTCAGGCAAGAGGAAGCCTTGGGACAAGAAGAAGAAGATCTCCGGAGATGGACCTTCAACGTCCTCTCAGGGAGTTATGGAGAACTTCCTCC
The DNA here is from genome assembly GCA_033032865.1 of Dactylorhiza incarnata. NCBI lineage: Eukaryota > Viridiplantae > Streptophyta > Magnoliopsida > Asparagales > Orchidaceae > Dactylorhiza > Dactylorhiza incarnata. The sequence continues at coordinate 3,172,270 of JAWHQI010000094.1, read as the reverse complement.
CCCCATATGACCAGAGGGGGAGACCCCTCTACTTTTCCTGCAAGAAGTACGGGCACATGGCAAAGGAGTGTTGGTCTAATCTCAAGGCCGATCATGTTGTTGAGAGAGAGGGAGACCACCAGAGAGGTGGAGACCATCAGAGAGGTGGAGGAAGAGGTCGAGGAAGAGGTCGAGGTCACGAGGGTGGTGAAGGCGGAGACAACTGCTTCTTGGCTGAGATGACGGCAACGTCGGTCGATGCCTTAGCTTCCGTCAGTTTTGAGAACGACTGGATAGTGGACTCCGATTGCGGGCACCATCTCACTGGAGATGTGTCTAAGTTTGCCTCCTTGAAGGCATATGGTGGAACTGATGCTATCATCACGGCGGATGATACGGTGCATCCAGTTGAGAAGGAATGGATGGTATCCCTGGGAAGTGAAGAGAAGCCCGTGACACTGAAGAGTGTGTATCACGTGCCGGGCATGAAGAAGAACTCTTCTCGGTTGCGAATGCAGTGGATGCAGGATACCACGCGCTGTTCGGACCGAAGGAGGTGAAGTTCCTGAAGAACCTGTCTTCAGTTGATGCTGATGCATGCTCACCGGGAGAAGGGTGAAGGACTTGTATGTTCTGTCTGCAAGTGTCTATGTGGACAAGATGAAGACTAACGATAGCGCATTGATCTGGCATGAGAGACTAGGTCACGTAGAGATGGACAAGTTGAAGATGATAGCGGCGAAGGGTCTGGTGTCTGGCCTGCCCAATCTCTCCTCTTGCGTCGACGACCATGTGTGTGAGGGCTGTCAGTTTGGAAAGTCACATCGACTTCCATTTGACAAGTCGGAGACCAGGTGTAAGGCACCTCTTGAGTGTGTACACGCTGATGTGATGGAGCCGTGCGCCACCCTGACCTATGGAGGCAACAAGTATGTGATTGTCTTGGTGGATGAATACACCCGCTACACGTGGGTTTACTTCATGAGGTAGAAGGCGGAGGTGTTTGAGAAGTTCCAGGAGTGGAAGGAACTAGTGGAGGGGAGGCTGAACCTGAGGGTGAAGAAGTTAAGAAGTGATAATGGGGGGGGGGGGAGTTTACCTCTAACGCTTTTAACTCTTTCTGCAGGAAATTCAGCATCAGGCGAAAGCTCTCCTGCGCCCACACCCCTCAACAAAATGGGGTCGCAGAGAGGAAGATCCGCCATCTAGTGGAGACTACCAGGAGTTGGCTACATGCCAAGGGGATTCCCAAAGCCTTATGGGCGGAGGGAATGGCATGTGTTACCCATGTGATCAACCGGCTACCTCTGAGTCCCAACAGGATGGTGTCTCCACACCAACTCATGTTTGGGGAGAAGCCAGATGTGAGTCACATGAGGGTGTTTGGCTCTACCTGCTTCGTGCACGTTCCAGAGGCTGAGAGAACCAAGTTGGAGCCGAAAGTGAGGAAGTGTGTCTTCATCGGCTATAACGAGATGAAGAAGGGATGTAAGTGCATAAACCCGCAGACCCACAAGTTCGTCGTCTCGCGCGACGTGGTGTTTGACGAACTGATCTCATATCGGGAGTCTCTTCCGTGGTGCTGCCGGAGAGTGGAGAATCAAGCAGGGAAGAAGAAGAGAGAGTCATTGAGGACTCTATGCTGGAGTTGGAGGTATCTCCAAGTGCCCCATCGCCATCTAGCTCAAGGGGAACATCTGGCTCAGGGGGAGCTTCTGGTTCAGGTGGAGCTTCAAGCTCTAGAAGCAGGGGGAGCGCTGCTTCAAGAGAAGTTGAAGGAGGAGCTGGAGAGGAGGAGTCTACCGGAGCGGTAGAAAGTGGCCAAGCCTTGAGGAGGTCGAAGCGGACCATCGTCCCGCCTGCTCGCTATAAGGAGGGGAACTTCGTGAGTTTGGTCTCTTGCTTCTTCGCAGGACCACTCGATGAGAGAGAACCTTCCCGCTTTGAAGATGTTGTTGGCACCAAGGAGTGGGACGTGGCCATGGATGAGGAGATGGAGGCCCTGAAGAAGAATGAGACATGGGACCTTATTCCCATGGTGGAGGTCATCAAGCCTGTCACCTGCAAGTGGGTGTACAAGGTGAAGAAGAGTGCTGATGGAGAAGTAGAGCGGTACAAGGCTAGGCTTGTCGCTCGAGGTTTCTCACAAACCTATGGAGAGGACTGTGAGGAGACCTTCAGTCCTGTGGAGAAGATGACGTCGGTGAGGATGGTCATTGCCCTAGTAGCGTGCAGAGGGTGGAAGCTGTGACAGCTGAATGTGAAGAACACATTCCTATACGAAGAGATAGACAAGGACATATTCGTGGTGCAACCACCTGGGTATGTGTCCAAGTCTCATCCACGTCACGTCTGCAAGCTGAAGAAGGCCCTCTATGGGTTGAAACAGGCGCCGAGAGCCTGGTATGGGAAGATTGCAGAGTATCTCTAGTTCTGTAGTTACGATGCCTCAGACTCAGACTCTAGCATGTTTGTGAAGAAGAGTGGAGATCTTCACGTGTTGGTGCTGCTGTACGTCGACGACATGATCGTGACTGGGAACAATAGTGAAGAGGTCGCGGCGCTGAGACAACAGCTAGCCATCCGGTTTAAGATGAATGATCTTGGTGAACTGCACCATTTCCTTGGACTTCCAAGTGGAGAAGAGAAGTGACGGACTGCTCGTGACCCATAAGGGATATGCCGAGAAGATCATCGAGAGATTCGGCATGAAGGAGGGGAAGAGCAGCTCCGTTCCATTGGAGGTTTGGCTGAAGCTTCAGAAGGTAGAAGGGAGGATTCTTCCTGATCCGAAGATCTTCCGGCCACTGGTGGGGAGCCTTATATATCTAACCATCACAAGGCCGGACATCGCCTTTGCTGTCGGCCGAGTGAGTCGGTACATGCAGGAGCCGCGAAAGCCTCATTTGGAGGCAGCCAAGGGGATACTGAAGTATGTGAAGGGAACCCTTGAGATGGGTTTGTTCTATGGAGGGAGGACCGACTTCAAGCTGCATGGCTACACAGATGCAGATTACGCAGGTGACGCTGATGACCGCAAGTCGACATGATCAGGTTACATGTTCATGTGTGGAGCCACTGCCATCTCGTGGTGTAGCTAGAAGCAGGACTCCATTTCCCTTTCCATCACTGAGGCTGAGTACAAGGCGTCGTCCTTAGCAGCTCAGGAGTGTGTCTGGCTGAGGAGGCTGGTGGAAGATGTGGATGAGAAGGTTAGAGGACCTACTGTGCTGCGTGGAGACAACGAGAGTGCTCTGAAGCTGGCAACCAACCTAGCGTGTCACACAAGGATAAAGCACATAGAGATCGAGCACCACTTCATCCGAGAGAAGGTGTTGGGTGGCTCGCTTGCGGTGGAGCACGTGCATGTGAAATTTTTCGAATCTTTATGAAGTGAGCAGGAGTTAGTCAACTTAGAGTTACAAGCCAAACAACCAGAAGCAAGTGGAGGAAAACAACTGATCTTTATTGAAAGCAACTTCAAATTACACGGCAAGGCATGCTTGGCGAGACATGATTTCGCCAGCACAAAACACCAAAAGAAAAAATACAAAGTTGAAGATAACACAAGACCGCGCGGTCTCCCCTTGCGACCTCAGCAACTCGCCAACCCGCAAACCGCAGCCGACCTCAGAACAACACCAGACCGCTGATCAGACCGCACCCTTCCTTTCAAACTCCTGATTCTCCCGAACTCCAGCACCACAACTCCAAGCCACAGACCGCCCAAACACTTTCAGAGGAAGAGGTGATCGCTGCTGCCCGCACTATCCGCAGAAGCTGCACAAGAAGAGTTCAATCAGCAGACCGCCCGGTCAGATAATCTCAGACCGCAGGAAAGAAGAAAGTTCAGCTTACACTTGGTGTGTGTCTTAATTATTGCTGCTGATGGGTCCTATTTATAGGCGTGAGACCTGATCCAGTCACCACCCTATGAGATAGGATCACCACCCTCCAGACCGGGCGACCAGACCGGTCACACCGCGCGATCAGCAACAGTACTCCTGCTTCATTCTTGGTGAACTCGCCAGCTTCAACATCAACCATGAGAGACCGCCACTCTCACAGCAGATCGCGACTCCAAAAGGAGATCGCCAGACCGCCTGAAGCTGTTCACCCCCTGTGTTCGCCAGAGACCGCGAACACAGCCAGTTCGCCATCAGACCGCGAACTTCTGTCCGCATGCCGGTCTCCACCTGAGACCGCGAACAACGACCAGCTCGCATACCAGCCTCCTCCTGAGACCGCGAACTGAGACCGCGCGACTAAGACCCTTAGTCCGCGACTACCACCAGAAAGCCCGGTCAGCCACCAGACCGCATTCTGGAGAAAACCTGGATCAAGCTGTGCGGTCACACCAGACCGCCACAGCCTTGAAGAGGACAGCACGCCACGCGGTCATGCACAGACCGCGCACACCTGAAGACGAACAGCCCGCCACGCGATCAGAGACAGACCGCGCGACCTCACCTTCAGCCGCCTTGGACCCATACCAACGATCAAGCCAGGAGACCGCAGCTAGGCTAAGACCAGCCAGACCACAACGGCAGACCGCCAGGTCGTGCGGTCACACCAGACCGCCCGATCTCCACCCAGACCGCCCAGGTCCAAAAGCCCTCCACACTTCCACGTCAACAATTTCAACACTCCCCCTTGAAGTGGGAAGTTGAAACTAGCCCCAGTAAGCTCCTTAGCCGTATGAACGACCCCTTTGCCAGCGCCTTTGTGAAGATGTCCGCCACGTTGTCCGCACTCCGCACATGCCCGACCGAAAGAGATCCCTCCAGCACCTTCTCCCGTATGAAGTGATGCTCGATCTCGATATGCTTGGTCCTCGCGTGACAAACTGGATTGGTAACCAGTTTGAGAGCACTCTCATTATCACCGCGCAGCAGAGTCGGCTCCCGAGCCTCCTTGTGGATGTCTCCCACCAACCTCCTAAGCCAGATGGCTTCCTGAGCTGCCAAGGCCGAAGCCTTGTATTCCGCTTCCGTGGTGGAGACCGATACGGAATCCTGCTTCTTGCTGCACCATGATATAGATGTAGGGCCCGCCATGAAGACGAATCCAGATGTCGACTTCCGATCATCCGAATCTATCTCGTAATCAGCATCCATGAACCCGTGCACCTCGAAGCCCGCATCCCTCCTGTATAGGAGACCCATATCCGAGGTCGCCTTGACATACTTCAGAATGTTCTTGGCCGCTAGCAGATGAGGTACCCGTGGCTCCGCCATATATCGACTCACTCTGCCAACTGCATATGCAATATCTGGCCTCGTGATCGTCAGATAGATCAAGCTCCCAACCAGAGCTCGGAATACCAACGGATCTTGCAAAATCCTCCCCTCATCCTTCTGAAGCTTCATAGCCTTCTCCAGAGTGTGGAAGTGCACTTCCCTTCCTTCATGCCGAATCGTTCCACGATCCGCTCCGCATATCCGGCCTGGGTCACCAGCACTCCACCTTCCTTCCTCTGCACCTCGAGTCCAAGGAAATGGTGAAGCTCACCTAAGTCCTTCATCTCGAACCTGATAGACAGCTCGGCCCGAAGCTGCGCTACCTCCTCCTTCGAGTTCCCCGTCACGATCATATCGTCGACGTATAGCAGCACGATGACTTGAAGCTCCCCGCTCTTCTTGACGAACAAGCTTGAGTTTGAGTCTGAAGCAACAAATCCACAGAATAGGAGATATTCTGCGATCTTCCCGTACCACACCCTCGGCGCTTGCTTCAATCCATATAGGGCCTTCTTCAACTTGCAGACATGCTCCAGAAAATCTTCAGACACAAAACCTGGTGGCTGGACCATGAAGATGTCCTTGTCAATCTCGCCGTACAAGAAAGCGTTCTTGACGTCGAGCTGCCAAATCTCCCATCCACTAAACGCCGTCAAAGCAATGATAAATCGAACTGAAGTCATTTTTGCCACCGGACTGAAAGTCTCCTCGTAGTCTTCACCGTACTGCTGCGAGAACCCCCGAGCTACAAGGCGAGCCTTGTACCGCTCGATGCTTCCGTCAGCCTTCTTCTTAAGCTTGTAGACCCATTTGCATGTAACAGGAGTGGTGCCCTTGGGCTTGGGCACAAGAGACCAGGTCTCATTCTTCTCAAGAGCTGCCATCTCTTCTTGCATAGCAATGTCCCACTCCTTCACACCTCTGGCCTTCTCAAAGCTCGACGACTCTCTCTCATCCAAGGGACCAGCAAAGAAACATGAGACAAAACTCACTGCGTTTCCTCCTGTATAGCGATCAGGGGCGACGATCGCTCGCTTCGACCTCCTCAGCTCCTTCCCCTGAACCGCATTATCTCCAGCTGCTTCTTCCCTAGCTCCTCTTCCAGACGTGCTAGGAGCATCGCTCCCCCTGCTTCTTGAACCAGAAGCCCCCGTCTCGGAACTAGAAGGAGATGGACCACCTGGTGACACATGTAGCTCCACCTGAAGATCCTCCACAGCTTTCTCTGGCACCTCCACCCTGCTCTCTGGTAGCTCCACATCAGAAGACCCCTTGTAAGATGTCACCTCATCGAACACAACGTCGCGAGATACAACAAACCTCCGCGTCTCCGGGTCCATGCACTTCCATCCTTTCTTCCGTTCATCGTATCCCACGAAGACTAGCTTCCTTGCTTTCGCATCTATCTTCGTCCGAAGAGCATCGGGAACATGCACGTAGTAGGTGGATCCAAACACCCTAAGATGTGCCACGCTAGGCTTCTCTTTGAACATCATCTCATGTGGAGTCAACATGTTGATGGGACTCAGAGGCATCCTGTTGATGACGTAGGCGGCACAAGACATTCCCTCCGCCCAGAAGGACTTTGGGATACTCTTGGCATGCAGCCAACACTTGCAGGTCTCCGTCAGATGATGGATCTTCCGCTCTGCAACTCCGTTCTGCTGTGGAGTATGTGCACAAGTGAGCTCCCTCCGGATGCCTGCCTTCCTGCAAAAAGTAGAGAACTCACTGGAGGTGAACTCCCCTCCGTTGTCAGTTCTCAGCTTCTTCACCCGCAGTCTTAGCCGACCCTCCACGAGCTCCTTGAACTCCACAAACTTGGCAAACGCCTCCGCCTTCTCCTTCAGGAAATAAACCCAGACATATCTGGTGTAATCATCGATCAATACCAACATATATCTGCTGCCTCCGAGGCTTGGGGTAGCAGTTGGTCCCATCAAGTCACCGTGGATGCACTCCAACGACACACTACTCCTTGTCTGCGACTTGTCAAACGGTTGTCGATGAGACTTGCCGAACTGACATCCCGCGCAAACATGACCTTCACCGTAGGAAGATAGACTTGGCAGGCCCTTGACCAGACCTCTCACCGCCATAGCTTTCAGCTTGTCCATCCCTACGTGCCCCAACCTCTCATGCCATATAACGGCACCATCATTTGTCTTCATCTTGTCGACGTAGGAACTTGTTGATAAAACAAACAAGTCCTTTGCCCGTCTCCCGACATGGACGACCTCGGCCTTTACAGCCTCAAAATTGCGTAGAAACTTTACTTCTGTTGGGCCGAATAGAACGTGATACCCAACGTCTACAGCGTTGGTCACGGAGAAGAGGTTTTTCCTCATACCAGGCACGTGATAGACACTCTTCAAAGTAAGTGGCCCTCTATCACTGCCCAAGGAAACAACCCCCACCTTCTCTACTGGATGCACAGTATTATCTGCAGTAATGATTGCATTGTTACCTGTATAGGGCTGTGCAGAAGAAAGCTTGGTCTCGTCTCCGGTAAGGTGATGATCACACCCCGAGTCCACGATCCAGTCTTCCAGATAGTTGATAGGAGCAGAGGCTCCAACAGAAGCCGAGAAGGCTCCTCCCCAACCTCCTTCAAAGTGTCTGGCCTCAGCTTCCTCCTTCTCCGCAGTATGCCCAGCTTGGGTGACCATCTTGCAATCCTTCTTGATGTGGCCATACTTGCCACACTTGAAGCATTTCAGACCTTCCCCCTTCTTCTTCCCGTCAGCCTTGGGAGCATACCCCCTTTCCTGCTGCCCAGAAGTTGAAGGCCCATAGCCTCCTCCAGCGGTCTTCTTCTTCTTATCCCACTTCTTCTTCTTGCCTGAGAAGAGCACTTCGCCATCTCCCCCAGCCACTGACATCCCCGCCATCTGCCTTGCCAAACTTTCTTGCGATGCAAGCAAGTTCTCCAGCTCCAACAGAGACGGCTGATTTGCCCATCCCTGCACCGACGTCACAAAGGCAACATATTCCTTCCGCAAGCCGCAGATGATGTGCCTCTTCAGCTTCGCCTCAGAGATAGGCTCATCAGGATCCAATGCTGAGATTTTAGCACACAAGTTCTTCATCTTCAGAAAGAAGATGGAAATAGAAAGATCACCCTGAGCCGACCTTGCCAGCTCGTTCTCCAAGAACTGTAGCCTTGCTACATTCTTCTTGTTAAACAGCCCATCCAGGGCTCTCCAGATCTCCGCAGCTGATCCGCATCCCAGAATGTGATCAAACAGATCCGGTGAGATTGCTCTCTTCAGAGTGAACTCTGTCTTCGCATTCGTCCTCCTCCAAGTTCTCACCTCAGCCCCATTATCTCCTTCCGGGACAACTTCCTGCGTCTGATCTCCTCCAACTACCTCCCAAAGGTCCTCACCTAGAAGATAGCTCTGCATACACGACTTCCACTTCTTGAAGTTAGTCGATGTAAGCATCTCAATTCCAAGACCTCTCGCTTCCATTGCTCTAACACTGGTTCCTTCTTCACAAAGGCGATAGCTACTCTAAGTCACTCACTGCTCAACCACTCCAACCTTCCTCTGATACCATGTGAAATTTTTCAAATTTTTATGAAGTGAGCAGGAGTTAGTCAACTTAGAGTTACAAGCCAAACAACCAGAAGCAAGTGGAGGCAAACAACTGATTTTTATTGAAAGCAACTTCAAATTACACGGCAAGGCATGCTTGGCGAGACATGATTTCGCCAACACAAAACACCAAAAGAAAAAAATACAAAGTTGAAGATAACACGAGACCGCGCGGTCTCCCCTTGCGACCTCAGCAACTCGCCAACCCGCAAACCGCAGCCGACCTCAGAACAACACCAGACCGCTGATCAGACCGCACCCTTCCTTTCGAACTCCTGATTCTCCCGAACTCCAGCACCACAACTCCAAGCCGCAGACCGCCCGAACACTTTTAGAGGAAGAGGTGATCGCTGCTGCCCGCACTATCCGCAGAAGCTGCACAAGAAGAGTTCAATCAGCAGACCGCCCGGTCAGATAATCTCAGACCGCAGGAAAGAAGAAAGTTCAGCTTACACTTGGTGTGTGTCTTAATTATTGCTGCTGATGGGTCCTATTTATAGGCGTGAGACCTGATCCAGTCACCACCCTATGAGATAGGATCACCACCCTCCAGACCGCGCGACCTGACCGGTCACACCGCGCGATCAGCAACAGTACTCCTGCTTCATTTTTGGTGAACTCGCCAGCTTCAACATCAACCATGAGAGACCGCCACTCTCACAGCAGATCGCGACTCCAAAAGGAGATCGCCAGACCGCCTGAAGCTGTTCACCCCCTGTGTTCGCCAGAGACCGCGAACACAGCCAGTTCGCCATCAGACCGCGAACTTCTGTCCGCATGCCGGTCTCCACCTGAGACCGCGAACAGCGACCAGCTCGCATACCAGCCTCCTCCTGAGACCGCGAACTGAGACCGCGCGACTAAGACCCTTAGTCCGCGACTACCACCAGAAAGCCCGGTCAGCCACCAGACCGCATTCTGGAGAAAACCTGGATCAAGCTGTGCGGTCACACCAGACCGCCACAGCCTTGAAGAGGACAGCACGCCACGCGGTCATGCATAGACCGCGCACACCTGAAGACGAACAGCCCGCCACGCGATCAGAGACAGACCGCGCGACCTCACCTTCAGCCGCCTTGGACTCATACCAGCGATCAAGCCAGGAGACCGCAGCTAGGCTAAGACCAGCCAGACCACAACGGCAGACCGCCAGGTCGTGCGGTCACACCAGACCGCCCGATCTCCACCCAGACCGCCCAGGTCCAAAAGCCCTCCACACTTCCACTTCAACAATTTCAACAGTGCGAAGTGAAGAGAACCTGGAGGACATCTTCACAAAGCCCCTATCCGCGGGGTCGTTCAAGAAGCTTCGCGCTTGTCTTGGAGTTGTCCCTGAAGCTCACTTCAAGGGGGAGTGTTGAAGTTGAAGTGGCTTTAGGGGGGCGAGTGGAGGTAAGAGGCCAAAGAGATGCGCGTGGAGGTAGGAGGGTTGGCGAGTGCATGATGTGCGAGTGGAGCCATGGGGTTGGCGAGTGGAAGCTGTGGTGTTGGCGAGTGGGCCAAGGGGGACTGCCATGTGTGGTAGGCGAGTGCTGCATGGGCGAGTGGGCCATGTAGGAGGGGGCGAGTGCTACAAGGGGGGCTGCCTTGTTGTGGTCTTGCCGAGTGGAGCTTGGATGAAGGAGAGAGGCGAGTGGAGCATGGGGGGTTGGCGAGTGCATGTATGGGGGCGAGTGGAAGAGTGAAGTTGGCGAGTGCATGTATGGGGGCGAGTGGAAGAGTGAAGTTGGCGAGTGCAATGATTGGGGAGGGGCTAGTGCATGTGTTGAGGTGAGTGCCCCCTCCCCCCACCCCCATCATCTCTCTTATTTTTGTGTTTCCTATAAATACCCCCCCCCCCCCCACACACACACACACTACTAAGTTAATGCGAAGAGAGAGACAAGAGAAGAGAGAGAACTTGTGAGTGGGAGTGTGCCTACACCCCAAGAGAGTCCAACCCCAACCCGTACCTCGGCGAGAGGTGGAGAGTGCACTGTGAGGTGGAGAGTGCAAGGTTGAGTGTGTTGTGAAGTGGAGAGTGCGTTGAAAAGCTCAACGACACTAAGTGGAGAAGTGGACCTTGTCCGCGACAAGTTATTTTATATATATCTCAGCTGACGTGATTCAAGGTGTATGCACTTTGTAGTCAGCTTGTCTTTGTAAATTGATTGCCTAGTTATATTATAGCTCTCTTTATTCATCGTTGGTGTACTTGATTGGTAGCAGCACGAAAATTTAACATCTTCATCTCTCTTCTCTCGTTTCCTAAACCATAGTCGTAGTTTTATCGGCCGCGTCATCTTTTCCCCTCTTAAATTCACTTTCTTCAACGAAAACAAACAATAGCCAGCGAAAATCCCTAAAATTAAAAGTAGTCACTTTTCTGGTTAGAAGAAGGTTTGTATGTCATTAACTTGTTTTAGAGTTAATTCCTTTATGCATGTCCTTTAATTTGTTTTTCTGCTAGATATTTAAATTATTTTAGAGTTTTTAAGATGTTTCTCTAGGCTTCTATGTTAAGGAATATTCACACAATATCACAGAGAAGAGAAAAAGGGAAGTAGATATTCATTCAAAATCAGTTCTCTGTATTTCAATTTCAACTCATTACATATATTTATAGGATGAGTCTTATAACTGACTCTTTACAGAATTTATTTCTAACATAACTCCTTATTCAAAACTTCAGTTTCAGCTGCTCCTTCAATGCTTCAGTTTCAGTTGCTCCTTCTTCAATGCTTTAGTTTCAGCTAAAGTTGGAAACGTCTTCTGATGGCCTGCATCAATACTCTTCAATACTCTCCCTTGATGTTGGACATCAGAGATCTCCAGTTGAGTTCGTAACTCCATGAACCGCTCGACTAGTTAAGGTTTGGTAAATATGTCTGCCAACTGTTTGATTGTTGGACAGAAACAGATTTTGATCTCTCTTTTCTCTACCAATTCCTTTAGAAAGTAATATTTAAGCTCGATATGCTTTGTTCGATTGTGAAACACTGGATTTTTGGTTATGCTGATTGCTGAGAGATTGTCACACCAAATCTTGGTGGGATGATTTCCTGTTTTCAGAAACTGTAAATCCTATAATAACTTTGTGAGTCATATACCTTCACAAGCTGCATTGCATGCGGCTATGTATTCTACTTCAGTCGTGGAAAGGGAAACCACCTTCTGCTTACGAGAGGCCCAGGAGATTGGTTTATCTCCTAGGAGAAAGACATAACCTCATGTGCTCTTTCGATCATCCACATCACCTCTCCAGTCGCTATCTGTATATCCTGTTAAGATGCAATCTTCCTCCTTCTCTGCTTCATACACCAGGCCCATCCTTATAGTCCCTTTTAAGTAACGCATAATTCTTTTTGCTGCTTGCCAATGCTCTGAACATGGCTTACTCATGAACTTGGAAACAATACTAACGACATTTTCTATGTCAGGCCGAGAATTTGTAAGATAAATTAATGATCCAACAAGACTTCAATAATCTCCTTCTAAAACTTGGGTTTTGTTCACAAGATTGTCTTACCTTGTTTCTAGTGATCAAGGGAGTAGCCGTGGGATTGCATTCAGTCATGTGGAATTTTTCTAACAACCTTTCTACAGTTTTCTTGGCTAAAAGTGATTCTCCCTGGGATTTGTTGAATTTGAAAACCAAGGAAGAATTTCATGAGCCCCAAGTCATTCATTTCATATTCAGTCATCATAATATTCTTAAAATCAATGATGATTGCATCATTTGTCCCAATGAATATCAAATCATCAACATAAAGGCTCATGAGCAGATAATGGTTATTAGCATAAGTTCTAATGTACAAAGAAGGCTCATTAGGACTTCTAGTGAAGCTCTTTGTGAGAAGATAGCTATCAATTTTTGAATTCCAAGCTCTTGGAGCTTGTTTTAACCCATAAAGGGCTTTGTGCAGCTTGTATACCTTGTGTTCTTCCTTAGGTTTTACAAACCCTTCAGGCTGCTGGACAAAGACTTCCTCTGCTATGTCTCCATTTAAAAAGGCCGACTTGACATCTAGCTGGTGAACAAGGAGATGTTTTTTAGCAGCTATGGCAAGGAGTGTTCTAACAGTCTCCATCCTGGCTGCAGGTGAAAATGTTTCAGTAAAATCAATATCGGCTTTTTGTACATACCCTTTTGCAACGAGCCGAGCTTTGTGCTTAAGAATATTTCCTTGTTCATCTAGCTTTGTCTTGTAAACCCATTTAAGCCCAACAATTTGTTTATTTGCTGGTCTTGCAACTAATTCCAAGGTGTGATGTTTCTGAATCATATGGATTTCTTCTTGCATTGCCTCCACCCAAACAGGAATGGCTGAGTCTTGATTGTAGCTTGCTTGTTCCTGACAGTAGAGAGTAAATTCATTTCCATTGTAAATTTCTGCATGGGATATACCTTCTTGGAGATGATGAATTAGGTTCCACATCTTCTTCAATAGGAGAGGAATCCAAGGTCTCATCCCTTGTCATGGATGACTGATGCTCTCCTGAATTGGAGTCTTCAGTAACCGTCAAGGGGAGCGAATGATTCTGATCCTCGTGCTTCTTCCACAACCAGGTGTTACCTTCATCAACTAAAATATCTCGTGAGATAAATAGTTTGTTAGTAATTGGATCATAGAGACAGTAAGCCTTTGATTCTGAACTATATCCAACCAGGATGTTTGGCTGTGCCTTTTCATCTAGTTTTTTCTTTCTTCCTTTGGAATGTGCCTGTATGCAAGGCTCCCAAATACTTTTAGATGTTCTACCCGTGGCTTGCGTTTATACCAGAGTTCATATGGTGTCTGGTTATGCAAGCTCCGGGTAGGAGATCTATTCAAAATGTACACAGCTGTATGGACCGCTTCAACCCAGAATGTTTTTGGCATGTTATGTTGTTTTAACATTGATCGTGCCATCTCGATTATGGTTCGATTGTGCCCATTTTGCTCTGGTGTATAACTGATGGTCATTTCTCTTTGTATGTCTTCCTGTCTGCAGAAAGTATGAAATTCTTCACTCATGAATTCTCCCCCACGGTCTGTTCTCAGCTTTTTGATGTGACCGTTGCTTTCTGTTTCCACCTCCTTCTTAAAATCTTTAAATTTGCTGAATGCTTGGGACTTTTGTCGAAGGAAGTAAATCCAGCACATCCTGGAATAATCATCAACAAAACATATGTAATAATGCATACCCGAGAGTGAGGGGACTGAAGCTGGCCCCCAAAGGTCTGCGTGGATCAATGCAAGAGGCAGAGATGCTCTCCAGGAAGATGAACTGGGAAAGGGCAGCCTGTGTCTTTTACCCATTGCACATGCTTCACAGACTTCCTCCTGTGGTTTTATCTCTGGCAGCCCATACACCATTTGTTTATGTTGAAGAGATTGCAAATCTCTAAAATTTAGATGCCCAAAGCGTTTGTGCCATAAGATTGACTTATCTTTGGCAGTGCTGAGAAATACTGCTTCAGGAGATGGGTTCAATTGTATTAGGAACCTTTTATTGTGAGTCATGTTTACAGACAATAGGTATTGCTGGTTTTTATAAATGTTGCATTGCTCCTTGGTGAAGGTAAGGGTGATCCCCTTCCTTAGTAATTGTCCCACACTTAGAAGATTTTGTGATAGAGTAGGAACAAAATAAACATCTTGTATAACAATAGACTCACTTGAGTGTGTGTTGACTGGTACCATACCTTTGCCTTCAATCTTTAGCTCTTTCCCATCTCCCAACATGACAGTTGAATGGAAAGTTTCATCAAGCTCTAAAAAAGATGCCTTGGAGTGGGCCATATGATTGGAACATCCGCTATCTATTAGCCAGATGTGCTCCTTATCACCTTCAGTATGCATGTTGGTAAGAAAAACTAGCTCTTTTACTTCTGTTGCTTTTGCTTCTTGTTTGACTTTGCCCTCTTTCTTATTTTTGAACCAACAATCTTTATCAAAATGGGTTGCCCTCTTGCACCTTTTGCACTTAAAGTAGCAATCCTCAGTTTGGTGATTACTCTTTTTGAATAAATTACAAAAACTACTGTCTTTCTTGAGAATTTTGCAGAAAATCATGATGTTGCTTATACTCACTTCTTCTACCTCTCCCTCTCCCTCCCCCTCTAGACATGCTGAAGGAGGGTGATCGATGTGGAGAGGATTTGTTGATGTGGGCCTTAGAGAAGAAAGCTTGCTCAAGAGATGTGTCATGTCTCTTGAATCGGTCTTCAAAAGACTGTAATGAGCCCAAAAGCTCGGGCATGGAAAGGGTTTGAAGGTCTTTGGACTCTTCAATTGCGGCGACAATCGGATTGAATTTGGTTGGTAAACTTCGAAGTAGTTTAGAGACAATTTTACGATCCTCAATGACATCACCAAGGCTTTTGATTTGATTTACAATGTTCATGACTCGGGAGATGAATTCTTGGATTGTCTTCGGCTCTTTCATGAACAAAGTATCAAAAAGGCATCATTGGTGTTGTAACTTTACAGTAATTACCTTAGTAGATTCTCGAAATCCTGTGTTCAAGATCTCCCAAGCAGCCTTTGATGTAGCTGCTCCCATGATGCGCAGGTAAAGTTGTTTGCTGACACCTTGATGGATGTACAAGAGTGCTTTCGCATCATTCTTGCTATCTTCTGCCGCCTGTTTGGTGCGTGCAGAGGCAGCATCTATCGTTTCTTTGGAGGAGGCTGGAGTAGTTTCTCCGACACCTTTTTCGACGACGTCCCATAATCCTTGAGAAAGGAAAAGGAGACGCATGTGTGCGCGCCATGAATCAAAGTGGTCACCTTTAAAGAGAGGGACCCCTGATTGGGAGTATGAGAATAGCTGATTGGAAGCCGCCATATGATGTAAATGATTGCCAAACACTCTCAACTGTGGAGAAAAATCAAAAAACTGATGGTGTGTAAGCTTTTGCAAGCTCTGATACCACTGTTAAGGAATATTCACACAAGATCACAGAGAAGAGAAAAAGGGAAGTAGATATTCATTCAAAATCTGTTCTCTGTATTTCAATTTCAGCTCATTACATATATTTATAGAATGAGTCTTATAACTGACTCTTTACGAAATTTATTTCTAACATAACTCCTTATTCAAAACTTCAGTTGCAGCTGCTCCTTCAATGCTTCAGTTTCAGCTGCTCCTTCAATGCTTTAGTTTCAGCTAAAGTTGGAAACGTCTTCTGATGGCCTGCATCAATACTCTTCAATATTCTAGTGCTTAATAAATTAGCAAAGTGTTTCGCTTATTTGAGATGGAGTGGGGCGCAAATAAAATTTTGGACTACAAATAAAATTTATGGACTACGAATAGCGATGAACTGCGAATAGGGACTGCTAATATCAACTGTGTTTGACACCTTGCCCTCTAAATATTCTAATTTGACACTTGTATCCCTCAAATTGTTGGAACATAATCCAGACAACAAAATTAAGGAGATAGACAGAGAAGGTCAGGAGAAACATCAGGAGGGAGAGGTAGAAGAGCATGAGCAGCTTCATCCCACCGAAAAAACTTCCCGGCATGGAAGAGATAACCGATCAGAATATCTACGGGCAGAATTAATCTATTGCAGCCCTACGCTTTATCCAATAAATGGTGGGACCCTTCCCCGGACCCTTGTTGCGTGGGGAAACTTTGTGCACCGAGCTGTCATTTTTAAAATAAAAGGCTATTATATAAGGGCCTGATAGGGGCAGCCCAATTTTGGCTTTAGGCAACCCAAAAATTCAAAGGGTCCCGCCATTTATTATTTGTTTCCTCCCTCTATAATTAGCGTCGTAGGTTTATTAAATAATTTAATTTTCTTTACATTAATTTGTTGTATTAATTTTTTTTATTTCTGTTCAACTTTAGAGCTTAATTGATGGACGGTTTTTGGTCTTCCTTTTTGCAAAGTACGGGTGACAAACAGTGATGCACTACCTATTGATACTACCATGTGATAATAATCTCTAAATTATAGAGTTTTTAGTTCAATTATTGAACATAAAACATCATTTAATCTTCTTTTTTGTAGGGTGTCGCACATAACAATGTGAAAGGATGCGTTTTGAAGGCGTCACATTTTAATATTATATGTTACGTGGAATGGTCATTTTGTAGTATAAAAGTATATGCAAAGATCAACATATAGTGCTCTAATTATTATTTTTTTTTTTTAAAAGCTTGGCTGCCAATAACAAATTGAGCTGCAATGTGATAAAAGTGGGCTGCTATTAACGATGGACTGCCTAAAATCAAAAATGGGCTGAGCATATCAGAACCCTTATATACAGCCTTTCTATTTCAGCCTTGGAGTATAGAATGAACGTTCATGTTACCATTCCCCGTGTCTACTTAACATCTCCTATCTCTAATTTCTATGCTTTATTGTTTTTCCTACACAAATAAATACCTTTGCACCTTAGGTTTAATTTTGATGAAGCGTATTAGTGTGCGTCCGACGCACACAGAAGTGTGTGCTAGAGTAAATCCGGCCGTAAAAGCGGTAATCCAATGGTTGAAATCAAACTGAAAATTACAGCCGTAATGCAAAATACGGTGTACAAACCACTTGACCCTTAGTGGTTCCACAACACAATAGACGAAGCACGACCAAGAGGCTGTGTACAATGCCATGCAGGGTGACACGACATCGACATGGTCGCGTGACCCTCTGAAAAATGGACATCCAAGGAATTCAATATGCATGAAGCCGTGTCTGATTACATAGTTGGAACACAGTTGTGCGCAACCCTCATAAATCCGAGAAATGAGTTTTGAGATACGTCTCGGCTTGGTGCACACTACAACCACCTTTAGCCGCCCGATCTGCAATCAATCATCGCAAAAGAAGAGGCAAACAATGTGAGAAATTGTCAATTGCAAGATAACAACACAGTTGAGGAAAGAGAGCACACTTCTTTTATTTTTGAATAGCAAACAAGACACTTAAGAAAACAGAACCAATCGCTAGACACTTTAGCGAGGTATTGGACAACAACAGAAAACCAATAGAGAGGCCCCAACAAAAAAAACAAGACAGACCGATGCCGTGTTCTTCCGGGTCGCCGAACACCTTGACTTCCAAGTCTTCCTTCAAGGAGATTACCAAGGCAGCCCGCTACCTCTTAAGCCGAACTCCAAACAACAAACCATAAGCAGCAGCTCGCCAATCTCCAAACAGACCAGAGGGAGATCGCCAAAGCTTGAAAGAAACCGCAAACCTTGCCCGCCTCCCGAGACCGCAGAAAACTGGAAAACAATTCGCCAACCACACCAGACCGCAGCTAACGAGAGCTGGACGATTTCAGCTCGCCAACAACTCTTGACCGCAACTAGCTCGCCTCCACCAGATCGCCTCCAGACTGCAGCTCAAGAGGACGACTTCAGGTAGCTCGCCTCCAACAGATCGCCTCCACCAGACCGCTGAAATAAATGAGACCGCAGAAAACTGCTCCTTTATTTTTTCTGCCTTTTACGATGGAGACCTACCTTTAAATATAGCCAGAAAGCAAAACAGCCAACACCCAACCGCGCAGCGGATCCGCCAAGCACAGCCAACAGCGAATCCGACCAATAAAAAAAAACTGACTTACTCACTTCACAAAAAAATCAACACTCCCACTTGAAGTGATCTCCGGAGACGACACCGAGGAGAGATCGAAGACGCTCAAATGGCCTCCTATATAGAGCCTTCGTGAATATGTCAACAATATTGTCCTGACTTGGCACATACTCCACTTTCAGCGTTCCATTTAGCACCTTCTCTCGCACGAAGTGGTGCTCAATCTCGATGTGTTTAGTTCGCGCGTGACATACTGGATTGGTTACCAGTTTCAGGGCACTTGAGTTATCGCCGCGGAGTAGGGTAGGCACGCTCACCTCCTCATGAATGTCCCCCACCAATCTACGCAGCCACACGCCCTCCTGGGCTGCCAGGGATGACGCTTTGTATTCTGCCTCTGTAGTTGATAAGGACACTGAGCTCTGCTTCTTGCTGCACCAAGAGATGGCAGCAGACCCGCACATGAAGACATAGCCAGATGTTGACTTTCGACCATCTGCATCCCCCCCCCATAATCTGCATCTGTGTATCCATGCAACATGAATTCAACGCCGGCTTTGTAAAACAACCCAAACTCTAAGGTTGACTTTACATATTTCAAAATACTCTTCGCTGCCTCCAGATGAGGCATCTGTGGCTTCTGCATATACCGACTTACTAGGCCCACAGAGAAAGCGATGTCAGGACGGGTAATAGTTAAGTAGATCAAACTCCCCATCAGAGCTCGGAACACTTTTGGTTCTGGAAGAATTCTTCCCTCATCCTTCCCCAGTTTCAACCCAACTTCAAGCGGAGTAGAGCAGTTCTTCCCCTCCTTCATGCCGAAGCCCTCTACGATCTACTTCGCATAAGCCTTCTGGTATACTAGCACTCCGCTCTCCTTCCTCTCTACCTCCAAGCCAAGGAAATGGTGCATCTCACCAAGATCCTTCATCTCGAACCGAATTGACAGCTCATCCCGGAGCTTTGCAACCTCTCTATCGTTGTTGCCTGTTACAATCATGTCATCAACGTATAGCAGCACCAACACGTGCAGCTCCCCCTTCTTCTTTACAAAGAGACTCGAGTCAGAGTCGGATGCAAGGTAGCCGCAAAACTGTAAGTACTCTGCGATCTTCCCATACCAGGCTCGAGGTGCCTGCTTCAGCCCGTACAGTTCTTTCCTCAGCTTACACATGTGTCCAGGGTGCGACTTGTACACAAAGCCTTGTGGTTGTAGCATAAAGATGTCTTTATCAATATCGCCGTAAAGAAAGGCGTTCTTCACGTCGAGTTGTCAGATCTTCCAATTCTGGCAAGCGGCAAGCGCAATCACCGTTCGGATGGAAGTCATCTTTGCAACAGGGATGAAGGTCTCATCGTAGTCCTCTTCATAGTGTTGTGAGAAACCCCGAGCCACAAGACGAGCCTTGTACCGCTCCACATTTCCGTCCACCTTCTTCTTCACCTTAAAGACCCACTTGCAGGTGACTGGAGTAATGCCGTCGACCTTGGGCACAAAGTCCCAAGTCTCGTTCTTCTTCAAGGCAGACATCTCCTCCTTCATGGCTTCCTCCCACTCTTTCACTCCAATGGACTCCTCGAAGGATGATGGTTCTCGCTCGTCCAGAGGTCCTGCAAAGAAACATGAGCAAGTGCTTACCAAGTTGCTCTCTCTGTAGCGAGCTGGTGGTATGATAGTACGTCTGGACTTCCTCAACCTCGTACCGCTCTCAATAGTAACAGTGGTAACTTCTTCCTCTGCTTCAGCTTGCCTTGGGGCAATGCTCCCCCTGTCTCTGGGTTCTGAGACGCCTAAGCCAGATGGAGACGAAGCACTTGGGGACATAGGTAGCTCCACGAGAGAGTCATCAGTGACACTCCTCTCCTCGACTCTTCCTTGCTCTCTGCTTTCCTGCACTGGTCCAATAAAGACACCTCTGTGTGACGCCAGCTCGTCAAACACCACATCCCTCGAGAAAAGGAATAAATGAGTCTCAGGGTTCATGCACTTCCAACCCTTTTTGCGTTCATCGTACCCAATGAAGACACACTTGAGGGCCTTCGCCTCCAGTTTGGTCCTTGTCGCATCCGGAACGTGCACATAACACGTAGATCCAAACACCCGAAGATGACTTACGTTCGGCTTCTCTCCCCACATCATTTCAAAGGGGGACTTCATGTTCACAGGGCTCAGCGGCATTCTGTTGATCACATAAGTTGCACATGCCATCCCCTCTGCCCATAGGGCCCTGGGAAGTCCCTTAGCATGCAACCAACTGCGGCATGTCTCCGTCAAATGCCTCAGCTTTCTCTCTGCCACTCCATTCTGCTGAGGGGTGTGGGCACACGAAAGCTCCCTTTGGATCTCATGCCTTCTGCAAAAGTTTGCGCACTCTGTCGAAGTGAACTCTCCTCCATTATCCGACCGCAATTTCTTGATTCTCAGCCGCAACCTGCCTTCAACAAGCTCCATAAACTCTTGAAACTTCTTGAAGACTTCTGACTTTTCCTTCATGAAATATGTCCAGGTGAACCGAGTATAGTCATCAACAAGTACCAACATGTACCTGTTTCCGCCAAAGGTGGTGGTGGCGCATGGACCCAAAATATCACTGTGTATGCATTCCAGTGGTGCCCTACACCTAGAGGTAGATCTGTCGTATGGGAGGCAATGAGCCTTTCCAAACTGGCATCCTTCACATACGTGCCCATCGCCAACCGAGGTCAGCTTAGGCAAGCCTCTCACTAGGCTCTTCGCTGCCATAGCCCTCAGCTTGTCCATCCCGATGTGCCCCAGCCTCTCATGCCAGATAACAACGCTGTCATTGGTCCTCATTTTGTCGACATAAGAGCTTGATGATAGAACGTACAGGTCCTTCACACGCCGCCCTGTGTGAGTCACATCACCCTTCATTGAAGAGAAGTTTCGTAGAAACTTGACCTCTTTTGGTCCAAAGAGAACATGATAGTCTGCGTCCACTGCGTTAGCTACCGAGAATAGGTTCTTCGTCATCCCTGGCACATGATACACACTTTTCATTGTGAGAGTCCTTCCTACACTGCCCACGGATACAAAACCTTCCTTCTTTACTGGATGCACCGTGTCGTCAGCCGTCACGATCGCATCATTTCCGTCATAGGGATGCGAGGAAGAGAACTTCGACTCATCTCCTGTAAGATGGTGCCCGCAACCCGAGTCGATGATCCAGTCCTCCCGAAAATCGATGGAGGCAAGGGCATCGACCGATTTTGCTGTCATGTCTGCAATGAAACAGTTACCCCAATCATGATCTCCTTTGGATCCGCCTCGTTATCCTTCTTCTCCATGTTCTCCTCGCCTTGGATATTCCTCTTTCTCAGCAACATGTCCAACCTTGAGATTTGACTGACAATTTCTTGCAATATGCCCATACTTGTGACATGCAAAGCACAACGGTCTATTTTGCTCATCATAGCGAGGAAGGAGGTTCCTTTTATCTCCCTGAAAGGATGATGATGATCCGTCTCCTGTGTTTTTCTTCTGTTTATCCCATGTCTTCTTCTTTTCGGAAAAAGAGCCTCACCTTCTCCCTCCATGATGGTCACCCCTGCCATCTGTTTTGCCAGACACTCTTGGGATGACAACAAATTCTCCAACTCAAGTATGGACGGCTGAGTAGCCCATCCCTGCACTGCGGTTATGAAAGCCACATGTTCCTTTCTCAAGCCCCGAACAATGTGTCTTTTTAACTTCGCCTCAGAGATGGGCTCATCGGGGTCTAAAGCAGAAATCTCAGCACAGAGATTCTTCATTTTCAAAAAGAACACGGACACAGACATCTCCCCCTGGCTTGCCTTTGCCAGCTCGTTCTCCAAAAATTGTAGTCACGCAACATTCTATTTATTAAACAACCCATCGAGAGACAACCAAATCTGGGACGCAGATCTACACCCCAGAATATGATCAAACAGGTCTAGAGATATGGACCTCTTCAACATGAATTCTGCTTTCGCATTAGTCTTCCTCCAAGTTCGCACGACAGGACCGTTGTTTGCGGCCACAGTCACTTCCTCTTGTTCAGCTCCGCCAACGACTTCCCAAAGGTCTTCACCAAGGAGATAGCTTTCCATGCAAGATCTCCACTTCTTATAGTTAGTGTGAGTGAGCATCTCCATGCCAAAGCCTCTAGCAAATCCACCACCTTCCATTTCCACAAGGATATCTTGCAACGAGACAAGGTTATTTGGAACCTAGCTCTGATTGTAGAGGGTTTTGGCTCAAAGTATTCTATCATACTCCATCAAGTTTGGAATGGAATATATATAGTACTTCCAGCATAGGACCGAGTCCTAGTGTGACACGAACCCGTTAGGCTATTCCGAGTCGGTCTTGACACGACAGGACATATTAATACACATTAACAATCTCCTCCTATGTCCGTCGTGAACCCAGACTTCGGGTAGAGGGTGGTTTGTGTAATATTCAACCAGAAGTGAAACAAACACAACCGTGTCCAGCACCTGTTTTAATCAATTTGGGTTATAACACAAAATCAGTATGCACGCATAAGTAAACAAAAGAAACTCAGCTGCAACACAATAAGAGTATCAGGAACGATCAAGACACAGGCCCTATACGCCTGGCGTCCAAAAACAAACAAAGATTTAAAAGTTCAAAACAAACAGTGTTATAATAAAGAAAGAGCTAAACAATGCTCTGAGCAGAAGTACAGGAAATAAACAAAATAACACTCAAAAAACTAGTCTGTTGGAACCTTAGTTTTGATTTGAGTTAGGATCCACCTTTAGTATCTAAGTTTATATCATAACATATCTTATAACTTAGATTAAATCCCATTAAGAAAGAAGACTAAAAAAAGAGACATAATTAATAGGCAGAAAATAAAGAGAAGAATAAAATTAATACATATTCTCTGCGTTCAACGAATGTCGAACGACGCTCTGCGAATGTCGAACGACGCTCTAAGAATTATATTATACATATTCTCTGCGAATGTCGAACGACGCTCTGCGAATGTCGAACGGCGCTCTGCGAATGTTGAACGCCGCTCGACGAATTCCAGCAGACTTTCAGAAACAGTAATTTTAATTATCTGGTCGACGAATGGAATGATGAGCTCGACGAAAGGAGAGCTCAGGTCCACAAAATTTAGGCAGAATTATCCTTCTTATTTAATATGCTGTCAGATTTTATTTAAAGCAATATTTCTTTATTATATTTTATATCTTGCTATATATATTATTGTTCTGACATTACAGCTTGCAAGCATTTAATAATATAGCGTTGGCAGAAGCATTAATTGCTATAGCCGTTGCAGCAAGCAAAAGAAGGAAAGAGGACAACAACTTTTATACAACAACAGACTTTATACAGTAGAAAAAAATATAGCAGATTATTATATATAGTAGAATATATTCTGCTCTCTCCAACAATAGATTATATATATATAATATATTGCTGTACAGATTCAACATAGAAAAAAAATACATTTTACATCTTCTGTACATGAAAAAGAGAAGAAGAAGAAGAAGAAGAAGAGACAAAGAAGAACATGGGCAAAAACAGAGAACAAATTTATTACTTTATCTTGTTCTGTTTTTGCTAAACCTTTTCTCTTGCAGATCACATACATCCTGAGACACCAATCACTATTACTTGCTCAGGATCAAAACTGCAAGAAGAAGAAAAAAAGAGAATTTGCAATTTAGAGAAGAAGCCTCCACAAGCTGTCATCAAACTACATCAGACAGGGGGAGCTTCCTTCAACATCATCATCAAGATCCAACTCAACTACCAATCAGGATCTTCAAGAGTCTTCTCAGCAAAGAGAAGAACAATATATCTTTTCCCTTTCTCCTTCCCATCTTGTAAAGGGTTATAACTCCCTTCAAAAGTTAATCCCGGTGACAGGGCACCTTAGCAAAAACCTGCATCTTGGTTAGAGCACCTTATCAACAGCTCACCTGGTGTGTGGACACCTTATCAAAATCACCTGGTGTGAGGGCACCTTATCAACAACCTCCTAGTGGATTCCTACTAGTGGGTAGAAGAGTAGATGTACACAGTTGAGGGGAACTACTATATATCTTGTGTCATCTGGATTGTGCTTCTTGTTTGTTTGCTTTATTTCTTTTGCTGTTTATTATTTATGCACTTCAACTGTTTGTGTATATTACTCCTACAGCAATCAGCACTCTTATATATTTATATATCATTATTTTGGAAGTAAAAGTTAAACAAGATCTTTTAATAAGATAAATAAGAACTAGACTCCTCCTTTCATAGTCATCCAAAAGATCATCCTTCTCAGGATCCCAGTTAACCAGTGCTCCTCGTATCACAGAAACTCTTGCAATTTCAACAGAGAATTTCATTTTAGAATGAATTATATCCTTTGCCAATTTGCAGATATCTAGTTTTAGCATAAAATTTAGTATTGATTATTATTTAATTTGGCTGTGAGGACACGTTCACAGAGTATTATAGTTTAACCGTAGAATCTGTTATCCGTTTCCAAATGAAACGATTATCAGACTTCTGGACACCACAGCTATATCTGTAATCCTATATGGAATGTCACAGTTATTGCCCTTCTAAAGTCAATTGGAACTCATCAAGTTTGGAATGGAACCAATCTTCAGAAGAAGAGACAAACCAAGTCAGATTGTATTATCAAGTTTGGAATAACACTCTCCTCCAAGGCAAAAGCCGAATCCGATGAAGCTGTTAACATCAAGTTTGCAATGAACAGCTTACCAGATCCGAGCTCAGCAACCAAGAGCATCAACGGACCACAACATGCTTGCATTAACAAAGGAAATATGGAATAATCAAAACGTCTGGACTAAGGCTGAACTGAATCGCCTGATACTGAACTAAGACCGAACTAAATCGCCTTTAGACCCATTTCCCCCGCTGTTTTGATTAACCGATCTTTGGGCATTCCTTTCGTCAGTGGATCAGCAAGGTTATCCTTTGAACGTACATCAATCAAAGTGATGATTCCTTGTTCTTTCAGATAATTCAACAACGCATGTCTCAGTCGTACATGTCTCATCTTTGGGTATTCTTAACGACTTGAACTGCTGCTTGATTATCACAATACAAGCTCAACGAGTTGACTTGTAACTTAGACAGGGGAATGTCTAAAATCAAGTTTCTGATCCAGTCTGCCTCTTCACCAGCTGAAGCTAAAGCAAACAACTCGGCCTCCATGGACGACAAAGCTATACAGGTCTGTCTTTTGGATTTCCAAGTGATAGCAGCTCCTCCCAAGGTGAATATGTATCCACTGGTGGACTTGCTGTTCCCGACTTCTGAACACCACGAGGCATCAGAATGTCCTTCCACGGTAGGTGGGTAACCAGTGTAGCACAGAGCATAGTTTGTAGTACCTCGAAGCTATCTCAACAGCCTATCTAAGGCAACCCAATGCTCTTTGCCAGGACTACTGGTAAAACGACTCAGCGCGCTAATCGAGAAAGCAATGTCTGGCCTCGTACAAGTTGTAGCGTACATGAGACTACCAATTAGTGTGGAATATTTGACTTGATCAATGATGTCCTCTAGATTAGGACTTAACTTAACATTATGATCAAACGGTGTCTCAATCGGCCTACACTTATCATATCCCCAGGTAGAGAGAAATTGCTCAATATAATGAGCCTGGCTAAGAGTAACTCGACCCTTGTCAACTCTAACCTTCATACCTAACAGGGTATCAACAGGACCGAGGTCCTTCATGTCAAATACTTCTGCCAGAGTGTATTTAACATCCCTAACTGCAGCAAGATTAGACTCTAAAACCAACATATCATCCACATATAATCATATGATAACTGTTTGATTTGACAAGGAGCGGTAATAAAGGCATTTGTCAGAGAGACTGAACTGGAATCCAATGCTCTTTACTACCTGATCAAACTTCATGTGCCACATCTTAGGTGCTTGTTTAAGACCGTAGATTGACTTATCGAGTTTGCACACTTTGTCTTTTTGATCTTTGTGTACATAACCTTCAGGTTGAGTCATGTAGATCTCTTCATTAAGCTCTCCATTTAAGAATGCAGTTTTGGCATCCATCTGATGAACTATAAAGTTCTCAATAGAGGCTAATGCAAGAAGAATTCTGATTGTCGATAGATAACACACAGGTGAATAGACGTCAAAATAGTCAATTCCCCCTTGTTGCTTATGACCTTTAGCTACGAGACGCGCTTTATACCTGGCTATAGATCCATCACTATGTAACTTCTTCTTTAAAACCCACTTGCATCCTAGAACTTTAGCACCTTTCAGTAAGTCAACTAGATGCCAGGTATTGTTATGTAACAGCGAGTCCATCTCATCATCAATGGCTTCTGCCCATATCAATGAATCTCTAGACCTCATTGCTTCCTGATAGGAGAATGAATCATCCTCTAAGTGATAGGTGATGAAATTCTCACCAAAATCCTTAGGGATTCTTTTTCTGGTAGATGCTCTAAGTTGAATAGGTTCCACCTCTACAGGTTGGGGAGCAATGCCAGAAGGGCTAGCTTCAGGTTCAATGATAGATTCAGTAATCATATCATTGGACCCGGAGAAACAATCTATGATTTTTGGCAAATTTGTCTTAAAAAAATATGGCATCTCTAGACTCTATCACGGAATTCGTGGATAGATCGAGAAATCTGTCTGCTGCACTATCTTCTGCACTACCTAGATAGACGCATGTCGTCGTCTTAGGTCCCACCTTAGGCCTCTTAAGGTCTTGTATACGCACATAGGCAATACAACCCCAAGTCTTTAGAGTATCATACCTGCACGGATGATCGTGCCACAGCTCATACGGAGTAGAAGTAAGCTGAGAGTGAGGTACTCTGTTTAGAATGTGATTTACAGTGCGGACTGCTTCTCCCCAAAAGGAATTAGGCATGCCAGCTGTTAGGAGCATGGAATTCAACATTTCTGTTAAAGTCCTATTCTTACGCTCGGCAACACCGTTTGACTGGGGTGAGTAAGGAGCTGTGGTTTCAAGGATTATTCCCTCAGAGGCACAGAATTCCTTGAAGCCAGTAGCAGTGTATTCTATTCCTCGATCACTTCTAAATCTCTTAATTTTCAGGTTTAGCTGATTTTCAACACGAGACTTAAAGGTCTTGAACGCCTCAAACGCTTCGTCTTTCGATTTCAACAGATACACATGACAATATCTAGAAAAGTTGTCTATAAAAGTAATTAGATACTTCCTTCCCCCTCTGGTGGCATGACTGCGGAAATCACAGAGGTCTTAATGTATCAATTCAAGAAGTTTTGTGCTCCTAGAAGCTGACTTGAAAGGCTTTCTAGTGATTTTGGTTTGAGCACACACCTCACACTTGTCAAATCAAATAGACAGATCTAAGGGGATGTTTTGACTCTTAGCTAGATCTAGCATCTTCCTATAGTTCACATGTCCAAGTCTGTTATGTAACAACTTAGGATCTATGAGGTTTGAACTAACCTGGTTAATGCTATCATAGTTTAAGCTAAGTCTATACATTCCGTTGATCAAGTACGCACACCCAAAATAATGTGAATTGACCATAAGGGTCATTCTACCGTTTTGAGTTGTGAAGGTCATCCCAGCCTTGTCTAGTAGACTTATTGAAATCAGATTTTTAGTTAATGTTGGAACTACTTTAACATTATTTAAAATTAATTTTTTACCTGACGAGAGAACCAGCTCGGCTGTCCCAGCATGGGTCACCTGAGTCTCTCCTCCATTGCAGTTCTCCACTCTCTCCTTAACCGCCTTAACCTCAGTCAGTAATCCTCTGTCATTCGTTACATGACAGGTAGCACCGCTATCCAACCGCCACTCAGCAGACGAACTGCAGTGACTGCTCCCGATCATAGCCACGAAGGACTTGGGATCTGAAGCATCTGCCAGCATGTTCGCCACATTTTGTGTGGCTTCCTCCTTTGGCTTCTTTGGAGTCTTGCAATCAGCCGCCCAATGTCCCCACTTACCACAGTTGTGGCACTTGCCCCTCATCTTTTTGAAAGAGGGCTTTTTAGGCCCAATCTGTGTAGTGGCTTCAATCTTAGGTGTTGGTGGCTTCCTACGAGGCTTGCTGGGCCGAGACACAAAATTGACAGTCTGTGAGAACTGAGCACCTTGTTCCCGTCTCTTCCCGGCAATATTTTGATCCTCGATATGAATGAACCTTTTGAGTTCATCGAGTGTGATCTTTTCCTTCAGTCTGTGCATTTCAGTCTTGAAGGTCGACCACTCAGGAGGTAGCTTGCTTAAAATTGAACACACAAAGAGATTATCAGAGATACCGGACTTATCGTCCTCCAACTTCTGACGCAGACCTTCCAGTTCAATTATTTGGGAGGTGATTATCGAGTTTAAATTAAATTTCATATTAAAGAATCTCTCTCTGAGGAGAGTCCTCGACAATCCCTCTTCCTTCTGGAAGTTCGCATTTAAGCGGTACCAAATCTCTTTTGCGGTTTTATAACCGTTGTAGGTCAAGGCGAGTCTAGGGTTGAGTGAATTAAGAAGGTAGTCTCTACAAAAATCTTCGTCTTTTCTCCACTGATAATCATCCACGTCCTCTTCGGTTGTGGCGAAATCGCTCAAAATAGTGTAGAAGATCTCTCGTTCCTTCATTCCAAGCTGGACGTGCAGTCTCCAAGCATGGAAATCGGAGAGATCGAACAACTGGAGCTTAACGATGTCGTAGGATGTAACCTTCGGCATCTCGCTAAAGCTATAGACCGAAATACTGAAAAGAGATCACCTGAGCTACGCAGAGACGAGTCGCGGTCTTCGGATCCAATCCAGTAAAATGTTTGTGTTTGCTGCTCTCCGACTGAACACAGTCGTCGTAGTCAAGATCCAAGTAAGAGCTCCACCAAGTATATGGAATTTCACCAACAACTTGATCTAAAGTTCCTGTGTAAGTCACCTCTGCAGGATTTATTCTTGGCGGCAGATCGGATCTGTAGATCTGAACGGGAGGATCTGGAACTCGCAGCAGCTCTGTCTTCCGAGCAACACCGACGCAAAGTAGCAGAGAAAAACCACCTTCGTTCTCCCTTCTTCACGATCTATAAGCAAGAGGAGTTGAGAAACTCCTTGCGAACAGCGATGAGAACGATGGCTTGCACAGGAATGATCGACGATGGCTTCAGAAACGATGCCGAATCTGGATCAGGCGATGGCTTCAGGAATGATCGGCGATGGAATCATCGGCGATGGCTTGCAGATCAACTCCAGGAATGATCAGCGATGGCTTGCAGATCTGCAGTCACAGGGAACAGCGAATCTGGATCTGGATCGGCTATGGAATCACGATCAACTTCTTCCAGATCGGCAAAGAAGACGATCGATCTTCAAAAACTTTCTTCGGCAGAGAACACCGCAAGAATCGCGATCGGCAGCGGACTGGAGCGAAACGGTGCAGGCGACTGGATCTAGATCGCGACGCTGATCCACGAAGGCAGAGTGGTTTCCGATCAAACACAGAACAAGAAGAAAACCTTCTCGCCTTTTCCTTTCCGATCAAACACAGAACAAGAAGAAAAACCTTCTCGACTTTTCCTTTCCGATCAAACACAGATGGGAGCGCAGGAAATCGCGATCGAGAGCAGCGGCGGGGAGAGAAACGAGCGGAAAAAACCCTAAGCGCATTTTACTTTGAGAATGTAGAGAGTTTTGGCTCAAAGTATTCTATCATACTCCATCAAGTTTGGAATAGAATATATATAGCACTTCCAGCATAGGACCGAGTCCTAGTGTGACACGAACCCGTTAGGCTATTCCGAGTTGGTCTTGGCACGACAGGACATATTAATACATATTAACACTGATACCATGTGAGAAATTGTCAATTGCAAGATAACAACACAGTTGAGGAAAGAGAACACACTTCTTTTATTTCTGAATAGCAAACAAGACACTTAAGAAAACAGAACAACCAATCGCTAGACACTTTAGCGAGCTATTGGACAACAACAAAAAACCAATAGAGAGGCCCCAACAAAAAAAACAAGACAACCGACGCCTTGTTCTTCCGGGTCGCCGAACACCTTGACTTCCAAGTCTTCCTTCAAGGAGATCACCAAGACAGCCCGCTACCTCTTAAGCCGAACTCCAAACAACAAACCATAAGCAGCAGCTCGCCAATCTCCAAACAGACCAGAGGGAGATCGCCAAAGCTTGAGAGAAACCGCAAACCTTGCCCGCCTCCCGAGACCGCAGAAAACTGGAAAAAAAATCGCCAACCACACCAGACCGCAGCTAACGATAGCTGGACGATTTCGGCTCGCCAACAGCTCTTGAACGCAGCTAGCTCGCCTCCAGACCGCAGCTAGCTAGCCTCCACCAGATCGCCTCCAGACTGCAGCTCAAGAGGACGACTTCAGGTAGCTCGCCTCCACCAGACCGCCGAAATAAATGAGACCGCAGAAAACTGCTCCTTTATTTTTTGGGTGCTGTTATTAGCAAACCCTTAATGGATGCTAGCAAACCAAAAAATAACCGGCTTTATCAAATTTTCACCCTTTTTCATCTCCTAAAAAACAGCTACTAGCAAACCACTTTTGTTACTGTCAAGGGAAGTATCATCGTTCAGAAAATTCCTCTGCGGCGATGATTTGAGTATGTCCGGAAACTCATGATGAGCCGGGCATGAAGATCTAGCTTCATCTCCAAGAAAGCTGTTCAGAAAAGGAGATGATCCAAAAGAAGAAAATGGTGGGATATTGTTCATGGCCGACTCTGATGAGCTCGGATCTATGAAAAAAAACCGTAGCTTGTTTCCTTCAACGGCTGCATCTCAGGATTTTCATCACTGCGCGCAAATTAAAAATAATAATCCCTGTTCAAGAACAGATTTGAGAAGATAATTCCTCTGTAAATATTTGGACTGCTAAATTAGTTTTCTTCATATTTAATTCAAGTTCAATCTTCAAAATTGATGCAAGTTAAATAAAAAAAACATCTTTAAATCTGGAAATCAATAGATTTTAAAAGAAGCTTCAAAAAACGATTTTGCTTTGTCAATCACCATAAATTCAATGTAAAACAGCCTTAAATGATCATACTATCAAGCAAACCCTAAAATAAAAAACTTTATGAAAATTAATTTGGAGATCGAGGATTAATTACAGGAAGCCTTAAATGATCATACAAGAAGCTTGTCCTGCTCCTGCGCTCCATTTACTCATTCCTTCGATTCCAACTAGAGAGAGAGAGAGAGAGAGAGCAGAACAGATTGGTTTAGCTTGGATGACGCTCAGCTCTTTCTCGCAGATCTCGCTGCCGGTGTCAGAGAAGCTGGCCGAAAGGAATAGATTGACTCGAATGCACAGTCATCGGAGTAGACATGGTCACCACAACAGTTTTTTTTATGTTTTGTTGGTGGTTTGCTAGTAACAACTTGGTTTTCAAATAGCCATTCTTCAATTTTATGGTTTACTAGTAGTAATGGGTTGCGAGCATCCAAAATGAGTTTGCTATTAACAGCACCCAGTTTCTGCCTTTTACGATGGAGACCTACCATTAAATATAGCCAGAAAGCAAAACAGCCAACACCCCACCGCGCAGCGGATCCGCCAAGCACAGCCAACAGCGAATCCGACCAATCAAAAAAACTGACTTACTCACTTCACAAAAAAATCAACAAACAAGACGCTACAAGTGGGTTTTCTAAACTCTCTAGCTACTTGCGGTCTAAAAAAAAATCTACTCAATCTCTCTAGCATGACGATAATTTTATGCATAGTAAATGATTAAAGTTAATATGACAAGATTTTTACTAACAATAAGTTGCAACTAAGCATAAATCATTTTTTCGGTTCAGCGATATGCCAAAATCTTCCTCAGTGTCCAATTCTTGAGGCTGCTTCCCTTGAGGGAGCTCCCAGTCAAAGTAGAAGAGAAGATGTGCAAGCAAGCACCCTATGCTCGCCACCGCAAATTGCATCCCCGGGCAAACTCTTCGTCCTCCGCCGAAAGGGATGAATTCAAAGTTATCCGCTCCGAAATCCTTCGCCCTTTCATCGAATCTCTCTGGCCGGAAATTCTCGGGATCTTCCCAATAGAGTGGGTCCCTCATTATCGCCCAGGCGTTGATCACAATACGACTTTCGACCGGAACCGTATAGCCGGCCAATTCAACCGACTCTCTGCAGAGCCTGGGGACCAGAAGTGGTCCAGTGGGATGCAGCCTGAGGGTCTCCTTGATAATCTGATTCAGATAGGGAAGCTTGGCGATGTCTCCATCTTCTATTTTCCTCTTTCCCTGCAACAAATTCCTTATATTATGTTGAGCTTTCTGCATGACCTCTGGGTGCCGAATCAACTCAGTCATAATCCATTGGAGTGTAACAGATGTGCTGTCAGTTCCTGCAAGGAATAAATCCTGCAAAACAAAAAATAGCATGTGTCGATCCCTAAAATTTATTGAAAAGACATACGAGCCCCATAACATTTTCAAATGGACATCTAAGTTAGCTAGTCTCAATATTTTCAAAATTAAGATAATTTATTTTAAATATAAAATATTATAACATTAATTTGTACTTCCTTTTCACCCTCTATATGCTCTATTATATATAAATTCCAATGCCAAATTAAATGCAACCAATCTATATTTGTCTTGAACATTTGAGTCTTAAAATCATAATAGAATTATAGCATCCAACCAATCTATACTAAGCAGAGAGCATAGAATCACACAACAAAATTTAATTTGAGATTAAATGCTCAACAATTTCTTAAGATTTACAAAGCATTTATTTAATAATTTTTTTTTCATTTTTTTTGGCGAGTTTGTAATATTTTGAAAATAGAAATAGAAGAAAAGAAAAACACTTACTAAAATCACCCCCTTGATATTTTCGATGGTGAGAGAGAAATCTAATTCTCCACTCTTCTGAAGTCTCAAAAGAACATCAACCAAGTCCTCAGCCACGTCATCATCCTCAGAATTCTTGGCCACGTGCTCCTCGATGATCTCCGTCACAATGGCATCCAACTCTCCGTGAACTTTCTTCATCCCGGAGGCGGAGCCGGTGATCACCGCCAGAAAACTCCACGACGGGAACATGTCCACCAGCTCAAATCCCGACAGATACTTGAACGTCTTCTTCAGCGCTGATAGAAAGCTGTCCTGGTGAGCGTTGCCCTTCCCAAACACGGCCCTCGCAACGCCCGTGTTGGCCGAATAGGAGAGCAGTTTCGAGAGATTCACCGGCGATCCAGCCGCCGCCGCCGAGCGAATTTTCTCCACTAGGTTGTGGCCTTCTTCCTCGCGGATGAAGCCGAAGGACTTGACGCGCTTGTGGCTGAGCAGTTCGGCGGTGCAGATCTTGCGCAGCTGGGACCAGACTTTACCGTAGGGCGCAAGGCCAAAGTCGGCGTTGTCGTACAAGATGATCTTGCCGCCGGCGAGCTTCGGCCTGGAGGCAAATTTGAGGTCATGGGTTTTGAAGACCTCGCGGACGAGCTCAGTTGAAGTGATGACTATGAGGCTGATCTCGCCGAGCTTGAGGTGAAGGAGAGGTCCGTAGGTGTTGGCGAGGCTGCGCAGCCTGCGGTGTGGGTGCTCGCCGATGAGCTGGTGGAGGTTTCCGATGATGGGTAGCTTCCATGGGCCGGGAGGAAGGTTGTAATTTGGAACAGAGCCGCCTTTATTGATGTAAAATCTTTTGAGCAGAAGAGCTATGAGGAGGGTGGAGAGGAGAGTGGGAAGAAGGATGGTGATTGCTGCTGCTGCTGATGATGATGATTCCATATTGTTGTTAATTAAAATCAATAAAACGCACTTTTATTGATTAGTAGATCACCAAATAGTAATTAGTTCTTCCAGCTTTTATTTCATAAAAGTCTTCTCTTTTACAGTTTTTTTAACATAGGATTGAGTATTTATAGTGTTTAATACCCTGTTTAATACATTATTTTACATTTTTCTATTTCAACTTTATTGATCACTCTAAAAGATAAGATTGGTGGACTTTTTGCTGCCCTGTTTTATTTGCTGCAGGATAGAGATGAAGAGTTCTCTTCTCTTGAGCAACATGAGTTCGTCTGCATCTTTATTCAGGTGAAGTTGATGAGAGCTGCTGGCTGGCATTTGGTGCTGATTATTCTCCGACACTCCCCCTTAATTAGGGGCGAGAAAGCGTTTTGTTTTCTTCTTCTTAATCGGGAGTGCGAACGGGTCGAAGTTTGAGAAATCTTTCTCGTTTTAGGGCTTTGGTGAGACCATCTGCTAATTGATATTCGGTATTGCAGGATTTGAGTAGTGTTGAAGCCAAGAAAATCCTAGCTACAAATATTCGAACCTAGGTGTAGCCGAAGGTTCGAGACTTGGATCTGAAGGCTCGCGCGAAGAAGGAAAGAAGAGATCATAAACAGACCCCAGGGAGCTTCAGCAAGGAGGTCCCGCCACGCACCCGGAAGCTCAGTAAAACTTCCCCTCCACAACCACCGATGGCTGAACGTGGTACTAGGAATGCACTGATTTGATAAGAATCTCGCCTATATGGGGGGATTGAGCTCTGATTTTTCAAGTGTCATTCTTAGTACCCCAGAGATCTATTTATAGACAAATCTTGAGAGAAGGAATGCAGACGACTATGCCTGGACCATACTAGATAGGATAGTTAAACCTGATGAACGAGCGACTAGGTAAGGACATCGACAATGTTCGACGAGTTGTAGTTGATAGTCGCCTATATGCGAGTAGGCCCGAGGGTTGATGATAGTCGCCCGCTTGTGCGAGTAACTTTGAGGCCTACTCCTAGTCGCCAATTTGGGGGCGAGTAATCTTGATACTCGCACCTGACATTGCATGCCTCTAGTGAGCTGCTTGTTGTCTTCGATTTGACCATTAACTTTGACTTCTGCCCACGTAGCATGGATGAGTCCTACCCTCGAAGAATATGGGTTGTACACAATACCCGCTCTTTGCGAGCGACGAAGTGGCTCGGAAAGAAACATCCAACCCTTATTCGTCGAGGGCCTTCTAGCGAGTACATTCCCTACTCGAAAGCAGGGGGTCCTTCGATATCTATAAATAGGGGGCAAGGGCCTTCCCTAGCACGCCACTTTTCAATCCACAGCGAGATGTCGACTCCCGAGGAGATAATTGCGAAGACTCGGGTGTTAATGAAGTCGTTGAACAAGTCGCAAGGCGACGCCACACACAAGAGAAAAAAGGGCGATGCTGATCGCTCTGCCAAAAGGAGGCCTTGCGAGGATGTTTCGCTGGTCGATCCCGCAACATTCGTGCCTAAGTTGACTCCAACTCGGCCAAGCGAGGCGGGTTTGGAGGATGACGATGAGCAACGGGTCGCCGAGAACGAGCCTTCAACCGCTCCCCCTGATACGACCACAATAGGTAATCATAGTCTTTCTATCAAAATCTCAATATTGCCGCTTTACTGATGCCGACTTTCTTTCATAATGACCCTTCCTTCAGAGGCTACTCTGGTTAAGCCGAATATGCCGGCATCTCTCGCGGAAGAGCCTGCAAGGGCCGAGCATCTGCCACCTCCTCCGGCTATCCCTGCCGGCGTTGTCCCTCAGCGAGAAACTTCTCGCCAACCACCCTCTTCAACAGGGCGCGGAGAGAGCAGTTCCCGCGTGGGACTACTGATTTTGAAAAAGTCAAAGGTCACTACTTCGCTTCCTCCACAGCCTTCCTCGACTGGAGTTCCTCGCCCGTCGGTGACAACCACTCAGGGTCTTCCGACATCTGGCGAAAGAGGATGAGGACGGTCCTCTCACGCACCTCTGCCCCCGATGTCCGCGAGGACAGATGTTCGCGGGAAGGCACCCTTGAATCCGCCGCATGCGCATCTTTCTCGCCATCCCGAGGTGATGATGTCGCACCACCATTTTGTTGGCGGGAATGGTCAGGGCGGTCGATCAGGCACTCATCGGACTTCTATTCGTCGTACGTCGTCGCCTCGCCGCCTTTCTCCGTCTCACCACCGAGATACTCCTAAGCGAACGCCATCTCCTCGCCACCAGCCCAGGATAGCTCCTGTGCGCGCATGTATTTCTCGCATTTGGAGCTATATGTTGAACTGTCTTCGCGGGTATAATGCTAACTTCTATCTTTTCCAGGTCGCGCGACGTCTTCGGGGTCGGCCTTTATCGATGTTGTAGGCCTGCCCACGCGCGAGTTTCAGACGAAGCTGGTCTCCGCCTACCTCGACCTCGAACTCAAGGTCGACAGGTTGATGGTGTATAAGGTGCATCAACACCTATCTAAGATGGAGGGTCGCGTGGCGAACATCGAGGGTTCAAGCACCGGCTGGAGACCTCGGAGGGAAAGCACTTCGCCATCAACGAGTTGGAGCGGCGGATGGCGGATGTGGAGCATCGGTAGGAACTGCTGAAGGTCGACATTCGCGTGATGCAGGTGAGTATGGGATCCCTCGGGACTCTTACTCGCATGGAAGAGCACATCCACCTCAGCGAGGAGCACATGACGAGGGCCAAGGAGCAGATGGGTTTCGCGCGTCACCCAGGATTTATCGGGCGACATGGCCCTACCTAGGACAGGCGCGGCGATCCTCCAGACATATAGTCTCGAAGTCCGCAGGTAACTTTGTTCTTTTCCTATATTTATGGATATTAATCAAGCTGCTTGTAATAATTTCAACACGATCATGACGAGGTTTGTTTACTAGTCGTGGGAGCTTTCAACGTCGTTTCTGGCTTTTGCAAGATCTTTATATTTGCTTCTGTTTATTGCGGCGAGTATCACTTGGTTGTCGCACTCTGCGGGTGATATACGACCTCGTCGTCTTGGAAAGACTTTTGCGAGGAAGCTAACTCGGTGGGAAGTTTGAGTGAGTTAGGGGTATGTATCGCGCACGACGAACCTCACGACTCCCGCTGTGATATCTATAAATAGGGGGGGGGGGGTCCGAAAACAGTACGTTTTTCCGAACCCTTCCGAGAACTCAGCTATACGAGTGAGATTCTTCCCTTCTCGATGGCGCCTTCTGGTGATGCTGATGCTCGCTGATTAACTTACGCCCAGAACTTCTCCGCGAAGAAGTTCAAGAAGTCAATAACTCGCTCGGATGACTTAGAGAGCTTTTTTCATCCCTTCCTTCCGAGGCGCTTCCGTGCGTGCTTGCCGACAAAAGAAGAACGAATAAATTCGTTCGCGGAGGGGAAGCTCGCCTTTCCCCTTACCCATTTTGAGGTAGGCTTGCGACTACCCCTCTGGCCGAAGTTCATTCAGATCCTTCAATGCTTCAGGTTGGTCACTGCGCAGATGAACTCGAATGGCGTTACCATCATCATGGGTTTCCTGTGCTTCATGCGGTCGGAGAGGATCACATTCGATCTCGCCGTCTTCCGGAGAATCTTCTACATGGGCACAACTAAGGATGGGGTGACCTACTTCGATAGTCACCACTGCTCACTGACGGGAACCTCGAACAAGGTTCATCGCTGGAACGAAAGATTCATCTTCGTCTCCGACGACTTTGCGGGATTTCCTTCTCGCCCCCAGCAACCACCGACGGTGTTGCTCCTTGCCCCTTCATTGCAAGGTGCCCGCGAAGAGTTCTGCCTCACGCTGAAGGGTAGGAAGTTCTATGTCATCTTCTGGCTACAGAACGTCGATCAACTCTCATATGTCGAGTCTGGTGAAGGTAACATCGCTGCGGTGCGAGTAACGTTTGAGCTGAGTTATTTGTCGCCGTGGCTGACACTTTTCTTCTAGGTACTCGCCATGTGCCTGCGATCGCTCTTCCCCCAGTGGACTAGTCTCTTCCCCCCGCGTCTCCTTCAGGGCGAGCGCGGCCCGGGGATGAAGAAGATGCTGGCGAGGTGGAGTCCCCTCTTCTGGAAGGGCTAGCTGGGCTCGGTGATCCGGCCAAGATCCTTCGCGTTGCGGGGTGGGTGGAAGAAGGCGAGCCCTAGACTAAGAAGAGGAGGAAAGAGCTCGCTCGGAAGATAGACGAGCATCGTGCAAGGGAGAAAGAGTACAATGATCCCGAGAACCACCCAAACTTTGGGCATGGTTCGCGGAACGTCGGTCTGGATGAAGAGCCCCTCCTCGTGTGGAGCAGGAGAAGGAACGAGGTTTGCCTCAGTTCTCGCCTACCCTCCTGGAGAGAGGATGAGGTGTCGAACGATGATGCTTTATGCATCACATTCGGGTTTTAAGGGCGCGACGGTGTGAAGGTCCTGAGAGAGGCGTCTCCTCGATACCTCGCCGACCAGGGGTCGCCAGTGATGTTGCGAGCAGCGGAGCTCGCTCATCAGACCGCCCGGAACCTGCTGGATGTCGAGGAGGATAATGAAGTTCTCAAGAAGCTTCTCAAGGAGGCGGAGACGCGCCAAGCCAAGGCCGAGGCGAGGTCCGTCGCAGCTGAGGATAAGGCTTCCTCGAGCAAAGACTTTGAGTTGATCTTGGTACTCCGCTATGGTTCTTGTATAACTCGCCGTCGCCTGACCTTTTCGCTTTTATAACCCGCGGCTTTTCCATTATGCAGGAGGAGCTCGTAGCGATCGAGGCTATTTCCAACCTCAAGAGCGACGTGCGAGCTAGCCAAACCTCGTTGGAGGTGGCGCAGGTTCGCATTTTATGGCAATAAATAAGTTTAGTTTTTATTTCGTGCATTTTCAATTCTGTCATTTCAATTTCGTAACGTAGTTTCAATTTTGCAATTTCAATTATGTCATGATATTTTAATTCATAGATTAGCTTCAATTTTTGCAAATTTAATTCCTGCATTTTTCTTTTCTTCACATAAGTTTATTTATTGTCGTAATTTTGGTTTTTCGCTTTGGTTCGAATTTATTCGCCTTCGTAATTTTCGTTATTTTCTTTCTTGACGCGGTAAAGATTAGGGCCGAATATTATATTTTCGTTTTAAAGCGATTTCTGTTTTCGTTATTTTCCGTTTTCGTTATTTCTGTTTTCGTTTATTTCTGTTTTTGTTTTAGTTTCATTATAGCTTATGCAATTTTCTTTAATATCTTAGTTTCAACTTATTGCAATGCATTTATTTCCCGTCTATCCGTTTGGCTAGAACTCGTTCACACTTTTATTTCCCGTCTATCCGTTTGGGTAGAACTCGTTCACGCATTTATTTCCCCTCTATAACTTGGGCAGAGATTGCACTTCTGTCTTTTAATTATGCAATTTCATTTACTATTTTAATTATGCAATTTCATTTTCTATAATTTCATTTCAGATTTAGTTAGTCTCAATTCACGCAATCTTTCGATAGAGCAATAACCCGTTTTCTTGAAGTAGAAGTACTCGACAGACCCGGATCCAAATACGACTTTAGTAATTTTCTAAAAATATCTTATACTATACGCGATGAGGTATAATTGTCTTTATTGAATGAGTAGTTTGGATAAACGATACAAAAACTCCGCAAAAGCTTTTCCCTTCCATTTCCCTGTTTTCTATTTTTAAAAAAGTTCTCAATATTGTCGCCGCGGCGTAATCATCGATATTTCGAAAGAAGGAAAAACCATTACTTCTATCTCTCGAAGTAGGATAATGGTTAGTTTCTCGAAGTAAGAGTATTCGCGAGACGCCTCGAAAACGCCCACCGAATTCTATCCTCATCAACGAAAGCTTTTCCTGCGGGGAAAATCCTAATTTTTACTCATCAATGATAAAAATTCTCTAAGCGCATAAAACGAGTACAAAAGAGACAATTACAAAAGTATCGCCTTCATATTAAAGACCCTAAGAGCCGCGAGTACGATTACATATCAGGCGCACAAAAGATCAAAAAATGAAGACTACCCAAAGAACTCAACCTCGACGCCCCGTACCGCAACCCAGGCGACGCGTGCGCTGGGGATGGCAAGCTCTCCAAGTGATGTCGCGAGCCGCCCGAAGATCTTAGTGAGCCTTCTCCAGAT
Source organism: Dactylorhiza incarnata (assembly GCA_033032865.1). Classification (NCBI taxonomy): domain Eukaryota; kingdom Viridiplantae; phylum Streptophyta; class Magnoliopsida; order Asparagales; family Orchidaceae; genus Dactylorhiza; species Dactylorhiza incarnata. The sequence continues at coordinate 3,132,051 of JAWHQI010000094.1, read as the reverse complement.
TCTCCTATCTCCGCCTGATGTGGTCCTCACCTTGTCCGATGTGTTATTCTAGTAGGGAGGCTTCGCCCACAGTGTCGGCCACCTGCGCGAATCGATGGAGATCGTCCTTGGTGGCTTGCTGGCGAGTCTACATCTCGTACAGCCTCGCCTCTAGATCAGCCACCCGACCAAGCAGGCCGTCCTCGCCCTGCAACTGTTGCTGAAATTCTTCTGCTTCAGCGAGGCGGTCCCCCAGATCAACTAGCCCCTTGTTAACCTCGGCAGGCGGCATGACCATCAGAAAGGAGTCGTGGTCTCGGAGGACAGCGATTAGGTGAGCCCACGACCCCTCATTGAAACCAGGCGGGTCCGCGAGCAGCTCCCTCAAGGGTGTGGACGCCACGGGCGGCGGCGACCCCTGTAGCGACTCCGTTGATGGCAGGTGGCTAGAAGAGATGGACCTGTGACTATCTGAAAGGAAGAAGTCAGGCGGAGGGGATAGGTGGCGGAAATAAGGAGTAGGTGGATAAGCAGGACGAGTACGTGCAAGAACGGGGCGAGTACCTGCAAGAGCGTCACCTTCCCCCTGTGGCGGATCGGTCTGAGGTATCTCTGCGGAAGCGAGCAGGCGAAAGACCACGCCTGTCCCCCCGGGCCTAGGGCCCATCATCAACGACTTCCCTCCAGAAGTTGGGCGAGAAGGCTGGCCGACTATAGACAAATTTTGTGACGTCTGAGAGGGCGGGGCAGAAGCCGTTCCTACTCGTCGTGGGACCGAGGAAGATGTTGTAGCTAGACCCTTCGACGGCGCCGCGGCAAGCTGCTCGGGCTGGGGGAGACGGCTAGAAGGCACTGCAGAGCGCGAAGAGTCATATACCCAACCCGATTCAAGCATGCGAAAAGGTAAATCAGCATGGTTCAAAAACTCTACCTGGCACCACAGCGGGTCGAATAGAAGGGGGAGGCAGAGCGCCAGTGTCATTTGGAGGCTGTCCTGCATCGCCGACACCTCCGTTCATGGTCTCAATCGTGCCCACGCCCTGTCGATGAGACAAGTACGCGTGGGTCTCTTCATGGATGGGTGAGGCGGTTTATTTCTTTGGCGGAGGCTCGCATCCCGCGGTAGATTCGGGATCTGTGGAGGACTTCTCGCGGAGTTCGGGATCAACCTTCCTTCTCTTGTGCTTCTTCTTCCTCGCGGAACCCGAAAGACAGGGGGTCAGGAACTCGCCGATAAGATCGAGAATAGCGGCCGCCTCGGGCTCGTCATCAGTAAGCCCCCGGTTGGCGGCCGCAGAAGAGCCCCCTCCAGAAGCCATCTCTCAAAGTGAATGATCAAATACATCACCCACTCTATTTATAGAGGAAGGCCCAGTCAGCGCGCAGTCTCGCCGAATAAGGGGTTGGACTCTTCTTTCCGACCTCTGGCGAGCTCACAAAGAGCGGGGATTATGTACAACCAGTATTCGGCGAGTAGACCAACATGTGCTCAGAGAGTAGACTGACAACATCCGATGAGTAGATCCAATGACTGTCCTACTCGCCCAGGGTAGGGTGGGGCTAGTATGCCCCTCCCCGACAGCTCTTATCGATGTGATCTCTTCTCAACGCCATAGACCTTCTCGACGACATGATTCCTCTTCTCGACGATGTGGGTGCGATTCGTTTAGACGATGCGAACAGCCCATCCTGACGACAAAGATACTTCTCGCCCAGGGCGAGGCGTGTCCAACCTGGTCTCAGGTGGGCTCGCCTTAGGAGAACTCGCCCTTGGCAGGTACGATATGACATAGTCGCCTCAGCCGCGCTCACGCAAGAAGGGTGCGAGGCGAGTTTGGGTCAACCCCACTCCTCAGCCCTCTCTCGCTATCCGCAGACCAACAGGAACTGCGATTAGTATTACGAAAAGGCGCGATATAACATCCCGAATCGAGCTAGACCCCTTGTGCGCATTTTGAGTCGAGCGAGGTGACTCGAGCTCGGGGTGTACTGAGGGCCAGGCTTGCACCTGAGCCGGTGAAGTGCACTCGACGAATGCGGCGAGTACCATTTCTATTTTTTGTCCCGATGCTTGCTGTATCGGGATCCGAGCCATCCGGAGAGCATAACTTGAGCGATAAAACTCGAAGGAGGCGTACCGCCTTGAAGGAATTATAGTACGTACGTTAGCTCAAATGTCATGGTGTTCAAATAGCATATATATGAAGTCGATCAAAACAGTCGCCTTGAGGTGCGCGACCCCGCAAATATGACTATTGTGCAAATGACCTCATAATCGGCCTTAGTTGATTTTGTTAGACTCGTAAAGTTGATACCAGTCCAATGAAGTCGACTGCACTCAATTCCGATTTGTATCGGAGAATTAGTCGCGTCGACGCGACTTTAGGTAACAAAATTATCTAAAAGGTGAAATCGAGCAAACGGACTCGGAATTCACCTCAGTCAGTTTTGTTAGACTCACGGGGCCAATACGAGTTCAACAAAACTGTCCGCGCTCGATTCTGATGAGAATCGGCGAAATTATTAATGTGGTCTGCGAATAGCATATTTATCCAAAATGGTGAAATGGACCAAACAATCTCGCAATTGACCCCAGTCAGTCTTGTTAGACTCGTCGCAATAGTACGAGTTCAACGAATTTATCCGTTCGCGATTCCGATGTCATTTGGACAGTTTTGCCGTTTAAGTCAATTAGGCCGTAAACGCTCCGGAGAGCGTAATTTGCGCAAACGAACTCGGAATCGACATTGGATCGTTCCGGTGGGTGCGTATCGGCGAGACGATCGTAACGAGCCCGTCCGGGATAAATTCTGAGTCCCCTAGAGAGATATGCGAGCGCTTGAATATTAATATTTTATATTATTATCATTATCATTATTAATATATCTTACTGTTTATAAGTATAACATTATAAGTTAGGTTAGAAATAAAAGTGGCCCGATCCCCTTCTTCCTCCCAGCGCCGTCAAGCCCTCCCTTCCCTCTTCCTCCTCCATCTCCGGCGAGTTTCCAGGCCGAAACCAGCACCTCCTCTCCCTCTTCAAGTTTTTTCGGCTTTTACCTTCAAGATCTGAGCAACTCCCCTCCCGTGAGCCTCCTCCCTCCAGATCTCTCTTTCTCTTACAGAACCCTCCACCTCTCTCTCTTAGTTTTGCTGAAAGTTTCTCCCTCTCAGCAGCCGCCTCCCCCCTTCTAGATCGAGAGCTCCTCTCCCATGGCCAACCACCATACATTTCTCTAGCTTCCTCCGACGATCTCCAAGCAGCCCATTCAAAGAGGCCGACTCCTCTTCGACGACGTCCTACGAGATCCGGATCGGCGAGATCCGGCCATGACCGGGAGCGACGGACAAATGCCGCGAATACGGCTATTGGGTTGCATGCATGGACACTCGGTGGACTTCCTCCCCTCTCCCTTGGTGCTAGATCTTTAGATCACATAGGAGAGATGTTGGGCCAGAGGACCCAACCTTGTGAGTTATGGTGTTTCCATAGGAGAAGAACACGCTAGAACTTCCGTTCTAGGGCGACGATCGCCGTGAGATTTGCTTCAATCAACCCCTCTCTTCAATACGAAGAGAGAGGACTTGATCTCGTGAAGATTGGTGGTCTTTTGAGGGAGTATTTGAGGAAATAGCGCTGTTCATTTTACCCCCTTGCTGGAGGTAGAAGATGAACGAATGTCATTAGATTTACTTTAAGATACGTGCAGAAATTATATCTGCAGACCGATGCAGAAATCTGTTTTCTGCGCGCAGCTGTGTTCAAGTCCAGTTTTGGGCATGATACAGTGGGATTAGGGTTTCGGGCTCAACACAAAAGTTGTAGATCTCGGAAAATCCTTCGAGATGAGTGGCTGTACATATTTTGGGGAGCCCTGTAGCTCCCTAGATAACCCTTGAAAGCAGACTGTATAATTAAGGTTTGTTAGTTTGCTGTCATGTATTACACAGCCAGCTTGTTGAGCTTGTTTGAGGATGAAACACTTGGAATTGGACCTTCAATTCAACATAAAAATTGTAGCCCTTGTTGTTAACTTTCCAGAATGGGGTGGCACGTAAATTTTAGTGTAGTGAAACTCTCAGAATTTCAGTTTTAGTATTCTGTGTCATGGTAGTCTAAGTCTCGATGAATTTTGGAATAACTTCATTGATACTTGTTGTTGTTCAAAATAAAATTGCAGAGATGATGTTGATGATGATGTGCATATCGCTGTAGAATTTCATGATTTTTAGATGAATATATATTGTCATTTTGTGAATAATAAATTGTGATCGTAACAAAGCAGTGAGTCTATGCTAGAGGCTTCAGCGAGATCTGAATTGAAATGGATCCTTGTCTATATATATATTTTGGTGATTTACCTTGCTTTGTTTATCAGAAGATGTTTGGAATTGGTAGATAAATATTGATGACAAGGTGGACGTCCCTCTTAAATTTCATAATTTTCGGATATAAACTTGCTGTGATTTGTCAATATTAGGTTATAAAATTATTGTGCCGTAAATAGCTACCAAGATTATTCCGAATGAGCTGGGATATGGTGTAAACACTTAAGACGCTAACCCTGACGTGTAGAAGAAATTTTAGAAGTCTTGGGTTTAATATAGCCATTTGTTTGATCACTTGTTTGATGACGCTCTAGGACAATAAGTATGTGCATGAAACTTTAGGTAAGTTGTGATTTGAATAGTGCTCCCAATTACATTATATGTAAAGGTTATTATTATGATTTTAATATAACATTGGAGGTGATTGACCTAAATATTGGGGAAAATTATGTAATGAACGATTGATGACGTAGTATGTATTAACATTTAAATATATATGTTGAATCTAACAGGGTTGGATGTGAAACAACCCTTGAGTAAAAGCCGAGCTTAGTCTTATAATATCATGATAGTCTTCTGGTAATAATCTTGAGTCAATTGGATGAATATTTGTAGTACCTCCCCTTATGTGGTTCATATAACTCATTTGGTCTGCGAATAGTAAAACGGTAGAATGGAGATAACTTGTAGATCATTAGGTGGGAATGGGAGGTAGTTGGTTACCTGATTTGGATGAAGAGTTTGAGGTCACCAAAAAGGAGTTTAGGTGATGAGAGTGCTTGGTGAGCTATGGGTAAGGCTGTGCTCGGGATTGACGAAGGATCGTCTTTCCCCTTAAAGGGTCATAAAGCACTGGGGTTTAATTCAAGTGAAATGATAAGAGGGTAATCTTATGGGTAGATACCAATAATACTAAGTGTCTTGAGAAAGGGAACTTTGGGGAGTCATCCCATTGTAGTTCCTAGTACCGTAGCGAGCCCCTTACAGGGTAACCCTCGGGAAGTCCAAGATTGACCCTAAATTGCAATAACATTTAAAGTAGGCAAGAGTAGCCATAGTAGGGTAAGATTGGATTTATGTATCTCCTCCCAGTTGCGGGAGTGGCAGGATTGTGGTGCTCGGTTAGACGAGCGGGAACCTCGAGGGGATGATTATCCTGGTAATATTCTCAGAAATGTGGCAGGTCTTTGGTACTAGGCAGGTCGTCACTCCGACCGCGGTACGTTGACTTAGCGGGTGTGTAGGAGTCTAAGGGGCCAGCTTGGCTGCGTGTCGGGACGACAGTTCCCCGAAGTCACCTTCCACTTAGCTCAAAGCCTGGTGGACTCCAGCAAAGAGTACGCAGAGCTCCGTGGTTGTTTAGCGTCGAGGCGTACGTGCGGTCTAGGCCTGGTAGTGTGCATACCCGCCTAGGAGTGGACAGCACGGTCCGCTACCACCGTGTGTCACAGCGGTTGGTACCCGAGAGGTTGGCTTCCTCTCAAATAGAGGGAACTACAAAGGTCTGTGTGCACAGAGTCGTGTGAGTGAGTTCATTGCATAATCATTCATGGCATAGCATAGCATACGCACTTGCAGATCCTCATCATATAAATTAGTATGGGCTCTTTTATATGATGAGTTATAATTCCTGGAAATCCTAACTTATAAGTTTGTATGGGCATTCATATAAGTTAGGGTACGAGATTGATTACTTGTCGCTACTGTTCTTACTGCCTTGCTTTACCTTCTTTACTTACTGTTTATTTACTGCTGCACACCTTTATTATACTCCTGCTTATACATGATTAGATTAGCCCCTTTTACACTTGTGTAGCTTAGAATTTGTGTATATACTAGTTTACTTTCCCCGTCACCTGCTTTGTATATATTACTGTTATATTGCAGCTTTTCTTCCTTTCCTTCCGCCCGGTGCCTTGGAGTCGCCGGGGGAGCGGATGGGAAGCCACTTAGTCTTTATGACTAACGGTTGCTACCTCCCTCTTTTTAGGAGCACATTCAGATGTGTAGCAACGTTCAGCACCGGAGGCCAGCCGGGTCAGGTGTGCAGGGCTGGGGTTTATGGTACCTTAGCTGCCGTTAGTGACAGAGGCGGGTGAGTGTTTTGAGATGTAGCCCTTGGGGCATTTAGCGGATTACTCTGATGATTTGCAGGAGTTTGTGTAGCTTTCTGTCTTTCTTATACTCTGATTTGGACATTCTTACTTATTGTGAATCTTTGGTTTTTAATACTTTCTTTCATTGATGGGTTGGCGCTGTGTAGTTGGTTTAGCCGGCAGGATAGGCGTCTTGTGGGGGAGGCTAGCTCGTGTGCTAGCGCTTCCGCAAGGCGGCTGTCCTGGGCATAAGACTCCCCTCGACCGTGTTTTGTGTTCCGGGAAGGGGATCTTACACGCGAGGAGCTGTTCGCATACCATTTTGGTCTGCATATAGCAATTTGGTTAAGGCGGAGGGAGCTATCCACAAGCCTTTGAGACTATTTTGCCCTTAGAAGAATTTGTCTATAAATAGAACCTATTATGTATCAGATCAACACAGATCCACCCCCAAGAGAGTTTGTGCTTTCTTCCTTACGTCTGTGTGCTATCTGAGACAGGCTCAACCTCTGGTTTTTGGAAGGGGAAATCAATTAAGATTTCTGGGTTAGTTGCGGGACCTCCTCGCTGTAGCCAGTGAGTTCATTCTTAGTCAACTACCTACCAATCTGTGAGAGCCAGTTATTAGCTCGAAATACTCAGACCTAGGGATCTAACGAAGAGAGAAGTAACTCAAGCTACTCCCCAAGTCTCGAACATAATTGGATCGGTATCTGGGTTCCAACATTGTTGTCTTCTATTTGACCATTGACTTTGACTTCTGCCCACATGTCATGGTTGAGTCCCCCGCATATTTTGACTTAAATATGCTTGCTATTATTATTATATTTTTAATATAAACTATATATATTTCTCTAAATTATATTATAATTATCTAATTATTAATATTTTATTCGCACTAATGCTGTTTTATTTTATTTTATGACAGGCTTGGGGGAATTTTGGCACGTCTCGGCGTAAATGCCCGCTGTCAACTTTTGTACGAGAAATTATTCTCATGCAAATAATTTTTGCATGCATGTTATTCCACCATCTTTTCTCTCTCCTCACCATGCATGAAATGTAACATCCCCCAAACTGCTAGACCCCTAAGTTGGTTTTGTCATGACTAGGTCATGACAAAACCATAGGAAGAGACATTTGACCTTGAGAGCTTAGGAAAGGAGGAAACCACCTTGGTCTGCAAATATCAATTTTCTTTTACCAAGCTTAGGGTTGGACATTAGGGCCTCAACTTGACTTTTTGACCCCACCATAGTATTCCTAACCCTTTAAGGGTCCCCTTAGGGCACCAAGGGCCCATTGGGGCCAACCTAAGAGGCCAAATTGACCAAAGTCAACCTAAACCCCAAATTGGTCAAAGTAGCCCATTTAGAACCAATTAACCTTCACCATGTCAAATTGATCACTCATCTAGGTCTAGAATACCATAAGAGACCTAGTAGACCTAAAAGCCCCATCATGGGATCCTCAGGGGTGCAAATTGACCAAAATGCCCTTTTTAGGTCAAAATGACAATTCTTCACAAAGTGCCCTAATTGACCATCTCCATATTAAATTGACCCTACCCATAGTGTTATCATATCACAGGGGACCCAATGGACCAAAAAGCCCCATGACCAAGTCAACCCTAGGGCTCAATTTGACCAAAGTCAATTTAGCCTGTTTTGGTCAAATCAGCTTAGATTGGGTCAACTAAGACTCATATGACCAAATTGACCCCATCAATAGTTTCTAAACTTAATTTGGAACCCAATGGACCCAAAAGCCCCATCCCAGGGTCACCCAATTGACCAATTTGACCAAAAGTCAAAATTGCCCAATTTAGGTCAAATCTCTCAAACCTAACCCAATCCCTTTGGGCTAACTCATTTGGTTGGTCAACCAGCCTAAGTAGACTAGCATTAAACTCAGGAGAGAGTAGAGAAATCGGCCATGGTGATTAGGAGAGAGAAAATGGAGGTTTCCCCATTTTTGAGGTGAGAGAAAGAGGCCATTCATGGCCATTAAGGAGATTCACCCCTTGGCCTCCCCCATTAACACTCCCTTTCATCTCCTCTGCCGACTGTAGGAGTTTCCAGCAAGTTCCAAGAGTGATTAAGGCAGGGGGAATGCATGGGGGCCGGCCTTGGGAGGAATTCGAAGAGGCCATTAATGGCATTGGTGGTTAAAGCCACCATCACCTTCATTCGACCCCCCCCCCCCCCCCCCCATCATCTTCAGAAGCCGGAGAGGAGAGAAACCCCCCAAGTTCTCAGAGGAATTCGTGTGTTGTAGGCTTGAATCGGCATGGCATCGCAACCACCCCGAGCTCCCATGGTGTACACAAGGACAACGCGACGGCAAGCCCATCAACAGGTCCAATTCCCTCCCCTGACCTCTGAGGATTAGATCACAATCGTCGGCGGCTCGTTTCGTGGCCAATTGGCCGGGAGTCAAGCCAGCCAAGCCTCCCGTCGATCGGGTTGGGCTTCTTCTTCCAGATCGCGATTCCGGCCACCTCCGGCCGAGCAAACACCGCTCACCGCCGGCCACCACCTCAACGGAGGTGGTGGTGGCGTTGGTCGGCCGGGGCCGCGCTCAGGTGGCCGGGAAATCGTCGATCAAGGTGGCCCAGGTGCGGCAGATCCTAGCCGTTGGTTATCGGGGACGATAACCAGGCGCTGTTGGATCTGCGCCAAGATTCGTGCGCCCCTTAGTTATAATCCCTATTTTCTGTGATTAAAATGCAGTGCTTAATTAATTCTTGTAAAAATACATAGAGGCCTCTAGGGAAAATTTGTCCAACATCAAAGTTGGAGCCCCTGAGGTCTAGTTTAATACAAAATTGAGATCACTCGATTTGGAGCCCTGGTTAGGGCACAACACTCATTTTGGTGAGGTCTATCCATAAGGCTAACCAGAGTTTATTTTTGATGCCCACTCCAATCTAGAACTCCAAATGACTTGAAATTTGGGGTGTAGGCTAGTCTTATACATATGTAGGTTATGTCCAAAAATCAGATTGATTGGAGAACTTTTTCCATAATTTATGGAAAAGTTCAATAATCTTTGTGGGACCCTATTAGGTGCCCTAAACACCTCAAAACCCTTCCAAACTTGGATGGGTGGTCCTAGAGAGTAGTTAGGGTCCCTGGTTAAAATCTCATAATTTTTGGAGTTGATTTGGTGGGGCAATTCACCAAGACAACCTTAGGCTCCCTAGGTTTAGGCAAAACTTTGGGTGAGTGCCCCCACTCTCCCACCAAGCCAAATGACTTCATATTTGGGGTGTACATCACCCTCCCCCATGCCAACCTTTGGTCCAAATTTGGTGGCCATTGGAGGAGGTTTACCCTAGAAATTTGCAAAGGGGCTAAATGCTATTTGCACCCCAATTAGGTACCCAGTAGAACCCCACTCATCACCAAATGTTGGTAGGATCTTGGGTGGTCATTCACTGACCCCTGGCCAGTGTAGTGAGTAGTTTGGACTTGGGCAAAGTAGGGAGTTTCCCTTGGACATTTGTTTGCTCAAGGGTTATGTTTAGGGCAAAAGTGAACTTAAGCTAATTTTTGGAGTGTGGAGGGGCTTCCTCCCACTGATTGAAAGGGTGACCTTGGTCACTGACTTGGGATGTATGGGGCACCCCAAGGAGCAATTTTGGAGGAGTTAGGGCTTAGTGTGCCCTTAAACCCTAGTGGTTAACCTTAGGGTGCCCTTTAGGACCTGTGAAGGACTTAGGAGTGTTTGTCCTTGGAGAGGTGTGTAATGGACTCCTCTGGGCTCTATGAGTCTTATAATACCCTCACAAGAAGTTTGGGTGGATTTGGAGAAGTTTTGACCCTAACCCTAAGTTAAACCCTAAATGGGTGCAATTAGAGGCCAATGAAGGAAGAGGGGTCAAACCTTAATGGTTTGACTTGGAATTTTGGGGAGATGATCTTGGTGACCAGATAATGCTACTGTGAGAAATTGGTGGGGTTTGAAGTTGCCAAACCTAGGTAATAAATCCTTGGGTAGATTTGTAAATATTTAGGGTTTTGGGATTAAGGAAGAAATAATACTTAATAATTAACCATCTTCTGTCACCAACTTAGTTTTAATGTTATTAATCCCTGGAAGATTCTGTTAGAACCATTAGAAAACCTTTGGAGGTCCAAATTGTAATTATTCGTATTGTTGACAATTTTTCGGATGATTGATTTAGGGTGTTAGTTTTCTGTAATTGCATGAAACTTTGCTGGATGTCATTTCATATCAATATGTACCCACATTATTTTTCTCATAATTTATGGATTGATATTTTTGGTACCTCTAGTTCAATTTGGATTTAATTGCAAATATATCCTTTGTAGAAATTACAAATGTGACCTCTATGGAACATGCTCAAATTTTTTAGGGATGAATATTTTAGTAAGAATCACCTCTGTATAAATTTGCATAAGGATTGGAGTTCATATGAGGGTACCTCCTTTGGAATTTATTGGAAATAAATGAGTTTTGGAATTTTTAGAAATAGTAAATCTTGCTGGATTTTCCTAAAATTTTATATCTACTGGTTTCTAGGTACCCTTGATTTATGTAAAAATTGTGGTAGGCATTGGAAGTCAGAAAAGTACACTTGTAGTTCAAACTTTGGGAAGTTGTATTTTGGAGAAATTGTTTTAAATATGAATAATGATGAGAAAATTATGAAACTCTGGGTTTGATCTTAAATAAGTAGCAGGACCCCCATTAAAAGTATTGGGTCATAGAATTGATTATTTAAGGTACCTCCCTTCATGAGCATCAAATCGTTAAGGGTGGTCTGCGTTTAGCAATTTGACAACTTTGGGGTTAAGGGTCAAACTGATGGTCATTGATTTGGAGATGTGAGGGTTGAGTGGTAATCAGGTAATAATGTGAGGATCCCTGGAGTAATTAGGGTTTGGTGAGTCCTAGGGTGGTGGGGAGCCACCCTTGGGATAGGTCGTCCTGGATTGACGAAAAATCGTCTTTTCCCGTTAGCACCTTAGAGCACCTAGGTTTAATATAGGTAGGGTATTACGAGGGTTTTTTTATAGGAGTCTAGCCGGTTTAGTCCGGTGAACTTATGATTCTGAGATGTTTATTGGTGACGGGCGGGTTAGCCCGGGGAGCTTGTAGCTCGGAATTGTTGGAAGATATGTTGCATGTGCATAAGGTGGTGTGTCCTTCGTGTTGGCGATCGTTGCACCGACGTTGATACTTGGGCTCGGCAAGTGCGGTATTTGCACTTAGCAATAAAAGTCTGGCGGTCCAGTCAGTAAGAGTACGCAGGCGCTCCGCGGTTTTGCGTTGAGGCGTACGATAGGTCTAGGTTAGGTAGTGCATATACCAACCTAGAGGTGGGCGAGGCCCAACCCACTGCTTCCATTTGCCACTACGGGAGTATCCTGGGAGTCTTTCTAGCTCCAAAAAGGGGGAACTAAAGGTCTATGCGCATAGAGTCGTAGTTAGTGAGTTGCACTTGTATGATCATAGCATAATAACATACTCTGCATATCATGGCATAAACATAACATTCAACCCCTGACACCTATCGTATAAATTGGTATGGGACTTTTTATACGATAGGCCCTGCTAAACGACCCCTTGGTCTATAGGTTTGTATGGGCATTCCTATAAATCAATGGTTATTTTTATAATATTTACCTGCCACTATACTTACTGCTTACTGTTCATTATATTCTTTTACCATGCTGCTTTCTATTTCCTGCTTCATTTATATATATACACCTGTGAAGTGTAGAATTCACCTTGTCATCTGCTTTTGTATTACCCCTTGTTTGTCCTCCACTTCCTCCTCCCCATACGGTGCCTAGGAGCCTTGGGGGGAGGGGTGGGGAATTGGCTGAGTCATTTTGACTGACGGTCGGTGGACCTTATCATTTTAGGAGACCGCGGCGACGGGGCAGCACCAGAGGCCGGTGCTGTACAACCCAGTATTCGTCGAGTGCTTTTCCCTTGGATAGAGAGAGGGAGGACGAGCGGTAGGAGGCGGAGACCTCCGCTCGCCCAGCTCATATAGGAAGCGAGCAAAGGAAGGGGGCGAGCTCCTCTCACCCCCCCCCCCCCCCCCCCCCCCCCGCTCCGGAGGAAGGCGGAGAGGGGAGAGGCCAGCTCGACCTCCCTCTCGCCCAGCATTCGGCGGAGAGGGGAGAGGCCAGCTCGCCCCCCCCCCCCCCCTCTCGCCCAGCATTCGGCGGAGAGGGGAGAGGCCAGCTCGACCCCCCCCCCCCCCCCCCTCTCGCCCAGCATTCGGCGGAGAGGGGAGAGGCCAGCTCGACCCCCCTCTCGCCCAGCATTCGGCGGAGAGGGGAGAGGCCAGCTCGACCCCCCCTCTCGCCCAGCATTCAGCGGAGAGGGGAGAGGCCAGCTCGACCCCCTTCTCGCCCAGCATTCGGCGGAGAGGGGAGAGGCCAGCTCGACCCCCCTCTCGCCCAGCATTCGGCGGAGAGGGGAGAGGCCAGCTCGACCCCCCCTCTCGCCCAGCATTCGGCGGAGAGGGGAGAGGCTAGCTCGACCCCCCCCCCCCCCCCTCTCGCCCAGCATTCGGCGGAGAGGGGAGAGGCCAGCTCGACCCCCCCTCTCGCCCAGCATTCGGCGGAGAGGGGAGTGGCCAGCTCGACCCCCCCTCTCGCCCAGCATTCGGCGGAGAGGCCAACTCGGCCCCCTCATCCAGTTTACTATTCGCAGTCCAGTTTGGCTATTCGCAGTCCAGTGGTCTGCATTTAGCATTTCAGAACAGCGGGATTCAGCTATCCGCAGCCCAATTCAGGGGTATTCTGGTAATCTGGCAGACCAGTTTTTGGCTATTTGCAGCCCAACTTCAAAAATTCTATAAATAAGACCAAGGGGGCACCATTTGGAGGGATCTCTCATCCTAGGCTAGCTCTCTCCTTCTCCCTCTCCCTCCCCAAGTCTCTCTAGGGGGTGAGGAGAGGCTCCAGTGGTGCCCAAGCTTAGTAGTGGCTTGGGAGGGGAAGTTCCAAGGGGACTTCCGGGTACGTGGCGGGACCTCCCCGCTAAGCCCTTGGTCTAGTTCTTAATTCCGACACCTTCAACCTAGAGCTCTCCCTTGGGGGAAGTAAGGGTTGGTCGCCCCTCAGCCTTGTTGAGGGCCCCGAATTCCACAGAGACCGAGTAGTCGGTTTCAACATTTATGGTGCGGTGAGCGTGGAGAGTGACTGATTCAAGAAATCCTCAAGATGAGCTCCATGGGCGGAGGTGGAGGAAGTTCCGACCCGGGTCACTCGCAGCCCCCGGTAGATGGGGTGATGTTGGAGATGTTCGAAAATTTCAGGCAAGAGGTCCTACAGACCTTACATGTGACTCTCGCCTCGATAGGCGAAGGCAGGAGAGAAAGTGGTCCGGAGGCCTCACCTCAGCAGGTTGGCGAGAACACCCTCGGCCAGCCATCCAGGAAGGAGGTGCCGGAAGGGGGCGAGTGGGGAGGTCCTCGACCCCCACTCGCCGAGACCCAAGTGGGCGAGTGGGGAGGTCCTCGACCCCCACTCGCCGAGGCACAAGGGGGCGAGCGGGGAGGCGCCATTCCCCCACTCGCCCAGCCCCAAAAGGGGGCGAGCGTGGGAAGTCCTTTTTGTGAGCAGATCCTCTCAGCCCCGGTTCCGGAGGGGTTCAAGGGGGCGAAGATGTCTCACTACTTCGGCAAGAATGACCCCGTCTTACACCTACAGTGGTTTGAAGACATGGTCTCCATCATGCCCATGTCGGCCGCTTTCAAATGTCGACTCTTCGCGACAACTCTGAAGGAGAAGGCTAGAGAGTGGTTCCACCAGCTCCCTGCGGGATCCATCTATGCCTTCGAAGACTTACGTCGAGGTTTCCTGCTGCGCTTCTCGACGTCAAGGAAGAGGAAGAAAGATGCCGAAGCACTTTTCAAGGTCAAGCAAGAGCCAGAGGAGCCACTGGCTCAATATCTGGAACGGTTCAGGGAAGAGGTTCACCTCGTCGAAGAGGTGCCCGGGTACACCCTCAAGCTTGCATTCACGTTGGGGCTGCGGGAGGGCTTCTTCAAGGCGGACCTCAAGAGGAGGGCTCCTTTGTCTTTTGAGGAGTTGATGGAAAGGGTGGCCGAAGAAGTTGAAAGTAAAGAGGCCAACCCGGAGTTCACAAGAAGGCTGGCCAAGCTGAGTGAGCCGGAGGCAAGGCAGCAGGGGGGAAGAGCAAAGGCCCCCAAGAGGAAATTCGACCAGGAGGAAGACAGCTTCCAAGAAGAGGGGAACGACCTCCCAGGATGGAGGCAGGGACCGAAAGCACCCTCTCCACCACCCCAACAAGCCATGGTGATCGACCACAGAAGAAGAAGAAATCGTAGGGGAGGAAGGAGGGGCGTCCGAGTGGAGTTGCCTTACTGTGACTTCCATCAGGAGGAAGGCCACGCGACATCCGCCTGCCCCGAGTTCTTGGAAATGAGGGAGGCGAGGGGCCCGAGGTCGCAGCGTCAACAACCAGAGGAGGTCGAGGAGGACCATGCCGGGGAATAGAAGTCCGAGTCCCGGTCTCCGTGCTTTGTTTTTTCTTTGAGTCCATGTAGTAGGAGAGAATGTTTCCCTACTTAGTTTTTCTTGCATGTAACCGAATGATTAATGAAATGAAAGTTTTTTGAAGTATTGTTCCCCTTGGATGGTTCCGCTGACCGGGCTCTCACTAGACGGCAGGACAGGTTGACCTCCTAGGGAGGATAAGAGATGTTCCCCTTGGATGGTTCCGCTGACCGGGTTCTCACTAGACAGCAGGACAGGTTGACCTCCTAGGGAGGATAAGAGATGTTCCCCTTTGATGGTTCCGCTGACCGGGCTCTCACTAGATGGCAGGACAGGTTGACCTCCTAGGGAGGATAAGAGATGTTCCCCTTGGATGGTTCCGCTGACCAGGCTCTCACTAGACGGTAGGGCAGGTTGACCTCCTAGGGAGGTTAAGTGATGTTCCCCTTGGATGGTTCCGCTGACCGGGCTCTCACTAGACGGCAGGGCAGGTTGACCTCCTAGGAAGGTTAAGTGATGTTCCCCTTGGATGGTTCCGCTGACCGGGCTCTCACTAGACGGCAGGGCAGGTTGACCTCCTAGGGAGGTTAAGTGATGTTCCCCTTGGATGGTTCCGCTGACCGGGCTCTCACTAGACGGCAGGGCAGGTTGACCTCCTAGGGAGGTTAAGTGATGTTCCCCTTGGATGGTTCCGCTGACCGGGCTCTCACTAGACGGCAGGGCAGGTTGACCTCCTAGGGAGGTTAACTGATGTTCTCCTTGGATGGTTCCGCTGACCGGGCTCTCACTAGACGGCAGGGCAGGTTGACCTTCTAGGGAGGTTAAGTGATGTTCCCCTTGGATGGTTCCGCTGACCGGGCTCTCACTAGACGGCAGGGCAGGTTGACCTCCTAGGGAGGTTAAGTGATGTTCCCCTTGGATGGTTCCGCTGACCGGGCTCTCACTAGACGGCAGGCCAGGTTGACCTCCTAGGGAGGTTAAGTGATGTTCCCCTTGGATGGTTCCGCTGACCGGGCTCTCACTAGACGGCAGGGCAGGTTGACCTCCTAGGGAGGTTAAGTGATGTTCCCCTTGGATGGTTCCGCTGACCGGGCTCTCACTAGACGGCAGGCCAGGTTGACCTCCTAGGGAGGTTAAGTGATGTTCCCCTTGGATGGTTCCGCTGACCGGGCTCTCACTAGACGGCGGGGCAGGTTGACCTCCTAGGGAGGTTAAGTGATGTTCCCCTTGGATGGTTCCACTGACCAGGCTCTCACTAGACGGCAGGGTAGGTTGACCTCCCAGCGAGGTTAAGTGATGTTCCCCTTGGATGGTTCCGCTGACCGGGCTCTCACTGGACGGCAGGGCAGGTTGACCTCCTAGGGAGGTTAAGTGATGCTCCCCTTGGATAGTTCCGCTGACCGGGCTCTCACTGGACGGCAGGGCAGGTTGACCTCCTAGGGAGGTTAAGTGATGTTCCCCTTGGATGGTTCCGCTGACCGGGCTCTCACTAGACGGCAGGGCAGGTTGACCTCCTAGGGAGGTTAAGTGATGTTCGCCTTGGATGGTTCCGCTGACCGGGCTCTCACTAGACGACAGGGCAGGTTGACCTCCTAGGGAGGTTAAGTGATGTTCCCCTTGGATGGTTCCGCTGACCGGGCTCTCACTAGACGGCAGGGCAGGTTGACCTCCTAGGGAGGTTAAGTGATGTTCTCCTTGGATGGTTCCGCTGACCGGGCTCTCACTAGACGGCAGGGCAGGTTGACCTCCTAGGGAGGTTAAGTGATGTTCCCCTTGGATGGTTCCGCTGACCGGGCTCTCACTAGACGGCAGGGCAGGTTGACCTCCTAGGGAGGTTAAGTGATGTTCCCCTTGGATGGTTCCGCTGACCGGGCTCTCACTAGACGGCAGGCCAGGTTGACCTCCTAGGGAGGTTAAGTGATGTTCCCCTTGGATGGTTCCGCTGACCGGGCTCTCACTAGATGGCAGGGCAGGTTGACCTCCTAGGGAGGTTAAGTGATGTTCCCCTTGGATGGTTCCGCTGACTGGGCTCTCACTAGACGGCAGGCCAGGTTGACCTCCTAGGGAGGTTAAGTGATGTTCTCCTTGGATGGTTCCGCTGACCGGGCTCTCACTAGACGGCGGGGCAGGTTGACCTCCTAGGGAGGTTAAGTGATGTTCCCCTTGGATGGTTCCACTGACCGGGCTCTCACTAGACGACAGGGCAGGTTGACCTCCCAGCGAGGTTAAGTGATGTTCCCCTTGGATGGTTCCGCTGACCGGGCTCTCACTAGACGGCAGGGCAGGTTGACCTCTTAGGGAGGTTAAGTGATGTTCCCCTTGGATGGTTCCGCTGACCGGGCTCTCACTGGACGGCAGGGCAGGTTGACCTCCTAGGGAGGTTAAGTGATGTTCCCCTTGGATGGTTCCGCTGACCGGGCTCTCACTAGACGGCAGGGCTGGTTGACCTCCTAGGGAGGTTAAGTGATGTTCCCCTTGGATGGTTCCGCTGACCGGGCTCTCACTAGACGGCAGGGCAGGTTGACCTCCTAGGGAGTTTAAGTGATGTTCCCCTTGGATGGTTCCGCTGACCGGGCTCTCACTAGACGGCAGTGCAGGTTGACCTCCTAGGGAGGATATGTGATCTTCCCCATGGATGGTTCCGCTGACCGGGCTCTCACTAGACGGCAGGGCAGGTTGACCTCCCAGGGAGGTTAAATGATTAGTTCCCCTCGTTAGCTGACAGGATTAGAAGGTCTCTCGGAGAGGTTATGTTTTTCCCCGAGGTAGTTCCGCTAGTCGGGCTCTCGCTAGCCGGCAGGGTTGGAGGAACTCTCGGAGAGGCTAGGTGTTCTTTCCAAGTTGGCACCGTTAGCCGGGTTTCCAGCGACACTCGTCGAACACTCAGGGTTGGATGATTCTTTGCGAGCTTAAACTAACCTCGCAAAGAGCGGGGATTGTGTACAACCCAGTATTCGTCGAGTGCTTTTCCCTTGGATAGAGAGAGGGAGGACGAGCGGTAGGAGGCGGAGACCTCCGCTCGCCCAGCTCATATAGGAAGCGAGCAAAGGAAGGGGGCGAGCTCCTCTCGCCCCCCCCCCCCCCCCCCACCCCCCCCCCCCCCCGCTCCGGAGGAAGGCGGAGAGGGGAGAGGCCAGCTCGACCTCCCTCTCGCCCAGCATTCGGCGGAGAGGGGAGAGGCCAGCTCGACCCCCCCTCTCGCCCAGCATTCGGCGGAGAGGGGAGAGGCCAGTTCGACCCCCCTCTCGCCCAGCATTCGGCGGAGAGGGGAGAGGCCAGCTCGACCCCCCTCTCGCCCAGCATTCGGCGGAGAGGGGAGAGGCCAGCTCGACCCCCCTCTCGCCCAGCATTCGGCGGAGAGGGGAGAGGCCAGCTCGACCCCCCCCTCTCGCCCAGCATTCGGCGGAGAGGGGAGAGGCCAGCTCGACCCCCTCTCGCCCAGCATTCGGCGGAGAGGGGAGAGGCCAGCTCGACACCCCTCTCGCCCAGCATTCGGCGGAGAGGGGAGAGGCCAGCTCGACCCCCCCTCTCGCCCAGCATTCGGCGGAGAGGGGAGAGGCCAGCTCGACCCCCCCTCTCGCCCAGCATTCGGAGGAGAGGGGAGAGGCCAGCTCGACCCCCCCTCTCGCCCAGCATTCGGCGGAGAGGGGAGAGGCCAGCTCGACCCCCCCTCTCGCCCAGCATTCGGCGGAGAGGCCAACTCGGCCCCCCTCATCCAGTTTACTATTCGCAGTCCAGTTTGGCTATTCGCAGTCCAGTGGTCTGCATTTAGCATTTCAGAACAGCGGGATTCAGCTATCCGCAGCCCAATTCAGGGGTATTCTAGTAATCTGGCAGACCAGTTTTTGGCTATTTGCAGCCCAACTTCAAAAATCCTATAAATAGGACCAAGGGGGCACCATTTGGAGGGATCTCTCATCCTAGGCTAGCTCTCTCCTTCTCCCTCTCCCTCCCCAAGTCTCTCTAGTGGGTGAGGAGAGGCTCCAGTGGTGCCCAAGCTTTGTAGTGGCTTGGGAGGGGAAGTTCCAAGGGGACTTCCGGGTACGTGGCGGGACCTCCCCGCTAAGCCCTTGATCCAGTTCTTAGTTCCGACACCTTCAACCTAGAGCTCTCCCTTGGGGGAAGTAAGGGTTGGTCGCCCCTCAGCCTCGTTGAGGGCCCCGAAGTCCACAGAGACCGAGTAGTCGGTTTCAACAGGTGCAAATGGAGGCGGGGCAGTCTAGCTCAGGAGCACAGATGACAGGATCCGTGAGTGTTTGTTTTAGTTGATTTGCTTCCGCGAGTGATCTTTGTAGTGAGGCTATTTTGTATCGGGCAGAAGCCCTTGTTATCGTATCTTTCTGTTTCAGTTATGTATATGGACATCTCTTGATGGTTTAATTATATGTGATGTGGACTTAGTTTGTTTATTCGTTTAAACCTTACTTTCTTTGTGATCAAATTGGCCGGCAGGATCGGCGTTTTGTAGTGGCGACCTTCCCGAGCGAGGGTGTCACCGCAAAACGGCGGTTCTGGGCCTAAGACCCGGTGGTTTTTGCAAAAAAAAAATTGGGGTCTTACATGAAATTATCCTTAATTTGTTATATTTAATTCTTCATGCATGGTCACCTTTATTATGCATAAAATATTTTATAAATTTCAAAACATGTGCACTCTTTCTCTCTCTTATATTATTTCTACATTTAAATCACTTCCACCAATTCATCTTCTTCATCCCATTTATTTTTCCTTTCATGATGTGGCCGACTCTCTCCTATTCCCCTCCACCATTTAATTTTCTCCTATTTAATTCATGTAGCCACCTCATCCATGCATGACCGAAATTCTCTCCCCCCTTGTTCTTCCTCTTTATTTTATTTTATTTCAATGTGTGTGGCCTTCCATCTTCCCCTCTTTATTTCTCTAAATTCAATTCATCTTTCACCCCTTCATCTCCTTTCCCTTCATTTTAATTCATGCATTTAACCCTTCATCTTCTCCTCCACCTCTTCATATCCCCACATTATTTCTCCAATTTATTCCTCCACATGCATGGCCGGCCACACCATTTCATTTCTTCTCCTCTCCACCAATCAAAATCAAAGGATGGTTATTTTTGATAATTTATTATCATGCAACTCTCTCTACCCATCCAAACCACCGCCCAAGCCTATTCTTATTAGTATCATAATTATTAGTATTAGTTATTATTATTCCAATACTCATGCAACCTCTCATCTTCATTTCTTTATTTCTCTTGGAGTCCAAAGGCCACAATTTATTGTAATGGATGATTCTAGATGTTTTTTTTTTGCATCTATATAAGGAGCACAAATTCAAGGCTTTGGGAGGTTGGAAAAATTCAAGAGTTGGAGAAGAGAGAAAGTTCAAGAGAGTTCTACCTTGTATGAGAGTTTAATTTCATGTTGTTTGGTATATGCTTTTGTTTCCATTTTGCTTAATATAGTTGTACATTAATTTATCATCTCTAATTCTTAGATTTTTTTCGTTTCGATTTATTTCCGATTAAATTTTGGTTGCGAGTTTATATTACAAGTATATAAATTTCGCTATCCGATTTGGTATTCTAGTTGGCCGAGAGGCTCGTGGATGCTTTAGATCTCTCGGAAATAAAGGGTTGTTGTATTTTCTTTGAGAATTGAAAATATCGCTGCTTTTGGATTCGGGATTATCGTTCATGCAATTTTAATTTATTTCAAATTTTAAGAGATTATGTTTGAAATATTATTAAAATTAGGCGGTAGTTGTCTCTAGCGAGCCTCTATCGTATTTCTCAATCCTCCAATCGAAACAGAATTTTTAAGAATTAGAGTGTCTCTTTTATAATCGGATTCCCAAGAACACCCAATCAAGTGCTAAGTCTTTTTAAAATCGTGAATTTCTCTTTCGTAAATTCTTCGTGCTTGCAATTTTCAATTTCAAAAACCAAAATCAACTTTCGTTCGGTAGGATAATAATAACGGCGTGAGTAGTAGTAATTGACAGCCCCGGTCTAATACAACATTTTTCTATACTACGATTCGATAGGTGCACTTGCCTTTTCGAGTTGTTAGTAAAATAACCTATCAAGTCCTACCCTCGAAGAATGTGTTGTACAAGTAGAATCTGCCCCTTTTGGACTAGATATCAGATGAAATGGTACCATAACTTTATATGCTTACTCATATTATGAAAAATAGGATTTTTGGAAAGAGCAATCGCTGAGTTATTGTCGCAAAATAGAGTTATTGGCATTTCTTCTTTCTTATCTCCTTCTTCTCTCTTACTATTTTCTTCTTCACTTTTACTTACTGATAGAAATTTTATGACTTGCATTAGCCATAGAGCTTCACAAGTAGATGCATTTAGAGCTATATACTCTGTCTCGATTGATGATGGAGCAACTGAATGTTGTTTTTTAGAGACCCATTAGATGAGTTTATTACTTAAGAAGAAGATGTTTCCATTAATTAGTACTTTTTCGATCAACTGGACATCTTCCTTAGTCGGAATCTGCATATCCAGTAAAGTCCATTTCTCCTCCTTTATCATATTTTAAACCAAAATTTACGGTGCCCTTCAAATACCTGAGAATTCGTTTTGCAGCTAAAAAGTGTAGTTGGCTTGAGTTAGCTGCAAATCTTGCCATTATATTAACAACATATTCAATATCATGTCGGATATGAGTAATATACAACAATGATCCAATCAAGGATCAATAATCATCTTCTTCTTTTTTGTCCTCCCCTTCTTTTCTCTGCTCAAGTTTTTCTCCTGAACTAGAAGGTGTTTGAGAAGGATTACAACCTTGCATATTGTACTATTTATGCAATAATTCTTTAATATAGCGTTATTAAGAGAGGAAGGTATAGTTTTTATGTTGTTGAATGTGCATTCCAAGAAAATCCTGCATTATACCAAGATCAGTCATCTCGAATTGATCTTGTATTTGTCCTTTGAACTGTTGGATTAACTTTGGAGAGGTTCCAAATAGGAATACATCAACATATAAACATAATAATGCATTACATGATGTATCGACTATTTGATATATGGAGGGTTCAACATGACGCTTAAAGAATCCGCTTGATTGTAGAAAAGTGTCAATCTTGAAATTCATGCCCTGGGGGCTTGTTTCAAACCGCATAGGGCTTTGTTAAGCTTCATAATTTTTTCTTCTTCTCCTTGCTTCTCATAACCTCTTGGCTGGTGAACAAAAATTTCTTCATTTAACTCACCATCAAGGAATACTAATTTCACATCCATTTGATCTATTGGCAAGTAGTGAATGTTGGCATAAGAAATAACTAGTCTTATAGTTTTCATTCGAGCAACCGGGGCATATGTTTCTTGGAAATCAATTCCTGGTGTTTGAGTGTAGCCTTTAACATTACATTTGATTTCCTCTCCTTTATCATTACATTTGATTTTGGAGACTCATTTCACTCCTATGAGTTGCTGATTTGGAGGTTTATCAGCTAGTTGTCATGTCTGATTTTTTTTCAATCATGGCTATTTCTTCATCCATTACTTTTTTCCATATATGAGATGTTGCAGTTGTTGAATGTTGAAGTGAGAAGAGGGGGAGGCGAGTAGAGGAGTGGGCGAGTGGGTTGGGCGAGTGGAAGGAAGTGGAGTTGGCGAGTCCATGTAGGGGGGTTGGCGAGTGCACCTTGGGAGCTTGCCGAGTGGAGCCGGACGAGTGGGTGTTGGGCGAGTGGAGCATGGAGGAGGGGCGAGTGCATCAAGTGGGGGTGGCGAGTGGATGTAGTGAGGTGAGTGCCCCCCTTTCCCCTCCCCCCATCTCTCCTATATTTGTGGTTACCTATAAATACCCCCCTCCCCTTAGTGCAAGTTGAGTTGAGATAAGAGAATAGATGTGAAGAGAAGAGAAGAGAGAGAGAGAGAGAGAACTAGTGATCAACTAGTGTGTGAGAGTGGGAGTGTGCTTACACCCTAGGAGAGTCCAACCCCAACCCGCACCTCAGCGAGAGGTGGAGAGTGCAGAGTGCAGGGTTGCGTGCATTGTGAAGTGGAGAGTGCGTTGACAAGCTCAACAACACTGAGTGGAGAAGCGGACCTTGTCCGCGACAAGTTTTTTATATATCTCAGCTGTTGTGAATCAATGTGTATGCACCTTGTATTCAGCTTGTCTATTTGTAATCATTTGCCTAGTTATAAAGAGTTACTTCGTCTTTATTCATTGTTGGTGCCCTTGCATGGTGATAACATAAATTCTGATAACATGGTATCAGAGTGAGGTTGGTGAAGCGAAGTGTGCTATCAAGGTTCAAGGTTGACAACCAAGATGGACTGCAGAGGAGGTTATGCGAGAGGACTAGGAATTGAGCTGCTCACCTGGACCAACTACAAGAAGTGGAAGTCATGCATGGAGAGCTACCTTCTTGGACAGGACCTATGGAAGGTCGTTGGAGGAGCTGAGCAAGAGGAAGTTGTAGTTGTCGGAGACAATGGTCCAGCAGTGAGGGCGTGGAGGAAGACCAGCGCCAAAGCTGAGTTCACCTTAAAGAGGGTTATCTCACCTGACTTGTTCGACCACATCCTGGGGTTCAAGTCAGCGTCAAAGATCTGGAGAGCCCTTGATGGTTTATTCAACAAGAAGAACGTAGCGCGGCTACAGTTCCTGGAGAATGAGTTAGCGCGGTCCACTCAGGGAGAGTTGTCGATATCCACCTTCTTCTTGAAGGTGAAGAACCTGTGTGCAGAGATCTCAGCCTTGGATCCTGACAAGCCGATCTCATAGGCGAAGATGAAGAGGCACTTACTCAGAGGCCCGCGGAAGGAGTATGTTCCGTTTGTCACCTCTGTGCAAGGATGGGCTACTCAGCCCACCTTACTGGAGCTAGAGAACCTGTTGTCGTCACAAGAGAGTTTAGCGAAGCAGATGCCTGGAGTATCTATCTCAGTGGGAGATAGCGAGGCGTTGTTCTCAGGCACGAGAAATCTTTGGGACAAGAAGAAGAAAAACTCCAGAGATGGACCCTCAACGTCCTCTCAGGGAGTTAGGGAGAACTTTCTCCCTCCATATGACCAGAGGGGGAGACCCACCTGCTTTATTGCCTGCAAGAAGTATGGGCACATGGAAAAGGAGTGCCGGTCAAATCTCAAGGCCGGTCATGTTGCTGAGAGAGAGGGAGACCATCGGAGAGGTTGAGACCATCAGAGAGGTGGAGGAAGAGGTGGAGGTCACCAGGGCGGTGAAGGCGGAGACAACTGCTTCCTGGCTGAGATGACGACAACGTCGGTCGATGCCTTAGCCTCCGTTAACTTCAAGAATGACTGGATAGTGGACTCCGGTTGCGGGCACCATCTCACTGGAGATGTGTCTAAGTTTGCCTCCTTGAAGGCATATGGTGGAACTGATGCTATCATCACGGCAGATGATACAGTGCATCCAGTTGAGCAGGAAGGGATGGTATCCCTGGGAAGTGAAGAGAAGCCCATGACACTGAAGAGTGTGTATCATGTGCCGGGCATGAAGAAGAAACTCTTCTCGGTTGCGAATGCAGTGGATGCAGGATACCACGTACTATTCGGACCGAAGGAGGTGAAGTTCCTGAAGAACCTATCTTCAGTAGATGCTGATGTCACGCTCACCGGGAGAAGGGTGATGGACTTGTACGTTCTATCTGCAAGTGCCTATGTGGACAAGCTGGAGACAAATGACAGCGCATCGATCTATCATGAGAGGCTAGGTCACGTGAGGATGGACAAGTTGAAGATGATAGCGGCGAAGGGTCTGGTGTCTGGACTGCCCAATCTCTCCTCTTGCGGCGACGACCATGTGTGCGAGGGCTGTCAATTTGGAAAGTCACATCGACTTCCATTTGACAAGTCGGAGACAAGATGTAAGACACATCTTGAGTGCGTTCATGTTGATGTGATGGGGTCGTGCGCCACCCTGACCTACGGAGGAAACAAGTATGCGTTGGTCTTGGTGGATGACTACACCCGCTACATGTGGGTTTACTTCATGAGGGAGAAGGCGGAGGTGTTGAGAAGTTCCAGGAGTGGAAGGAACTAGTGGAGGGGAGGCTGAACCTGAGGGTGAAGAAGTTAAGAAGTGATAATGGGGGAGTTTATCTCTAACGCTTTTAACTATTTCTGCAGGAAATTCGGCATTCGCCGAGAGCTCTCCTGCGCCCACACCCCTCAACAAAATGGGGTCGTGTAGAGGAAGATACGCCATCTAGTGGAGACTACCAGGAGTTGGCTACATGCCAAGGGGATTCCCAAAGCCTTATGGGCGGAGGGAATGGCAAGTGCTACCCCTGTGATCAACCGGCTACCTCTGAGTCCCAACAGGATGGTGTCTCCACACCAACTCATGTTCGGGGAGAAGCCAGATGTGAGTCACATGAGGGTGTTTGGCTCTACCTGCTTCGTGCACGTTCTGGAGGCTGAGAGAACAAAGTTGGAGCCGAAAGCGAGGAAACGTGTCTTCATCGGCTACGACGAGCGGAAGAAGGGGTGGAAGTGCATGAACCCGCAGACCCGCAAGTTCGTCGTCTCGCGCGATGTGGTGTTTGATGAACTGATCTCGTATCAGGTTGTCTCTTCTGTGGTGCTGCCGGAGAGTGGAGAATCTAGGAGGGAAGAAGAGAGAGTCATTGAGGACTCTATAGTAGAGTTGGAGGTATCTCCAAGTGCCCCCATCGCCATCTGGCTCAGGGGGAGCTTCTGGTTCAGGGGGAGCTTCCAGCTCTAGAAGCAGGGGGAGCGCTGCTTCAAGAGAAGTTGAAAGAGGAGCTAGAGAGGAGGAGTCTACCGGAGTGGTATAAAGTGGCCAAGCCTTGAGGAGGTTGAAGCGGACCACCGTCCCGCCTGCTCGCTATAAGGACGGAAACTTCGTGAGTTTGGTCTCTTGCTTCTTCGCAGGACCACTCGACGAGAGAGAGCCTGCCCGCTTTGAAGATGTTGTAGGCACTAAGGAGTTTGACGTGGCCATGGATGAGGAGATGGAGGCCTTGAAGAAGAATGAGACATGGGACCTTATTCCCATGGTGGAGGGCATCAAACCTATCACCTGCAAGTGGGTGTACAAGGTGAAGAAGAGAGCCGACGGAGAAGTAGAGCGGTACAAGTCTAGGCTTGTCACTCAAGGTTTCTCACAAACCTATGGAGAGGACTATGAGGAGACGTTTAGTCCTGTGGAGAAGATGACGTCGGTGAGGACGGTCATAGCTTTAGCAGCGTGCAGAGGGTGGAAGTTGTGGCAGCTGGATGTGAAGAACGCGTTCCTATACGGAGAGATAGACAAGGACATATTCATGGTGCAACCACATGGGTATATGTCCAAGTCTCAGCCACATCACGTCTGCAAGCTGAAGAAGGCCCTCTATGGGTTGAAATAGGCGCCGAGAGCCTGGTATGGGAAGATTGTAGAGTATTTGCAGTTCTGTGGTTACGATGCCTCAGACTCAGACTCTAGCATGTTCGTGAAAAAGAGTGGAGATATTCATGTGTTGGTGCTGCTGTTGTTGGGTTTTCTACAACCATACATCATATGTAGGCGCAGCAGAAATAAAGAGAACAACCCAAAAGAGTTTGGATCGGGCCATGAACATTGAATCAAGAAGTTAATCAAAACTACTAGGTATGAAAATTACCTTTGCGGGATTGGATCAAATCCAACCTAGATGCTCCAAGAGAAATCCGAATTTCTGCCTTTAGTTCTTCAAGGATCGAAATAGATCGATCCCTCTACAGAAATCCACACAAGCGATGAAGAACCCTAGCTTCTTGTCGTACAAGAACTAGGTCGGAGAAGGAAGCTCTCAACGTCCTCACGGACTGCTAGGTCCGATCCAGAGGAGGTGGCGACCGGCGTCGACGTCTATCGGTGGCGGAACGACGATCGGAGGACGGAACGAGAACGGTCGGAACGCTTTCGTCGTTTCTCTCTCGCGAAAAGGCTCGATCTGAAAAACCGTCTCCTTCGAAGCCCTAAACACGTTCCTTTTATAAGCTAGGCTTAAAATCGGCTATCCGCAGACCAGAGGGAAAAACAGAAAATCTGTCCAGATTTACATTCGCCGAATTTGACTAATCACATTAACCGAATTCGACTAATCACAATAACCGAATCCGGCGAAACCATTTCGACGAATTCGACTATATAAATTCGGCTGTATAAATTCGGTGAAACCCTTTCGTCGAATTTGCCATTAGCAGAATTCGTCTAAACCCTTTAGCCGAATTCGGTTAATCCCATTAGCCGAATTCGTCTCAACAATTTAGTCGAATTCGGTTAATGCCTTTAGCCGAATTACCTAATGTAAATCCGTTCGTTTAAACACTTTAAACGATTTCCCTTTTGAGACATTCTCAACTTGATTCCAAGCAGTCACAGGATTGGTCCTCCACTCATATCCAATACGAGTAAGGCCAACACAATCCTTTCTCCAATTTCTCCAAACGCTTTTATGTGCGACCCTATAGGCTCATATTGCGTTGGCAGCAAGACTAACTGTTGATTGCTTTGAGATCACCTCAGAAACTCCAACAGCTGTACGTCGACGACATTATCGTAACAGGGAACAACAGTGAAGAGGTCGCGGCGCTGAGACAGCAGCTAGCCATACGGTTTGAGATGAAGGATCTTGGTGAATTGCACCATTTCCTTGGACTTCAAGTGGAGAAGAGAAGTGGCGGGCTGCTTATGACCCAGAAGGCTTATGCCGAGAAGATCGTCGAGAGATTCGGCATGAAGGAGGGGAAGAGAAGCTCCGTTCCACTGGTGGTTGGGCTGAAGCTTCGAAAGGAAGAAGGGAGTATTCTTCCTGATCCGAAGATCTTTCGGGCACTAGTGTGGAGCCTTATCTATCTGACCATCACAAGGCCTGACATCGCCTTTGCTGTCGGCCGAGTGAGTCGGTACATGCATGAGTCGCGGAAGCCTCATCTGGAGGCAGCAAAGGGGATACTGAAGTATGTGAAGGGAACCCTTAAGATGGGGTTGCTCTATGGAGGGAGGACCGACTTCAAGCTGCATGGTTACACCGATGCAGATTACGCAGGTGACGCTGATGATCGCAAGTTGACATCAGGTTACGTGTTCATGTGTGGGTCCACTGCCATCTCATGGTGTAGCAAGAAGCAGGACTCCATTTCCCTTTCCACCACTGAGGCTGAGTACAAGGCATCGTCCTTAGCAGCTCAGGAGTGTGTCTGGCTGAGGAGGCTGGTGGAAGATGTGGATGAGAAGGTCAGAGGACCTATTGTGCTGCATAGCGACAACGAGAGTGCTCTGAAGCTGGCAACCAACCCAGTGTGTCACGCAAGGACAAAGCACATAGAGATCGATCACCACTTCATCCGAGAGAAGGTGTTGGTTGGCTCGCTTGCGGTGGAGCACGTGCGAAGTGAAGAGAACCTGGCGGACATCTTCACAAAGCCCCTATCTGCGGGGCCGTTCAAGAAGCTGCACGCTTGCCTTGGAGATGTCCCTGCAGCTCACTTCAAGGGGGAGTGATGAATGTTGAAGTGAGAAGAGGGGGGGGGGGGGGGGGGGCGAGTAGAGGAGTGGGCGAGTGGGTTGGGCGAGTGGAAGGAAGTGGAGTTGGCGAGTCCATGTAGGGGGTTGGCGAGTGCACCTTGGGGGCTTGCCAAGTGGAGCCGGGCGAGTGGGTGTCGGGCGAGTGGAGCATGGAGGAGGGGCGAGTGCATCAAGTGGGGGTGGCGAGTGGATGTAGTGAGGTGAGTTCCCCCCCTTCCCCCTCCCCCCCATCTCTCCTATATTTGTGGCTTCCTATAAATACCCCCCCCCCTCCCCTTAGTGCAACTTGAGGTGAGACAAGAGAATAGATGTGAAGATAAGAGAAGAGAAGAGAGAGAGAACTAGTGATCAACTAGTGAGTGAGAGTGGGAGTGTGCCTACACCCCAGGAGAGTCCAACCCCAACCCGCACCTCAGCGAGAGGTGGAGAGTGCAGAGTGCAGGCTTGCGTGCATTGTGAAGTGGAGAGTGCGTTGACAAGCTCAATGACACTGAGTGGAGAAGCGGACCTTGTCCGCGACAAGTTTTTTATATATCTCAGCTGTTGTGAATCAAGGTGTATGCACTTTGTATTCAGCTTGTCTATTTGTAATCATTTGCCTAGTTATACAGAGTTACTTCGTCTTTGTTCATTGTTGGTGCCCTTGCATGGTGATAGCATAAATTCTAACAGCAGCCTCTTCATAAGTCATAGGATTAGAAGTAAGCAATGAAATATCGCAGGTTTATCTCTTTAAGGCTTCTCAATTTTATTGGAGAAGTTGACTCAATGGCAGCTTCACCTGAATCATTTGTTGGGGGTCTGACGCTTCACTCATGAATGGTTGGATAGAACATCTTTGTTCAACCACCAATTCAGGAGTTGAAGCCTGATCTTGCTTGACCTATTTTGAATTCTCATCTACTTCTACATCTCTTGAAACAATGAATTTGTTTTCTTCAGGTAAAAACAAATGATAGGCTCTTGAAATGTCCAATAAAACTTCCCTTTTTTCATTTGGCATCTAGCTTATCTTTCTTTTCTTCAAGTATATAAGCTAGACTACCAAAAACGTTAAGGTGTGAAACTGAAGCCTTTCTAGATAACAGAGCTTCATATGGGGTAGTTTCCTTTAAAGCTCTAGTGAGTGTTCTATTCAGTATATAAACTGTAGTGTATGTAGCTTCTGCCCAGAATTTTTGCGAAGATCTTTATTGCATAGCATGGCTCTTGTCATTTCAACAATTGTTCTATTTCAGCGTTCTACAACACCATTTTATTCAGGTGACCTTGGTGCTGTCAATTCCCTGTTTATGTCAATGTCACTACAGAATTGAACAAATTCTTTGGAGAGAAATTCTCCACCAGAATCACTTTTTAAGGTCTTGATGGGAAGATTGAGTTGTTTCTCAATCAGAATTTTAAAATGTTATAAATAGCCGAAGTTTTTGCGTCTGGGTCCCGGATTCCGGATTCCCCTCTTGATCGATTATCGAACGGGTTCACCACTCCCATTTGATTTTTTAGTTTTGATCTCAGTCGTTCCTTTCTCCAAGCGGTAGAAAAGCGCAACTCCCGTACTTAGATTTCGAAATGGATCCCGTCTCAAAAATCTCTCTATATATAGGTTGGAGAATTGAGTATGTATTCGGAGCCGCCGGACCGAATTTATGATTTCTAATTAGACCCACGTGCTCGGGTCCAAATTATCAGGAAATTGTGCAGTGGCTTCTTCGCGCTCCAGTTCCCTCCTCCGCGACCGGCAATTGTGCCCTAATCTCCTCGACGCCATGACTAGGCGACGACGAGTGACTGTCGTTTCTCTCCAAGACTTCGGCGATGGTCATTTCCCCTCTTCCAATGAGCAATAACCATTTCCCAATTCCCATCTCACTGCCTTAGCACCTCTGTGGCTCTGCTACCTCAACAAACGTGAGAGGACAACTCGGCTATTTCTCTATAAGATGATTGCAGAGCATCGGTAACTGGGCTCTGTCTCTCCCTCTGTGAGTTCGCCCTATTGAAGTTGAAGTGGCTTTAGGGGGGGCGAGTGGAGGTAGGAGGCCAAAGGGGGCGAGTGCACCTAGAGGGGGGCTGCCTAGTGTGAGTGGCGAGTAGGCTCCTGCCTAGTGTGTTGGCGAGTGGAAGAAGAGGGGGTGGCGAGTGGAAGAAGGTAGGGTGGCGAGTCCAAGCAAGGTGGGGGCGAGTGGGCTCTTGCCGAGTGGGGTTGGCGAGTGGTGTTCTGAGGGGGGCGAGTGGAGCAATGCAAGGGGGCGAGTGGAGCAATGCAAGGGGGCGAGTGCATGTATGAGGAGGTGTGTGATGCCGAGTGAGATGATGTTGACGTGTGCATGCATGGGTGGTGAGTGCTCCCCCCCCCCCCTCCTCTCTAGCCTATAGTTGTGGTTGCTTATAAATACCCCCCTCCCTTGATAGTTTTTGATGCGGCGTAAGAGAAGAGAGAGAGAACTAGTGTTGAACTAGTGAGTGGGAGTGTGCATACACCCCAAGAGTGTTCAACCCCAACCCGCACCTCAGCGAGAGGTGGAGAGTGCAGAGTACAGGGTTGCGTGCGTTGCGAGTGGAAAGTGTGTTGACAAGCTCAACGACACCTAGTGTAGAAGCGGACCTTGTCCGCGACAAGTTATTTTATCTTTATCTCAGCTGTTGTGAATCAAGGTGTATGCACCTTGTATTCAGCGTGCCTATTTGTAATCAATTGCCTAGTTATAAGAGTTCTTTGTCTTTGTTCTTTGTTGGTGTTCTTATTCATGGTAGCAGCACAAAATCTAACATGGTATCAAAGCTAGGTTGGTGAAGAGGAGTGTGCTATCAAGGTTCAAGGTTGACAACCAAGATGGATGGCGAAGGAGGTTATGCGAGAGGACTAGGCATTGATCTGCTCACCCAGACCAACTACAAGAAGTGGAAGTCATGCATGGAGAGCTACCTTTTTGGAGAGGACCTATGGGAGGTCGTTGGAGGAGCTGAGCAAGAGGAAGTTATAGCTGCCGGAGACAATGGTCCAGCATTGAGGGCGAGGAGGAAGACCAATGCCAAAGCTGAGTTCACCTTAAAGAGGGCTATCTCACCTTACTTGTTCGACCACATCCTGGAGTGCAAGTCAGCGTCAGAGATCTGGAGTGCCCTTGATGGGATATTCAACAAGAAGAATGTAGCGCGGCTACAGTTCATGGAGAATGAGTTGGCACGATCCACTCAAGGAGAGTTGTCGATATCCACCTTCTTCTTGAAGGTGAAGAACTTATGTGCAGAGATCTCGGCCTTGGATCCTGATGAGCCGATCTCTGAGGCGAAGCTGAAGAGGAACATACTCCGAGGTATGCGGAAGGAGTATGTTCCGTTTATCACGTTCGTGAGAGGATGGGCTACTCAACCCACCTTACTGGAGCTAGAGAACCTGTTGTCGTCACAGGAGAGCTTGGCGAAGCAGATGGCAGGAGTGTCTATCTCAGGGGGAGATAGCGAGGCACTGTTCTCAGGCAAGAGAAAGCCTTGGGACAAGAAGAAGAAGAACTCCGGAGATGGACCCTCAAAGTCCTCTCAGGGAGTTAGGGAGAACTTTCTCCCTCCTTATGACCAGAGGGGGAGACCCCTTTGCTTTGCCTGCAAGAAGTACGGGCATATGGCAAAGGAGTGCTGGTCAAATATCAAGGCCGGTCATGTTGCTGAGAGAGGGGGAGACCACCGGAGAGGTGGAGACCATCAGAGATGTGGAAGAAGAGGTGGAGGAAGAGGTGGAGGTCACCAGGGTGGTGAAGGCAGAGACAACTGCTTCTTGGCTGAGATGACGGCAACATTAGTCGATGCTTTAGCCTCTGTCAGCTTTGAGAATGACTGGATAGTGGACTCCGGTTGCGGGCACCATCTCACTGGAGATGTGTCTAAGTTTGCCTCCTTGAAGGCATATGGTGGAACTGATGCTATCATCACGGTGGATGATATAGTGCATCCAGTTGAGAAGGAAGGGATGGTATCCCTGGGAAGTGAATAAGCCCGTGACACCGAAGAGTGTGTATCACGTGCCGGGCATGAAGAAGAACCTCTTCTCGGTTGCGAATGCAGTGGATGCAGGATACCACGTGTTGTTCGAACCGAAGGAGGTGAAGTTCCTAAAGAACCTGTCTTCAGTTGATGCTGATGTCACGCTCACCGGGAGAAGGGTGAAGGACTTGTACGTTCTATCTGCAAGTGCCTATGTGGACAAGCTGAAGACAAATGACAGCGCATCGATCTGGCATGAGAGGCTAAGTCACGTGGGGATGGACAAGTTGAAGATGATAGCGGCGAAGGGTCTGGTGTCTGGCCTACCCAATCACTCCTCTTGCGGCGACGGCCATGTATGCGAGGGCTGTCAATTTGGAAAGTCACATCGACTTCCATTTGACAAGTCAGAGACCAGATGTAAGGCACCTCTTGAGTGCGTTCATGCTGATGTGATGGGTTCGTGCGCCACCCTGACCTATGGAGGAAACAAGTATGCGCTGGTCTTGGTGGATGACTACACCAGCTACATGTGGGTTTACTTCATAAGGGAGAAGGCGGAGGTGTTTGAGAAGTTCCAGGAGTGGAAGGAACTAGTGGAGGGGAGGCTGAACCTGAGGGTGAAGAAGTTAAGAAGTGATAATGGGGGGGGGGGAGTTTACCTCTAACGCTTTTAACTCTTTCTGCAGGAAATTGGGCATCCGGCGAGAGCTCTCCTGCGCCCACACCCCTCAACAAAATGGGGTCGCAGAGAGGAAGATCCGCCATCTGGTGGAGACTACCATGAGTTGGCTACATGCCAAGGGGATTCCCAAAGCCTTATGGGCGAAGGGAATGGCATGTGCTACCCATGTGATCAACCGGCTACCTCTGAGTCCCAACTGGATGGTGTCTCCACACCAACTCATGTTCGGGGAGAAGCCAGATGTGAGTCACATGAGGGTGTTAGGCTCTACCTACTTCGTGCAAGTTCCAGAGGCTGAGAGAACCAAGTTGGAGCGGAAAGCGAGGAAGTGTGTCTTCATCGGCTACGACGAGAGGAAGAAGGGATGGAAGTGCATGAACCTGCAGACCCACAAGTTCATCATCTCGCGCGACGTAGTGTTTGACGAACTGATCTCGTGTCAGGGAGTCTCTTCTGTGGTGCTGCCAGAGAGTGGAGAATCAAGCAGGGAAGAAGAAGAGAGAGTCACTAAGGACTCTATGCTAGAGTTGGAGGTATCTCCAAGTGCCCCATCGCCATCTGGTTCAGGGGGAGCTTCAAGCTCTAGAAGCAGGGGGAGCGCTGCTTCAAGAGAAGTTGAAAGAGGAGCTCAAGCGGAGGAGTCTACCAGAGTGGTAGAAAGTGGCCAAGCCTTGAGGAGGTCTAAGCGGACCATCGTCCCGCCTGCTCTCTATAAGGAGGGGAACTTCGTGTGTTTGGTCTCTTGCTTCTTCGCAGGACCACTTGACGAGAGGAAACCTGCCCGCTTTGAAGATGATATTGGCACTAAGGAGTGGGACATGGCCATGGATGAGGAGATGGAGGCCCTGAAGAAGAATGAGATATGGGACCTTGTTCCCATGGTGGAGGGCATCAAGCCTGTCACCTACAAGTGGGTGTACAAGGTGAAGAAGAGAGCTGATGGAGGAGTGGAGCGGTACAAGGCTAGGCTTGTCGCTCGAGGTTTCTCACAAACCTATGGAGAGGACTATGAGGAGACGTTCAGTCCTGTGGCGAAGATGACGTCGGTAAGGACGGTCATTGCCCCAGCAGCGTGCAGAGGGTGGAAGCTGTGGCAGGTGGATATGAAGAACGCGTTCCTATACGGAGAGATAGACAAGGGAATATTCATGGTGCAACCACCTGGGTATGTGTCCAAGTCTCAGCCACATCATGTCTGCAAGCTGAAGAAGGTCCTCTATGGGTTGAAACAGGCGTCGGGAGCCTGGTATGGGAAGATTGCAGAGTATCTGCAGTTCTGTGGTTACGATGCCTCAGACTCAGACTCTAGCATGTTCGTGAAGAAGAGTGGAGACCTTCACGTGCTGGTGTTGTTGTACGTCAATGATGTGATCGTGACAGGGAACAACAGTGAAGAGGTCGCGGCGCTGAGACAACAGCTAGCCATACGATTTGAGATGAATGATCTTGGTGAACTGCACCATTTCCTTGGACTTCAAGTGGAGAAGAGAAGTGGCGGACTGCTCGTGACCCAGAAGGCTTATGCCGATAAGATCATCCAGAGATTCGGCATGAAGGAGGGGAAGAGCAGTTCCGTTCCACTTGTAACAACCAAACATTTATAATAACATTAATAGTAATAATCCCCCTTTAATTTCTCACTCCCGATTAACCCCCCCCCCCCCCCCCCCCGGTCCAGGTCTCCCGCACGCGCTCAGCTAGGGCTCATTTTTCCCGCAAGCCGCTCCCGTCTCGCGTGCGCAACGCAGCCGCCGACGCCTGCTCCTCCTCCCGCTCGACCCGTCGGCGCCTCCTGCTCCCCTCCTCGTCGGCGCCGCCCCCTTCTTCCCCTCTTCTGGACGCCGACAGCAGCAAGAGCTCCTTCTCCCGCCCTCTTCTTCTTCTCCTCCGGCTGATAGGGGTAAGAAAACCCTAAATTTCCTATTATTTCGGTTTCGAAACCGTGGTTCTAAGCTATCCTCCATCGTCTTTCTCATTTTTCAAGCATAGGTTGCCCTGTCCCTCGTCCGTTGTGCATTTTGGCGGTGGTTTCCGTGAGGAACGTCTAGGGTTTGCTCGGATCCGCCCGATTTGGACTTCTTGAGGCCCGATCTAGTCTCCGTGGGTAAGAAATTCTCCCCTCCTGTGATTTCAGAATTTTTGCCCTAGCGTTCGTGTAATTTTCGCTTTCCGATCGACGTAAAATTCATTGATCCCTCTTGAGGTGGTGGTTTACTCGACTAATCCTAAGTTTTATTCGGTTTTCGGTGCCGTTCATCGAATGTAGCAGTGGAATCGCTCAAGGTCCTCTCCGAATTAGGGTTCCCGGATCCAACCGCCGCCAAAACACTCAGATCTCTTGTGGTAACCGCTTCTCCCCTCTTTGCCGAGGGAGGTATATTCCTTAACTTGCCCCTTGAATTACTTTACTCAACAGAGTCACAGGTGTGCGCGTAGGATTAAGCGTTGAAACAAATAATTCATGTGAATGCATCTTGAACAGGTTCCGTTAGAGTGTTGACCTTGCCTCTTAGCCGCCGCCTTCAAGCCCGGCTCCTCCTTAAGGCAAGTAGAGAAACCTCTCTCGCTTGCAAACAAGTTTTATTTAAGTCACACTTGTACCGCACTATCCCCCACTTGAATTTATTACTTGCAGATAAGTAAGCTCATTAAACGCCATAGGCAAACAATGAAAGGGAATGTGTCGTTTGATGTGACACCGAAAAATGAGTTTACACTTGAATTGGTAACAGAAACCAATAAGGGAATCTTGCAAGCAGCGGTAGCTTAAGCCTTGCATCTACTCCCGTGCTAGAATCTTGTACATCAAACGACGACACCCACGCCTTTCATTGATTTCTACTTATGCGTTTGTGTTTAGGCTAAACTCCGGAGTAGGCTAAAAATTTACTAAAGAATCTCAGTTAGGCTCTGACATACTTTACTGCTATGTTTGCTTCCCAGTTTACTTGCTTATTTTATTAACTTGAATCTCTGCTATTTATCTTGTTCTGAGGCTTTTTCTTCTGACTGGATTTGCCTTAGGGTTCGTGACTGCGCCGTCTACTTCCTGAGCTGTTCCTCGCCCAGCTTCCGTCTGTTGGAGGTTTACTTTTTTGTAGTTGTTGCATCAGGTCCTTTGTATCTTGTTTCTCTTACTTTTGGATTTGTCTTTCCTGTACTAGTTATTGTCAGCCATTTTTCTTGTATCGCGGACAACTCTTAGGATGGTATGGATGTATTACAGCATTTTATAAATAGCATTTTATTTCTGCGGTTTACTAGCATCTACTTTTACATCATAATTATAGCATATGAATTGAGCAAAGTGCATGAGCATCACTTTAAATTCAAGCTTCCGCATAATAAATCAAACTGGTATTGTTTTTTTCAAAATCTAACTATTTTCTACAGATATCTTGGTATTACAGTACCCGCCTGGTAGACATGGTTTCTCTTTGCCCATGTTTGCGGCATCACGACCCGCCCGTAGCGCACTCTGATAATTGTATTAGACAGGTCGTGACATATATTCCTTAACTTGCCCCTTGGATTACTTTACTCAACAGAGTCACAGGTGTGCGCGTAGGATTAAGCGTTGAAACAAATAATTCATGTGAACGCATCTTGAACAGGTTCCGTTAGAGTGTTGACCTTGCCTCTTAGCCGCCGCCTTCAAGCCCGGCTCCTCCTTAAGGCAAGTAGAGAAACCTCTCTCGCTTGCAAACAAGTTTTATTTAAGTCACACTTGTACCGCACTAGCCCCCACTTGAATTTATTACTTGCAGATAAGTAAGGTCATTAGACGTCATAAGCAAACAATGAAAGGGAATGTGTCGTTTGATGTGACACCGGAAAATTAGTTTACACTTGAATTGGTAACAGAAACCAATAAGGGAATCTTGCGAGCAGCGGTAGCTTAAGCCTTGCATCTACTCCCATGCTAGAATCTTGTACATCAAACGACGACAACCACGCCTTTCATTGATTTCTGCTTATGCGTTTGTGTTTAGGCTAAACTCCGGAGTAGGCTAAAAATTTACTAAACAATCTCAGTTAGTCTCTGACATACTTTACTGTTATGCTTGCTTCCCAGTTTACTTGCTTATTTTATTAACTTGAATCTCTGCTATTTATCTTGTTCTGAGGCTTTTTCTTCTGACTGGATTTGCCTTAGGGTTCGTGACTGCGCTGTCTACTTCCTGAGTTGTTCCTCGCCCAGCTTCCGTCTGTTGGAGGTTTACTTTTTTGTAGTTGCTGCATCAGGTCCTTTGTATCTTGTTTCTTTTACTTTTGGATTTGTCTTTCCTGTACTAGTTATTGTCAGTCATTTTCCTTGTATCGCGGACAACTCTTAGGATGGTATGGATGTATTACAGCATTTTATAAATGGTCATTTTGTTTCTGCGGTTTACTAGCATCTACTTTTACATCATAATTATAGCATATGAATTGAGCAAAGTGCATGAGCATCACTTTAAATTCTAGCTTCCGCATAATAAATCAAACTGGTATTGTTTTTTTCAAAATCTAACTATTTTCTACAGATATCTTAGTATTACAGTACCCGCCTGTCAGACATGGTTTCTCTTTGCCCATGTTTGCGGCATTACGACCCGCCCGTAGCGCACTCTGATAATTGTATTAGACGGGTCGTGACAGTTGGTATCAGAGTTAGGTTTAGCATCTAAAGATAAAGTATTTTAAAATTTTCATATATTTTGAAATCTATTATGTAAATATATGTGCATGCATCATTTCCTCACTCACTTTGTCGTTGTCTGTTGTTCGAGGCTGAAACACGCGCACACTCGCCCATAAGCATGAGTAGTATGCGTACAAATGTTAAGGGAGTATGGGCAAACTTAACATTTATATGCATATGAATTTCCATTAGGATTTACACCGCTTGCAAATATTAAATTGTATGAGCGATATAATATTTTCAAGTGCGATGACATTAGAATCATAATACGCATGACATGTTAAGTGATATGAGCGCTTAATATGACATGCGTATCCATTCATAAACATTCTTAGGAATGCATTGTAGGCATAATCATGTTGCATACATAACATAACTCATTGCACAAGTGTCTAAGCTAAGAGCAACAGACAACGAATGTACACACTTGGATTTTACAAATCATCGTCTTACCGCATGTGATCATATCGCCGCACTTACATCTGCATGGTCGTCACTTAGAGTTGTCCAATGAAAATGCTGTAACTACTACTTGAATTGCTTATCCAACAGTATTAGATTGCTATGACCTGTAATTTCAACCCTCAAGCTTAACTTAGCCGTTGTCTCACTCGGTTCTTCTATGTTTCTTTCTAGATGGCTTCTAAGCGACCACAGCACAAGAAGGCTACACCTTCTGCAGGGGAAGCCCCTTTAGGTGAAATGGTCCAACTTTTGAAGCAGCTTGTGGAGCGTGTCACCCGTCTGGAAGGGGATCGCCAAGCTCCTGATCCAGGTTCTGGTTCTGGCAGCGCAGGGACGTCTGGAGTAGCTGTCACCATCACCCCTCGTGCAACTGATGCTGTAGTGACCCCGATCGTGACCACTCCGGCTGCTCTTCCTTTGACGATGGCTGACACTCTAGCTTTCAAGAGGCTAAATCCGCCGGCCTACAACGGTAACCGCGACTACTTCGTGATCACGGAATGGATCTCCCAGATGGAGAAGCACTTCGAGTATGCCATAGTTCCTGAAGCCCAGAAGGTCCTTCTTGCGGCCTATCAGCTGACCGAGGACGCCTATACTTGGTGGCTCCAGCACCGCAGCCTCCACGAATCTACCACCCTAACTTGGGGGCAGTTCAAGGACGCTCTGATGGTGAACTTCCTCTCTTCTGTGGAGCGGGACAAGTTAGCGGAGAGATTCTTGTACCTTCAGCAACCTGGCAGGATAGTGACAGAGTATGCGCAGGAGTTCTCCCGCCTATCCCTCCTTGCTGCGGAGTTCATGCCGGATGAAGCCAAGAAGATTAGTCGTTTCGTGAAGGGACTTCGCCATGACATTCGCCAACATGTGGTAGCACACGATGCCAGAACCTATACAGAGACCGTGGGAGCCGCCATGCGGGTGGAAGCTATTGAGCTGGATCGTACTGGAAAGAAAGCCCAGCACGGAACGAGCAATGCCGCTGCATCCGACCTCAAGCGCAGGAGTGCTCCACCTCAGGAGCAAGGTTCCAGGTCCATGGAGGTGTGTGCTTACTGCCACAAGGTGGTCCATACCGCCCAAGTCTGCCGGTCTCTCCTGAAGAAGCAGAAGACAGCCGCTCCTACACAACCTCTGATGACACTTGCCTCCGCCTCCACCGTTTGTGCCTACTGCAAGTTGTCGGGCCATCAACAGAGGGACTGCCTCCGTAGGCAGAAGGCCTGTTTCAAGTGTGGGCAAGTGGGTCATCTCAAGTTAGACTGCCATATGAAGGAAGGCCCGGTCACTACTCAGCCACTGCAGGCTAACCCCGGAGCCCAGAATATGGGCAAGGCTGTGTTGAATGTCCTTACTCAAGGAGAGGCGCTCGCTTCCACGGACGTCATCTCTGGTACGTATGTGTTGTGTTATTTTTTCCTACAAGTATTCATGTATGCTTTTATATCAGATACAACCGGAATTGGAGGTTATAACTGCTATTCGTTTTAGGGAGATTTAGAGTCAGAAACAAGTGGTTGCAGATTCTCTTTGATTCTGGCGCATCTCACTCGTTTATTGCTCGCCATATCGTGGACCTGCATGGTTGGCCCACTTCACCTCAGGAGGCCCCTTTTGAGATTTCTGTGTCGGGTCATCAACACCTATCAACTAGGGGTATCCCCAATTTCCCAATCTTGCTCGAAGAATTGCAAGTCCTTGCGGATCTCATAATTCTGGAGATGTCTGAGTTCGACGTGATTTTGGGAATGGATTGGCTGGTTGCATATCGAGTGAAGCTGGATTGCGCGGCAAAGAGGATCAATCTCAGCATCGACGGCAAGGATTACAGTGTGCACGTGCAGACCCGCGACCATCTGAAGGTAATTTCTGTTGTACGCGCCACTCGGTTGCTCAATCAAGGATGCACTGCTGGATTGATCTACGCTTCTCATTCGGAGGTTGCTGCTCCTCCACTCGAGTCTATTCCTGTGGTTTCTGAATTTCCTGACGTGTTCCCCGCCAAATTGCCTAGGATGCCTCCAGATCGAGAGATAGAGTTCTCTATTGACGTGGAACCTGGGACGCGCCCCATTTCTAAGGCTCCTTACCGAATGGCCCCGCGCGAGTTGGAAGAACTTCGGTTGCAGCTGGACGAAATGCTTGAACTTGGTTACATTCGTCCCAGCACTTCTCCTTGGGGAGCCCCCGTCCTCTTCGTGAAGAAGAAGGATGGTTCCTTGAGGCTTTGTATCGACTACCGAGAGCTGAACAAAGTTACAGTGAAGAATAAGTACCCTATCCCTCACGTGGATAATCTTTTTGACCAGCTTAAGGGCAGTAGGGTATTCTCCAAGATAGATCTCAGGACGGGCTACTACCAGTTGAAGACCAAGGAGTCCGACATTCCCAAGACCGCTTTCAGGACTCGGTATGGACTCTTTGAATCTTTGGTGATGTCCATGGGTCTGACTAATGCCCCATCTTGGTTTATGGATTTGATGAACCTGGTGTTTCGCGAGTTCCTGGATTTGTTCGTCATCATTTTCATAGACGACATCTTGGTCTACTCCAAGACCCGAGAAGAGCATGCAGACCATCTCAGACTCGTCCTCTCAACTCTTCGCCAGCACCAGCTCTACGCCAAACTGTCAAAGTGTGAATTCTGGCTGGATCGTGTTGCTTTTCTGGGGCATGTTATTTCTGGGGATGGGTTATCTGTTGACCCCGCCAAAATCTCTGTAGTAGTGGACTGGAAGCGACCTTCTACCCCTACTGAGATCCGCAGTTTCCTGGGTTTGGCTGGTTACTACCGACGCTTCGTAAAAGGTTTCTCTTCTCTTGTTGCTCCTCTGACACTGCTGACTCAGAAGCATGCCAGGTTCGAGTGGACAGATCAGTGTGAGCAATCCTTCTCTGAATTGAAGCAACTGTTGTGTTCAGCGCCAGTGTTAGCTCTTCCTTCTGAGGGTTTGGATTTTTCTGTGTATGCCGACGCTTCCGGAGTGGGTCTGGGTGGTGTCCTGATGCAGGAGGACCGCGTTATTGCCTATGGGTCGAGGCAGTTGAAGATCCATGAGCGCAATTACCCCACTCACGATTTGGAGTTTGCCGCGGTGGTTTTTGCCTTGAAGCTTTGGCGTCATTATCTCTATGGTGTGAAGTGCCACTTTTACACCGATCACCAGAGCTTAAAGTATATTTTCGTTCAGAAGGACCTCAATCTTCGGCAGAGGCGATGGCTTGAGTTTGTAGCGGATTACGACTTGCAGATCACTTATGTGCCCGGTAAAGCCAATTCAGTGGCAGATGCGCTGAGCCGACATGCTACGGTTGCCGCCTGCACCCCTATGTCAGCATCCCTTGCAGCCTTGATAGATGACCTCGACCGGATGGACATATCCATCGCAACTGAGGGTCACGGAGGAGTTTCCGTTCCGTTATGGGTAGAGCAGGTGAAGGATTTGCAGCCATCTGATACAGAGCTCCAGCGTATCCGTCGGCAGGTTGAACTTGGTACTCTCCTAGATTTCTCCATCACTGATGATATCCTACGATTCCGAGGTCGCCTTTGCATCCCTGATGTTCCTGAGCTACTGGATAGCATTTGCCGAGAAGCCCATGAGTCCCGCACCTCTGGTCACCCCGGCAATAATAAGATGTACCATGATTTGAAGCAGATCGTGTGGTGGCCTGGTATGAAACTTATATTGCTCGTTTCATCTCCCGATGTCTGACATGCCAGAAGGTGAAAGCCCAGCGTCAGCGTCCGGGTGGTCTTTTGCAGCCTCTGCCTATCCCAGAGTGGAAATGGGAAGACATCTCTATGGATTTCATCACTGGACTGCCCCGTACTCCGAGAGGTCATGATGCGATTTGGGTTATTGTGGACCGCTTTACTAAAGTAGCTCACTTCATCCCGTACAAGGAAGGTCATCCCACCGAGAAGATGGCTCCGATCTATGTTTCTGAGATAGTTAGACTTCATGGGATCCCCCTGCGGATTGTTTCTGATCGTGACTCGAGATTTGTATCGCACTTCTGGAAGGGATTCCAGCAAGCTCTGGGCACTGAGCTCAACCTGAGCACCGCTTACCATCCGACTACTGATGGCCAGACCGAAAGGGTGAATCAGATTCTTGAAGACATGCTTCGGTGTTATATTCTGGACTATAAGGGAGCTTGGGATGAGCACTTGCCTTTGGTTGAATTCGCTTACAACAACAGCTATCAGGAGAGCCTCAAGATGGCCCCCTTCGAGGCGTTATATGGACGTCGTTGTAGGACCCCTATCTACTGGTCAGAAGTTGGTGAAAAGGTTGTGTTGGGTCCTGAGCTACTTCAGGAAATAGAAGAGGCCACCAAGAAGACTCGTCTTCAGCTTAGCCGTGTCGTCGAAAGGCAGAGAAAGTATGCTAATCAGCGTCGCCGTCCGTTGGAGTTTGCGGTGGGTGATTGTGTTTTCTTGAAGGTTTCTTCTACTCCTGGGGTGAAGCATTTCGGTCGCCACCATAAGCTCAGCCCGAGATTTGTGGGACCGTATGTTATTTTTGAGCGTGTTGGGGGATCTGCTTACCGCCTGGAGCTACCTGATTCCTTGGCCAGTGTTCATAATGTCTTCCACGTCAGCCAGCTTCGGAAGTACATTCATGATCCTACCCGCGCCATTGAGGAAGTTCCAGTGATTCCTGAAGCTAATCTGTCCTATCCAGTTGAACCTGCTAAGATCGTGGAGTATCAAGAGCGCAAGCTTCGAAAGAGAACCATTCCTATGGTGAAGGTACTTTGGATGCATGGCAAGTCTGAGGAGTTCACTTGGGAGCTCGAAGCTGACATGCGTAGCAAGTATCCGCATCTTTTCTCCTGATCCTGGTATGCCCCCGCTCTTGTTCTCTTCTCTTTTTTGCTATTTTTCCATAGATAGTTTCCATGTCTTGATTTGCAAATCTTGTCGGTATAAAGGGCATCTGAACCTTCGTCATATTAGCACTAGCTAGAAAATCCTCGAGAGTTTCGGGACGAAACTTCCTAAGTGGGGGAGAATGTAACAACCCAACATTTATAATAACATTAATAGTAATAATCTCCCTTTAATTTCCCACTCCCGATTAACCCCCCCCCCCCCCCCCCCCCCCGGTCCAGGTCTCCCGCACGCGCTCAGCTAGGGCTCATTTTTCCCGCAAGCCGCACTCGTCTCCCGCTCTCGTCTCGCGTGCGCAACGCAGCCGCCGACGCCTGCTCCTCCTCCCACTCGACCCGTCGGCGCCTCCTGCTCCCCTCCTCGTCGGCGCCGCCCCCTTCTTCCCCTCTTCTGGACGCCGACAGCAGCAAGGGCTCCTTCTCCCGCCCTCTTCTTCTTCTCCTCCGGCTGATAGGGGTAAGAAAACCCTAAATTTCCTATTATTTCGGTTTCGAAACCGTGGTTCTAAGCTATCCTCCATCGTCTTTCTCATTTTTCAAGCGTAGGTTGCCCCGTCCCTCGTCCGTTGTGCATTTTGGCGGTGGTTTCCGTGAGGAACGTCTAGGGTTTGCTCGGATCCGCCCGATTTGGACTTCTTGAGGCCCGATCTAGTCTCCGTGGGTAAGAAATTCTCCCCTCCTGCGATTTCAGAAT
The DNA here is from genome assembly GCA_033032865.1 of Dactylorhiza incarnata. Lineage (NCBI taxonomy): Eukaryota > Viridiplantae > Streptophyta > Magnoliopsida > Asparagales > Orchidaceae > Dactylorhiza > Dactylorhiza incarnata. Next base: position 3,088,228 of record JAWHQI010000094.1, on the reverse strand, counting down.
TTTTGCCCTAGCGTTCGTGTAATTTTCGCTTTCCGATCGACGTAAAATTCATCGATCCCTCTTGAGGTGGTGGTTTACTCGACTAATCCTAAGTTTTATTCGGTTTTCGGTGCCGTTCATCGAATGTAGCGGTGGAATCGCTCAAGGCCCTCTCCGAATTAGGGTTCCCGGATCCAACCGCCGCCAAAACCCTCAGATCTCTTGTGGTAACCGCTTCTCCCCTCTTTGCCGAGGGAGGTATATTCCTTAACTTGCCCCTTGAATTACTTTACTCAACAGAGTCACAGGTGTGCGCGTAGGATTAAGCATTGAAACAAATAGTTCATGTGAACGCATCTTGAACAGGTTCCGTTAGAGTGTTGACCTTGCCTCTTAGCCACCGCCTTCAAGCCCGGCTCCTCCTTAAGGCAAGTAGAGAAACCTCTCTCGCTTGCAAACAAGTTTTATTTAAGTCACACTTGTACCGCACTAGCCCCCACTTGAATTTATTACTTGCAGATAAGCAAGCTCATTAGACGCCATAGGCAAACAATGAAAGGGAATGTGTTGTTTGATGTGACACCGGAAAATGAGTTTACACTTGAATTGGTAACAGAAACAAATAAGGGAATCTTGCGAGCAGCGGTAGCTTAAGCCTTGCATCTACTCCCTTGCTAGAATCTTGTACATCAAACGACGACACCCACGCCTTTCATTGATTTATGCTTATGCGTTTGTGTTTAGGCTAAACTCTGGATTAGGCTAAAAATTTACTAAAGAATCTCAGTTAATCTCTGACATACTTTACTGCTATGCTTGCTTCCCAGTTTACTTGCTTATTTTATTAACTTGAATCTCTGTTATTTATCTTGTTCTGAGGCTTTTTCTTCTGACTGGATTTGCCTTAGGGTTCGTGACTGCGCCGTCTACTTCCTGAGCTGTTCCTCGCCCAGCTTCCGTCTGTTGGAGGTTTACTTTTTTGTAGTTATTGCATCAGGTCCTTTGTATCTTGTTTCTTTTACTTTTGGATTTGTCTTTCCTGTACTAGTTATTGTCAGTCATTTTCCTAGTATCGCGGACAACTCTTAGGATGGTATGGATGTATTACAGCATTTTATAAATGGTCATTTTGTTTCTGCGGTTTACTAGCATCTACTTTTACATCATAATTATAGCATATGAATTGAGCAAAGTGCATGAGCATCACTTTAAATTCAAGCTTCCGCATAATAAATCAAACAGGTATTATTTTTTTCAAAATCTAACTATTTTCTACAGATATCTTGGTATTACAGTACCCGCCTGGCAGACATGGTTTCTCTTTACCAATGTTTGCGGCATCACGACCCGCCCGTAGCGCACTCTGATAATTGTATTAGACAGGTCGTGACACCACTAGAGGTTGGGTTGAAGCTTCGGAAGGAAGAAGGGAGGATTCTTCCTGATCCGAAGATCTTCCGGGCACTGGTGGGGAGCCTTATCTATCTGACCATCACAAGGCCGGACATCGCCTTTGTTGTCGGCCGAGTGAGTCGATACATGCAGGAGCCGCAGAAGCCTCATCTGCAGGCAGCCAAGGGGATACTGAAGTATGTGAAGGGGACCCTTGAGATGGGGTTGTTCTATGGAGGGAGGACTAACTTCAAGCTGCATGGTTACACAGATGCAGATTACGCAGGTGACGCTGGTGATCGCAAATCGACATCAGGTTACATGTTCATGTGTGGAGCCACTGCCATCTCATGGTGTAGCAAGAAGAAGGACTCCATTTCCCTTTCCACCACTGAGGCTGAGTACAAGGCGTCGTCCTTAGCAGCTCAAGAGTGTGTCTGGCTGAGGAGGCTGGTGGAAGATGTGGATGAGAAGGTCAGCGGACCTACTGTGCTGCGTGGCGACAACGAGAGTGCTCTGAAGCTGGCAACCAACCCAGTGTGTCACGCAAGGACAAAGCACATAGAGATTGAGCATCACTTCATCCGAGAGAAGGTGTTGGGTGGCTCGCTTGCGGTGGAGCACGTGCGGAGTGAAGAGAACCTGACAGACATCTTCACAAAGCTCCTATCTGCGGGGCCGTTCAAGAAGCTTCGTGCTTGCCTTGGAGTTGTCCCTGAAGCTCACTTCAAGGGGGAGTGTTGAAGTTGAAGGGGATTTAGGGGGGCGAGTGGAGGTGGGAGGCCAAAGGGGGCGTGTGCACCTAGAGGGGGGGCTGCCTAGTGTGGGTGGCGAGTGGGCTCCTGCCTAGTGTGTTGGAGAGTGTAAGAAGAGGGGGTGGCGAGTGGAAGAAGGTAGGGTGGCGAGTCCAAGCAAGGTGGGGGCGAGTGGGCTCTTGCCGAGTGAGATTGGCGAGTGGTGTTGTGAGGGGGGCGAGTGGAGCAATGCAAGGGGGCGAGTGCATGTATGAGGAGGTGTGTGCTGCAGAGTGAGATGGTGTTGACGTGTGCATGTATGGGTGGTGAGTGCTCCCCCCCCCCCCCTAGCCTATATTTGTGGTTGCCTATAAATACCCCCCCCCCCCCCCCCCCCCCCCCCCCCCGTGTTAGTTTTTGATGCGGCGTAAGAGAAGAGAATAGATGAGAGAGAGAGAACTAGTGTTGAACTAGTGAGTGGGAGTGTGCATACACCCCAAGAGTGTCCAACCCCAACCCGCACCTCAGCGAGAGGTGGAGAGTGTAGAGTGCAGGGTTGCGTGCGTTGCGAGTGGAGAGTGCGTTGACAAGCTCAACGACACCTAGTGGAGAAGCGGACCTTGTCCGCGACAAGTTATTTTATCTTTATCTCAGCTGTTGTGAATCAAGGTGTATGCACCTTGTATTCAGCATGCTTATTTGTAATCAATTGCCTAGTTATAAGAATTCTTTGTCTTTGTTCTTCGTTGGTGTTCTTGTTCATTGTAGCAGCACAAGATCTAACACGCCCCGCCCAGCCGCTCAAATCTTCTCTGGTTACAAAGACAGAGCCATGTCGACCGGCCCCCAACCATTTCCCCTCCGGCCCTTCGCTTCCTTGAGCGAGCAAATCTTCATTTCTTTGATTCCTGAAACATCATTTTTCAATCTAATACCCGTATCAGTTGATTTCAGGGATTGTTTGAATGTTGTTCTCTGTTTAATTTCAGGGGTTCAGGAAGCTTCAATTTGATTTTAAGGGGTTATGAAGCATCAATTTTGCAACTTCTTTTTAATTAATCTCCTGCATGAGTTATTTGATGCAGAATTTGTAATTTATTTATTAGGATTCTATTATTTTATTATTTTATTTTTTTTATTTTATGAATGTTAGTGCAAAAAATGGGAGTTGCGAAGATGAGAATGCTTAGGTGGATGTGTGGACACGCGAGACTAGATAAAATTAGGAATTAATTTATCGGGGAGAAGAGAGGAGTGACACCAATTGCAGAGAAGATGCGAGAAGCTCGACTAAGATGGTTTGGACACTCACAAAGGAGACTATTAGAGGCACATGTTAGGCGTTGTGAGAGTTTTGTCACTGGGCATGTTAAACAGGGAAGAGGTAGACCAATAAAGACTTGAAATGAGACTATAAGGAAAGACATAATGTAATTAGGCATTAGTGAGATTATGACTAAAGATAAGCTCATAAAGTCTTGATTTAGCATTATTAGTAATGGTGCGTTTGGTTCGGCTTATTTGCTCCGGTGAGTTTGGATAAAAACGTCATTGTCATACTAAACATTTTATGCTTACAACTAGTTTCTTTTCTTGATAATGGTAGTAACATTTGTCATACCAAACATACATTCTATGACAATGACGATTTTGTCCAAACTCACCGGAGCAAATAAGCCGAGCCAAACGAAGCCTAAGTTAGCACGTCTTTTACATGTTGCGGCTACTACTATTGAGAGTATGCTCTCAACAATGAAAATAATAAAGAGTCGTTTGCAAAACAGAACAGAATATGAAATAAATGAAGGAATGATTAATCGCGTATACCAAAAAGGACGTGAAAATCATTGGTAATGAGGCAATCATCACACGCTTTCAAAATATATGCACACGAAAAATACTTTGATAATTGATATGTACTTTGATTATTAATAATTTCCTTGTATTTTCTTAACCAATATAATTTTTTAAGGCTTTATTTGGTTGAGCGGTTGCGGTTGTAAAAGAAGTTGTTGTAAATGCGTAAATAGAGCTGTTGAAAATTTGTTGCTGGAAATGGAGTTCTGTTTTGATATTTTGTGTTTGCAGAGTTTTCAAAACAGAGAATTGTTTGACAAAATTGCGATGACATTTCGTAAAAAAATTTTATTATAAAGTTTTTTATTAGATATTTTTTTATATTATTTTTTAAGAATATATGTATATATATTTGCAAATGTTGAAAATAATTATTTGGAAAGATCTCCCGTTACATACATTGAAGAAAGTTCCAGCTACAACATGCAAGATCTCCAGTTCAAGCCCAACACGAGCATGCATGTTACATACATATACAATCACTAATAATAAATCATGATCTACGATTGAGGAAGTTCAAGCCCAATATACGAGCAAAATACTCCAAAATATTTGTAAACCTCAAAATGTAAAGAAAAATAAAACCAAATATAAATAATCACATATTCACACACATCACATAACTGCACACACACACACACTCACTTAAATGCACACACACACTCACATATTCACACACACATAACACACTAACATATACAAAAAAAACACATATACACAAACACATACAAAATAATCACATCCACACACACATATCCACCCAAAAAATCAACACATATACACACACATCACTCATCTACACACACTCACTCAACTACACATGCATAAAACAATCACATCCACACTCACATATCCACAAAAAATCAACATATACACACACACAAACATATTCACACACACACACACACACACACTCATCTACACACATACAAACACATTATAAACATTCACAAGAAAATCAACACATACACACACATTACTACATATATAAATGCCGTGACCGTGAAGGCCGAGTTCATAAATTGCATCACAGAATAAACACCATAATGTCCATCACATAGTGCATTGCAGGAAATGAGATGAGGCGGAGACGAGCCCGGGCGAAGAGGATGAGGCGGAGACGATGAGGCGAACGGGAGAGACGATGCCGCCGGTGACTCGAACGGGAGAGACGATGCGCAGTCGCAGAAGATGCGGCGGGATGGATTCCACCTCGCAGCGACCGGGAGAAACGACGGGGCTGCCCTAGCGCGCTTCGCCTTTTTCTCCTCCTCAAAACGCGATAAACCGGAGCTATTAGGGTGGGTTTTGTCCCGCGATGTTTTGAGCTGGGAGAAACGTGGGGCGGATCGAATCGAGGCGGGAAAACAAATGACGGCAACCGTGACTTCTCCCTTTAAACCAAACGGACTGGGCTTAAAACGTTAAAACAAATGAGCCCTAAATGTTTATAAAAGTTTTCCCTGGTGCATCGATTAGACTAAAATCATATTTCCATCCCTGTATTTTTCAAATTATTTGTTAAGCAAAACAAGTAAAACGTTTGCAATAATTCAAAAAATTTAAAATATGATTTATAAATCCTAGTTTCAGCACTGATAATTCCAAATTTGTAGCTCTATTTTGTAAAAAAATGTTGAACAAAAAGAGTACATAGGAACATATGATTTTTGCTAATGCAGGAAAACTAAACTTTTTTATTGTTATAATTATTTTCAGGTCACAATTATGTGTATGGTAGACCCGAAAAATGAATTGAAATTTATAGAAATGGGGGTACCGAGAAGAGAGATTCGAATGGAAAAACGAAGACAAAAATACTAAGAACACACAGATTGAAGAGGTTCACCCAAAACCGGGCTACGTCCCATATCCCGCCTCTGCTTCACCTTCATGTATTCATCAAAAAGATTACAAAACACACAAGGTTACAAGGATCAAAACCGATCCTACCTCGCACCGCTCTCTTTGGACAAGAAAACGGAGGAACCACCGCCGTTGGGGGCTCGCCACCCCCGAACCCCCGTGTTCGCTGGTACTTCAGTCATCGGAAGTGTTCCCCAACTCCAACAAAATTTTTGGTTTGGGCATGATTCTAAATTTTAAATAAATGTATCGATGCTAGTGCGAAAAGTTGAAAGCGAGACTACATAAATCAATTCAAAATGAAGGAGTTGCATCCCCAAGTCGATCTATTGCATGTCATAAGGGAGATATTTATTGTCACTGGTATGTTTTAAATATTTGAAGTCTTTTTCAAGCTTTTTTTCCCAGGCCTTCACTCACTAAATGTTATTTTTTATCATCTATAAGATATTAATGTCATTAATTAAGATATGATATTCTAATTAATCCTAACATTTTGCCTAATACAATAAATATTTAGGTTGGATTTTGTGTCAAATTTGGATGCTTCCTAATGGATTAATAATTAAGTTGGATTTTTGTGTCTTGTTTTATAGATTGAAGCTTGTTGCCTCAAGACTCTGGTAGATCGGACTAGATTAGACCGTCTTAGTCCGGAGCATTCGAGCGCGCAAATAATCATAGAAAAAGAGAAAGCTGACAAGATAATTTTTTAGGGCGCTGCTATTAGCACCGCAGTTTTGGCAGTCGCACCGTAGTTTTGGCAGTCGCACCGCACTTTCTCTTAATTTTTCGCGTTTTTTGGAAATACGTCTTGTACATGCATTTTTAGGAAAATTGTCCAACACGAAAGTTGTAGATTTCAACGAGATCTACAACTTTCGTGTTGAACACTTTTCCTACGAATGCATGTACAAGACATATTTCCAAAAGGTGCAAACCTGGGCGTATTTCCAAAGTACGCCTTGTGCATGCATTTTTAGGAAAAGTGTTCGACACGAAAGTTGTAGATCTCGTTGAAATCTACAACTTTCGTGTTGGACAATTTTCCTAAAAAAGCATGCACAAGACGTATTTCTAAAAGACACGAAAAATTAGGACAAAGTGCAGTGCGGCTAGCCAAAACTGCAGTGCTAATAGCAGCGCCCTTTTTTTAACGTGGAAAACTCGTCAACTGAGTTAAAAAACACACGACCGGGTCTGTGCCGGCCAAAACCTCCACTATTTGTTGGTTGTACAAAGCTGTTTTGAAGAACTCGAGGGCGACAGACCGCCTCTCGATACAATTGTTGAGAGAGAGAAGTGTTCGGAGGGTGACACGACACCACTCACGGAGCTACGTCTTGTGTCTGCTGCAGAGGGGAATGTTGCGGTCTGAGCGCTCTGGAGATTTTGACTGTTGCTTGAAGATTGGATCGAAGTGCTCTGTGCGTCTTTGTCTCGGCGGCTTGTCTCCTGCTGCGCGAGAGGAAGTTGGAGTGCTCATCTTGCTGGAGGTTGGAGAGCTTGTTCTTGAGTGCGTGGAGCGCTTGTTCTTGAGTACGCAGGGTTGCGCCTGGAACAGTCTTGAGAGCGAGGCGCGTGGAGGCACACTTGGAGAGGTCTTGGGAGCGGAGCGCACGGAGGCGCGCTTGGAGTGGTCTTGGGAGCGGAGCGCACGGAGGTGCGCTTGGAGCGATCTTGGGAGCGGAGCGCAGGGAGGCGCGCTTGGAACGGTCTTGGGAGTGGAAGCGCACTTGGAGCGGTCTTGGGAGAGCGGAGCACTTGGAGCGGTCTTGGGAGCGGAGCGCACAGCGGCGCGCTTGGAACGGTCTTGGGAGTCGAGCGCACGGAGGCGCGCTCGGAGCGGTCTTGCGGGCAGAGCGCACAGAGGCGAGCTTGGAGCGGTCTTGCGGGCGAAGCGCACAGAGGCGCGCTTGAGGCGGAACGCTCGATCGAATGCGCTCGAAGATGCTCGAAGATCTTCGAAGGATTTCTTGAAGATTCTTCAAGGTCTCCTTCGAAGATGATGAAGATCTTCGAGGAGTGCTCTCCCTCTCTCCCTCTCTCTCTCTCTCTCTCTCTCTCTCTCTCTCTCTCTCTCTCTCTCTCTCTCTCTCTCTCTCTCTCTCTCTTGCACTTAGGAGGAAAGGAGGTAGAAGAGAAAGAAGGAATGGAAGGAGGGCCCTAGAGTCCTATTTATAGTTTTTGAGGGTGGCATTTCGTAATTAAATGGGCGGTTATGGTGGTTATGGTGGTTATGCAGTTACCTGCACACCATAAACATTTTGTGTTATACACAGACCATAACCAATTTATGTGTTATACACACGTCATGACCAATTTATGTGTTATACGCACACTCATTATGAATAAGATTACGCGCACACCAGTTTGTAAAGTTTTGTGGTTATATGTACTCATATAACGAATATGGTTATGCACACACCATAACCATATTATTTGTTATACGCATACCGTATTGAAGGATTTTACTATCTACATCCCACGATATGAGATTTTACTATTTGCACCCCATGATGTGTGATTTTACTATTTGCACCTCATGATGTGGGATTTTACTATTTGCACCACATGATGTGGGATTTTACTATTTGCCCCACATGATGTGGGATTTTACTATTTGCACCACATGGTGTGGGATTTTACTATTTGCACCCACATGTTGGGTGGTTATGAGGCTAGTAGGGTTTACTTTGGTCAACCTCATTTCCTCCACCAAATGAGGCGGGTGCTTTGGCTATTCGTAGCCAAGATTATAGGGTACCTATCATTTGCCCCCCCCCCCCCCCCCCCCACAAATTCCCGTAGTCTGACACTCTTGCAAGAGTACGAGAATTTTTCTTCCTAGCGTGTGCGCTGAATTCGTGTGAGCAAACAACACATTATTGTAGACATGCCGGAGGTGGATGACAGCGATGGAGGTGACGACGACGATGGTTACACCTCAGGTAGTTACTGTAAGATCTCTTTTTCCAAAACCCGTTCGGGTACTTGAAAACTCGAACCTCTCCCGTATCGCACGGTTGAGGTGGACCTTCGCCCAGAATCGCTGCCTTGCGGTGTCACCAACACTCGGGTTTACTAACACCGCTCAGCACCAACCCTGCCGGCTATACTATCATAAGTAAAATATGCCAAAAAGTAAGTACATAAAAGAAGGCATGTCCACAATCACAATATCATATATATATATATATAATGAAAACAGAAAGTCCATAAGAGAAGTACAACTAAATGGGCTTAAGCCTAATACATATGCAAAGTAATGTACTATCTCTCTCTCTCTACAACATGCGGAAGTCTACAACAAAAGCTCTCAAAAGCGGAAGTCTAACTATCTAATCATCAACATGCGGCGTCGTGGTAGTGCGATGCATCTACTGCTCAGGTCCTGCCATCTCGTCCTGCTGCGCGCGGGACGACTCCGTCTCCTCGGACTCCTGCTGTCACACCGACCGTTAGTCATAAAGACTAAGCCGTTTTGTCCTCGCCTCCCTCCACGACTCCTAGGCACCGAGCGGGAGGAAGAAGCGGAGGACAAACAAGGGGTAAACAAGAAGGTGGTGACATGGCACTACTCTAGCAGGTATAAGTAAAGCAATAAAATCTAGCTAGCAGTATAGTGCAGGTATAAGGCAGTAAAGTAGAGCAATGAAATAAGCAGTAAATAGGAAGAAAATGCATTGCACTAAGTAAATCTAAACTACCATCACAGATTCGTACCTTAACTTATATGAACGCCCATACGACATATAAGTTAAGATGTCCAGGTAACCCATCATATAAAAGAGCCCATACTAATTTATATGATGGGGGTATGCTAATGTGTATGTTATGCTATGTTATGGTTATGATGTTTTAATGAGTTTCTGCAATGTGACTCACCCACACGACTCTATGCGCATAGACCTTTATAGTTCCCATTTTGTTTGAAAGGAAGCCAACCTTTCGGGTACCGACCGTCGTGGCTCACGGTGGTAGTGGATCGGGCACTCCACATCCTAGGCGGGTATAGTCACTACCAAGCCTAGACCTCATGTACGCGTCAACGCTAAGAACACAACAGCGGAGCTCCTGCGTACTCTTGCTGGAATCCACCAGACTTTAAGGTCGAGGTGGGTTATTAGGGATCGTCCTCCAGACCGAGGTACTCAAACTTACCGGCCCTCTAAACCTCACCCTCACCTGAGTCAACGTACTACCGTCGGTGACACGACTAGCCTAGTACCGAAGACTCGCCACTAATTGAATAAGTAATAGGTGTTAACATGTCCACCCGAGCTTCCAGCTCAGGGACTAACACACAAGCTGATCCAACCCATCTCCTTCCCAGAGGAGATCCATACCAGTCTGCATACCCACTTAGGCTACTCTTGCCTACAATTTAGTTCGTGTTATATTTAGGGTGAATCTTGGACTTCCCGCGGTGTACTCCGTAAGGGGCCTCTAACGGTACTACAGATCAATGAGCTCAACCCCACAATCCTCTTCAAGACAATTACTTTAGTTGGTGATTAATGTTTGGTTCACCCTTCATCATTTCATATAGTTAAAGTGACTTAGTTCATCCCCCGTCCCACCCAATCGGGTTGGACGTACCTTCATTCCTTCTACATTAACTCTAGCACCACCCCACAAGTAACCCTAGGATTGACCCTCCTTGAATTATGGTGTGCTACAACCCATTTACTGATTGTATATACCTCCTAAACACTACTTAGGGGTCTGAATTGTCTAAAACTCAAAATTCTATTTTTACTAAACGCAGACCACCAATTTGAACTATCCATCAACTCCATAAGGGAACCCTTTTAAATACTCATCACCAAGGTCTATAATAATTATCAAAGGTTCCCACTGACCTTAATAGGGTATGTTCCAATTTCCATAATTTTCCATATTAAATTGGTATTTAATATAATTTAAAGTAGTTAAGGCCTTAAGGCAAATTACACATGACCTACCCTCAGAATGATGCTACATGCTACATGAAAATTATCAGTAAGGTAATATCCCATATCAAGGTGGTTTACTGAGTATCATGACCCTAGGATGTCATTTGGCCTACTATATCATCAAAATTGTATAATTACTAAAATGCCACTTTAATTAGGAAAAAATAGTATTTCATTTCTGAAAATTCTCCAAAAATTATCAAGTGTCCAAATGGGGACCTAGAGTCCTCTGCCAAATTATTGTGTCATTACCATGTGATTTGATATTTTATAATGATTAAACATTCAAAGGTAGCAATTACCAATTTCTACATGAGGTACTTGAATTACAATCTACAAGCTTCCAAACTGTTGTCATGGGCACATATTAACATAAAATGACAGATTCCCAAGTATCATAACATTGCCCTATGATTTGATATTTTAAATGGATTAAATACTCTAGCGATGTAAATTTCACTTTCCACATGATGTACAAGAAATAGAATTCAACAAACTTCCAAACATTTATCATGGGCACATATTATCATAAAATGACAGATTCCCAAATATCATAACATTGCCCTCTGATTTGATATTTTAAATGAATCAAATACTCTAGTGATGTAAATTTCACTTTCTACATGAAGTACAAGAACTAGAATTCAACAAGCTTCCAAACATTTATCATGGGCACATATTAACATAAAATGACAGATTCCCAAGTATCATAACATTGCCCTATGATTTGATATTTTAAATGGATTAAATATTCTTAAGCTAGCAAGCACTTAAGCTTCCCATACAAAGAATAATGTTTCAACAAATCATAATAAAATTACTATAGTCTACTTTCATCACTAATCAGCCACTGAAAGAGTTACAACACCATACAAGGTCCTATGACTATGAATTTCATTTTAATAAGGAAGGGTGGCAAATTCATTTATTAGGAAGAAATACACTTAAATACCCCTAAAAATTCTCATTAAATTTACTAAGTCATTTTATGTTCCCACAAACATATCTACAAAGTCCTAAGCCATGGCAAGAACATTTGATCTTATGTTCTTCACAAATCCCCACTTTGCACCCTTAAGGATTCACCCTTAGGGTTTTAGACCACACCACACTAATGGCTCCAAATGGACCATTAGGGTGTGACACTAGCATTTGTATATACATACCCACATAGCCAACATGATAGGAGGAGGCTAAGACACTCAACTCCTCAAAATGACCTAAGCCTAATTTGACCCTTAAAGGCCCTCATTAGGGTTTCTAATTTTCCATATCAAATCAACTCCAAATGGAGTGATATTTTAGGTAGGCACTACTCATGTACAAAAGAGTATGCCACCAAAGTTTGGTGTCATTTGGACATCATATGCTCCAAAACTCAACATAATTTAAATAATCTAATTACCACAAAAACCCTATGTAAAGTTGTCCACCAAGGGCTGCCCCTTTGGCAGGGGGTGCCCCTAGGGTATACCAACCCATGGTTAAAAGCACAGCTCCAAAGATGGAGGGGTTTGACCTAGGCAATTTTTCTAATGGACTGACCTAGTGTAGGACCAGTTCCAGTAAAACAGCTCCCTAGAGAGCTGTAGGTCACCAAATGACCTAAACTCAAGGCCAAATGAAAGTTAAGACCAAGGCCTACAACTTTCATGTTGAGCACGTTTTCTAAATCGGCCATTAAGAGGCCTTAATTAATTATTGAAGTGGACTGATGTATAGAGACAGAAAAACCAAGCTATTGAATTAATTAATACAAGGAAAAATAAGATCTGCACGGATCTTAAAGCAGATCCGACCCTCCCCCTTCATCTTCTTCCTCCAGCCAACGGCTGGGATTTGCCCGAGCTGGGCCAACTTGCCCTCCTATTTCCCGGCCACCACGGCCTCCCACCACCTCCACCACCTTCGTGGTGGTCGGGGATACTACTTCCCGGCGACAAGGCGGCCGGAGAAGGTGTTTTCCGGCGAACTAGCATGGCCGAAAATCAGCCAAAAACCATGAGATTTTGATTCCGACCCAATTGAGCCCGAACCTTCAAATAAAATAGATGGGAAGCTAGCATAGAGGGAGAGGAGGAGAAACGAACCTAACATGGAGCTTGGCGGTGGCGGCGACGACGGTTGGCCATGGAAATGCTCCTCTCCGGCGACCTTGCCCATTTCCTCCATTCTCCACCAAAAGCTTCGATCCAAAGGTCGATTTCGACTGCTTGCCAGCTTCTGAAGCTAATGAGATGGTCAAATGGGAGTGGGGAGGAGAGTATAAGGGAGTTTGAACTAAGAGGCCCACGTTTTTGGTGTTTTGTCCAACCAATCAGCTGTACACCTGCCCCTCTGCCCTATTCTCAGGTGCCCAGCAATCACCCAAGGCCCTAGGCTGATTGAGATGGAGTGGGGGGGCAAAGCTTTATCAATCCTCTTTTTGTCCCCTCTTTCTCTCTCCTCCTTTGCTTTTTAATGAATCATGCACACATGTGACATTTGCCCTTCATAACCAGGTGTCATAGGGTATTAATTTGATGAAGATATTTGGTGGGGTCACTTGGTTTGAGCTTGGTTCAAGTGTATGAGGGTTAAGTCACTTATTTTGGGCTATGTTGACCATGATTGACCTAGGGTTCACTTTGGTCAACAAGGTGAGTGAGTTGACCCCACTTGGGGGTCATGGGTCCCTTAACATCACCCAACATTGGTTGGTCCATGGTGGGGCCCCAATTGGTTCAATTTAATCAAAGGGTGTAGATTTGACCAAAATTGGTAAAGTTTGACTTTGGTCAATTGGGGTCAACTGGTCCCACCATGATGGGGTTTTTTGGTCCAATGGGTTCCTTAAAGTGTTTAGAGTGTGGTGGAAAGGTTAATTTGAACATTTGGAGTCAATTGAACCCCAATTGACTTAGTTTGGTTAATGTTGACTTATTGTTGACTTTGGTCAATTTCATGCAATTGGGTCCCACCCAAGTGCACTTCTCATCCTATAGGTCTCCCTTGGTGGTTAGGGTGGTATGTGGGAGGTCAATTTGGTGAATTGAGGGTCAATTGGCCTAAGGGAGTGGTATTGGGCTATGTTGATTTTGTGCCCTTGGTGTGCATTTAGCACACTCCACTTGGCCCAAGGGCCTTAGTGGCCACTATGCACACCACCCATGCCCTAACAACATTTATGGGTCTAGAAGGATTGGGGATGTTATAGTTACGTCATTAGTGGGGGCTGTTTGGATAAAACTGCACCACATGGAGGGGGTGTGTTCAGCGCCTCTAAGGGGGTCCTCATCATTTGCCGCCCAAATCCTCGTGGTTTCGAGTCGAATTGAATGGAGGGCGGAGACTTTTACTCAAAATCTAGAGGACGCGCATAATGTTTTGCGGTGGTGTCCGTACGACAAAATGTCTAAGAGATGCACAAGATAGGCTAGCCACCGGGCAGAGATCTTGCTTGTGGTTGTGCGCGTAGCAAGATGCATGGGAGGTGCATAGGGAGGAACTCACACAGGGTGTATCACATGATGGGAATGGTGCGAAGAAGGTGTGCACATGTGTTGCGTGTATGCAAAAGGGGGCGCCCGCGAGTTGTGCTCGCGTGACAAGTGCGCTCGCACGCTGTGCGCGCGGGGGACATGCGCTCGTGTGCTGTGCTCACACGGGATGTGCGCCTATGCGTTATGCGCACGCGGGACGTGCGTCCGCGCACCATGCGCTCGTGGGATGGCCTCCTGCGCACCGTGCGCACGTGGGATGACTGCCCGCGCATTGTGCTCGGGCGGGGAGTGCGCCCGTGCGTTGTGCGCTCGCATGAAGGTTGATCGCGCACTGTGCGCCTGCGGGACGTGCGCCTGCACATTGTGCGTGAGCGGGGAGGCTGCCTGCGCGTTGTGCGTGCGCGGGGAGGTTACCCGCCCTTTGTACGCACCCGCGGAGGCTGCCTGCGCATTATGCACGTGTGGGACGTGCGCTCGCGCAGTGCTCGTGCGTGAAGGCTGCTCATGTGCCATTCGCACGCGGCGTGTGCGCCTGCATGCTGTGAGCACACAGGAAGGCATCCCGCGCATTGCGCATGCACAGGGGTGCGCTTGCGTGTCGTGTTTGTGAGGGACAGGAGCTTCTGTGTTAAGGCTCGTACCTGCACGCTTTTTGCTCGTGAGGACTCGAGTGACTCCTTGACCCTTCAGGTAGTGAAGCGTTGTTCTTAGGGGAAGTTGATTCAGCGGCGCTCCTTATTCATTGTGGAGTATGTTGACATTTGAAAGTGACAGTATGGGATACTTGCAAGGGTGGGGGTGGAGATCCCCCGTACGGAGGCGTTGACACATTGTCGTGATGTAGCCGAGTTTGATATCGGAGTTCTCTTCAAGAGTGAAAGAGGGAGTTTGGTGTTGATGTGGATGAGGCGTGGCTCCGCCTTTATTGTTTTTTTGCACATTTGCATTATGTAGTGGCTTTGTACTCTATCTATGGAGCTTTGGTCGCTCCTTGAGCATTGCTTGATTGTTTGTCTACTGTTCTAGCCTTGAGTACTTGTTTGTGATAGTAGTGTTTTTGTGGTGTTGGAACCGATGTTTTGCGTGGTAACTGTGTTTTGTTTCTTTGATGTTGGCGGTTGGAGGACGAAACTCAGGTGGTGCGGGGACCTACTACGTGGGCAAAGGACGGACACTTCAAGCTGAGTAGTGGGTGGTCCGGATTACCGAACTGGGGGATGTCGCTGAGAGTGGTGGTGAAGGGCAGACCATCGAACATGGGCGATCGTGAGGGGGGCAGGCCCTGACGGCGTCGTGATCTACTGCGGCGAGAAGGGCGGACCTTCGATCAACAGTAATGGAAGGTCATGCGGGCGGGCCCCGAAGAGACGGTGAAGGGCAGACCTTCGGACCGCTGGCGAGCACGAGGGGGCTGGCCCAGGCGACGCTGAAACCTACTGTGTGGAGAAGGGCGGACCTTTGATCAGCGACATTGAGAGGTTGTTGTGAGCGCACTACCCGAAGGCAGTTGTAGTTAAGTAGCATGCTGCCCGGAAGCAGTTGTTATTAATGAGCGCGCTGCCCAGAGGCAGTTGCTGATGGTGGATGCACGTTTGACCTTACCCATTGTAATTTGGCAGGGTCTTACCGCCAAAGGTGGCAGGCCCTTGGCGATGGCTGGTGTAGGTTTGACCTTACCCATTATAATTTGGCAGGGACCAAACGTCAAGGGGGCAAGCCCCTGAAGATAGTGGGCGGAGGTCTGACGACCTTACCTATTGGAACTTGGCAGGGACCGATCTTCAAGGGGGCAGGCCCCAGACGATCACAGGCGGAGGTTTGGCGACCTCATCTATTGTAATTTGGCAGAGATCGATCGTCAAGGAGGTCCACTCGCCCAAAGTGGGGGCGAGTGGACCTATGGTCCACTCGCCCGGTTAGCTGAGTGGACCATGAGGTCCACTCGCCCAGTTCGGGTGGTGGACCTTGGTCCACTCACCCGACCGCCGACAAGGGGGGAGTAGACGTCTCATCTCCCACTCGCCCTCCCTGTTCTGGTCATTCAGGTTCGTAGTTGAGCTGCGGATAGCAGAATCTTGGCTATCCGCAGCCCAATTTTGGGAAGTCTATAAATAGACCCCCATGGGCACCTTGGGAAGGGTTGGTCTCCCCCCCCCCCCCCTCTCTCGCGTGTGTCTTGTGAGCAAGCACTCCCCCCCCCCTGTCAGTTAAGGTTGACGGTGAGGTGACCCTTAGTGCCCTCCAAAGGTGCCCAGACTCAGCATTGGCTTGGGAGGGGAAGCTCTCTGTGAACTTCCGGGTGTGTGGTGGGATCTCCTCACTGCAGCGTAAGGGGTCTATTCAAGTACTTCAGGTCTTCAGGTCTTCGTATGTGCAAGGTCCTTCGGCTCTTAGCGATCGGTCAGGTGTTCTAGCTCGGGTGAAGTAAGGGTTAGCTGCATACCCGTTGCGAATTTTGAGACCGGTTCTCTGGTTTCAACATTGCTGAGTTTATGTTTTATTCTTATGCGTGCATACATACTTTTTTTTCCTTTTAGTCCAATATGTTATGACAGGTGTTGTGAGCATGGTTGTGTATTAAGTCAAATTTGGTTGAACACTACACACACCAGCTCCTTTCCGACATCGGGTTTACCGCGGACATAAGAGGTGATTGTTATGATATTTAGTTGATATGTCCGCGCGTGTCAGGACCGACTCGGAACGACCCAATGAGTTTCGTGTCACTAGGGTTTAATGGCTCTACGCTAAAGATACTATATAAGGTCATTCCACATTGATGAGCCTTAGTGGACTATCTTGAGCGGAGCCTTAACATTCTTCACCTGTTCCGAAATAGAAGGAAAAGAACCCAGATCTATCGGTCTCTTGCTCTTGTTCAGTGAGAGGATCAACTGAAATCAGCCGAGTACAAGCCGATCTCACTCAGGACCAACCATCCTCTTTCCTCATTCAGACAGGCAAGATGTCATTTTCAACTACAGTGCAATCTTTTCTCATTTTCAACTACAACGCAAACTTTTCTCATTTTCAGCTACATTGTAAGCTTTCTCATTTTTCAACTACATTGTAAGCTTTCTCATTTTTCAACTACATTGTAAGCTTTTCTCGTTTGCTGCTTTTCTCATTTTCAACAACAGTGCAAGCTTTTCTCATTTGATGCTTTGGTCTCAAACTCCAAGGCGCGGTTCAAAGTCAAAAGTTTCCTTGACTTTTGACCATTTATGCTTGCAAGTTACAACAAGTAGAAATCGCGGTGAAAGTCCAATATAGTGAAGCTTAGACGGTGGATGACATTCTCATCTTTGAGAGCATCAAATTTTATTCGAGCCAACACTAGTGCATTATTAAGGATGTCGGCAATTGCGCGACACGACGCCAAATCAAAGAATGGTACACGATCATAAGCTTCATTTTCGGCACTTAGTTTTTTATTCACAGTTTATACACAATATATGTATATATATAAATTGCGTACTTACATTTCATTATTTTAGTGATCGCATTACTTTTATACGCGATAAAAGTTTTGATTACACCATATAACACTTGAATTAATTATTTTTGTTCAAGACGATTCTTCATTGCCCTAAAATTTTCAACTTAACATCAACATCTTTTTCAACTTAAAAAATCTATTTTTTTTATTTCGGATCAAAATATCCTGAAAATTAAGCTTAGGGTGTAAAATGTTAACTTAAAGGTACTGGGGGTGCAATATGCCAAATTAAAATATTTGAGATGCAATGTGCCAAAAAAATGTATATTCAGGAGTGCAAAATGCCAATTAACCTACATGTAACAATAAACCTTCTTTTAAAACTAATATATATACAAGTAAAGCAAAGAGAAATACATCGCATACAAGTAAAGCAAGAGGAAAAGTAAATACATGTTTACAATAGAATACTCTAAGACCCTAGTCAACCTCCTAGTGGTTTGAACATTGAGAGCTTGGACAAAGAACTTCTGAAATTGTGCTATATATAGAGGTGAAGGAAAACTAATAGGAGATAACATCAAAGAAAATTACACTGTTTTGCCATCTCTGCTTTCTCTATTTTTTTTTCAACAACTTACACTTCTCCTGCAAGTTTACCATCTATCTTTCAAGTAAATAACAAAATCCCTCATTTGCACCTTTTTGCACTTTGCACCCTGAAATATTAAATATGTCAATTTGCACACCCCCCCCCCCCCCCCCCCCCCAATTGCATTTCCTTTGACACTTTGCTGGGAAGAAGAAGACCACAATCAAAATTAAATGCAAGCATGATGTGGCCTCACAAACCTGTATTTTTAAAAGACTATATATATGTTGGGGTGCATTAAAGAAATGGTTCATGGCAGGATGTAGACTTATTATTGGTTTGGATGGTACTCATTTGAAGACATCAACTGGTGGAGTATTATTATGCGTTGTTGGGGTTGATGGTAATAATAACATGTTTCTTATTGCTTATGTTGTTATTTTAAAGGAAAATACAAAGACTTAGACGTGGTTTGTTAGTCTTCTAATGGAAGATTTGTGCATTGAAAACACTTATAGATGCTCAATAATTTTAGATAAGCAAAAAGGGTTAATGAAAGCAATTAATGAGCTACTACCTAATGCGGAACATTGGTTTTGTTTGTCGCATATGTACAACTTCTTCAAACAAAAACATAGAGGCATACAACTAAAAGATTTGCTATGGAAGACAGCATCCGACAAAACGCTTGTAAATTTCAATAGTGAGATTGAGAAGTTAAAAGCATGTCATAAAAAAACTTACGATGGGTTAAAGAAAAACATGAAAGTCATTCGGCAAAATCTCATGTTAGCACTTGGCCTAAATGTGATATGTTGCTAAATAATTTTTGTGAGGCTTTAAACAAGGTGATTCTAAAAGCTAGAGATACGCCTATAATAACCATGTTTGAGACTATAAGGGTGTTGCCATGAAGAGGCTTCACACTCAAAGAGACAAAATTTTCAAGTTTAATGGAGATATATGTCATTCCATACAAAAAACTTTGGAAAATAACAAAAAAATGCACACAATTATATTTTAGTGTGGTCATCACAAATTTAAGGTAGAAGGGTAGACGAGAGACAAATGGATGGTTGATTTGAGTTTTAGAAGTTGTAGTTGTAGGTGATGGGATCTAACGGGTATTCCTTGTGTGCATGCAACATCATACATATTTTATCGGAGGGAGAATGTTGAAGATTATGTCGAAAATTGGTATAGAAAGGTCATATTTATGAGGGTTATGAACACTTGTTGAATCCCATAAAATCACAAAAAAGAGTGGCAGTTAGCCAATTTGAATCCAATTGTGCTTAGTGTAATATTGACAAGAAGCCCAGGAGACCATTAAAGCATGCTAGAAGAAAAGAGGAAGATGAATTATAAGGGAAAAAATATGGAGTAAATAGCATGGTATGAAGTACACGTGCTCCAACTGTGGGATGAGAGAACGTACCAAGAAGAGTTGTGTTGAAGCCTTCAAAAGTGAAGAAACAACGTCTACTACGAGATCAAAGCAATCGGTAAACATTAATTTATCTTTTATTTCTTTTATCATTATGTATTATTCGATTGTTCTTTAATCATTTATATGTTACTATGCAGGTGAGGAGGAAAGAGTGATCGTGATCTAATTTATGCTTGTGGAGTTGATCGTGGACGAAGCAAATTTTGTGACCATCAAAGATTTGTTGGATGAGCAACTTAGAGTGATAGTTCTGCTACAATATGTTATGTAATATGTAGTTGTAACAGTTACTGTTATAGTATTTATGTAATATTTGGAGAACATGGAACCTTGTTGTAGTTAGCAGCTGTAATATTATAGTTCTGCTACATATTTATAGTTATTGTTGTTAGCAAACTGATGGAGAACATTGAATGCCAGACAGTTGTTGTTGTTGTTGAATGCTAGATAGTTTTTGTTGTTAGCAAAGTGATGTTGTTAGCCAAATTCTTGAGAACATGGATAGTTATTGTTGTTGGGCTAGAGAGCACACAAGCCCGATCAGAGCACCTGCAAATTAGTTCGAGCAAGTACCTGCACAACAGCTTCGCGGTATGCCGATACACAACCAAAACACAGTACAAAATAACAACAATAAAAGTGACACAGAGATTTAACGTGGAAACTCAGTAAGGTAAAAATCACGGGACGATCAGAGTCCAACCCAAAAAATAGCCACTAAAAATGTGTAAAACAAATACGCAATTGCAAGGCTTTCCCTCCTCGATCCACACAGGATCTTCACCAACTTCGCACCACACAATATTACATAATAAACAGTAGCAGAGAAATTGCAAGTTACCGACAGTGGCAGACGAGACGGATTACACAAATCCTCTCCAAGATGCCTCTTCGAATCCTTGCCCAAGTTTGCTCCAGATCCAATCTGTGTAAGCGAAGTATTCCTCATCAACGTCGTAGAGACGTCTGAAAGCTCTCCCCAAACTAAGACGTTTGCCACAAAGGTCTCTATAGAAACTCTTTCAATGCTTGAGATTGGAGAGAAGTGGATGTCTTACCCCTCCTCATTCATGCCTATTTATAAGGTCAAAACCAAGGGAGTAAAGGTGGTAGATGGCATGAGTATGAAGCTTCAATGAAGCTTCCCTCGGTCAAAAACACATGTCATGAAGCTTCCTCCGGGCACTTTCCTAATAGCTTCCTTCAAGAGCACACGTTGATTTCATTGTCAAATACGGCTACCCCTTTCACACTTGACATGAAACACATGCTTGAAAAGCATGATCAAAAGGTGGTTAGCCACTTTCACACTTAGAAGAAAATTATCTCATCAAATCTCCCCTTTTTGGACTAAGTGAAGAAACTTGTCATTCTGACAATCTTCCTTCAAATCTCTAATTTGACTCCCACTAGTGCCTGCATCAACATGTATCCCATTTGTTCAGTAGATTCAGAGCCACCAAATTTGAGTTAGTAGACCTCAAATCCACAGTTTACTCCACAAAGGACGGGAACTGTACCCAACAATTTATCACATATGCTCTTATGTGGAAGAGATCTCCATGTCAGCGATCCTCACACAATGCTAGAATTTTCCCCTCGACGCGGCTTTAGTAAGCATATCTGCTCCATTTTCATCTGTGTGCACCTTCTGCAAATCCATCTCTCTCTTCTCTAGAGTGTCGCATATTCATTGATACTGCATATCAATATGCTTGGATCTCGAGTGGAAGGTGGGGTTCTTTCTCAAATGAATCGCACTCTGAGTGTCACATAAGAGTGTATAGTGCTCCTGAGTGAAACTCAACTCCTTGATGAAATGCTTCATCCAAATAAGATTTTTCCCTGCCTCAGTGATTGTAATAAACTTTACCTTCGTAGTCGACATTGCAATACACTTCTGCAGTCTCGACTGCCATGAAACAACTCCCCCCTCAACCCCCCCCCCCCCCCCCCCCCCCCCCCGCAAATAGGATCAGGTACCCAGAGGTCAATCTTCTAGAGTCCAAATCTCTAGTCATATCAACATCAGTGTAGTCTAGTAGTTCTGGCTCACTATCTCCAAACCTTAACGTCAAGTCTGGTATATGAGACTACCAACTGCAGAAGCATAGGGGACCTTCTGCATCTCCTCTTTCTCCTCAGGTGTGCTCGGGCACTGGTCAACGGTAAGTCTAACGTGAGCTGCAAGCGGTGTGCTCTCCTTCTTCGTCTGATCCATACTAAATCTCTGTAGCACCTTCATGATATATATTTCTTACGATAACCAAAGTAACTTGGAGCCTCTATCTCTACGAATATGCATCCACAGGATGGTCTTCGCAGCTCCCAAGTTCTTCATCACAAATGTTGAGCTCAATTGCTGCTTCAACTCAATGCGGGTAGTGCTCCTCCCGACTATCAGCATGTCATCAACTTAAAGGAGTAAAATAATGAAATCATCTGGAGTGTACTGCTTCAAAAACACACAGTGACCAAGGGTGGTCCTCCTGAAGTCGATCTCCCCCATAAAAGAATCGAACTTCTTGTACCACTATCGCGGGCCTGCTTCAGGCCATATAAGCTCTTCTTCAGACGGCATACCAGGCTCTCCTTCCCTTTGACCCCGAATACTTCAGGTTGCTCCATTTAAAGCTCCTCCTCAAGATTGCCATGCAGAAAGGCGGTCTTGACATCCATCTGCTCAATCTCTAGGTCGAGGCTCGCAGCAAGGCCAAGAACAACCCGGATAGATAACATCTTCACAATAGGAGAGTAGATCTTATCGAAATCAACTCCATGTTTTTAACTGAAACCCTTCACCACTAATGTGGCCTTATATTTGAGTGGTGTCAAGGAGTCTCCCTGCTTTACTCTGAAGATCTGCCGATTCTTCAGAGCTTTCTTGACCTTAGGCAATCGTACCAGCTCATAAGTATGGTTCTCATGCAGAGATTGCATCTCCTCCTGCATAGCAATTATCCACTCTTTCTTATCTGGGCTCTGCACTGCTTTATCAAAGCACTCGGGCTCCCCCGCATCAGTTAACAAAATTTACTCAGTAGCAGAGTATCTCAAAGATGGTTGTCTGACTCGATCAGACCTCTGTGGAGCGAGATAAACTGCTGGTATAGGCACATCATCAGTGATGTACTCTGTAGGCTCTCCAACAGTCGTGTCCTCATGACCTAGAAGTGGCTCAGCTCCCTACATTGGATCAGGCGCTGCGGCCTCCTCAGTATCATCATCTCTAGTCATAGGAGACTCTGCATCAGTACGAGAGTCAGCCTTCTCAATCTTCTCAGGATCAACCATAGTTTGATCCTCACGAAATATAACGTCGCGACTGCATACAAGTTTCTTCTCAACCGGATCCAAGAACCTGTAGCCAAACTTGCCACTGCGTCCATATCCCAAAAATATGCATTAACTGGTCTTGGAATCCAACTTTGATCTTTCATCTCAAGGTACGTGCACAAAGGCTTTGCCCCCAAAGACCCTTGGGTGACTATACGAAGGGTCCTTCCCGTACCAGACCATATAAGGAAAATCCTCCTGTAATGCATAATTGGAAGATAAGTTGATGATGTGTGCAGTTGTGTATAAAGCCTCACCCCAAAACATGTCAGGTAACTTTGACTCAGATAGCATGCACCTCACCCTCTCCATCAAGGTCGTGTTCATTCTTTCAGCTACATCATTCAGTTACCGTGTCTTGGATGGAGTCTTTTTATGTCCGATCTCTTGCTCTTTGTAGTATTCATCAAATGGACCAATATACTCTCCCCCATTGTCGGACCTGATGCACTTTAGCTTCTTCCCGGATTGCCTCTCCACCTCAGCGTGAAATTTCTGGAAAGTATCGAGAACCACATCTTTATTCTTAATGGCATAGACCCAAAGTTTTCTCGAGTAATCATCAATGAACGTCATAAAGTAAGATGCTCCTCCTCTTGTATGGACCTTCAGTGACCCGCAAACATCAGTATGTACGAGCTCTAGTGGCTCGGATCTTCTGGTGGAAGTGTGGCTCTGGAATAATACTTTATTCTGCTTCTCAGTCATGCAATGGTCGCATCTCTCTAACTGATCTACAGATAGATCAGAGATCATCTTCTTTCGGGAGAGACATCATGGACCCTTCTGGCTAATGTGACTCAGTCTTCTGCGCCAAAGGGATGTGGATGCCCCATCTCTAACGGTGTTGGCCTGAGCAGCTTCAGGTCTCCCATCCATGTAGTATAGGTTAGTGTCTCTATAAACTCTGGCCACTACCTGCGACTCCTTGATTAACTTCCAAAAATCTCCACCAAATATACTTAAATGTCCCTCATCACCTAGCTTCCCAACTGAAACAAGGTTAAAGCGGATTTCAGGTACATGTCACACATCTCTTAGGATCATCAATCCTCTAGTGCTCATCTTCGTGCATATCTCCTCTTCCGATGACTTTAGACGTGTCACCATTGCCCATCCTAAGCACTCTGTAGTCATGAGTGGTGTAGGTGGAAAATAACTCTCTATTGTGGGATACATGTGCAGAAACACCTGAGTCCACAATCCAGCTTCTATCATCGCACGAGAGTGTAGAAGTGATGTCATCTCCTATAATGATGACAACATCATCCTCTACTGAAGTGATGGCCGCCGTGTGAGTGTATGTCTTCTCATTTGAGGACTCTCCCTTCTTCTTCTGGTCATTCTTCAGAGTGTAACAAAACTTCTGAATATGACCCTTCTTGTGGCAATAGTGACACTACGCATTCTGATAGTGAGACTTAGATTTCCCTCTGCTTTGTCTCCTCTCGCTATTCCTTTCTCTACTCTTTCTCCTGTCTCTCCCCTTGTGCTCAGTGTAGAAGATGTCAACTCGTGAAGAAGAGTCTGATATCCCTTGAGACTTCCTTGTCACCTCTTCATTCAGGATGCGACTTTTGGCAATTTCCATAGTAATGATGCCACCAGGAGAAGACTTGATCAAAGAAACTCTGACCATCTCCCAAGAGTCTGGAAGAGACTTCAGCAGCCACAATGCGTTGACCTCATCCTCGAACTTACCTTTATAGCAGTAAGACGGTCAATGATTCCCAGGAACTCGTTAACATGATCCAGGATAGGGGATCCCTCTCTGTATCTGAACTCCCCCAGCTTCTTCAGTAGATATAGCTTGTTGATGCCAGTACTCTTGACATAAAATGTTTCCAAGGTCTTCCAAAGAATTTTCGTGTCAACGATACTCGCGACATGATTGTAGACGTTCAGCTTCACGAACCATCTGATGAATCTGCATAACTTATGGTGCTCCACCTGTAACAGTCCTGGCCCAAGCCCATCCGGGTCACTGACAACCCCAGGAACTGCCGGCACCGATGGCCCAGGCCCATTCTGGGACGGCCTGACCAAGCCCATCCGGGTCACTGGCCCCTCCCTAGGACACTGTACCGCCAGTTCAGCCTGACCACAACTGGTCAACAACAAGCATGCAGGTCGTCCACCCCAACCCCTCTCTGGCCTGCCACAGGGCACAGCGGGTTGTTGGAGGGGGGGGCACGAACCCACGCCCTCCCTTTGATGAGTATTGAGCCAGTTAAGCGGTAGCGCGTGGACTTCCCAGGAGGTCACCCATCCCGTGACTACTCCAGCCTGAGCATGCTTAACTACAGAGTACTTTCACTTCTCATCACCAACTGAGCTGCAGCCAGAGAGGGGTTGGGGTGTACGGCCTGCAGGCTTGTTGTTGACCAGTTGTGGTCAGGCTGAACCGGTGGTACAGTGTCCTAGGGCGGGGCCAGTGACTCGGATGGGCTTGGTCAGGCCATTCCAGAATGGGCCTGGGCCGTCGGTGCCGGCAGTTCTGGCCTAGGGGCCCGGGTCTGGCTAGCCAGGACTGTTACAAAAAGTGCACTTTTTGTAACAGTCCTGGCCCAAGCCCATCCGGGTCACTGATAACCCCAGGAACTGCCGGCACCGACGGCCCAGGCCCATTCTGGGATGTCCTGACCAAGCCCATCCGGGTCACTGGCCCCGCCTTAGGACACTGTACCGCCAGTTCAGCCTGACCACAACTGGTAAACAACAAGCCTGCAGGCCGTACACCCCAACCCCTCTCTGGACCACCACAGGGCACAGCGGGTTGTTGGAGGGGGGGGGCACGAACCCACGCCCTCCCTTTGATGAGAATTGAGCCAGTTAAGCGGCAGCGCGTGGACTTCCCAGAAGGTCACCCATCCCGTGACTACTCTAGCCCAGCTCAGTTGGTGATGAGAAGTGAAAGTACTCCGTAGTTAAGCGTGCTCGGGCTGGAGTAGTCACGGGATGGGTGACCTCCTGGGAAGTCCACGCGCTGCCGCTTAACTGGCTCAATTCTCATCAAAGGGAGGGCGTGGGTTCATGCCCCCCCCCCCCCCTCCAACAACCCGCTATGCCCTGTGGCAGGCCAGAGAGGGGTTGTGGTGTACGGCCTGCAGGCTTGTTGTTGACCAGTTGTGGTCAGGCTGAACTGGCGGTACAGTGTCCTTGGGCGGGGCCAGTGACCCGGATGGGCTTGGTCAGGCCGTCCCAGAATGGGCCTGGGCCATCGGTGCCGGCAGTTCCTGGGGTTGCCAGTGACCCGGATGGGCTTGGGCCAGGACTGTTACAAAAAGTGCAAGCCCATCCGGGTCACTGGCAACCCCAGGAACTGCCGGCACCGATGGCCCAGGCCCATTCTGGGACGGCCTGACCAAGCCCATCCGGGTCACTGGCCCCGCCCAAGGACACTGTACCGCCGGTTCAGCCTGACCACAACTGGTCAACAACAAGCCTGCAGGCCGTACACCCCAACCCCTCTCTGGCCCACCACAGGGCACAGCGGGTTGTTGCAGGAGGGCACGAACCCAACAGCTCAGTTGGTGATGAGAAGTGAAAGTACTCTGTAGTTAAGCGTGCTCGGGCTGGAGTAGTCACGGGATGGGTGACCTCCTGGGAAGTCCACGCGCTGCCGCTTAACTGGCTCAATTCTCATCAAAGGGAGGGCGTGGGTTTGTGCCCCCCTGCAACAACCCGTTGTGCCCTGTGGCAGGCCAGAGAGGGGTTGGGGTGTACGAACTGCAGGCTTGTTGTTGACCAGTTGTGGTCAGGCTGAACTGGCGGTACAGTGTCCTAGGGCGGGGCCAGTGACCCGGATAGGCTTGGTCAGGCCGTCCCAGAATGGGCCTGGGCCGTCGGTGCCGGCAGTTCCTGGGGTTGCCAGTGACCCGGATGGGCTTGGGCCAGGACTGTTACACCACCTTCCACTTATTTGGATCCATGTCTTTAGGCATCTCCTCAAAGATAGGAGCATGTCATCCCTTGATGTAGATGAGATCTTCCATGAGTAAGTGTCACTGATGATAATTTGCGCAGTTTAATTTCATCATTTGCTCAGAACTTGAACCTGAAGTAGACTCCATTATCCTATGTCAATTATTCGGACTGACCTTAGTTCTCTGAGTCGATTATTTTCAAGAACAAAATCAAAGAGGATAGGGAGCGAACTAAAAGTCGTCACCTACCGCACTCGATCACCAACCCGAAATATTTGATCGGCTCACCTCAAATCTCAAATAGGTCAGCCTGATAACTACTCTAATAATGAACCTACCTATGATACCACTTATTAGGCTAGAGAGCACACAAGCCCGACCGGAGCACCTGCAAATTAGTTCGAGCAAGTACCTGCACGATCGCTTAGCGGTATGCCGATACACAACCAAAACACAGCACAAAATAGCAACAATAAAACTGACATAGAGATTTAACGTGGAAACCCAATAAGGTAAAAAACACGGGACGATCAGAATTCAACCCGGAAAACCGCCACTAAAAATGTGTAAAATAAAAATGCAATTACAAGGCTTTCCCTCATCGATCCACACGGGATCTTCACCAACTTCGCACCACACAATATTACACAATAAATAGTAGCAGAAAAATTATAAGTTACCGACAGTGACGGACGAGACGGATTACACAAATCCTTGCTCAAGTTTGCTCCATATCCAATCCATGTAAGCAAAGTATTCCTCATCAATGTCGTAGAGACGTCTGAAAGCTCTCCCCAAACTAAGACGTTTGTCACAAAGGCCTTTGTAGAAACTCTTTCAATGCTTGAGATTGGAGAGAAGTGGATGTCTTACCCCTCCTCCTTCATGCATATTTATAAGGCCAAAACCAAGGGAGTATAGGTGGTAGATGGCATGAGTATGAAGCTTCCTTCGGTCAAAAACACTTGTCATGAAGTTTCCTCTGGGCACTTTCCTAGAAGCTTCCTTCAAGAGCACATGTTGATTTCATTGTCAAAGACGGCTACCCTTTTTCACACTTGACATGAAACACATGCTTAAAAAGCATGGTCAAAAGGTGGCTAGCCACTTTCACACTTAAGAGAAAATTATCTCGTCAGCTGTTGTTAGCTAATTATTATAGTTACTGTAATATTATAGTTCTGCTACAATATTTATGTAATATTTGGAATTAGATTTCGAAATTACCATATATTTCCTACATTTGCATGTGGAATCTTGATGCATAATGCTAACACGACAAACAAACTAATTGTTTCAATGGTGAAGAGAGAGGTATCATCATCATCATTAAAAAAAATGCAAAATGCAAATCGTAAAGGATTTGGGGTGCAAACATCAATTTTATTGGCGTGTGCAAATAGCCATATACAAAATCGGTGCATAACGCCAATGAAATGATTTGGGGTCCAAAATGCCAATTTAATGAATTTTGGGTGCAAAACGCCAATTTAAGGGATTTTTGCCTAATTTGGACTAAAATACCCCTTGAATTTAAGCCTGCGGTGCAAAGTGCCAAAGAAAATGCAAATGGTGGGTGAAAGTGTCATTTTTAATATTTCGGGGTGCAAAGAAAATGCAAATGTGGGGGTGCAAAGTGTCATATTTAATATTTCCGGGTGCAAAGTGTCATATTTAATATTTCGGGGTGCAAAGTGTAACATCCCCCAGACAGCTAAACCCCTAGGTGAATTTGTCATGACAAGGTCATGACAAGGCCCTGGTAGTGTAGAAATCCCTTTAACTTGGACAAAAATTAGGGTTGAAAGTGCCTTGGTCTGCAAATAGTAAATTGCAGCTACCTTACCTAGGGTTTGACCTAGGGGCCTTAACTTGACCCAGTGACCCCACCACAACGTTCCTAGACCATTTAGGAGCCCAGGGGGACATTCAGAATCCATTGGGGCCAGTCAAACAGGTCAAGTTGACCAAAGTCAACCCTAACCCTAATTAGGTCAAAAGGGTCATTTCCCTACTAAGTGCCCTAATTGACCACTACCATATTAAATTGACCATACCCATAGTGTTATAATATCATAGGGGACCCAGTGGAACAAAAATCCCCATGACTGGGTCAACCCTAGGGCTCAATTTGACCAAAGTCAACTTAGCCTATTTTGGTCAAATCAACTCATATTGGGTCAACTAAGGCTCATGTGACCAAATTGACCCCACCAGTAGTTTCTAAATTTAATTTGGAGTCCAATGGACCCAAAAGCCCCATCCTAGGGTCACCCAATTGGTCAATTTGACCAAAAGTCAAACTTGCCCAAATTAGGTCAAATCACTTAAACCTAGCCCAATCCCTTTGGGCTAGCTCAATTGAGTGGTCAACCAGCCTAGTAGGCTGATATTAAACACAGGAGAGAGTGGAAAATCGGCCATGGTGATTAGGAGAGAGAAAATGGGGGTTTTCCCCAATTTTGAGGAGAGAGAAAGAGGTCATTCATGGCCATTAAGGTGACACACCCCTTGACATCCCTCCATTACACTCCCATTCATCTTCTCTGATGAATTTGAGAAGATTCCAGCCGTTTCTAGGGGCAACTAGGGCAGGGGGGATGCATAGGGTCGGCCATGGGGAGGGAGGTGAAGAGGCCAATAATGGCACATGGGGTTAAAGCCACCATCACCCCCAATTAATCCCCCTATCACCTTCACAGCCATCAGAGGAATGAAAACCCCACTTTCCCGAAGACATTGAGCCATGTATGCAAGGATGGCCATGGCACCCAAGATTGGAGGAGGAAAAATGGTGGCCGGCGATTGGAGCCACCAAAACCCCCAAAACAGGTCCGGTTCTCCTCCTCTTCTCCAGTGGGTAGATCTAGATCGAATTAGGCGGAGAAATCGAGCTCAACTGAGCCGATACGGCGAGAAAAATTTCAGATTTTCATGAAATTTCATGGTGGCGGGTTCGCCGGAAACGGCCTCTCCGGCGGCCGTGCCGCCGCCTGGCGTTAGCCACCACCTCAATGGAGGTGGTGGTGGTGGTGGCCGACCAGGGAGGTGGCCGGATGGCCGGCAATTGCCGCTGGAAAAGCTACAGGAAATAGGAAAAATTCGGACTGGTTTTCGGGGTTGGAGAAGATGAACAGTGCCACTATTTTATAATAATGTTTTATTTAATTGTTTTATTCTTATTATTATTCAGTGAATGGTTTTAAATTTTAAAAATACTTACAGGCCCCTACTGAAAAAGTGCCCAACATAAAGGTTGTAGCCCTTAACCTCTAGTTTAATTTAAAATTAATTTCACCCAATATGGTTGAGTGGTTTAACCTCAGCACCCATTTTAGTGCAAAGTTTGACTGAACTTTGGATGGGTCTCCACACTAAACCACTAGTCCAAATGACTTGAAATTTGGAATAGGAGTGAGTCATGCCAATGACATTAACATATCCAAAAATGGGATTTCCATGTGCTCGTGATCTTGTTCGTGATGGTGTTGCTGTTGGTGTTGTTGTCCTCCGCCCTTCGGCGTTTGAAGACGGTGATGATCGTTGCCGCAAGCTGGAAGCGGACAAGGGTTATGGAAGCTACCGCGACGCATCAGTGTTACCGTCGTGGGGTAACCTCCAGGAGTAACGTCAGAAGATGGCTGCTGGAAGCTACCTCCAGGCGGTAGTATTATCGTCGGGCGACATCGTCCAGTAACTGCTTAAGTGATCTGTAATTCCATAATTTCCTATTTTCCTATTTCAGGTTATTTTGATGGCCATGATGTGTGGCCTAGATTGAATGTTGTAAGACTATTTAAGCTTGTTTTATTCTTAATGATGAGGTAGAATGAGATTAAGAAAAAAAAACCTAAGCAGCTAACCCCCTTTCTCCCCCCGATCGGGTTCTCTCCCTCCCGGCGTGCGCACCGTTCCTCTTTCCCCTTCTCTGGTGATCTCTTCCCCTTGGCGTGCGTCGTCGTTCCTCCTTCCTCTTCTCCGGTGATCTCTTCCCCTTGGCGTGCGTCGCCGTTCCTCCTTCCTCCCCGCTGAGATTCGGCCTACCCTCTCTTGGCCGCAGGCCACCCTATCCCCTTCTCCGTTCCCTCTCACGGCAAGCCTCGGCCGCCCCTTCCTCCACCTCCTCCTCCAGATCATACCCCGGCCCCCCTGTCTAATTGTTGCTGCCCAGGCTGTGAAGGAACTTGTTGCGGCCGGACCTCCTGCTCCAGCACCGATCAGCGCCGTTGTGGCCAACGGCCTGCTGCTCGACCTCCACTCTAGCGGTTGCCAGTCCACTCCCTGCTGCCCGATTTCAGATCTGTGATAGTGGTCGCAGCCCCTCTTGGTTGTCTCCGACAGATTTCCGTGGAATTTGGGTGTTGCTCTCTTCGTCCGGTGTAGCTACTTTGGAGCCGTAGTCGAGGGAACCTCCACCGTGATTTCAACAACCTGGCTCTGATACCAAATTGATGCAGGCCTACGTGTCGAGGCGGTTGTGGTGAGTGCAAAGCGACGTACTCTAAACCCGTGATGATCAATCTCACGCATTCACATAAGCAAGCCACGACAATATGAGTTAATACCACAGCACACACAATATTTAATCCAAGAGTGGAACGACCAAAACGGCGATTCAAAGAGGCCGTCCGTGCTCCCAAAACGAAAAACAAGGAATTGGGAAATAGGGTTTTCCGCACCCGTTAGGTCACAGTGAAATTGAAACGCACAATGCTACGGAAACTCGATTAAATCCACGAACTAACTTCAGAGCATTCGAAGGCAACACCCGGCCTCGTACACCAAAATAAATTACAAGATAATATAGAAGAACACACAAGGGGGGGAAGTAGAGGTTTCGTTACCCAGGTTGTTGAAATCACGGTGGAGGTTCCCTCGACTACGGCTCCAAAGTAGCTACACCGGACGAAGAGAGCAACACCCAAATTCCAGGGAAATCCGTCGGAGACAACCAAGAGGGGTTGCGACCACTATCACGGATCTGAAATCGGGCAGCAGGGAGTGGACTAGCAACCGCTGGAGTGGAGGTCGAGCAGCAGGTCGGCGGCCACAACGGCGTTGATCGGTGCTGGAGCAGGAGGTCCGGCCGCAACAAGTTCCTTCACAGCCTGGGAAACAACAATTAGACAGGGGGGTCGGGGTATGATCTGGAGGAGGAGGTGGAGGAAGGGGCGGCCGAGGCTTGCCGTGAGAGGGAACGGAGAAGGGGATAGGGTGGCCTGCGGCCAAGAGAGGGTAGGTCGAATCTCGGCGGGGAGGAAGGAGGAACGGCGACGCACACCAAGGGGAAGAGATCACTGAAGAAGAGGAAGGAGGAACGGCGACGCACGCCAAGGGGAAGAGATCATCGGAGAAGGGGAAGGAGGAACTACGCGAACGCCGGGAGGGAGAGAACCCGATCGGGGGGAGAAAGGGGGTTAGCTGCTTAGGGTTTTTTTTCTTAATCTCATTCTACCTCATCATTAAGAATAAAATAAGCTTAAATAGTCTTACAACATTCAATCTAGGCCACACATCATGGCCATCAAAATAACCTGAAATAGGAAAATAGGAAATTACGGAATTACAGATCACTTAAGCAGTTACTGGACGATGTCGCCCGGCGATAATACTACCGCCTGGCGGTAGCTTCCAGCAGCCATCTTCTGCCGTTACTCCTAAAGGTTACCGCACGGCGGTAACGCTGACGCGTCGCGGTAGCTTCCAGAACCCTTGTCCGCTTCCAGCTTGCGGCAACGATCATCACCGTCTTCAAACGCCGAAGGGCGGAGGACAACAACACCAACAGCAACACCATCACGAACAAGATCACGAGCACATGGAGGGGCCTCGTCGTCATCAGTCAAATGACCTCCAAACTCCACCAAATTTTGGTGGGGTGTTATTAGGGTCATGATAAGTCCCTGGTTAAAATTTCAACCCATTTGGGGTTGATTTGACCAGGCAATTGATTGGCCCAAGTTTCGGGGGCTATGTTGGAATTTAGTGGTCAAACCGCCTCCAATTGGAGTGGAATTTTGGCCACTGCTCTAACACCACCCAAATCACCTCCATGTGAGTTTTGGGGTCATGGGGAGTTGGATTGCCCTAGGACATGGAGTTGGAGCCCCTTGGTGTGCATTTAGCCAAGTAGAGATCCATTGGCCAAATGGGCCCATAGAGACTTGATTCTTCTTGGGGAGGTCAGTGGGATCATTTTGAAACCCCATGAGGAAATTGGTGAGCATTAGTGTTGATTTGCCCAAGGCCATAGGGTTGATCGCTATGGAGTGGAATTTGGGGTTGTGAAGGACATGGGGGTGTTTGTCCTTGGAGAGGAGTGTAATAGACTCCTCTGAGTTCTATGAGTGATATAACACCCTCACAAGAAGTTTGGGTGGATTTGGGGAAGTATGGACCCTAACCCTAGGGTAAACCTCAAGGGGGTACATATAGAGGTCAATGAAGGAAGAGGGGTCAAACCTTTATGGTTTGACCTAAAATTTTGGGGAGTTGGTAATGGTGACCAGAGAAGACTCCCCTGTGAAATTAAAGAGGTTTGGGGTTGTATACCTTAGTGAATAAATCCTTGTGTAGATTTGTAAATATTTAGGTTTTGGGTTTTAGGAGAGATTAACACTTAGGGGATAACTCTTTTTCTGTCATCAATATGATATATGTGTTATTATTTCCTGTAAATTCTATTAGAGCCATTGGAAGACTTTTGGAGGTCCAAATTATAATTATTCTTATTGTTAGCAATTTTTGGGATGATTAATTTTAGGATTCTAGCTTTCTGTAAATTCATGGAACTTTGCTGGAAGTCATTTTATTCCATTATAAACCCACAGTAATTTTCTTATAATTTTTGGATTGATATTTTTGGTACTTCTAGTTCAAATTGGAATTAATTGCAAATATGACTTTTGTGGAAATTACAAATGTAACCTCTCTGGAATGAGGTCAAAATTTGTAGGACTGGATATTTTAGTATGATTCACCTCTGTAAAAATTTGCATAGGGTTTGGAGTTCATATGAGGGTACCTCCTTTGGAAATAATTGATGATTAATGGGTTCAGGAATTTTTAATAATTGCAACCCTTGCTGGAAAATCATGAAAATTCATATTTACGGATTTCTAGGTACCCTTGATTTATGTAAAAATTTTAGTAGGCATTGGAAGTCAGAAAAGTGCACTTGTAGTTCAAACCTTAGGAGGTTGTGTTTTTTGGAAAATTGCTTTAAATATTAATAATGTTGGGAAAATTATGAAACTCTGGAATTGATCTTAAATAAGTAGCATGGACCCCCAATAAAAATATTGGGTCAGTGAATTGATTATTTAATGTACCTCCCTTCATGTGCATCAAAACATTAAGGATGATCTGCATTTAGCAATTTAGCAATTTTGGGGTTATGGGTCAATTTGGAGTGTAGTGATTGGAGTTGTGAGTGTTTATTGGTGATAATATGACTATGTGAGGATCCTTAGAGTTAATTAGGGTTTGATGAGTCCTAGGGTGGTGGGGTGTCACCCTTGGGGTAGGTCATCTTGGGATTGACGAAAGATCGTCTTTTTCCTATTGTGTCTTAAAGCACTTAGGCTTAATTCAGGTGAAACATTAAGAAGAGTTTTCTTATGGGTAGTAACTAATAATATTAAGTGTCTTGAGAAAGGGAGCTTTGGGGTGTCATCCCATTATAGTTCCTAGTACCGTAGCGAGCCCCTTACAGAGTAACCCTCGGGAAGTCCAAGATTAACCATAAACTGTAAGAGTAAAATGTTATACAAGAATAATTTAATAACACACTCACCCACACTCCGTGGTTCCAGGAGTTTAGCTGGTTTGGTGCTACGAGCAGTAGGCTCGGTGGTTGTAAGAGCGGATTGCTAAGTCAGGTGAGCTTGTGACTCAGTAGTGTTTGTAGGTACGGACGGGTTGGTTCGGCGAGCCGATGGCTCGGAAGGTTATTGATGGCGGGCAGGTTAGCCCGGGGAGCTTATGGCTCGGAGGTAGGTAGTAGAACATGTTGCATGTGCATTGAAGGTGGTGGGTCTTCGGTATTGGACGGTCGTTCACACCGACGTCAATACGTTGACTCGGCAAGTGTGGTATTTACACTTAGCCATGAAAGTCTGGTGGTCCAGCCAGTAAGAGTACGCAGATGCTCCGCGAGTTTTGCGTTGAGGCGTACGATAGGTCTAGGTTAGGTAGTGTGAATACCAACCTAGAGGTGGGCGAGGCCCAACCCACCGCTTCCGTTTGCCACTACGGGAGTATCCTGGGAGTCTTGCTAGCTCCAAAAAGGGGGAACTAAAGGTCTATGCGCATAGAGTCGTAGTGAGTGAGTTGTAGTTGTATGAACATAGCATAACAGCATATCTTGCATGTCATGGCATAAACATTGCAGTTCAACCCCTACCCCTATCGTATAAATTGGTATGGGAATTTTTATACGATAGGCCCTGCTAAACGACCCCTTGGTCTATAGGTTTGTATGGGCATTCCAATAAATCAATGATTATTTTTCTATTGTTTTCTTGTCTTTATTTAATGTTCCTTACTTGCCTTTTTACTATGCTTTTCTTACTGCTTCTTATATATATACACATGTGTAGCTATAGATACTCCTGTAGATTAGATCCGCCGTCACCTGCTTTTGTTTTTACCCCTTAAATGTCCTCCGCTTCCTCCTCTCCATACGGTGCCTAAGAGCCATTGGGGGAGGGGTGGGGAATTGGCTGAGTCTAGTTTGACTAACGGTCGGTGGACCATATCATTTTAGGGGTTCGAGGAGACGCGGCAACACCAGAGACCGTTGCAGACGGAGGCGGTCCAATGCAGTACAGGAGCTCAGGATTCAGGTCCAGTGAGTGATTAGGAGTTAGCTTCCGCGAGTGATCTTGTAGTGAGGATATGATGTACAGGGCATGAGCCCTTATTTATTGTACCTTTGTAATCTTTTATTCAGTTATTATCTTGTGGACATTCAAATATATATATAGCATGTGATTGTGGACTTGAGCTTCTTATTTGTTCATGTGTACCTTCTTCTTCGTGATCGAATTGGCCGGCAGGATCGGCGTTTTGTAGTGGCGACCTTCCCGAGCGAAGGTGTCACCGCAAAGCGGCGGTTCTTGGCCTAAGACCCGGTGTCTGGAAAAAAAATGGGGTCTTACACAAAGTGCCAAAATGGTGCAAAGGGGGGCAAGGTGCCAAAAACAATAAATGAAAATAAAAACAGTAAAGAGAGAGGCGCTAAGAAAGAGAGAGAGAGAGAGATTGGAGTCAATCCTAGACACACTACATAAGAGAAACCCTAGACTCCGCATACGGTAATTCTCTTCCGATCTAAATGAAACAAATTTTTTGCAGTAAATAATTTGTAGAGAAAGAAGTATCAGTTGTGAAGCGAAAACTGAGTTCGACTTCAGGACCAAAGCGTACCCAGATTTAAAACACATAAAGGAAATAATGAAATTAAAGAGCAGGCGAGACTTGTCATCAGAGGCCAAAATCTGCCGAAAACCTTCAGAGGAATGTGTTAAGATGGAGATCGAAGAAGCCGATTGAAAGTGCAGAATGGGAGAAGTCGGTTGGGAGTGCGAAATCGTTCACCGAGGAATGAATCAGAGGGGCGAAATGAATGGAGAAGCTTATCGAGGAGTCTTGCGATGTAGGATCAGAGGAAATGTTGATGTTTTGGTGTTGATGCCCAATGGCGGCGATGCAGAGGTCCTGCGCGCAAAATTGTCGTGTGTTGGAGGAACGGGAGATGAAGTAGAGCCCGTGCGGATTTCTTGCGTTGAGAGGGAAAAGGGGGCAGCGTGTTTTTGGTGTTAAACCTAATCCGATGGAGGTTTAGATATTTGATTGGACGGTTCAGATTAGTTGAATGACTTTTTAATTTCATTTAATTCGAAGTCACCATTTCTCTTTTTAGAATAGTATAGATAGATAGATATATTTACAATATTAAACGAGAAAATTTGTAAACGGTGAAACATTCAAAATTGTCACATACAGTCTTACTCTTTTAATCTAATGACTTAACATATATTATAATCTATTTCAGAAAATTTTAAAATACAATGTTCATTCAAGTAATTATATCATGATATCCTCAAATTAAAAATAATGATGAAAATTCATAAAATTGAAAAAGTTTTTACTAAAACTCATATACCTAATATGGTAGGTTGTCATAATTAAGCATGTCAACAGTATTTTCGATGAAGGATGTCATTAGGCATGTCAGCGGAATTTTCGAGGAGCTATCATTAAACGCATCAATTTTATTAAAGTTGGCCTAACATGCACGATAAGAATTTTTGTTAACAAAATTCCAAAATTAAAGTATAACTATTTTCCGCATTAATTAATTGATAGTGTACTTATTTTAAACTGCATTAATTAATTAATATGAGCGAAGCCTCATACCTGTCGCAATCAAAATACTGTCGTGATTGGTCGTATTAGTGAAGCTCTATGCCTCTTACTCGTATACACACACATATATACTTCTTATGACCGTGTAGCTCATAAATATTTTGGACCCAATAGTGATCGCAATAAAATACAAACAATAATCTTGGCCTGCCACAAGAAACCAAGATAAATTGAATAAATAAGAAACCAAGATAAATTGAATAAATAAGAAACCAAGATAAATTGAATAAATAAGAAACCAAGATAAATTGAATAAATAAGAAACCAAGATAAATTGAATAAATAAGAAACCAAGATAAATTGAATAAATAAGAAACCAAGATAAATTGAATAAATAAGAAACTAAGATAAATTGAATAAATAAGAAACCAAGATAAATTGAATAAATATGAAACATGATATAAAAAAACATATGAGGTTAAACTTAATGAGATTATAATAAAGATATGTATATAGTTGATAAGGTTGTCTTTGGCTCCAACTCTCTCACTTCTACTTATTATCGCATTGAATCATTCTGGACAAAGAGGTGTAAATTAGAGCAATGTTGCAGTCCTATAATCGTTATTTGCACTTCATTTGTACAACCCATATATCGTTGAGGGTGTGGAGCCTATTCGTGCCACGTAGGCGGAGGTCAAAGTCAGAGGTCAAAGTGAAGATAAAGTCAAAGTCAACCGGCAGGAGCATCTGAAGGTCATAGGCAAGTATGTGAGCATCCTCTTTCATACTCGCCAGTTAGGCGACGTCGGCAACATCTCGCAAAGTATACGAGATCATTCACTACTCGCCCAGTATGTGAGATTCTTCCATAGTCGGCAGGTCAGCATAGGTCACCTCGCAGGGGCTAGGTGCAGTCGCCTACATACCTCCCTCATGATTTGTCTATAAATAGACCTCCATGGATACCAGGATTTGCACCTCTTGAGAACCTCTTTTAGCACTACTTTTAGGAGACACCAGTGTTCTCTTGAAGTCTTGACCCATCATCCCCTACTAGCGATATACTCGCAAAGAGGTGCTTTCCTCGTACCAAGATCAGACATTTGTGGTTGTGGAGGGGATGTTTCTCTCAAACTTGCGGGTACATGGCAGGACCTCCCTACTGAAGCGTCATGGGGTCTGTTTCTAGTCTTTCTCTCTCTTCTTAGTTTTAGCATTCAGATCTGACTAGTCAGACCGTGGGATAAGTATCATCAGGTTGCCTTATAGTCCAAACTCTAGGAGTCGGTATTTTCCTGGCTTCAACACTTTGGTGCAGTGAGCGTGTACTGTGGCCAGAGGAGGAAAGTCCAGTGAGAGGCAAGATGGTGGAAGTAGGTGAGCAAGGAGTCAGCAACTCGCTAGTGGAGGACGAGTATGTGACTCGGGCAGATTTCAATGATTTCGCGCGACGAATAGAGGACACCTTGCGAGGATCGTTGCTTCCTAGCATGGAGGTCACGACGACCTCACCTCGTTACGTGGCTCCGTCGGAGGAGGGTGGACCGTCTAGGCGAGCAGGGAAGGAGACGATGATGGAGGAGCCAAAGCGACCAACGCACTCGTAATTCTATCCGGCGAGTTCTCATGGGATCTGGTTCCGCGAGGTTGAGAATCCTGTGAGGTACCAAGATACTCGCATGTTTGGGTATCATGATACTCGCAGATCATCGTCAGGAAGGGAGGAGCCCCTTCTGTGATGAGATCCTTTCTGCTCCAATTCCCGAGAGGTTCAGGGAGCCTCCCCTAAATTATTATTCAGGCAGAGATGATCTGATCCGTCACCTCCAGTGGTTTGATGATGTGGTTCAATCTGTAACATGACAGATGCTTTCAAGTGTCAGTTCTTCGCCATCACCTTCGAAGGGAAGGCAATAGATTGGTTCCACCAGCTGCCAGGGAGTTCGATCTATTGTTTCGCGGACCTGCGTCAAGGGTTGACATGCGGTTTGCCACCTCGAAGAAGAGGAAGAAGGAAACGACGTCCCTTTTCCATCTGGCGTGTACAACCCCCCATATTTGTCGAGCGAGCCTACCTTGACACGGACGAATTGACAAGTCAGGACCAATGTTTGAACTCGTCCATCACCCAAAGTGGGGCAAGTGGGGCGAGTAAGCAAGTGGGGCGAGTGGCGCACTCGCTCGGGTGGGCGAGTGGCGCACTCGCCCGGGTGGGCGAGTGGCGCACTCGCCCGGGTGGGCGAGTGGCGCACTCTCCCGGGTGGGCGAGTGGCGCACTCGCCCGGGTGGGCGAGTGGCCCACTCGCCCGTAGGCGAGTGGTCCACTCACCCGGGAAGGCGAGGGGAGGGGCGAGTGGACTGTGAGCGGACCCCTTGGGTTGCATTCGTCTCCCCCCTATTCGGTCAGGCAAGATTTGGGTCGCGTATGATATTTTTAGACAGCGGGAGTCGGCTATTGGCAGACCATTTTGGCTATCCGCAGCCCATTTTCAGAAATTCTATAAATAGACCCTCATGGACACCTTGGAAGGGGTGTTGATCTTCTCCCTCGCGTGTTACCTGCGAGTTAGCACTCCTACCCCTTGTTTGACTAGTTGATAGGCAGGTGTTCTTTAGTTCTCTCCAGGGTGCCCAGGCTCAGCATTGGTTTGGGAGGGGAAGCTCTCTTTGATCTTCCGAGTGTGTGGAGGGACCTCCTCGCTGCAGCCCAAGGGGTCTGTTTCAAGGTTCAAGTCTTTTTTGGTGCAAGTTCCTTCGACTCTCCGTGACTAGTCGCGTGCCCTAGCTCAGGTCAAGTAAGGGTCAGCTGCATACTCGTTGCGAACATCGAAGCTAGTTTTCTGGTTTCAACATTATGGTGCAGTGAGCGTGGAAGCAGCTGGTTCGGAAAGCCCTGAGTAAATCCCATGACTGGAAGTGAAGAGTCAAGGAGCTCACCCCCTCCCGGCGAGTACGTGAAAAAAAGCGATTTCGACGAGTTCAGAAAGTCAATCCTGGAGACTATGCGCTTTGCACTCGCCCCCACGGGCGAGTGCTCAACTCCACCGGTTCCCGTTCTCGCCTCGCATACTCTGGGCGAGACGGCACCAACCGGGCGACTCGGCAAGGAAGTGAAGGTGGAGGAGGATCAGACCCTCCATGCGCGGGTGTTGTTCCCTAGCCCAGCATGTGCCCTGCATCCTGGCGAAGAGGTCGAGCGAGTGTTGTCGACTCGCTAAGTAGGAAGGGGGAGCCCCTTCTGCAAGCTGATTCTATCTGCCCCTGTTCACATGGGTTTACGGAGTCAGTCATGTCCCACTACATGGGAAAAGATGACCCCCTCCAACACCTTCAGTGGTTCGAGGACGTCATGTCCATCAGGCAGATGACCGACGCTTTTAAGTGCAGATTGTTTGTCGTCACCTTGGGAGGAAAGGCGAGGGACTGGTTTCTTCAGCTCCCGTCGGGGTCCATTTATCCCTTCGAAGATTTGAGGTGAAGTTTCGCATTAAGATTCTCTGCGTCAAAGAAGAGGAGAAAAGGGGTGGAGGCCCTTTTCGAGATCAAGCAAAGGGCAGGGGAGTCCCTGGGAAGTTATGTGGACCGGTTCCAGGAGGAGGTCATTCTCATTAACGAGGTGCATGTGCATACTTTGCAACTTGTGTTTACCATCGGGTTGCGGCAAGGGATGTTTCGCATGAGTTTGGCCCATGACCCTCCTCTGTCCTACGAGGAGCTGATGGAGCGAGCAGGGCGTGAGATCGAGGTAGAGGCGACAAACCAGGAGTTCATGGCCAAGATGTCTAAGTGGACGGAAGGCGAAGGGAAGTCAGAGGAGGCTCAGCAGTCGGAGCCGAAAAAGAGGGAAGAGCCAAGTATGCATGGTTTCCAAGGACCTCCCGTGGCACAGGAACCAGGATCGGGGTTCCAACCACCAGCCAACCGACCACCCTGGAGGCCAGCAGGAGGGCCCCGCCAGGGCAAAGGAAGAGGCAATTTTTAGGGAGGTGGACACTTCCACGGAGGACAAGGACATTTCAACCCCCCGGGGTGGCGACAGGGCCCGAGGCCTGTGCATCCTCATCCCTAGCATGTGATGGTAGTTGGACAGGGCAGAAGAGGAGGAAGGAACCGCGTTGGTAACGACGGAGGCAGAGTGAGAAGAGAAATAAGGGAGTTACCTTTCCGTGACTTCCATCAGGTGGCAGGTCACGCGAAAACCACCTATCCTGAATTCTTGGAAGTCAAGGAAGGGGGAAGGGCCCCTGCAGGGGAAGTGCAAATGCTGCTAGGAGATGGGAGAGAAGAAGGAAGAGAAGAGGAAGAAAGGTGTGAGGATAGGGTGGACTCGGGGGCACTGGGCAGAATCGGGGTGATTCATGGAGGGGTAAGGATCGAGGCCACCCGCAAGAGGAGCCTCCATGCTATCTACCGATGAGGCGTCGCTTCAACCTCCCGAACCCTGCCCCTAGGAGAGAAGATCACGTTTTCTTCAAAGGATATGCCGGCGCACGAGGACCCCTTCTGCAACGCGCTTGTGATCAAGGCCGCGATGGAGAATTTCACGGTCTCCCAAATCCTGGTAGATAACGGGAGTTCGGTAAACGTTGTCTTCAAAAAATCCTTCGATGAGATCAAGGTGGAAGCGAGAAGGGTGGTCGCGTCGAACGGGCCGCTTTTCGGTTTTTCGGGGGAGAGGAAAAAAGTCAAGGGAGGAGTCGAGCTCCTAGTCACCTTAGGGGGAACGTCGAAAAATTGTTGGTTCATCATTGTGGATGCACCAGCAGCTACATCGCGATCTTTGGGCGTCCCCTCATCAGCGCTTTCAAATGTGTACCCTCCTCCTACCATCAATGCTTGAAATATTAGGAGGACTACAAATCCAGGTCCGGGGAGACCCCCAAAGTGGCCCGCCAGTGCTACGTCATGACGGTTAACACTATCTCTTGGAGGGAGAAAGCAGAGGAAGTCGATGAGGTGATAGAAAGTCTGGCCAGGTTGGGGGTAGCAGAGGAGGTGAAGGAGGAGGAAGTCATCGGCGTGGGCGGGAGGCCCGAGAAAGTGCAGGTCAGCTGCGAGGAGAACCAGGAGAAGGTCCGAGAGTATATCCAGCGAAGCATGTGCATCTTTTCTTTGAGTATCGTATGCATGTCTATCGTCGATGTATCTGTAGTAAATAATGAGCAACTTATCTCAATGGATTATCTCTCACGATATATTTTGTTTATGCCCAGTTAAGACAGGGCGCGGTGCACTGGAAGGTTCTCACTAGGTGGAATGGAAATATTTTTTGTTAAGGCCACGAGAAGAGGCCGCTGATCGGGCTCGTTGATGCCGGCAGAGCTGGACAACTCACTCGAGAGGCGGGATGGTTTTTTTTTGTTAAGGCCCCGAGAAGAGACCGTTGATCAGGCTCGTTGA
This sequence comes from Dactylorhiza incarnata, assembly GCA_033032865.1. Taxonomy (NCBI): domain Eukaryota; kingdom Viridiplantae; phylum Streptophyta; class Magnoliopsida; order Asparagales; family Orchidaceae; genus Dactylorhiza; species Dactylorhiza incarnata. The sequence continues at coordinate 3,045,443 of JAWHQI010000094.1, read as the reverse complement.
TGTCGGCAGGGCTGGACAACTCACTCGAGAGGCGGGAAGGTTATTTTTGGTTAAGGCCCTAAGAGGAGACCAATGACCGGGCTCGTTGATACCGACAGGGCTGGACAACTCACTCGAGAGGCGGAAAGGTTGTTTTTGGTTAAGGCCCCGAGAAGAGACCGCTGACCGGGCTTGTTGATGACGGCAAGGCTAGATAACTCACTCGAGGCGGGAATATTATTTTTGGTTAAAGCTCTGAGAAGAGACCGCTGACTGAGCTCGTTGATGTTGATAGGGCTGGATAACTCCCTCGAGAGACGGGAAGGTTGTTTTTGGTTAAGGCCCCAAGAAGAGACTGCTGACCAGGATCGTTGATGGAGGCAGTGCAGGACAACTCACTCGAGAGGCGGGAAGGTTGTTTTTGCTTAAGGCCCCGAGAAGAGACCGTTGACCAGGCTCTTTGATGCAGGTAGGGCTGGCCAACTCACTCGAGAGGCGGGAAGGTTGTTTTTGGTTAAGGCCCCGAAAAGAGACCGCTGACCGAGCTCGTTGATGCCGGCAGGGCTGGACAACTCACTCGAGAGACCGGAAGGTTGTTTTTGGTTAAAGCCCTGAGAAGAGACTACTGATCGGGCTCGTGGATGCCAACAGGGCTGGACAACTCACTCGAGAGGCGGGAAGGTTGTTTTTGGTTAAGGCCCTGAGAAGAGACCGCTGACCGGGCTCGTTGATGCCGGCAGGGTTGGACAACTCACTCGAGAGGCGGGAAGGTTGTTTTTGGTTAAGGCCCTGAGAAGAGACCGCTGACCGGGCTCGTTGATGTCGATAGGGCTAGACAACTCACTTGAGAGGCAGGAAGATTGTTTTTGGTTAAGGCCACGAGAAGAGACCACTGACCGGGCTCGTTGATGCTGGCAAGGCTGGACAACACACTCGAGAGGCGGGAAGGTTGTTGATAAATAGAAAATATTGCATATTTTTAATATAATTTCAAAGCCTAATTTGGGTATTTTTGTACATGCAATATGCAAATTATGTAAATAATAGCTTGTTTTTATCTTGTTTGTAAATATATGTAATTATTATAAGTATAAATAAATATTGATATATTTTTAATACATATATATGTGTATATGTAATAATAAAATGTATATATGTATATATGAGATAATAAGTATATATATATTAATATGTAATAATAATAAGTGTATATATAAATAAATAAGATATATAATAAAATATATATTATAATAATGATAAGAATATATATAAAAATAATAGTATATAAAATAAAGTATATATTATTATATATATTGAAATATATATATATATATTAATATGTAATAATAATAAGTGTATATATATTATCAATATATATAATAAATAAATAGAGAGTATATATTAAAATATAATCTTATAAGTAATTTTGTAAATTGAATGAAAATTAAATTAAAAAATAAAAAAATCTGTGCTGATCATAATAAATATATTTATTGCTCTTAGTATGTTGAAGGAGCCGCTTGGCTCACTGGTTCGAGTCTTGGCTTGCTCTGCTGCTGCCCAGGGTTCGAGTCCTGGCGCAATCATAATTAATCAGATTAAAGCTGCGCCGCTTGTCTCCCACTCTTTTTGTCTTTTATAAATTCTGACGCTAATATTATATATATAATATATCCCCTTATATTTCAGAACAGCGCGCTTGCTCCAGTGGACCTGACTCTGGCTAGCCTCCTTGAGGTCACGGGTTCGAAACCTGGCCAGCGCCTTTTTGCTGGATTAAATCCAGCTGCCTGCCCGCTGCCCACCAGCCCGCGCCCTAGCCGCCCCTGCTGCCCGCGCCCTGCCCGTGCCCGCTGCCGCCCTGCCCAGCCCGCCAGCTGCCTGCCCGCTGCCCACCAGCCCGCGCCCCTGCCCAGCCCGCCAGCTGCTCCTCCAGCTAGCACCCTTCCAGCCATGCTAACCGCACCCCCTAAGAGATCAATTCCAAATTGGCCTCTTCTCCTTCTAGAAGCCACCTTGTCTTCTTTATTTTTGCTATTGGCACCCCAATCTTTTGCTATAAATAGATGGGTTTGGCCATAGGTTAAAAGGTTCACAAATCCTAATAAGTTTAGGGGATTTGTGTTCCACCCTTTGTATTTATTGTTTTAATTTGTGTTTTTAATTTTATTTCCTCTCTTTGGTATCCATTGTCATCTCTTTGTTATGTAAAAATTTTTGGCTTAATAAAATAGAAAAGTGTTCATCTTATTTTTCATCTTGTTCTTCTAGTGTTCTTCATGTTATTCTCTTTTTTTCTTTTGTTTTGTTTTTCTTTTTTTTGTAATCTCTTTCATGTCTTGTTTTTTTTTGTCATTTTAATTAGAGTGTGTGTGTGTATGAGTGTAATTATCTTGTTTTTAGTTTTGTTATAATTTTTAGATGTTTTGTTATTAGTGTGTGTGAGTGTAGGTGGTTAATTAAATTGTTTTGTTTTGTTTTATTTTGTTGTTTTCACTTTCTTTGTCTCATTTTATATGTGTGTGTGTGTGTGTGTTAGTATAGATTTTATTTTATTTTAACTTAGTTTCATTTCATGTTGGGTGTGTGAGTGTATGAGTTTAATTGTCTTTTCTTTTATTTTCTTTTTTAATTTTTGTTGGGTGTGTGTGTGTATGAGATTATTGTTCTTCTTTTATTTTCTTTTATTTTAATTTTTTGTTGGGTGTGTGAGTGTATGAGAATAGTTTTAAATGCTTTCATAATTAGTTTTAAATGCTTTCATAATTAGTTTTAAAGCTTTGATAATTAGATTTTATGGCTTTCATAATTAGATTTTAATGCTTTCTTTATCGCTTTCATAAACTAGCTTTTCTGCTTTATTTACAGCTTTCATAGGTAGCTTTTCTGCTTTCTTTAAAGCTTTCATAACTTAGCATTTTCTGTCTTTTCTATCGCTTTTCTTGGTTTTTGCTAAACGCACACCAAGCCCGCGATTGTTACGTTTTTCTTTTTGTCATGCTTTTCTTTTTGTTATTCAAATTAATGCATAAACTTTCATCCTTTTATACCCGATAAAACAATACGCGTAGCTCGAAGTAACAATACTCGACGGGACCCAGGACTAATACGATTATATTATGATATTTATATCATATATATACTACACGCGATAGGTGCGCTTGCCTCTTAGCAAATTAAATAAAATTATTTTCTTACCGAATCTATTTCGGGAAAATAATTTTCCTATCAAGTTTTTGGCGCCGTTGCCGGGGAGATTCATCGATATTGCGAAAAAAGTTTACGTTATTGATTTTATCATATTTAAAAAAAAAAAAGCCAAAAAAATTAGAAAACCCCAAAAACTAAAAAATATATGCTTTTATATTTTTATCATCTTCAAAAACTCAAAAAAATTAAAAAACACTAAAAATTTCAAAAATATATGCTTTTGTATTTTAATCATCTTTAAAAAATCCAAAAAAATAAAAAACCCAAAAACTCAAAAATATTTGTTCTTTATTTTCTTTAAAACCTTCAAAAAAATAAAAAAACCCCAAAAAAAAAAATGATTTCTATTTTATTTTCATTAAAGCTTATTTATGCTTATTTAAACAAAATCAAATAATATTTTAATTAAAATAACAAAATAATGGAAAACTTTGAAACATAAATCTTAAAGAATTATTGGAATTTTTGAGATAGAATAATAGGTAGTTTTCTCGAAGTAGGAGTACTCGGTAGACCCGCGAGGGGATTTTTGTCGATATTTTGAAAAGGGGAAACCCTATTACTTTTATCCTTGGATTTCAATTCTTCTTCTTTGATTTTTATTTTAAAATTTCTCTTTATTTTTTATTTTTATAAAGTATAAAGGTTTTTATAAATATGCATATTTGAAAAATGATGAAAATATATTTAGGAAACTCCAAAAAAATAATAATATGTGGTTTTACTTTATTTATATATTTCATGCTTTTTGTAAATATAGAAAAACCCAAAATCATATATGATTTTTCTTTCTTTGTTTTTTCTCTTTTTTTTGTACTTATTTTTGTATGTATATAAATGTACATATAAGAAAAAAATATATGATGAAAAATTCTTAAAGAAAATCCAAAAAAAAATTTACTTAATGTATTTTCATTTTCTTTTTCTTTTTGTTTTTTTCCTTTTTTATCCCTTATTTTTACTTAATATGTATATATGTAATAAAATTAAAAATCAAAAAAAATTATTATGATAAAAACTTATCTTAGAAAAATTCAACAAATTAATATAATTTTGTATCTTTCTTTTCTTTTTGTAAATATCTTTTTCCTTTCTTTCTTTATTTCTTATTTTTATTTTTAGGTTTTATATATTTTTATCTTATTCAAAATCCAAAAAAATAATGAAAATATTAAAATCCAAAAAAATATATATATAGTTTTACTTTATTTTTGTAACTTAGAAAAATAAGAAAAAGAAATAAAAAACTTATATATTTATATACGATTTTAGCATTCTTACCTCCCCCCCCCCCCCCCTCTCTTTTGTAAATAACATTTTGTTATTTTGTTTTAACATTTTTTGCAGGTATTAATCCGGTAATCCGTCTCCAAAATAGGGGCGTGCTTTTTCCCCCCTTGTATTTTATTTTCCCTCTTTTTTAATGCTTATGTACATATATAATTAGAATTGTTCCTCATACTTAATTTCAACATTGGGGACAATGTTGATCTTTAAGTATGGGGGTGTTTAGCTCTTTTTGTAATTATTTTTGCCCCTCTCATATTAGAAAAAACCAAAAAATAATAATAATAATAAATTTTATATGTTGCAACATCTTTGTAATAATGTCATAACAAAAATGTGTTGCAACATCTTTGTTCCTCTTTTCACTTACAAAAAAAAAAAAAAAAAATTAAGAAAATAAATAAATTAACAAAGTTGTTACAACATAACAAATTATGTTGCAACTTCTTTGTCCTCCTTTTTATTTCTCTTTTCTTTTTGTAAAAAAAAAAATCTAATATGTAAATAGGAAATAAAATTGAAAAATCCATAAAAATTATATAAATCAAAATAAAAAAAAAATTGATGAAAAAAGTTATAAAAATTTTGTTATAACAAAATCCTCACACTTTTGTCATAACACAAAAAATATATATTTTCTTCTCCTTTTTCTCTCTTTCTTTCTTCTTTTCTTTGTTTTGTATTAATGTACATGTTTTTAATAAAATTAAAAATCAAAAAAAATTTGATGAAAAAAAATATATTAAAAAAAAAAAAACCAAAAAAGTATTTTGTATGTTTTTTTTTTTTTACTCTTCTTAATTTTTCTTCTTTCTTTTTGTTACTTTATTTTTATTAAGTGTTAATATATGTAATTTGTTATAAAAAATCAAAAAAATAAAAAAAAAAAATCCCCAAAAAAAAATAATATATATATATCTTAAAAACTCCAAAAAAAAAATGATGAAAAAACTTATCAAAAAATCCAACACAAAAAAAAGAATAAAACCCCCCACTTAGCTTTTTGTTACTTCTAAGGCTAGGTTAGGTTTATCTTTAAGCGTTTTCACTATTTTTGATTTACTAAAACCATTTTATTTGCATCATAGTTTGTAAATTTAAATCGAGGAATTTTGGTAGTAAAGAATATCTTGTGATTTTAATTCAATTTGAGAACAAAATTTTTAGCACTACCTCGAGTTAACCCTAAATAGATTCGCTTTTGTATTATATTGGCAAACCTTTTTTAGATTCAATTATTCTAACTCGAAACTTGTGAAACTTTAGGAATATTCTAATCTACTAAATTTTGCTCTCAAATCCTTTTTTATTATTCTAGTTTTTCTTTTGAAACCCTCACCCCTTTAGCTTGGCATAAAAAAGTAAAAGAAGAAGTTTTTAAAAGAAATCCTGTGTCAATGGGAATAAAAAGATTCCGTAAACACAGGCACCCAATATTGTTAAAAGAAATCCCGTATCAATGAGAATAAAAAATAAAATTCTGTAAACACGGGCATTGGGTTAAGTTTAAAAGATTTCAATTATCCCCCGTAAACCAACGCTGGGAACCAAAGTAAAACCACCAAAAAGGTGGGGTGAGAAGATAAAATTCATCACCCCTAATCCAAGCACTCTTCTTTTTGCCAAGGCTACCTTTTTCCCCTACCCCTTAGCCAATAAAATTGTAGGCTAGATTTTAATTTAAAAAGTTTGCGAGAGCATAATTAGTAGGTTTTATTCATTCTTAAAAATTTTCTTTAAAAAGTTAAAGTTTTATATAATTCTACTCTAACTAAAGGCGCCAAAGACTGCAATATTCGACGCTATTTAGCTAACTTTCGAAGTCTCGCTAAAACTTTTTCGCTCTTTTTAAATCATCTTCATAATTTAGGACTTACCTCTTTAAAACTCCTAAATTTATTTCGATCTCACTTTTGATTAAATAAAAACTTTAGTAATTAGAAATTTTATTAACGTCTTATAGGTATCCCTTACTTTTGCTCTGGAATAGCAAAATCTTAAGTATGGGGGTATTTGATAAATAGAAAATATTGCATATTTTTAATATAATTTCAAAGCCTAATTTGGGTATTTTTGTACATGCAATATGCAAATTATGTAAATAATAGCTTGTTTTTATCTTGTTTGTAAATATATGTAATTATTATAAGTATAAATAAATATTGATATATTTTTAATACATATATATGTGTATATGTAATAATAAAATGTATATATGTATATATGAGATAATAAGTATATATATATTAATATGTAATAATAATAAGTGTATATATAAATAAATAAGATATATAATAAAATATATATTATAATAATGATAAGAATATATATAAAAATAATAGTATATAAAATAAAGTATATATTATTATATATATTGAAATATATATATATATATATTAATATGTAATAATAATAAGTGTATATATATTATCAATATATATAATAAATAAATAGAGAGTATATATTAAAATATAATCTTATAAGTAATTTTGTAAATTGAATGAAAATTAAATTAAAAAATAAAAAAATCTGTGCTGATCATAATAAATATATTTATTGCTCTTAGTATGTTGAAGGAGCCGCTTGGCTCACTGGTTCGAGTCTTGGCTTGCTCTGCTGCTGCCCAGGGTTCGAGTCCTGGCGCAATCATAATTAATCAGATTAAAGCTGCGCCGCTTGTCTCCCACTCTTTTTGTCTTTTATAAATTCTGACGCTAATATTATATATATAATATATCCCCTTATATTTCAGAACAGCGCGCTTGCTCCAGTGGACCTGACTCTGGCTAGCCTCCTTGAGGTCACGGGTTCGAAACCTGGCCAGCGCCTTTTTGCTGGATTAAATCCAGCTGCCTGCCCGCTGCCCACCAGCCCGCGCCCTAGCCGCCCCTGCTGCCCGCGCCCTGCCCGTGCCCGCTGCCGCCCTGCCCAGCCCGCCAGCTGCCTGCCCGCTGCCCACCAGCCCGCGCCCCTGCCCAGCCCGCCAGCTGCTCCTCCAGCTAGCACCCTTCCAGCCATGCTAACCGCACCCCCTAAGAGATCAATTCCAAATTGGCCTCTTCTCCTTCTAGAAGCCACCTTGTCTTCTTTATTTTTGCTATTGGCACCCCAATCTTTTGCTATAAATAGATGGGTTTGGCCATAGGTTAAAAGGTTCACAAATCCTAATAAGTTTAGGGGATTTGTGTTCCACCCTTTGTATTTATTGTTTTAATTTGTGTTTTTAATTTTATTTCCTCTCTTTGGTATCCATTGTCATCTCTTTGTTATGTAAAAATTTTTGGCTTAATAAAATAGAAAAGTGTTCATCTTATTTTTCATCTTGTTCTTCTAGTGTTCTTCATGTTATTCTCTTTTTTTCTTTTGTTTTGTTTTTCTTTTTTTTGTAATCTCTTTCATGTCTTGTTTTTTTTTGTCATTTTAATTAGAGTGTGTGTGTGTATGAGTGTAATTATCTTGTTTTTAGTTTTGTTATAATTTTTAGATGTTTTGTTATTAGTGTGTGTGAGTGTAGGTGGTTAATTAAATTGTTTTGTTTTGTTTTATTTTGTTGTTTTCACTTTCTTTGTCTCATTTTATATGTGTGTGTGTGTGTGTGTTAGTATAGATTTTATTTTATTTTAACTTAGTTTCATTTCATGTTGGGTGTGTGAGTGTATGAGTTTAATTGTCTTTTCTTTTATTTTCTTTTTTAATTTTTGTTGGGTGTGTGTGTGTATGAGATTATTGTTCTTCTTTTATTTTCTTTTATTTTAATTTTTTGTTGGGTGTGTGAGTGTATGAGAATAGTTTTAAATGCTTTCATAATTAGTTTTAAATGCTTTCATAATTAGTTTTAAAGCTTTGATAATTAGATTTTATGGCTTTCATAATTAGATTTTAATGCTTTCTTTATCGCTTTCATAAACTAGCTTTTCTGCTTTATTTACAGCTTTCATAGGTAGCTTTTCTGCTTTCTTTAAAGCTTTCATAACTTAGCATTTTCTGTCTTTTCTATCGCTTTTCTTGGTTTTTGCTAAACGCACACCAAGCCCGCGATTGTTACGTTTTTCTTTTTGTCATGCTTTTCTTTTTGTTATTCAAATTAATGCATAAACTTTCATCCTTTTATACCCGATAAAACAATACGCGTAGCTCGAAGTAACAATACTCGACGGGACCCAGGACTAATACGATTATATTATGATATTTATATCATATATATACTACACGCGATAGGTGCGCTTGCCTCTTAGCAAATTAAATAAAATTATTTTCTTACCGAATCTATTTCGGGAAAATAATTTTCCTATCAGTTGTTTTTGGTTAAGGCCCTGAGAAGAGACCATTGACCAGGCTCGTTAATGCCGGCAGAGCTGGACAACTCACTCGAGAGGCGGGAAGGTTGTTTTGGTTAAGGCCCCGAGAAGTGACCGCTGACCGGGCTTGTTGATGCCGGCAGAGCTGGACAACTCACTCGAGAGGCGGGAAGGTTGTTTTTGGTTAAGGCCCCTAGAAGAGACCGCTGACCAGGCTCGTTGATGCTGGCAGGGCTGGACAACTCACTCGAGAGGCGGGAAGGTTGTTTTTGGTTAAGGCCCCGAGAAGTGATCGCTGACCGGGCTCGTTGATGCCGGCAGGGCTGGACAACTCACTCGAGAGGCAGGAAGGCCTTTTTTGGTTATGGCCCCGAGAAGAGACTGCTGACTGGGCTCGTTGATGCCAGTAGGGCTGGACAACTCACTCGAGAGGCGGGAAGGTTGTTTTTGGTTAAGGCCCCGAGAAGAGATCGTCGACTGGGCTCATTGATGCCGACAGGGCTGGACAACTCACTCAAGAAGCAGGAACTTTATTTTTTAGTTGAGGTCCCAAAAAGAGACCGCCGACCGGCTCGTTAACATCGGCAGGGCAAGCGAACTTATTTGAATAGCAAAAAATAGTGTATAAACAAGGTTAATAAAAGAAATTTCTTTAAAGAGTAGAAAGGATTACAGGGTTGGGTGCCTCGCCCCCACTGATCCATGCACAAAGAAAAGCAGAGAGGGACTCGCCCATACAAAATGGAGGACAACTAACTAAGCAGGGAGAGGACTCTTCGACTATCAGGCTGCAGGTGAGTTAGTCATGGTCAGAGGAAGGCGAGTCGAGGTGCGAGGCGGAGGGGAAGTGCTCTGGAAGTAGCATGTCGGCGGTAACTCCACTCCACTCATCCCGAAGGGCATCAGCCTCATGAAGAAAGTTGACCACGGTTTCGGCAGTCTTTACCACAATCTTCTTGCGGGCAACTTCGACCTCGGCAGGGGTGAAGTGGAGAAGCTCTGTCGTCCGCGAAGACTCACCCTGTCCTCCTACTCGACTCCTTGCACGGGCATCAGTAAACTGAGCCTTTAGACTCTCCACCTCTTGTTCTAACTCTTTGACTCACCTCCTAACCGAGTTAGCAGCATCCGGCCCCTACGATAAAAAAAATTGTATAAGGGAGAAGGAACAAAGAAAAAGAGGAGAGAATTTTCATTCAGGAGAGTGCAAACCAGGCCCCCTGATGACTGCTCAAGGAGCCTCTCGGTCATCTCAAGGCGTGTAGCAAGGTAAACAGATCTATCCTCAGCAACCTGCCTCCTCGTCTCAACATGCGTGAATCGCCTCGAGAGCTTAAGGCCTCGGCGAGCGGTCATGTGAGAGAGCTCGGTTGCGCGGAGCTGCGCCTGCGAACTTATGTATGCGAGGTCACGCGTGGAGGTCTCTTTGAAGGCGGCCGCATCCTGCCGGCCGTATAGACCATAGGTTTTGAGTTCTACTCGACGCCAGCTTCGAGAGCTGTCTGGGAATGTTAATTCGAATAGCACTCGACGCAACATCGAATTCATACTGACACATGCGTTGACTTAATAGTTGTTGCATGAATTCAAAGTCACGTCGTTTACCACTCGACGCAACATTGACATGTCGAGCGTGCTGTCACAACTTGGGGTTAGCCTCCGGAGATTTCTAGAGAAATCTAGGATCTTGGAGTATATTCTTGTACTAGAGTTCTAGAGACTAGTCTAGAAGATTCTTGAAAGATGTAGATACAAGAAAGAGGTAAAAAAGTCTAGATCCTTCCATCTTTTGGAGGGAAACCCCTTTGGGGCCTATATGAGTGGGAGAACCCCTCATTTGTAAATCATCCAAGAATTCAAGCAATCTAAGCATTCTTACTCTTTTCACTCTTGTTCTCTTGCTCTCTCTTTCAAGTGTTCACTTACTCATCTTCATCTTTCCACGATTAGTGTTGGAGAAGGCTGACTTAGCTAACTGCAAAGGGCGCGGAAAGGAGCTAAGGCCACACGCGACATTGTCAAGGGGACAAGTCCGTGACAGTTGGTATCAAAGCGAGGTTGACTCAGGTTGACTCTTGTGCGTGGTTCGTGAAGATCAATAGTAGATTGCTTTGGAAGGGAACAACAACTCAAGCGTTATTGACGAGTGCGGCAGGGTAGCCGAGGAGAAAAGAGATAGAAGGAATAAGAGAGACCAAAGCAAGGGTCGTGATGGTTCTAACATGGAGTAGAACATGGTTGACCCTGCTGAATTTGAAGCTTTACAAGAGGCGCATCTTACCCTTCATCGGAAAGTGGATCAAATATGTAAGTACTTTGACACTTTTCATGTTGAGCAAGAGAAGTTGCAGGCAGATCTTGACCATCTCAAGGAGCAAACTATGGGCAAGTCGGAAGGCGCTTTTGATACCATCATAAGCGACTTGGAAGAGCTCCTCACAAGTCTTGAAAATGAAGTGGATGACTTGCGTAGGCGAGGTGCTACAAATGGCGGAAATGGTGGAAATGGTGGAATTGGTGCGGCCATGGTAAATGCAAAGCTTGATGTTCCCAAACCCAAGAAGTTTGCGGGAAAGCTAGATGCGTTGGAGGTGGATAACTTCCTTTGACACATGGAGAAATACTTAGAAGGATATGACATCACAGATGAGGCACTAAAGGTACGCCATGCTGGTTATTACTTGGAAGATCTTGCTTCATTGTGGTGGAGTAAAATCCAGGCAGATATTGCAAAGGGACTCTACCAGATCGATACTTGGGAGGACTTCAAGCAGGAACTAAAAAGGAACTTCATCCCCGAGAATGTGAAGGATGAAAACTTGCGGAAGCTCAGGGAGTTGAGGCAAAAGGGAAGTATCGGAGACTATGTCAAGGAGTTCACCGCTTTATCACTTCAGGTATTCAATGTCCCCGAACATATCCTTCTCTTCAATTTCATCGATGGGCTGCAAAATTGGGTGAAACAAGAGGTCAAGAGGAAGGACCCAAGGACCACCAGAGATGTCATTGCCATCGCCGAGTCTCTTATTGAGTTCCAGCGTCAACCAAATCCTATCAAGGAGAAGAAGGACAAGGTGGGCTATGGAAAAGGTGGGGGAGATCGGTGAGACAACAAGTCGACGCACTTCAAAGGAGGATCAAAGACTTTGCCCAATCCAAGGAAAGAGTTCGAGGAAAGGAAGAAGAACTTCACACCCAGAGGCGGATGTTATGTGTGCAAGGGGCCACATCCGATGAGCAACTGCCCAAAGTTGGGATCATTATCGGCTATGGTGGAGAGTCAAAATGTCACCCCATCGGAGGAAGGTACTTCTTAAATGAGTTCATTACAATTGTTGAATGCTTTGAACGTGCATCCAACAAAAGCCGCGTCAAGCAAGGGGCTGATGTATGTGGAAGCGGTCATCAAGGGGAAGGCTACAAAAGCCTTGATTGACGCAGGAGCTTCACACAACTTCATGACCGAAGGAGAAGCCAAGAGATTGGGATTACAGGTTACGAAGGGCGGAGGTTGGATCAAGACCGTGAATGGTCAAGCGAGGCCACTAGAAGGAGTCGCACGCCATGTAGAGCTATGCATGGGCACCTGGAAGGGTCGCATGGACTTCTCAATCGCACCCATGGATGACTTCAAGGTTGTTCTTGGGATGGACTTTCTAGAGAAGATGCAAGCCATCGTCATGCTGGCACATCGCTCGGTTTGCATCTTGGAGGAAGGAAACGCATGCATGGTTCCAACGGAACAAGGACCATCAAAGGAAGGGCCGATACAGCTATCGGCCATGCAGTTGGCAAAAGGGTTCAAGAAGGGTGAACCAACGTACTTGGCCACCATAAAGGAAGAAGATGGTGGCTCGATGGAGGAGGTGCCTCCTATCATTGCGGACGTGTTGGCAAGAAATGAAGACATCATTCCCGCAGAGTTGCCATTAAAGCTACCACCTCGGCGGGAGGTGGATCACAAAATTGAGTTGGAGCCAGGGACGAAGCCCCCAGCTAAAGCACCATACTGGATGGCTCCCCCTGAACTAGAGGAGTTGAGGAAGCAACTCCAAGTTTTGCTGGAATCGGGAATGATCAGGTCGTCTAAGGCGTCATTTGGTGCCCCGGTGCTATTTCAAAAGAAGAAGGACGGATTGTTGTGGTTGTGCACAGACTACCGGGCACTAAACAAGGTGACGATAAAGAACAAGTATCCAATTCCTCTCATTGATGATTTTTTCGACATGATTGGAAGTGCAAGGATCTACTCCAAGATGGATTTGCAAAAGGGATATCATCAAGTACGGATTGCGGAAGGAGATGAGCCGAAGACCACATGTGTCACGAGGTATGGAGCATTCGAATGGTTAGTGATGCTTTTTGGCTTAACTAACGCACCAGCTACTTTATGCACGTTGATGATCCAAATATTCTGCCCCTACTTGGACAAGTTTGTGGTGGTATACTTGGATGATATTGTGGTATATATCAACACCATCGAGGAGCATGTGGAGCATCTTAGCCGAGTCTTCCAAGTGTTGCGGGAGAATGAGTTGTATGTGAAGAAGTCCAAATGCTCATTCGGACAGGAGGAGATACACTTTCTTGGTCATGTCATCGGACATGGGAGCTTGCAGATGGACATGGCAAAGATCAAGGCAATTGATGATTGGGAGCCTCCAACGAAGGTACCTGACTTACGATCATTTTTGGTCTTGGTGAACTACTATCGCAGGTTCATCAAGGATTACTCAAGGAGGGCAATGTCTTTGACGGACCTGTTGAAGAAGAACAAGGCTTGGCTTTGGACGGAGGAATGTCAAAGCGCTTTTGAAGACTTGAAGGCAGTGGTTTGTACGGAACCGGTGCTTGCTTTGCCGGACTTTAGCAAAAGGTTCGAGTTGCATACGGATGCATCGGACTTTGCAATTGGAGGAGTGCTAATGCAAGATGGTCACCCATTAGCTTTTGAGAGTCGGAAACTCAATGAGGCAGAACGGAGATACACCGTTCAAGAGAAAGAGATGACAGTCATCATCCATTGCTTGCAAGTGTGGAGGCATTATCTGCTTGGGGCGCAGTTCACCATCAAGACGGATAATGTGGCAACTACTTACTTCCAGACGCAGAAGAAGCTGACCGCTAAGCAAGCAAGATGGCAAGATTTCTTGGCGGAGTTCGACTTTATGTTGGAGCATAAGGCGGGGAAGACCAATGTCGTGGCTGATGCATTAAGCCGCAAAGCTGAGCTAGTCGCAATGTCCACAGCTAATGGGGAGTTGTTGGACATAATCAGGCAAGGGTTGAAGGAGGATCCCCTTGCCATACAACTCATGGAGTTGGCCAAGGAGGGCCAAGCTAGAAGATTTTGGGTAGAGGATGAGCTACTCTACACCAAAGGGAGACGATTATACATCCCAAAGTGGGACAACCTACGGAGGGATCTCATTAAGGAGTGTCACGACACCAAGTGGGTTGGACATCCGGGACAGAAACGCACGTTGGCTTTGATGGAGGAGTCATATTTCTGGCCACGGATGAGGGATGAAGTGGAGTTATATGTGAAGACTTGTCTTGTTTGCCAACAAGACAAGGTGGACAACAAGCAGCCCGTAGGATTATTGGAGCCATTGCCTATAGCGGAGCACCCTTGGGAGTCGGTGACGCTTGACTTCATCAACGCATTGCCAAAATCAGACGGGTTCAGATCGATCTTGGTGGTAGTCGATCGTTTCTCCAAGTATGGCACATTCATCCCCAGCACACGGGACACTACTGCGGAGGAGACTGCACGCCTATTCTTCAAGAATGTGGTGAAGTATTGGAGGTTGCCGAAGACTATCATTAGTGATCGAGACCCCAGATTTACGGGAAAGCTGTGGACGGAGTTGTTCAAGTTGCTCGGGTCAGAGTTGAAATTCTCCACTAGCTTCCACCCTCAAACCGATGGGCAGACGGAGAGGGTGAATTCTTTGTTGGAATGTTATCTACGGCATTTCGTGAGCGCCAATCAGCGGGACTAGGCCAAGCTGATGGATGTGGCGCAATTTTCATACAACTTGCAGCGGAGCGAGGCGACCGGGAGGAGTCCGTTTGAGCTTGCCACTGGGAGACAGCCCCTCACTCCGCATACGTTGGCGACCACGGCAGATGACGGAAGAAGCCCAGAAGCTTGGAAAATGGCCAAGCCTTGGGAAGAGCAAGCTGACGTAGCCAGAGCATGCTAGAGAAAGCACGCAAACGGATGAAGAAATGGGCGGATTCAAAGCGAAGGATAGTGGAATACACGGTTGGGGATAAGGTGTTGGTGAAACTTCTCCCTCAACAGTTCAAGGCTTTGCGCAGCTTGCACAAGGGCTTGGTTCGAAGACACGAAGGCCCATTTCCGGTGATTAAGGTATCCTATCGCCTTGACCTACCCAACTCTTTGAAGATTCATCTGGTCTTTCATGTCAGCATGTTGAAGTCATATCATGAAGACAATGAAGATCTTCAAAGAAGGACATCGCATAGAGCACCACCAGTGATGACCAAGGCTTTTGATCGAGAGGTGGATGAGGTGCTCACCAGGAGCACAGTGCGGAGAAGAGGTGTGCAACCTAGCACACAATATTTGATTAAGTGGAAAGGAAGGCCAGCATCTGAAGCTAAATGGGAGACACTTGAAGATCTCTGGCAGTTCAAGGAAATCATCCAGCAGTACGAGGCAACGAGGGCATCGCCAGGATAGGTGGGGCAGGATGTCACGACTTGGGGTTAGCCTCCTGAGATTTCTAGAGAAATCTAGGATCTTGGAGTATATTCTTGTACATAGAGTTCTAGAGATTAGTCTAGAAGATTCTTGAAAGATGTAGATACAAGAAAGAGGTAGAAAAGTCTAGATCCTTCCATCTTTTGGAGGGAAACCCCTTTGGGGGCCTATATAAGGGGGAGAACCCCTCATTTGTAAGTCATCCAAGAATTCAAGCAATCTAAGCATTCTTACTCTCTTCACTCTTGTTCTCTTGCTCTCTCTTTCAAGTGCTCACTTACTCATCTTCATCTTGACGATTAGTGTTAGAGAAGGCTGACTTAGCTAACTGCGAAGGGCGCAGAAAGGAGTTAAGGCCGCACGCGACATTGTCAAGGGGACAAGTCCGTGACAGCGCGCAATATTTGCTTCTAGAAGCTACATCGACTTATTTTGGCGCGTTGAATCTATTTCCATTCGATGTTGCTTTGATTAAAACCCTAAGCTACGACGAATCACCTTATTTTAAGCAACTCGGGTGTTATATCATCTTACGCTTTCGATTTTTCTCTCTCTTGCTCTCTTGCTTTCTTGTGTTCTTGTTCTCGTTCCTTTCTCCTTTCCTAGTTTTGTTTTTGCAGGTACTATTATAAGAATCAATGACTCCTTTAAAGATAAACTCAGGATTCAATGTTTACATCGACTCATTTAATCCAGCAGCAGAAAACTTCAAATGAATCTTGGGTCTATTTCAAACTGCAGGACTCACAAAATTGATTTCTACAAGAGGAAATATATATGATGTCAAATTGGTTGAATTGAAAGACAACATTCATATTGGTGAGGATGGGTCTCTCCAAGTAAGAATTTCTGACCATAATATCTACATCACTGAGGAGATGTTGAGTCTCACCTTTGATCTACCAGCAGGTGATGACTCATCTGAACTAACGACGGAGAAACCCAGCAAGCACAGCAAATCATGAATTTCAACAAAGACAAAGCAATTAACCTAAAGAAGAACGATTTTTCAGAAGAATACAGGTTCTTGGCAGACATAGTTGGTCAGGTTCTACTATGTAAAATCTCTGCTCATGATGTAATCCTCAAACAACAACTGCAAATCATAGGAGTATTGGTTATCAACAAAAGAATCAATTGGGGGGTGTCTCCTTAAACTAATTGGTCTCAAGTATGCTCATAAAGAAAATGCATACATGAGAATTATGAGTCAAGTCCTATATCACCACTATCCAATGGTGTGCAGATCCAAAGGAATTCCCATTCCTCCTTAAAAAAAGAATAAACATATGGATCTTCTCTAAATGGACCAAACGGAATCTAAAACCTGGTCAAATTCCACCATCTCCTCCTTCATCTCCAGCTGCTTAAGAACAGGAGACAGTCATACCGGATATCATAGTTGAACATCCAGCACAAGAATAGGGAACAGTCATACCAGATACAATTGCTGAACATCCATCACAGATCTCCTCTCTACAACCACAATCTACCATAACCCTAGAAGATATTCTCACAATCATCTTTTCTGCTCATCTAGCACAAGATCATCCTCAATCAACTCCTCCAATTGACATACCAACCCCTCCTATTGATACACCTTCTACCTCCCATATTATACCTCCTTTTGATATTGATCAAGCAATCTCTAAAGCAGTACTGGACAAGCAGTGGACCTGTCCACTAGGACTTTTTCTGACCTGCTACAGACTCAGTCAAGAAAGTTTCAAAGGAAATATTCTCAGATGGAAACTGAATTAAAAGAAACAAAAGAATCAATTGAGGCAACCAATACATTGATGTCTTCCTCAAAGATAACAAGATATTTCTTAACCTTACTTGTCAGTAAGGTTCAGAAGGGGGGTAATGTTCAAGAGGAGGAAGTGCCTGCTCAAGAGGGGGAGACTGTTCAAGAGAAGGAAATGCCTACTTAAGAGGGGAGGTTGTTCAAAGGGGGAGATTGCTACAGATCAGGAAAGGCCTGTACAAATCTAGGGGAATTGCTTGCATCAACCCAGGGGGAGTTCCTTACAGCTGATGAGCAGATCAACAAGGATGTCACTACAATTGCTTATGAAGTTGTCCATATTGCAGAAGATGTTGCATTACTTTAGGGGGAGCTTCACAAAGATGTTGACAAAATTGTTGAGGAAGAGAAGAATGATATCAGGACTGTTGATAAGGAGGAGGAGCCTCTCGTATTTCCACCAAGAAATGTGTCAACACAGGTCTTCTCAAAAAAAAGAAAAGCTTCTCACAAAGATCAGTAACAATATGAGTTTTAAGAAAATGAACAACTACTCATATACTGCTTCAGTGCACATATTTGAGATACAGTTATGGTGGACAATCATATCTATTAATCAGAAGTTTCTTTTCATACCATTCTAGTTTACGTTGTCATTATGTTAAAATATGCTTTTATGTACACTGTATTATTTTTCAATATGATTGAAATCACTTAAAATTTTTGTAAAATTTGTTAAGATAAATAGGGAGAGATTGTTGGGAAAAGCATCCTCTTGATTTATCTTACAAAT
Organism: Dactylorhiza incarnata; assembly: GCA_033032865.1. NCBI lineage: Eukaryota > Viridiplantae > Streptophyta > Magnoliopsida > Asparagales > Orchidaceae > Dactylorhiza > Dactylorhiza incarnata. The sequence goes on along the minus strand of JAWHQI010000094.1, from coordinate 3,027,396 downwards.
TATGTAAAAGTGATTTCATCTTCTAGGAGTTATTACCAATGTTGTATAGTGATGGTAATATGGTCTTTAGATGTCCTAGGATATGTCACACTCACATTAGAGTGTCAAACACTAGTCAAAAGAAGTGCAAAATTCAGTGAGTTAATTCTGCGTCGAAAAGAAGTCGACAGCTTCGATTGCAAGTCGAAGTAACTTCAAATAGAAGTAAAGATAACTCAGACGGGGAGTCGATGCATCATTGGAAGTCGACGCAACATCGAATTGTATTCGACGAATAAGCTAGAGTCAGTCGACGCAACTTCGAATTGTATTTGACGCAGAAGTCAGAGTTTAAAGTCTACGTCTTTATCTCGATGGATACGTCGATAAGGAATCGACACAGCGTCGATATCAGAGTTCAACTCAAAGATGAGGAAGATTTTGAAGTTGCTTCTAGTAGAACTCCGAGATGCGTCGATGAGAAGATAAAGTTATTCGACGCAACATCGAATACAGACACGGTTTTGGAATACTTCTTGAAATAGATTCTGATGCTTATTCAAAAGTTGTAAATAGAAGTTATTTGAATTGTAACGGGTAGTTCATGAATAAGAAGGGAAAGAAGAATTCCAGAGATTCAATAATGATATATTTGGAAGTTATACAAAGGATTTTGATGGGCAGAGAACTCAAATAGAAAGAAAGCAATAATTCCTCTTGGACATTCCAACTGGAGAAAGATCAGAAGAGGAAAGTCATTCATCTCCATTCGACAGAGGAATATACATACAAAATTCAAAATCAGATTGATTATTATTCTGGAATATTATTATTATTCTTCCCCAGCTTTCTCTCTTACAGAAAATACACAACATATCTCTGTACAGATTCAATAGAAGGATTCTTCTTCTTCCTCTCATTTTCTGAAAGAAGCATACAGAATACACAGATATCATCAACTGGACCGGGGCTACCATAATTCTTGCATCTTTCTCAAGCATGGATTCATTTACTGAATAAGGATCCAGAAAACACTTAGTGCCTACAATCCTCATTGATTGTTGCGAGAGGATTCATTCACAGAAGAACAATCTTCATCCTCTTCTTCTTTCTTTACTCTACTTTTTATTTCCTGTAAACTGAGTAAAGAGTCCTAAGAATCTCTCTTCAAAGGATTCAGCCTGGTTCAAGATCTCCTTAACAAAAGTTCTAGTCCTGGTTCAAGATCTCCTTAACAAAAAATCTAGTTTTGGTTCAAGATCTCTTTATCAAAAGATTTAAGTTTTTGGTCTAAGAGTCTCCTTAACAAAAGACTCAGATCCTGGTTCTAAGAGTCTCCTTATTAAAAGACTCAGACACTGTGATAGTGTATTCTTATCAAAGTGGTAGAAGAGTGGAGTACCCAGATTTTGGGGAACCACTATAGATCTTGTCTCATCTGTGCTGTGATAATTTTTTATGTTGTCTCATATTTAGTTTTATTATTCTGTGCATATTTTATTCTGGTTGGAATTATGGATCCTAAGTAATTAAAATTGTTATTTTTCTGTGCACAATTTGTGAAAAGTTTAAAATCTCTATTCAACCACCCCCCCCCCCCCCTAGAGAATACTCATGGGAGACAATGTGCACTTTCACACAGGCATCTCGCTCGAGTTCAGAAAGGACAGTTCACAACCCCCCTATTTATAGATAGAGGTGGTCGGCCATCAAGACAGGCCGAGTATGTCAGTTACTCGCCAAAGCTTCTCACCGATAAAGGTTTATATGATTCTTTTCGAGCTCTGTTATAGCTCACAAAGAGCGTGGATTGTGTACAACCTATATATCGTCGAGGGTGGAGCCTATTCGTACCACGTAGGTGGAGGTCAAAGTCAAATATCAAGTCAAAGTCAACCAACATGAGCATCTGAAGGCCATGGTCGAGTATGCGAGCATCCTCTTCCAAACTCGCCAGTTAGGAGACGTCGAGAACATCTCGCCAAGTATGCGAGATCCTTCACTACTCGCCCAGTATTCGAGATTCTTCCATAGTCGCCAGGTCGACATAGTCCACCTCGCAAGGGTCGGGTATAGTCGCCTACATACCCCCCCCCCCCCCCCCCCCCTCCGGGATTTGTCTATAAATAGACCCTCAGGGGTACCAGGATTTGTACCTCTTGAGGACCTCTTTTAGCACTACTTTTAGGAGACAGTCAGTGTTCTCTTGAAGTCTTAACCTCACATCCCTTGCTAGCGATATACTCGCCGAGAGGTGTTTTCCTCGTACCAAGCTCAGTCATTTGTGGTTGTGGAGGAGAATTTCTCCCAAACTTCCGGGTACGTTGCGGGACCTCCCTGCTGAAGCGCCTTGGGGTTTGTTTCTAGTTTTTCTCTCTTCTTAGCTTTAATCTTCGGATCTGACTAGTCGGACTGCGGGATAAGTAGCATCAGGCTGCCTTATAGTCTGAACTTTTGAAGTCAGGATTTTTGTGGCTTCAACATCATTGATATCCACAGTTCAATACGTTTATCCACACCCCAATTTTTTTTCAGAATAGTTTGCAAAATGTATTACCAACAGAATAGTGTGCGTGTAATAGTTTGTTAATTTGAAGAAGAATTGAAGGGGCTGCGAGGGAGGAGTATTCTCTAGAGTGGGCTGCATGTAATAGTTCATTTGTCATCTCTCTGATTCCCAGCGCACACTCTAAGTATTAAATGGCTTCAGCTTCCGAAGAAAGAGTTCACATACTTAGAACAGTGCACTTCTGATAAACCTTTAATACACAAAACTCTGTTTTGTTTCTACATCAGCGAAAGAGAGAGTTAAGATAAAAAGAATCAGAGAGATGACAAACACAGAACTCTGTTGTCACGGTAAAGAACCACATTCTCTTTTAGTTGTTTGTCGCACCAAAATATGAGATTATCAAACCTTGGTCCACATTTGCACGTCATTGAAGCAATCTTAAGACTCAACGCACCATTCTCACCGTGCGAAGAGCGTGCTTTTTAGTCGGAATTTTTTCGAATCCAGTTGGATTAATTACTTTCTAGTTTCAGTCGTAATTTCTTAGTTACAGCTGTAAAACACGCTCTCCGCGCGATGAGAATGGTGCTTCGAGCGCACCAAAAAACTTCGCATTTTGAGGGTGTTAACCCTTTCTTTTTTGCTGACGCTGTAAGTACTATTTATTGGCCTAGATTTATATTGTTCTATTTTGTAGATTTTCCCAGATGCAAAGATAAAGAAATATTGAAAATATAAAATAAGCTAAAATCTATAAGAAACACAAAAATCCAACCTAATTATTAATCCATATGGAAGCATCCAAATTTAACTGTAGCCTCGCAATGAGAAGACCATAAATTATTTGTCTTAATCACATTCATAACTTATAGATGATAAAAATGAGATTTAAAGGAGTGAAAGGCCTGGGAAAAAGCTTGAATTTTTTTTAATATTTAAAACATATATGTCAGTGGCATTAAATAAGACGATTTTTAACGGTTACCCGTTTTTTTCTTGTCGCACCCCAATGTTACCGCAACTCAATATTTGGCTTGCCGCACCTCAATATCTCCGTACCTCACGGCTTCAACGAGAAAGAGGAGGAAGGAGGTCTCCTTCGTGCGGCTTCAGCAAGGAGGTACCAACAGGAGCGGTGAGCTCAACGACCGACAGAGATCATTCTGTAAGTAATACATTCTCACTAAATTTTGAACATTGACATCATAACTTGTTATTGGCAGCCTCAAACCCAAATCTTTGTCGCCTCTTGAACTTTTTTGATGAAATTCTGCAAGCCACCAGACAACGTCATCAAACATAGTAGCAATAAAATTCATAAAATAAACAAATTACAAATTTTAAATTACAGAATTTTAATAAATAAATTACAAATTCTGCGTTAAATATTCAGGTGAGTACATTTGTAGAAATGTCTGATCTGCTCTTGGTGTGATTACAGAGCCCATTTACTGATGCTCTCGATCATCTGATAGAGAAGCAGTCGAGTCGTCCGCCTGTCAAGGTAGCGAGCAATTTTTTCGTACACCAAGCGCATATTAGTTATATACATGTGGTTTTTTAAAAAAATGAATTTTTCGATTATATATTGTTGTATTTTAGGTTAAAAAAAATATAGATTCTTAATTAACACAATTTTATAAACAATTTAAAATCATATTTGGCTAAAAATATGATTTTTTTCAAAATTATTCGGCCGGACTGTAACGCCTCTGATTTTTCCGGTATTTGTTTAATTCAGTGATGGCGTGTTAATGACGTCGGGGCGTTACTTTTAACGTCGAGTTAGCGGCGCGTCGCCGTTTGCGCATTTTCGCGTCCGTTTGGGTCAAGTCGACCGAATTTTGCGACGACCCGGAATTGGAAAATTTTACATTAGGAAATTAGATTATTTAATTTTAGACTTACCTGTCAAGTTTCGTCGCGATGCGAGCCATTTTGGAGTCTCAGCGCATTTTAGAACTTTTGTATATATTTAAAGTTCGCCGTAACTCCCGCCATTTATATCTCGAAAACGGCACGTCGGATTTTGATTCGGACTTCGCCGTTGGATTCGTAGCGTCCCCGTTCACCTTAAGCGAAATTTTCGTTGGATTCGGCCTCCGTTTAATTTTTTGGTGATAAAATAATAATAATAATATTATTATTATTATTATTATAATTACGTGTATATATATATACATGCATTCATTCAGCACATTCGTCGACCACCCTTCAGAACACATTCGTCGACCCATATATATATATATATATATGAATGCATGCAGAGCTCCGTTCGAAGGTTTGCATTCAGCTTTAATTATTTTCATTTGTGGATCACCGTTCGAAGCATTTCATTTGCTTCATCCGTCGATCCCCCCCCCCCCCCCCCCCCCCCCCTCCCGGTCAGGCCTCACTTCGGTCGGCTGAATCGGGCTGATTTTCCGCTCTCCCGAAAATACCCTCCCCCGCCTCATCAAGGAAATGAAATCGCGGCTTTCTTTCTCGCGATCTGCCGGACCTTTTTCTCCCGCATCTCTCTCGCTCGCTCTTCTCAATCGTTGCACAGGGACGGGGAAGAAATTGTCGATCCCTCTGAAGCCAATCTCCCAAGCCCTCGCTGCGTGAAGCCGATCTCCCAATCACGCCTACGGTTCCCAATTCGCCGACTCCGCCCCTATTCGCGCGAGCGTCTTTCTCCCTTCCGATTCCTCGCAGCGTTGGCGACGGCGATTTCTACCGGCAAGTCTTCAGATTCCTGGCGCGACGGTCGACTCTAGGTTTCGCACCTCCCGCTCCAGCCGCTTCCCCCATCCATTCGGGCGATCGACTTGTGACTGCTGTTTGGGATCTTCTCCTCTTCCTCTGGTGCAACAGCTGCTGTTTGAGCGCATCTCCATTCCTTTTTCTTGTGCTGCTGCTGCTGCAGGGGAAAGCTTTGTGAGTTCTCTTTTCCTCTTCCTTTTCTCTATTTCTCTCATTTCTTTTCCTTCTATGGTTGCCGACTGAGGGTGTTTGTGTTAGGATTTTTGTGCGGCTGTCTTAGGGTTTTGCTAGTAATGGCTGTGCTGAGGTTTTATCGTGAGTGTGTAAAGGATTGTGCTGCCTTTTCGTGTTTGGGGTATGTGCTGGCTGGATTCCTGCAATATTGTGTTAAGTAGAATTGTGCTGGGCAGTGTCGTTGGTTGGTTTTGCTGTTTGTGTTGTGTGGTGCTGCTGTTGGATGGTTGTGTTGTGCACTAAGGTGTTGTGTTGTGCTGTGTTGCTGTGTAAGTGAATGACATTCAGTTTGTTGGAAGGGTTTGTGTGCTGCTATGCCATGAGTGGGTGTGTGTTGGCAGAGTGTGTTGGCAGAGATGGGTATTGTGCCGTGGGTTGTGAGAATGTGCGGTGCTGATTTTGTGCTGTGCAAAAATTGTGCAGTGAAGTGCACTAGATATGTGTGTTGTGGTGCTGTAGTGTACTGTTAAGTGGCTTTGTGTGTGTGATTATGTGTTGTACAGTACAGCAAGGTGCTATTTTTAATTTATGTGGGGGTATGGTGCTATATATATATTGGTAGTGTGTGGTATAATGTAGTTTGTGATGGCAGTGAAAAAGATGTGTGAAGTGTGTGGTGTAGTGGCTATGGTGGTGTTTTGTGAGGTGTACTTGTGAGGTGGCAGGGAAATCAATGTGTTATAGTGTGTGTATGACGTTTGTTTCGTCAAAATGAACGGTAGACACCAGAGATAGCTAGATTAATCCGCATAAAAATAGCTGCCACACAAGTAGAAATAACAGACGATTGAGCTAGCACAGAAGCCCTTGCATCATATTTAATCATATATATAATTAAAATTTACATTGACATAGATATATCAAGTAGTTGATGCTCACTGAAATTCGTGTGAGCTTTTACATCAAAGGTTGGAAATGGGTTTGATCCCTTGTATATGAGGTTTGTGTTGAAACACTTGTGTTAATTTTTCAGAAACTTCAACTTTCTCCCAACATTCATATGGTGAAGAGCTAGGAGTTGAGGCATGATAATCAACTGAAGTTTGGACAAAAACACCACCGTGGTGTTCTTAAAGACCTCAAGCGCTTCATCTGTCGAGGCCTAGGCTCCTTTTGGCGTGGTGTTCTTGCTCCTGTGAGTTTGGACAAAAACACCACCGTCATAGAATGTATGTTTGGCATGATAATGGTTAAGACCACCACCAAGAAAATAAAACTGCTTTTGAACATAAAAGTGGATGAAGTTCCTTAGGTGAGGTCGGGCGTTCACGAACGACAGTTCATAACCACCACGTTCATGGCCGCCACCGTCGTGCCAAATGGAGCCCTAGTAATACAATACTTACACGACACAATATCTATGGCACAACTTAAGATTCCTCACCTCATATTTTTTTTTGCTATCTTGAATGATCCCCTGTATATTAAGCCAACCTCTTATACTTGGTTTCTCTTAAAAGCATCAAGCCCTTGTCCTTGTAGTTTGCATCTGTAAATAAGGTTCTGAAATACTTAGGTAGATACTAAATATATGCATCAGAATTGGAATCTAGCAATTCATATGGGTAAATTTTATGTAAATTCATTTTTTTTCTGTGTGGAATGCACTTGTCTTCACTTTCCTTCACCACAGATAACAAATGTGAGATTTTTTTTTCTCAGCTTTGAAAAGGCTTCATAGATGCCCCTTTAGGAGGCGCAGTTTTCCCAGAAGCAGTTGAGATTATTAATATTATAATATTAGTATTTGTATGTGGGAATGAGTTTAGTCCCACATCTTATGTTAGGCTTTCTCTGAGAGTTTATCCTCATGAAACCTGTAGTATTACGATATCAGAATGCTCATTCTTGTGATGAACTGTAACTATATCATGTTTCAGGTTGGGGACAATGAACGGTATCGACCTTGTGCTGCGGGACATTGCGAAAACACAACGATCGGAGGAGACCCTCATCCATCGCTGCCCCGAAATTCCTCCAGAATTGATTCCGACCCAAACACCGCCATTCTATTCGTCAGCGTTCGACCGCCCCACTAGCGAGCCGTGTGTTTGTGGCAAGCAATCTGGCACGTTGAACAAGATTCAGGAGGATTGGATCAAGAACCAGCTGAAACTGATTGAGGATGGCATGTGCCCTCCTATCCGAATCGATCCACCTGTGCCACTGTGGAGCAAGCGTCCAAACCTGAACGCATACCTGCTGAAACCGTTGTTCGTGATCGATCCAGAACGGCAGTACAACGTCAACGTGACATCGGGTGCATGTCCATCTTGCAACAAAGTCGGATTTCTTTTTCGTAAGCAATTCAGTGCCCCGCGAATCATCGATTGCATCGACACAATTGCATATGCTCTCTGTGCTCGATACGTGTGCAGGAAGTCGCAAAGCTCAGGCGGCTGTGGTGCCACGTTCCATGTCATGGACGAGGCCAAAAATGAGAAGTTGATCCCAGCGCCCATCGTCCTTAACTATCCCGTGCAGCTGTTCGAACAGAGCGCGCACGACGTCAGTCTTGTTCAAATGGCATATGACTTGTACACGTCCCGTTCCGGCAGTGCTGATGCTGCAAAGGTGATTCGTTGTGCCCGAACGACTCGATACATGCGTCAAGCCGCGCTATATCGTGGTCACGTGTCGTGGTATTTGAAAATGCGCGCTCGGGATGCCGCACTTGGGCAATCGTCATCGTTTCAGGATCCGATAGTGTTTATCGATTTTCCGTCGTTCTTTCAGCATTGCAACGGGTACAATGGCACACTCGGTCCAGTGGAATCAACGCTGACAGGCCTGGTCAATGACTGCATTGCTCGTCAACTCCCGTTCTTCAACCGAATGGAAGGCGCTATCACCGGGACTCATCTCTCGGCCGACCATCATCACAACGTGCCAGGACGCATGAAATTGACGGATGAGTTCAACGGAAGGAAATTCGCCCCCGTTGATGGACTGCACTCCGTCATGAACGAGCGCCAACAAATCCTCTCCCATCAATTCACAGCCTCAACTGGCAATGCGGAACGTCGATCTGTTGGTCGGGGTTTGCTGAAACGGTACAACGCTTACGGTATTGATACTTCGCTGCTCATTATATACCTGGACAAGTGCTGCGATGATCGGGAATGGCTGGAAGATTTTGAGAACATCATTGTTCTCCTTGACAATCACCATCTGATCACGAGGTACCGGGACAATTCGAACGGCACGGATCGTGCTCGACACGAACAATTCATGGTTGCCGTGGCTGAAATCATTGTTGGCACTGGACAAGCTCCAATGCGGGAAGGCTCAATCATTGAGGCTGAATTGGATGCATTGTTGGATCGCATTCAAAAGTGGGAAATAGGGAATGATGTGCCCCCATCCAAGCGCATCGTGATGAGTAAACTTCTCGCTTGCCATGATACGCAGAAAAAGCATATCAGAAATTGCTTAACACCGCCTGCATCCGCGTCGACTATTGTTGTGGATCGCTTTTTTCGTTCGAGTTTACGCCGTGGATCGGGGAAGAATGAAAATTTGTGGCGCCATGGACGAGCCATTTGCCCGGAGACCATTTCCGTGGAAGGAGGGAACTTGTTGCTCCATGCAGTTGTCGCTCAAATCAATTTTCGAGGTGAACTCCAATTCGATCCGCGCTGGGCGTATTTGCCAATCTCTGGGATGCATATCATTCTCACTCAGTATCTCGCACTATTTCCGACCGATGGCATCACTCCCTCGCCTACGTCTCTGTCGACGATGTTTCATCTATTGCCTCTTTCGATTGATGATTGTGAGGACGAATTTGGATTGACGACAGTGTTTGGACAATCCCTTCCTCAACTGCCCGAAATTCCTGCAGGGCAACTAGAATCAATTGGAATGGTCGCAGAATCAATCGCCGATAATGCAATTTGGTCGAGTCACACGTTCGATGCGATTGTGCACGATGCCCTTGATGTTGCCGCTGATGTTGTCGAGCGGGCTAACGATGATCATCGCATCATTGAAGATGATGATGTTGCACCGCGGCACGATGTTGATCCGAACCATGTTGATGACGTCAATCTGTTGATTGGCGCCGAATCTGGCGTCAAAGTGAGCAACACGCCCCATTCCATTCAATCCAATCGCAAGCGCCGCAAACCAGGACCAACATCGCATGAGTGCAGCTCTTCATCGAGTCACAATAAAAAATCTCGCAGCCTCAACACATTGGGCAATGAACGTCAGTCGGCATTACAAGGGCTTAATATCTGGGAAGCTGTCATGAGCACTTCACCAATGATCAACCCCTTAGAGCGTCGCTTGCTCCGAACGATTGCTCTCAAATTTCTTATGCCCGATGGACTCCATGATCTGAAGGATTTCCCCATTGAATCCTTACATCCTCCACAATTGCATCGAATATGGTATATTCTTGTCTCGGCATTGCGTAGCACCAATTTTCCTTTCAAACGGTTCATTCGGCTAAAATCAGAACAGGTCCTAAAACAACACCTGGAGGATATGGTTGCCCAAGCCCGATTCAGATTGCCCATTCAACGAGCAGCGCCCAAACGCAGCATCATTACTGCCCTGAATCAAGCAGCATCAGTTATTGCTCCATTGCGGTCGCCCTCTGTTGCCAGTTTCAACATTGTGCAGTTGGAAGAGACCGTGACGTCGACTACAACTCGAATTATCACCTTGGCAACCGGCGACAATCAGAGTTCACGTCAACCCCATGCATCAGATCTGCAATCTACGCCCGAACAACTCATTGAAGGATCATCGGACGATATCATTGATCGACTAGTTCAGCAAGAGATTGATGCTGGGCATGCCGGCAACATTCATTGGACCAAAGTGGTCGCCCCCGCGTACGCTCGCATTGCTTCCCATCGTGAGGACCTGCTCGAGATGACCCACAAGGAGATCAAGAATCGTTGGGAGTATCTTGCACGGCTCAAGAAGCGTGCGACATCAACCACATCAGCACAACCAGGTCGTCATTTCTGTTTGCAATTGCATTCCGAGGCGGCCCCCCAACACGGCGATCTAGGCTCCCTCAACATTCCACCGTCGTCGCCGGTCGTACCATCAGTTCCAGCAGCATCTCCGACCAACCCGAATTCAAATCAACCGGCCTCTTCTGCAATCATCACGACGGCAGAGGAACTTGCTGTGGCGGACATGTCCGCTGTCGACGAGATTGGTTCGCGTCCGCTATTCATGGTCGATCAACAGTTGCCTAGTTTGAATCAAATATTGGAGGCCACTGTCCCTACCCCATCTGCAGGGGAGCCGTTTTCCCAAGCAGAGAAGGAGCTGCTCAATTACTTGCTCACCAGTCCAGCAGAGCGCTCCCATGTGAAATCGGCGACTGGTGATCAAACGTCTTGGAAGAGGCTGGCCAAACGTTTCTTGTACTGGGCGCGAGTAGCGCGGGTATTGGGGATGAACCAGTTTCGGATCAGATCCGATGGGCAGCTCAAGCAAAAGGTCAAGGATGATAACAAGAAAAAGAGCTTGCAACACTCTTTATGAACCGCGGGCGGGTAATCGTCTAGGGATGACCGATATCTTTCATCCGACTTGAGGAAGAGAATTGTAATTAATATTATCAAATCGTCGTATTTGTAATACCCACTTGGGGTTATTAGTCTTTTATGTCCTTACTCATGTATATGTACGAACAAAGACCTTAGTTCATGATTATTCAAACATGATTTCTCATTCGACTTTGACATTATAATTACTTAATGTCTTGTAACATTTGATTGAGTTTTTTTAATATGCTTGCTTTCAGGTGCTGCTGATTTCCCAGGCTTTCACGTGCTCTTAAAGCAGCTCGTGTCTCCATTAATCACTCAGTTATCCGATAGACGGTCAAGTATAGTGAAACAAGTGTGCTTAAATTTTGATGATGGTACATAGTTTGGTTAAGTTATTATGGTTGCTCATTAGGCTGCACCTCGCTGCCCTGGATCGCCATTTATGAGCTCGTCCAGCAACCACAAGTATTCTCTCCTCTCCTCCTACCAACAGATCTTCGTGTAGACTCCTACAAGAGAGCTCCTTGGGCGCATAGGAGTTGTCTACTTCAGTTTCACCAAATTTCCACATAACTAGTTGTTTTAGTCCAACAATCAACAAAAATGGGTAAGTAGGATATCTGATTGGAAGTTTCTGATGGAATATGGATGCCCACCTAGCTAATTGCAAATGATTTAGCCTTAATCAGCCGCTGGAACTCATAGCAGGCGAGAGTCGAAAATGATGAACCGCACCGCCATCTCCCCATATTGTCAAGTTTGTAGCAAAAAAAAACAATATTTTTATGTTTATATACTAGAGAATGATTAAGCAGGAAGCTGCATGTTTCCCATAAACCTAATACTACATGATTACACTCATAAAGCAGCAACAGCAGCATGTCTTCCTCTTTTGCATCTACTAATGGGCATTTGTTTGAGATTCTTGATTGCAATCAGCTTTAGCTTTGTTTGGGATTTTTGTTGTATATGATTGTTAGGATTTAAAGGATTGAAAGGAAGAGTGTTATATTTGCATGGAATTGTTGTATATGAAATTGTTTGTGTATGGAATTGTTTCTGCTTAACATTGTATTAGAGCCCTAGCACTCTCGTTATCCCGCTCGCCGTCGGTCACTGTTTTAAACCGTCAAATATATTTTTTTATAAATCTGCTAAGTATTTGCCACGGTTTCATACCGTGGCAAATACTTTTTTTAATAAAATTGACAGAGTATTTGCCATGGTTTTATTCCATGGCTAATAATGGTCTATTACCTGTGCGCCGGCCGTGGCTAAAGAGGTTTTGCCACGGTTTTGGACTTTTAGCCACGGAAATTCGCCGTGGCTAAAAGTCCTTTTTCTAGTAATTTTCCCTCTTTTCTTCCCCTCCCCCTCTTTTTCTTTCTCTCCCCTCCCCCCCCCCCCCCCCCCCCCCCCCCTTTTTTCCCCCTCATACTGGAGTGGAACCCGGCGGCCCCCCTCCCCCCCCCCCTCCTTGTCGTTCGACGAATGATAAAATAATAATAATATTATTATTATAATTGTATATATATATACATGCGCCGTTCGATGAATCCGGCCGTTCGTCAAATATGCCCTGCTCGACAAATCTTTCCGTTCGTCTTTAGCCCCTTCTATTAATAATAATAATAATGATATTATTATTATTATTAATATAATATGATATGTTGCCTAAAAGAAAACGAACCCAGTTTCTTCTTCTTCTTCATTCTGTCCGAACCCCAGAAAAAAACGAGCGACGGGGGAGGCGATTTCTCGAATCTTCCGGACGCCGCCGACGGAGCTCCGGTGGTCGGAATCGCGAGCCGAGCATAGATTCGGAAAGCTCTTGACGAGAGCTTCGTCCTCGTGGTAATTTCCTTCCGTTTCGTGAAACTTTTTCGTTAGGGTTTTCGGCCCTAACCTTCGTTTTGGCCATTTTTTTCTGTAGATCTCGCCTCGTCGTGCCTCCGTTTGGGCCGATCTACGACGAGGAGTTGTTCGGAGAACGATTCCGGTGATTTGAAGGCAAGTGGTGATCTTGCTCATTCTCTTTGCTAAAACCCCTTTATTTCTTTTTGTTGTTGTTGTGGTTCTCACATTTGTTCCCAGTACTTGGTTTATGCTGAATTTTATCATCTGCCTTACTTTTACTCATTTTTTTTACTCAATATAATCTTGCTCATCTTGTTAACCAAGAAAATGTTGTCTTATGTTCTGATGGGCCTCGCCCTTTTTCCTTGAAATTGCATGAAAATATGAATTCTGTTGGAGGCCGTACGCGGTGTGGTTTTTGCCCCCGGTGCGGTGCTCTTTTAAGCTTTTGATTGGGAGGCCGTACGCGGTGTGGTTTTTGCCCCCGGTGCGGTGCTCTTCTTTTGGATGAGCTGATCAGTCTCTATAATTCTGAACAAGAGCAATATAAATAATAATGTGAATGTTGATGATTCTTGTTGATGGCGAGTTTTGACCTTGTCTGTTTTAACACCCTCGTTTGGTGGGTGTTTTTCTGCTGAATATCAGTTACTTCTGCTGTTTCCCTTTTTCCTGTTGATTATCATATTTCCTTTTTTTCTGATGATTATTTATGGCTAGTGTTGTCGTCACTAACCCTTGCAGCTTCTGTCTCCCTCCGGTCTCGCGGAGGTTTGCTTACTTTCTTGTTTTCTGCACCACTTGTAACTTGCTTCTGAGGTGTTCTTTCTTTGAATGCCTCAGGTTCTGGACAGTAGCAGGTGTTAGTGCAGAGCTGCTTTAGCTGCCGCCTTCTGACCCTCTTGAGGTAGGATATTTCTGTGGACTTGTCGGCCCATGGGTTCGTGTCAGGTGTTGGCGCCCGTGGTGCCGTTTGGATAGACTTTTGTTTCACAACTGATGTTACTTGTTGTTTACTTCGAACACTTGTTCTGGAATGATTAGATGCGGGTTGGCTTTATAGCTCTTTGCTTTGATATGCTAAGGTAATTGTAGCATTGCATATCATGTTTTGAAATGGTAATCTCACTACTTTTTGCGCGTGATAAATCTACTTTTATATAAAGTAAATACACACATTCGATCTTGCATGGTGCACCTCACTAGGTCTTCATGTTCACTTAGGCCACTAAGTAATTAAATCAAGTATTTTTTCGCTGCGTAAAACTATATTTTAAAAGCATGGACTAGTTGACCCACCTAGCCGAGGGACGCGGCTTGTTAATCTTTTTGCATAAATTATATTTAAACCTCTTTGAGTTAATAATAATATTTGCTTGACTGCGAAGAAGGATGATTTGCCTTAACGTTAGTAGGCGTCCCCTACGTGACGTGGCATCACAATGCGTAGCTTTCCCTACTCTGATAGCATTTTAAATGTTGGGAAAATGCGGGTTGTGACACGGACTTTTTTGTTTTTGAAAATCCGGCCTTAACTATATGCTTGGCCTACCTAAAAAAAATTCCAAGGTAGCAGAGCCGCGGAGGTGCTAATTAATGCAGTGAGATGGAAATTGGTAAATGGCTATCGATCGTCGTGGAAAAGGGGAAAATGACCGTCGTCGAAGTCGCGAAGAGAAATGGCGGTCACCCGTCATCTTCTCGACGTGGCATCGAGGATGTTAGGGCACGATTGCCGGTCGCAGAGGAGGGGAACTGGAGCGCGAAGAAGCCGCTGCACAATTTCCTGATAATTTGGACTATAGGATCTATGGGGCAATTACTTAGAAGTACATTTTGTGCAACAGCCCTTCCTATATTTTTGGGACCCATACCCTGAGGGAAATTTTCTCCATCCGGGGGATGTCCCGATCCCACGTGCAAAAAATATATGGCGTGCGCCCCCTCCTGCTTGGTCGCGGACGGGAATTTCAAAACAGAGTCCCGTTGAATAAATTCCGTCCGGGGAGGTCCGATCGGAAATGATAAAATCGCTCGGGCGGCTCCGAATACGTACTCAATTCTCCGGCTTATATATAGAGAGAGATCAAAACTAAAAAAACCATTTCCACCAAATGGATGGAAATGGTGAACCCATTCGATAAATAAATCAAGAGGTGAACCGGAGTCCCAGACCGGACACAAAAACTTCGGCTATAAATAACAGACTCCAATCACTCCATTCAAAATATCCAAATTAATCTTGTCTCAATTAACAACAATATGGAATCATCAGCAGCAGCAGCAGCAGCAATCACCATCCTTCTTCCCACTCTCCTCTCCACCCTCCTCATGGCTCTTCTGCTCAAAAGATTTTACATCAATAAAGGCGGCTCTGCTCCAAATTACAACCTTCCTCCCGGCCCATGGAAGCTACCCATCATCGGAAACCTCCACCAGCTCATCGGCGAGCACCCACACCGCAGGCTGCGCAGCCTCGCCAACACCTACGGACCTCTCCTTCACCTCAAGCTCGGCGAGATCAGCCTCATAGTCATCACTTCAACTGAGCTCGTCCGCGAGGTCTTCAAAACCCATGACCTCAAATTTGCCTCCAGGCCGAAGCTCGCCGGCGGCAAGATCATCTTGTACGACAACGCCGACTTTGGCCTTGCGCCCTACGGTAAAGTCTGGTCCCAGCTGCGCAAGATCTGCACCGCCGAACTGCTCAGCCACAAGCGCGTCAAGTCCTTCGGCTTCATCCGCGAGGAAGAAGGCCACAACCTAGTGGAGAAAATTCGCTCGGCGGCGGCGGCTGGATCGCCGGTGAATCTCTCGAAACTGCTCTCCTATTCGGCCAACACGGGCGTTGCGAGGGCCGTGTTTGGGAAGGGCAACGCTCACCAGGACAGCTTTCTATCAGCGCTGAAGAAGACGTTCAAGTATCTGTCGGGATTTGAGCTGGTGGACATGTTCCCGTCGTGGAGTTTTCTGGCGGTGATCACCGGCTCCGCCTCCGGGATGAAGAAAGTTCACGGAGAGTTGGATGCCATTGTGACGGAGATCATCGAGGAGCACGTGGCCAAGAATTCTGAGGATGATGACGTGGCTGAGGACTTGGTTGATGTTCTTTTGAGACTTCAGAAGAGTGGAGAATTAGATTTCTCTCTCACCATCGAAAATATCAAGGGGGTGATTTTAGTAAGTGTTTTTCTTTTCTTCTATTTCTATTTTCAAAATATTACAAACTCGCCAAAAAAATGAAAAAAAAAATTATTAAATAAATGCTTTGTAAATCTTAAGAAATTGTTGAGCATTTAATCTCAAATTAAATTTTGTTGTGTGATTCTATGCACTCTGCTTAGTATAGATTGGTTGGATGCTATAATTCTATTATGATTTTAAGACTCAAATGTTCAAGACAAATTAATGTTTTAATATTTTTTATTTAAAATAAATTATCCTAATTTTGAAAATATTATGACTAGCTCATGTGTCTTTTCAATAAATTTTAGGGATGACACTAAGGCTAATTTTTGTTTTGTAGGATTTATTCCTTGCAGGAACGGATACCACATCAGTTGCACTCCAATGGATTATGACTGAGCTGATTCGGCACCCAGAGGTCAAGCAGAAAGCTCAACATAATATAAGAAATTTGTTGCAGGGAAAGAGGAAAATAGAAGATGGAGACATCGCCAAGCTTCCCTATCTGGATCAGATTATCAAGGAGACCCTCAGGCTGCATCCCACCGGACCTCTTCTGGTCCCCAGGCTCTGCCGAGAGTCGGTTGAATTGGCCGGCTATACGGTTCCGGTCGAAAGTCGTATTGTGATCAACGCCTGGGCGATAATGAGGGACCCACTCTATTGGGAAGATCCCGAGAGTTTCCGGCCAGAGAGATTCGATGAGAGCGCGGCGGATTTCAGAGCGGCTAACTTTCAATTCATCCCTTTTGGCGGCGGACGGCGAGTTTGCCCGGGGATGCAATTTGCGGTGGCCAGCATAGGGTGTTGGCTTGCACATCTTCTCTTCTTCTTTGACTGGGAGCTCCCTCAAGGGAAGCGCCCTCAAGAATTAGACACCGATGAAGATTTCGGCATAACGCTAGGCCGAAAAAATGATTTATGCTTAGTTGCAACCTATTGTTATTAATCAGATTGTCCTAAAATTATCATCATGCTAGTTGAACTCCGATTTGTATGCATAAAATTATCTTAATGCTAGTTGAACTCCGATTTGTATGCATAACACTATCTTAATACTAGTTGAACTCCGATTTGTTCTTAAGAGAGATCGAGCAGAATTTGGTTTTAGACCGCAAGTAGAGAGTCTCAAAAAAACCACTTGTGCCGCCTGGTTTGCCTTCTGTTCTCCGAAGATTGATTGCCACCGGGCGGCTAAAGATGGTTGTGATAGAATCGGAAGAGGCAAAATATGAGAAAGTAGGGGAGAAGATGCAGCTAATAAGCTTTAAAGTGAGAAGTTTTACTTTTATTTTACTTGATAATACCAGTTAGTCACTAAGCCTACTTATAGGCGCTTAACTAACTGCTAAATGCAATTAACTGATACAGGTAGGATGATAATAGTTGGGCGGTTAAATTAATTAAAATGTTCTGATTTACATTTACAGGTTGTAGCGCGCACCAAGCCGAGACGACGTACATCGGAACCCATTTCTTGGAATTCCGAAGGTTCCGACCATGTAATTAGACATGTCCGATCTCCGTACATATTCAATTCCTTGCATGTCCGTTTTTTAGAGGGGCACGCCACCGTGTCGCTGTCATACGTGTCACCCTACATGGCATTGTACACGGCCTCCTGGCCGTGTAGCCCATCTTTGTCCATTGTGTTGTGGAACCACTGAGGGTCACATGTCCTCTAAACCGCCCTGAACGACACACCATCTACATGGGGAATGACACGGTTGTGTAACTTGGCCATGTAATCTCTCAGGCGTATTTTTTAGAGTTTGCTTTGGGTCGTTGATCGGGGTTCAAGTCTTGTTTGACGATCCTTATCGGCCCCATAGTTATTTAGGGCCCTTATCCCTCCTCTCCTCACTCGTAGCCTTTTTTTTCATTCATTGGAGAAGAAGAGCTTGGTGTTTTTGAAGCTTCAGAGCTGAAGCTTCCGGCTCCATGGAAATGTGAAGCTTCCCCTTCTGATAGTAGAGAGCCTTTTCATGAAGGAGATCCATTGTTGGACGAAAACTAAAGAAGACAATGATTAATCCGCAATGTGGGCACGCTCGTGATTGTGCTGTTTAATGAATTTACGCTCGTGATTGTGTTGTTTAATGAATTTACGCTCGTGATTGTGTTGTTGGACGATCGTGTCTTTTATTCATTCTATAATACTTTGCATTATGATATTCACTGGCCTTTTGTTTGCTTAAATCCAGCTCTGACATATCAGTAACGTTTTCATTTAATATTCTTATTATTTGATCACTAAAAAGCTAAGCACTATATGCATAATCATGGTACATCACATATGTTGGAACAAGGGCTATTCTGGTTCACAAAAATTGGGACCGTTGCGACCAAAGGTTACTTTTCTGGCGATTGGGATGGTCGAAAGCAAGAAAGGATTACGCATGTAAATAGGATCCCGCGAGCTACAATGAGGAGGTCCCGTCACTAGCCCGGAAGTATATAGGAATTTTCCCTCCTAAACCAGAACTGTGCTCGGCACAAAGATGGCACGGAGAGGTTTTTGGGAACCTTTCGAGGGGTCAACGAGCCTTCAACTTGTGTCTTGGGGGTCCTATTTATAGGAAATCAAGGGGAGGAGGTTTATATATGTGTTGTGAATAGCCACCCCGCCTCATGAGATAATGGTACCTGATACCTGGCGAGTTTGTTTGATATCGCCTTCTGACGAGGTCGCCTTTTGGTGAGGTCGCATTTAGCGAGTTTGCTGAGGAAGCGAACTCTGTTGGGGATCTCGCCAGTACGATATGCGAGTTCTCAATTTCTGGCTTGGTGAGCTCGTCGATGGTTTGGTGAGCTTCCTTGCTCGGTCTTCTTGTCCTTGTTTCTTTGGGATGATGGCCACTTTTCGGAGGTAAGCGGGGCTAACCACTGGGTCGGGGCCCACCTCGGCAAATATGAGTTGTACGCAATCTCTGCTCTTTGCGGGCTCGCCTAGGGCCCGGAAAGAAAAATCCAAGCTTTATTTGACGAGGTCAACTTGCGCGAGTAAAAAAGGGGGGCCAACACCTTGCCCTATAAATAGGGGATTGAACCCAGGAATTTTCACCCTTTTGACTCTTGATTGTTGGGAAGGAAGAATGTCCTCGCCTGCTAAGACGACGACCATTCCTATTGAGATGAAAGTGGAGCCTTCTCATAAGGCTCACCGAAAGTCGGCTACCGAGGCCTCGCTAGCGAGTACCCTCCTATCCTGGTTTGGGGGCCCTCCTTCACACGATTTTCATCAACGTGAAAGGTTGAAGCGGGCTTTGTTGCGGAAGCGAGCTGAGGCTCGTGCTTCTCAAATGTTGGACTGCGGCGAGGCCAGCTTGCTTGGGGAGGAATCCCTTGCGAAGAGGGCCACCTCCTCTGCTACTGTTGATTCCCTGCCGGGTCATCGCCCAAAGCGGGTTGACGAGGTATGCTCCATAGGTGTTTTGTTTCATGGTGCTCGCGTTGAGTCTGATTTATCTTTTCGTAGTTTGTGCAGGCTGTCATAATGAACCTGTCGTTGGGCGACTATGACGCTCCGTCTTCGCGAGGGGGTAATGGCGAGACCTCCCTAAATGAGGGAAAGGCCAATCATGCCCCTCTTACCAGCAAGACCCTGATTGTCTCGCTGCCAGCTGAGGGGGTTATCACAACTCCCCCTCCGCCTGCTGAGAAGTTGCTCCCGCCGTCTGTTGAGGATGCGGTTAAGGAGCAGGTATCGATGCCTAGGCAACCGCTGTCTGATCTTCTGAAGTCCAGTGTGCTCGCGGAGAGCTCTGTGGGCGCGCCCTTGGGTGCCCTGTAGCAGAGTTCCCGCTGCCGCCTGCGCCTAGTGGTCCTCCCACACTAGGTACCCTTCAGTTGCCCATGCCGAGTCTACTCGAGGTGTCGCGCCCAGCGCCTGTGTGATTTCCCGATGATGCGTCTCTGCATAACACGCCAATCAGTAAATCATACTCCCGAAGGAATTGGGTATGGAGGTGACTCCTCGCCATGGTCACGGTGGATCCAGTGGCGATCGTCATCATTCCCACGAACTCTGGCGCAGGCACGGTGAGAAAAGGTCTCGTCAATTCTCTCCTCGCATGGGGAGGAATAGTCCGCAGCGTCGCCAAGGTAAAAATCCCATTGTGATTTTTTCCTTTTGGGGGTGATCCCCTTTGGCAACAATTTGTATTTATTCCTTGTGTTTTATGCGTAGGCCAAGAGTTGGTCTTGCCTCGACGTAGGCCATCCTCGCCAGCCAGCGAGTTCTTTGCTGACCCCGGCGAATCTTTTAGTGAGAATAGGGCTCGCTCCCTAGCTCTCTTCAGCTCGTAGGAGATGCGTTTGAAGGCGTTGGCGATGAGTGAGCTCAATCGCCGAATGATTGTGGTCGAGGCCTGCCTATCTATGGTGGAGGAGTTTTCGCCTCGTCTGGAAAGCGCCGAACGCAAATACTTCGATTCCAGAGTTTAGAGGTTCAGATGGCTGAAGTTGAGCACCAGGTGTGTCTGCTTCAAAACGAGGTTCACTACCTTTCCCGGAGCGCAGGACTTCCGGGTGATGTGGCGAGCATGTCTGACCATATGTGACGGACCGAGGAGATCATTCCATACCATACCGGGGGGCTGAATAAGGCGCAGGAGGAGTTGCGAGCTGCTCGCTAGGTGGCTAGGTGGACCACGCACATCTCGCGGGATGAGTTGAACAACGCTTGGCGCGAAGCCTGAAGACCTGGCGTTTATTTCCTTACCTTCTCCACTTTTGAGTGTTCTGTAATAATAAACTTTATTTGGTTTGCCTTGATTATATACATGTACTTTTTACTCGATGTTTTATATCTCGCCGATAGGCGAGTTTTGATGATTATGTTGTTGTTGCCTTGCTATCTGGTCGCTTCTAAACCACATGGTTCTGGTGTGTGTATATGAGTTCTTTCCTCGCCCGACGCGCGCTAATTTTGAAGTGCTCGCTGCCCCGCCGGCCTTACACTTGCGACAGCCGACCTCTATAATAAACTTTGTTTACGCTTTCTGTTCTAACCGAGACTTTGCTCCCGAATTCCTTGCGCGCGAGATCTTGTTTATCCTCGCTACTTAAAGCGATGGTCTCTCCCTCTAAGCCTAAGCGTAGCAAGAAAGCAGAAGGTCGACGTCATTGCGAGGCGAATTTTGTTGTTGTCGAGTTCCCCAAGAGTAAAGACCTGCTATAGGGTTTCTCGGCATGCCGGGCCGAGCCCCATGAGCACCTAAATAGTTTCTTCGCGGATGAGCCGTCATCCCGCTGGCGGATTTTGTGATGGGACTTCCCCTCCCACTTTGGTGGAGATTCAGTTGATGCTGAATCATTTTGTTCTTGTTCCCGCTCAGATCAACCCGAACGGGATTGTGACGATGGTCGCGCTTATGTGCTTCCTGCGCGAGGCCGGAGTCATTTTCGATTTCGTCGTCTTTCGGAAGTTGAACTCTATGCGGGCGAACTCGGAGGGAGTCGCTTACTTCAGCGGCGTCTCCTTGAAGTTTAAGGAATTGCAAAACAAGATTCACCACTGGCACGATAAATTTGTTATTGTGCGAGGTTCTTTCGGACCGATGCCTTTCCGGTCTGTCCAAAGGGATGATGGATTTTTCAAGTCAATGAGCATCCCCGAATGCTCGCAAGGCTCTTTATCTCTCGCTCCATCAGCAAGAGATGGACGTCGTTTAGCTGCGGGTGCGGCGTTCGAAATCGCGGACGGCGAAATATCATGAACAGCAAAGGCGATATCGGTTTAGGGTATCGGTATTGGAAGAGAAAAAAAAAGACCTAAAATTAGAGCGTGGATAGCCAAAAATGTTGTGCGGTTAACAATCGAATATATATATACTATTCTAAAAAATATGGTGGCTTCAAAATTGAATGGAATTAAAAAGCCATTCAACTAATCTGAAACGTCCAATCAAATATCGAAACCTCCATCGGATTTGGTTTAACACCAAAAACACGCTGCCCCCTTTCTATCTCAACTCAAAAAATCCGCGCGGGCTCTACTTCATCTTCCGCCCCTCCACCACACGACATTTTTGCGCGCAGAACCTCTGCATCGCCGACGTTGGGCATCAACACCAAAGCATCGACATTTCCTCTGATCCTGCATCGCAGGACTCCTCGATAAGCTTTCTCCATTCACGTCGCCCCTCCGATTCATTCCTCGGTGAACGATTCCGCACTCCCAAGCGACTTCTTCGCCCATTTTGCACTTTTAATCGGCTTATTGTTGTCTTTTATTATTTGAATTTCAGTTACTGTTGTGATGTTTATTTTAAACATTGTGTAGCAGTTATGTGCGTGTTTGTGTTGTGTTAAGCAGGCAGTTGTCTGCTGTTGTATAACCGCCTCAGACGTGCTGAATGCGGTTATGGGAGGGTTATTTAACACCCTGGCCATCGTGAAAGGAGTATGTTTTTGAATTGTTGTTGTCTTATCTTGATTCCCTACTTCTCTATGCATCTTCTACTTGCAGAGAATCCACATTCACTCCTTGTTCAGGTTTATCTTAAGGGATCACCTTCATCCACCAATCCAGAGACTTAGTTCACTTCAGTGGTATCAGAGCACTCTTTCCTCCCTGTTATTTTCTCATGGGCGATCACAGCACCCGACAACAGGAAATGCGGCGAGAGGTAGATGTCATCAAACAAACATTGCAAGATCTTACTCAGCATCATTCGTCTACAACCCAGACCTTACAACGGTAAGCAGCGACAATGGAGGAGTTGCGCACAATGTTGATGACATTGACAACAGCCCAAGGAATCCAGAATGGTCCAAGCCAATCACACACAGATGTTCCCAACATTCCGTCGCAGCATGACCCCAATTATTCCCTGCCTACTAGATGTACCCATCTGGAGTTCCCAGCCTTTTCAGGATCATACGTCAAGGACTCGATCTGCCGTAGTGAACAATTCTTTGAGGTCGATAGAGCACCGGAAGAAGTAAAGGTCAAGTTAGCTTCTGTGCATATGGAAGGCAAGGCCCTATCATGGTTCCAAATTTATGTGAAAAAGCGTGTGAGCAGAAATGCGTTATGTTGGAATGAGTTATCAATAGCCATTCATGATCAATTCAATGAGTCCATCTTTGACGAACCAATGAGTGATCTAAAGGAGTTACGACAACTATCCTCGGTGCAACAATACTTAGATGAATTTGAGGAGTTACGCAATAAGGTACTCATTTCTGAAGAATATGTTGTTAACCTCTTCTTAACTGGGTTAAGGAAATCTATCTGGCAGTCCGCATGTTTTATCCCACTTCACTTCAGAAAGCATATACCTTAGCACGCCTTCAAGAGCAGCAAAATGCATTGGGGATGAAATGACCCAATCAGCAACAACTTTCGTCCCCCACGACAGTGGCAGCATCCAATATAAAACAGATATCTCTTCCCAGAAATACAAGACGTCTCACTAGCCGCGAGATGGATGAAAAAAGGGCCAAGGGCCTCTGTTTTTGGTGTGATGAGAAGTACATCAAAGGGCATAGATGTGGTCCTATGTGCCAAATATAAGCACTTGAAGTACTGGAAGACGAAGATGAAACAGAACATCAAATTGTTGATTCAGAATTGTCTAACGGGGTAGACCAATCTTCACCGGACCCCATTATTACACCACAAGTTTCGGTGAACGCCATTATGGGTATCAATGATTATCATACCATGAGGGTCACCGGCTCACATCATAGAAATGCCTATAATATCCTCATAGACACCGGAAGTACCCACAATTTCCTTGACGCGGCGGCGGCAAAATACTAGAAATGTTAGTTGAGCGCTATCCCAGATTTTGTGGTGGCAGTTGCAGATGGTAACAAGTTATGTAGTCACCATATCTGTCGTCGTTTCCAATGGACAATGCAAGGGGCCTCCTTCGAAACAGACACCGTAGTGTTGTCGTTGGGGGGTTGTGACATGGTACTGGGAATTCAATGGCTAGTGACACTAGGGCCAATTAAGTGGGATTTCAGCCAGTTGAAGATGGAGTCCACAGCCCACAATAAGAAGATATCATTAAGAGGAGGAAGAGCAATCAGCAACATCATGATTAGCAGTCAGAAAATGAGCCATCTCATCCAAAAAAAATCTCAAATGTCAGTTTAGCTTTCAGTGTGCTGGGTACAATCTAAGGTACATCCTTCTTCATTCTCCCAAAATGCAATGTTATCCTCAGAAGAAGGTCCTCCAGAAATTCAACTTCTGTTAGAGGAACACAAGAAAATATTTACCTCTCCTAAGAATCTTCCTTCACAAAGGACCCATGACCACTGTATTTATCTAAAGGGCCCCAGTTGTGTTGTCAACACTCGTCTTTATCGGTATTCAACCCTACAAAAAACAGAAATTGAAAGGTTAATTGCTGAAATGTTGGACAGTGGGATAATCCGGCATAGCCACAATCCTTATTCTTCTCCAATTGTTTTAGTTAAGAAAAAGGATGGGTCATAGAGGATGTGCATAGATTATAGAGGACTCAACAAAAACACAATCAAGAACAACTACCACATTCCAATCATTGAAGAGTTACTAGATGAATTGCACGGAGCCACTATATTCTCCAAACTGGACATGCGATCAGGGTACCATCAGGTTAGAATGGCCACCAAGGATATTGAGAAAACTACCTTCAAGTCCCATGAAGGCCACTATAAATTCCTTGTTATGCCTTTTGTCTTAACAAATGCTCCAGCCACTTTTCAAGGTCTAATGAATGATGTTTTAAACTCTTTCTTAAGAAAATTTGTTTTAGTTTTCTTTAATGATATTTTGATATATAGCCCTACTCTAGAGGATCATGTACAACATTTAAAGGCTGTTTTACTAAAGCTAACCAAGGAGAAATTGTTTTTGAATTCAAAAAAATGTTCTTTTGGGACTTCTCAAGTGGACTACCTTGGACATATTCTTAGCTCAAAAGGAGTGGCTGCAGATCCTAATAAAGTGAAAGACATGCTGCAATGGCCATCTCCTCAAAACCTCAAACAACTCAGAGGGTTTTTAGGCCTGGCTGGGTACTGCAGGAGATTTATCCAAGGGTACGGGATCATCGCAAAGCCATTGACAGAGCTGCTAAAAAAGGACGAGTTCAAATGGGAAGATAAGGCTAAGACAGCTTTCCAGCAACTCAAAAACAAGATGAGTTCATCACCAGTCCTATTCCTTCCAGATTTTGCAAAGACATTTGTGTTGGAGACAGATGCATCGAATCTAGGCATGGGAGAAGTTTTACTCCAAGAGGGACACCTCATTTCATTTTCTTAGCAAAGCATTGGGACCAAAACACATGACATTATCTATATATGAGAAGGAACTAGCGGCTATAGTTCTAGCAGTACAAAAAATGGCGCCACTATCTCTTGGGAGCACCATTCATAATCAAGACAGATCACCAAAGTCTCAAATTTCTGATGGAACAAAGACTATCCACACCACAGCAGCAGAAATTTATGTCCAAATTAATGGGGTTTGATTATACAATTCAATACAAAAAGGGATAAGGATAACGTTCTCTCTAGCAGATGCCCTCTCTAGACTGAATTCTCACTGCCAAGGCCAACTAACAGCAATGGTCACAATTTCTGCTGACCTCATGCAGAAGGTTAAACACTCTTGGCAATTGGACAACAAGTTACAGAAATTAATACAACTCAAGATAGAAGATCCTACTCAGAAACCACAATACTCATGGATTAATAATATTTTGAGAAGAAAGAATAAGATAGTGGTGGGAGAGGTGGAGGAAGTAAAAAAGCTAATCTGCCATATATATCATGATTCTGATTTGGGGGGTCATTCAGGTATTCAAGCCACCTGGAGGAAAATCAAACCATTTTTCTTTTGGAAAGCAGTGAAGGAGTATATCTATCATTATATTCAACAGTGCCCAGTGTGTTTGAAGTGTAAGGGAGTATCAGGGAAACCCACAGGGCTGCTTCAGCCTCTTCCTATACCCGACAGGATCTTGCATGATATCACCATGGACTTCATAGAAGGAATGCCTCCATCTAAGGGACATGAAACAGTATTTGTGGTGGTTGACAGGTTAAGTAAATATGCACACTTCTCAGCAATACAACACCCGTACACTGCATCAAACATAGCTCAGATATTTATGAACAACATTTACAAACTTCATGGTATGCCTAACTCAATAATCAATGACAGAGACGCGGTTTTTATAAGTGAGTTTTGGCAAGAATTCTTCAAACTTCATCAAGTGCAAGTCAACACCTCCACAACATATCACCCGCAAACGGATGGTCAGATGAAAGTCGTGAATCGCTGCCTTGAGAATTATTTGTGTTGTGTGGCCTATAATTCCCCTAACAAATGGAGTCAATGGTTACCCTTGGCGGAATGGTGGTATAACACCTCTTACCACAGTTGCCTCCAACTAACCCCCTATGAAGTGGTATATGGTCAGCCCCCTCCTCTGCACATTCCCTACATTGAAGACTCAGCTCATCTGGAAACAGTGGATAGAAGTCTGCAAGCAAGAAAGAAAGCAATGAGAATGTTAAAAAGGAATTTAGCAATGGCTCAAGAGAGAATGAAGAAAAGAATTCCAGGAAGGTGAATGGGTCTATATCAAACTTCACCTGTATAGGCAAACAAGTCTTAGGGATTCGGGGTACCACGAATTAGCTCCTAAGTTCTTTGGCCCTTACCAAATAATTCAAAAGCTGAGTCTTTTCGCCTACAAGTTACAATTGCCCCCGTCAGCCAAAATCCATAATACATTTCATATCTCTCAATTGAAGGAACACATTGGTGAAGCTTCAGTTACGACCACCATTCCAGAGCATCTTACGGAGGAAGGACACATCATGACTGAGTCGGAGCAAATTCTGTCGAGAAGCATAATTCCCAGGCATGGCAAGGCAATTCCTCAAGTTCTGATCAAATGGCGACACTCTACTCCAGGGAAGCGACGTGGGAGGACTATTATATCATGAAGAAGACCTACCCTTCTTTTGATCCTTGAGGACAAGGATCTTGTTAGGAAGGATGTATTGTTGTGTTTTATTATTTGAATTTCAGTTACCGTTGTGATGTTTATTTTAAACATTTTGTAGCAGTTATGTGCGTGTTTGTATGGTGTTAAGCAGGCAGTTGTTTGTTGTTGTATAACCGCCTCAGACGTGTGTTACGGATCGCATTGTTACGGATCGCGTATTATTATTGTACCACGCATTATTATTTCTTTTATCTAGGTGTCTAGTTGTCATCTTTATGTAGGGGCCTCGAGCTCCGGGTCTACTATTAGGCGTCATCATTATCATTATGTCTTATTATATGTTGTAGCCTATATAAAGGCATTAGAGATGTTGTATGAAGGCAAGCAAGAAGAAATCTAATTCCCATCCTTGAGTGTGAGGTCTTGGTAGATCTCTCCTCCAACGAGCAAGCCCCGCTTAGGCAGCCGCGGTCATGGCTCTGTAGTATCTCCATCATCATCGTCCCCACCTCCGGCCATCTCCGACGTAGGTTCATAACAACTTGGTATCAGAGACTCTCGGTCCTCTTCCACCGACGCACGCCAACATCGCACCGGCGCCGCTTCCACCAGCTCGATCCCCTCTTCCTCCCCCTTCCGACAAGCCGCTACTGTTTTCCTCGTCGCCCTCCAGCCTAACGCACCTGCCTCATCGTCTTCCATCGTCCGCTCGCTTCATCGTCTTCCACGTATCAACTGCTGCAGACGCTAGTTTCTCAGTCCTGCGTCGACCCAGCACTCCTCCCTCGCATTGCCCTCCTCTCCATCGTCGACGCCTCAGCTCCACATCGCATCCTCTCGTGCCATCGACGGAGCGTGCCGCCAACACCAGCAGCGTTGTCGCCAACATCCCCGCACAGCAGCGCCATCATCCGCGCCCCGACGGCTCTTGCGATCTCCTACGATTTTTTTGAGCCCAGCCCGCACGGTAGCGCCATCCTCGAGCCCTGTGCAGCACGCCTCACATACACGCCCGCACGCCTCCCATACACGCCCTCGTGCGATTTCCAACAAACCGCTTGCCACCCTTTTAATTTCCTTGTTTTAATTTCTGTGGACCCCACCATCACTCTCATTCCTCTCCATTATTATTATTCCTTCTCATTTAAATACCTAAGCCACTTCATTAATTTCTAGCCGCACACCCAACTAGCCCATTTCTATTCAACTATTCATCGGTGCATTATTATTTGAAAATATTGGGCGCAACCGCGGCACCCGTGGCCACTCCCAATCATCCGACTCGGCACATTTCAAACGCCCTGTCACCCGCTCTTCTTCTCGCTCCTCTTCTCGCACTATGGGTGACTCATCTGACCAACTAAGTCAGATTATGACCATGCTGCATGCCATCATGGCACAACAGGCCGCGCAAACTGCACTCACGGAACGCCAACAGGAGGTCATTACTACGCTCTCCAAGCGCCTTGATGATCTTTCTACCGCCCCCGCACACGATCGTACAAGCAGCAGTCAGGCACCGCCACTTCTCCGCCAAGCCCCGCCACTGACCGCCCACGAGTCACCTCTGCCATTCCTCGCGCACCCAGTCGCTGCGATTGAACCACGCTACACCAGATTAGAATTTCCCACCTATGACGGGAAAAGTGATCCCTTGTGCTGACTCACCAAATGTGAGCAATTCTTCGGCCACCAACAAACTCTGGCAGCAGACCGAATCCATCTAGCATCCTTCCATCTGCTCGACTCCGCTATTTTGTGGGCCTCTCGACTTCTCACCGATCGACCGAATCTGCTATGGGACGACTTCAAAAGGCTTTGCAACTTGCGTTTTAGACCTCCTATCCGCAGCAACCCCCTCGGAGAACTCACATCTCCCCGACAAACAGGGTCAGTAGACGAGTACCTGGAACAATTTCAGCTTCTCTTGGCGCATGTTCCCCTTGCCCCGGATATGCAAGTCAACATTTTCACCGCTGGACTTCGCGAGCGCCTGCGACTTAGTGACTGCTATGAGTCTGGCCCGGTTCTCCGATCGTCGCCTCCAGCTAACACAGACGGCCTACCCTCCTGCCACCAACATCGTTCAACAAGGTCGTATCGAGGGTCCTCCAGCCCTCCGGTCCGCCGATTATCTCGGGCAGAGATGCTGCAACGACGCGCCCAGGGATTATGTTTTAATTGCGACGAACAGTACACTCGCGGCCACAGGTGCAACCGGCTCTTCTATCTACACGTCGAGGACTCCGACGACGAGGGCATCGGATAAAGCTTGAGGACAAGCTCTTTTTTTGGAGGAAGGGTGAGATGTTACGGATCGCGTTGTTACGGATCGCGTATTGTGATTGTACCGCACATTATTATTTCTTTTATCTAGGCGTCTAGTTGTCATCTTTATGTGGGGGTCTCGAGCTCCGGGTCTACTATTAGGCGTCATCTTTATCATTATGTCTTATTATATGTTGTAGCCTATATAAAGGCATTAGAGGTGTTGTATGAAGGCAAGCAAGAAGAAATCGAATTCCCATCCTTGAGTGTGAGGTCTTGGTAGCTCTCTCCTCCAACGAGCAAGCTCCAGTTAGGCAGCCGCGGTCATGGCTCCGTAGTATCTCCGTCATCATCGTCCCCACCTCCGGCCATCTCCGACGTAGGTTCATAACAACGTGCTGGATGCGGTTATGGGAGGGTTATTTAACACCCTGGCCATCGTGAAAGGAGTATGTTTTTGAATTGTTGTTGTCTTATCTTGATTCCCTACTTCTCTATGTATCTTCTACTTGCAGAGAATCCACATTCACTCCCTGTTCAGGTTTATCCTTAGGGGATCACCTTCATCCATCAATCCAGAGACTTAGTTCACATCACTTCTTCTCCATCTTAACACATACCTCTGAATGTTTTCTGCAGATTTTGGCTTCGGAAGACAAGTCTCGCCTGTTCTTTTCCTTATTTCCTTTCCATGTTCTTAAATTGGGTACGCTTCGGCCATGGAGTCTAACTCAGCTTTTACTCTGTAACAATACTTCTTCTCTACGAATTATTTACTGTAAAATTTTGTTTCATTTAGATAGGAAGAGAATTACCGTATGTGGACTCTAGGGTTTCTTATGCAGTGCATCTAGGATTGTCTCTAATCTCTTTCTCTCTTTCTCTACGCCCCTCTCTTTACTGTTTTTATTTTCATTAATTGTTTTTTTTATTAACTTGGTGGATAAAGGGAAATGTAACGACCCTAAGTCGTTACGTGTTCGCCGGCGGGATCGCCGATGCTAGAATTGTAGAGATGAAGGCCATAGACGAGGTGGCCGGAGACGAGAGACGAAGGAATGGGGAAGAGACGAAGGGAAGCAAAGAGGAGACAACTAAGAAAACTACTAAACTTTATTGAACTTCTCGTATCCATTACAACACATAACACCTCTTTATATAAGGAGAGGCTTAGGGCCTTGGGAATGACAAGATTTTGCCACCTGTCATATTACAAGTGGTTAATGCATAATGCCCAAGATTCCTCTTCATTTTATTAACAAATATGTCATTCATGCAAATATGTCATTCATGTATTACACCCTTACAGTAAACCTATAGGAGAAGTGTAAGCTCTTGAAAAAAAAGCAATAGAGAAAGCAGAGATGGCAAAGCAGTTTGATGCCTTTATTGCTTTACCTGGTTAGTGTAAAACAGAACCATGTCATTTATCCCATATATCCCAAGCCAGCCCCAAATAATTTGAAAGGTTCTTATAATATCTACTCTTATAGCATTCCTTGACTGATCTTCACTGGTCTGATGTGTGAATTGCTCTTAAGTTTTACTGCGTTCCTCTTTTCTTCGACTTCATTTCTAGATATATATATTTAAAAAATTACATCACGACCAAATATTGTATCAAGCAAAGTCTTCCACAAAACATCCTCCCATCCATTCTGCTATACAAAATAGGAAGTAATTTTCTTTGATGTTATCTCCTATTATTTTTCCTTCACCTTTACATATCCTATTAAACACTGTACAAACTATATGAGATACTCCTTGCTAACCAGTTTTTGATGGGTGATTGTCGGCACAGCCTTCAATACTATTTTATTAAATTTATAGAAACCTTTTAAAGAGCACACTGTACAAACTATATGAGATACTCCTTGCTAACCAGTTTTTCATGGGTGATTTTTGGCATAACCTTCAATACTATTTTATTCAATTTATAGAAACCTTTTAAAGAGCATTACATGCATTCTGCCATATTAACATTGTTTAATTGCTCATGTTTGTATGAGAATGAAGACTCGTTAAGCTATACTCTTAATGTTTGCATGAGATTTCGTTTAAGATCGCCATGTTGTGTATTGTGAATGAAATTACCTCTTCTGATTTTAACTATAAGATTTACCAATGTTCCAAAGCTGCGTATTCCATGCGAATCTTTATATTGTTATATAGCATTGATAGACTAAATTTTAAATATATTTGCATAATTGGAGGTTTCTACGAGTTGCAGGAGTTCAGTTGCAAGGTCTAGAAAACTCTAATAGTCAAAAATTTCAACTAACTCAATCTCAACTCTATTTCTCTGATTGATTTTGCAACGCACTTATTAAGTAATTTCTTAAACTCATAGATGTTTAAGGTGATGAAGTTAGAGTAAAAATTGAGCATTTCTAAGGCACGGGGGAGCAGCGCCACAAGCTATAAAGTATAAAGTATCGGCTGACTACTTTGCATTTGACAAACTATAAAATATTTTTATGTTGCTTTCCCTTGAGTACTACTTCCATTACTTTAATGTGGACTTTTCCTTGAGTACTACTTCCATTACTTTAATGTGGCCTTTTCCTTGAGTGCTACTTCCATTTCCTACAAACTTTACAAGAAAATGATCAGTTGTATCTAGGACGACTGCAAATGTAGATCTGAATTATCTCATTTTGCAAAGTTTCTTCTGTCACCATTGTCAACCCGCATCAAAAAGTTTGAGAATTCATAATCATTTACAACCCTTATGTTTTCAGCTAAAGAAAGTAGCTCTACTGTTGACCATAATGATAATTCAACAACGCCTGAATTGATTATTTCGGCCTTTATTCCGCTAACAATTGGTGCAATTTGACTAAAATATCTGCCCATAGTTACAACTTTCCCGCCGAAAAGCCGATCTATCCCGAAAACATCTTTTAATGTACGGTCAACTGTTTCGAATGTTTTTTTATTAGCCATAGGAACTTCATCTCAAATAATTTCGGACCATCTTTCTAATAATTTATGCATATCATAATGTTTGTCGAAACAAAGCGATACTTATTGGAATGTAATTGGAATCTTGACCTTGAATGCGCGGTACTTCCTCTTGTAGAGGGTTTGCTAAAATCCATGAAGATGATGTTGATAATATAATGTAACCATCTTTTCTTAAGATAGCAAGTATAGCTCTATATAAAAATATTTTGCTAATCCCATCAGGACCATCAACAAAGAAGATGCGGCTCAAGTTTTGTCGGATGACTATAGTGATAGTGTAAAATGCATATCTTTGATTCATATTAAGCAACATGTAAGCATTTAAATATTCGTGTGATATAAGAATTGAAAGTTCTGTTAGATTTTTGAAGTGAGCTGTCGCCCGGCGACAGTGGCTGTCGCCAGCGACAGCTAGCGAGTATCCTACTCGCCCCCAAGTAGGGTTTTGCCTATAAATGGGGGGGTACCCCCCCCCCTAAAGAGCTAAGCTATTCTGAAAGTGGCGAGTATCATCAACTCTGAGCGAGTTAGAGATACCAGAGTGCTACCTGGCGAGCATCGGACTTG
Source organism: Dactylorhiza incarnata (assembly GCA_033032865.1). NCBI lineage: Eukaryota > Viridiplantae > Streptophyta > Magnoliopsida > Asparagales > Orchidaceae > Dactylorhiza > Dactylorhiza incarnata. The sequence continues at coordinate 2,994,595 of JAWHQI010000094.1, read as the reverse complement.
GAGTAAGTTCGGCGAGCTCCCGTAAGCGAGTAGAGATATCGCCCGGCGACAGGGATATCGCCCGGCGACAACGAGAAGGCTTTGAGATATCGCCCGACGACAGCGATATCGCCGGCGACAGCGAGGAAGCGAGGAAACGTGCGCGACGAGCGTGCGAGCATCCTGGAGTGCGAGCAGCGAGCTTGCGAGTATCAGAGATATCGCCCCGGCGACAGCTGATATCGCCGGCGACAGCGAGGAGCGAGTATCACCAGCGTGGTGTGCTCGGGAGAAGAAGCGGACCTTGTCCGTGACCAAGTTCTTTCCTTCTATTGGCTGTTGTGATTCAAGTTGGATGCAACTTGTATTCAGCCGTGTTTATTTGTAATCTGGTTGCCTAGTTGAAATATAGTCTTCTTTGTTCATCGTTGGTACACTTGATTGGTAGCACACTCAAAAAATTCAATATGGTATCAGAGGGAGGTTGCTGAAGCAGCGCGTGCTATCGAAGTTCAAGGTTGTCTTCCAAAATGGACGGCGGAGGAGGTTATGCGAGAGGACTTGGCATTGAGCTGCTTACTCAAACCAACTACAAAAAGTGGATGTCTTGTATGGAGAGCTAGCTTCTTGGAGAAGATCTCTGGGAGGTTGTTGGTGGTGGGGAGCAAGAGGAAGTTGTAGCTGCCGGCGATAATGGTCCAGCTGTGAGAGCTTGGAGGAAGACCAACGCCAAGGCGGAGTTCACCTTGAAGAGAGTCATATCACCTGACTTGTTCGACCACATCATTGGTTGCAAGTCAGCGTCTGCGATCTGGATAGCCCTCGATGGGTTATTCAACAAGAAGAATGTGGCGCGGCTATAATTCCTGGAGAATGAGTTGGCGAAGTCGACTCAAGGCGAGATAGCGATATCCACCTTCTTCCTGAAGGTGAAGAACCTATGTGGGGAGATCTCGGCCTTGGATCCTGAAGAGCCAATCTCAGAGGCGAAGTTGAAGTGGCACATACTCCGAGGTTTGAGGAGGGAGTATGTCCCCTTCGTTACTTCCGTGCAAGGATGGGCTACTCAGCCCTCCCTTCTGGAGCTAGAGAACCTGCTCTCGTCACAGGAGAGCTTGGCGAAGCAGATGGCGGGAGTATCCATCTCAGGTGGAGATGGCGAGGCGTTGTTCTCAGGAAAGAAGAGATCCTGGGACAAGAGAAAGAAGAACTCCGGAGAGGGACCTTCAACGTCCTCTCAGGGAGATGGGGGGAAGTTCCTTCCTGCCCGCGATGAGAAGGGGAGATACCTTTGCTTTGCCTGTAAGAAGTACGGGCACATGGCAAAGGATTGTCGGTCCAATCTGAGGGCCGGTCATACTGCTAACAAGGAGGGAGATCACCAGAGAGGTGGAGGAAGAGGTGGAGGTCACCAGGGCGGTGAGAGGGGGGACAATTGTTTCCTGGCAGAGATGACGGCAACGTCAGTCGATGTCTTAGCCTCCATCAACCTCGAGGACGACTGGATAGTGGATTCCGGTTGCGGGCATCATCTCACAGGAGATATGTCAAAGTTCGCCTCCTCGGCAGCATATGAAGGATCGGATGCTATCATCACTGCGGATGATACGATACATCCCGTGGAGCGAGAAGGGAAGGTGTCCCTTGGGAGTAGAGAGAAGTCAGTGACACTGAAGAGTGTGTAACACGTGCCTGGCATGAAGAAGAACCTCTTCTCAGTGGCGAACGTCGTGGATGCTGGATACCACGTGCTGTTTGGACCAAAGGAGGTGAAGTTCTTGAAGAACCTTTCGTCTGTCGATGCTGACGTCACGCTCACCGGGAGAAGGGTGAAGGATTTGTATGTCCTATCTGCAAATGCCTACGTGGACAAGCTGAAGACAAACGACAGCGCTGTGATCTGGCATGAGAGGCTGGGTCATGTGGGGATGGACAAGCTGAAGATGATGGCGGCAAAGGGCCTAGTGAGTGGCCTGCCTCATCTCTCTTCCTACGGCGACGGTCATGTGTGCGACGGATGCCAATATGGAAAGTCACATCGACTTCCATTTGACAAGTCGGAGACCAGGTGTAAGGCACCTCTTGAGTGCGTACATGCTGACGTGATGGGGCCGTGCGCCACCCTTACTTATGGAGGCAAAAATTCTGCGTTGGTTCTGGTGGATGACTACACCCGCTATACGTGGGTATACTTTCTGAGAGAGAAGTCAGAAGTATTCAACAAGTTCCTCGAGTGGAAGGAGCTTGTGGAGGGGAGGCTGAACCGCAGAGTGAAGAAGCTGAGAAGCGGCAATGGAGGGGAGTTTACCTCCAATGAGTTTGCTTCCTTCTGCAGAAGGTTCGGCATTCGGCGGGAGCTCTCCTGCGCTCACACCCCTCAGCAAAATGGGGTGGCAGAGAGGAAGATCCGCCATCTGGTGGAGACTACCAGGAGTTGGCTACATGCCAAGAGCATTCCCAAGGCCTTATGGGCGGAGGGAATGACGTGTGCTACTCATGTGATCAATCGGCTACCTCTGAGTCCTAACAGGATGGTGTCTCCACACCAGCTCATGTTCGGGGAGAAGCCTAATGTGGGTCACATGAAGATGTTCGGTTCTACCTGCTTCGTGCATGTCCCGGACGCTCAGAGAACAAAGTTGGAGCCGAAAGCGAGGAAGTGTATCTTCATTGGCTACGATGAGCGAAAGAAGAGGTGGAAGTGCATGGATCCGCAGACCCACAAGTTCGTCGTCTCGCGCGACGTTGTGTTTGATGAACTGGTCTCATACCAGGGAGTCTCTTCCGTGGAGCTGCCGGAGAGTGGAGAAGCTAGCAGGGAAGAAGAGTGGGTCACTGAAGACCCTACTGTGGAGTTGGAGTTATCTCCAAGTGCTCCATCGTCATCTGGCTCGGGAGGAGCATCTGGCTCAGGAGGAGCTTCTGGCTCAGGGGGAGCTACGAACTCAAGAAGCAGGGAGAGCACCGCTTCAGGAGGAGTTCAGAGAGGAGCTCAGAGAGGAGCTCAAGCAGAGGAGTCTACCAGAGTGGTAGATAGTGGCCAAGCCTTGAGGAGGTCGAAGAGGACGATCGGCCCGCCTGCACGCTATAAGGAGGGGAACTTCGTGAGTCTGGTTTCCTGCTTCTTCGTAGGACCACTCGATGAGAGGGAACCTGCCTGCTTTGAGGATGCAGCTGGCATCAAGGAGTGGGACGAGGCCATGATCGAGGAGATGGAGGCCCTAAAGAAGAACGAGACATGGGACCTGGTTCCCATGGTGGAGGGCATCAAACCTGTCACCTGCAAGTGGGTGTACAAGGTGAAGAAGAGGGCTGATGGAGAAGTGGAGCAGTACAAGGCGAGGCTTGTCGCTCGAGGCTTCTCACAGACCTACGGAGAGGACTACGAGGAGACCTTCAGTCCTGTAGCGAAGATGACGTCGGTGAGGACGATCATTGCCCTAGCAGCGTGCAGAGGGTGGAAGCTATGGCAGCTGGACGTGAAGAACGCGTTCCTATACGGAGAGATCGACAAAGATATATTCATGGTGCAACCACCTGGATACGTGTCCAAGTCCCAGTCGCGTCACGTCTGCAAGCTGAAGAAGGCCCTCTATGGTTTGAAACAGGCGCTGAGAGCCTGGTATGGAAAGATTGCGGAGTACCTGCAGTTCTGCGGCTACGATGCCTCAGATTCAGACTCCAGCATGTTCGTGAAGAAGGATGGAGGTCTTCACGTGCTAGTGCTGCTGTACGTCGACGACATGATCGTGACAGGGAACAACCCTGAGGAGGTCGCGGTGCTGAGACAGCAGCTTTCCATACGTTTCAAGATGAAGGATCTTGGTGAACTGCACCATTTCCTTGGCCTCCAAGTTGAGAAGAGAAGAGGCGGACTGTATGTTTCCCAGAGGGCATATGCCGAGAGGATCGTCGAAAGATTCGGCATGAAAGAGGGGAAGAGCAGTTCCGTTCCTCTGGAGGCTGGGCTGAAGCTTCGGAAGGAAGAGGGGAGGATTCTTCCTGATCCAAAGATCTTTCGGGCACTGATGGGGAGTCTTATCTACTTGACTATCACGAGGCCGTACATCGCCTTTGCTGTCGACCGAGTTAGTCGGTATATGCAGGAGCCGCGGAAGCCTCATCTGGAGGCAGCCAAAGGGATACTGAAGTACATGAAGGGCACCCTTGAGATGGGGTTGTCCTATGAAGAGAAGTCTGTCTTCAAGTTGCACGGGTACACGGATGCAGATTACGGAGGTGGTGCTGATGATCGCAAGTCGACATCAGGTTACGTGTTCTTGTGTGGAGCAGCTGCTATCTCGTGGTGTAGCAAGAAGCAGGACTCTATTTCCCTTTCTACCACGGAGGCCGAGTACAAGGCGTCGTCCTTAGCAGCTCAGGAGTGTGTCTGGCTAAGGAGACTAGTGGAGGATATGGACGAGGAGGTCAGCGGACCTACTGTGCTTCACGGGGACAATGAGAGTGCATTGAAACTAGTAACCAATCCAGTGTGTCATGCGAGGACCAAGCACATTGAGATCGAGCATCACTTCATCAGAGAGAAGGTGCTGAGTGGCTTGATCACTGTGGAGCATGTGCGGAGTGAAGACAATCTTGCGGACATATTCACATATCCCCTATCTGCGGGGCCGTTCCGGAGGCTTCACTCGTTGCTTGGAGTTGTTCCCGGAGCTCACTTCAAGGGGGAGTGTTAGATTTTTGAAGTGAGCTGTCGCCCGACGACAGTGGCTGTCGCCAGCGACAGCTAGCGAGTATCCTACTCGCCCCTGAGTAGGGTTTTGCCTATAAATAGGGGGGTACCCCCCCCCCCTAAAGAGCTAAGCTATTCTGAAAGTGGCGAGAAGAGTCATCAGAAGTGGCAAGTATCATCAACTCTGAGCGAGTTAGAGATACCAGAGTGCTACCTGACGAGCATCGGACTTGGAGTAAGTTCGGCGAGCTCCCGTAAGCGGGTAGAGATATCGCCCGGCGACAGGGATTTCGCCCGGCGACAGCGAGAAGGCTTTGAGATATCGCCCGGCGACAGCGATATCGCCGGCGACAGCGAGGAAGCGAGGAAACATGCACGACGAGCGTGTGAGCATCCTGGAGTGCGAGCAGCGAGCTTGCGAGTATCAGAGATATCACCCCGGCGACAGCTGATATCGCCGGCGACAGCGAGGAGCGAGTATCACCAGCGTGGTGTGCTCGGGAGAAGAAGCGGACCTTGTCTGTGACCAAGTTCTTTCCTTCTATTGGCTGTTGTGATTCAAGTTGGATGCAACTTGTATTCAGCCGTGTTTATTTGTAATCCGGTTGCCTAGTTGAAATATAGTCTTCTTTGTTCATCGTTGGTACACTTGATTGGTAGCACACTCAAAAAATTCAATAAGTTCATGCTCAATGATGCACAAGTACTCGGTAATGTTTGAAAATCTTTCACTTAGAAGAGGCAAATCAAAATCTTTTATACTTTTGTTATATTGTTGTAAAATATGATTTATATCATGAAAAAGTTTAGTCATGATATATATGCTGATAACAAGACCTCACTTGACACACTCTTCAGCCGTGGACGAGTAGTTCTCATCCCATAATAGTTTGACATTCGTAGGTTGACAATATAATAAAATTGTTGCCAAGTCATCTTGATAGAAATCGCCGGACCACGTATGTGTATTCCCGCAGGGGACAGTGATTTGCTACCTATTCGGATGATCCGAGTCCACGGATGCATTCGGATGATCCGAGTCTACGGATGCATTTGGATGATCATTCTGAGTTGTTTCATATATTTACTTTTATATCTCAAGTTGTATTTGACACCCGATCAGTTCAGACATTATGAGTCGTCTGATTCAGGTGTTCAATTTCAGTTGTAGTATATATGTACGTAGGCAATGATTAAGAGGGGTATCGTGGTTTTCATTACTTTTGGAACAGTTGATCTCCCCTCTCTCGGTACTTACGCCGAGAGGTGCTCCCCTTGGTGGACTCCAAGGCATCGTCTTCTCCAACTCTCACTCTCATAAATCTTATGCATGCAGCCATCGACCACGCCCGCAAGCCCCATCCCATCTTCCTTTGTAGCCATCGCACGTCAAAACTAGAGTACTTATACACATGTACGAAAATGAAAAGTAGAACAACATAGTATATTTTACAATATACAGACTATGACAACTCTAACTGTTGGCATCAGAATTGTCGCCAACTTCCCACACTCAGCGACTAACCAAAAATATATGGGGGGAAATCAGTAACCGCAAGCAATCGATTACTAACCCTCTAGGGTCGAGCGAACAGAGCACAGAAAGGAGACGATGTCGCTGGCAGCGGCGAACACCAGACGTACCCACAACGGCTAATACCACTTGATGCGGGCAATGATATTTGTTAGAACACAAAAGTATATGGGTGGTTAAACTCATTTAACCGCACCTTGTGGTCAGCGCGGTTAGAGAGATCTAACCGCCATATATGTGTCTTGTGATGATCATGATGGAGATGTGCTAACCGCAAGCTCTGATGGTGAAGACTGGCAAATTCATCCTTGGTACCTGCTCAAAGATACTGATTGTGATGAGCAGCTAACCTGATGTAACCGCACATCCTGTGCGGTCAGCTCTTGGGTGACCACATTAACCGCACTAGTCGTCCTTCTGTAGATTCATGTAAATTAGTCTCACAACGCCTAATTGTAATCTCTCTCACCTCTTCTGTTCTATATAAAGGAGGTCATACCCATGTAATATTCAGATTTTTCGGAAATAAAATATTCAGTTATTTTTAATTGTCATGTGTCATTGTTAATTTCTATTAGGCCCCGTTCGGATGATCGGAATTGGGGGTTTAAAATTGGCATTCATTTGTCAATTCCAATATATGTTGTTCGGCAGCCCTAAAAAGTAAGGTGGAATCGGCATTGACTTGAATTCCATCGGAAATAGAAATAGGTCATTTCTCGTGAGCGTCATTTCCGACCTCTGGAGCTCTTCTTTCGCGATTCCCACACCGCTGGCCGTCTTCGTTTGCGATTCCCGCCCTGCTGCCCTGCTATCGCGCGATTCCAGCACTGCCTCCCTGCTCCCCCCTCCGATTCCATTCTCGCTCGCCGTCGTTAGCTTACTCGCGCGATTCCAGCACTGCTTCCCTGCTCCATACGCTACTTGCGCCTCCATTTTCCGTCGTCGTTCTTCCTCGCCGGCAACAGGTAACAGTTTTTTGGCTTCGTTTTTGCCCTAGAGCTACCGATTTGTTCATGCGTGTGTGTGCATGCAGTTTTTTGGCTTCGTTTTTGCCAACGATTTCTTGCCCTAGGTTTTTTTTTCAGTGCTTGTTTGTGCATGTGTATGGGTGTGGTGTGTGTGCAGGTTTTATTTGTATGGGTGTATGTGTATGTGTGTGGTGTGTGTGTATATGTGTATGTGTGTGTATAGTGTGTGTATGAATGTGTATGTGTGTGGTGTGTGTATGAATGTGTAATTTTTTATGTGTGTGTGTGATCTGTGCATTTTTTTTATGTGTGTGTGTGATCTGTGCATTTTTTTTATGTGTGTGGTGTGTGTGTGTTAATGTGTATGTGTATGAATGTGTATATGTGTGGTGTGTGTGGTGTGTGTGTATGAATGTGTATATGTGTGGTGTGTGTGTGTATAAATGTGTATGTGTGGTGTATTTTTTTTATGTGTGTGAGTGTGTGTTAATGTGTATGTGTATGAATGTGTATATGTGTGGTGTGTGTGGTGTGTGTGGTGTGTGTGGTGTGTGTGTATGAATGTGTATATGTGTGATGTGTGTGTGTGTGTATAAATGTGTATGTGTAGTGTATTTTAAACATGTGTGTGTGTGATCTGTGCATTTTTTTTATGTGTGTGGTGTGTGTGTGTTAATGTGTGTGTATGAATGTGTATATGTGTGGTGTATGTGGTGTGTGTGTATGAATGTGTATATGTGTGGTGTGTGTGTATAAATGTGTATGTGTGGTGTATTTTTTTTGTGTGTGGTGTGTGTGTGTTAATGTGTATGTGTATGAATGTGTATATGTGTGGTGTGTGTGGTGTGGGTGTATGAATGTGTATATGTGTGATGTGTGTGTGTGTATAAATGTGTATGTGTGGTGTATTTTAAACATGTGTGTGTGTGATCTGTGTATTTTTTTTATGTGTGTGGCGTGTGTGTGTTAATGTGTGTGTATGAATGTGTATATGTGTGGTGTGTGTGGTGTGTGTGTATGAATGTGTATATGTGTGGTGTGTGTGTATGAATGTGTATATGTGTGGTGTGTGTGTGTGTATAAATGTGTATGTGTGGTGTATTTTTTTTATGTGTGTGGTGTGTGTGTGTTAATGTGTATGTGTATGAATGTGTATATGTGTGGTGTGTGTGGTGTGTGTGTATGAATGTGTATATGTGTGATGTGTGTGTATATATAAATGTGTATGTGTGGTGTATTTTAAACATGTGTGTGTGTGTGATCTGTGTATTTTTTTATGTGTGGTGTGTGTGTGTGTTAATGTGTGTGTGTATGAATGTGTATATGTGTGGTGTGTGTGGTGTGTGTGGTGTGTGTGTATGAATGTGTATATGTGTGGTGTGTGTGTGTGTATAAATGTGTATGTGTGGTGTATTTTAAACATGTGTGTGTGTGTATATGTGTGGTGTGTGTGTGTTAATGTGTATGTGTGTATGAATGTGTATATGTGTGGTGTGTGTGGTGTGGTGTGTGTATGATTGTGTATGTGTGTGGTGTGTGTGGGTGTATAAATGTGTATGCGTGGTGTATTTTAAACATGTGTGTGTGTGTGTATATGTGTGGTGTGTGTATGAATGTGTATTTTTTGTGTGTGTGGTGTGGTGTGTGTATGATTGTGTATGTGTGTGGTGTTTTTTTTTTAATTTGTGGTGTGTGGATATGAATGTGTATGAATGTGTATTTGTTTATATGTAGATGGATGAACTAAAGAAGCGTCGTAGACGTAGAAGAGGAGCAGTGGCAGCGGCTCTTGCTGCGACAGCTGTAGTTTTGATGAAACCCAGGATTGCAAGAGATCTTAGTATAGAGGCCGATGCTAAGACTGTTTTAAGGAGGACATTGTATGCTCGATTATATAGTGGAACAGATGTCAACTGTTTTAACCAACTTCGTATGAATAAAAGCTCTTTTGAAACTTTATGTAACATTCTAATCGGTCGTAGATTATTAAGAGACACCCAGAATGTTGTTGTTAGAGAGTCAGTTAGTATCTTTTTATATGTCTTAGCTCACAATAAGAAAATCCGGGTTGTCGGTGGAACATATCTTCGTTCAATTGATACGATCAACCGTCATTTCAACAAGGTGTTGTGGGCTATTCTAAAGCTAGGCCCCGAGTTTATAAAGCTCCCTAATGCATCAACAACATAACGATGGCGTCATTTTCCCGTAAGCAATTTTATTACTGTAAAGTGCTCGATTATGTTGTATGCTCGATTATATTGTATTATCTAATTATAGGATTGCATTGGCGCCATTGATGGCACTCATATTGAAGTAACAGTGCCAGTTAAAGATCAGGGTAGGTATGGGAACAGGAAACAAGCTATTACAACAAACGTAATTGGGGTATGTGATTCAAATATGAAGTTTTTGTACGTCTTGCCTGGATGGGAAGGGTCATCATCGGACTCTAGAGTGTTACGTAATGCACTTGAAAGGACAGATCGTTTCGAGGTGCCAGTAGGAAAATACTATCTTGTGGATGCTGGATACACCAATGGTCCAGGATATCTTGCTCCCTATAGGTCAACTAGATACCATCTAAAAGAGTGGTCCGCACAGGGCAATAATCCCACAAATTATAAATAGTTGTTTAATCTCCGACACTCAAAGGAGAGAAATGTTATTGAGAGGACATTCGGGCTCCTTAAAAAACGGTGGGCAATTTTGCGGGGACCATCTTTCTTTGATATTAAAGTGCAGGTAAATGACTATTACATTGTATGCATCATTATGATTTAATTTGTATTGAGATATAAATTGCTTACAATTTTAAACAGGTTCAAATTATAAACGCATGTTGCATTCTACATAATTTTCTCATAGAGAGGAGACTAGAAAATCATGCTAGATTACTTGCTGAAGTAGATGCTGAGATATTAGCGCAAGATGCAAGTTCGGAAAGTTTTGAGTACGTGGACGCAGTTGGTGCAGTTCAAGCAACACCCGAGTGGAGCACATTTAGAGATACTATGGCTATAAACATGTTCAATGAGTATCGTGCTCGCCGTGGGATATGAGTATCGTGCTTTTTTGATATTTTCGTGTTTCTTAAATCATATTGTCCTTTTTGGTGTGTGTTTTTGATGTATTCTTGTTTCTAATATGATATCGTGCAACACAAATATGGTGTATTCTTGTTTCTAATATGTATTCTTGTTTCAATTTATTTTATTATATGCATGACTAAAGTGCAGACAGTAGATGGATAAAAGCAAAGGAAAAGGTGCCAAAGCTAGTGAACAGTCTTATGTTCCCTGGACATCACAGATGGACTGTGCTTTATCCGCAGCTCTCCTCGAACAACAGAGTTTGGGAAACAAGGCGGCTAGTGGATGGAAAAGTGTTGCCTACACAGCGGCAATTCAAGCATTAAAGGAGGATCGCAACGTCGAAATAAGTAAGGAGAAGATAATGGCTCGAATAAAAACATGGAATAAGTACTACCAAGAGATATCAGCAATGCTAGATACTAGTGGATTTGGCTGGGATTGGGAGCGCAATGTGGTGAAGGTAGACAGTGAAGATGTCTGGGCCAACTATGTTCAGGTAAAATTTTAATTTGACAATTACTTGCATGTTTAGAAATTTTGAAAATTTACGAGTCTAATTTAAACTAAACTTGTAGGCACACCCGATAGTAAAACATTATCAGGGCAAAGTGATCGTGAATTGGGGTGACTTAGCTATGATATGTGGGGTTGATAGAACTACTGGAGCTCATGCTGCTACTGCATCGGAGTCAATGAACGAGATCCACATTGATGATTCGGTGGAAGATAATGTGGCTGAGGAGGTCGAGCCACATCCCCAGAAGAAGAAGAAAACATCTGCGGTAGATGTTATTGCGGATGTTGTTACTGTTATAGCGAGGAACATGGAGCATGAAAACAGTTTGCCTTCTCAGCCACCGCCTCCGATCTCAAAGGCAGACAGGATATATGCGGCCATTGCAGCTATTGCAGATCTGACTGAGGCTGAGGTCATACAGGCTATCGATATGCTGAGTGTTGACGACACGAAGAGCGACGTGTTCATCGCTTTACCGGTGCCAATTAGGAGGACCTGGCTCCGCTTACATTTACTCGATTGATTATATATGAACTTATGTTTTGTATGCTGCGGACTTTTTTTATGCTATGGACTTATGTTTTGTATGATGTTAATGCGGACTTCTATTTTAATTCTGATATTTTAATTCTGATATTTTAATTCTGTTTAAATTTTAATTTTAATTTTATAAATTTTAAATTTCAATTCCGTCCATTGAATTCTGATATACAGCCGAACAGCGGAATTACCAATTCCAATTCTGATGACAGAATTCCTGCAGTTAGCCGAACAGCGGAATTGGAATTGAAGTCAATTCCAATTCCTGTGGGAATCAGAATTGACTTCAATTCCAATTCCTGCATCTCATTTCCTGCGAAACGAACGGACCCTAAGTTATTCCAAGTCCCCGCATGGTATCAAAGGTAAAAACAATCCTTTGGTTGTGAATTCTGTCTGCCCTGATCGCCTCCTCTGTGGACTTCGGTTTCCTAACCACCCGCCCTCCTTCTGCCCACTCTCTTTTCCTCTGTGCGGATTTGGGTTTCCTTAACCGCCCGCTCCTTTTGTTACCTGACCGCAGACTTCGATTCTTAACCGCCCGCCTTTGCTCTGCTTTGTTCTGCGTCTTACCCTTCGCGATTTGTGTGATCTCCGTCTTCCTGACTACAGTCAGCTTGATCTTTGTGACATGTGTGATCTGTGCAATCTCTGTTTCGACTTGTGCGGTTAAATCTCTTTGACTGCACCCTCTTGAATTCCCTGTGATGACTTTGGATGTCCCTTCTTCAGCTTCCAATCCCACTGCTTCCGCTTCAAGTCCTTCTGGCAATCTTGACACTACATCAAAGTTGATCGGACCAAACTATCCAGACCGGATTGTCTCCTTCACCTTTCTGCTAAGGTCCCAACGCAAACGTCATCATCTCACTAAAGACCCTCCAGCAAAAGGATCAGCTACCTATGACGACTAGGACACCATCGATGCTCTAGTTCAAACATGGCTCGCTAACAGTCTCTCTGACAAGTGCATGCCCATCATCTAACATGATGAAACTGTTAAGGTTGCCTGGAATCATCTTGCTGCTCTCTACTCAAAGGGAGCTCAGACTTCTCGCATATACACGTTATATGTCGATCTCTTTGCCTGCCCCGCCATGACTCCCGTTGCTGCCTACCCGGAGGTGCAAGCTCTTGGTGCCAAACTTCTTCAACATCGCCCCTTCTAAACAGATCTCGCTGACTAAGTTATCAAGGCACGTGCCTAGGCGCACCAGGCGCACTCACGGGCGCCTCAAGAGGCCAAAGGCGGGCGAGCCGAGTTAGGCGCGCCTAACGCTCCCCTAAGGCGCAGCCTAGGCGCGCCTCACCCCCGAACCCGGTTTAAGTTCAATTTATGGTTTAAATTAAAGGGGAGCGGCGTATTCAGTGGCGTGGGCTCGGTTTAGAGTTCTCTCCCTCGCGTATTTCTCCCGCAAGTCCTCTCCCTCATGTTTCTCTCCCGCAAGCCCCGCACTCTCTCGTCCCTCTCGTGCTAGAGCTATTTTTGGAGGCAATCTCTGCGGTTTTCTATACGGTATTCTCCATTCCTCTCGTGCTCAAGCTACTTTGATACCGCTGGTGGTATCAGCTAACCAATAGGGGGTAAGGGTGTGCAAAAATAACCGAAGAACCGAGAACCGGACCGGAACCGAACCGAACCGAATGATTTGGGTCGGTTCCAAATAGACTCGGTTCGGGTCCGGTTCTCATAATACCAGAACCGACAATTTGGTTCGGTTCCTGGTTCCAAGCGTCGGGTACCCAGAACCGACCCGAGAACCGAATATCAATGCTAAAAAAAATATTTTGAAACAACTATTATAGTCATATCACTTGATACGAGAAAATAATTGAGAATATAATCGTATGGATAAAGAGAATAGGTATTGTATTCATGTAGTTGTATCACTTCAATATTATAGAGAATCATGATACAATTATTTTGAGATATTGGTAGTTGTATTACACATAATCATGAGTTGAAAGAGACATTTTTTAAATTATTTTGAGACATAGGTAGAACCGAGAACCGAACCGGAACCGAACCGAAGAAAGCGGTTCGGATCCGGTTCTATACTTTAGGACCGTGGGTCGGTTCCGGTTCCAAAAGTTTGGAACCGAACATACATGGGTCGGTTCTTGGTTTTGGGTGGAACCGAACCGAACCGATCCGAGTTGCACCCCTAATAGGGGGGGCGTTAGCGGATGGGATTCCGCTGGGCTGTCGTCGAGCAGCGCAGGCGGCGGTTTGGCGGGGCGGACGGGAGAAATAGAGAGGGAGAGAGAGAGAGAAAGAGAGAGAGAGAGAAAAGGGGAGCAACCCCTCCTTACTTGATTGATCCAAGGATGAAAACAAAACCTAAGGTGATCCCTTATATAGGGGGAACCCACCTGATAATAAAGAGTTCAAAACAAATACAACATCAAGAATTAAAAGACTGTAGGAAAGATAACTAGGGTCGGTCGGCCCCTTAGACGGCCTTTGCTGAACCGCCCGGTTCGGAGCGGGGCTCGGTGTTGTCGCTTGGTCTCGCGCGTGCCCTTCTCGAATAAACCTGCCACTCCAGCTCATATGACTGGATGTCGGTAACAATACCGCCATCTGGGAAATTGGCCTTGTCCTCAAGGCAGTAATCCGGAAACTGGCGGCGAAAATCATCTCGAAGGAGCCAAGTGGCGGAGGAACGGGGGCGGTTTCGCCAGGCCACACGAACTTCTTCTGGGTGGGCATCTCCGGTCGTGTGCTTGCGCCGATCAATAATGGCTTCCGGATAGAGGGGGTCGGAACTGGCCGAGTCCAAATCGGTCGGGATGTGGTCGGAGACGGGATGATCGCCTATCACGCGCCGAAGTTGTGATACATGAAACACTGGATGAATGCGAGCGGTGTCCGGGAGGCGGAGGCGGTAGGCCACGGCTCCGATGCGGCTGAGGATCTCGAACGGTCCAAAGAAGCGTGGGGCGAGCTTGGGACAAGCGCGGCGGGCCACCGTAAGCTGGTGGTAGGGGTGGAGTTTAATGAACACGCGCTCTCCCACATGGAATTGAAGGTCCCGACGTTTCCTGTTGACAAAAGACGCCATCTTTGCATATGACCGTCGAAGATGGTGCTTCAAACTGTCCAAAATGACATCCCTATCGTGGAGATGATCCGCCAAGCTAGCCACCGGGCATTCCCCGGGCAAGTGTCAGAGCACGGTCGGCGGTGGCCGGCCATAGACCGTCTCGAAGGGCGAAGTGTTGGCGGCATCGTGGTATGCGGTATTGTAGGAGTACTTTGCCCAGCCCAGCCATTTGGCCCACGAACCGGGCCTCTCCCCGATGAAGCAGCGCAAATATGTCTCCAAGCACCTGGTGAGCACCTCGGATTGGTCGTCCGACTGCGGGTGATGTGTTGTACTCATCCTGAGTTGGGTACCCTGAAGACGGAACAACTCAGTCTAGAAACTACTGAGGAAAAGTGGGTCGCGGTTGCTCACGATCGAACGTGGAAACCCATGAAGACGGACTATCTCGGCGATGAAACTGTCGGCCACCGACGCAGCAGTATAGGGGTGGCGGAGCGGGACAAAGTGCGCGTACTTCGTTAGACGGTCCACGACCACCAAGATGCAGTCAAACCCATTGGAACGGGGCAACCGGGTGATGAAGTCCATCGCGATGTCCTCCCAGACACGCTCCGGGACCGGTAGGGGCTGCAGGAGACCGTTGGGGAACATAGTCTCGTATTTGGCCTTCTGACATGGCAGGCAGGCTGCCACGTAGATTTTTACCTGGCGAAGCATGTGGGGCCAATAAAGCGAGGCGGCTAACCATCGGTACGTCCGATACGCTCCCGCGTGGCCGTCGGATGGTGTGGAGTGGAACTCAGCTAGCAGAGACGGAATCATCGCCGATGATGCTGATATGACGAGTCGACCCCTGTGGAAGAGGCGGCCCCCGATAAGCATAAAAGGAGGCCGGGACGAGGGATCGGCCAACAAGGTCGCCCGAATATCCTGAAGCTGGGGGTCCCGGTCCACCTCGTGCTGAATGGCCGCGGCGTCGTCCCACACCGGCCGGGAGAGAGCTGTCAACTCTGGCGCGTGCGGCCGTCGGGAGAGCGCATCGGCCGCTCGATTGGTCTTCCCCGGGCGAAACTCTACCGTGAAATCATAGCCGAGGAGCTTGGCCACCGAAACCTGTTGTCGGCGTGGCTATCTTTTGTTGGAGGAGGTATCTCAGGCTGTGGTGATCGGTGCGGATGACGAAGGGCCGCCCCAGGAGATAAGGCCGCCAATGTTGGACCGCCAAGACCAGCGCCATGAGCTCGTTCTCGTACGCCGAACAGCTGCATACCGCAGTGGAGAACGCCCAACTATAATATGCAATTGGCCGGTCGGCCTGCATCAAAACGGCGCCGACGTCGGTGCCCGAGGCGTCGCACTCTACGACGAAGGGCTGGTGGAAGTCTGGCATGGCCAAAACCGGGCCGTGGACCAAGGCTGACTGGAGCGTCGTGAAGGCCTCCATGGCCGCCGACGGACATGTGAAAGGCCCCTCCTCCGATTTCTTCAGCAGTTGGGTGAGGGGGCGGGCCAACCCGCCGTAATTTTTTATGAAACGTCGGTAGTATCCTGTCAAGCCGAGAAAGGCCCGGACGTCGCGTAGGGAGGTGGGAGTCGGCCACCGCAGCACCGCCTGAATCTTATCTTCGTCCATGGCCACGCCCTGGGCTGAAATGGTATGGCCCAGGTAGCTGACAGTAGCCGTGCCGAAGGTGCACTTCTTGTGGTTGACTATGAGATGATGTAGGCAGAGAGTGGCGAACGTCTCCCGAACATGATGGAAGTGGTCCTGCCAAGTGTGACTGAAGACAAGGATATCATCAAAAAAACAAGGACATGCTTACGCAGAATGGGCCGAAATATCTCGTTCATCGTGGCTTGAAATGTAGCGGGGGCGTTGGTGAGCCCAAACGACATGACCAAGAACTCGAAATGCCCATCGTGTGTCCTGAACGCGGTCTTCGGCAAGTCTTCCGGCCGAACCCGAATCTGATGGTAGTCGGCGCGGAGGTCCAGCTTGGTGAAGACAGTTGCGCCGTGTAACTCGTCCAGGAGCTCCTGAATCACCAGAATAGGATATTTGTCCGGTACTGTGGCCTTGTTGAGTTCCCGATAGTCCACACAGAATCTCCAACTGTCATCTTTCTTGCGAACTAATAACACCGAGCTGGAGAAAGGACTAGCACTGGACCGGATGATCCCTCCCAGCAACATCTCCCGAACGAGGCGCTCTATCTCTTCCTTTTGTGCGTGGTCGTACCGGTATGGCCGCACTGACACCGCAGACGACCCCGGATGGAGAACGATGGCGTGGTCGGTCGGTCGTGGGGGTGGAAGGCCCGAAGGGGCGGTGAAGATATCCTCAAATTCCGCTAGGACAGCGCCCATGCCGGCCTCGACGGTTGCGGACGGCGCTTGTAAGCTCTCCTGAAGGGGCCATAACCAGGCCGAGAAGTCCACGTCGGTGACGCGTATCATATCCGGATACGACAGCGGTGAGCGGAGGAGGGTAGGGTCACCCACCAAACGACATTGTCGGCCCTGCTGCTGAAACTCCATCGTCATCGAAGCCCAGTTCACGCGGACGTCCCCCAGGGTTTCGAGCCAGGCAACGCCGAGAATAGCGTCAAGGCCTCCTAACTCGAACATGTAGAAATCAGCCGTGACCCGGCACAGCCCCACGGACATGGTAACGTCCCTGCATTGGCCCAAGGTCGGCCGGCGGCGGCCATCACCCAAGCACACCGAAAAGTCAGGTGACGGATCAATCGGTATGGCGAGCTCTTGGGCCAGCTGGGCGGACATGAAGTTGTGACTTGCCCCACTATCCACCATCACGATGACGAGGCGGTTGTGTATCTTGCAGGCCAACTTCATGGTGCGCGGGCCCGTTAATCCCCCCACGGAGTAGAATGGCAGTTCCAATACGTTGAGGGGGGCGTCCTCGCAATCGGCCGGAGGTGGGTCGGGTGTTGGCTCCAACGGCGGCGAGTCCTCGGACACGGCGTACCCCTCGCTGTCACTAAAGATTCCTTGGAACTCTTTGATTGGGCAAACATGCTGAGGCGAGTATGGTTGGCGACAGCGGAAACATAGACCGCGGCGCCGAAGGTCGTTGTAATCGACGGTGGAAATGCGGTGCGGGCCGTCCGGGCGTGCCGGCCGGACGTGGGGCACGGTAGCCGGTCGAGGGTCGGTATCGCGCAATGGTTGATGACGGAGAGGGGTGGGGGCCGGTGTGTCGGGGGCCTATGTCCGCCTCCACCGCACGGGCGAGTTCAAGAGCTTCCGAGACCGTGCGAGGGTGATGAGTTCGAATGCGGGAGCGGATATTGGGTAGAAGACCTTGCAAGAAGAATCCCAGGTAATGGTCGGGCGGAAGGCCGGGAACTTGCGTGACAAGAGCGACGAATTCATCGATATATGCATCCACCGTTGTTGATTGGCGGGCGGAGCAAAGCCGCTCGATAGCAGAACCGGTGTAGCGAGCATCATAACGGCTAATCATCTCGTGTTTGAACTCATGCCACGGAATGAGGGGTTGCACTTGGCGAAGCCAACGTGCCCAATGGAGGGCCGAGCCGTCCATGCCGACCATGGCGGTGCCGACGCGATCCGCCGGGGGGGTACCATTGAGGTCGAAATATTGCTCCGTACGGGCGATCCATCCCATAGGGTCCGTCCCGGAGAAAGGGGGAACATCCATCGTCATTGTGGATCGAAGAGATTGGATCGGCGGGTTTGCTGGGAACTGTTGGAATGCCCCCGGCGCACGGAAGTCGGTCGCGAGCGGGGGAGGTGGGGTGCCGAGCACCGAAGCCGTGTCCGTCGGGACCGACGGTGGTGGCGGTGTGGACGACGACGGCTGCAGAGCCTCGAGGCGCGATAAGATCGCGGTCTGCGTGGCGAGAATTGGTCTCCACCGTAGTTTGCAGGCAGGAGATTTGGTTGCCGTAGAGGGCGATGTGTTCCGCGACGAGGGTGTTGTCGTCGGCGGGGGAAGGGTCGACGGACTGCAGGCGGTTGTTCGGAGCCATTAGGGTTTCCGGCGGCTTAGAGGCAGCGGGCGAAGCGGCAGGTCGGACCAATGATACCGCTGGGGGTATCGGCTAACCGATAGGGGAGGCGTTAGCGGATGGGATTCCGCTGGGCTGTCGTCGAGCAGTGCAGGCGGCGGTTTGGCGGGGGCGGACGGGAGAAATTGAGAGGGAGAGAGATAGAGAGAAAGAGAGAGAGAGAGAGAAAAAAAAGGGGAGCAGCCCCTCCTTACTTGATTTATCTAAGGATGAAAACAAAACCTAAGGTGATCCCTTATATAGGGGGAACCCACCTCATAATAAAGAGTTCAAAACAAATACAACATCAAGAATTAAAAGACTGTAGGAAAGATAACTAGGGCCGGTCGGCCCCTTAGACGGCCTCTGCTGAACCGCCCGGTTCGGAGCGGGGCTCGGTGCTGTCGCTTGGTCTCGCGCGTGCCCTTCTCGAATAAACCTGCCACTCCGGCTCATCTGACTGGATGTCGGTAACATACTTCTTCTCTACTGTTTGGTTCTTCTCCCGCTAGCATCTTGTTTCAAGTTCCCAGTTCATTGTTTTCTCCTTGATTTGGATATCTATTTTTATTTTATTTATGTGCACTCATTATTTATGTTGTAAATATGGTTTAATAGGCTTAAATGGATGCGACTCATGCGAGTGGTTCTGGTTCATCCAGTGTACAATCACGGATTGATCGAGGGTGGAAGCATGTTCGTCAGATTTCCATCGTCAATAAAAATGATTTAATTTGCCATTTTTGTGAGAAGGTCACAAAGGATGGCATTTATCATGCTAAACAACACATTGTTGGGGGATTTAGGAATACTAAAGCTTGTCTCAAATGCCCACCACATGTACGCACCGAAATACAAGAATTTATGGAAAAGAAAATGAGTGCAAGCAACACAGAAAAGCAAGCATTCCCTGACTTTGCAGACATAGATACTTTTGGAAGTGATGAAGAGATGGATGACAATGGAATGAAGATTTGTGGAAGCGGTCCAAGCGGTGTGTCTAAAAAACCCCAAACCAAAGGACCAATGGATGTTTTTTTTGCACCAAACATCGAGAAGATGCAAAAAATGGGCCAACAAAAACAAATGAAACAAAGTACTATTAACGAAGAGTGCAAGAAGGAAATTAGAGGGAAGGATTGCAAGAACATAGCTCAATGGATGTATGATGCAGCTATCTCATTTAATGATGTTAATTATCATAATTTTTCAGTGATGATCGAGTCCATTGGACAGTTTGGTGTTGGAATGAAACCACCCAGTTATCATGAAGTTTGTGTGCCCATGTTGAATAATGAAGTAACTGAAGTGAAAAGTATGATGAAGAGTTATGAGAATGAGTGGAGGTTGTAGGGATGTTCTATCATGGCTGACGGATGGACAAATAAAAAACAAAGAACTTTAATAAATTTTTTGGTGAATTCACCTAAAGGAACTTTTTTTCTCGAATCAGTTGATGCATCTGATTACGCAGAGACTGGAGAAAAGATGTTTGAATTGCTGGATAGAGTGGTGGACCGTGTTGGAGAGGCCAATGTTATTCAAGTTGTTACTGATAGTGCAAGCAACAATGTACTAGCAGGTAAAAAATTTAATAGTCATTATTTACTTAATTTTAAACATTAGTATTTATTTGCTTTTTTACTTTGTTTGTTTAATTGATGTTAAATAAGAAAATTATTGGAAGCAAAACGACCGCATTTATATTGGACGTCATGTGATGCTCATTGCATCGACTTAATGTTGGAGGATATTGGCAAGATGCCTACTATTAGTAGAACAATAAAGAGGGCAATGACCATCAATAGTTATATTTATGTTCGCCCTGGACTTGTCAACATGCTTAGGAGCTTTACAGGTCAAGTGGAGCTTGTTAGACCTACGGTGACGAGGTTTGCCACTTCTTTCCTGACACTTCAGCGCATTCACAAGCAGAGGACCAATCTTAGAAAGATGTTCAGCTCACCTGAGTGGACATCAAGCAAGTGAGCAAAGGGAACATGAGGTAAGCAGGTACATGGCATTATACTAATGGTCTTTTTCTGGAGTATTATTGTGTATATTTTGAAGATTTTTGGACCTTTAGTTCGAGTTCTAAGATTGGTAGATGGTAAGAAAAGACCTGTCATGGGTTATATCTATGAAGCTATGGATAGAGCAAAAGAGACTATCATTAAGTCTTTTAATGAAAAAGAGGAAAAATACAAGGATGTCTTGGAAATTGTGGATAGGAGATGGGAAAAACAGCTTCATAGACCATTGCACGCAGCGAATCATTTTTTAAATCCAGAATTCTTTTATTCAAACCCTGAAATTGCATTAGATGGAGAAGTTATGAGAGGTTTGTACGACACAATGCAATGGATCATTCTAAGTCATGACGATCAAGATAAAATTTTGGATGAACTGAGTCTATATAGAAAGGTTGAAGGGCTATTTGGAATGCAATTTGCAATTCAACATAGGAAAACAAAGTCCCCGGGCCCCCGGGTAAATAATTTACACATTATTAAAACAAATATTTATTTAGTGAGAATGAATTATTAATTTGTAGATACATTATATTTGGCAGCTGAATGGTGGCAATCTTATGGAGCTGATACTCCTAATGATACCACTAGGGATTTCGAAGAGCACTTCCGGTCTCGAATGAGGCCGGCCGGTAGCAAGAGAGGAAGGGGGATGAGGAGTTTGAGAGAAGAATCTAGGGTTTGGGAGAGAAAGAAGAGGGATCAGCCCCCTACAATAAAAACACTTGATCCAAAGATGGTTCTTACAACATACAAGACCTCCTTATATAGAAGGAAGGCCCCACCACATAACAAAATAAACTCAAGCTGAAAATAGACCAAACAGCATAAGAAATACATTATAAAGAACCGGCCGGCCTATGCCATAGCCGGACCGGACTCGGGTCGATCGGTTGGCGCCTCCGGTTCGCTTCCCGCCACGTGCGCGTGCGCCCTCCTCGAGTAGACTTGCCACGGCGGCTCCTTCGGTTGCAAGTCGGTAACAATACCTCCGTTTGGAAAATTTGCCTTGTCCTCAAGGCAATAATCCGGAAACTGGCGCCTGAAGTCGTCCCGCAGAAGCCAAGTCGCGGAGCTGAGGGGTCGGTCGCGCCATGCGACGCAAATCTCGTCTGGAATAGGATCCCCTGGAGTATGATGGCGCCGATCCACGATCGAGGCCGGGTACATTGGTGTGGAGTCAGAGTGCTCGATGTCTGCTGGGATGTGATCGGTAACGGGGTGGTCGCCGATGACTCGGCGGAGCTGAGAAACGTGGAAAACAGGATGGATCCAGCTCTGGTCTGGTAGGCGCAGGCGATAGGCCACGGCGCCGATGCGGCTGAGAATCTCAAAGGGCCCATAAAAGCGTGGGGTCAGCTTGGGGCAGGTGCGGCGGGCGACGGTCAGCTGGCGGTAGGGGTGAAGCTTGATGAAAACTCGCTCGCCCACCTGGAAGGAGAGGTCCCGGCGCTTCCGGTTGGCAAACGAGATCATCTTTGCCTGCGCCCGTCGAAGGTGGTGCTTCATGTAACACCAGAATCTTGTGCAATTACATAAAACCAATAACTTTTAAATACATTTATTTAAAAGAAAAATAAAATAAAAGTATTGACGAAATGTCATCGCAACAATTTTAATCATATGTTTTGTAAGTATGACGAAGCTCTATTTCAAAATTATAATCGCACACTGCATTATTTTGATGAATTTGCGAACGTACCATCGCCGACGACAATGTAGGAGTAAATGAGATGATTATACCTTGGTGTGCCAATAACAAGATAGTTGAGTAGAATTGGTTTGCTAATAGCTGAAATGGGTGTGCGAATAGAGGTTGAATGCGGGTTGCTGAATGTGGGTTGCTAATAGCGGCTGGATTAAATAGAATTAATGTTAGGCGGTGGAATTGTGGGTTTGGGCTGATTTAATGAGAAAAATAATATAAAGGCACCTCCCTTTTATTCCAAATCATATAACCGAGCTTCCCCTTCTTCTAAAATCCCGCACCCACCGCTCGGCCCCGCTCCAGTTCTCGCCTAGGGTTCGTGTGAACTGCCTACTTCCTCTCCTTCCTCCTCCGATTTCTCACTCTCTCGCCGGATAAAGGGATGGATCGACTCTCTCTCTCTCTCTCTCTCTCTCTCTCTCTCTCTCTCTCGAAAAACCTACAGGAATGAACTCCTCTCCTCCTCCTTGGACCGACTGCTACTCTTCCATGGGGGTAAACTTTGGAGTATCGTGTAATATTGAAAGGTGTCCTTCAGCCGCACCTAACTACTTCCTTCTCCCCACTGTAAGCCTCCTCCTCCTTTTTTAGTTTAATTTTATTAAGGGTGCTGTGGAAAAGCTGTTTGTGGCCGGTTGCCTTAAGTAGGAAGTTTATGGGTAAGGTCGGCTATGTAAACGTAGTTGGAAAACCCTTAGAGACCTACTTCTATCTATTGAGGTTGACTGAAAATCACTAAGTTATATTAGGCAGTTTCCTTTAGAGTATTGAATTTGCTTTGGCTATTTTGCAAATAAGGGCTGCATGCTGGAAGGTTTTAGTAAGGTTGAAAAAAAATATTTTCACTTACTATCCTTAAGTATGGCTGAAATAATTTTAAGACTTCTATGGATCTTTGGAAGGGGTTAATTCATTGTCTTGAATTTTTGGTATAAAATTATGTGGGCCACTTCCATTGGATATTATTCCAATATTTAAGGCTTGATGAAATTAAATATCTTGTTTCATTGGTGATATAATTTATATTTAGAGGTTCCCGCCCACGATTTTCCTCCTAAGACAATCCCTATAAAGTCTAAATTAGCATATAGCTTCAACGTCATAGTTATTGAACGGTTCAACCTCAATATTAAAGAATGCCTACTTACAGATACTAGAAGAATGACGCTCCAAGATTGATATGATGATGCCTCGAAGAAAACCAAAAGAAAAGAGATACTCACAGTGAGGATTACCTTTTTAATTTATGCTTTATTTTAAGTATTTTCAATTTAGACACTGTTATTAAATTGTATAGTGAGCTTCTTTACTGCATGTGAACTGAATGTTATGAAGTTATATAAGCTCGAAATTCATTATAACGGATAGATAATATTGCCACCATATATCTAAAAGGATTATAAAGACAGAATTAATGAAAGAAATATAGTGCATTGATGCATACGTTAAGGGTATCTGTGGACTGATTTAAATCCAGTTGGACTTTAATAAGTCTTAAGCGAGTTGTACGCACTGGATCAAACTCCCGGGTCATCTCAGTTGGACCTTAACGGGTCTTAAGCGAGTTGTACGCACTGAATTCAACCCAAGTGGAGTGGGCCCAAGACTGAATACTGAAATAAATACAGTGCCCCTTAACGAATGAAATGAAGACATATTGTAAATGATAAATAAATACAATGAAAAGAAATGAACAACGAGCTTTAAACGAGCTTTATGTTATATGTATAAATATAGCAAATGAATACGATGACATATATATGAATATGAAAAGTATCATCATGTATGAATCATATGCAAATGAAACATTTCATAGACAAAGAAATTGAGAAATGTTTATTGTTACCTTTATTATTACCTGGCGAAATGTTTTACGATTCATGCCCGATAAAGCCTGTTTAGTTAAGTATGCTGTTATTATTTAATCCAACTGAAATAAGGAAATGTGTATGCAAATTGTTACTGATTCGCCTTGTTTGCATGTACAAGCGATTAAAAATGTAAGTTTCTCACTTAGTCTTTATTAAAGACTAATCCTGTAGTTGTCAAATTTTTTTAGGAAAAGAATGATCTACAAAAAGAAATTTTGAAGCTTGGCTGCACGTGATATTTAGGTATGTCTATGTCATTCCAAGTGGAATTTTAGACATGTATTACTTTTAATGCAAAAACAAGTTATGTGATACTGTTATTTGGTACTCAATATGATTTATGATTTTGTACTGCGCTAAAAGATCAAGTTTAAACACTTTACTTTGAAATGAATACTGATATACTGTGGCGGTCTCCGGGCCGTTACACTTCAGGCTATCCAAAATGATATCTCGATCATGAAGATGGTCGGCCAGGCTGGCCACGGGGCATTCGCCCGGAAGATGTCGTAGTATCGAGGGAGGGTGGCGGCCATAAACTGTCTCGAACGGCGAGGTGTTGGCCGAATGATGGTACGAGGTGTTGTACGAATACTCCGCCCAGCAGAGCCACTTCGCTCATGAGCCAGGCCTCTCACCAATGAAGCATCTGAGGTGAGTCTCCAGGCAACGGTTGAGCACTTCGGACTGACCGTCCGACTGTGGGTGGTATGCGGTGCTCATCCGGAGCCGGGTGCCTTGAAGTCGGAAAAGAGACGTCCAGAAACTGCTGAGGAAAAGCGGGTCCCGGTCACTCACAATGGAGCGAGGAAAACCGTGAAGGCGGACGATCTGGGAATCCTACGACATGATCCGGTAACAAATTATGGGTGAAGTTGACTCTCCTACCCTCCATGCCACCGTTGCTCGCATCTCCGCTGTCACGACTCTTCTTTAGCGTCCTCTACTTACCGCCCTCCCCCCCCCCCCCCTCGCCCTGACAGTTTTGCTCATCCAACTCACCGGGGTAACAATAGTGGTCGTCACTACAAAAAAAAAGGTTTACGTCGACATTTTTTTTGGCGGCATTTTATAAAGTGTGGCTAAAATTATTCACTTTAGCGACGTTTTTATTAAGACGTTGCAAAAGCTATTTTTATTTGCGGCGTTTTTAAAAAAACGCCTCTAAAATTGTTGGAATTAAATTAGATAGCAGCCCGCCGATATTTTGATTTCGCACTGGAACGAATTCTTGCCCTAATTAAAACCCTTTCCACCGCTTCCTCCCCATCTCCCCGCTGCCCTAATTAAAAACAAAAACTTCCTCCACTCTCTCTGTTTCCTTCCCATCGCCCGAATCACTTCCGCCGCTCTCTGTTTCTCTTCGATCTCCTTGCCGGAGCGAATCGAAGCCACCTTCTCGTTGGAGAACCTTTCTCTTCTCCTCACCCAAGTGAATATCGAAGTTGCCTTCTCATTGGAGAATCCTTTTCTACTCCTCACCCAGGTGAATATCGAATGGCCTGATTTTACTTCCGTCTTCCTCACCCAGGTGAATATCGAATGGCCTGATTTTGCGCAGAATCTGATGATATTGTATGTTTATGTTCATCTTCTCTTGATTTTCGTCAAGCTTTTTATGGTTTTGAGGGGTCGGTTGTTTTCACACATTGGGAATTAGGAATTGATCTTTAGGTTTTCTTAATTTACTCACGAGCATAATTCTCTATTGCGTTCAGTTTGTGATGTAGGATGTCGGGGCCCCGACCGCACCCCGTGGCATCACACCAGCTAGCGGACCACGGTCAAGCACGCCTGCCAGAAGGACTGCAGTCCAGGCACCCCAACCCGTCTCTGCGCCTGTTCTCAGCACGGCGGGTTGTTGAGGCTGGGGCTCGATCCCCAGACCTCCTTGATAAGAACCTCTCCTAACAGGCCTTATCACCAACTGACCTGCAGGTCAGTTGGTG
Source organism: Dactylorhiza incarnata (assembly GCA_033032865.1). NCBI lineage: Eukaryota > Viridiplantae > Streptophyta > Magnoliopsida > Asparagales > Orchidaceae > Dactylorhiza > Dactylorhiza incarnata. The sequence continues at coordinate 2,968,624 of JAWHQI010000094.1, read as the reverse complement.
ATAAGGCCTGTTAGGAGAGGTTCTTATCAAGGAGGTCTGGGGATCGAGCCCCAGCCTCAACAACCCGCCGTGCTGAGAACAGGTGCATAGACGGGTTGCGGTCGGGGCCCCAGCGTCCTGCATCAGTTTGGGATTTGGAAGTGATTCCCTCTAAGTTTTCTTACCGTCTGCGTTTTGTTTATGCAGGTAGATCTGCCATGGTTAGAACAACAAGCTGAAGAACCGCAATCCCTTCATCCTTAATTCTGAAAATTTTGTTTTTGAAGTCGGACCTTCAAAATCCATGGCCATTCTCGATGGATTCATCCGCTCTCTCTAAGTATTTGGCCATTCTCGATGGACGGTCCTTCTCGCACGCCAAGCTCATGGCTCTTCTTGATGCGGCACTCCGGCAACCATCGAACGTAAGCTCTTCTTCTTCTTCTTTAAAAAACTCCATTCCTAAAATGAGCAAAAAACTGAAAAATTGTTGAGTTCTTTATTACTGCATAATTAGGATTAAATTTTTGCTTCATGTATAGGCAATAACTGGGCTCATTCATTTCCTCCCCTTCAACCGTGAGAGCAAAGGTACCTGGATTAAATAATGTTCTACCTCTTATTTAGTTTAGGGTACCTGGCCAACTTATTTCGTTTTTGATGAATTTGTTATCTCATAGGATGCCAAATTGTCCTAAACTTAATAAATTGGATATACTTAAATTGGTGCCTATTAAGTGGTATCTGGAGTTGTGATGCAAATATATGGTTCTTCAATGGTCCATTTTAAGATGCAAATATATGGTTAGACAATGGACCTATGTTGTTTACTAATGCATTTTTATATTTTTATTGCTTGCATTGCATTACGGGACTATGCAAAAAACTCTGCTTGTTGTTATATTTGTACGTACCTAAGCAAATTATTCTTGAAATTGCAATGTCGAATATTACGACTTCTTTATTTCATTACAATTCTATTGTTTGGATTTACTCTACTTAAAACTTTGTTAGTTAAAAATTGCTGTAGGCATTTAAAGTCCTTAGGTATGGGTGTGCACTTAAGCTAATTATTTAGAGTCATTTCACGGCGTATGAGTGAGCATTTAGAGTTATTTAGAGTTATTAAAAGTTCTTAGGCATTTGAAGTACTTTGTTATTTCACTTTTCTCATGTTGGGCATGTCACTAGTTTTTATTATTACTAGTTTTACCTGATAAGAAGTCTGTTTTATTTCGGCGCCGCTGTAAGTTATTAAATTTCACGGCGCTTCCTAAAACTAAATCTTATGCTTGTTTTATATGAACCAAAGGGATTTGACTACAAAATGCATTAAATAGTCATTTGATTGTCCTTTCAGGCTTCTCACACCACCAAGTACTCCGCTTTTCCCCTATTTGGAGGAGTCTTACAGACCTTCAGTAGGGCGTCATGGTACACCAAACGGCCTCAAGAATGACTGGAAGAAGGTGGCAATCGTCAACGTGATCTTCCTCATCTTTCTCATGATTGTGTACTCGATCGGATGTTGCGCCTTCCAGAACAACAACTACCAGGGATGGAAGGGGCACCCTTAAAGCGCACGCCACAGGTCGTTTCTTTGTGCATCCTGAAACTATGGATCGCTGGGGTATGTCTTTAGATGCACTGTAGAACAACAGGAACAACAACTACCAGGGATGGAAGGGGCACCCTTAAAGCGCACGTCACAGGTCGTTTCTTTGTGCATCCTGAAACTATGAATCGCTAGGGTATGTCTTTAGATGCACTGTTCATACTATTATGATTTCTTCTCATTTTGTTTAATCAGATATGATGAGCTCTCTTTTAATTTGTTTTGGAATATGTGAACCATTCTCATTCTTAGCCTTGAATCGTTGAGATGCTCTAGTTCTGTTTTCATTGTTGTTTTATGGCATGCAGATGTTTTTTAGTGATGCAGAGTTCTTAGTGGTTTTCATGAAAAATGTAGTTGAGATTTTTAAAATGTTACTGTATTTATGTGAAATTACCATAGTGGATTTAAAAATGTAGTTGCGATTGTTTTTATGTGAAATTACCATAGGATTGTGTTTTAGCTGATTACAAAATGTATTGTTCATGGAACTGATCATAAATAGTTGGGTTTTAGATGGTGGTGGTCATGATTATCATCTCTGCTCATATTAATTACTGTTTTGTATAATAAGTTCACATCACAATTTCATATTAGTAACTATTGGAGTCAGTTCCGAGCTTTCTAGGTACACATTCAATGTGACTTTTATATTTAAATACTGCTGTGGGGCATATATAGGTGATTCAAATTCTTTCTTCAAATATTTTCTGAAATGTGTTTTTTATGGAAATACCTCTCTAGAAATATGCACGGGCAAGACTGCTTGCAACAATCTTTCATATATAGACTATGTCAGCAGGCACTCTAGGCACTGGTAACATTTATTTGAGATGTTTTTTATGCACAGAAACAAGAACATTAAAGGGGAATCAATCCTAAGAGAGTTCGAGAAGTAGTCTTGGAGAAAGCAGGCTGCCAAGATTCATTAGGCAAGGATTTTCAGATCTACCAAGTTTCTCAATTATCATTTTACATTGCAATTATCTAAAAACAAATTCTTGCATATCAGTTGTTGAAGATGGATTGAACTGGAACATGGGAAGCCGCATTTGTGCTCTGCTAAAGAGAAGCCGCATACTTGTGCTTGATGAAGCCACATCATCAGTTGACAATGCCACTAATGTCATACTTCAGAAGACTATAAGAACAGAATTTACAGACTGCACAACTATTACGATTGCGCTGCCAGCTCTCCGTGCCCAGCGGGATCAGCCCGTGTCGCATCAACCGAACCGCCGCAACGCAGCAGACCAAAACCACCGTTCCAGAAAACAATCGCTTCCGCTCTCCCACAAAAAACTCCATGCCGATTCATATCTTTTTACAGTAGTACAACCGGAGAGGATGCTTGAACTAATCTTGGTATTTTTTTCTATGTATCTTGAACTATTCTTGTTAGTTTGTGATTCAGAATAATGTCTATATAAATTAATAATTTGGGGTTGCCTTTCTAGTTGTGAAGCTTCTGTAGAATGTTATTTTTCTATTTTTGAATGTTAGTTTAAGTTGTTGAACATTTGTACCAATGCTTGATAACTATTTTTAAAAAAAAATTCAAATATATATTCGGCGTTTTCTAAAAAAAGTGTGGCTATAGGGGGTTGCCCTTTTTTTAAACAGAATAGCATTGGCGGTGTTTTGCCTATAAGCGCCGTTATAGGGTAAACACATATTGCGGCGCTTATACTTAAAAGCGTTGTGGTAGCCGCAAAAGGCAACAACTACGTTTTTTTCAAAAAAAAAATGCCGCAGAAGGCTACGTCGACGATGACAATTGCGGCGAATTTGTGACGCTTAGCAAAACGTCACAAAATTATTTGCGGCGTTTGAAAAATGTCGTGAAAACCCACAAAAAACGTTGTTGTAGTTGTTTCTTCTAGTAGTGTATGGAGGCTCCTCCAGTGGAAGAGGCCTTTTTCGGCACATTTGCCCTCATTGTGGAAGGCCAGGTCATCATGTGGATCGTTGCTGGGTCAAGCACCCTCATATTTGTCTACCAGCGGGCTAAGCATCTCTTTCTGCCTCAAAAAAGTCTGCCTCTCCTGCCACCTCTTCAGGTAGTGCACATGTGGTCACCCAGGGTAAGTGGTTCATTGACTCCGGCGCTACTAATCATATAACGGGAAATCCTCTTCTTTTCTCTCATTTGGACAAACATGATCGGTCACCGCCGGCTTTGATTACGGATGGTTCTCCATCCCCTATGTGCAGGACTTGTATGGTCTAGGTCACTATGTCTCTTCAACTTGAGGACACTCTCTACGTGCCGACTTTTCCATACAATTTGCTCTATGTTACATCTCTCTGCAGACAACTAAATTATTCAGTCATGTTTACATCTACTACTCGTTCTTTCCAGGATCCTCACTCCAAGCAGAAGATTGCTACTGGGACTGAAAGCGGCGGCCTCTACTTCCTTGATAATGTCTCTGCTCTCTCTGCGTCTGCTATCTCCAACTCTCTTCTTCAGTGGCATCTTCGCCTCGGACATCCTCCTCGCCTCCTCAACCAGATCATGTCAGACCTGCCAAGGGACGACTCCTCCCTCAACTGTAAAGCCTGCCAGTTAAGCAAACATCACCGCTTCTCTTATCAACTAGACATAGGCGCAGCTCTTCTCGACCTTTTGATCCTGTTCACTGGGACATCTGGGATCCCTCTCCTACCAAAGTCTGGGAAGTCTGTATTTTGTCACTTTTATTGATGATTTCTCAAGATGTACTTGGGTGTATCTGTTAAAAGAACGCTCTGAACTTTTTTCTGTATTCGTAACTTTTTATAATGAAATTCACACACAATTTGGTGTTTCTATCAAAGTTCTTCATACTGATAATGCTAAAGAATATCTTAGTAACCATTTTTCAACTTTTTGTATGCATAATGGTATTGTACATCAGATTAGTTGTACTTACACCTCTCAACAAAACAGAGTGGTTGAACAAAAGAATCGTCATCTTCTAGAAGTTGCTCGTACTCTTCTCACTCAGATGAATGTTCCTCGCTCATATTGGGGACATGATATTCTCATCTCTTGCTATCCACTCTCGTAGCAGAAGATTGCTACTGGGAAGATTGCTACTGACAAAACAGAGTGGTTTAACTTTTAGTAGCAGAAGATTGCTACTGGGAATGAAAGCGGCGACCTCTACTTCCTTGATAATGTCTCCACTCTCTCAGCGTCTACTATCTCCAACTCTCTTCTTCAGTGGCATCTTCGCCTCGGACATCCTCCTCCTCGCCTCCTCTACCAGCTCATGCTAAACCTGCCAAGGGGCGACTCCTCCCTCAACTGTAAAGCCTGTCAATTAAGCAAACATCACCGCTCCTCTTATCCAGCTAAACATGGGTGTATCTCTTCTCGACCTTTTGATCTTGTTCACTCAGACATCTCAGATCCCTCTCCTACCAAGTCTGTTGGCAGGGTAAGTCTATATTTTGTCACTTTTATTGATGATTTCTCAAGATGTACTTGGGTGTATCTGTTAAAAGAACGCTCTAAACTCTTTTTTGTATTCGTAACTTTTTATAATGAAATTCACACACAATTTGGTGCTTCTATCAAAGTTCTTCGTACTGATAATGCTAAAGAATGTCTTAGTAACCATTTTTCAACTTTTTGTATGCATAATGGTATTATACATCAGATTAGTTGTGCTTACACCTCTCAACAAAACGGAGTGGCTGAACGAAAGAATCGACATCTTCTAGACGTTGCTCGTACTCTTCTCACTCAAATGAATGTTCCTCGCTCATATTGGGGACATGATATTCTCATCTCTTGTTATCTCATCAATTGTATCCCCTCTATGGTTCTCCATGACCAAACCCTTTTCTCCATCTTGTTACCCAGGTGCCCCACCTTTTCCTCTACCCTCATGCGTATTTGGCTCTATGACCTTTGTTCACTCTCCTTTACCTAGTCGGGATAAACTCTCTCTTCGCGCAATTAAGTGCATCTTTGTTGGCTACTCTCCCACTCAAAAGGGTTATCGATATTATGACCTCTTCTCCGAAAATAATATGTCGCCGCCGATGTCACCTTCTTTGAATCTACTCCCTACTTCTCCAAAGATCCTACACTCATCACTTCCTGATACTCCAGCTTCTATCCCTGTTATTTCCTCCCCTCCTCCTGAGCTCGCTCCACCTCAACTTCCCAATCCACTGTCTCCTTCTTTGCCTCCCACCACATCTCCTTCCACTTCGGGGCCGTCTGTAATTGCTCTCAGGCCAGTAATCTCTTCGTCGGATGGATCTGATACGGATGTCATGTCAGACCTGGATCTTCTCATTGCTTTTTGTAAGGGGGTTCAGACGTGTTCTCAACATTCTATTCATGATGTAGTCTCGTATGCTCGGCTTACCTCCTCTTGCAGGGATTTTGCTCTGGCCCTCTCGGCCACTATCACCCCAACCACTTACCAAGAAGCTCTTACCACACCATATTGAAAAGTTGTCATGGATGAAGAAATGACCACCTTGACCGAAAGGGGTACTTGGACTCTTGTCCCTACTCCTCCATTGGCGGATATTGTTGGTTGTCGGTGGGTATTTGTGATAAAGTATTATGCTAATGGAACTGTGGATCGCTATAAGGCTCGACTGGTTGCCAAGGGATTCACTCAAACATATGGTGTGGACTTCTTTGGCACCTTCTCTCCGGTTGCTCGCATCAGCACAATCCGAGTTCTTTTTTCCGTAGATATCAACAAGGATTGGCAGATGTCTCAATTAGATATCACGAACGTCTTCCTCTATGGCGATATCCAAGAAGAAGTGTATATAGAGCAACCTCCTGGGTATGATGTTCAGGGGGAGTCTCAACCATGCAAATTGCGAAAGGTAATCTATGGCCTCAAACAAAGTCCTCGGTCCTGGTTCGACAAATTTAGTAAAGTTATCTCCACCGTTGGTTTTGCTCGCAGCTCTGCGGATTACTCTCTCTTCATACGCAAAACTTCTCATGGGCTAGTCGTTCTTGCTGTCTATGATGATAACATTCTCCTTACTGGTGATGATAAAGCTGGAATTGCTTTGACAAAGAAATATCTTCTTCAACACTTTGTTACCAAAGATATGGAACCTCCTAAGTATTTACTAAGAATTGAAATTTCACGGAAACACAACTCAGTGGTTCTCTCGCAACGCAAATATGCTATTGATCTTCCAAAAGAGACATGTCTACTTGGTGCTAAACCTGCTCGGTGTCCAATGGCGGTTGGCGAAGATAAACTTTGAAATGAGGACTCGCCACTACTTTCAGATGTCACTCGGCACAGACGCCTAGTGGGAAAACTCACCTAGGGTCTCCGGGGAATGGACTACTGTTTTAAAAGAATAATAATATGAGGATTTAAGTCTATTCTGATGTCAGTTATGTTGTTGATAAAGAAGATCAAAAATACACATCTTGTTTTTGCACTTTTGTAAAAGAAAATCTGGTTAGCTGGAACAGCAAGAAATAAGTTGTTGTCTCTAAATCAAGTGTTGAAGCTAAGTACAGAAGCATGCTCAGACCACTTGTGAATTAAAATGGTTACGGACACTTCTATTTGACTTAGGAGAAATCTATGACTATCATTTACCGATGTTTTGTGACAACAAAGACGCAATATACATATCGAGGAATCCAGTCTTTCATGAGAGGATAATGCATAATGAAGTTGACTTCACTTCATCAGAGGAGAAATTTTGAAAAAACAAATCTGCACTCCATTTGTAACCTCTGATAAAGAGTTGACAGATATTTTTAACAAACCAATATCTTCCTCAATTTCTGACATATGTGACAAGCTGGGCATGATCGACATATATGCTCTAGGGGAGTGTTAAAACACAAAAGTATATGGGCGGTTAAACTCGTTTAACCGCACCTTGCATTCAGCGCGGTTATAGAGATCTAACCGCCACATATGTGCCTTGTGATGATCATGATGGAGATGTGCTAACCGCAAGCTTTGATGTTGAAGACCGGCGAATTCATCATTGGTACCTGCTCAAGGATGTTGATTGTGATGGGTGGTTAACCTGGTGTAACCGCACATCCTGTGCGGACAGCCACATCGTGTGCGGTCAGCTTTTGGGTGATCGCATTAACCGCGTTAGTTGTCCTTCTGTAGATTCATGTAAATTAGTCTCACACTGTCTAATTGTAATTTTTCCCACCTCCTCCGTTTTATATAAAGGAGGTCATACCCACGTAATATTCAAATTTTTTGGAAATAAAATATTCAGTTATTTTAAATTGTCACGTGTCATTATTAATTTATGTTAAGTTATTTCCAAGTTCTCACAATATTTCTTAAGAAATGATTACAAATTATTACAAAGCACATGCATGAATTTAGAAAGCAACCAAATGACCGAACTTGTAACCACACCTAACTTGTAACCACACCTACAACGGGGCAAATTCTGGTCAAGTTCCGTGTCCTTCCAAGTATCCTTGGCCCTCTATTTATATATGAGGGTAGGTGGCCCAGACAGTTGGGAGCATTTAATGCAGTATTAAATGCTCAACTACCTAGGGTACACGAAGAGTCGGGTAGCGGAAAAGAAGAAGGGGCCGTGCGGTTACAACATGTTGTAACCGCACGGACCTTTGCTAGCTTGAAAAAGGAGAGAGTTAGGTGGATGCTTGACTGTACCCGCCCCGGCTTCTCCGAGCTGGACGTTGTTGAGGGCTGCAGAGGGAGAGCCGATACTTGAGGAGTTGTCGCGCGTACCCTTTCCGAGGAGGAGGAAGGTGTGACCACAAAATAAGTAACTGCCCATCTTGTTGGGAGTTAGTGTTGGTTGGCACTAGTTGCGGTCGCAGGATTTGGGTTACACTAACCCTTGATTTTTCTACCTCCACTCTCAACTTCTTTCCTTCTTCAGCAGTCAATCTCCTACTAGGGTTTTGCATATTGACGATGGGATCCTAAAAATAGAAATCAACGAGTTAGTTTATAAAACAAAGTGAATCTTTTACCTTTTCAATAACACAAAGGATCAGTAGCAATATGCATATATATAAGTGTAGCAAAAAGAGTAAGTAATAAGGTAAACATGAAAAAGTACTAGTATCAGAGGGTAAAATGAAAAACATGTAACAAGTTCAGTATTTTCTTTTATTCCTCTTATTATCTGAGTTCAGTTAGTGTTTTATTATCATATCTTATTTTTCTGAAATGTTAAGTGTAAATTTATCATCTATGTTGAAACCGAGACTTGCGAACAAGACTTAGTCTCTGTGGAGTTCGGGGCCCTCAGCTAGCCAGGGGCGACCAATCCTTACTACTCCCAAGGGAGAGCTCTAGATTGAAGGTGTTGAAACTAGGAACTGGACCAAGGGCTTAGTGGGGAGGTCCCGCCACAAACCCGGAAGCCCCTTAGGAACTTCCCCTCCCAAGCCACTACTAAGCTTGGGCACCACTAGAAGCTCTCCTCACCCCACTGGAGAGATTTGGGGAGGGAGAGAGAGGGAGAGAGAGCTAGCCTAGAATGAGATCCCCTCCAAATGGTGTCCCCTTGGTCCTATTTATAGGATTTCAGATTTGGGCTGCAAATAGCCAAAAACTGGTCTGCCAGATTACCAAAATACCCTCGAAATGGGCTGCGAACAGCCAAATCCCGCCATTCTGAGACGCTAAGCGTAAACCGCCTACCCGGCTTGGAGATGGGCGAGCCGAAGGCCTCCCGGCCTCACCGGCTCGCCCCCACAAGGCTCTGGGCGAGCCGGAGGCCTCCCGGCCTCCCCGCCTCGCCCCCATAAGGCTCTGGGCGAGCCGGAGGCCTGTCGGCCTCCCCGGCTCGCCCCCACAAGGCTCTGGGCGAGGCGGAGGCCTCCCGGCCATCCCGGCTCGCCCCCACAAGGCTCTGGGTGAGCCGGAGGCCTCCCGGCCCTCCCGGCTCGCCCCCACAAGGCTCTGGGCGAGCCGAAGGCCTCCCGGCCCTCCCGGCTCGCCACCAAAAGGCCCTGGGCGAGCCGGAGGCCTCCCGGCCCTCCCGGCTCACCCCCACAAGGCTCTGGGCGAGCCGGAGGCCTCCCGGCCTCCCCGGCTCGCCCCCACAAGGCTCTGGGCGAGCCGGAGGCCTCTCGGCCTCCCCGGCTCGCCCCCACAAGGCTCTGGGCGAGCCGGAGGCCTCCCGGCCCTCCCGGCTCGCCCCCACAAGGCTCTGGGCGAGCCGGAGGCCTCCCGGCCTCCCCGGCTCGCCCCCACAAGGCCCTGGGCGAGCCGGAGGCCTCCCGGCCCTCCCGGCTCGCCCCCACCAGGCTCTGGGCGAGCCGGAGGCCTCCCGGCCCTCCCGGCTCGCCCCCACAAGGCTCTGGGCGAGCCGGAGGCCTCCCGGCCCTCCCGGCTCGCCCCCACAAGGCTCTGGGCGAGCCGGAGGCCTCCCGGACCTCCCGGCTCGCCTCCACAAGGCTCTGGGCGAGCCGGAGGCCTCCCGGCCTCCCCTGCTCGCCCCCACAAGGCACTGGGCGAGCCGGAGGCCTCCCGGCCCTCCCGGCTCGCCCCCACAATGCTCTGGCGAGCCGGAGGCCTCCCGGCCCTCCCGGCCCTCCCGGCTCGCCCCCACAAGGCTCTGGGCGAGCCGGAGGCCTCCCGGCCCTCCCGGCTCGCCTCCACAAGGCTCTGGGTGAGCCGGAGGCCTCCCGGCCTCCCCGGCTCGCCCCCACAAGGCACTAGGCGAGCCGGAGTCCTCCCGGCCCTCCCGGCTCGCCCCCACAAGGCTCTGGCGAGCCGGAGGCCTCCCAGCCCTCCCGGCTCGCCCCCACAAGGCTCTGGGCGAGCCGGAGGCCTCCCGGCCCTCCCCAGCTCGCCCTCACAAGGCTCTGGCGAGCCGGAGGCCTCCCGGCCCTCCCGGCTCGCCCCCACAAGGCTCTGGGCAAGCCGGAGGCCTCCCGGCCCTCCCCAGCTCGCCCTCACAAGGGAACAGTCCTGGGATGCGCCCCTCAGACTCGACTCCCTCCAAACGCTCACCCCTCCTCCTCCCGGGGTCGCGCCCTTTGGAAATATTGGGCCTAAAAATATCTTGGGCCTCGGGGGCCCACTCGGCGAATACAGGGTTGTACACAATCCCCGCTCTTTTCGAGCGTGGCTCACGCTCGAAAAGAAATGTCCAACCCTGCATATTCGACGAGTGTCGCTGGGAATCCGGTTATTGGTAATATCTTGGAAAAGCCACAGCGCCTCCCCGAGAGGTCCCCCAACCTTGCCGGCTAGCGAGAGCCCGGCTAGCTGAGCCACATCGGGGAAAAACACAGCCTCCCAGAGAGGCCTTCCTACCCTGTCGGCTAGTGAGAGCCCGACTAGTGGAGCCACCTCGGGGGAAAAACACTTAGCCTCCCCGAGAGGCCTTCCTACCCTGCCGGCTAGTAAGAGCCCGGCTAGTGGAACCACCTCGGGGGGAAAGATACTTAAGAGAATTTTTGGCCACTGAGCGGTTCCTGACGCTAGGTGGGAGCCTGGTCAGCAGGTCAGCATGGGGACTAAGTACTTGGGACTTTCCTGCCACTGAGCGATCCTCGGACCTGCTAGCTTGATGGGAGCCTGGTCAGCGGGCCAGCATTGGGACTAAGTACTTGAGACTTTCCTGCCACCGAGCGATCCTCGGACCTGCCAGCTTGATGGGAGCCTGGTCAGCGGGGCAGCATCGGGACTAAGTACTTGGGACTTTCCTGCCACCGAGCGATCATCGGACCTGCCAGCTTGATGGGAGCCTGGTCAGCGGGCCAGCATCGGGACTAAGTTCTTGAGACTTTCCTGCCACCGAGCGATCCTCGGACCTGCCAGCTTGATGGGAGCCTGGTCAGCGGGCCAGCATCGGGACTAAGTACCCTGAGACTCTCCTGCCACCGAGCGATCCTCGGACCTGCCAGCTTGATGGGAGCCTGGTCAGCGGGCCAGCATCGGGACTAAGTACTTGGGACTTTCTGCCACCGAGCGATCCTCGGACCTGCCAGCTTGATGGGAGCCTGGTCAGCGGGCCAGCATCGGGACTAAGTACTTGGGACTTTCCTGCCACCGAGCGATCCTCGGACCTGCCAGCTTGATGGAAGCCTGGTCAGCGGGCCAGCATCGAGACTAAGTACTTGGGACTTTCCTGCCACCGAGCGATCCTCGGACCTGCCAGCTTGATGGGAGCCTGGTCAGCGGGCCAGCATCGGGACTAAGTACTTGAGACTTTCCTGCCACCGAGCGATCCTCGGACCTGCCAGCTTGATGGGAGTCTGGTCAGCGGGCCAGCATCGGGACTAAGTACTTGAGACTTTCCTGCCACCGAGCGATCCTCGGACCTGCCAGCTTGATGGGAGCCTGGTCAGCGGGCCAGCGTCGGGACTAAGTACTTGAAAACTTTCACTACATTAATCATCACATTACATGCAAGAAAAAACTAAGTAAACAACCACGCTACATGGACTTAAGGGTGGAGAGAAGAAACTGAGCACTTAGACAAACTTGGTCTCCTACTGCCGAGGGTGGTCTCCCTCGTTCCCAATTGGTTGTTGTTGTTGCCGCACCAAACCCCTCGCTTCCTTCAATTCCAAGAACTCAGGGCAGTTGATCATCGCGTGACCTTCCTCATCGTGGAGGTCACAATAGGGTAACTCCACCCTACCCCCTCTTCCTCTTCTTCCTGCTTTTCTGACTCTCCTCCTTTTTTCCCAGCCAATCACCATGGCCTGTTGAGGCGGTGGAGGGGATGCCCTCGGCCTCTGCCCCCACCTAGGGGGGTCAACCTCCTCTTCCTGGAAGTTGCCTTCCTCTTGGTCGAACTTTCTCTTGGGAGCCCCTACTCTTCCCCCCATCTGCCTTGCCTCTGGCTCACTCAGCTTAGCCAGCCTTCTTGTGAACTCCGGGTTGGCCTCCTCACTCTCAACTTCTTCTTCCACCCTTTCCATCAACTCTTCAAAGGACAAAGGAGCTCTTCTCTTGAGGTCCATCTTGAAGAAACCCTCCCGCAACCCCAACGTGAAGGCAAGCTTGAGGGTGTACCCGGGCACTTCTTGGACGAGGAGAACCTCCTCCCTGAACCGTTCCAGATAGTGAGCCAGCGACTCCTCCGGCTCTTGCTTGATCTTGAAAAGTTTTTCGGCATCTTTCTTCCTCTTTCTTGACGTCGTGAAGCGTAGCAGAAAAGCTCGGCGCAAGTCTTCGAAGGCGTAGATGGATCCTGCAGGGAGCTGATAGAACCAGTCCCTGACCTTCTCCTTGAGGGTGACGGCAAAGAGCCGACATTTGAAGGCGTCCGACATGGGCATGATGGAGACCATGTCCTCAAACCACTGCAGGTGCAAGACGGGGTCATCCTTGCCGAAGTAGTGAGACATCTCCGCCCCCTTGAACCCCTCCGGAATCGGGGCTGAGAGGATCAGCTCACAAAAAGGACTTCCTACGCTCGCCCCCCTTTGGGGCTGGGCGAGTGGGGGCATGGCGCCTCCCCTCTCGCCCCCTTGGGTCTCGGCGAGTGGGGGTCGAGGACCTCCCCACTCGCCCACTTGGGTCTCGGCGAGTGGGGGTCTAGGACCTCCCCACTCGCCCCCTTCCAGCACCTCTTTCCCGGATGCCTGGCCGAGGATGCTCTCGCCCACCTTTTGAGGTGAGGCCTCCGGACCACTTTCTCTCCTGTCTTTGATTATCGAGGCGAAAGCTACCTGCAGGGTCTGCATGACCTCCTGCCTGAGATTCTCAAACATCTCCAGCGTCACTCCAGCCACCGGGGGTTGCGAGTGACCTGGGTCGGATCTTCCTCCACCTCCGTCCATGGAACTCATCTTGAGAGTTTCTTGAATCAGTCACACTCCACGCTCACCGCACCATGTGTTGAAACCGAGACTTGCGAACAAGACTTAGTCTCTGTGGAGTTCGGGGCCCTCAGCTAGCCGAGGGGCGACCAATCCTTACTACTCCCAAGGGAGAGCTCTAGATTGAAGGTGTTGGAACTAGGAACTGGACCAAGGGCTTAGTGGGGAGGTCCCGCCACATACCCGGAATCCCCTTAGGAACTTCCCCTCCCAAGCCACTACTAAGCTTGGGCACCACTGGAAGCTCTCCTCACCCCACTGGAGAGATTTGGGGAGGGAGAGAGAGGGAGAGAGAGCTAGCCTAGAATGAGATCCCCTCCAAATGGTGCCCCCTTGGTCCTATTTATAGGATTTCAAGATTTGGGCTGCAAATAGCCAAAAACTGGTCTGCCAGATTACCAAAATACCCTCGAAATGGGCAGCGAACAGCCAAATCCCACCATTCTGAGATGCTAAGCGCAGATCGCCTACCCGGCTTGGAGATGGGCGAGCCGAAGGCCTCCCGGCCATTCCGGCTCGCCCCCACAAGGCTCTGGGCGAGCCGGAGGCCTCCCGGCCTCCCCGACTCGCCCCCATAAGGCTCTGGGCGAGCCGGAGGCCTCCCGGCCTCCCCGGCTCGCCCCCACAAGGCTCTGGGCGAGCCGGAGGCCTCCCGGCCATCCCGGCTCTCCCCCACAAGGCTCTGGGTGAGCCGGAGGCCTCCCGGCTCTCCCGGCTCGCCCCCACAAGGCTCTGGGCGAGCCGGAGGCCTCCCGGCCCTCCCGGCTCGCCCCCACAAGGCCCTGGGCGAGCCGGAGGCCTCCCGGCCCTCCCGGCTCGCCCCCACAAGGCTCTGGGCGAGCCGGAGGCCTCCCGGCCTCCCCGGCTCGCCCCCACAAGGCTCTGGGCGAGCCGGAGGCCTCCCGGCCTCCCCGGCTCGCCCCCACAAGGCTCTGGGCGAGCCGGAGGCCTCCCGGCCCTCCCGGCTCGCCCCCACAAGGCTCTGGGCGAGCCGGAGGCCTCCCGGCCCTCCCGGCTCGCCCCCACAAGGCTTTGGGCGAGCCGGAGGCCTCCCGGCCTCCCCGGCTCGCCCCCACAAGGCCCTGGGCGAGCCGGAGGCCTCCCGGCCCTCCCGGCTCGCCCCCACCAGGCTCTGGGCGAGCCGGAGGCCTCCCGGCCCTCCCGGCTCGCCCCCACAAGGCTCTGGGCGAGCCGGAGGCCTCCCGGCCCTCCCGGCTCGCCCCCACAAGGCTCTGGGCGAGCCGGAGGCCTCCCGGCCCTCCCGGCTCGCCTCCACAAGGCTCTGGGCAAGCCGGAGGTCTCCCGGCCTCCCCGGCTCGCCCCCACAAGGCACTGGGCGAGCCGGAGGCCTCCCGGCCCTCCCGGCCCTCCCGGCTCTCCCCCACAAGGCTCTGGCGAGCCGGAGGCCTCCCGGCCCTCCCGGCTCGCCCCCACAAGGCTCTGGGCGAGCCGGAGGCCTCCCGGCCCTCCCGGCTCGCCTCCACAAGGCTCTGGGCGTGCCGGAGGCCTCCCGGCCTCCCCGGCTCGCCCCCACAAGGCACTGGGCGAGCCGGAGGCCTCCCGGCCCTCCCGGCTCGCCCCCACAAGGCTCTGGCGAGCCGGAGGCCTCCCGGCCCTCCCGGCTCGCCCCCACAAGGCTCTGGGCGAGCCGGAGGCCTCCCGGCCCTCCCCAGCTCGCCCTCACAAGGCTCTGGCGAGCCGGAGGCCTCCCGGCCCTCCCGGCTCGCCCCCACAAGGCTCTGGGCGAGCCGGAGGCCTCCCGGCCCTCCCCAGCTCGCCCTCACAAGGGAACAGTCCTGGGATGCGCCCCTCAGACTCGACTCCCTCCAAACGCTCACCCCTCCTCCTCCCGGGGTCGCGCCCTTTGGAAATATTGGGCCTAAAAATATCTTGGGCCTCGGGGGCCCACTCGGCGAATACAGGGTTGTACAATCTAGGCCCGTCAAGTCAATGTTCAATCTAGGGCGATGAAACACGCAGCAAACTCTCTTGCCCCTGGATTAGGCAGTTCCATCGATTCCAATTCAGGGGGATCGAACACAATTTTGTAGGAGTTCCACCCCTCCTACAGGGTTAACCCATAACATTTTTATGCGTCGACGCGCAATCAGTTTCTTATTCTTCTTACATTCAGTTCATATTCAGTAGGTAGGAAATATGTGATATCCATAAAATTTTCTCCTCAAGTTCTACATCGCTAACTATTCAAGGTTTAGCAATTTTAGCGAGTTCATAATTATCAGTGATTTCAAAAGATCAAATTCCTTCAATTTGATCAATATGCAGTGCACATGCGGAAAAGTAGGCTCATAGTGAAGTACTTTCGCATGTAAATAATTCAAATATGCGTAATCAAAGAGATAAAGACTCGCCACTGTTTTTCCTTTTCATTTTTTGATCCAAGGATTCTCATCGTGTTTATCATCGGACGTCATCCTCTACGGTATCAATGAAATCATTTACTTAGGGTTGCGTCGTTAAATAGTTATGATTTGACTCCTATGACAATTTTGACTTATTAGGAGTTGTCTAAGGTTAAGAAGAAACCTCTAACTCAAGTACAGTTAGTGGAAACACAAGAAGACAACAGCTGGCTTGTAACCTAAAGAAGACTACTAGACAATATTCTGAAAACACTATACCATAACAGAACCCAGCATCTAACCCACCACTTCATATATGAATCAAAGTAAATCCCCAACATAGAAACAAATCCCCTTACAAGAAAGAGTCCACCAACATGATTCGATTAATCCAGAACCACATACCTAAACCATACTTTGTGCATCCTCCAACACTAAAAGTAAAGCCCTTTATATTACAATAACAATAACCGGCCCAACAGGAACTAAAGTAACTAACATAAGGACAACAACCATAGCATGCAAAAATAAAATACAATTCCCAATCCTATCCTCATCTAACCAATAATCCTTCTATAAATTTCATTCAGAATTTCTTTTAACAGCATCTACACAGCAGCCGACTAACAACAATGAAATATCCACATCCTTATATAAGAACAACCACTATAATATAAAGAAAAAGAAAGAATTTCTGAAAGGAAAGGAAAGGGAGGAAGAAGGAAAGAAAACTCTAATTCCTTTCATAATTTTGTGCCATCAATCCATAATAGAAGACAGTAGAAAAGAAAGAGATACGAGAGAGAGAGAGAGAGAGAGAGAGAAACTTACAGTGGAGAAGAAGTAGAAAAAGACTCAATAATCGGTCACACCGTCTCACGTAGATCCATACCCAAGCTCAATCGAGAGCTCCTGCGTCGAAATCGAAGAAAAAGGAGAGAAATCCTGATGTTGCCATCGTTTGGCAGAGGGATTTCATTAAGCCCTAGCGGGAAGCAGAGAGAGTAGTCGAAAGAAAATGCCGTTGGAGAGAGAGACCGACCTACTATTTACTTCCACCTGAAGTCGGTTTCAAACCGCCTTATGCAGTTATGCAGAACCGGCCTAATGCTTAACCCAAATGAGGTTTAATTAATTCAATAATTATTACTTCCAGCCACATCAATGGTTAAAGCAAAAAATTAAGTAAACTAAATAAAATTGAAAATAAAACAATCGTCGCAAAAACATCGGAAATCTCGTACTTCAAAGATTAATTGTACGATGTCGAATCGACACAGTCATCATACGGGAATTATTTTTGTATTTCGATTAAAATATTTTATTTATTCTATTAAACTATAGTAATTAACTCTGTACAAAAGGTTCAAGTTTTATAATTTCTCCCTCCTTATAAGAATTTTCGTCCTCGAAAATTCAATCATCTTGATTCAGAAAGAAAGCGAGAAACAAATGCGTCACTACATCCTCTCTTTCCCATGTAGCATCATTGGCAGTGTGACCCTTTCATCACACTTTGACAAAGTTAACATCGAGATTCGACAACCTCATACTTTGACGATCAATGATCTGGTAGGGTTCGGTTGGGTTGGACAAATTCAGCTCTATCTGCATATCACTAGCAGATATCATCTTGTCTGGATCAAGAATATATCGGCGAAGCGCAGACACATGAAACACATCATGCAAATTTTGTAACTCATATAATAATGCTAGGCAATATGTCACTTCACCAACAAGCTCGATGATAGAAAAAGATCATACATACCTCAGACTTAACTTCCCGATACGTCGCAATCGAGATACTCCCTTAAATGGTTGGTCTTCATACGCACCTGATCACCAACATAAAATTCTACTTGATGATGTCTGACATTATAATATTTTTGTTAACGATCTTGTGCAATCTTCATTCTCCGCTGGATAATTCATATTTTCTCTTCTAACTTATCTATCTTCTTTTTCTTAAACAGTTCTTTTCCCCATCTTCTGCCCAGTTTACCGGAGTTCAAAACGGGGTCATTTGAATCATTGTTTGGTAGGTATTATTATATGCAAACTCTACCAAAGCCAGATATTTCTCCCACAAACCTTTAATGTTAAGAACTACCATCTGCAACAAATCCTCGAGCATTTGTATGGTACATTCTGATTGACCATCCATCTAGGGATGAAAAGTTGTACTATACAACAACTTCGTCTCCAATCACTTATGCACCATCCTACAAGCATCAATAGTAAATCTCTCATCTTGATCTGAAACTATTGTGTGTAGGATTCCATGTAGTTTAACTATCACATTAATATATAGTTCAACTAATCGTTCGGTAGGTCCGCCATGCTTTATTGCAATAAAATGAGCACTCTTGGTACATTCTGATTGACCATCCATCTAGGATTTACCTTTGAATTATAAATTGTTGATTTCATATTTCTAGTGTATGATAGTCAACTAAGATCAGTATTTCTAGTTGGTCGAGAGATTCGTGAATACGAGTAGATAACTCATTGGTAAAAAGAATTGAATGCACCCCTCGAGAGAGGAAGACATGATTCTTTCGGGTTGTTGTCAAATCCAATAGAGGGGCTCACCTCGTGACGCAATTCTTATGGGTGTCGTTTATATAAAGGAATTTTGGTCAATCAGCCTAAGGTTAGCTGGTAGTATTTCTCTAGCGAGGTGCTAACATAATTTAGGAACATCCACAGTCCGAATATTTTATTAAGAAGCTTATGAATCAATTAGTGTTTTAATATTTCTATTAAAGGGATTCTTGATCAAGTACTTCATTTTCTCTTATTTCTCTCTTATCATTTTGTTTATTGTTTGTTTTATTTTAAATTAATAAAATCAAATTTCATAGATAAAATAATAGTAATTTTGTGAGTAGGAGCAATCAGCAAACCCCTGGAAAGTACGACACTTGATATTATCTTTTTAATATCTAATACTATAATATGATAGATATGCTCGCCTTATCGGATTATATTTTTGGATACACTTGTAGCGTATCACGTACCTTCTCCACTACACCCACCATGAAGGCATCTTGCAACATTGTCTTCTGAATTCTATCTTTGATGGAATACTGAATATGCAAATGAAATAATTGTGTTTGATTTTCTTCCTTCATTGTGATAAGGAAGATTCTCATTTTATGTAGTTCTCGCAATGACTTCTTGCCATATTGAGGCATCACAACTAAAGTAGTTATATTTTTTCCTGCTCAAAGCGTCTGCTACTATATTCGATTTGCCAGAATGATATTGAATATCCAGATCATAATTTTTAATAAATTCCAACCACCTTCACTAGCGCAAATTAATTTCCTTCATATCAAAATTATACTTCAACCTTCTATGATCAGTAAATATCTCACATCGTACCACATACAAATAGTGTCGTCAGATCTTCAACACAAACATTATTGCTGCTAATTCCAAATCATGTGTTGGATAATTCTTCTTAGCATCTTTCAACTGTCTTAATGCATAAGCAGACACTTTCCCATGTTGCATCAATACACACCCTAACCATTTGTAGGAAGTGTCGTTGAAGATTTGAAATTCATCAGTTCCTTCAGGCATCACCAATATCAGAGTAATTGTTAATTTTTCCTTCAATTCTTCAAATGCTTGTTGGCACGCTTCATTCCCTTTGAATGGCACATTCTTCCTGGTCAGTTGCGACAAAGGTAGCGCCGTTTTGAAAATATACTTCACGAATTCCCTGTAATATCCAAGTAATCCCAAGAAACTTCGCACTTCAGTTACCATCTTCAGTTGTGTCCACTTCACAATTGCTTCAATATTTACTGGATCTAATGACAAGTCTTGTTCATTGATAACGTGCACCAGAAAAGCTACATCTTTCAACCATAAGTTGTACTTCAAAAACTTAGCATACAACGATGTTCTCTCAATATCTGCAAAGCTAGTCGCTAGTGTCGAGAATGCTCTTCCTCTGATTTTGAGTAGATTAGAATATCACTGATGAATACAATCACAAATTGATCGAGGAAAGCTTTAAATATTCGATTCATCAGATCCATAAAAGTTGCAGGAGCATTTTTTTTAGACCAAAAGACATTAAAACAATTCAAAATGCTCATACCGAGTACTAAATGATGTCTTAAAAATATTTTCTTCGTTGATTCGAAGTCTGTGATACCCCGATAGAAGATCGATCTTAGCAAATACTCGTGCACCCACAAGCTGATCAAATAAATAATCAATGCGAGGCAGATGGTATTTATTTCTTATTGTCAGCTTGTTCAATTCCCGGTAATCAACGCACAAACTAAGAGATCTGTCTTTCTTCTTAATAAATAGAATTGGAGCTCCCCCGAGGTGAAGTGTTGGGTCGGATGAATTTTTTATCAAGAAACTCTTGTAATTGCACTTTTAATTCCGCCAATTCTTTAGACGTCATACAATAATGTGTCTTAGCAACTGGAGCAGCTCTTTTAATCAATTTGATTTCAAACTCAACTTCTCTAACTGGAGGTACACTGGACAAATCCATGGAGAACACATCCAAGAATTACCGCACCATGGGCGTATCTACAATTTCCTTTTTTTCTTTTTAGTTCTCTTAATAATCACTAAGATAGCTTCACAACCTTTCCTCAACTTCTTCCACGCCTTCATAGCCAAAATCATTATCTTTGATACTTCTCCCCGACCCTTAAAGATAAATAAACTCTTGTCTGGGCACTTGAAGGTAACTTCTTTGGTTTGCAATTTATTACTGCTTCTTGTCTAGAAAGTCAATCCATACCTAGAATAATATCATACTCTACTAGCGGTGGGACTACTACATATGCTTCTATCATCTTGTCATTAAAAGACAATGGTACTAAGGCTCTGTTTGGTGCGGCTTAAGCGATTGGAGAAGCAGTGGTTGAATAATCTGCTTATTTGCATAGTGGTGGGAAAAGTAGTGAAATTGTTTGGAGGAATATCTTTTTCATTGCTTTTTGAAACGGAGAATCTGTTTAACTGTTTGGTAGAAAAACTGTGGTGGAATAATCTACTTTTAGGGTTTTGTTTTTTAAATTGCAAAATATGATTTTAAGATGATTACTAAATACCCATTTTGTCAAAATAAAAGTTTTATGCCAACTTGCAACAACCACAACATCATCCTCCAAGAAAATACAAAAACAAAAGCACAAGAAAATACAAAATACACAAGCACGAGCCACAACATCAATCATGATATTCCTTGAATAGTAGGAACAATAGCCACGACTCTCGAACACAGATGAACGCATTTGAATGCTAACTGCATAATAATAACAATATAATTAACAAGTTGTATATATGTCTGCACTATTGAATGACACTATCTAATGTACCTGCGATGTTCCATTAGTTGATCTGCTATGTAGTCCCGTAAAATGGTCATTTCAATAGCTCCTGTCCCTTCAAATGTACTAGGTACAATGTTTGGATCTCTGTTGATATTCCTCGGACGAGTGTTTCGTCTAAGCATGTATGCCTAAGGATGAACAAAGCTTTCATCCCCCTCGCATTCATATCTGAACAAATCCATATCAATCAGAGGTGAAAAAAATGATTAAACTCTGGTTTAAGGTGAAATTTTTTATCAATCTCATAGTTATACAGTAACTGATCTGGAATAGACATTGCATAACTGGAGTGGAAAAATCGAATAAAAAAACTCCATAACTGGTCGCGAGAAGGCATAACTGTAGAAATCGAATAAAAAATGATTAAACTCACGTCGCACGAAGGAGAAATCGAATAAAAAAATTCCATAACTGGTCACGAGAAGACATAACTGGAGCAGAAGAATGCGGGATACCTCGTCGGAGAAGACCTAAACGACGACATGCAGAGGCGAGAATCGAATCAGAAAACCTAAAGGACGACATACCTCGCCATAGAAGGAGATCTGGAGTGGCTTGCGAGAGACGTTAGGTCGGAGTCGAGGGGGCGGCGTTGCAGAGGCGAGACACGATCCAGCAGCGAGACGCGAAAATTTTTCACTACATGAAAACGCCCTATTTTCGCGATTAGAGAGTGGGGGGCTTATTGCACTGGAGGGTCCAAAATTAACATTTGGAGGGGTGTTTTTAAAAGCAGTGACACACAGCTCCTTATAATCCCCCCCCCCCCCCCCAAACGGAGCCTAAGGCTCGTAGTTGTGCGTGATCAACATCGTGTTATTTGGCATAAGAGCATTTAGTGGTTCTTTAGCTTGATAAGATTGTATATGTACGGAGTCAAGTATATATGTTGAGATGAAAGAGTGACTGACGCGGTATCAAACGAAACTTTTAATAATTGATCATGTACATTAAGCATACCCGCAACAACAGTATCATCGGCGTTCGCTTCATGTTGCTCCAAATTGAAAGCTCGGGTTGAATCAACCTCTCTTCTCTAACTCCTTCAACTGGAGAAGATGAAATAGACTCCACACACTTGGAAGTCACGAGCTGATAGACTTTCTGGATGTGCAAGATTGGAGCTCCTTTCAGTCTCTCTTCCTTCTACAGTTTCAGACAATCTCTCTGCTGGTGCCCAGGTTGGTGACAATAAAAGCATGCACCAGTCAAGAAATCTCTCTTATGCATTCTTCCACATTTGTCACGCTTGGTAAATGTCTACTGAGATACATTGATGCTAATTGTGGACAAAGGTTGGGGTTCCTTCTTTCTTTTCCACGGTGATTCACTTGTCCTGACTGACACTTCCTGACTGGGCCCTCTTTGGGTCTCCTCTTCAACATTTCTCTTCTTCTTTGACTCTTCTCAATGTCCAATTCAATCATCCATGTCTTTTCCACCAAGATCGCATACTTGGTAATGTCAAACATAACCAAATACATGTGAACATTATCTCACAAACCTTCCTGAAAGTGCAGGCACCGAGCTTCTTTTGTTGCTACCATAAATTCTGCATAATAGGTTAAGTTAGAAAACTCCGACTCGTACTGAAGTACAAAGCGGTTTCCTTACACCAATCGCAGAAATCTTTCCTATAATTGTCGTTTATCTGACTTTGGCATGAACCACTTTGTAAACTCCTGGCCGAACTCATTCCATGCTACATTCGCCACACCTCTTGCCACAAATTTCCACTGCATCACATTGTTCCACCATCTATTGGCTTCTCCCTCCAACAAGTAAGTGGTTAACTCCACTTTTTGGTCTCCTGGACAACGCATCACATCAAAAATAGTCTCGATCTGCAAGATCCAATCTTTAGTCTCTAATGGAGTTAGGCCACCACGAAAGGTAGGCTTCTCTAGTTCCAAAAATTGCTTCAACAAAACATCTACCTAACGGGGTTGTCGTAGTGCACATGTGTTGGTGGAGGCACAATTGGCACACCTAGTGGAACTGCATGTGGAGTATCACAGGCCAAACCTGATTGCTTCGCCAATAGCTTGAGTTATGTCCGCAACCTGAATTGGGACTTTATGACCATTGTCACTCTCTTCAAACATTGCTTCTCTGATGCCCTCAGGTTCATCTTGAGCCTCTCGAATTCTTCGGCATGAGTACACTTGAAGGGAATCCAGAGTAACAAGACATGATTAACTTCGAATATGAGAATATATAAAGCAAGATATTCTCAAGTTATATTATGTTCGTCATCCAAGTATCTCTGTGTCCTACGTATTGCAAAAAACATGACTCTTATACTACTTAATTGTGGCGTCCCGTAGACCGTCACACTTTAATTTTGTTATTATAAGCAGTTTTCCATAATGGTAAAACACAATAATTCCAAAACTATTTCAAATAAGTACTAGGAGACAATAAAATACAACTTTCATATTCATTTTAGCATATAATACATCATGTCAAACAAGAATACCGATAAATGTATATGGAAACGGAAACTAGAGCAACATATTATATTTTACAATATACAAACTGCGACAAAACTCTAACCCTTGATTTGTCTGTCTCCTCTCTCAATTTCTTTCCTTCTTCAGCAGTCAACCTCTTACCGGGGTTTTACATAATGACGGTGGGATCCTAAAAATAGAAATCAACAGACCGTTAATTTATAAAACTAAGTGAATCTCTTACCTCTTCAAGCGATGTACAAGCAGACACAAAGGATCATTAGGAATATTCATATATATAACTGCAGCAAAAAGAGTAAGCAGTAAGGTAAGAAGGAAAAAAGTATGAGTATCAAAAGGTAAAATGAAAAACAGGTAATAATTCAGTATTTTCTTTGACTTCTCTTATTATCTGAGTTCAGTTAGTGTTTTATTATCTTATCTTATTCACTTAAAATGTTAAGGATAAATTTGTCTGTCATCTGGTCCCGTCAAGTCAATGCCCAATCTAGGATGATCAAACACGCAGCAGGCTCTCTTGCACCATAGATTAGACAATTCTATTGATTCCAATTCACGGTGATCGAACACACGTCCCTCTTTAGAATCATCAAAATTTTGTAGGAGTTGCACCCCTCCTATATGGTTAATCCTTAACATTTCTATATGTCGACGCACAATTAATTTCTTATTCTTCTTATATTCACTTCTTATTTAGTAGGTAGGAAATATGTGATATTCATATATTTTTTCTCTCAGATTCTACATCGCTTGTTATTCCATGTTTAGCAGTTTTAGCGAGTTCATAAATATCTGTGATTTCAAAAGCTCAAATTCCTTCAATTTGATCAATATGTAGTGCGCATGCATAAAATAGGCTCAGAGTGAAGTACCTTCGCATGTAAATAATTCAAATATACGTAATCAAAGAGATAAAGACTCACCATTGCTTTTCCTTTCTCTTTAACGATCCCAGGATTCTCGATGCGTCTATCATTGAACGACTTCCTCTGCGTATCAATGAAATCATTTACTTAGGGTTGCGTCGTTAAATAGTTACGATTTGACTCCTACAACGACTTCGACTTATTATGAGCTAAGGTTAAGGAGGAACCTCTAACTCAAGTACAGTTAGTGGAAACACAAGATAACAACAGTTGACATATAACCAAAAGAAGACTAGTAGACAATATTTTGAAAACACTATACCATAACAGAACCCAACAGCTAACCCACCACTTCATATAGGAATCAAAGTATACCCCCAACATAGGAACAAATCCCCTTACTAGAAAGAGTACACCAACATGATTTAATTAATCCAGAACCACTAACCTAAACAAAAAGTCGATACATTGTGCATCATCAAACACTAAAAGTAAAACATTCATATTACAATAACAATAGTCGGCCCAACATGAACTTAAGTAACTAACAGAAGGCAAACAACAACAACCGGCCAAAATAAAATACAACTCCCAATCTTATCATCATCCAACAAATAATCCTTCTATAAATTCTATTCAGATTTCTTTTTAACAGCATGTATACAACAGCCAACCAACAACAATGAAATATCCACATCCTTATGTAATAACAACCACTATAATATAAAGAAAAAAACAATTTCAGAAAGGAAAGGAAAAAGAGGGAGGAAGAAGGAGAGAAAATCATAATTGCTTTCATAATTGTGTCATCAATCCATAATTGAAGACAGTAGAAAAGAAAGAGAAGCTTATAGTGGAGAAGAAGTAGAAAAAGGCTCAATTGGCCACGTCGCCTCACGTAGACCCAACCTCAAGCTCAATCGAGAGCTCCTATGTCGAAATTGAAGAAAAAGGCTCAATCGGCCACGTCGCCTCATGTTTGAGAATGGGAAATGTGAACAAATGCCCATTCAACTTGTAGTACACCAATGCATTATGTTATAACAACGAAGAAGAGCTAATACATGGTGCTCACATGTGAGTGTTGGAACATGGTCTTCCGCATCTCCTAGGTTTGAGAATAACAAATCCTATGTGTATTTGATCTTGTGTGTTTAAGTGTGCAGGAAACAAAGTCATATGACTCAAGGATAACATATGAAGGTAGCCCCCAAGTTTGAAGCCAGAATTCCAACATGTCCACTGGCGTCGGCGTTAGCACTTAGCGCAGGCGCTAGCTCTGATTAGAGCAATTTCGGGAAGCAATTATAGAAAGTGCTAGCGCCATGCGATAACATCTAACGCAGGCGATAACACCTAGCGCAGGCGGTAGCGCAAAGCAATAGAGGAAGGCGGTCGACTTGCTTAAAATGAAGGATTCTCACGCGGAGAATATTTCCTAAACCGGGATAGCGCCGACGGTAGCGATAGCGCAGGCGCTAGCTCCAAGGCTATAAAAAGGACCCCTTGGATCCGTCTTCTTCATCCTCTTATGATCCTAAATTCCAGAGCTTCGTGCCACAGCATAGAGAGGAAGATTCAGAGAGAGACTCCCACAAATCCATGAAGGCTTAATGAGATCATTGGAGAAGATTTCAACATGCTTCATCACCGTGATGAAAGACCGCATCGACTACGATCATACTCTGTGGGTCTTCGTCTACTTCTCCAAGAGATCCATATAGGGAGTTCTTATATTGTTGTTATTTGTTTCATCTCTTTTAAATCGTGTAGTAAATTCGCCTCGTGTTGGCGACTAGGTCTGGGTAGGACTTATGATAGAAATTTACCTCGTGTTGGCGACTAGGTCTAGGGCGTAGATCTAGGGGGTGCTCGAGGCCATATCAGGGGAAGGATTGGCTAGAGCGGCTTGAGGCCGTATCCGGAGAAGGGTATGCTAATGTCACCGGTTCGTGGGGGTACGAGTCAGGATAGAAAACAAAAAAGGATTTTCGCTTATTCGCCTTTGATTTCTAGCGTCATAGAAATCTAGTTTTGTAATCAATTTTTATCAATAATAATCATGTCTCTTTTTGTAATGAAATTGATTTACTCTTCATTTCTCTAAATTGTTTATTTCTTACTCTTTCATTATAAAATAATTTAGATCTTCATTCTAAATCACTATTTTATTCTACTTACTTTTCAAGTCTATCAAAATATAACAAAAGTTTTAAAACTCTCATTCACCCCTCCCCTCTAAGGGTGCCTACCGATCCAACAAGTGGTATTAGAGCGAGGTTATTCCAAATCGGCTTAACAACTGGGAATATATGGCGTCTCATGATCTCGCTTCTATTAGTGGGGGAAATTTTTATGAAGAATAAAAATCACTAGCATCACCTTTATTTAAAGGGACAAATTATAGAGGAAGGAAAATTTTAATTGAAAAATTTATTAAAACTTTAAATATCGAAGCATGGAATTTAGCAATAGTAAGGCCAGCGGATGAATCAAATAAAAAGAACGTCATCTAAATGCAAAAGCCAAACACTATTTATTTTGTGGTATATCAAATGAAGTTTTCAAATTAATATATTGTTTTTCTAGTGCATACAAAGTATGAAAATTTCTTGAAGAAATGTATGATCTTCCTCTCGCAGGTATGGAACAAACACAGGAGGAGAAGGACATAAAAGCATCCACCATTATTCAAGAAGATTTATCTCATAATAAAACCATGGAAATCATGGAAATTGGATTAGACAAAGAGAGAAAATTCATCAAGAGAAAATGAAGATGAAAAATCATCTATAAAGGGGGAAGGCCTAGAAGACTACAAAGGAACTTCATGTTCACAGCTTGCCTCTTCTGACAGCGTTGTAAGAAAGTCTAATTCTTCTTCTTATTTCCATATACTAAAAATTGTTAAACGTAAAATGAAGAAATTAAAAATTGCTAATAAGAATTTACGTTTAGAAAATAAATGGTTAAAAAGTAAAATCAAGCTTTGAATTACCTAATTCACACTCTTGCTCTTTAGTTAAAATAGCTTCACCTTGTAACACATGCAATGAATTAAAAGATAGTTACAAGGAACTTGAAAAAAAGTTTATTCTTGAAAAAGAACAAAATGAAAAATTGTGTTTAGAAAACTCTTCTTTGAAAAGTAATTGTGCTAAGTGTAAAAACTATAAAATTGAAATTAAAGAGATGGATGAAATATTTGAAGAATTAAGAAACCACTATCAAAATCATATTGATTCAATTGTTTCCACTCTTAAAAATAGCACAATAGCTTATAATAAAGCTAGGCATGATCTTAATATCAAAAATGATGAATTAAAATCAAAAATCAATTTGCTTATAAAATTTATGAATAAAAATTCACAACACACAAATTCACAATATTATGCAATACTTAAGAGCAAATTGAATATAAATATGAATATCTTAACTAAGCCTAATAATGGGAATAAGAAACACAAAATATTTGAAAATCTAAATCACCATTATTTACAAAATCATGTCTCTCCCAACTTAAAATTAGAATTACACAAATTTTCTATGAATGATACTTTCTATAATCATTACAATCATAATCTTCAAGTTAAAGATAATCACAATAGAAATTTAATGCATAAGAATAACATCAAACCAAAATATGAATGGAGACCCACAATTAAAAAGAACACACTACCCTCACTTGAAAGGGCTCATTCATCTTTGTCTTCCCCAAAATCCTCATGATATATTTGGGTACCCAAAAGAACCATCTAACATGGTCAACTTTGGATACTAAATCTCTTATCTACTAGTATCATTCATTTGCATGAAGTAGAAATAAATCAAAATGAATTACAAAATACTCTACTTCATGATATGTCTAATGTTCCTTTTTATTTACTTTTTCTTGCTTAAGCCATCATGTCATGGTCACCTAATAGAATATTTGAAATGTGACATTTAAAGCCTAAATGAAGTTTACAAATCAAATTAAATCAAAAGTAAAAGTCAGTTTTCTTTCATTTATAAATGACCAATCTTCTATTATTAAAATCATTGCCTATATATATATATATATCATATAGTATTCATATAAATTGAACTATAAATTTGTTGTAAGATATTTTAATTAAATCAAATTATTAGGCTATTAAGCACTTTAGCCTTCATCAACAAAATTAAAAAAATAACATGATCTAAAAGAAAGTTCAATTTTCAATATGTTCTTTTTCCTTTTCAAAACAAAAATTGTATTGTGCTCACTCATTAATGTCAAACATGATCTAAACCATCACTATTGTTCACCTATCAAAAATCACATATATTCAAAATTCATAATTAAAAAGAAAATCACTAAAATGTATTGAAAGAATTTACCATCATAATGAATATTGAATTCACATGCACCACCATGATCTATTGATGTCCTTTGCTAAAATTCTCTAAAATCATATATCATAAGTCATATCAAATGTAACACCTCCCCTGTAATGACCATATAACATGGGTCCGGCCGGGACCCCACAGCATATAACCGCCACAGTTTCAGCATTAAAAGATGATATAAACTACCCAGCTCAAAACTCAGACAACACAGTGGAAACAAAACTAAAAACCACAGAGATTGTCCACAATTAACATAGGAGCGAAACTGGCCTTAAGGCCTTAAAAAACCAAAGTCCAAGTCATCAAACACTCATCACAAATATAAAATCCCAAAAGAGGGGGGAACTAGCTTCCCTAGGCTACCTCGGCATGCAAGCCGGAACATCAAAAGATGAGTACGGGAAAACAGGAAAAATAAGGTAAACACTTCATGAGGCTTTAGACCTTTTTGACCTTTCTCAGCCCTACTTAGGGTTCTCCCACGAGCCCCTCACAGCCGTCCGATCGAAATCAAACCAAACGGGCGCCCAGAAATTCGCTGATTACAGATCTATTTCCGTCAGTTTGCGAACGCACGGTCGAATGCACGACCGTGCGTAAAAACGCACGAGTAAATTCAGAACTCCAAATCTTCCAGCCGAAGAGCACGCACGGGCGGATCGATCGTGCGTCAAGGAAACGCGCGATCGTGCGTTTAAGAAAAATCTGCCATTACGGCAGTTTTCAGCGACGAAGACCTAATGCGCGGCGTTAATTCTCAGATCAGCAAAACTGGGGTGTTACATCAAAAGTCTTCTAAAAATAACTATTTCTATCACATTTATATGAATTATATGATGACAATTGATATTATAAATGCATACTATGGTTGGTGTATTATAATCATCTTGATATCAATAAGATTAAATCAAACAGAATCTTCACTTCATTCTTGGTCTATAAATTGAAACACTATCATACTTTGGCATAACATTAAACTCAAACTTATCATACTAACATTGTCACCTAAAGAATATTAGTATCCATGTTAGGTTTTATATGTTTATCAAGATATACAGGTTGGGTATTTTTAGCTAGGGCATATCTATGTTATTCTTTGCAAAAACATCATTTCATACTAATCATTTAAATCATGCTTATTTGGCTTATTCGAACATGATATCTTGTGCTTACATTTCCTATCATTTTCAACTTACATTATATTGATAAATATAAGCCTTAGAAAAATCAAAATGAAGATATAAGAAAATATATATCATGCGCTGTCAAGTCGTATAAGAAATCGCTAACATTTCATGCAACTTGCACTATCTAGACATCTCCAAAAATTCTGAAATTTCTGCATGAAACTACTCTTGGGACACTTATTCAAGATCAATAATCAGAATTTCCAAAATCTTGAAAAATAGTGTACTGTTTGCCGCGCTAGCGCTAGCTCGAGTGTCCAATTTTCTGAAATTTTAAAATTCAAAAAAATCACTAAAATATATATTATTTTATATGTACTGCTCACTTTTGCATTTCTACCTATAATTGATTTTTGAAAAATTAAAATACAAAATTACTAAAACCAAATTACAAAAAATATTTTTCTTACTTCCTTTCTCTGGTTATTTGTTTGATTTCTATTTCTATATGCAAAAATTAAATACAAAAATATAAAACATCAAAAAATATTTTTTGAACCTAACTTTTCTATTTACATGTATCTTACAAAAGAGAGATTTGGGATGTCACCACATCACATCTCCTAGTATCGGTGCGAACCCCTCACAGGGTAGACCTCAGGAAGTCCAAGATCAATTTTAAGAGTTCAAACTTTAAATCAAAATTATTTTTCAAAATATCAAAAATACTACATGGACTTTTTTGTGAAAATCAAGCATGATTTAATCCATCATTTAGACCTTCTACAATGTTACAATTCATCTTTTCAAACTACTTTGAACATTGTTTTTATCATGCTTTGATATATCTACTCATATGTGCACCAATTGTAATGAAAAAGTTGTGTAGAACCAAGCTTAGCATGCCTCTAAGTATGAGTAAATGTTTTATGGTTGATAATGATTTTTATTCACTCACTTATTTTGGCATAGTCTACATGTGCTTTTAATCTAAGAATGCTTGTTTCTGTATTGTAATTGTACAATGAATTAAACTTTGCACAAGTATCTTACCTACAACACCTTTATTTGCACTCTTAATATTTAAGAAAAGTGGTTGTGCTTTCAAAATTACATTGGTTTGTAAAACAAGTGTATTCGGAGAACTTTGTACAAAAAATAATCATGAAATAAATTGACAAAGATAACTCCATCAAGCACTATTTGAACCTCCTAATAAGTCTTAATAAGCATTGCGAGGTTGAGCACTTTGGAAAGAATAGTAAAGTGTCTTGTGCAAACCTTCATTTTTACACCACTTATTCTTAAGTACACTGGATCACAAAAACAAAATATTGAAAAATAAAGTGTGTGATCCCCCAAACACTACTTTGCACCCTGATAAGTCTTAATGAGCATTGTGTGTGCAAAGCACCTTGGTAGTTGTACATTTTTTCTATGTGCGTTGAAGTGTGTGGAAGTAAAAAATATTTGTGTTTTATTGTGCACTTTACTCTACATATGTCTTGTATTTTTGATTAAATCATTTGTTTACTCTATTCAATATACACTTATGTGCACATCATTATCTTCCATAACACTTCTTCTCATGAGTATTGGATCCTAATGTTAAATTCTATACAACTCTTTATATATAAATGCACTAGATAATCTAGCATGCTCTCTACAATGTTTTGCATGTTTTGAATTTGTGAATTAAAATAACATTGTAGTAATCTCTTTTCGATAACATTATTTTATGCTTGGTTACTTTATTGTCAAACTTAAAGATTTTAAATGCAAATTGATTTACAAAAACATCTTCCTTTTTGGAATTTAACTCATATATCTTCTTATAAATAGACATGATTACAAAAAGATGTTTCTTGTATTTCTATAAGTCTTCTGCATCATCACCATATATTTTTTACCTTGCGCTTTCATGCATATATCAAAGTCTTAAATCTCAAAATTCCTTTTTCAACAAGTGGTAGACTTGCTTGGTAGAATTTATATTGGTTGTTCTAACACGAATATCATTTTTATGCTAAAAACTCCGATTCATTAATGGATTTCAAAATAGCTATGTGAGTTTTTCAAAAATTCAAATAAAAATATAAACCCATAGGCTATGAACTTATCATTAGATTTAAATGCTTAATGTTTCCCATGATTATTATCCTATGATTACATATCTCACCATAGCGGGGGCGTAGAGTTGTAGACATTAGATAACCTAACCTCTAAGTCATGTCTTGTCTTTAACCGGGGAGGGTTCCAGTGGGGCCTTGCGAGGCACTAGGGGAAAAAATGCTAGGTTGAGTATTTTCTAGTGTTTGCATATGGGACTAATACCCAAACCTACGACATGTATGCAGCTCCTCATGACCATCTGTCACTTAGTATGGGGCTAGTGTGTAGACATATTGTCTGGGTAGATTGGTTACTTGGAAATCATTACCTTATTATGCTTACAACTCCTTATCATTTCATTTCCTCTAAAAAGCTCGATCATGCCTTATCTTTTTATAAAAAATCTTCTTTTTATGTCTATTGCTTCATTGCCCACTTTTGTTAATAACAAAAGAGGGAGAACTAACGTGATAAATAATAATCACTATCAAATGGGAAAACTAACATGACTAATGAGTGAGATGATAGCTTACATATTAGGGGAGCATTCACATATGGGGAGCATGTATTTAGGGGGAGCAATTCTAAATACCAAAATCAAAATTATCCTAAGTCATCTCTCTCTCTCACACACAAGTAGGTTTCATCATGCTTATATATTAATGCTCTAATTTATCATTAATGGATTTGTTATTATCAAAATGGGGAGTTTGTTGGAACATGGTCTTTCGCATCTCCTAGGTTTGAGAATAACAAATCCTATGTGTATTTGATCTAGTGTGTTTAAGTGTACAGGAAACAAAGTCATATGACTCAAGGATAACATATGAAGGTTACCCCCAAGTTTGAAGCCAGAATTCCAACATGTCCACTAGCGCCGACGGTAGCACTTAGCGCAGGCGCTAGCTCTGATTAGAGCAATTTCAGGAAGCAATTATAGAAAGTGTTAGCGCTAGACGATAACATCTAACGTAGGCGATAACATCTAGCGCAGGCGGTATCGGGTAGCGCAGGTGGTAGCGCAAAGCAATAGATCGAGGAAGGCGGGCGGCTTGCTTACAATGAAGGATTTTCACGCGGAGAATATTTCCTAAACTGGGATAGCGTCGGCGGTAGCGATAGCGTAGGCGCTAGCTCCAAGGGCATATCCAGGGAAGGATTGGCTAGAGCAGCTTGAGGCCGTATCCGGGGAAGGATATGCTAAAGCTACTGGTTTGTGGGGAGACGGGTCGGGATAGAAAACAAAAAAGGATTTTCACTTATTCGCTTTTGATTTCTAGCGTCATAGAAATCTAGTTTTGTAATCAATTTTATCAATAATAATCATGTCTCTTTTTGTAATGAAATTGATTTACTCTTCATTTTTCTAAATTGTTTATTTCTTACTCTTTCATTATAAAACAATTTAGATCTTCATTCTAAATCACTATTTTAATCTACTTACTTTTCAAGTCTATCAAAATATAACAAAAGTTTTAAAACCCTTATTCACCCCCCTATATGGGCGCCTACCGATCCAACAGTGAGAACGAATGTCATCCTCGTTATGGCTACCCAACATTTAAGGTAAACTAGTGGAATAAAGAATGGGAGCAAAGAGTGTGTCAACGTCCATGAATGTCGAGCGCGAACGAAGAAATGGGAAATGCGAACAAACCTATCGAGATCCTTTCGTCCCAACGAGCGCCAACCTCATTTCGTCCTAGCTGCGAGCGCCAACCTCCTTTCATCCCAGCAGCGAGCGACAACCTCCTTTCGTCCCAGCAGCAAGCGCCGACCTCCTTTTTGTTGGATCTACTGGCGCCCTTAGAGTGGGGGTTGAATAAGAGTTTTTAATATTTTAAAACTAATTAAAAATATTCTTGATAAACAAAGTAGTTTCATGATATTTAATAAAAATACTTTATTTTAACTTTGCAGAAAAGATTATATCGAAGGTTACTTTTGAAACGAAGGAATTCAAACTTTCTTTGATACCGCCAACGACAAGTGCTACCGTCGGCGCTAGCTCATAGATATTGAATTTCTTGACCTATAGAACACTAATGAACCTTGTAATATATTTTGAGTATAAGATTCGATAGAAAATATGATTTAAAATATTTATAAAAAAAAATCCAATTAGTGAACAACAAAGAGAGACATGATTTTATTTCATAAAACTTTGATTACAAAGTGTTTGATCTCTATGACGCTTGAAATCAATACGACAATAAAAAATTCTTTTTCGTTTTCTATGTCGACCCTTCTTCCAAGGACCGGTTGGCTCTAGCATATCTCTCCCCAAACAAAGCCTCGAGCCGCCCCTAGATCTAAATCCAAGACCTAGCGCCAACACACACGACGAATTCCCCCTAAATCATACAAGGACCTATTCGCCAACACGGGGGAATTCTCCCCAAGCCACACACAGACCTAGACGCCAACATGGGTGAATTTCTCCATGGGTAAACAAAAGAAAATACAAGATGAAGTAAAAACTCCCTTTAAAGATTTCTGAAGGAGATGATGAAGGACGCAGAAGATCATCATTATTGTCGATGCGTTCGTTCTTCACGTTGAATAAGCGTGATGAATCCTCCTTCACAAATACTCCTTTTGATTTTGAAGTTGTAGATTAGAGTGCTCTCAAACGTCTGAAATAAGGCCCCTCACAGAGTGCTCGGCGTGGTAGAGTTATGGTTCCTCATTCATCATCGAGAGCATCGAAAATTGTCTTTTTATAGATTAAGACCTCTACCGCCGACATTATTGATAACGCCCGGCGGTAACACTTAAGACAACATTTTGTGAGCCAGAATCATCAATCCGGAAAGGAGATCCTGCACTTTAGGAAACATTACATTTTAGGCAGTACTAACGCCCGACGTTATCGATACCGCCAGCGGTAGTATCCTTCCATATGTGCGTCCATCTTCCATGCCATCTTGACCAACATCCATATCGTCGTGAAGACTACATGTCGTCAGACCAGCATCCATATCGTTGTGAAGGCTCCATGTCGTCGAGACCAGCATCCATATCATCGTGAACGCTCCATGTCGTCGAGACGCTAACGCCAGCGTTAGAGCTAACTCCACGCATCAGTCAGGAAGAATCCATGTCGACTAAACCAGGATCCAACACGGGGGACAATATCGTCAAGATGTTAACACTGGCGTTAGAGCTGACGTCACGCATTAGTGGTCACTTTTCATCCTTGTCCTAGAGTGCCACATTCAGCTTGTAGCATCTTAGTGTCATACATTTGAGTTCATGTATGCTATAAACACAAAACAAGATTAATCAAATACAATATGAGATTTATTATTCTCAAACTAAAGAGGTGTGAAAAACCATGTTCCAACAATCTCCCCCTTTTGATAATAACAAATCCACTCATGAGAAAACAATATAAATAAGTTTTTGTTTATATAAAAAATTAATGACATAGTTTGCTTTCTAGAGTATTGTTTTTGAAAGTAAAAGACCCCCCTATATATGTGTTCCCCTAGACTTTAAATTTTCCTCTCCCATTTTATCCCTTAGATTTATTCTCCCCATTTATCTTTAGATTTCATAATTGACTAATCTTTAGATTTCTCATTTATTCTCCCTTTTTTTATTAATAAAAGTGGGTGGAGGTGAATGTAAATGTGAAACAATTTGCAAAAGGTGCAATGAAACACTTATTAGAGACCACAAATATAAAGAGAGTATGCATGATCGAGCAAGTGTGATAACTACAATGGAAAAAAAATAAGCGTTTAGAATATAACCACTTATTTAAGAAAAACCAGGGCTGCACCTAATTAAAGAAAAGTTTATCATTTTGTAAAGAGAGTGTTATCACTTGTTAGACAAAAAATATCATGATCAAAATTTAAGTGATAAACATGCCATAAAGTTCAATAAGCACTCTTTTAAAAATAAACATCATTTAGAAAATAATATCATAAAAGGATAATGAGTGGTAGGTTTTTTTTTAAAAGAAGATATTTTCAAATGGATTTCAAGAGATGTTATTTCATTCACAATTTGCAAGCATGATATGGACATATAAAAAAGAGATAGCAATTACAATGTAATAAATTCGCTTTTCAAGGAAAAATATTGTAGAGATCATGTTTTGCAATTTAGTACATTTACCAACGCGTGTAGAGAATAGTATAGATGTGCATTATGATCCAATTCTCATGAGTGGAAGTTTTATATATGATAATGATGTGTGCAAGTTGTGTTTTGGTAAAGTATACAAATGTATTAATCAAAGCACATGACATATGTAATGAAATAGACACAACATTATTAGATTTTGCATTCTTAGAGTTACTTCCACAACACTATTAGTTTCAATGCACATGAGAACACATACAACTACCAAGGTGCTTCACACACACACAATGCTTATTAAGACTTATTAGAGAGCGAAGTAGTGTTTGAGGGATCACTTGACATCGTTATTGTATTTTTAGTTTGTGATCCGGTGTACGGTAAATAAGTGGTTTAGGATTTGTTTGCACAAGACACTTTACAATTCTTTCCTAGGTGCTCAACCTCGCAATGCTCATTAAGACTTATCAGGAGGTTCGGGTAGTGCTTGGTAGAGGTTCCTTGTCATTTATTATTAGTAGTAAATGACTCTGAATTCACTTATTTTGCATTCATAGAGTTTTCAATTTTAAACCACTATTTTCATATAAGTGCATGAGTAATATGAAATATTCAAAGTTATGTAGGTAATATAATCACACATTTCAACTTTGCTATGTCATTACACTACACATTCATGGAAGTCTAAGATATCATTACCAAATATAATGCATTACTCATACTTAGAGGCATGCTAAGCAATTCTATACATATTCTCTACATTCAAATTCATTGTACATTTCAAGATATTGTTCAAGGCATGACAAAGCTTAACAGTGTTTTTGAAAACTTGAGAATTAAATTTAACATTGGATTGAATCTTTTGTTGATATATCTAGGCATCCTTGTGTATAAACTTGAAAATTTAGAAGTTTGTATGATTTTTTTTTGTAAAAAGGAAATACAAATCAATAATATCATGAAAAAAACATATTTTTGTGTTTTAAAATTATTTTGCAATTTTATATTTTATTTTTGATATATTTAGAAGACAAAATTTGAAATCAATAGTAGGAAAAACATGTTTTTGTATTTTGAAATTATCTTATATTTTTTGTTGATTTTTCATAAAGACGTAAGGAATACATAATTTTTTCTTTTGTTTTGGATTAAAAAAACAAATGAAAAAAAAAAACAATTTTTACGCAAAGTAGAAAATAATTAGTGAGATAAATATTTACATCACTAGAGATTTAATCAGAGAAGCTAAAACATAAATTTGAGAACTTTTTAGGAGGCATTGGCTTTTACCACCCATAACAGTATTTTTAAGGTTCTTGACTTCGATTTTTCTCAATTATGATTCTACATGGCGAGGGCTATTTTTTGCAGTAAAGAAATTTGAAAAAATGTTTGCGGATAATAGAAGTTTTGACCTAAGGTGTCAAAAAAGATATTTTTTAAAAAATACTTGTGTTTTTTAAAATCATGAAAGCTCAAGAAGATAAAATATGCAAACACAAGATAACATGTTTGACCAAATCAAATATGCATGAATTAGATGATTGTAAAGTATAAAGTAATGTTCATGCAATGAGAGTATTATAAGTATGCCTTAGATTAAAACTATCCCAACTACAAGTCAACACATTAACCCTGTACTAAGTGACAGATGGGCATAAGGAGTTGCACATATATTGTAGGTTGGGGTGTGAGTCCCATATGCACACAAAAGAAATCACTCAACCTATCACTCTTTCCCCTCAGTACCTCATAATGTCTCATTGGAACCCTCCCCGATTAAGAACAAGACATGACTTATAGGTTAGGACATCTAATGCACACAATCATACGCCCCTGCTATTGTGAGACACATGATATATGTGAATGATCATAGACATACTACAACTTTAATCCTAAATATCTATTCATATTCTATGACTTTATTTTATGCATAATTTTTGAAATGATTAAAGTCAAATTATCATGAATTTCAAATTTTAATTTTTCTATCTTTTAAATTTGCATAACATTATTATGATATTCCTAGCATAAACACTAAATTGAGAATTTACTAAATGGTTATGCTAGGATGATGAGTTTGGATGCTAGTTATGATAATGTTCAATATATAAATTTAATTTGCATGTATTCAATATAGAGTTTCAGTCTATAGACCTAGAATGAAGTGATGATTAAGTTTGATTTGTTCTTATTAGTACGTACAAAAGTGATTATAGGGTCTACATATAAATGAGATACATGCAATTAATAATGAAACATATCAATACACTAAATAAAGTAAGGAAAACATAATACCTATATCCAACATATGATTCATAATTCCTAAATGTGATAGAAATAATCAATTTAGTATTAATTCTTGATAGAACATGAATTATGATATACGATTAGATTGAATTTAAACATAGAATATCGATAAATAATAGATGATGGTGGTGTATGAGTGGTTTATATTCATTATGTTTAATTTATTATAATACTTTCAATGTGAATGTGTCGTACCAATATTAGCTATGAATATGTTTTTGGTTATTTTGGAATTATTTTGTAAATTTTCTTTTTGATTTTGATTTTGATTTTTAAGAAAATATTAACCAAAATAGATATAAAAAATTTTGAAAGCAAAAATAGTGATATTAAAGTAGCAAAATAATTTTTTAGAAAGTAACATTTAGAGAAATCAGAATTTTTCATGAAAATAGAGCTACCGCCAACAGTAAATATTAACGTCAGGCGGTATCAAACAGAGACTTAAAATTTCATGCAAAAAGCATGGTTTTCGTGATTTTTCAATTTTGATTTATCTTGATTATAATTTTTCATTTTAAGGGCTATCTAATGCAACAAATAAATTATAGATTTAGTCAAAAAGTTACGCATGAAACATTTTAGCATAAGAGCCATAATAAACCATTTAAAGCAATTTTTGAGAGAAATCAATTTTACACATATCAAGTACTCCTCGTACCTTTTTAAAATTGAAGGTACCTTTTGAATAAATAATTTTAACAGCTGTGGATATCATTTTTTAGTTCAAAAAGATTATTTATAGAATTTCAGAGCAAAGTGAATGTGCAATAGTTATAATATTTTAAATATGTGAATTATTCAATATAATATATGAGATTTTTGGCTAAAAAATAAAGACAAAACAGACAAATTTGCATAAAGCAAAAAAAATTATTATTATTTTTAAATTAAGCGCATTGTGAAGTAGACTTTTGTACATTTCATTTCGATTTCTTTCTACTTCACGCATATTTGTGATTACTAATGAATGCGTGATTTATGTATCCAAAGAAGACCAAGTGTGACTATACCTTTGAGTACCCAAATATAGTGTGTTGGTTTATGGGGAGATAGTGATGAATGAGCATTTTCAAGTAGAATTAATGTGTCAATTTTAATTTGGGCCTCCATTCACACCTTGGTTGAATATTATTCTTGTATTTTAAATTTCCATAGTTAAACCTTTTATTTTGAGAATAGCAGTGATTATTGCTAAAAAATTTGTATGCATTCAATTTTAGGTTGAGCGGAAATTGATTTTGCAAATGGTGATGATGATAGTTTTTTGGAATTTCGTTTACTAGCATTTGATGTCTTTCACTCCCTTTGTTGACTTAGTTATTGTATGGAAATTCATATTCAATTTGCTTTTGGATTATGCTTGAGATGTAACATTTATGTTTTGAGAATTTTATTTATAATTTCTTTAAGCAACTTGACCTTTGTTTTTAATTCTTTACTCTTAATCTTGAGATTATATCTAGCTTTATTATAAGCGATCGTGTTATTCTTAAGAGTGGTGACTACAGAATTTATATGAGTTTTATAATCTTTTCTTAATTCTTCAATTGTTTCATCTACCTCTTTAATTTTAATTTTATAATTCTTGCACATAGCACAATCAATTTTCAAAGATGAATTTTCTAAAGTCAATTTTTCATTATGTTCTTTGGTAGTAAAAAACTATTTTTCAAATACCTTGAGTTTTTCTTTAAAAGTATTGCATTCAAAATAATGCGTAATATTTTCAACTAAAGAGCAAGAGTGAGAAACATCAAACACATTAATTTTTGTTTCTACATTAAAATTTGCTTTTAAACTTTTATTTTCTAAAAGCAATTTTGAATTAATATTTTTCAATGTAGGAATATAAGTTAGAACAAGAAGGGAATGTGATTTACTTACAATGCACTTGGAGGAGGCAAGATTTGAACATATAGTTTCTTTGACATCTTCATGTTCTTGGCAATCCTTTTCCATTGATGATTGACATCTTCCCTTTCGCTTGATGTGCACTCCATAGATCCATCAAGAGAGGAGTTTTCTTGAATACTTATGCAAGCTAGCATGTTCTCTAATTCTTGCTCTTGATCCATACCTATGCGAGAAAGACTACAAATTTCATCAAGAAATTTCTAAATTTTGTAGCAGTAGGAAAACAATAAACTAGTTCAAAGATGTCTTTAGAAATTGCACAAAATAAACTATTTATAGCTTTATCATTTAAAACATACTCTTCCCTACTCAACTCTCTTGAGGGTTCTCTAATTATAATATCCTAAGCTTTGATATTTATAGATTTAAGAAAAAAATTCATTAAGATTTTCCACCATTTATAAATTGTACCTTCAAATAAATGTGGTGCTGGTGATTTTTCATTTATATAAAAATTATCCCCTCGAGTGGATGTGAGATCATGAAACGTCATTATTCCGAGTTGTGAAGGCGTTTTGGAATAACCTCTCTCTGATACCACTTGTTGGATCTATTGGTGCCTTTAGAGGGGGGGGGGGGGGGGTGAATAAGGGTTTTTAATATTTAAAACTAATTTAAAATATTCTTGATAAACAAAGTAGTTTTGAGATATTTAATAGAAATTCTTTATTCTAACTTTGCAGAAAAGATTATATCGAAGGTTACCTTTGAAAAGGAGGAATTCAAACTTTCTTTAATATTGCTGGTGGTAAGTGCTACCACCTGTTGCTAGCTCACAGAGATTGAATTCCTTAAGTTATAGAATACTAATGAACCTTGCAATATAATTCGAGTATAAACTTCGATAGAAAATATTATTTAAAACATTTATGAAGAAAAAATAAAATCCAATTAGTGAATAACAAAGAGATACATGATTTTTTTATTACAAAATATTTGATCTCTATGATGCTAGAAATTAAGGCGACAATGAAAAATCCTTTTTCGTTTTCTATACCAACCCTCCTCCCAAGGACTGGTTGGCTTTAGCCTATGTCTCCCCAGATGAAGTCTCGAGCTGCCCCCTAGATCTAAACCCAAGACTTAGTCACCAACACACGTGGTGAATTCCCCCTAAGCCACACAATGACCTAGTGCCAACACGGGATAATTCTCCTTAAGCCACATACGGGCCTAGTCGCCAACACAGACGAATTTCTCTATGGGTAAACAAAAAAATACAAGATGAAGTAAACACTCCCTTTAGAGTTTTCTGAAGGAGATGACGAAGGAACGTAGAAGATCAACGTTGTCGATGCGTTCGTTCTTCACGTTGAATAACCCTCCTTCATAAATATGTCTTTTGATCTTGAAATTGTAGATGAGAGTACTCTCAAACATCTAAAATAAGGTCCCTCATAAAGTGCTTGACGTGGTAGAGTTAGAGTTCCTCAATCATCAACGAGAGCATCGAAAATTGCCTTTTTATAGATTAAGATATCTACCGTTGGCGTTATTGATAACGCCTGACGGTAACACTTAAGGCAACATTTTGTGCGCCAGAATCTTCAATCCAGGAAGGAGATCCTGCGCTTCAAAAAACATTTCATTTTAGGCAATACTAACTCCCGACGTTATCGATACCGCCCAACGGTAGTATCCTTTCATATATGCGTCCATCTTCCATTTCGTCTTGACCAACATCCATATCGTCGTGAAGGCTTCATGTCGCCGAGACCAGCATCCATATCGTCGTGAAGGCTCCATGTCATCGTGGCGCTAACGCCAGTGTTTGAGCTAACGCCACACGTTAGAGCTAACGCAACGCGTTAGTCAGGAAGACTCCATGTCGACTAGAAGACTCAATGTCGACTAGACTAGCATCCGACACGGAGACAATATCGTCGAGACGCCAACGCGAGCGGTAGAGCTAACGCCACGCGTTAAAGGTCACTTTTCATCTTTGCCCTAGATCAGTGCCCCGTTCAGCCTGTAGCATCCTAGTGTCATACCTGTGAGTTCCTGTAGGCTATAAACACAAAACAAGATTGATCAAATATAATATGAGATTTGTTATTCTCAAACTAAAGAGGTGCGGAAAATCATGTTCCAACACTTTTGTCCCAGCAACGAGCTCTGATCTCCTATCGTCCCAACAATGACTGAAAGGCGAGCGAGTAGAGAAATTGCCGACCTATCATCCAAGCAGAAAATGCAAAGAAAAGGGTTTCCGTCGAGAGGGGTGTGAATTGTTGGTTTGCTAATAAAATAAGTCGAGCCTTAATAGACATATTCATCATGAAACTGAGTTTTTTTTTTAGCCCTAGACATAATAGACATGTAAGATTTGCTTATAACAACATTTCTCTCACAAGCCTTGGGAATTCCAACCGTGCCTCATAAACGATCTCTCCCAGTTTTGTTTGGAGCCCTAGGCTCTTCCAAATCTTGTCTGAGAAGCCGTGGATCCGTCAGTCGCTTTGTGTGCTCTTCGTGCTTTCATCTCCCTCGTTCCACCGGCGGCTTCAGCAGAGCAGCCTCTGCAGGCCGTGAATCGCATACTGATAAATCCGAAGGAAGTCGCTCAGGAAAGATAGTAGCAACAGTAGCGACATCAGTGGAAGAAGATGCTGGACAGGATTCATTGAAGGCTGTTGACGAAGAGTGGTTTTTGCAGTCCGTGCGAGCAGCGGCAACAAACTCTGGGTAGCGAATAGGCATTTTATCCGGAAGAGGGATAGATGCCATTTCAGGTTCTTCACTTAACTAATAATTGTTTATATGATTCTCTGATGATTGGTGTACTACATCTCCCTTTTAGTTTTATAGTTCCTTCATCTTTACATCTCAGTCGACAAGTTATGTCAGTCTTAGACGATGTTTAGGTTTTTCAGTTTTTCCTTAGACCGATATCATTATAAGAACTTAGCCGTTTATGACAATTTGGTACATGA
Source organism: Dactylorhiza incarnata (assembly GCA_033032865.1). Lineage (NCBI taxonomy): Eukaryota > Viridiplantae > Streptophyta > Magnoliopsida > Asparagales > Orchidaceae > Dactylorhiza > Dactylorhiza incarnata. Next base: position 2,925,296 of record JAWHQI010000094.1, on the reverse strand, counting down.
AATTTCAAAAGAATGTGCAGAGGATGTTAGGCTGTGCTAACTGGAGGAATGTTGATAGAGTTCACAGGAGATGAGAGAGAGAATCAGAGAGGAAGACGAATAACTATAGAGAAAGGATTAAAGAAGAAAGAAAGGCTAATTACTCTAATACTTATAGAGTTTTGTAAAAAGCGGAAAATACAATTAATTAAAGAATTGAATGAATATTCGTGGAATGCTAATAATCGATTTCCGTGGCTTTAAGATCCACCGTCGCTTTAGCTTTGGATTGAGCTGATCCCACCGTTGAATTGCCTCGGTTTGCTCTTGTAATGGAAACCACATGGTGAAATGTGGTCCGTTGGATATAATCAGTAGGGACTACTAGGGATGTGCGACACCTGGACCACACTCCTTACATTGCCTTTCAGTGATTTAAGGCGATGTCCTCATCGCTTTCTGAAAGGCGCCAAATGAAAATGATGCCCTAGCGGAGCTCTGCGGCAGAGACGATGACCTCACGGCGAGTCGATGATGCTGAGAATCTTGGGTTCACGAGAAGAAGTAGGAAGTAGAAGTCGCACCCAGTGGTGTGCAACAATCGAGACTGGATGCTGGAAGTCGAGGAAACTACACTTGAGGTAATAATGCTGTGGTTGCTTGTTGTTTCTGGTGGTGGTATGCTTGTTTTAAGATCTCCGTTTAATTGTTGGTTGGTGGTTTTGTTTTTATTGTTGTGGTAGATCTCCTTTGCTGACCTCTTTTGTTTTTCGGTTTTTGTTTTGTGTCGAAGCGTCCGAGCTATGCTGGGTTTATGTAGTAGCGTAGGTCAGAAGTCGTGGTGTTCATTTCTGTTTGTGTGTCCACGAGATGTCATCTAGATCTGGAGGAGCTTGAGGTTGGTTGTAGTTGTTTGTCATCTTGTCTATATTCTCTGTTGTGTTGTCAGATCTGAGGGAGCATTGAGTGAACGATCTGTAGGTAAGGAGTCCAGGTCCTCCCAAGTGTTGTCTTCTGGTGGAAGGTCCTTCCACTGGATTAAGCCTTGCTTGATTGTGGTTGTTGCATTGAATTTGTCAAAAATTGATTAGGGCTAGAGGTTCATGGCCCGATCTGTTTTTGTAGCTTTTTTGTGGTAGAGGCGAGTCGGTCGTGTGCTGATTTCCTTTAAGGGGGTTGAGGGAAATATGGAAGACTAGGTGAATTTTGCAGGTAAGAGGTAGTTCTAAACGGTAAGCCGTTTCACCGACGGCCTCTGTAATTTGGTAAGCATGGTTTTATGGCGAGTTTGCTATTTGCTGGTCTGGATAATGTGAGTTGACGATAGGGGTGTAGCTTGACAAGCACCCAGTCGTCTGTCAGCACCTTGAATTCTGTTAATTTCTTATCTGCATATGCTTTCATTCTCTGTTGTGCTTTATGTAAATTATCCTTTAATTGGTGGGTGATCTCATCCCTGGTTTGCAATGCCAGTTCCACGGCTTCATTGGTCGTTGCACCTGCACAATAAGAAAGCAAACCAAGTGGTGGTCGATCGAACATGACTTCAAACGGTGTCATGCCGGTTGAAGAATTAAACGTGGTGTTAAAATGAAATTCAGCTAAACTGAGGTACTGAGACCATTTCTTTGGATTAGTATGGCGAAAAATTCGTAAAAATTGTTCAAGACAATGATTTACCCTTTCTGCGAGGCCATCTGTTTGGGGGGTTGTAAGAGAAACTATATTTAAGATGAGTGCCCTTTAATTTAAATAAATCCATCCAAAATTGCTTAGAAAGATAGGATCCCTATCTGAAATTATGGTAGTGGGTATGCCATGTAGTTTTCCTACATTTTCCCAGAAAGCTACAACAACAAGTGGGGCTTTGATAGGGAAAGTTAAGGGAGCAAAGTGAGCTGCTTTGAATAAGAAAATGACACTGGAAGATGGGTAATGAAGTCCATAGTGAGGTCTGACCATTATTTGGAAGGGGTAGGCAGTGGTTGTAAGAGGCCATAAGGGGAATGATTTATAGCTTTTGCTTGTTGGCACCACACACTAACTGATGAATGTGGTGATATCTTCTTTTATATGATGCCAGTGAAATTGTGTTTGAATTTTGTGCATGGTACCCCTAAATATCTGAATGACCCCCATAATAACTGATATGTGATGCTGTGATAATTTTTGTTTTAATATTTGACTTTTATGGGATGAATAGCCTATGTTTATAAAAAATTAAATTGCCCTATCTGCACCAATCAGGATGGGATTGTGCCCTGGTGCTTAAATCGACTAACAGTTGTTGGGTAAAGCATTTGTGGCATAATCCTGCTCGAGTCCCTCAAGTAATGGGGATGAGGGAGCAGTGAGGACAAGTAAATTGGCTGTGGCCTGTGGGTGTGGTGTCCTCTGGTAGTGGTGAACATGATAAGGTATCTGTCATATATTTGATTACTTGGCTTGTATTTAATTTGATAATCATATCCCAATAATTTTGTTAAGAAAATCTGCTGATCCGGGGTGTACAAATCCTGGGTCAGCAAATGATGCAAGCTTTTGTTGTCTATTAGGATAGTGAAGGGATATCCTAACAGGTATTATCGCCACTTTGCAATTGCTGCAGTGACGACATATAACTCCCTACCATATGTGGATTTTGTTGCATTAAGGGAGTTAGTTTCTTACTAAAATAAGCTATATAGTGCACTGTTGTTGCAAAAAAAAAAACAGCGCAATGCTGATCCTTGAGATGTCCGTTTCTATCGTAAAAAGTAACAAAAAATAGGGTAATTGGAGAATTAGTTTAGTTATTAGAAGTTTTTTTAGTGTATCAAATGCCTCCTGGGTGTGATTATCTCAGGTAAAACCATTTAAATTATAGTAAATCGAATAGTGGAGTAGTTATTATTGAGAACTTCTGGATGAATTTTCTGTAATAGCCAGCTAAGCCTAAGATGGCTCTAACCTCCTTCTGTGATCTGGGAATGTTGAAGGATTGAATAGCTTGAATGTTATTTTTGTTTGGATAGACTGTTGTGAGAGATACAATAGCCTAAAATTTCTATTTCAGTATGTACAAAAACATTCAGATATTTTAATATTAAGTAAATTATCAGATAAAATTGTGAAGGCTATTTTTAAATGAGAATTGTTGGAAATGTCGCAATGTCGGTCTATTTGTCTTGATGTTATTGGTATTGAGTATTTATGTGTGTATGGGGTTTAGTCCCACATTGTCTGTCCGTATTTGAGTCCCTCATGTAATGCTTTAAATATCCCCTTTGTGGAAGAATAAACTACACTTCTATTTTCTCATCTCTCTCTTCCAACATGGTATCAGAGGATGGCAATCTGAAAACTTAAAAGATTTTTTTTCCGCTCCTGCTCATCTTGCGACCTAGCCCCCCCGACCATTTCTTTCCGCTTCCGCGTGCGCTGCTAGGCCTCCTGCGTCTCCTCCTCCCCCTCGCTCCCGTCGATGGGATCGTTCCTTAATTCCAAGGACGGGAGCGGGCCTCTTTCTCGCCGGCTGCGTGCGGTTCTTCCTCTACTTCTTTATCGACAATCCCGCCTATGCTTTCATCCCGTCGAGCCTACTGCTACTCCAGCCTGCTGGCTTCGTCGATCCAGTCAAGGCAAGTCTCCTCCTCATCTCTCGACAATCTCCTGTGATCGATCTCGTCGCCAGATGTTGCTGCTGTCAATATCCTCCGTTGGAGCTTCTCCCGTTGTTGTTCATCGTCAAACCGCTGTTGTTCATCGATCCTCTGCTATGTGCTATCGTCGGTTGCGCCCTCTGATGCCTTTATCTTCAACTGCTTACGGTGTCCGGCTTCCCCTCTTTGCCGCTCTCGTTTGCGCTCCTTGTCGAGATCCTGCCGGCTGTTTCTCTCATCATAGACAACATCAAGGACTTCTGCTCCCACCGTTGCTGCTCCCGTCTGGCCTTTATGATGCACCCTGCGGCGCATCAAGTTTTATTTACACATTTTACTTACTCTATGTATTCTTGTTTACGCATCAGCTTGTGATTTACGGCTTATCAGTCTGACCACCCGATAAGACCCTTAATAAATGGTCCAGTAAATTTAGGAGTTAGGACATTAGCGGCAAGCCCAAAATTACGCAGGAGACACTTAAATTATTTAAAATAATTAGCCATTTTCGAAATTCATTTTGAATCCAAAATTCCCCATTAAATAATATTCCTTTTATTATGGCAGCCCCCATTTAGAAATTCAGCCCAAACTATTTTAGAAATTCCAAATAATACCTCATTTGGATTTCTTGCTTTAAACAATTCCCCTCCCCCTTATTAAAACTCACGGATGGAAAAGGCAAAGCAGGCAGGACAAAATCGTGGAGAGCGTTTCTCGTTCTCTCACGAAGCCGGCCGAATCTCCTCCGCCCTTTTCCCCTACAATGCCGACGGTCTCCACCTCCGAGCTTCCCTCCAGCGCCGTCAGCCCCTCCGCCAAACTTCCCCTCCAGCGCCTGCGATCTCCTCCGCCTGTTTCTTCTCCAGCACCGGCGGTCATTAACGAGCCCGGTCACTTCGTCGTGCTCCCAGGTGTGCGACCCGCTCCGACAACTTCGCTTGGGCGTCGACATCGACAATCCTATTCCGTCAGAGCACCGTTAGCTACGTAGTACTCTCCCCGCGAGCCTTGGATTTGGGAAGGAACCCTCCTTCCTTCGGTAACTTTCTCGTATCCCTCCTCCTTTAAATTAGCCTAAATTTATGTGTCCTTCTAAATAATTTTTGGGCTTGCCGTGCGTTCTCACTACTATAGTTTACTGTTTTCCCCTTATTTCATAAGTTATTGTTTGTGGTATGCTTGTGGTGGAAAATATCCTACGTAGAGGAATCGATCCCATATGAACTCCAAAGGGAACGGTCCGAGCGAAATTGCGAATCTCTTAAAGTTCGACGTGATGAGTAAGATTTTGCGCTCGAACTTGATTTGGTCACTCGACCGACCTCATTTTTTTCTTTTAAAATTAAAAAGTTTAATTTAATTCTCAAAAACGCACACCGGTTTACATCAGTTTGGTATCAGAGGGGAGTTTGATTCGCTTCTATCGCGAATCAAGCAATCCGATTTGTCAAAAAAAAATATATATATTTAATATAATCTTTTTTAAGAAAATTTATTTCCCTTTTCATTTCAAATTTTTTTTTGCTTTCTTCTTAAAATAAAAAATAAATAAATAAATAAATTTTTGTTTTCTACCCGCTCGGGTAAAATCTCATTTAAATTAAAAAAAATGAATTATAAAATAACTTTCTAATATTTTGTTTCTTTGTTAAAAAAAAATGGATAAGCGTGTCGATAATTTAGAAACTAGTGTTGGGGACTTAGCCCAACGAATAAATGAACTAATGAAAGCGGTAGAGACTATCACCACGGGTATGGGTAGTGTCACACACGTTATGAATGAGTTGCGTACTTCGGTTAATAATATCGAAGCCACCATACACATAAAGCGCGCACCCGTGTCGAAGTAAACCCAAACCCTAGGCCACTAGAGCTTGCACCACCTGAGCCCGAACCCGAACCCGAACCCGAGCCACTTGACGAACCTAATGACCGTCCTCGTTGGGATATGGGAGTCAAGTTAGTCGTTGGTGACTTTGAGGGGTACTTGGAACCCGAACGTTGTCTAGATTGGTGTGCCAGGATGGACCGCTACTTGGCTTGGAAGCAAATGCCCCGAGCTAGGCAGGTTGAGTACGCCACTATGAGACTTAAAGGTCCAGCGTTAGTTTGGTGGGAGCAAATAGAGCGAACTAGGTTTAATTTAGGCATGCCACCCATCACTACATGGGCAGGATTTAAAGAACAAATTCAAAAACGGTATGTGTCTCCCGATTACATGCAAACCCTATATCGTAAGTTCCACAACCTACGTCAAGACAAACTATCGGTGGATGAATACACGAACGAATTCCTAGTACTCCAGTCTCGCCTCAATCTCCGAGAGGATGATGACATGGTTGTCTCTCGTTATCTGAACGGATTACGATATTCCATTAGAGACCAACTTGAGTTATTTGACTATAAGGACTTGGGATAGGTCTCCAGTCGCGCTCGAAGAGTAGAGTCCTCTCAAAGGCGATCATCTGTGACTAGGCCCACACCCACTCACACTCTCACTCCTACTGTTAGGACTGTCAGACCCTCTCGTCCGACAATACCCACGAGTACCCTAACACTTCCTGCCGCCCCCTCGAGAGGCAAGGAAGTTATTGGCACTAGACCACAGCCGGGGACCTTTAGATGTTTCAAGTGTATGGAGCCGGGTCACAAATCTTCTGAGTGTCCGCGACGCCACTTCGTCGCCGTCATTGATTTTTTGAGAGTGGATCAGAACCCGAGTATGGAGTTTTCCTTAGCGATTCCAACCTTGACCCGACCCCTGAGCCTGAGTTAGAGAGGGAGTACGAAGTTGAGGGAGAACAACCTGAACAGTTAGTATGCGTTCTCCAACATAGCCTCTTAACTCCTAAGGCTTCCACTGACGACGAGTGGTTGAGGAACAATATATTTCGTACGACCGCACGCATCCAGGGGCAATTTTGCTCCATCATTATAGATAGTGGTAGTATGGAAAACTTTGTTTCTCAACGTATGGTGGATAAGTTGAAATTAAAGTCACAACCCCTAGGAAAGCCCTATAGTTTGTCATGGGTCACTAGCAGCACGACCATCCCTATTACCCATCAGTGTCTCTTAGAGTTTTCCATAGGCAACACTTATCACGATGCGGTTTGGTGTCACGTTGCGACCCTTGAGGTTTGTCATATCTTACTAGGACGACCCTGGCAGTACGATAATCACGTCATTCACGATGGTGTAAAGAACTCTCACTCCTTTGAGCGCAATGGGCGCAAGATTGTTCTTCTCCCCCAGAAGAATAATCTCGTCCCTAGAGCCCCCGAGAAATCTGCCCACCCATCTAGCACCGTATCTGCGATATCCTTTCCCTCCGCCACTATGTTACTGACTGGGCCACAATTCCAGGAGGAGATGAAGGATATTGAAGTAGTTTACATGTTATCCGGTATTGACTCGACTCCCACCACACTAGATATCTCTAGTACAGTGCATCCCCTTATTGATGAATTCTCTGAGATTATGCCAGAGGAGTTGCCTGATCAGCTTCCCCCGATGAGGGACATTCAGCACTGTATCGACCTGATGCCAGGAGTTAGTTTACCTCACCTTCCCCATTACCGTATGAGTCCGAAAGAGCATGAGGAACTCCATAGGCAGGTGACCGAGTTGATTTCGAAGGGTCACGTTAGGGAGAGTATGAGTCCATGCGCCGTCCCCGCATTATTAGTTCCTAAGAAAGATGGGACTTGGCGCATGTGTGTCGATAGCAGAGCGATAAACAAAATTACTATTAAATATCGTTTTCCCATCCCCCGTTTGGGCGATATGTTGGACATGCTTAGTGGATCCCGCGTCTTTTCAAAGATTGATCTAAAGAGTGGATACCACCAGATTAGGATTCGACCCGGGGATGAGTGGAAAACTGCGTTTAAAACTAATGAGGGATCATACGAGTGGCTGGTGATGCCATTTGGTCTCTCCAATGCTCCCAGCACATTCATGCGAGTGATGAATCAAGTGCTTAGGCCACTCATAGGAGTTTGCGTAGTGGTGTACTTTGACGACATTCTGATATATAGCCTTGATCCTGATCAACACTTAATTCATCTTAGGCAAGTATTAGAGATCCTTCGCACAAACAAACTCTAATGTGAATTTAAAGAAGTGCACATTTCTGACTGACAACCTGACCTTCTTAGGATATATTGTTTCATCTGATGGTATTAAGGTCGATAGAGAGAAGGTCAAGGCGATAGAATCTTGGCCTAGCCCTAGGACGATTACTGAGGCTCGAGAATTTCATGGGCTAGCGTCTTTTTATAGGAGATTTATACGAAACTTTAGTACCTTGATAGCACCTGTGACTGACTGTCTGAAGAAAGGTACATTTATTTGGACGATTGAAGCTGAGCGAGCATTTATTCTCGTTAAAGAGAAGCTTACGAGTGCACCTGTTTTAGCACTCCCTGATTTCGAGAAAATATTTGAGGTTGACTGTGACGCGTCCATTGTAGGGATTGGAGCCATTTTGAGTCAGGAGGGTCGACCCATAACATTCTTTAGTGAGAAGCTGAACGAGGCGAAGACTAGATATTCCACCTATGACATAGAGTTTTACGCTATCGTTTAGGCTCTTCGTCATTGGAGACACTACCTGATTCAACGCGAGTTTGTGCTGAATACCGATCACGAGGCATTAAAGCATCTGAACTCCCAAAAGGAGATTAGACGTCATGCCAAGTGGGCTGCCTACCTGCAGGAGTTCACTTTTCATTTAAAGCACAAACCTGGTATCACTAACCGAGTAGCTGACGCACTTAGTCGACGCTCCCATCTTCTAGTCACGTTACAGCAGTATATTACCACACTAGATTCGCAGCGCGACCAATACGCTACTGATCCTTTCTTTCGAGACATTTGGCTCTCGTGTCAGCACAGTGGGACTGACCCACTACCCAGTATGTACTGAGTGAGGGATACTTATTTAGAGGCACCCGACTTTGCATTTGCGAAGGACCGCTTAGGGACACGTTACTTCGAGAGCTTCACTCATCTGGATTAGGTGGGCACGTAGGTCAATCAAAATTACTGGACTTAGCCACTGCTCGTTATTATTGGCCTAGACTGAAAAACGATGTCATCGAATTTGTTAGGCACTGCATGACATGTCAACTCTATAAAGGGAACGCGCAAAACACTGGTTTATATACGCCCTTACCAATACCTGAGAGACCGTGGGACGATATTTCTATGAATTTTGTGGTTGGACTTCCTCGCACACGGAGGAAAGTCGATTCTATTTTTGTGGTTGTAGATCGCTTTTCAAAAATGGCTCATTTTATACCGTGTCGAAAAACATCTAGTGCCGTACACGTCGCTGATTATTTTTTTAAAGAAATTGTTCGCTTACATGGTATTCCTAAGTCTATTACTTCTGATAGGGATACACGTTTTATGAGTTATTTTTGGAAGACACTATGGGCTCGATTGGGAACCAAACTTGAGTTTAGCAACGCATATCATCCTCAGACCGACGGACAGACCGAGGTCGTTGATAGAAGTTTGAGCGATCTACTTAGGTGTTTATCTGGGGAGAATCCGAAGCAATGGGATATTATAATACCGCAAACAGAATTCGCATTTAATAACTCTATTAACTGCTCTACTAATAAATCTCCTTTCGAGATTGTTTATGGGTTCTCCATACCTCATCTGCTTGACCTCCATCCACTTCCATCTCATGAACGTATTTCCGTTGATGCGCAAGCTCATATAGATTATTTAAAGGAATTACATAAAATTATTGCTAATAAATTGCTAGCTACTTCCGAAAAATATAAATCCATGACCGATCGTCATCGCCGGGGATTGTACTTTTCGGAAGGAGATTGGGTTTTTGCTTATTTCAGGAAGCAGAGATTCAGTCCGGGTACGTATCATAAGCTACAACAGAGAAAGTTTGGTCCCTTCCAAGTCCGAAAGCGCATAGGGGAGAATGCCTATCTTCTAGATTTGCCCGTTGAATTCGGTACTTCACCGATATTTAACGTGGCTGATCTGACTCAATTTTACGGAGATCCGCCTAGTTCCAGCCCCAGCCCACCGGTTGCAGCGCCAGAGATACCATCTTACTTGGCACCTGCACTGACACCTACTACTGAGGAGATTGACCAGGTACTTGATGTACGGGAGTTCCGCACTCGCCACGGGACATACCAACGTTACCTAGTCCGTGGAAGGGACGGGACGTTACAGACAGCTCTTGGATCAGCATGGACGAGCTACAACGACGTCGACCAGATCTTTCTATTGCTAGCCTTTGTGAAGACCTCGCCGGGGTCGAGTTTTTTCAACCCCGGGAGAATTGATGCACCCTGCGGCGCATCAAGTTTTATTTACGCATTTTACTTACTCTATGTATTCTTGTTTACGCATCAGCTTGTGATTTACGGCTTATCGGTCTGACCACCCGATAAGACCCTTAATAAATGGTCCAGTAAATTTAGGAGTTAGGACATTAGCTGCAAGCCCAAAATTACGCAGAAGACACTTAAATTATTTAAAATAATTAGCCATTTTCGAAATTCATTTTGAATCCAAAATTCCCCATTAAATAATATTCCTTTTATTATGGCAGCCCCCATTTAGAAATTCAGCCCAACCTATTTTAGAAATTCCAAATAATACCTCATTTGGATTTCTTGCTTTAAACAATTCCCCTCCCCCTTATTAAAACTCACGGATGGAAAAGGCAAAGCAGGCAGGACAAAATCGTGGAGAGCGTTTCTCGTTCTCTCACGAAGCCGGCCGAATCTCCTCCGCCCTTTTCCCCTACAGCGCCGACGGTCTCCACCTCCGAGCTTCCCTCCAGCGCCGTCAGCCCCTCCGCCAAACTTCCCCTCCAGCGCCTGCGATCTCCTCCGCCTGTTTCTTCTCCAGCACCGGCGGCCATTAACGAGCCCGGTCACTTCGTCGTGCTCCCAGGCATGCGACCCGCTCCGGCAACTTCGCTTGGGCGTCGACATCGACCATCCTATTCCACATCTTTCGTTCTCTTCGCATGTTGTGTGTGTAGGTGATGCTGGTTGACCGGTTTCCAGTGAGTCCGCATCGTGTGTGGGTCCTGCGTCGTGTGTGGGTCAGTGTCGTGAGTGGCTATGTCCCCGACTTGATTCCCCGGTTTGGAATTTCCCCCGGTGGCTCATCTGATGTTTTGTCCCGCATCATCTACCTCCATTGCCGTTATTTGTGGTGTCCAAGCTGAAGGGTCCCCCTTCAGCTTGAGGGGGAGTGTTGGAAATGTCGCAATGTCGGTCTATTTGTCTTGATGTTATTGGTATTGAGTATTTATGTGTGTATGGGGTTTAGTCCCACATTGTCTGTCCGTATTTGAGTCCCTCATGTAATGCTTTAAATATCCCCTTTGTGGAAGAATAAACTACACTTCTATTTTCTCATCTCTCTCTTCCAACAAGAATAATGTTCCAACTATGTGGAACTATATATTAGTATATTATGAAAAAATACGACAATAAATTTTCGTAAATGTGGTCGAAAAATCGTATTCACGAGTGATTGAGATGTGGATAGTGCGTTAGTGAGCCCAAAGGGCATGACAATGAATTCAAAATGACCATGTTGTGTATGAAATGCAGTTTTATGAATATATTTTTCAGCAATATGTATTTGATGATAGTTGGCTCGTAAATCTAATTTAGTAAAAATGCGAGCGTTATGCAGTTCATCCAATAATTCATCCACCGTTGGAATTGGAAAGCGGTCTTTAATTGTTATTTTATTTAATGCTCAATAATCAACGCAAAAGCGCTAAGTACCATCTTCTTTTTACTAAGATAACTGGGGAGCTAAAATTAGAAGTGTTGGGTCGTATATAATCCTGCTACAACATTTCCAGTATGAGTCGCTCAATCTCATTGTTTTGGTTGTGTGGATAACGGTATGGTTTAACATTGGCTGGGGGGTACATTTGTGGGAATTGGAATTATACGATCAATGCCCCGTCGGGCGGTAATGAAGTGGGTTTGCGAAGTTGATGGAACGGTCTGTTGGAAAACGAAACACATTGTCAAGGGTTGTAGATAACAAAGGTGGGAACCTGCGATGATGAAACCGAACCCAATGGCGCATAGTTATGGACAATGAGTGTGACCGGACCATGATCTCGAATATGACAGAGTTTGGGTTGAGCAATCAATGGTTATGGGGCCTAGGATCTGAAGCCATCATACTCCCAAAACAAAGTCAACGCCTTGGAGGTCATATACATAAAGCGTGAGTCAGAATTCTTTGGGTTGGATGAGCAGGTTAACATCCATGCACTACCCTTGGCAAGGAAGTAAGGAACAGACGTTCCATTACCCATATACACAGGAAAATGTTTAATTGTGAGAATGGGTAAATGCAGAAACTTAGCCATTCTGTCGGAAATGAAATTCTGGAATTGCCTCTGTCAACCAAAACCTCAAGGGACTGATGCCAATAAAGGCCGCGTGGCGTAAACTATGGGTTGGTAGCAAGAGTTTGGAGAGTGACTGTTGTGGGTGGTATGTCTTCAGGGTCTGGTGAAATCAGAGTGTCATCGAGGTCTTCTTATTCTTTGGTTTCTTGAAAATAAAGGAAGATCCCTTGGCCCTTACATTTATGTCCGAAGGTGTACTTTTCAGAGTAGTTATAACATAAGCTTTTGTGATGGCAGAACTGTTGTTCAACCGGCGTGAGTCGGCGTATGGGAAGTTTAGAGGTTGTGTCGAGGGTGGGTGATTTGGAGGGTGGTGTAGTGTAAGGAGGGGACCAAGCCGGGGACTGACGGTTTTGAGTATAACGTCGTCCGGACTCGGGAGTCATCATTGGATTGATCTTCTCACATGCGTGTAAGTGAATAAGCATCATGAAGTTCTGTTGGTCAATGAGTTAGAACGGAACGTCTAATGTGCGGTTTGAGTCCGAAAGCGAATGTGCTAGTATGAAATGTTGGTGAGAGACCGGGGATACATGTTACCAATTCTTCAAATTGAGTTTTATATGCTAGAACCGTGGTTTGATGTTGTAGTTTAGTTAGGTTGCCCTCATAGAAAGAAGGACCGAAATGCTTATGTATGGCGTCAACAATGAACGAAAAGAAAGGTCTGGGTGGTCTCGTAGGGTTGCTTGATACCAACGTGAAGTTGGTTTATCAAGATGTAGGGTGGCGTTGAGCAAGAATTCTTGAGGGTGAATATTATTAAGTTGAAAGTATAAATGGAGTTTGTACAACCAGTCTGTCGGATTGCCTTCGCCAAATCGAGGACAATTAAAACGTAAAGAATTTGCATTATGTGTAGAAATGACCTGGGTTCCATGCGCTGGTGGATTTGGGCCAAGAACTCCAGTTGAGGAGGAGGACTGATAGTAGTCTGGCATCGGTGTGCGTTGAGTAACAGTAACGAGATCGAAGGTGCATTGGAGTTGAGTGAATTGAGTCATCATATCGGTACGTAGTGTTTCGATCTGGGTGGACGCATTTTCCCGTGTGTCCACGATTTGCTGTACAAGAACATTTTCTTTTGTTTGCAGATCTGCTTGAAATTGGTGTTGTTGGGACTGTTGTTCTGCTTTGAGGGCGTTCTTGAGCTCTAGAAAAGGTTGCTGGCCATCTTTGGAACGCGTATTGTCACACAATTGTGCAGAACATGGTAGCGTGAGAGCGAGGTCAAGGACGAGAGCACCAAATGTTAGGCGGTGCTAAAGAAGAAAGAAAAGCTAATTACTTCATTAATTTCCATATGTTCTTAATCAGATACTCTAATACTTAAAAAGCGGAAAATACAATTAATTACAGAATTGAATGGGTAATGGTCGAATGTTAATAATTGATATCCGTGGCTTTAAGATCCGCCGTCGCTTTAGCTTTGGATTGAGCTGATCCCACCGTTGAATTGCCTCGGTTTGCTCTTGTAATGGAAACCACGCGGTGAAATGTGGTCCGTTGGATATAATCAGGAGGGATGTGCGACACCTGGACCGCACTCCTTACAGAGGACCTCATTGCTCATGAAGGAGTGAGCTGACCTTTAAAATGAGAAAAATCTAAAAACAAGAAGTGGGAGAATGTTGTTTGTGCACTGAATGCATTTTTTATATTACAAATAATAAAAAGGCATTTATATAAGCAAGTAATGAGAACAAGAAAAAATGATAGTTATTGAGCATGCCATATAAATGGTTAGGATGCTAATCCTTGTTAAAGAACATCATAGGTGTGAGGATTTATGGGAAGGAGATCCGATGATGACTATTACCAACCACAAAAAAAAACTCAATGAGGTGTGGTCGACATGAGTTTGGAAATCAAAATAGAAGTGGGAACCACCCCTACATGGCAGAGCTTGCAAAAAAGGGGAAGGTTTGGGGATGGCACTATTATTGGCTGTGGTGTACATCCTAAGGCCAAATAGAACTTTTTGAACCCTTCCTGCTAATATTGCTCCACTTGCTCATTCTCGTTTTGAACCCATGACTTCAACCATTATCCAACCTATTTGTCCCAGTTATCACAGGTCACCTCTCCGGTTCCACCTCATCTCACCCTTCCAATCTATCAATTTCTCTTCCACCATGCAAGCAGAAGGGCATTAATGAGATTTTCTATGGCACAACTTAAAATTCCTCACCTCATACTTTTTTTGCTATCTTGAATGATCCCCTGTATATTAAACCAACCTCTTATACTCATGCCTCTAAATAACCTTAGTGAAAACTTGCAATACAAGATGAATTCGATGCTCTTCGATGCAACCACACATGATCCCTTGTGGCTCATCATTCCTCACAGAACATTGTGGGTTCCATAGGGTTTAAATATTAAATAACGATGGATCTACTGAACGACATATGGGCTGAATTTTAAAAGTACATTAAGTCAAATGGTCCTTAATACAGATCGTACCGTTATGGCATTAACCTATCTCATAACGGTTCTTGATTTTCGAGTGCATCGTATCTCCACGAGTCAATATACATGAAGTAACCTTGATATTTTCAATCTTATTCGACCGCATCATGCATGCAAATTTCATTGGGTGCTTTATGAACTTAAACTAGCTTCAAGACGTAGTTTCATTGTCTTCAACTTTTCTCTTTGAGGATGAATTTTAATTTTAATGCCTCACTCTTCATTTGATTATCTTACTATCACATGTGATCTTATTGCTGAAGCTAACACTTTATCCCTCAATTTTTTTCCACTTTTAACATACTTGATCTTAGTGATATATGTTTTTTCCTCTGCATGAAGTCATTCACACGTAGGATATCATACTCTTCTCTCAAGCTTGATATGTCGTTGATTAGTTAAATGAGTTAAAAATGCATACACGCAACCAAGGTTGTCAGGATCGTGATCTGGATCGTAGGATTTTACGATCCAGATTTTGTAAATCGATCCGGATCTTACCTAGGATCTAAATCGTCACTTCTACGACTGGGATTGCGATCCGGATCTTAAGATCTGTATGATCGCGATCCCGACACGATTCTACCGATCCAACCAAAGGGAACTAGAAACATGCCCAACTCTATCCCGACCCCATTCATCCGGTCCAACACCCATAACCCATCGCTTAACCTTATCCTACTCCCGCCCCATACCCCATCACAGAATCACATTATGCCGCTTTATCGTATCCCAAGTGTCAGTTGTCGACTGCAAATGGAGGCCAAGGGCTACGTCTTTTATCACTTCCGAGTCCAGACAACGCCTTCCTTTTCCTTTCTTACCAGGTGAAGTTAGTATGATATTATATATTTGATTTAGTTATTCAATTGTTTTTTGATATAATTATTCACACACTTGACACTCCACAATTTAATGATTTTTTTTTGTTAATTGAGCATGTAATTGGATGATACAAAGTTCAATTTTATATTTTTAGTCTTAATTTATGAATGTTGTAGGATCTAGCGATTCTCGATCCGATCCTACGATCTGATCCGATCCTACGATCTGATCCGATCCTACGATCTGATCCGATCCTACGATCTGATCCGATCCTACGATCTGATCCGATCCTACGATCTGATCCGATCCTACGATCTGATCCGATCCTACGATCTGATCCGATCCTACGATCTGATCCGATCCTACGATCTGATCCGATCCGATCCAACCTTGAAACGATCTCACCTAGGATCTCGATCCTGACAACCTTGCACGCAACCCGTGCTCGATATGACGATATCTATGCCTTTTACCTTTCAACTCTTCTCATTAAATGACATTCTCCTGTCTGATGTTACATCATATTATAGCATTATTTGTGGGCTTTGATATCTCACTTTCACTCATCCTGGCATTGGCTTCACAGTTAACTAGGTTTTCAGTTCATGCAATCTTTGAGAAGTACATTTAAAAAACCATTTAACATTGACATATCCCTGTATTCCTCATATGATTTTATTAATGTTTATGGGCCGGCAACTTTGATGATTGTTGGCCTATTGCTGGTGCTTGCATTTATATTAGAATGAATTTATTAACGTGTCCTACTTAGGAACAATCCAATGTCTCTCGCTCAAGTGTTGAGGTTGAATGTCATTCCCTTGCTTACACCTGACAACACTATCAAACTATTCTACTTTGTCTCATTTTTCGTGAATTTGTCTTTTTTCACCATTCTCTCCACTCTTACTGCGATAATATCTTGCAACAATATCTGTGCTATCCACTCGAGTGTTGATTTTACTTTTCATGTCTGGTCTTGCGGCATGGATATTGATTACCATCTTATTCTGGAACTTATTGCTTGTGGTTTCTTCAAACTTTTTTGTCTCTCTTCTGAACATCAACCTGTTGATATATATCCGCCAAAGGTTTACCTTGATATCACTTCACTTTTTACCATTTCATTTGAAATGGAGAAAAAACAATCAAAGCTGTTCATGAGTTATAAGCATTATACACCTTCCACTTTGTTGCATATACCTCCACACAAGATTTTCCTTTGCGAACTACTCATTTCAGTTTAAACAATTCAAGTACAATTGCCACATAGTTTTAATTAAAAATAAAAAAGGCAGCCTGGTGCACAAAGCATCCTTGCATAGCGAGGGTCCTGGGAAGGGTCCACCACAAGGGTGAAATGTAGGCAAACATAATTTTAATTAAATGAATTAAAAAAATCTATACCAAATTTCTAGAGCAAAGTTATAGGAGAGGACGATACTCTTTATTTTACAAAGATTTCATGTTCATGTAGAAAATCCAGTGTATACGTGAACTGTGAGTTATGTTGATTAATGGAAAAAAAGGTACCAGACATCACAAGTTTCCTTTAAAAGTGAAAATGATCATGTAGATGACTAAGTCACTAAATTTGAGATCATTCTTTTAATTATAATTGTTTTTAATGTTTTCACTGTCCTTGCTACAAGAGGAAAATGCACGCTTACATGATAAAAATAAAGTAGAACTAGCGAATCACGATGTTGCAAACCCACTATTTGAGAGTTTACCACAAATGCGTGCGGCAGTAATCATTTGAAATGTGGTTTATATGTAAATAGAAAGAATCGGTTTGAAAGAAAAAAAATGCTCGATATTCAGAGCATTAATCAGAAGATAATGGGGAAGTTGTAGGAGGGGAAATCTACATAGATAGTCCTTTAGTGGAGGATTGAAGCATGAACATGGAGAAAAAGTGTGCACAATTAAGCGAGGACTGTAAAGATTCCACGGAGTGTATCATATGTTCTAAGGATGGGAGTCATTCAATTTTTAGACTGCGTTGTGGTAGATTTTTGTTTGAAAATAAACATGAAAGTCACTTAGTATCAGAGTGTTTGTCACATTGGTCATGTCCACAAACAACAATAGGCTCCTCTTATTCTTTTCCTTAGCCTTTGTACCTGGATTCAAATTTGTTACAGCAGAGGGTGTTAAATCAGACACCCTTGGGATGTTTGTTTTGAATTTATTATTCATTTTCCTAAAAAGAATTGAATGAAAAAGTTTTCTTTGACCATTAGGAGTAGGTAGCTCAAAATTATCTATGTTGTGATGATGATACGAAGAAAGACATGTGAAAGAAAATATTTTATGAATGTAATGAGAATCAACTAGAAGGGGAGCCTTGGCTCACCGGTTGAGGTGTTGCCGTGTGACCTTGAGGTCCATGTGACCTTGAAGTCACGGGTTCGAGTCCTGGAAGCAGCCTCTTGCAAAAATGCAGGGTAAGGTTTGCCTACATTTCACCCTTGTGGTGGGACCCTTCCCCGGACCCTCGCTGCGCGGGGATGCTTTGTGCACCGGGCTATCCTAATGAGAATCAACTAATTACTTACTTTCATTCCTGGGTCCTATCTATGAAATGACACGATTTCATAATATATAAATTTTGTCTTCATTAAATATATGAGAAGTGAGATATAAGGATTGAAAAAAATGAAGAAGTGAGATGAAAAAGTATTTGTTATTTATACTTAAATAATTAAAAAATCAAGAACGTATCTCGTATCCTAGGTTTATTTTTTTGAAAATCAAGAATCCTGAACCCGTATCGTATAATATCTCATATCTTGCCCCTGTCCCGTGCAATATATGCTTTCTGTTTAAACTTCTTGAAGTTATTATACAAAAGATTGGAGATATTACTTCTAGTTTTAATGCTAAATGGTTGAGTGGAGAGTGCCTCAAGAGTATTACACAATAAGAATATCATGGAGATTGCAAAGCAAAATTTATAAATTGCAATTAACCAGTGATTTTTCATATATCCAAATGTCGAGCAATAAAAAAGTTATTTTTTATCTAAAATTAAGTGGAATTGAAATGAGAATTTTAAGATGTAGTTGTCAAAAAATTAGGAAGAATAAATTAAGTGATGAATATATGAAATGAACGGCCAGAGTGACACTTATTTGATATAAAAAAAAATATAATTAGTAGGTTGGACATGCACAATTAAGGGTAGCAAAGTAGTTTCAATTTGGAAGGAGAAAACGTAGATCTATGGCAACGATAAAATTTTTTGAAAATGATTTACTAAGAATAAGCTTAACACCTCAAATACCACAACATGAATAAATGGAAATGAGGATTAAAAATGTGACCCTAAATAGTTGGGATAAAGTCCTTGCTATTGATGTGTTCAACTTTGCCATTCTTACAGGTAGATCGTTAAGGATGTTACTATCATTTTTTAGGTATACTGATTTTGTGCATGCCAACGTAAAAATTTAGTCACTCTCATGAATATAGACTGATTTTGTGCATGCCAACGTTCCATTTACAATGAATATATATACTTGTAAATTATGTTTATTTATGATTTTAGCTTTTTTTGGATGTTGTTGGTGGGTTTGGTGCGAGCGGTGAGAGTTAGGGAGTATTGAGCAATATGTATTCTGGTGAGAGGCCTGGGTAAGTGGTGGTTATTGACATTAGGTGGAGCACGTTGCACAATAATCTGTCATAATTTATGCATTATGTTAGGGGTAAGGCTTCACCCGTACCGGTGGGCAATACCAGCTGCTCAAATACCGCACCACGCGAAGCAGTCCACGACAATGATCCATAGTGGCCCCCAATCGGGATCCCCTAACAGGGCCGCGGCCCCCACACCCCAACCCGTCTCCCCAACCAGTTTAATTGAGGCGGGTTGTTGAGGCTGGGATTTGATCCCCAGACCTCCTTGATAAGGAGCCTTCAACACGACTCTCATCACCAATTGAGCCTTAACAACCTGCCTCAATTAAACTGGTTGAGGAGACGGGTTGGGGTGTGGGGGCCGCGACCCTGTTAGGGGATCCCGATTGGGGGCCACTATGGATCATTGTCGTGGACTGCTTCGCGTGGTGCACTTTTATGTTAGGGGTAAGGCTTCACCCGTACCGGTGGGCAATACCAGCTGCTCAAATACCGCACCACGCGAAGCGGTCCACGACAATGATCCATAGTGGCCCCCAATCGGGATCCCCTAACAGGGCCGCGGCCCCCACACCCCAACCCGTCTCTTCAACCAGTTTAATTGAGGCGGGTTGTTGAGGCTGAGATTTGATCCCCAGACCTCCTTGATAAGGAGCCTTCAACGCGGCTCAGTTGGTGATGAGAGCCGTGTTGAAGGCTCCTTATCAAGGAGGTCTGGGGATCAAATCTCAGCCTCAACAACCCGCCTCAATTAAACTGGTTGAGGAGACGGGTTGGGGTGTGGGGGCCGCGGCCCTGTTAGGGGATCCCGATTGGGGGCCACTATGGATCATTGTCGTGGACTGCTTCGCGTGGTGCGGTATTTGAGCAGCTGGTATTGCCCACCGGTACGGGTGAAGCCTTACCCCTAACACATTATTTATGTATTTATATGCACCTGTGCGGGATGTCTTCTTGAATGTGTGCAGATATGGAAATAGTCTTACTAGAGAGGATTGTTGTTTTTGTAGTTTTAAGTGTGATTTTCTGGTAACTCCATAATTTGCCCACAAGTTATCCTTCTTGTTTATATTTCTTTGCTTCTTGGTTTATATTTTCCAAGCAAACTATTTTCTTTTCATAGGACGTGATATGTTAATTATGAGAGAAAACGAGACAACTTAAAGTCTTGGAACATCTTCATGATGCATACTCAATCTCAAGTGGCTTTGGAAATTCATATACCATCAACAGAAAGCTCACTGTTGAATGATGGAGATTATAATTTCCATTCGTCTTCTTCATTGGCTATTAACACTCAAAAACCGGGTACTTTTTTTTTATGAAACTTGATATTCTCACTTAACTAAATCGTGAAACTAGCTATTAGTTGATACTTGTGGTTTAGGGCAGAAAAGAACCAGGCAATGGGCTGCTTGGACACGTCAAGAGCAGGAAAACTTTTTCAGTGCGTTGCGCCAAGTTGGCAAGGTTATGATTTTTTTATTTGACTCCGACTTCAATTACCATAATTAATGTATGCTAACAACTTGTTTATATGCAGAATTTTGAGAAGATAACTTGCCGCGTACAGAGCAAAAATAAAAACCAGGTATAGATATATTTAATTAGTCGTCTTTTAATGATCTTCGAAAAGTTCGCCTTTTATAGCATCGGGGGCACAGTTTCCCCTGTGCACATTGTCCTAGTCTGGTTTACGACGATAGTGCTCTGGCTGGCAACAATATTCAAGTCGTCGGACAGTGTTCTTCGTGGATAATATCTAACATCAACGATATTTTCTCAATACTTTCAGTCTCTGCACAATGTCATCCCTTGTGAAAAATATTTATATATTTTTTACTTTATTTTTTTTAATATTTGGGAGTGGTTGGTATAGCTGAGATGATGAGGGTAAAATTGGGAAGACTAAATTGTGACACCAAAAAGGAGTATTATCTTTAATAATAATATAGGTTTTAGTTTCATTGGTCCATATAGTTTTTTACCCTACTATCTAAATTTCTTTCCACGGTTCAACATATAAATCCCATATCTTTGTCCGCTCTGCTCTGTTATCTGAATTTGATCTCTCTATACTAATGTTTGTTGTTAGCATCAAACCTTGTTATCTAGAATAGCTTTTTCCAGATGATTATACCATGCTTTGAAAAAAATCTTGTATTCTGCGACAAAAATTTTAAATAAGCGCAATTTTGTTAATTGAGGGTAAACTAGGTACATGGAACTTACTAGGACAAATTGAAAAAAAACTTCCAAGCTTTACATTTAAGGTTTAGGGCCAATGGGTGAATTCTACATTAATACCATAGAACAATTTCTTGTCTGATGTGTGGCTAGAGCCCTCCAAGAAAAAAATGCTGATGTTCAAATTAACAAAAATATACTCTTATTTTTGGTAATCATAAAATAATTTACTGGATTAGTTCCATGTTGTGCTACATATATGATTGAAGTGGGCTGTTTGATCCAAAGGCTCTCAACTAGAAAATTTTAACTGCACAAACCAAACTAAACAAGTTTTTACGATGTTATATTTAAGCAATCCTTCTTGGGATGTGAATTTAAGCATTAGTTTACGATGTTTTGTTATCCTTCATAATGAAAAGAAGTTGTTTTTCCCTTCTTTCATATATAACTTAGTCTTTGTCATTACTTTTGGATAAGCTTGTACATTAAATTTAAACAATGACATTTCTCTAAATACCTCGTTGCTGCATGAAAAAAACCATATTTGGTATTGAAAGCTTCTAATGTTAACCATTTCGATGATAGACTTAAATACTTCTGACAGATTTGACAATTGATTCTAATTGATCAAATTTACAGGTCAGACATTACTACTATCGCCTAGTTAGACGTATGAACAAGTTGCTCAGTCCAGGATTTTGTCTTGATGCAAAGAACTCCAAGGACACAAATGCTGCAATGCTTCGATGGTAATCTACTTTTAAAAGTATGCAATACCTTCGGATTATTTTCAATGTGTCTGATTGGGCATGCGAGGTTTGTTTAATAAGATGATATTTTCAATATACTCATCAATGGCTTGAGCATTCATCCTTTTTTTCTTTTAATTATTTTGATCGGCAGGATGCACTAAGCCATTAATCTCCAATAGTAATCATTCACAAGTTTATTTAGTGAGTTAGGCATAGTTCATGTATGTTTGAAAATATGCTTATTAGAGCCCTTCTCATTGCGATCGATCTACGATCCTTATCTATTTGTCTCCTTTAACCTTCAATAACTCCCAAAGGCAATCTTCCTTGGGGTTTATTGGTGGTTTTATCGACCTCTTGTATTTGCGTGGCTGCTGCTCTCGTCCTTTGTTGCATCTGCATCGACTGATTTCTATGGTTTTTTTACTTCTTCTTGAGATCTTGCAATTACCACGATATGTTTCACGAGCTTCGACAATCTTCCTTCTTTTGCTTGTTGACGATTTATGTCCGGAAAGACCTAGTGATTCTCTATTATTAGGCTTATGCTGTTTTGCTACCAACTCTTCTATATGTTATACTGTGACCCATAGATGATGGTTTTTCAAGTGGCTTGATAATTAAAAATATTTGATCTATGCATGTTCAAAAACTCAATGAATTGTTCTCAATAATATCTAACTTAAGTTATTCCTAAGTTAGATACATTAATAAGATGATATTTCCAATATACTCATCAATGGCTTGAGCATTCATCCTTTTTTTCTTTTAAGTATTTTGATCGGCATGATGCACTAAGCCATTGATCTCCAATAGCAATCATTCACAAGTTTATTTAGTGAGTTAGGCATAGTTCATGTATGTTTGAAAATATGCTTATTAGAGCCCTTCTCATTGCGATCGATCTAAGATCCTTATCTATTTGTCTCCTTTAACCTTCAATAACTCCCAAAGGCAATCTTCCTTGGGGTTTATTGGTGGTTTCATCGACCTCTTGTATTTGCGTGGCTGCTACTCTCGTCCTTTGTTGCATCTGTATCGACTGATTTCTATGGTTTTTTTACTGCTTCTGGAGATCTTGCAATTACCACGATATGTTTCACGAGCTTCGACAATCTTCTGTTATGGGCGTGACGACGCCGGTTATCTTCGAGTTATCTTCGTATCTTAAATTTTATGTTATGTTATTTTTGTGGTGTTAATTCTAGCGTGTTGACCCATTGTCGTAAGCCCAAATGGGGGGCGTCGCGTGAACTTAAATAGTGCCCGGTTGGGCTTTGTTGGGGAGGAAGAAATTAGAACCAGAATTCTCTCTCTCTCTTATTTTCCCTCCTCCTCTCTCTCTAACCCCCACGGGAAAAGCCCGTGAGTCGGCTACGGCTCCGATTCACCATCCCGCTCAACCCGACGCCGCCATCCTCTCCCTCGCGCGTTACCGGCCGCCGACCATAGCTCCTCCTCCTCTCACGAGGTCAAAGGGGAAGGGTCGCAACATCTTCCTTCTTTTGCTTGTTGACGATTTCTGTCCGGAAAGACCTAGTGATTCTCTATTATTAGGCTTATGCTGTTTTGCTACCAACTCTTCTATATGTTATACTGTGACCCATAGATGATGTTTTTTCAAGTGGCTTGATAATTAAAAATATTTGATCTATGCATGTTCAAAAACTCAATGAATTGTTCTCAATAATATTTAAGAGACTTGAAGGTTTCAAAAGATATTATGATGCAGAACGCCTCAGAGCCTAGGATTTCCTTGCGCAATTCTATTGATGGGATTATAAAAAATGCCCAAACAAATAAGAATCAATGTTTATGAACTTGTAACTGAGACACTTATTTAGTTCCTCGAGAAGTAAATTGCAAAATACAAGATTCAAAGTTTACAAACCTGTATAAAGTTTTGAACATTTCAGTGACATATTGGGTCTGTTTGGGAGAGCTGCTGCGGATTGAGAAGCTGCTGATTGAACAGAGCTTTTTAGACAGAGCTCTTTGAGGAGCTGTTATGAAAAGCTGCATGCTGTTTGGATGGTTTGTGGATAAGTGCTGATTGAACAGAGCTTTTTCAAATAAAACTGTTTGGTAGAACAGCTTTTTGAGAGCTGTTTTTTTAAATGAAAATATTAATATATATTGTTCTTAAACAATTAAACACATCAATAAAAATAAATATTGTTCTCAAATATAACATGTAATGGTAGGTTCTCCGGTGCATTCGTTCCACTATATTCAATCATTCTTTGTCACCTGCACAATTAAAATTTTTGATATTACTCATACTTTTGATTAATATGATTTCAAGAGTTTGTTAAAAAGATGATATGAAATTTTACCTGCGGGTGTTGTACACTTCTTCAGCAATAGTATCTCGTACAGCAGACATATAATCAGATCCCCCGCCATCAAACATATCAGTCTCAATATCATCCTCTGTTGTATGATCATCATCCTCTGGTGGTATGAATGAGTCATCAGCATCGCAAGCATTAAATTCTGGGTCCCATCGAGATGAATGTCTACGAATGAAGTTATGCAATGCCATGGTTGCCAGTACAATTGAACGTTGTTTCTTGAAATTGTACTGAGGCATTTTTTGAAGAATGTGCCACTTTTTCTTCCAAACTCCAAACGTCCGCTCTATCACACTTCGAAGAGATGAATGTGCCTTATTGAAATGCTCATGCCTGCCATGGACGGGGCGACTCCCGCGTGCAAAATCTGCCAAATGATATCTTGTTTCTGGATATGGTTTTAAATAGCCCGTCTTTAATGGATATCCAGCATCCACTAAATAATATTTACCTGTAATTACTTGTTATGTTAAACATAATAATATTGTAGCGAATGATTAAAGCATATGCAATCATTTATTACACAAATTACCTTGAGGAGGATGCGGAAAATGTAGCCTATCGTCTGACAGTGCGCGCGCGAAGATACGACTATCATGAGCGAATCCTTCCCACCCAGCTAGTGCAAATGTGAAGCACATATTGAAATCACAAACAGCCATCACATTTTGCGTTGTTGTGCCATGTCGCCCAATATATCTAACTTGATCATCAACGGGTATCCTCGCATCTACATGTGTTCCGTCAATTGCACCAACGCAGTCCTTAAAAAATGGCATGTAACGGGCATCATATCTTATTTCTGCAGGTGTTTCTCTAAATTGACGATCAATTGGTTTTATAACATCAACTGACAGTAGCAATAATGATCTGAGTCTTTTTGAAAAAAATCTACTTATAGTTTCAGTTGAGTGTTGAAATCGCTCTTTTGTTAATCTAATAGAGCCACCATGTGCTAGGATGTACAATGTAACTCCTAGGATTTCTCTTGAGGTTGTGCGTTGTGATCCATGAAATTCATGATCGTTTTCTAGCTTTCTAAGCAAATCAATAAATATACGCTTTGACATTCTAAATGCGTCATGAATTCTATCCGGGTGCCCTTCAAGCAACTCTTTCAACCAAAGATCCCCTGTTTGGGTAGACGTCATGCATGGTCTCTTCTCCCGTATGAAATTATTTAGCTCACCTATTGCTGCGATAACTCTATTACAGTATTCAATACGTTGTACCCTTTCTGGAGAAAGACAAGGCGAATTCTCGGAATCGTCACTGTTCGAGTCATATGTGTCCATTACCTAAAAGAAGACAACACATAACATGAATTTAGATTAGGATATAAAAACATCATAGTATAAACATCACAGTATAAACATCACAGCATAAAAACATCACAGGATAAAAAATACATCACATAAAAGTCTTACTAAAATAGAAACATGACAACACAACATGAATTTCATTACAGAAAAGTTTTAATAATAAACAAACAGGATAAAAAAACACCACGCAGTCTTTTGATAAACCAAAAACACATAACACAGCACACAACTGCCTAAAATGACACGATCACTGCATCCTGTTCTCAAAAGCACTTTTGATCCACCATACCCTATCCTCCTCCGGTATGTTAATGAAAATTTCTCTATTGTTTTTGTCTTTGATATGGTTCAAAGCAAAGTAATATAAAGGCAAATTTTCACGTATCTCTTGCATCTTGCAGATCAAGTCCACTGCCTCCTTGATTGTGACAATTGGTGGTGGCTTATCCGCTAGTACCGATGCACGCAACTCAGTCATATAGGAAAGAGCCACTCCTTTATTCTTTCTCATTCTTTTTCGTTTACTAGTGGAAGTGGAGTTATTGCCAATATTGGTTGATGAATCAACTTGTTGCACCTCCAAGTTTTCTACTACATTGTCTTCATCGTCAGAAATGTGTTCCACATCAGGTGGTAGGTCACCCATTGATGGAGCCCAAGAATCTTCACCTGTAGCAACAACTTGACTGAACATAATATTCAGTTTCTCCTCTAACTCGGGCGCAATACCAGCATATCGAAATTTTTTGGCAGCGGGTACAACCTGAACATAAACAATTAAAATAGTATAAGAACATATTTAACCTAAATATATATTTTTGTTTAAATTTATTGAGTTTTAGGTGACCTTAATTTTATCCTCCCACCACTGATCAGATGCTGCAATGGTTCTCTTTTCCTGGTCCCATCCCAAACCGGTCTCTCCATGTTTTAGTTCTTTCCATAACTTCCAGTCTTTCTTGAGATGGTCCCACTTATTCTTCATTTGCATTCGATCATAGTTTTTTCCAGTACGTTCTTTAAAAGATCTAATCAAATTTTTCCAACCATCCTTGCTAAAGTGGGTGGTAGGCCGATTTCCCAACCCTATCTCTATAATGCAAAGATCGCAGAAGACCAATACATCATTTGACTCCCATGTTGCCGTGCTTCCTCCGGCCTTTGGGTTTCCCATTATACTGTATACCCAAAACACCATAAATCATTCAATTAAACAAAAACATTTATTCAAACATACAAACACACAAACATATTTATACATACACACACACACACAAATCTACTCAAACACACACACACACATACACACACACATACACATATCTATTCAAACATACAAACACACAAACATATTTATACATACACACACACACACACACACACACACACAAATCTACTCAAACACACGCACACACATACACACACACATACACATACACATCACACACACACACATACACATCACACAAACACAAAAAAACTCCAAAATTAACACAAACATACACACAAACACATTTACACATACACACACAAACACATATCTATTCAAACACACACACATACACATACACACATACACATCACACACACACAAACATCCATCCACACACACAAACACTCATCCACACACACACAAACACAAATCCACACACACATACACATCACATAAACACAAAAAAAAATCCAAAAATTAACACAAACATACACACACAAACATATTTATACATACACACACAAACACATATCTATTCAAACACACACACACACATACACATACACACATACACATCACACACACACAAACATCCATCCACACACACAAACACTCATCCACACACACACAAACACAAATCCACACACACATACACTTCACACACACAAACACATATCTATTCAAACACACACACACACACATACACATACACACATACACATACACATCACACACACACACACATACTTATACATACACACACAAACACATAATAAAAAACACACACACAATCATCCACCCACAAACACATCCATAAACCACCAAATCTTCAATCAATACATCAATGAGATGGAGAATGTGGCTTGGAGAATTATACCTTGAGCAGGAACGGGGCACAACTGGGCAGCAAGCTGGAACGAGGAAAGCCTCTGACTGGAAGCTAGAACTGTGCAGGAACGGGGCAGCAAACTGGAACGAGGAAAATGGAAATCGTTTGAGATGAAAACGAGGCAGGAAAAATAAAAAAGGGACAGGGAAAAGGAAGGATATCTCTAACCTTTCTTCACTTCGATCGGGCAGGAAGGAGATCGGGACAAGCGGCTGCGATCGGGAAGAGGAAAGACAGGGTCGCCTTCAATCGGGAAGAAACCTGCGATCGATAGTACCGACTGCGATCGACAACAATGGCGGAAGAAGAAGCGGAAGAAGTCTGCGATCGTCAGTAATGCCGGCTGCGAGGGCTTTACGAAGCGGAAGAACGGCGAGTCGTCTTCGATCTGGAAGAGGAAGAAGAGTCTCGATCGGGAAGGCGTTGTCGCCTGCGAAGGAAGAAGGGGTTGTCGCCTGCGATGCGATCGGGAAGAAGCCTGCGATCGGGAATGAAAAACCTATCGCGAGAGAGGGAGAGACGCGCTTTTACGGGGAGTGATTCCACGGGAGCGAAATCGGGGAGGGAACAGATTATCCAACCTACCTTAAAACGCCGGTTTTTAGGGAGCGATTTTCTAAAATAAGCCGTTCCAAACAGCCAATTAGCAGCTCTGGCGGATGGAAAATAGCTTTTCCATCCGCCAGAGCTGAGCCAAACAGACCCATTGTTACGCGCACGCGTCCTTTTATCATTGGTTTGCTTATACATGTATTTGGTTTGATGTGAGCCCCCCTCCCTATATAAGGAGGTGGTTTTGGGGAGTTAGGTTATCTTTGGATCCTTGGTCTTTTGGGCTCTCATTAGAGAGAAGCTCTTTGGAGGAATCAGTCTCCGAGAGTTGGCCAGAGCTTGCTCCGGATTGTATCCGTGTTTCTTTGATTCAAGCATTTCCTTTCAAATTCATATTATTTGGTCCGACCTGCCGCCCCGCCCGCTAAGTAAGCCGCCGGTGTTCATTATCGCTCATCGCAGCCTGCCTCACGTGATTCCGTCGCTGCTCGCGTCCAAGGCGTTGTTTCCGTTAGGTCTTGCGGCTGCCGACCACCGATCCAACGCACGATCCACCTGCTTCTCCAGCGCCTGCTTCTCCACCTGCTTCTCCAGCGCCTGCTTCTCCACCGATCCAACGCACGACGCCTGCTCCGCTCATGTTCGCCCGATCCAGCTCCCGATCCAACGCACGACGTCTTGCCGTTGCCCGACCTACTTCGCCCGATCCAGCGCCTGCTTCTCCACCTGCTTCGGCCGACGCCTCCACCTGCTTCGGCCGACG
Organism: Dactylorhiza incarnata; assembly: GCA_033032865.1. Classification (NCBI taxonomy): domain Eukaryota; kingdom Viridiplantae; phylum Streptophyta; class Magnoliopsida; order Asparagales; family Orchidaceae; genus Dactylorhiza; species Dactylorhiza incarnata. Next base: position 2,896,256 of record JAWHQI010000094.1, on the reverse strand, counting down.
CCTCCACCTGCTTCTCCAGCGCCTGCCCCGCTCTCAACCTGCCACCGCCAGCCGCCGCCTGCTCTTCCGCAGCGACCGTCCGCTGCTAGCGCCCCTTCCTCGGTTTTGGCACTCTCCGGCCAACCCCCAGCTGGCGCAATCGTCCTCATATGCCAAAGAGCCGGATGGAATCCCGCGTGGAAGCCCTCGAACAATCCCTCGCCACCATCAACTCTCGTCTCGAGGCACAAACCGAGCAGTTCGCCTCGATTCTGACCATGCTCCAGAAATGGCAGCCCACCCAGCACTCTGGGCCCTCTACCACCTCTGCCGTGGGATCCCCCAACACCCGGCTTCCCGATACTTCCGCAGTGGTGCAAGTGCCTACTCCACCGTACCGTGGACCTGACATGCCTACCTTCAACGGGTCTGACCCCCTCGGGTGGATTGCCCGCGCCGAGCAGTTCTTCGACATTCACCAGACCGCGCCGACACAACGGGTCTCCACCGCACTTATCGGCATGGAAGGGTCGGCCCTTCATTGGGTCTGTTGGCTCCGCCAGACCTCTCCTGACCTCACCTGGCCAGCTCTCTTTGAGGCCCTCATTCAACGGTATGACGACCGCTACTCCGGCCCCATGATCGAGCGACTTTGCGGGGTCCGCCACACCGGCTCCATTGACTCGTACATTGATGCCTTCGTGGAATTAGTCACCCATGTCCCCGTTTTTCCTCCAGACCATTACTTGGGGTTCTTCATGAACGGCTTGCAACCCCACTTCCGCTCCCATCTCCGCACTCTCCAACCGTTAACGGTTCACCACGCCATTGACCTCTCCCCCCTGGTGGAGGCGGAATTCCTCGCGACGTCCGGCGACATTCCTGCCCCATCACCTCCCTCTCGGCATCCTTCCTACACAAATTTCTCGACCCATCCGAAACCTACACCTCCGCCACCTCCTCTGCCCCGGCAACCAATGATGGGTCCTCGCAACAACCGTCCTGTCCCTACCCACCTCCTGTCCAACCAGGAGTACAACGACTTACGAAGCAAGGGTCTGTGCTTCCGCTGCAAGCACCCCTACTCTCCTGGTCGTGAGTGCTCGGTGAAGGAGTGTCGAGTCCTCATCGGCGACGACGTGGCCGCACTCTCTGCCGCCGACTTTGATGCTCTGCTGCTCTCGACGGACCACCGGACGATGCCCCGGGCACCTTGACGGCATCCCAACCGCGAGCATATCACTACTGACCGGCGGGCGGCGCTCCGACCTTGGGGTCAAGGTCGCTTTTTTGACGGGATGCATTGTTACGCGCACGCGTCCTTTTATCATTGTTTTGCTTTTACATGTATTAGATTTGATGTGAGCCCCCCTCCCTATATAAGGAGGTGATTTTGGGGAGTTAAGTTATCTTTGGATCCTTGGTCTTTTGGGCTCTCATTAGAGAGAAGCTCTTTGGAGGAACCAGCCTCCGAGAGTTGGCCGGAGCTTGCTCTGGATTGTATCCATGTTTCTTTGATTCAAGCATTTCCTTTCAAGTTCATATTACATATCAATTGAAATTATACCACAATTAAAATTCCAATTATATTAAAATGACAAACTTCCAATCACACAATAAAGAATTAGCAATTTAAACAACACAACAGAGTATAGAGATCTGTGAGTAATAAAGACCACACTAATAAAGACCACGAAGACTCACGTATGTACAAGGAGAAGATTTTCATCACCACTTTGAAATCACCAATCTGACATTCGGAAAAGCGAGAAGACTTTGGTTTCACCCATTGATTTAAAAAATAATAACCTTATAAGATTTTGAATTAATTATATCTGGTGTTATGCATCCTATTTATGAAATTACAAATCCAAAAATATATCGATTACCGACCATGTGGTGCAACATTTAGAAGTGAATGATTTCAATTTGACATGGTGCAACATTTAGAAGTGGACGATTTCAATTTGCAAGTTTTGTTGAACTCAATTTGCAAGTTTTGTTGAACGATAGTCAAGCATCTTCTGCGAAAACAAAATAGGGTGTGAATATGAGGATGTGCTCATGCAGAAATGCCATAGGGCTGTGGCGCAAGATGACGGCATTGTTCTTGCCAATGGTTTCACATATGAAAACTTAGGAGGCAGCCTAATTTGTGGACATGTGGAATTACGTGGGTTGAAGACACTTGTATGGTCTGAGATTTTTTAGCTTGGAGTTTATATGTGGTTGCCTGAACCAGCGGTAATTATTGGTGCAATGATCTGAACCAGTTCTTTCTGCTGATTGAGCCTGATTTATTCTACAACTCAACTAAAATATATTTGGTTTGATTAAATTGACAGTAAAACTCATTCTTATAGTTATTTATTGAAATAATGAGTAATGAAACTAATATACAGTTCCTCAAATAAGAAAATAATAAATCAGTTAATCCATTTCAACGCAACATATTTCTTTTGATTTGCATCAAGTTATCTCCTCATGTATGTTCGAGGTTTGCTTTCTTGCTCTCGTAGCTTCTTTCTCTCTACCATTTTTTTCAATTTCCCTAAATTCCTTTATTTGTTTATACTAAAAGTTGCAGGTTTTTTAAACAATGCGAGGATATAAATTAGTTGCATAGATTTCTTGTTGTCTTCTCATTTAAGGATAAGTGGAAAGAATGTACTTGGAGAGTCAAAAGGTCATGCGCCCCCACATAAAGAATCTTTGTGGTGGAAAGAGGAAGTGCAAAATAAAGTTAGGGCAAAGAGGGTCAGTTACAAAACATTATATGTTTGTAGGAATGATGAAAACTTGACAAAGTATAAAATCGCTAAGAAAGAAATTAAAAATGCAGTAAGTAAAACAAGAAGTCAAGCTTATGAAGAATTTTACAAACGACTAGATAACAAAGATGGAGAGCGTGATATATATAAAATTGCTCGAGCTAGAGAGAAGAAGACAAGAGATTTAAGCCAAGTTAAATGCATAAAAGATGAAACAGATACAATTTTGATGGATGATGTGACTATTAAGGAGCGATGAAAAAGATACTTTTATAAACTATACAATGAAGGAAAAGACAATGAACTGAACTTGGAAGAGTTAAGTAAATCGGAGGAGTATAGAAACATAACTTTTTATCGTAATATTCAAGCATCAGAGATAAATGACGCTCTGAAGAAGATGAAAAATGGATAGACAGTTGGGCCAGACGATATACCCATTGAAGTATGGAAATGCTTAGGGAGGGAAGGAATTTTATGGCTTACAAGTTTCTTCAATAAGACACTGAAGACAAAAAAGATGTCAGACCAATGGAGAGAAAGTATTTTGGTACCTTTGTATACGAACAAAAGAGATATACAAAATTGTGTCAGTTACATGAGAACTAAATTAATAAGTCATACTATGAAATTATGTGAACGAATAATAGAGAGAAGAGTAAGACGAGAGACTAACATCTCAGAGAATCAATTTGGATTCATGCTAGGGAGGTCAACCATGGAAGCTATACATCTCTTTAGGAGACTCATTGACAACTATCGGGAAGGACAAAAAGATTTGCATATGCGGTTTATCGATTTGGAGAAGGCTTATGATAGGGTTCCAAGAGAGGTCTTGTGGAGAGTCTTAGAAAAGTAAGGTGTAAATGTATCATACATTGACGTAATCAAAGATATGTATACAAATTCAGTGACCAGGGTGAGGACATCTGGAGGATTAACACATAAATTCCTTATCACTGTTGGCTTACAACAAGGGTCAGCTTTAAGCCCTAATCTCTTTACCCTTATCTTAGATGAGCTCACCGGACATCCAACAAGCAATACCTTGGTGTTTATTATTTGCAGATGATATTGTTTTGGTCGATGAGACGTATGGGTGTAAACGCGAAACTTGAATTTTGGCGAGAAACCTTAGAAAAGAAGGGTTTTAGGTTGAGCAGGACAAAGACGAAGTATATAGAGCTTAAATTTAGTAGTGTAAGAAGGTCGGATGACTCCGTCATTAAATTGGGTAACCAAGATATTTCCTGCAGTTAGTGCTTGAAATATTTGGGATCGATAATTCAAAAAGATGGAGGTGTAGATAAAGATGTGATACATAGAATCCAAGCCGGTTGGTTGAAGTGGAGAGGCGCGTCTGGGATCTTATGTGATTGTAAAGTACCATTAAAACTTAAAGGCAAGTTTTACCGTACTGCAATTAGGCCAGCAATGCTCTACGGTTCTGAGTGTTGGGCAGTGAATGTTGTACATGAGCAAAAAATGGGAGTTGCGGAGATGAGAATGCTTAGGTGGATGTGTGGTCACACGAGACTGGATAAAATTAGGAATGAATGTATCAGGGATAAGATAGGAGTGACGCCAATTATAGAGAAGATGTGAGAAGCTCGTTTAAGATGGTTCGTACATGTACACATGAGATTATTAGAGGCACCTATTAGGCGTTGTGAGAGTTTAGTCACTAGACATGTTAAACGGGGGAGGGGTAGACCAAAAAAGACTTGGAATGAAACTATAAGGAAAGACATGATGTACTTAGGCATTAGTGAGACTATGATTAAAGATAGGGCGCAATGATGACAAAAGATCCATATAGCCGACCCCACTATGGTGGGATACAGGCTTGAGTGTTGTTGTTGTTGTTGTTGTATTTTTAGTTGTTCCTTAAATTTTCTTCTAAATTGAGCATTTCATATTTCTAAAATTTTCATTGAAATTAAGTAGTAGTTAAAATTTAAGAGCTCGTGACTTGTAGATTTTGTGTGCTTTCTCTAGGGTTTCTGCCTCTTATTAGATGTACATTTTGAAACTTAGATCGTACCACATCCTATATCAAATTTTGTTTCAAAGCTTAAGGTTGCATGATAATAATTTTAGATGTAGGATATAAAAGTTCAGTTGGTAACACTATAACATGTGCAATTTAAATATAATAATTACGATTTTAGGCATTTTCAATATAATTATTGATCATTTTCCTACACTTAATGGAATGAATCTACACAACTTCGAGGAATTCCTTTGATAGATATAATCTCTTATTATCAAGATTTAAATTTTAAAAAATAAAATTAATTGAACTTGTGATGGAGATCATTGACACAACATTAAAGACGATACTTTTTTGGATTGTCAGATGGATGATCGGAGTCTGTGATCGTACCTGACTCATTTTTCTGCATTTTTCATGTATTTGTTTTTACTTTTCGGACGTGTATTTTGGGAATTTGTTCAAATAATCCGATCGATTGACTTGGGCCATCAGATTATTTAACCTAATCTCCCGTTTATATCTTGCTAGCTGCCAACCTATGGGAGTTATCAGGAAATTAGGCTTCCAAACAAGATAGGAGCCACTCAGTCTAGGGTGTTGAAGCCCGATCACCCTGGTGACGACTCCAGTGGGCCGCACGCCAGCCGCCACCGCCAGCCACAACTCCAGCCTATGGTGATCCCACCGGTAAGCCGTCCAGTCACCGATGCCCTATTCCAAGCCCGCTGCCACTGCCCCCCGTCCTCCTCAACCCCTCCAACCGACAGATCGAGCCCTGATTCCACCTCTTCAACCCTCCGTCGGCCTCCACCGACCCTATTAGCCCCGACCAGACCTCCCCCCTTTTCCACCCTCCCCGACCCATTCCAAGTCTGTCCAACCCTCCATCCCCTTTTCCGTTGAAATCCACCCCAAATATCCCCCACCAGCCCTGGCCAGTCCCTCCCTCCCTCCTACAACTAGGGTTGTTCACGAATCGAATCGAATACCACTTCAATCAAATTCAAATTTGTCATATAATGAAGAGATTCAGATTCGGATTCGTTCGAATATTCGAATTCGTCATGAAATTTTTTGTTCGAATTGGGATTCGGATTCGAAGCCGGATTCGAATTCGAATTTTCCTTTTAAATAATACAAAATTAATATGGATGAATAATATAAATTTTATTTAAATATATATTATATTATTCGTGAACTATTCACGAATAATTTGAACAGAGGTAAAATTATTCGGATTTGGATTCGAAAACTATTCGAATCCGAAATTGGATTCGAATTCGAAAAATACAATTTTTAATCGAATCTTCCCGAATCGAATCTCGAATTATTCGCGAACTATTTGATTTCTTCCCACCTCTCTAAAACAACCATTGAGATTGGCCCCTCCATACAACCATCCACTCCTCCGATAACCACCATTCAACAACTATTATCTTTTCGGATTGCTTCCACTACTACTACAATCACCATATCTACAATCCCATAGAGCCCCTTCAAAGAGATTCCCATGTTATTACAATAATTATTCTCGGTTGCAACACAACTTTCCGAGATCGTGTCGACCTCTCGATGTGATTCCACTATGCTAGAGACGATCAGTACGATGATTATTGTCGTCCTATCCCCGCGCACGAGTGGACCTCTCGATGTGATTCCACTATGCCGTATCCTTGCTCCATTTGGTTAGCTTAAATTTATGCCGCCCCATTAAATAATTTTGAGCTTGCCTTTGAACGTTCTTACTGCTTTAATTTCCGTTATCTCATAAATTATTATTGTAGTTTATGCTTGTGATCGTATGGATCTCGTTTTGGTTCAATCCGTTAAACGCTTAGAAGTTCAATCTCAAATAATATTAATGGACTTATCAAAGTCCGAGCGTTGATAGCGATTTTGCGCGCGAAAATCCGATTTGGCCCGCTTGGCCCTTTTTTCAAAAGTAAAATTGATCGCATAAAATTAACTCATTTTCAAAATCCCGATTTCGGTTTACATCACCCTCCCTTTTTCCACCCTCCCCAAGTCTGTCCATCCCTCCATCCCCTCTTCCAGCATCTCAACAACCCCTCTCCCATTGAAATCAGCTCCCAAACATCCCCCAGCAGCCCGGCCAGCCCCTACCCCCCTCCTACAACCCTTCTCTCCCCTATAAAACAGCCAACGATACCCTTTGGCCTCTCCAAACAGTCATCCACTCAGCAACCGTCATTCAACAACTGTTATCTTCTCGGATTGTCTCCAATCTCCACTACTCCTACAATCACCAGATATACAATCCTAGGCCAACGACTCCTTACTTGGTGAGACCCACATTTACTTTCATGTCTTTACATTAGTATGAATACATTTTTGCTAGTATTACCATGCTTAATTAATTTAACTCTTTATTCTTGTAAGTGTGTTCTAATTGTCCCCCACTCATTTGTAGCACTTTCAATTAGTTGCGATTGTTACTTGTTAACCTAATTAAAACTTCTACTATTGATTGCGATGGAATGTGCGAGATTTAAAATTTCCTTGTTTAATTAACTATGTGATGGGATTCCATCGGATCGTGCACACGAAGGAGCGGGACCCACGTTCATTTACTCCCGCCGGAAGACTTGATCGGATCGCCGATCCGACTCCGCGGTTGCGTCCGGCACGTCGCCGCGAGTCAAAATCATATATTTATGTATTTGTTTCGGACATGTATTTATTTATTTAAGGGCTAAACCCACCGGCCAATCATAGCCGTTGATGGGGATGCCCTAATGCTAGTTTTTCTTATAAATAGGATTAGAGGGCTGGTTTTGGAGGTCATTGTTGATTTTGGAGAAGTTCTTCCCGGAATCCAGCGATCAAGCCGCGGTGCCGACGTTGTGGAGCCCTAGGTGGTGACTCCTAGTGGTGGAAAATCCCCCCCAAGGTAACCCTAACCTTCCCCCTTTGTTTTCCATCATTCCCCTTCCCCTTTCTTCCCCTTAGACCCGCCGGAACCCCCTCCCCAGCCCGCCGAACTGCTGCAGGCCAGCAGCCAACCCGCCGACCTGCTACAGTCCGCAGGCCGCCCCCTCCATTCCCGCAGCCCGCCGGCCTCCTTGTGTCCGGCCGACCATTTGCCCCCTTCCCTCCCTCCGAACCACCAACTCCTCTCACTTTCCCCTCCCCCTACAACAACCCTACCCTTTTATTTTCGTGGATCCACCTTCCCAAACTCCCCAAAATTTCAGATACACTTAGATCTGAAATTTCCCCTTCCCGATCCACCATTCTCCCTACTATACACCTGCTCTTTACCCGGATCCGCTCCCCAACACCGGATCTACTACTCCCACGTCCAGATCTACCCTTATTGCCCGGATCTATCCGCTATCAGCCCTCCCACTCCGTTTTTCCGCCGTGGACAGCCACCAACCACATCCCCGGACCCGGATCTACTCCTCCAAATTCGCTGTCTCCATTGCTCCAAACCAGCCCCTAGTTGTGAGTTATTTCATCGTGATTTGGTTGTATTATTTCTTGATATTGTTATTGGATAATCTAGTATTATGCTTGGATTTTGCTTATGGTGTTTTGTGTCGATCGAGTACTAACTTGCAGGAGGATCTATTCGCCGCGCGCTTTGCTTCGGCCCTCCGAGAGGAGGAAAACCAACTAAAATCGCTCAATATTAAATTATTCTCTCATTGCAATTATCTGTTTGTGGTGTTAAATTTTCATTGCTCAATTAATTGTTGGCACGATTGACGGTTGTGTCGCATGTAGAGTCTAAGTGGTGCACCGCATAGCCTACCCTACATCAGTTGGTATCAGAGCCCAGGTCGGGCCATATCGCATGCTCCGTAGTGGTAGGACATTTAGAAGCATGGTAGATCCGCAAGTCACTCACGAGCGAGCGGCCGGTTCGAATTCGAGCGCCGCCACCACGGATTTTGAGCGCCTTGTGTTAGACCGTTTTGATGCCTTAGGGACACAGTTCACCAACATGCGTCGTGACTTCGCCACAGTGAACCAACGTCTAGATCGGTTAGAAAATGTTAGGAATATTCCGACACCCCGTGACGAGGAGATTGAGGACGACCCTGACGATCCTCCCCATCGAGATCAGAGGGATAGGGTCGATCCACCACCGGAAGACCGTTATCGTCGTGATATCCCTTATCGAGCCCCACCCCCACCGGTGAGGAGATACCCCGATCTTGCGACTGAGCGTCGTCATGCCCCAGTTCGTGACCGACCCCCACTTCAGCGAGATGAGTATCGTATGCCACGACAGCCTCGTTTTGACCCCAGGGATCGGGCACCCCCGCATGATCGTCGTGACCGTTACCGCGATGAGTACTATCCCCCGGGTCGTAGAGAGCGTGGTCCTCAGCCTGCTCGATACGACGCCTATGATGACTATCCCGAGGATTACCCTGATCCACGGAGAGGCGACCACCAGTCTGATATCACTCGTCGTATCCGCATCGATGCCCCATCCTTCGACGGACGCTTAGATCCGAAAGCCTTCAGCGATTGGCTTTTGGATATGGACCACTACTTCGAGTGGTACGAGATGAGTGACGAGCGCTGTGTCCGCTTTGCGAAGATGAAACTGATCGGGCAAGCAAAGGTGTTTTGGATCAGTGTTGAGAGGGCCCTAGAGCGAGACGGCTATTATCCTATTTCCAGTTGGGAGGAGATGAAGGATAGGCTGAGAGAGAAGTACCTCCCCACCTCGTACCGTGACCAGCTGTTCGAGCAGCTGCAGAATTTACGACAGGGGACGCTTACTGTTGCAGAGTACATGGTCCGCTTCGATGAGCTGATCGTTAGGAGCGATATTTCTGAGGAGCCTATTGCCACAGCATCCCGATTCAGGGCGGGCCTCCGCGCCGATATCCGGAGAGAGCTGATTCCCCACCATCCTGAGAGTGTCGATCAGATTTTCCAGCTTGCCCTCGAGTTTGAGCAGTACCTCCGATCGTCGAGCACGAAGCAGTTCCCCACACGAGCTGATTCGTCGACCTTTAGGAAACCCGCTCCACCCCAGACCTCCGCGGCCGCACCTTCTCGCACCCCCACCAATGCGAAGGGCAAGGTCATGACCACTGATGGCCAGCAGCCTGGCGGTATTGTGTGTTTTAGATGTTCCGGCAGAGGACACGTGACGGCGCGGTGCCCCACGCGGAACCTGCTAGTTGAGGGCGAGGAGCAGGATTTAGACGAGGACGAGGATGCCCCTGAGGACGTCAGGGCCACTGTGGAGGATGGTTGGGAGAGTGACGCTGAGAGATCGTTAGAAGTGGGAGTGATTAGACGCCTACTACATACCCCACGTGTGGACGAGGACTGGCGTCGCACCACCTTCTTTTACACATACTTCCCTAGCGCAGGCGGACCCTGCAAGCTAGCTATTGACAGTGGAAGCTGTGTGAACATCGTAGCGCAGAAGGGGCTTGACCGTATGCAGGTGAAGGCCGAACCCCACCCCCATCCTTATAGAGTCGTCTGGGTAGATAAGACGGCCATCCAGGTTACCCAACGTTGTCTTGTCCCTATCACTATTGCATCGTTCCAGGACAAGGTGTGGTGTGATGTTATTTCCATGGATGTCGCCCATGTTCTCCTAGGCCGCCCCTGGCTGTTTGATCGCGACGTCACGTGCTTCGGTCGCTCGAACACGTGCGTCTTTTATGATAAGGGCCGGAAGATTACGCTGACACCTACCCAGCCACGAGAGAGATCGAAGGGTGTCGTTGAGCCCTCGATGAGCACGAGCGCCTCGAGACCGCTACACATCCTGAGACGGAGTGAGTTTTTGCACGATAGTATTGAGTCAGATATCATCTACGTTGTCGCTGCCACTCAGACCACTGAGGACACTCCGGTTGACCACCCGCTAGCGGTGCGTCCCCTTTTAGAGGAGTTTGCTGACATGATACCGGAGGAGCTCCCTGATGAGCTGCCCCCACCACGGGACATTCAGCACGCCATTGACCTGATCCCGGGGGCTTCTCTCCCGAACCTGCCCCACTACCGCATGCACCCGGATGAGCACGCTGAGCTCAAACGGCAGGTCGATGAGCTTCTTCGGAAGCAATTTATCCGAGAGAGTATGAGCCCGCGTGCTGTTCCCGCCCTTCTTACCCCTAAGAAGGACGGCAGGGTGCGTATGTGCATTGATAGTCGCGCCATAAACAAGATCACAGTCAAGTACCGCTTTCCCATCCCCCGATTAGATGATCTATTGGATACTATGTCCGGTGCCCAGATCTTTTCCAAGATCGATCTGCGTAGTGGGTACCACCAGATCAGAGTGCGTGAGGGAGACGAATGGAAGACTGCCTTTAAGACTAAGGATGGTCTTTATGAGTGGCTAGTCATGCCATTCGGGCTTTCGAACGCCCCTAGTACGTTTATGAGAGTTATGACGCAGGTGTTGCGGCCCTACATGGGCAAGTTTCTGGTTGTGTACTTCGATGATATACTGATTTACAGCCAGACACAGGCCGCTCACCTCGATCATCTGAAGCTTCTCTTCAGCACCCTCCGCCGAGAGAAATTGTATGTCAACCTGAAGAAGTGTGCATTTCTTTCTGAGTCCGTCCACTTCCTCGGATTCATCATATCCTCGACTGGAGTATCTGTTGATCCCGAGAAGGTCAAATCCATTCGAGACTGGCCTGTGCCCACGACTATCCACGAGGCTCGCAGCTTTCATGGGCTTGCCACCTTCTACAGGAGGTTTGTCCCGGGGTTCAGCACGATCATGGCCCCCTTCACGAGCTGCCTCAAGAAGGGAGAGTTTCAGTGGACCCCCGCTGCCACTAGAGCCTTCGAGGAGATTAAGGAAAGGCTGATGACTGCCCCAGTTCTGAGGCTTCCTGATTTCGGTCGCGCATTTGAGGTCGCTTGCGACGCATCTGGAGTTGGCATCAGTGGCGTATTGAGCCAAGAGGGACACCCTGTCTCCTACTTTAGCGAGAAATTAAACGAAGCAAAGCAGAAATACTCGAACTATGATCGAGAGTTTTATGCTATTGTCCAGTCCTTACGCTACTGGCGGCACTACCTCCTCCCCCGGGAGTTTGTGCTTTACTCTGACCACCAGGCGTTACGCTACTTAGACTCGCAGCGCAAGTTGGGGCATCAGCATGCCAAGTGGGTTGAATATTTGCAGGATTTCCACTATGTTCTCAAACACCGAGCTGGTGTTGAGAACAAACCTGCGGACGCCCTGAGTCGCCGAGTCTCCTTGCTTCAGACTATGACCGCGCGTGTCGATGGGCTTGAGCATTTGATCTTAGAGTACGCGTCGTGCCCTGACTTTGGTGAGACTTACACCGCCCTATCCCGAGATCCCCCAGACCCCGTTGAGGGATATCAGATCTTCGAGGGATACCTATATCGTGGATCCCGCCTATGCATTCCCCGGACATCGTACCGTGATTATCTGATTTGGGAGTTGCATGCGGGCGGAGCCGCCGGACACTTTGGGCGCGACAAGTCTATAGCCATCGCGGAGGACCGCCTCTACTGGCCCACGCTTAGGAGGGATGTAGCTAGAGTTGTCCGCCACTGCCGTATCTGCCAGACGGCCAAAGGCACGAAGCAGAACGCAAGCCTATACACACCGTTACCGGTCCCGCACCGACCTTGGGAGGATCTTAGCATGGATTTCGTTCTCGGACTTCCCCGCACTCTTCGGAAACACGACTCCATCTTCGTGGTGGTTGATCGGTTTTCGAAGATGGCTCATTTTATTGCGTGCCGCAAGACGGCGGATGCGACCCACGTTGCATCCATTTTCATGAGGGACGTCTTCCGACTACACGGCCTGCCCAAGTCTATCGTATCGGACCACGACATGAGATTTATGAGTTACTTTTGGAAGACCCTGTGGCATAAGACCGGCACCACCCTTAAATTTTCTACTGCCTACCACCCACAGACGGATGGCCAGACAGAGGTAGTGAATAGGAGTTTGGGAAACTTGTTGAGGTGTCTGGTGGGAGAGCATGTGAGTAGTTGGGACTTAGACCTTCCGGTCGCAGAGTTTGCATATAATAGTTCGGTCAATAGGACCACTGGGTTGAGTCCATTCCACATAGTGTCAGGTTACGACCCCAGGAAACCCATTGACCTTATCCCGAGTCCGTTAGAGTCTCGGCCTAGTGAGTCTGCTGAGTCATTTGCACGGCATCTGCATGAGTTACACGAGTCGGTCCGCCGACGTATTAACATGAGCAATGAAAGTTATAAAACCCACGCAGATAAAAGAAGGCGAGAGTGTATTTTTGATATTGGCGAACAGGTGATGGTACGAATCCGCCTGGAGAGGCTCCCTTCGGGGCCTGCCAGGAAGTTAAGCGCCAGGCGAATGGGCCCTTTCTCTGTTATTAATCATATTGGGACAAACGCCTACAGGCTAGACATCCCGGCGAGTATAGGGATTCATCCGGTATTTAATGTCGAGGATCTAACACCTTATTACGAGCCTCATGACTATGGGGACCCGAGCAGTGGGGACGACCCCTCTCTCCCCTTGCCGTCCTTCACCACCTCCCCACCCACGCCAGATAGCCACCACCGCCCACCCATTGTTGATACCCTTCCACCTGGGAGCTTGTCGCATTTGGTTCCACAGCCGGCATCACCGCTCGCACAGGGTACCACCATGTGAGAGTCGAGAGATGAGAGCATCACGGAGATCAGATCCCACCAGATTGTTCCCACCACGGACGGGCCACGTTTTCGCTACTTGGTTCATTGGCGGGGCCGCGCCGACGCTGACGATGCCTGGATATTGCCGGCAGAGCTTGATCGACTTGCCCCCGGACTTCGACTCCAGTACGATCGTCTCCATTCCTTGGAGATGAATGCTTTTCAGTCGGGGGGAGTTGATGGGATTCCATCGGATCGTGCACACGAAGGAGCGGGACCCACGTTCATTTACTCCCGCCGGAAGACTTGATCGGATCGCCGATCCGACTCCGCTGTTGCGTCCGGCACGTCGCCGCGAGTCAAAATCATATATTTATGTATTTGTTTCGGACATGTATTTATTTATTTAAGGGCTAAACCCACCGGCCAATCATAGCCGTTGATGGAGATGCCCTAATGCTAGTTTTTCTTATAAATAGGATTAGAGGGCTGGTTTTGGAGGTCATTGTTGATTTTGGAGAAGTTCTTCCCGGAATCCAGCGATCAAGCCGCGGTGCCGACGCCGTGGAGCCCTAGGTGGTGACTCCTAGTGGTGAAAAATCCCCCCCAAGGTAACCCTAACCTTCCCCCTTCGTTTTCCATCATTCCCCTTCCCCTTTCTTCCCCTTAGACCCGCCGGAACCCCCTCCCCAGCCCGCCGAACTGCTGCAGGCCAGCAGCCAACCCGCCGACCTGCTACAGTCCGCAGGCCGCCCCCTCCATTCCCGCAGCCCGCCGGCCTCCTTGTGGCCGGCCGACCATTTGCCCCCTACCCTCCCTCCGAACCACCAACTCCTCTCACTTTCCCCTCCCCCTACAACAACCCTACCCTTTTATTTTCGTGGATCCACCTTCCCAAACTCCCCAAAATTTCAGATCCACTTAGATCTGAAATTTCCCCTTCCCGATCCACCATTCTCCCTACTATACACCTGCTCGTTACCCGGATCCGCTCCCCAACACCGGATCTACTACTCCCACATCCAGATCTACCCTTATTGCCCGGATCTATCCGCTATCAGCCCTCCCACTCCGTTTTTCCGCCGTGGACAGCCACCAACCACATCCCCGGACCCGGATCTACTCCTCCAAATTCGCTGTCTCCATTGCTCCAAACCAGCCCCTAGTTGTGAGTTATTTCATCGTGATTTGGTTGTATTATTTCTTGATATTGTTATTGGATAATCTAGTATTATGCTTGGATTTTGCTTGTGGTGTTTTGTGTCGATCGAGTACTAACTTGCATGAGGATCTATTCGCCGCGCGCTTTGCTTCGGCCCTCCGAGAGGAGGAAAACCAACTAAAATCGCTCAATATTAAATTATTCTCTCATTGCAATTATCTGTTTGTGGTGTTAAATTTTCATTGCTCAATTAATTGTTGGCACGATTGACGGTTGTGTCGCATGTAGAGTCTAAGTGGTGCACCGCATAGCCTACCCTACATCACTATGCGTTGAAAATAATTGCATGATTGAAAAGTTGCATCACATTAGGGATTACATTGTGAACTTTTCATTCATCGGTCGCGTGTTGTTTGCTTGCCCGCATTTGCATTATCATTTTAGGGTTTGTTGAGGACCTTTGTATTTGTTTGCGATTACCCGCATTGCATATAGAGTTATGGCATCGCGCCTTCGGTCACTTGTAGAGATTTGTTAAATGTCAACTTGCTCAATAATTTGTCAAGTATTTACCGCTACAACACAATTTTCATGGTTATATAAATTATAGACTTATGGAACAATTCTTTTCATCTGGTGATTTGTATTAACTGCAGGATCAATTCAAGATCTTTAGCCAAGATGTTTATAGTGTTAATATTATTTGGCAGTTAAAGGTCTTGTAGCCAAGCATTGTTAATATTGATTATTGAGATGTTTTGTTATCACTATCTATTTCATTAATCTTAGGCAGGAGTTTTGGCATGCGTTAAGCTACAATTCACCCTAGACATTTGATTAGGCTCTATATAGTGTTGTAGTTTGTCAAATATTATAATTGTCCTCCTATCAAGTCTTTCAGGGCTATCACACCATTAAAACATCTAATCTAAAGTTTGTTAAATTTGATCATAGTGGACAAATTATAATTCATGATTCATGAACACTCTTTAAGTGATGGATTTGGTGCTAAAAATATTTACAATTGTATCATGATTCTACGTGTTTTTAAATTTGAATGTGCATCAAAATTTACTCTGGGACATGTACATAAACTTGAATCACAATTGTGCAAGTTTAAAAATCTGAATCTAAAATTGAATATAAGATCATAACCGAACCTAAACTTTTTAGATATCAAACACAAACTACTCGTCAACCACATCACCTACCTCTTTGACAATTTTTTGCTAAGTTGATTCATCTCGGGACTCTGTAACGACATTCGCCGCGAGGTACATGGCTTTCATTCCTCTACCATATCATAAATCGTAGCCACAATGAAGTATAAGGGGACATGTTCTTTGACCTTTGTCACTACCTTGTGTCCTTTCCTACAACCACTACGCCAATACCTGCTTTACGATTAATATTTTTCTGCGGTGAGAGAGACGATCACGAGAGAGAAAGAACATTCAAAGGGAACTTGCATTAAATGATCAAAACATATACCATACAATCCGAAGATAAGCTTTGACCAAGCTCTCGGAGGTTGTGTTCTCCAAAGAACTCTTCTCAATCTCAAGTGAGAGCCCAAAAGACAAATGATCCAAAAATCCCAAAACACTCCTACCCTCCACTTATATAGATGAGGGATGACACGCCTAAATAAAAAAAGAAAATTACTTTAATTAATATAATTAATTAACACTAACCAATTGACTAATACTAATAAGTAACAAAATATATACCATCGCTTAAGTACCTTCTCAGTGGTTCCCATATATGATCCCACAACCATTCCAATGTATCACAACTCATTGAGAGTGTTGTCGAGTATATAACCGACGCTCCATGTTCTTCTCCTGATTTTTACTCGGGCGTGTGCGTAACACTATTTCGCCCTTGAATGTTGACCATGCCCCAAAGGTCGTGTTTCATATTTTGTCTGGGTCTTTTAGAATTTCGTCGTCGTTTAGTTTCGAGAAAAGTGGCGATCGGCTCTGTCTGGAGAAGGAAAAAGAATGATGATTATGAAAAGTTGCTAGAAGAAAGTTGGGTGGGATTTTGGGTATACAGAGGAGGCTTTAGGAACAAAAGTGATTTGATGTTGGGGTTACAGAAGTGGGTGTAAGTGTGAGTGCATGGGATGGTAGAGTGGGGCTGCTGATGGGGAAACCATGAGTGGAGAATTTAAAAAAATTATATGGAGGGATAAAGCTGTAAGTTGGCAAAGTTAGGTCCTTGTTTAATGTGCTAAACATCTTTAATGATAGAGAGGCGTTGCAGGAAAGCAAAATAAGACATGATTAATCAATTTTTGTGTGGTCTTGTGAAAGGAGCGGGCTGCAGGAAGGAGGAAATGCATGAAGCAGACTGAAATGGGGGAAAAGTGCAGATGATGCCTGGTGTTGGACAACAGGAAAAAGAAAGATGGATATGGGTTTGTGCAGGGTCTTCATCGACGGAGTGCGCTACTTCCTTTTGATATCGTGGCCATGGAAGGAACCGTGACGGAGGCCGTGAATCCAGTCTGCAGTGGGTCGATCCGGTGTGTGATGTGGTTGTAGGAAAGGGTCGCAGGTGGGCGGCGAGGGCGGAACTAGAGTTTGTGACATCGTCTTGTGCGCGGTGGGCCAGGACAAGCGGTTTCTGGACAACGAGGGCCCGTTGTGTCATCTCCTTGACTGTCGGTGGTTGTTCTTGCACCTACGTTTCAGCCACAGGAGCAACCGTGTATCCATTCACTACATCCGATGATGCCAGGGAGAGCTCATGGACGAGAAGGCTGTCCTAGAGCATGGACTGTGGGTGTTGTGACAATCCTTGCTGGTCAGCGACAGGGAATAAGGCGCAACAATGAAATCTTGCGACATGACGAAAGGTGCGGCTGTGGGAAGACCACCGGGGGGTTGTCCATCGTGGATGGTGCAGGGTCTGCACAGTGAGCTAATCCATGCGCTTGAACTTGGCATTAGATTGCCGATGGTGGCCTTGATTTGATTAGTGAAGGAGGTTGAAATTGACCTTGGTACTTGTTCCCGACGACTGCAGGGGCATCGTGCAGAGGGTGGCAGGTCGGACCATTGTTATGATTAATATTATTCTGCATTGGAGAGACGATCACGTGGAACATTCAAAGTGAACTTGCATTAAACGATGAAAACATACAAGATACAATTTGGAGATGAGCTCTGACCAAGCTCTTGGAGGCTGAGTTCTCCAAACAACTCTTCTCTCAAATGAGAGCCCAAAAGACCAATGATCCAAAGATCCCAAAAAATTCCCCCCCTTTTATAGTTACGTAGATGAGGAAGGCAAGGCTAAACCAAAAAAAAAACAAATTGCTTTAATTAATATAATATAATTAATTAACAATAACCAATTAACTAATTGATGCAACCTTCGTCGCATCTTCACATTATTTCTTTACTTTTACTTGCACCTGTATCACACATCTTTATTTTACTTTATTTCCCACATTTTCTTTGTGCTTGTCTTCGCGCACGTTTATTTATCGCGCATGTACTGTCTTATTTTGTATCGCGCATGTACTGTCTATTTTGTATCGCGCATGAATTGTCTATTTTGTATCACGCACATTGCTCGCGCTCGTTATCATGGCTTATTGGAGTGATCATCCAATAAGACCTTGAATAAAATGATCCGTCAAATTATGTAATATATTAATTAAGGTAAGCGACACAAAATCACTATCAAGAAGGATATTTAAAAATATAAAAGATATTAGCAAATATTTATCTTCTCATCCCTTTTAAGAGTATTTTAAAATTAGGAAACACCAATTAAAGAAGCTTAAATTTCTTTCCTTCCCTTTTGCCCCAATTAAATCTTAAATGCCTTTTGAGTCGGCCCTTGTTTAAAAATAAAAATAAAAATAACTCCTATATTAACCAACCCCCATGGTAATACATAGTAGCTGGGCGAAATTGAAAAAGAAACATAGTGTCTCTGTTCTTTTTTGGGAAAGCCAGCCGTACTGCTCCTCATGCACGACTGCAGTCGACAACCCTGTTCGCCTGGGCTCGAAATGCCAACAGCCGCCTCCTAGGGTTTCGGCGACCTAGCCCCGCCGTCCTCCCTCCTAAAGGGCCCGTCTTCCTATTCCTGCAACAGGAAGCTCTGAACGGCCTCTGCCGCTGAATCCCATGTTTGGTTCCGCCGCCCCTACCCGAGGGTCGATCGACCCCAACAAGTATTTCGCGACCCTCCTCTAGTGACAAATCCGGTAGTTGAACCCTCCCTACTCCAACACTGACTCGACCCCTCCTTCCCGAAACCCGAAGTCACCTTCTCCTACTTCCGTTGAAGTCGCTTCTGAACCTCAATTGAATACTCTACTGCCATCAGTCGTTCCTGCTGCTGTTTACCTGAGGATCCCATGCCCGTTAGTCGTGCGCCTTTGGCATATATCTTAAACTTATCGGTTTGTTGATTTAAAATCGAATCGAAATTTTTGGATTACATCATTAATACTAATTAATAACAAAATATATACCATCGCCTAAGAACCTCCTCGATGGTTCCCATATTCGCTCTCACAGCCATTCCAGAGTATCACCGCTCATCGAGAGTGTCGTCGAGTATTGATCCGACGAACATAGATCCGACGCTCTGTGCTCTCCTGATTTCTGCTCGGGCGTGTGTAACACCTGCCTACTCATGTTTCAAGGACACCACCTCCACAAATTCTTCATTAAGTCTACTAGCCCATCCACCCGCACGGCAGTGTCAAACCAACTCTGATCAAAACAATGTTTTCGTATGTCGTCAGTCGACTACACACAAAATGCCACACTGCCCCGACCAGTTTAAGGAAAAATTAGGGATTTTGCGAGTAACACGAGGTGACAATATACATGCACTATAAGCAAGCTCTTGCCCAACTTTCGAGGACTGGTTCCCCAAAGAACCTACCTCTCTGACAACATAGAGATACACAAATGATCTAAGGATACTCAACTCATGCAAATCTCATTTTTATACAACCATCATGGCACACCTGACAACAGAGAGATACACAAATGATCTAAGGATACTCAACTCATGCAAATCTCATTTTTATACAACCATCATGGCACACCTAACAACGACTAGTCATTACTAAATAAAGACTCTCCTAGTGCATACCACTCTTGAAATTCCCACATTAAGGACATGAATTAAGGACTCAACCTATTAAAATAATGTTCCCGAAATATCTCGTATTTTTTCGTAATTGCATGAATGGCCCTGAATGTTTTTTTACTATCCACACGAGTGTATTCGTAACATTGTTCGACTTCAGGGTTTAGGATTTGTGCTTGTGAGTTTCATATTTTAATCCAACCAACGAAGCTTTACGTTTTAATATGTCATGAAGGTGTACAGAAGGACAACATTGTTGGCTTTGTAACGTGATCAAAAGCATCTGATATGACTTCAATTATCCCAAACATTGTAACGAAAACAATGTCACAGACAGCTTAGTCATTTCACCTCAACTATTTTCTCTCTATCTGTACTGTGTTAGTTGACTGGTAACTGGTAAGGGGCCTTTTCGTTCTTGGAACTCAACGATCGCTTGTGTTTCAATAGGAATTTGGAATGTGGTGCTTATCAGAGAAGAGATGAGAAGAGGTAGTCACATGAAATGTTTTTCTAAGCTAACTATGCGCTAACAACTCTCGCTCTTTCTTTCACGCTCGATCGATGCCATGTTAGGATATGCATGTGTGATTTTCACGTTTTAGTGCTTGTGAGTTTCATATTTTAATCCAACCAACGAATGCATTTGTGCTTGTGAGTTTCATATTTTAATCCAACCAACGAAGCTTTACGTTTTAATATGTCATGAAGGTGTACAAAAGGACAACATTGTTGGCTTTGTAACGTGATCAAAAGCATCTGATATGACTTCAATTATCCCAAACATTGTAACGAAAACAATGTCACGGACAGCTTAGTCATTTCACCTCAACTATTTTCTCTCTATCTGTACTGTGTTAGTTGACTGGTAACTGGTAAGGGGCCTTTTCGTTCTTGGAACTCAACGATCGCTTGTGTTTCAATAGGAATTTGGAATGTGGTGCTTATCAGAGAAGAGATGAGAAGAGTTAGTCACATGAAATGTTTTTCTAAGCTAACTATGCGCTAACAACTCTCGCTCTATCTTTCACGCTCGATCGATGCCCTGTTAGGATATGCACTTGTGATTTTCACGTTTTAGTTCTGTAGAGATTATTATTATTAGTTTTATTTCCTGTAAGGTGGCTTAGTCCCACATTGTCTATCCGTGTTAGGTCTCACTTGTAACTCTTATATAAACCCGCTATGGATGAATAATAATATGCATCATTTTCTCCTTTCAACATGATATCAAAGTTGTAGGGTTTCTCCCACAGGCTCTCGTTTCCGATCCGCCATCTCCTCACATTTCCGCTGCCGTCGTCGATCTCACAGCAACAGAGCGCGTCTTCAGTCGATCGTCCATCCTCGTTGATCGTCGACCGACCGCGCCAACCCGCCAGCGCCTCTCCGCGCAGCGTCTCCTTCCTCTAGACCGCGCGCGTTAGCCGCATCCCTTCCGCCAGCCCGCACGCATCAACGACTTCCGCCAGCCCGCGCGTCAGCGACTTCCTTCAATCTGCGTCAACGACTTCCTCCAGCCCGCAACTCTTCTGCCAGCCCGCAACCCTTCCGCCAGTCGCAGTACTTCCGACTCCTTCCGCCAGCCGCAACCCTTCTAGCCGCAGCTGTACCCTCTGCCAGTAGCAGCGCTCCTTTTTGGCACCGGAAATGCGGCCCTAATCTGATGGCATTTCCGGTGTTGCCCTATCTTGGAGGCTCTTGCATGACCTTGGTGTCGTTCCTCACTCTATGAGGCAACCCTAGTTTCTATCTAGGTGTTTGTCGTGTTCCTTCTTTGGCTCCTTGATTTCTATTCTTGGACCATCATGTCGGGGACGAACGACTCTACCTCTCTCTCTCTTCCGGTGCCAGCGTTTCCTCAGCCACTGTGATGTCTAGTGGCTCCACTCGGACCGGTCATGACCACAATACTCCTCAAATCACGACGATACGTTTGGACGACTCAAATTTTCTTCCGTGGTCTCAGGCTATTACTCTAGCCTTGAAGAGCCAGCGGTTGTTCGGTTATGTTCAGTGCACGATTCCGGCACCTGCCCCGGGTTCTTCTGACTGGGCCTAGTGGGAATCTGAGAATTCCCTCGTTTTGTCTTGGCTGACTAACTCCATGACTGACTCTATTGCCTGGAATTATCTCTTTTTAGAGACCGCCGCAGATATTTGGAAGAGGGTCGAGGCCACTCCTGTCGGGGCAACACTGCCCAGATTTATCAGCTGCGGCGGAAGATTTTTCTCCTTCGTCAGGGTGATCACCCTCCCTCTGTCTATTACCTGGAGTTCACTCAGCTGTATCAAGAGTACGATCACTTCGACCATCTCACTCTCACGTCTCCTGCGGATGAGCTCCTTGTCCGAGCTCGTGAAGACAGGAACCACGTTTTTGAGTTTCTTCATGGTCTGCATCGGGATTTTGATCAAATCAGTGTTCAGATCCTTGGGCGCACTCTTCTGCCCTCTCTTCCGGAGGTTTTCAGTCTCGTTCAACAAGAATTTGATAGGAGACAGACATGGACTCCTGATACTGCTCCGGAAGGTTCTGCCCTGGCTGTTCAGCTCGACAGTAGAACTCCTCGAGATTCCAGGCCCAAGTCCCTTGACAATGATCATTTGCTCTGTGATTACTGCGGGAAGTCTCTTCATACCCGGGCCACCAGCTTTCGTCTCCATGACTTTCCCACGCCCCGTGGGGATTCTCTACCGCGTGGCAGTCGTGGGTCTGGTCGCTCCCATGGTGACATTTTTTTCCTCATCCTGTGTTTTCCAGGACCTGAAGACGGGAACAGTGATCGACTCTGGTAGTCTGGTGAATGGGCTCTACGTATTTGATTCTTCCACTCCAACTTCATCTCCTCAGTCTCTTCATGCTGATCAGGCGGACACTTTGAAGTCTTGACATTGTCGCCTTGGACATCCTTCTATTATGTCTATGAAGTGCTTATTCCCTACTTTACCTACTGTCTTAGTTGATAATTTTCATTGTGATGCTTGTGAACTTGGGAAACATCATCATACTTCTTTTAATCATGTTTCTTCTCCTAGTTCTGCATCTTTTCACCTTTTCATCTTATACATAGTGATGTTTGGGGGTCTTGCCCTGTTGCTTCTATTTATGGTTGTCGTTGGTTTGTTATTTTTATTGACTGTTTCTCCCGCACAACATGTGTATACCTTATGAAGACTAAATATGAAGTTTTCCCCTTATTTCAGCGTTTTTATAAAATGGTTTCTACGCAATTTGATGTCTCTATCAAAATTCTTCGGACTGATAATGGTCGCGAGTACATTGATTCTAAATTTGAACACTATCTTGCTCATCATGGCATTATCCACCAAGCATCTTGCGTTTACTCCCCCCCCCCCCTCAAAATGGGGTGGCTGAACGCAAAATTCGCGACCTTTTGGAAGTTGCCCGATGTCTTCTTCTCCAAATGCACCTTCTCAAGTATTATTGGGGGGATGCCGTTCTCACTGTCGCTTATCTTATTAATCGTATGCCCTCCTGCGTCCTCGGGTATAATAATCCCCTTCACACTCTTCGGGTGTCTCCTACAAATCTGCAACCTCGAGTTTTCGGATGTGTTTGTTTTGTCCATATTTATCACGGGTCTAAACTTGATGCTTGCGCGCACAAGTGTGTCTTTATCGGCTATTTTCCGACCCAAAAGGGTTACAGATGTTATGATTCTATTCACAAGAAGGTTTTCGTAACTAAAGATGTCACGTCCTTGAATTTGAGAGCTATTACGGGCCCTCACTTCAGGGGGGGGGGGGGGGTACGTCGGAAGTGATCTCCGTTCCTTCCACTGATTCTCTCTCGACTCCGTCTACCACCCCGTTACCCATTCCTCCATTGTTTCCTTTTCACTCAACCCCGTCTCCTATGCCTCATGTGCCTACCCTTACTGCTCCCCTGGTCAAACCCCTTTCTGCTCCTCTAGTCAAACCCCTACAGGTTTACTCTCGTCGTTCTACTGGAACAAATACACAGGCTCCTATCAGAATCCTAGAGCCGACCGCTGATCCGTCGCCAGGGTCTATTACCCTATGGGAAGGTACCTCTACTCAACACCCATTATCCAAATTCGTCTCTTATTCATCTCTAACGGCTTCCCATAGAGCTTTTGTCTCTTCTTTGTCTGCTACTTCCATTCCTACATCCTGGCAGGATGCTCTTTCTGATGACAGATGGAAGACAGCTATGCTTGAAGAAATGCATGCCCTTGATAAAAATCACACATGGGACTTGGTACTGATGCCCAAAGGGAAAACCGTCGTGGGATGTATGTGGGTCTTTTCTGTCAAGCAAAACACCCAGGGTGTCGTGAAGAGATACAAGGCAAGGTTGGTCGCAAAGGGTTACACTCAGATGACAGGAATTGATTACCAGGAAAGCTTTGCTCCAGTAGCCAAGATGAATTCTATAAGGGTTCTTCAATCCTGTGTGGCTTGTAAGGGATGGAATCTTAGCCAACTTGATGTGAAGAATGTGTTTCTTCATGGTGATCTGGAGGAAGAGGTATATATGGCCTTACCTCCTGGTCTTTCTCTTAAAGGATCTGAAGGTAAGGTGTGCGAGCTGAAAAAGACATTATAGGGCCTGAAACAATTTCCTCGAGTTTGGTTTGGTAGATTCCACAAAGCCATGACATGCTTTGGGTACTCCCAGAGTAATGCGGATCATACCGTCTTCATTAAACACAATAAAGGGAAGTTGACCGCTCTGATAGTTTATGTGGATGACATCATTATCACTGGAGATGATCAAGATGAGATTCTGATTCTAAAAGAGAAGCTTACGATGGAATTTGAAGTAAAAAACTTGGGGAATCTCAAGTATTTTTTAGGCATTGAGGTTGCGAGGTCCAGATATGGGATTTTCATATTGCAGAGAAAATATATACTTGATCTCCTAGAAGCTTCAGGAATGAGTGAGTGTAGACCGGTTGATGATAACTTCCTAAAAAGAAGTTATCTAGCCTTTTATTTTGACTTATTATTTTATTATAAATGGAATAAATGATCTAAATGAATATAAAATATAAATAAATTCATGTTTATTTCAATTATGGATCATTTGATTAAAATCATTTGTTTTCTTATTAGAAACGCCGAAGAAATCGGCTCGGAGAAGAAAAGCTGGACTTAAATATTTTGGCCTGCACAATATTGTTATAACATCCAATTTTGGGTGTTATAACATTTCTGGACGGATTTCAAATTTAAAATTCCGAATTTGCTCCATTTTCAAATATGAAAGGACACATCTCTTGGGAGTGGGCTGCTCGTTTTTATGGGAGGAAAATAACCATCAAAGGATACGAAATTGGAGAGGGAAAAGAGGAGTTTTGGAGAGAAGAACTAGGGTTGGTGAAAAAACCCTAGTGGAGAAGAAGGAGACCGGACTGATTCTTCAACGGATTGTGCACATCTTTGAGTGGAATTTCCTACATCACTCGACTCTCATAAGCATGTCTAGTAAGATCTTTCTTGTTTGGTTTCATCCCTCCATCATGAACTAATCTTATAGATCTTGTGTGTTGTTAGTACTTTGTTTGTTATGATGTTTCGATTTTAATTTCCTTATGGATGTTTGGAATATTATCTTTATTGAATTTATGATTTTACTCTTGGAATGTTTGGCTTAAGTTCATCTTTAATTTGCTTGGCAAGATTCGAGAGAGGAGTCAGGCTAGATGATTGCTTTATTTTATGCGGCAAGATTCGAGAGAGGAGTCGCGTAAATCTTTAACCAAAATTTCCGTTTTTATACTGCACTGCGAGATTCGAGAGAGGAGCGGTGAAAGTATCATGAATTTTAATATAACATAAAGGTAGAAAGAGATTTCATCTTTTGCTAGCAACATCGATTGTGTGTTTTATGATAGTCTTTTCCACCTAAGTTAGAGATAACTAGGGGAATTAAGAATATGGATTTCAGAGATCGAGAGATGGTGACATCCACTTTTAAATCGTTGCAAGGTAATTAATCAAGCATTTCATAAAAATTCATCATAAAAATCATCACCATAAGCAAAGGAAAACAATACACAAGATTATTTCTCCAACTGATATTTCTCCAATTAGTTTGAATAGAGTAATCTTAAGTAAGCGTTGTTTAGTTTTGTTATCATTATTAATTTTTCATTATTAAAAACTCATTTTAATCATTCCACTTGAATTTAAAGAAAAGGTAGAGCTGGTACTTGCGAGCACTAAATTAATCACTTCTCTGAGGGAACGATCTTTTCTCACTTTATATTACTTGATTCGACACGTGCACTTGCGTTAAAACGTAAATCTATTTTGGGCGTATCAAGTTTTTGGCGTCGTTGCCCTAAAAACTTGATACGCCCAAAATAGATTTACGTTTTAACGCAAGTGCACGTGTTGAATCAAGTAATATAAAGTGAGAAAAGATCGTTCCCTCGGAGAAGTGATTAATTTAGTGCTCGCAAGTACCAGCTCTACCTTTTCTTTAAATTCAAGTGGAATGATTAAAGTGAGTTTTTAATAATGAAAAATTAATAATGATAACAAAACTAAACAACGCTTACTTAAGATTACTCTATTCAAACTAATTGGAGAAATATCAGTTGGAGAAATAATCTTGTGTATTGTTTTCCTTTGCTTATGGTGATGATTTTTATGATGAATTTTTATGAAATGCTTGATTAATTACCTTGCAACGATTTAAAAGTGGATGTCATCATCTCTCGATCTCTGAAATCCATATTTTTAATTCCCCTAGTTATCTCTAACTTAGGTGGAAAAGACTATCATAAAACACACAATCGATGTTGCTAGCAAAAGATGAAATCTCTTTCTACCTTTATGCTATATTAAAATTCATGATACTTTCACCGCTCCTCTCTCGAATCTCGCAGTGCAGTATAAAAACGGAAATTTTGGTTAAAGATTTACGCGACTCCTCTCTCGAATCTTGCCGCATAAAATAAAGCAATCATCTAGCCTGACTCCTCTCTCGAATCTTGCCAAGCAAATTAAAGATGAACTTAAGCCAAACATTCCAAGAGTAAAATCATAAATTCAATAAAGATAATATTCCAAACATCCATAAGGAAATTAAAATCGAAACATCATAACAAACAAAGTACTAACAACACACAAGATCTATGAGATTAGTTCATGATGGAGGGATGAAGCCAAACAAGAAAGATCTTACTAGACATGCTTATGAGAGTCAAGTGATGTAGGAAATTCCACTCAAAGATGTGCACAATCCGTTGAAGAATCAGTCCGGTCTCCTTCTTCTCCACTAGGGTTTTTTCGCCAACCCTAGTTCTCTCCAAAACTCCTCTTTTCCCTCTCCAATTTCGTATCCTTTGATGGTTATTTTCCTCCCATAAAAACGAGCAGCCCACTCCCAAGAGATGTGTCCTTTCATATTTGAAAATGGAGCAAATTCGGAATTTTAAATTTGAAATTCGTCCAGAAATGTTATAACATCCAAAATTGGATGTTATAACAATATTGTGCAGGCCAAAATATTTAAGTCCAGCTTTTCTTCTCCGAGTCGATTTCTTCGGCGTTTCTAATAAGAAAACAAATGATTTTAATCAAATGATACATAATTGAAATAAACATGAATTTATTTATATTTTATATTCATTTAGATCATTTATTCCATTTATTATAAAATAATAAGTCAAAATAAAAGGCTAGATAACTTCTTTTTAGGAAGTTATCAGCTGACACCCCGATTGAAGCCAACCACAGACTTGGAAGGGATGATGGTGAAACGGTTAAAGACATTCTCAGTTTTCAGAGGCTTGTAGGAAAACTGATCTACTTGTCGCATACTTTCCCGGACATCTCCTATGCGGAGGGAGTGCTCAGCCAATATATGCACTCTCCAAAGACTCGTCATGTTGATGCTGCTCATCGTATCCTCAGATACCTCAAGTCCTCACCTGGGAAGGGTATCCTTTTTTCACCAAATAAGGAGCTGACTGTTGAGGTTTACACTGACGCAGATTGGGCCGGATCAATTGAGGATCGACGATCCACGCCAGGATATTGCACTATGTTGGGTGGAAATTTGATCACCTGGAGGAACAAAAAACAACATGTGGTGGCCAGATCCAGCGTTGAGGCAGAGTTCAGGGTCATGGCTCATGGGATTTGTGAATGGCTATGGATCCAAACCATCATGAAAGATCTTGGCCTTAAAAGGAGCGAGCGTATCAAACTGTACTGTGATAACAAGGCTGTCATCAGCATTGCTCACAACCCAGTGCAACACGACCGAACAAAACACATTGAGATAGACAGACACTTCATCAAGGAAAATATAGTCAGTGGCATTGTGGTCACTCCGTTCGTGCCATCTGAACGACAATTGGCAGACATCCTCACCAAGGGATTATGTACAAGTGTCTTTAAAGAGCTTGTTGGCAAGTTAGGCATGGTCGACATCACACGCCCAACTTGAGGGGGAGGTGTAGAGAATATTATTATTAGTTTTATTTCCTTTAAGGTGGCTTAGTCCCACATTGTCTATCCGTGTTAGGTCTCACTTGTAACTCTTATATAAACCCGCTATGGATGAATAATAGTATGCATTATTTTCTCCTTTCAACAAGTTCAAGTCAGACATCGGGTAATTATAACTGTAGAAGTTACTTCGAGGTAAAATGGTATAAATATTTGTAATGCACGGGTCTTGTTTTGGTGTGTTTAACTTGTTTTCGTGATGATAGTTTCCTTTATTCACATGCTACTATAATATTTTGTGACTTTGGTAGATAATTTTGAGTTATAATATGTTAATCTAAGATTGAAGATATACAATTTGTAGATCACATGCCATTAATTTAGGCAGTTATTTGTACATAAGATTTAAATTGCAATATATGAAGAAATTTTCCACGAGAAATAATTTAATGGTTGTTTATCGAGAGATAATGAGTTGAAATTCGGCGGCATGCAAAATCATATGTTAGACGGGAAAATACACTACAATAAAAAAATTGGTTGTATCAAATTTGAAAAAAACTCAATTACACACATTAATACCTAGAATTTAGAGAACAATTTTTAAAAAATCAAATTAGTGGTAACAAGCCAGTACTTTATCTCTACAAAATGAAAACTTCACTTAACCTGGAAATTGTCAATATGACCGTCAAAGATGGCAAGAAGACTTAACATTCAAATACGAATGATATTTATCAATCATTCTATACTAATTCCCTCTACAAGGCTCAAATATGCTATTTAAACTTTTTTACTATTTCGATATACATGGTTTTGATTGGAGGTGAAGGTATGACGTTGAAATTGTGGTGCAAAATATTTGAGATGAAGATCATTTGATAGCAATGTTGATATCTTAGCTGGACACATGGATTGGATCAGTTGGATCACATGAATACATTCAATGGAATTGTTCATCGGGTGGTGCTACTCCTGTTTGTGCTGAAGGAATATGTGACTTAGTATGTGAGAATTTATCAGGAGTTTTTGTTTGGTTTATGTCAAATGTTAAAAGCTCATGGAGGGTTGCAGATTCATGGAATCAGGAATGCGAGTTTGATGAAGTTGACCATCAAGCAAGGCTGAATCCACTTAGGACTTAACCCATGTACTTGTACTGCAGTTTTAACTTGACTCAAATTGAACCAAGATTGAAACTGAGCCAGAGTTGACTTTAGGTCAAACCGAATTGGCACCTCAAACCAAATGCCTAAATAAAAAGGATCCAACGCATTCTCATAATCATTTTATTTATATTAAATAATATAAAATTTTGAAAAGTGATAAAACATTAAAATTGAGTCAAATGTTCATCTCAATGCAAATTCTTGCTTTTTCGACAAATAAAAATATTCAGATTTTGTTTCAACTAATACAAATATTCAGATTTTGCATCAATAAGTTTATGCTCTGTTATACCAAATATGGTATAGGGCATTCTAGAGTCTAGGATTAAATGAATTGTTGAAATAACCGTTAGTGTGAAAAGATTGTCCTATTAAAGATTAATGAGAAATTAAAGATTACAGAATCCATGAAAAGGAAACTTGATTTCACAGACGTGGAAAACGTCAATCATGTTTTAAATCAATAATTATCAAAAAAGGAAGAAGAAATAGGGAAAATAATTGATGAAAACCTCATGCTTTTAGAAGGAAATTGTTATTCTAGAATATTTCAGGTTCACATCAAATCAATGATAAAAGACCCGAAAGGAGAAGAATTTGCACATCCCAAATTTTACTAGCTCATAATTTTCCAAGGAGAAGAAGTTACACATTCTAAATTTTACTTATCATATAATTTTTTTTATTGCATGCCTCAGCAGACCTCATGAAATATCAAATAGGATCGATAGCACCCCACAAGAAGCAAGCCGAGAACTTGGAGGACCACACAAATCACCTAAACGTGTGGTTGTCCCAAACATCAAATGATTTGGGTTTGAAGGGATTCCCTCATAGAGGAAGTGGTAAGATGCTTACGTTGCTTAAGAAAATGGCTATTAGGTTTTCATTGTTAGGGAGGTTAGTTGACCCACCAAATGATGAACCTAGATGAAAAATAGTCACCCCTTGCGTAAAACTTTTGGAAGCTGAGTTGAAAGAAAAAATTCAAATGAGGCAGACTGAGTTTTCAATGGATACAAGCTATTTAGTATTTTTATTTGTTTTTTTACCATCAGAACTTGGTGTGTGATTCTACTGCTCATTGCTTCAAGGCGTACGAGCTTGTTGCCATTTGCGATTTGTACACTTAAATGTGGGACATGGCATAGCTTACAACATTTTGGTCCTCTTTTTTTAAATAAAATAACTGAGAATATTTGATGTCTCTTAAATTCATCCTACATGCTCATGCCGACTATATGCAGAATGATATTCTGAAATAATTAGTACACCAGCCTTCACATCACAGGCACCGGATTTTTTATTTTATTTTTGAGTATCTTATTATTCTACAACTATAGTAGTTCAGGGCAAGCCCTCCACGCCGATGATGTATTGAGAGCAAGAAGTGAAAAGATGGAATCTTTGTGTTCTCAAGAGCATTGCAATCTTTACTCATTGTCCTATACATGTTTTTTTATTACGGTAAATTTTCAGTATCATCTAGCACTGTAAGTCTGTAACTAGTTGTCGATGTGCTATAATATCTGCCCGTATTTTTTCAAGCTGGAGTATGTTACGTATACACTTTCACCCAAGTGGACCCCCCGCATTGGGATTACCGACGTACGCTTATGGAAGCCACCACAATTATTTGGAGCACGCGCATGGAAGCCGCCATGATTATTCCTTTTGTAATTAATTGTGTTAATTATTTAATTAATATTAATTAAATAGCATTTAATTAATATTAATTTGATATTATTATTATGAAATGTAATGCCATATTTTGTGTGTCCTCCCGCATCTATATAAGAGGGAGGGGTAGGAGTTTGGAATTGATCCTGGAATGTATGCAAGTATTTAGGGTTGCTCCCTAAGTTCCTCTTTATCCTTCCTCTTTTCTTCTCGCTCATCACCGCCGGCCCCCTCTCCTCGCCGAATTCCTCCCGGGAAATTATCGAAACCATAACAGAGTACCTCAAAAGGATTTATGCCGTACAATTTTCTACAGTGTGGAAAGCTAAAACCTATACAAATTAGCAGATATTTTCTATCAATGGTTGATAAAAATTCCTGTTATTTGTTTCATGACATAAAGGTGTTTTAAGTATGCTTTTAATATATATATTTTTTCTCTTCATCAGTTTAAAATTTTTCTTTCTTATTTGATGTCTTTTGCATTCTTTTATTAACCTCATGTTTGTCATTGTTTCAATTCTTTCCTCTCAGGTGGTCGCTTCTTGAAAAGTATAGTTGCACTCCATCAAAGTTGCATCTGAAACCTCGTAGATTCAAGATATTTATCGAAGCTTTGGAGAGTCAACTTCTCAAAGATCGAAAGAAAGCTAGAAGAAAACGCCCATGTCAAGAAAACTGTCTAGGAACGTCTACGCCAACTTCATTCCTTAGGAGGTTTTCGGAGCATGAATTTTGTGTTGTAAAAACGGTTGTCACGGCCGATGCTGAAAATACTCCAAAATTAGGAATTAATAGAGGGCATTCTATGAAGCGGAATACAAATTCAAATGTTAATTTCAGAAAAGGGATATTCTCCACCGTGAAAGCTACTGGGCAAAAGCAAAGAATAGGTAACTTTTATGCTTTTATATTTAGTTATAGGCAGTGTTGAGAATAGTCTCACATTGGAAAACTAATGTAGCTTTATGTATTTAATATTAGATCTTAGTCTCTATGTATAACCAATTTGTTTTAGACTGCATGTTTAGATTCTCACATGGTTTCAGAGCAGTCTAGGCCTAATGGCCTTCTCCTACATCAATCTATTAAAAGAAGTCCACATTTTGGAGAACAAAGACCCTACACACATTCGTGCTTGTTGAGAATAAACTTACAGTGGCAAATTAATATAGCGTGTGCACTTAATATAGACCTTGGACCCCTCCACCTACAACAAATTGATTTTATGTTGGATGTTTGAGTTCTAAGAAATAGCACATGAGATAGATTGTCTTTCAGATTCGGAAATAAATGATTGAGTAAAGGATCAGAATGGTGCCCTGATTATTTAGTATGTATTGATTTTGACATGAGTTCTAGAATTATTCAAGGATGACCATTACGGCTTTCCATTAACATCATGCTATATTTCTGTTAACTTGTTTGTGAATGATATGAGCACGGTCGATCCCACCCCTGGTTAGTGATACATGTGGGTTTACTCACGCCGTGCACGATCTTCCGCACGGTGACATAATGAAGACGTTATTAGATCTTTATTTCTATGCCTCATTTTAATTCCTATGTATTAATGGTATGACCTTTTAGCATATAAAGGAGTCCAAGTCTTGTAATCACTTTTGATCTATCTTGATTTTGGAATGAAATAGGAAAGGAGCGGACGACCCAACTCCCCTCTCGTGCCCTAACTCTTAATCAGTTGTCACACCTATCATCTGGTCCGCCTTTCTTCATCCAGCTCTTCCTCGTTCGCAATTTCCTCCCCCGCTCGTCCCGTGGACGTGTTCTGCATCTGGCGCCGCATCCTGTCATGCAACATTGTTGGTTCCTCCTGTCTCTGATCCCGCTCGCGCGTCTTCACCGCCCACCCGCCTCTAGTGACTCGCATCTCCGTTTTCCGCATCTGGCACTACACACCGTCGGCATGCCCACCTAGCTGCGTGCATCCTGTGCGGTCCTTTCCCACGCGCCGCGCCTCCGTCCCGGATAGCCTTTGTGCATGCCCGTAATTTGTCAGATGGCACACGATAAGGATGCTCCTTTTGTCGAAACCCTTTTCGGCCACATGAATCGTGTAGACACTACCCTCTCTGACCTATAGGTCTCCATCCGAGACATTCATTCGCGTCTTTCCACTCGACAAGATACCCCCCCCCCCCCCCCCCCCCCCGCATGCTCCATCGGGCCCTCCCTCTAGCGGCCTCTGCAAGCAGTTTAGCCGATCTGCGTCAGCTTGACATTCACGTGTTTGATGGAACTCATCCCATGGGATTGTTAGCCCGCTCAGAACAAATATTTCGACCTCCAGAGCACACCTGAGCTTAAGAAGGTTCCTTTTGCCACCATCTACATGGAGGGCTCCGTTCTTTATTGGGTGCGTTGGATGCGCCAATCGAACTTTACTCTCTCTTAGTTGTCCTTTAAGGACGAGTTGATTTGTTGCTATGATACACACTACACCGGGAAGCTGTTTGAACCCCTGAGCACCTTTCGCCAGATGGAGTCGGTCGACTCCTATATCGATGAATTCATAGAGATATCAACACATGTACTTGGGCTTGTGGCATGGCACTACCTTGTGTATTTCCTGGCCGGCCTACAACCACACACTCGGGCACGCCTGTCGCATGCGCGTGCATAAACGAATCTCCCTCACTCGTGCTATGGAGCAAGATCGATATGTCGAGGTGGACTTTGCCACCTTCTCCTCCGGTCTCCTTTGTGGACCTCTAGTCTCGCGTCCAGACACTGAGCCCCTCATTACTCTTCCAAGGCACATGTCTTTACTGGTCGTCCTCCCACCGACACCCCATCCGTCTTAGGTTGTCTACCGTCGCAGCTTCCTTCACTGCCGCCTAAGCTCAAAGCTCCTCTTCCCCGTCTCAGGAGTACCTTGAGCTCTGAGGCAAAGGCCTCTATTTCTGTTGTAAGCAACCTTATTCCCCGACACACGATTGCCCGAATAAGGATCTCCGGATGCTACTCGGAGGGGACGGTGACGATATCTTCTTGGCCTATTTTGAGGCCCTTGAGTTGGATGGGGACGACCACCCCTCACCTGTGCCAACTCAACTCAACTGCGTCGACTTGCCTTTTTACTCGGTGGGTGGCATAGACGATCCTTATACCATGAAGTTTCAGGCTTCCCTCCGCGGCGGCGCCATGGAGGTTGTGATTGGTAGCGATGGGAGTCACAACTTCATCTCCCATGACCTTGTCACTACGGTATAACTTCAAGTTACAGAGGCCCCTGGTTTTCACGTGTTCTTAGGCGACGGTCGCCGCACACGCAAGGCGGGCCGCTGTGCAGGCCTTTCCCTAACAATGGGTTCTACGACAGTTTTTTTTGTCTTTAGAATAGATGTGCTAGACGCCATTCTCGGGGTGACCTGGCTGCGTACTTTTGGCGACGTCAAGCGTAATTGGGATCGATTCACCATGGCTTTTGAGACACCGGGCGCCACCCACCTTCTACAAGGGAACCCCTCGGCTCCTTCGCCGGTTTGCTTTCCCTCCGCAAGACCATCGATCATGAGTTCCGCGTTCTAATATGGCACATGAGGGCTGAATCAACCCTGTCGATGCACCTAGACCATCCAAATATTTAACTCCTCTTGGGCAAACATGCTTCGATCTTCTCCAACCCCACGAGCTTCCACCGAGCCGCTCCTCGAACCATCATTTCGTCCTTCAGCCTCGGTGTTCGCAGTCTCCGTCCGACGATACCATTATGGACATGCTCAGAAGACCGCCATGGAGACGATGGTGAAGGAGATGCTTCGTGCAGGAATCATCCAACCAAGCCCATGCCCTTTCTCTTGTCAGGTCCTTTCGCTGTGGAATGACAATAATTGGTGGTTTTGCGTGGACTACCATGTGTTGAACAAACTCACGACCTTGACAAATACTTTCTTCCACTCATCCTAGAGCTTTTGGATGGGCTGCGAGGGGGAGACATACTTCTCCAAGATAGACCTCCTATCGGGATACCATATGATACGTTGTCCGGGCCGGGACGTGCCCAAGACGGTATTCCACACTCATGACATACACTACGAGTTCTTAGTCATGTCATTTGGCTTAACTAATGCGCTGACAACATTCCAATCCACCATGAACAACGTCATCCGCCCGCACATACGTAAGTTTGTCTTGGTATTCTTTAATGATTTATTGGTTTGTCGTCCCTCTTGGCCGCTCCACCTCGACCACTTAGTGATTGTGTTTCAGCTCCTCGCTCATGGCGCATTAGAAGAAGTGCTTGTTTGGACAAACACGAGTTGACTATTTGGGCCACATCATCTTCGTCGTTGGGTTAGCCATGGACCCAACCAAGATAACAGTCTTCCTCCAGTGGGAGACACCATGCACTAGAGTAGTACAGGGCTTCCTTGGCCTCACAAGGTATTATCGCCGCTTCATCCACAATTACCCGCATGCACGGCCTTTTACTGACTTCCTCAAGAAGGGGGTATCGTTCTAGTGGAGCTCGACCGCTCAAGATGCCTTCTGCATCTTACAACAGGCCTTGGTCTCTGCCCCATTCCTCAGCATACCTGATTTCACCAATTCCTTTGTCATCAAGTGTGATGCCTCCGGGACTGACATGGGCAACGTACTCATGCAGGAGGGCCGCGGGCCACCCCATCGCCTACTTTAGCAAAGCCTTCTCTGATCATTGTTATGCAGTCTCGACTTATGATAGTGAGTTGCGAGGACTTGTTTTGGCCGTCCAACATTGCCCGCCATTTCATGATCTTTACTGATCACCGCGGCCTGCGCCACCTCTTGTGTCAAAAGGTCCCAACTCCGACCCTACAATTGTGGATCGCCAAGCTATTGGATTACAACTTCTCCATCGAGTACAAAGCGGTATCAGCGAATGCTGATGCGGATGCCTTCTCCCGCAAGGATTTTAGTGCTTATCCCGTTGGCCTTCTCACAGTCGTGATGGATTGACGCTGATGCCATCCCAACCGAGGTACGGCGAGGACCACACTACTCCACTATGATCTACGAACTCCGGTGAGATCCCACGTCTCATCCTCCCTTCCGCCTCGTGGGAGAACTACATTACCGCGATCCACTGGTGGTCATCGATTCATCTTTGTGCCTCCTCCATGAGTTTCATGCTACCTTCATGGCAGGACACTCTGACACGTATCCTACCAATTGGCGCTTTACCGCCACCCTTTACTGGCGTTGCATGATGCTGTTGGTGCATCAATTCGTATCAAACTTTTTAACATGTCAGAAGTCAAAGTATCAGACACTCGCCCGAGCCGGGTTGCTCCAACCCCTACTTGCCACGGTTTGGGTGGACATCGTCATGGACTTCATCACTCAGCTACCTTGCTCTTAGGGGTAGTTGCCTCCTGCTCTTCGTGGACCCCCTCTCCAAATACACAAATTGTTTGGTACGTATACGTACCTATTGCTTCGGTGCGTATATAAATACTCAATTTATCATCTGCCCTTATCTTTTCCCGCTCCTATTTTCGCTTTTAGGCTCTTGCGTTCTCCCTCCCCCCATCTCTTGCTCTTCATTAACTGTCATTTTTTTGTAAACTTTTCCCAATAGAAAACCCCTATGTTTTCTTGAGTATGACTGTAGCAAGGTGGCAATCAGAGGAATGTTTTGGTTTATGTTGGGAATAGAAAACAAGGGAAGAATCCCAGCTTCTTGTAATTCATTTCTCGTATTATCACGCAATTTGTTCAATAAGGGTTGTGCTTTCTCCTTAAACGAAGACACCGCGCAACGAGAGTTTAATATTATTGAACGAGTCATCTGCAATAAGAACTGCTGATATAGCAAAAAGAAATTTGTCAAAATGAGTTTGATACAAATGAAAAACGACTTTGCATAAGTATATTAAAGCAGTATTTTGAATGGATCCATAGTAGTGACAACCTAAAATGTGGACACCTACCGTAAATATATTTGAAAACATAGATAATCTAATAAATCGGTAATATTATGAAAAACGTTTAAAATATGGTGGTATTAAGACATCAAAACTGTTTAATACGGTCGTATTTACCAGTTATATTCACTAACGATACCTTTGAAATTTGGTGCATGAATTCAATACATATGAAACACCTCAGAAACCTAAATACTCACAAAAACAACACACAATGTATATATATGAAATACCTCTAACACTATAAGTGGATACTTGTACTGTCCATACATCACCGGAAATAACTCATATTACCAGAAAATTTTATAGTATTCATTATCTATACGGTCGTATTTGCACCATATTGCAACAATATATGGTTGTATTTACCCAGTATCTTCAATAAGTGTACAAATGAAATATATAAATACTTATAACCTAAGTCCCGGATACGGTCAGTATTTAGGGAGAAATATTGAGAATGTGGAAATTTATGGTCGTATTATAAAAGTATTACCATAGACCACATAGATAGTGTAGTGCATCAGAGAAATTTGCAGTGTAGTAAGAGTATTAATGGCCGTTTTCCGCGGTGTTAACGTTTTCCGCGGTGTTAACATTCTTTAAAAACCAGAGAAATGGTTAAGGAAAACGAAGTGTACCTTCGTTGATGAGAATGATGTCCTCGGCGGCCGATTATCAAACCTTCAAAGCTTTTTCAAACCCTATTTTCGAAATCGCCGGTGTTTTTCGTCGCCGAAAGGAGGGGAGTTCAGCAGCCGCACACTGTTTCAAGGGTTTTGAAGCACGAGAACCAACACAGGGAGGAGAAGAGTCGAGACGGTGAATATGCGGGGCCCTCCACACGAAAATGCTATTTATAAACGTATATATTATTATGTACGTATACGTACCAACTTCGGACCCTAAATTTATTGAAGAGCACAATCATCCTTTGGCATTACAGCAAGATGCCCATTTGTTGAGATCGCATCGCCGTGTATCTAATGGTCAAGCCATGTTGATTAAGAATATGACAGGAGTTGGAATACGAACAATTGATGCGTTCAATCTAATGGCAGGAGAAGTTGGTGGTGCTCATAATTAGGCTTCACGAAAGGGGATGCTTATAACTTTGTGCAACGTGAAAGAAAAGCGCACATCGAAATCGGAGATGCAGCTAAATTATTGGAAATATTTAAGGAGCGACAGTTGTTAGATAACATGTTCTCTTTTGATATACAAACAGATGAAATGAACCGCTTGCACAATTTCTTTTTGATTGATGGGCTCGCAAAATTGGATTATGAATGTTTTGGCGATGTCATTATTTTTGACACCACTTATAGGCTAAACAAATATAATTTGGCTTGCGCTCCTTTTATATCAGTAAACAACCATTGGCAGAATGTTTTTGTTGGTTGCGCGTTTGTAGCACATGAGACAATAGAATCTTTTTGTTAGGTATTTGAGGCCTTCTTAAAGTTTGTAGGAGGAAAGCAATCAATCACGATATACACAGATCAAGACCAGGCAATGACAGTTGCTATTGAGATGGTCTTCCCTTCTACTCGTCATCGCTTATGTCAGTGGCATATTTCGAAGAAAGCACCTTCTAAGGTACCGGCTTTTAATCAAAACAAGGACATTAGATCTTTATTTTTTACGTGCATGAGTAAATGTGACACTGAATTGGAGTTTGAGCTATATTGGAGCCAAATTCTAACCCAAGGAAATTTGCAAGACAACCGATGGTTAAGTGATCTTTACAACATTAAGAAGAAGTGGTCTACTGCATTTAATAAGGATGTATTTGATCTCGGCATTTTATCTACCCAACGTAGTGAATCTGCAAATCATAGTCTCCACGGGTGCTCAAACGCTACAAGTTCACTAGCCGAATGCTTCCTTGGTGTTGAAAAATTGATTGATGGTTGGCGAAGGAGGGAACACGAGGAAGACTTCAAATGCAAACAAGGTTCCATTTCTCTAAAATTCAATAATTGCTTGATCCTTAAACAAATGTCAAAAATATATACTAGAAAAATATATTCAATATTTGAGCATACTTTTATGGAGGGTGTGCTTACTTTGCTCGTGGCTGAGCAATCAATATATGACCAAGATACGATTGTATACATCACACGTCTGACCAATAATTGTGGTTTTGAGAATACGATCTATTAATGTACCGTTTAACTTCTCATGTATCCCTGATGTTTTCAAATGGTGAACTCTTTGTTAAAGTAATCAGTTGTAAGGTTTTAAAGCGTACAATTGTATCTATGTTTTGTTTTTATATGGCCTGAATACGGTAGTATTTTTATTTCGTTCTATCTGAATAAAGCTAGTTTCCAAAGGAAAAAAATTCAAATCTGATTTTATTACACAAATCTCAATAGTTTTGACCAAATACATCTCTGGAAAAACTTGAGACTTTGGTGTCTTGGTTTCGTCCAAGCCGGACAACATAAATTCTCACATTTTAGATTTGTATATGATATCATGCAGTGACATTTTAGATTTGATTATGATAAGCTGCAATATAATAATACACTTGTTCATTGCAACCAAAACTAAGCATCAAGCCACTTACTAATGCACTAAATATTACATTTAATAATAATGTTCAAAATTACTTAATAATCCAAAATTAAAAACTATGGAAGTCCTTCTAAAAACTCCCAGCTGAGATCTTCTTGGCTAATCAACCTATCTCACCCTTGAACGACCTCTTCAACGACCTGTCAAAAATAAGATGAATGATATAAATAAGGATCTGAATGGTATAAACAAAATCAACTATCTGAATGATACTGTATTGCTTAAATGCGTCCGTATTTGTACTAAAACTGGCGTATTAAACCATATTACGGTCGTATTACCGCATATTCAGTGAGTAATTATGAAATCCAGCCATATTCCATTTATTGGTTTAAGCCAATGCTACGTGGCAAAAAGACAGAGCACAGTTATTTTCCTAACATATGATTCTAAGTATTTAATTCTATTGCCGAAAACCACTTACTCATTATCTTGTCCGGAAAGGCTTTGATTATCTCTAATGCAACTTCTGCCCGAATTTTGGCCATTTGTTTCCCCCAAAATTGATACTTTCTCCAATCAATTTTTTTTGGCTAACAATTGTCTTCATAAACATCATCACGAAAACCCCACAATCATCTGAGTTATCTTGTGTTGGATTTTCAGAAACACAGAAGATGGGTCATTCATGTATGTTTTCTGGAAGTTCTTCCCCTAGATCTTCTTCAAAATAATCGATCTGCAATAGATAAAGAAGGTTTTACAAATATTTTAACAATTATTACCATTTATTAAATTATCGTACCACTTTCTGAAGCTTGTTGTAATTTGAAATTTTATACAAAGAGTCATAGTATTGCCAACACTCCTCCTTGATGTTCCCAACCAGCAAAGCCCAATGATTTGTATGGTGTACGGGGATAAGAAAAAATTCTGCGTACATCACCGAGTTAATGGTGATGTGGCTGACCAGTGCTTTAGCACTCATTTTACTTCTCTTGAGGTTCTGCATAACAAATGTAAGTACTCTATCAGTCCTCTAAACATAAGGTGAAGGTATGTACGCATCATAGAATAGAGAATTAATACTAACAGCATGATTTGGAGACACGTACAAGAAGTGCTTAAATTTTAATGGACTAAGTGATTTTTGTACTGTAAGCACTATGCTGTAAGCATCCAGGTGTGCATCACTTATCCACTCATTTCCTTTAGATCATCAAATTGGGATCGATACAAAACAATATTACCTACTTGAATCACCACACTATTTCTGCACAAATGTTTTTACAAGTTAAACTATAAAATTGGTTATTTTAAATTCAAAAACATTGACAAATAAGAATAAAATATAAAAAATTATAACCTGCTAGGGAACGTTTCTCTAACGTGGTCTAATATAACACGCTTTGCTTTGGAAATTTTTGACCTTCCTGGATATGTTAATTCGGAGGTTGACAAAGGAAATTTAGAATTCTGTCTCCGATCACATCGTCCTTTAATCGTTTTTATCAAGCTTCTATCGCTCTCCATCTTATTTGAAAGATCAGTACCAAGCACCAAAGCATCACAAATATTAGGTTCTGGCTGGTGGACATCATCATTATCATTTGGCTCTTTATTCGGTGAAGAGTGGTTCGAGCCGATAGGTGTAGAATTTTCGGAGACTGTTGGTTCTTCATATGTGCGTGGTGGTGGCCGATTGAGGCCATCTAAAATGGTGGAAGTTAATGCATCTATCTTACTATATATATCGCCACGTAATTTATTCATCTCTTCTGCTACAAAATCATGAATCTTTTTCGACTGAATCACTATCTCTAAAGTAATTCGATCCGCAAATTTTTCCATTTGTTCCCCCACTTGTTTCTTCTCATTTTTCTCCTTACTTTTATCTTCCTTATTCCCCTCTATCTTTACACCTGCCTCTCTTTTGACCTTATCTTTGCCTTTATATTTTTTGCTCATTAAGTAATTCTTGTTCTCCCTTTCTGGGTTTTTTCTTATCTTCTTTTAGTTTTCACCTAATTTCTCCAAATACCTTTGGACTTTTCTTTTCATATACTTCTTCAATTCTTCTTTATGTGTTTCCAACTCCACACAATCTTGGTCCTTCATTTCTTCTTGCTTGCTGTCCGACTCTTCAAAATTGTTGTCGGTTGTTGCTACAGCTCCTAATAATAGCTCCTCGCTTGGCAATATATTCTCGA
Source organism: Dactylorhiza incarnata (assembly GCA_033032865.1). Taxonomy (NCBI): domain Eukaryota; kingdom Viridiplantae; phylum Streptophyta; class Magnoliopsida; order Asparagales; family Orchidaceae; genus Dactylorhiza; species Dactylorhiza incarnata. The sequence continues at coordinate 2,854,621 of JAWHQI010000094.1, read as the reverse complement.
ACGACTGCTTAACCTGTAGAAGACTTTGATGATCATTTATAAATGTCTACAAATTTGCAATTTAATCTCACTAATTAATAGGCTAACAAAATTGTACCCTCCCGCGGACGCATAACTTTGTATTTAATTCTGCACAAAATTTATTAGAAAAACTACAATTTGGAGACCATCGACAAAGCCGTGGCCTCGCTAATTCATCATCAACCGATAGAAAGTTAGTGTATTCATAAAACCACACCTGCACATACACAATTTAACATTAAAAACAATATTTACTAGTTAAAATTAATGCTATCATTGATTGTGGCTCACCACCAAGAGGATCGAGCAACCTTCCATGTACCCCAAACTCTCTTTATAATCACTTCTGGAAGCTGCATAACTTAATTCCCGAATTTGTGACTGCAAAAATATATGAATTGCTTCGAGCCAGTTATATTTTTTAAACTCCTCCAATCCTCCAAATGTGTGTGGACATCTAGGTATCTTCATTATCTTCAGTGGGAAAAATAGCTTGCATAGAACATACTTAACAAGGGCATCAACCTGTAGAGCATCAACCTCTTCACTACATTGTGCCTCTGAAAGTCGCAACAACTCTGCTGTCAAATCCTTCTGCTCGTACTTAGCTGTAGGGGTCCTATTAAATGTGAAATGCAACCCTCTATTTGGTAGACCAAGCATCAATGCAACATCATTAACTGTCATTTTCTTGAGTATGACTGTAGCAAGGTGGCAATCAGAGGAATGTTTTGGTTTATGTTGGGAATAGAAAACAAGGGAAGAATCCCAGCTTCTTGTAATTCATTTCTCGTATTATCACGCAATTTGTTCAATAAGGGTTGTGCTTTCTCCTTAAACGAAGACACCGCGCAACGAGAGTTTAATATTATTGAACGAGTCATCTGCAATAAGAACTGCTGATATAGCAAAAAGAAATTTGTCAAAATGAGTTTGATACAAATGAAAAACGACTTTGCATAAGTATATTAAAGCGGTATTTTGAATGGATCCATAGTAGTGACAACCTAAAATGTGGACACCTACCGTAAATATATTTGAAAACATAGATAATCTAATAAATCGGTAATATTATGAAAAATGTTTAAAATATGGTGGTAATAAGACATCAAAACTGTTTAATACGGTCGTATTTACCAGTTATATTCACTAACGATACCTTTGAAATTTGGTAAACACCTCAGAAACCTAAATACTCACAAAAACAACACACAATGTATATACATGAAATACCTCTAACACTATAAGTGGATACTTGTACTGTCCATACATCGCCGGAAATAACTCATATTACCAGAAAATTTTATAGTATTCATTATCTATACGGTCGTATTTGCACCATATTGCAACAATATATGGTTGTATTTACCCAGTATCTTCAATAAGTGTACAAATGAAATATATAAATACTTATAACCTAAGTCCCGGATACGGTCAGTATTTAGGGAGAAATATTGAGAATGTGGAAATTTACGGTCGTATTATAAAAGTATTACCATAGACCACATAGATAGTGTAGTGCATCAGAGAAATTTGCAGTGTAGTAAGAGTATTAATGGCCGTTTTCCGCGGTGTTAACGTTTTCCGCGGTGTTAACATTCTTTAAAAACCAGAGAAATGGTTAAGGAAAACGAAGTGTACCTTCGTTGATGAGAATGATGTCCTCGGCGGCCGATTATCAAACCTTCAAAGCTTTTTCAAACCCTATTTTCGAAATCGCCGGTGTTTTTCGTCGTCGAAAGGAGGGGAGTTCAGCAGCCGCACACTGTTTCAAGGGTTTTGAAGCACGAGAACCAACACAGGGAGGAGAAGAGTCGAGACGGTGAATATGCGGGGCCCTCCACACGAAAATGCTATTTATAAACGTATATATTATTATGTACGTATACGTACCAACTTCGGACCCCTCCAAATATGGGCACTTCATACCTATCAAGCATCCATACACGACCAACTCTATTGCTGAGGTTTTTGTCGGGGAGGTGGTTTGCCTGCACTGATTTCCCCATTCCATTGTCAATGATCGCGACCTAGTTTTTATGAGTTATTTCTTGCATGAGATGTTTCTCCAACAGGGAACCAAGCTTCGCTTCAACACAGCCTGCCACCCATAGACCGGTGGGCAGATCGAAGTTCTCAACCGTTGTATCGACACTTGCGTTGTTTTGCTACCGAGCAACCCCACCAGTGGTATCGGTGGATTGCTTGAGCAGAGCTATGTTACAACACATCCGACCAGTCGGCCGTCGGCTCGATTCCCTTGCAGGTGGTCAATGAGCAACCACCCCCAAAGCTTCCATATAGCCTTCCCAGCGAGTGCCAAGTGCAAGCCTTCGTTGCAGATCTCCAAGACCACGATGAGGCCCTCCGCCACCTGAAACAACATCTCCTTTGGGCTCAACACCGCATGGTTCAACAAGCCAATCGACACAGACGGGACTTGGTATTCTCGCTACGATGAGATAGTGTTTGTCAAGTTGAGGTCTCACCATCAGATTTCATTTGCTGGTCAATTGCACTCCAAGTTAGCCACTAGCTATTTCGTTCCTTTCCCGGTTCTGAAGAAAATAGGATAGCTGGCCTACCAGCTACAACTACTCCCACCAGTTGCATTCACCCAGTTTTCTTGTCTCTCAGTTCAAGTGGCTTTAGGAAATCACCCCTTCCAAGCCACCCTGTCAGAGGGGGTGATGGTCGACTCTATCCCTCGTTACGAACCTGCTGCAGTGCTGGGGTCACATACGAAGGAGGTCAAGGCCCAATTCCCAAACTTCGACCTTGAGGACAAGGTCATTGTGAAACCACTGGGTGTTGATACGAGCAAGGGCGATCCCACCCTTGGTCAACAATGCGCGCCGGTTTACTCATGAAGGAGATCAAGGCCCAGTTCCCAAACTTCGACCTTGAGGACAAGGTCATTGTGAAACCACTGGGTGTTGATACGAGCAAGGGCGATCCCACCCTTGGTCAATACATGCCGGTTTACTCACGCTGTGCATGAGCTTCCACCACGGTGCTAGAATGATGGCGTTATTTGATCTTTATTTCTGTTGCATTTTTAATTCCTATTTATTAATGGTATGCTCTCCTTGTAAATAAAGGAAGATTCCAAGTAAGTAATCATTTTTTATTTATCTTGATTTTGGAATGAAATAGGGAAGGAGCGGACGACCCATCGCCCCTCTTGTGCCCTACTCTCGATTGGTAGTCGTACCTATCAGTGCCCTACTATGTTGGGTTTTGACAGTTCAAGAAGACTGGGAAATACTAGAGAAGAAATAAGTATAATGTCAAAATCAATGCATCCAAAGTTGTTAAGTGACCATTTTGGCAATTTCCTCATAAATGATTATTTAGATAGCTTATGATAGTTCCATTTGGTAGAATTTCAACTCCCAATTTTTTATTATCCCTAATAATCACTATCTTAGGTAGTCTCTTGCACCTTTTTTTATTGAGTTAAGTGTGCTTACTATTTTAATTTTTTAGGTCTTGTAGAATCTGCTGCATATAAACGATGGGAAAAGGCTGCAATGGCTGGTGTTTCCTTAGTCGCCGATGCTGCTGAACAGTTAGAGCGCATTACCAACAGAGAGAAGTGCACTTTTACTCAAGAAATGCATAGAGTTAGTGGTAAATAGTTAACACAGCATTCAAGAGCATCGTTTTGCAGCTGTTTCGGTGTTTTTCTGCTCAGCAATTATCGCACTTTTTGCTATTTGTCTCAGAAATTTGCTGTCATGAGGTTGGAGATTCAATCATGCAAACTCGGGAGAAGTTAAAACTTCAACTGTTTCCCATTGATGAGGATACACGACAGAGCCTTGAGAAGGTATGAGTGAACCTTGCACCTTGCTCATGATATATCAGTTTAAATTCTAGAGGAAAAATATAGCAAATGACATTTAAATGATTTGGATTTTTGATATGCCAATTAGTTTTCCTGAAGCCCGATAACTTCAGTTAGTATTTTTTTAGTGGCAATTATAATGTAATTTTAAATGCTCAAGAACATGCACTTGAGCTCTTAAATGATCAAATGGCTGTTAACTGATTTTAATAATGAGAAATTGACTAATATGGTCGTCTGACTGTTAGGGGGGTGATTTGATGATTGTGGTGGTCCTTCCATCGGTTTGTCTGCCTTAACTTCTTGGGATTTAATCTGATCAACTGGAGGATCATATTGATCTTTTTGAATTTAAAAGCACATTAGAGAAAAAACAGTATATGTTAAAATCAATATAGTCTAAATAATCCGTAGACGATTTTGTTCAGTTTCTCTTTTCATAATCATATGCTGCTATGAAAGAAAGTAGTTTCTCCATAAATGGCCTATCTCTTAGATGCGATGCTTGATTGCTTGTAACCACCAGTCTTTCATCTGCTCTATTCCCTTTTCTTAATAGGGTGCATATAATCCATTCCTGGAACTTACTTTAAGTGCTCGGAAAAGAATATCATCAGTTCTCGAACATCTCAACCGTAAATGGGGAATAAAATCCATTGATTCTGGGGAACTCTTCCTTTTACCATACAGCATTCAACAGGATGATTTAGCCAAATGCCAAAGATGGACGATAAGGGACATTGATTCTACCGCAGCTGATGTGCATTCTGCCATAGGCAATCCTTCTATTTTCCGTCTGAGGTATGTTTACTGTTTTTATTCTTTAGTAGATAATGAATAAAATGTACCCGGATTATGTAGGGTATATTCATTTTTCAACTGTCCCTAAACTTGTTTAAGTTTGACCATTACTGTTCACATCGATAGGATCATTAACTGATGGAAGTCTCATGTGAGCGTATTCCTAGGGCATAAGTGGATATGGATCTAAGGTTTGCTAAGTTGGCTCGAAAATCGCTCGAAAATTGATTTGCAGTTCAGGCTTGGATCGAATAACGTGAACCCGATCCATGGGACAGAGTGAATCAGTCTATTTTTGGATGTCACACTTAGATTAGGTGATTTGGATCTAATTTGGATTGAACTTGAAATTCATCTCATAATATTTAAAAAAAATCAAATAGCCCATTGCTCTAAGCGCATATTGTATGCATAATGTGGCTTTCAAGATGGTTTTCAATTTGTTTCCACTAGCTTAGCCGTTAGACTCACCATATGTAATGGAGCAGGCATATGGTTTTTAAATCAATTTTTAGACTGCTACCTGTTAGTTATTAGTCTCACACCGTGTATAGGAAATTCTGATAACATGGTTGGGAGAGTTTAACGAGGGGGAAATGAGTTAAAGAACTTTAGAAATAAAATCTAGCTCACCCTAAATGAGGTTGTGCTTGTAACACTCCTACCTAGTTCAACAACATTTTAAAATTCATGTCGGCATTCGTGATATAACTAAGCAACAGTAATAAAATTGTCACAAATACAGAAAGGTTGTAAAGATAACTGAAGCATACCATGGAATCAAAAGACTAGAATTAAGGTTAAAAAAAATACTTCAATAACTGAATCGCACAGTCAACTAGAAAAGTAAATGAAATCAAATCTGAATATTGGAATCTACAATAATGTCTGATACAGAGTCCATAATTAATGAGAGTCAATCCAAAATAGATAGAATGTTCTAAAAAAGACAATCTAAAACTGCATAAACCCTCGAAAGATCATCCTAGTTGAACCTCCCAACCCGTGTTCTCTGCAAAGAAGGGTTTGAAGATGGAGTCAGCCCACTGGTGAGTAAGAAATTTTTTTCCTCCCAGTGACAAACAATATAATTAAAATATGCATGATGATCTAAATATGCAATATCTGAAGCTAGGGAACATGATTTCTAAACATAGTAAATGTTTTTTCATGAAAATAAAACTTAATAATATAAATTACCTTTTTTGCACCTAAAATCTTTTACTTTAATTTATTAAATTATTGAAATTCTCAAATTCTGGGTTCTCACAAGTAGTTGAGATTATTCAAGTTCATTTTTTTCTTGATTTTAAGTTTCATAATTTCTAAGCACAACCTAGGATTTGAGTCTCTAGTGGCAACTAAAGATGCTCTGACGTGTCCATCGTGTGCGTCACAGACTCGTATCTAACTGTTTACATATGCAGGAGACTGAATCATAGACCCATGTTGAGGCTCATATGGTCTACTGCGCTCTATGAGTATGATGACATGCGCCCATCAGTCATGATAGAAAGCACCTCCATGCCCTAACGTTTATACACCTAATGGTTGTCATGTTCAACTAATAATGACACCCGCATAAATCCGCTAGTCTAGGGCATAATAATTTAGTTCATACTTGCATTCTAGGTTTTTATCTGCATAATTCAAATGCTTATCTATGCAAATTATGATTTTTCATAGTTTTTAATATACTTATGTAATATGACTTTTGTACATAAATATTCACTTACAAGTTGTCACGAGGTTCAATTTCGCATACGATTATCACCCTTGATTTAGAATACAAAGAAATATCTAACACGAATTTAACATGATTTATGTATCTAGTACAAATAAAGCATATGAACCTTAATAATAATAATGACTAGCGATATGTCTAATCAAGAGGAACAAAAATTTTTACCTCGATGTTCCGACGTTCGTAGACACGACACAAATGCATGATTGATTTCTCTAGGTTAAACTGGAACTACGTAAGGCTTTCTCCCATTTACACCATAAAAGCCCTCTTTCACTTTTCAACAATTAGGGAAGAAAGGATGGGGAGAAAATCTGAATGAAAAGTAAATGTCCCACCTTGCCCTAAATCTGGTTGGAGGGATGTGACTCTTGTACTGATGCAAGGATTGATAGTGAAGGAGAAAGTAGACTGTGTTGATCTACTGGGAAAGAAGAAGAAGCAATGTTGAATGTCTAATGTGATCGACGGTGAAGGTGTTGGGGTTTCTGAGGTGATCTCAAAGCAATCAATAGTTAGTCTTGCTGTCAACGCAATATGAGCCTATAGGGTCGCACATAAAAGCGTTTGGAGAAATTGGAGAAAGGATTGTGTTGGCCTTACTCATATTGGATATGAGTGGAGGACCAATCCTGTGACTGCTTAGAATTAAGTTGAGAATGTCTCAACGGGAAATCGTTTAAAAGGTTTAAACGAATGGGTTTATACATGACAAATTCGGCTAAAGGGTTTAACCGAATTGTGTCAAATTCGGCTAATGTGATTAACCGAATTATGTTGATTCGACTAATGAAATTCGGCTAATATGATTAACCGAATTTATTACAGATTCGACTAAAGGGTTTAGCCGAATCAGGTCAGTTCGACGAAAGGGTTTCACCGAATTTATATAGCCGAATTCATATAGACGAATTCGTCGAAATGGTTTCGCCGAATTCGGTTATAGTGTTTCGCCGAATTCGGTTATAGTGTTTCGCCGAATTCGGTTAATTTGATTAGTCGAATTCGGCGAATGTAAATCTGGACATATATTCTGATTTTCCCTCTGGTCTGCGGATAGCCTTTCCTATACCTTGCGTATATAAAGGCATGCGATTAGGTCTTCGATAGACACGGTTTTAGACTTAGTCCTTTTCGCGATTTAGAAGAACTGCCGACCGGAACTGTTCCGCGCGAGGGCACGTTCTTCCCGTCCGCCGATCGTGTTCCGTTGCCGCTTGTCGCCGCCGTCGGTCGCCGCCTCCCCTGGATCGGATCTAGCAGTCCGTGGGGACGTTGAGAGCTTCCTTCTCCGACCTAGTTCTTGTACGACAAGAAGCTAGGGTTCTCCATCGTTCGTGTGGATCGTTGTAGAGGAGCCGACACATTTCGGTTCTTGGAACTCAGATTTTAGATTTCTTTTGGGAGCACCTTGGTTGAGTGTTGACTCAATCCCGCAAAGGTACTTTGTATTTCGATTTGCTTATTCTCTTGAATCATGAAAACCGCAAGATCCGTTAGCTTCTTTTGGGTTGTTCTTGTTATTTCCGCTGCGCATATGTGATATGTAATCCCGTTCGAGGGGTATAAAAAACCCAACAGAAGGTCAGCTGAGCGCTACGACAAAAAAAGATTTCGTCCACTCAGGAAGGGGATCATCGGAGGCCACAGACGGAAAGGAAACTTGTCTTGGCTTTGATCGACGAGAGGAGATTGATCAAAACCATGCTCAGTTCCAATGTGTCATCGATAATTGTGTGGCACTGTAGGAAGGTCAATCGACGATGCGTAGTTGTCGGGTAAGCAATACGAGTATACGACGTACAACTATTGCTTTCTAAGGTAGGAGATGATCGACTGGAGTAAAGTGTAGACAAGTTAGGGTTTCTGGTCGGGGCCTCCGTTGATTACTCAATACCCGATCAACAGATTGAAGATGTCAGAATGGTTGAGTCGTGCATGCGTCTACACGATCTATAAATATGGGTAGAGAATTAGGTTTTTATCCTATTTACGAAAGTGCCACTACAGTCTAAAATCAATTTATTACATTACGATGAGCTCCTATGAACCTCTAGGTTGCACCCAACAAAATGTCATATAATCTCTAACGAAACAAATTTATGTTAATTATTGATCAACACAAATTAAGAACAATGCATGTAAAAACCTCGATCAGATGGTGACACGGCGGCATTAATCTCGATCGGATCCTGAAATTAAATATGTAAGATGAGTAAACTTTCGGATGTTGTAATCCCCCCTCTTATTAAATTTTTGTCCTTAAAAACTACAATCAAACTTGGATCAAATAGTAAGGAATACTCATTATTACTCCGAAAATCATTCTCTTTATCACGTGTACTCGTACGAAGCACGGATACGCTAAAAAGAGGCCCGTACCCGTACCGGGTGCTTTTCCGGTACGGATACGCGTACCGACGCGTGAATACGCGCTGATTTTCGCTGAGACGCCGCTGATTTCCGCCGAGACGTCGTTGATTACTGGTTCTTCTTCTTCCAAAGGATTTTCACAAAACGTCTCTCTATTTCTCAGTTTTTAAGCTCTCGAGTCCACTCTCCTGACTAACTTAGCACTGATATTAAGATTTGATTCGCCTGACGCATCATCATTATTGACTACTTGATTAGGATCTTTGATTGCTCTCCTCAGGTAGGAGGCGCTGAACACATCATGAACCACTTAACTCCTCAGGTAAAGCCAACTTATATGCAACCTCACCAATGCGTTTCTAATACTTCGAATGGGTCAACAAATCTTGAACTCAATTTCTTCATCCTTTGAGTCTAGAAACACCTTTAACTGGCCTGACCTTGAGATAGACATAGTCTCGAACACTGAATTCCACTGTCTTTTGTCTCTGATCGTAATACTTGGCTTGTCTATCCCGCGTTATCTTCATACACTCTTGAATATGCTTGACTCGATCTGTGGTCTTGTCAATACATGAGTCCTTATTTGACATTCTTTCTTCGTACTCAGCCCAACACATTGGTGTCCGACAACGTCTACCATAAAGAGCCTCAAAATGTGTCATATCAATACATGTCTAGAAGCTATAATTGTAGAAGAATACCTCCAAGGTGGCATACTTCTCGCACTTACCTCCAAAGTTCAGAATATACATTTAGGATAAAGCTTTCGTAGTTCTATTGGTACACTATGTTTGCCCATATGTTTAAGGGTGAAACATTGTGCTAAACTTCAACCTAGTATCCAGACGCCCTTGAACATATTTGTAGTCTTTAGAAGTAAATCTATCATTCCTATAAAAAAATAGACTTCAAAACAACATGCAATCAGACTATCTCATCTACATATAACCGCTCCAATCTTGGGGCCTAATATGTCTTATTAGGAATGAAATGAGCTACCTTAGTAGGACGGTCTATATAATTTATAAGGAGTCATTGTTATGCAACTCAACATGCATCTTCAACTTAATTTATGCAAATTTTATTTTATGCAACGCATGTCTTCGCACATGTTATATTTATTGCTCATGCATGCTAGTTGTGCTCATGTATCCATGTTTGTTTTACGTATTTATTTATACTCATTATTGCGGCATATTGACATGATCGACTAATAAGACCTTGAATAAAATGGTCCATCAAATTAGGTTTAACACTAGTTTGGACAAACAATGAATATAAAATATATTGTATTAAAATATCATCCTAAAATTGTGGAAATACAAATAAATATGTATATTAAGACCTCTATAATCGGTAGTATGGTAATGAATTTATCACCTCCAAAAAACTCAATCCAAAATAACCAAAAAATTATTTCCTTTTAAAAAAAACCTCCCCACAATTGATTACCTTTAAGAACCTCCCCCACCCCCACCCCCCCTCTCTCTTTGGATAGCTTGGCAAACGAAAGAAACCTGAATGTCGTCTTTTTTCCTTTCAGACGCCCGCCCCGCACGCACTCGTCGCCCCTCCAGCTGATGACGAGTCGCTCCCAAAGCCCAATGCCGCCCTCTCACTACTACGAATGTCGGTGACCTACTCCCTCTCGTTTCCCGTCGTTCTCGACAAATTCTGCGTCAGGATCGTTGCCCTAGCCTCAGGGATTCGACGAACTTCTTCGCCCTCCTCTCAGATTTCAGCATTACCTCCACCAGCCGCGTCATGGGTCGCCCGCGACTTCGTCTTTGCCATTCCCTGACGGGATCGATGAGTCCTCGTCGGATTCTTCACCTTCGATCAATTGAATCCCATCGCCGTTGTCTTCCTGCCAGCCACTGCCAACATGTCCTTGCCTTTTACATTCAGTCATTCCCCTTTTCCTTGCTTAAATTGATTCAGATGTCACACTCGTCGCTCAAAGGTATACCTCTCGTCAATTCTCTCGCTCACATCAATTTGAAATTCACGTGTTCTTCTCTTTCTTTTTATATTCATGCATGTGGATTTTTATGTCATGACCTCTGTCGATCGAATGTTGGTTACCAGAGAGCGGCATAGTAGGCTTAGGATAATCATCTAGTTTATTTACTCAATGACTCGAGCGCGCGCTCCTCACTTTAGTTTGATCTCAACTTTATTTATTAAAATTCAATATAAAACTCTTGGGTGTTGGTTTACATCACATTCACACTGCGAGATCTTGGTAGATCATGCACAAAATCTATTAATGTCTTCAAACTTTCATTTTTTGGAATAAAAAGTGACTGTAATTTGCCTCCTGGTCTCTAACATCCTGCTGTAACATCACCGTTCATTCTTGGCCACCAAATTGACTTCTTCAGATATGCATATATCTTCGTACATATGTTGTTAAAGGTGTGCCTAAGGCTCAAGGCTCACCAGACTCAGAGGTTTGCTCCTTCGTAAGCCTTTTTTGCGCCTTTGGAGCATAAAGGGCGCGCCTGAGTGAGATTTATGTTGCAATTTTTTTTTCAAAATAAAGAAAGAAATAATGTAAGAACTCAGTAATTTTTGTATGATTTAGTGTTTGTGAAACATAATTGAGTGTTGAGACTTAGATTTGTTGCAAGTGACCATATTGATTATATTTTTTACGAGATAAATAATAGTAATGAATGATTAATGAGTAGAATAGATGAATAGTCTAATCAAGAAGATGAATTGATGTTTGATGTTGATTATTTAAAATGAATGTGGTTGCGCCTTGCCCTCGTCAAGCGCGCGTCTGCTCCTGAGCCTTGCGCTTAGGCTCCAAGATCTCTTTGCGCCTTAGTGCGCCTTTAATAATTATGCTTTGGACTACCAGAACGTATGAAGTACTTTGAATTCTGAGCCTCCAGGCGATCGGCGTTTGAGATACAAACTAGTATTTTGCATATCAACAAATCAGCTTGCACCATAAAGTCCTGCTTTTGCCCTTTCTGAGTCAACCGCCGAATTTATGCCATTTTCGAATTCAATAATAAAACCTATTTGATTTTATCTTGTATGTCACACTTAATCTTTATCCCATTCATGGTCGCAGAGCCCTTGTTGGCACGAGGAACCATACTGATCTCGAATCTGTCAAGTGCTCGCACTAAATCCTCCTGATGTGAGATGAGGCAATAACTTGAACTTCTTCTACTAAGTGCATTTTTCACTACATTTATTCTTCATGGATGATACTGAATACTCACATCATAGTCTGACATGAATTCCAACCACATATGTTGTCCCTTATTGAGATCTTGCAGCGCAAAGAAATACTTTATGCTTTTTTTATCTGTATGACCTCACAACGAGCTTTATAAAGTTAGTGTCTCCAAATCTTCAGTGCATGGATGACTGTAGTTAACTCCAAGTCGTACACTGGATAATTCTTATCGTGATACTTTAGTTGTCTGGATTTGAATGCTCTAACTTTCCCATACTGCATAAGGAAGCACCCAGACCTACCCACTATAAATCTGAAAGTCCTCTACACTTGAAGGTAAATACAATATTGGTGCAGTCATTAGCCTGACTTTCAACCCCTCAAATGCTAACTCACATTCTTCTGTTGAATTAAAGACTTTCTGTTTTCTGGTGACCGGGGTCAACGAAAGCGTTATCTTTGAGAAATCCTTAATAAATCTTTTGTAGTAACTCACTAACTCAAGAAAGCTGTGAACCTGTTATCGACATCCAGGCAGACGAGCCGGAGTGGCAGGTGTACTCGAGGAGGACGCGCGCGAGAGCGGGAGACAACGTCGAGCCCCGCACCGAACCGGGCGGTTCGGCGGGTGTTGTCTAAGGGGGCCGACCGGTCCCATTTTATCTTATGGCTTTCAGTTTTATTTATTATGTTGTTTTTGTTCCTTTTATTGGTGGACTCTTGATGTGTGGTGGATCCCTCCTATATAAGAGATTACCTTAGGGGTTTTGAGTATCTTTGGATCACTTATGAAAATTGGGGCTGCTCCCCTTTCCTCTACTTATCTCTCTCTCTCTCTACCTCCCTCTCTCCCGTCTATCTCTCTCTCCCTCTCTCTCTCCCGTTCGGTCTCGCTAATGCCGCCGCCCGACGATACCCCAGCGGAACCTATCGCTCCCGCTATCGCCCCTCTCACCGGCTGCCGATACCCTAAGCGGTATCATTGATCCGACCTGCCGCTCCGCCCGCCTTCTCCAAGCCGCCGGAAAACCTCATGGCATCGAACACCCGCCTTCATGCAGCCGACTCCTCCACCGCCGACAACGCCGTCTCGGTCGCCGAATGCCTCGCGCTCCACGACAGCCAACTCGCGCTCCACGACAATCAACTCGCAGGTCTCTAATCATCAGTGGAGGCGATCCTTGCGACCCAGAACGCAATCCTCATGCGCCTCGAGTCATTGCAGCCCTCGCCGAGCACGCCGCCACACCCGACAACGGCGACAGCCCCGGTTGACACCGCGTCTGTGCTCGGCACGCCGCCCTCCCCGCTAGCGCCCGCCTTCCGCGCGCCGGCCCCATTTCCGCAGAACCCCGCGATACCGCCGCCCGTAGCCGTCCGACCTCCACTCGCGTAGGACGTTCCCCCCTTCTCCGGGACGGACCCCATGGGGTGGATCGCCCGTGCGGAGCAATACTTCGACCTCAATGGTACTCCCCCGGCGGATCGCGTCGGCACCGCCATGGTCGGCTTGGACGGTTCGGCCCTCCATTGGGCACGATGGCTCTGCCAGATTCAACCTTTCATCCCATGGCACGAGTTCAAGCACGAGATGATTAGTCGCTACGATTCCCGCTACACCGGCTCCGCTATCGAGCGGCTCTGCTCAGCCCGCCAATCAACAATGGTGGACGCGTATATTGACGAGTTTGTGGCTCTCGTCACGCAAGTCCCCGGACTCCCGCCCGACCATTACTTGGGCTTCTTCCTGCAAGGTCTCCTGCCCAATATCCGCTCCCGCATTCGAACCCATCACCCTCGCACGGTCTCGAAAGCCCTCGAACTCGCCCGTGCGGTTAAGGCGGACATCGGCCCCCGGCAAGCCGGCTCCGCCCCATTCCGCCACCAACCACCGCGGGACACCGGCCCTCGACCGACCACCCTGCAACCTGGTCGGCCGGCCCGCACGGACGGCCCGCACCGCGTCTCCAACGGAGACTACAACCTTCTACGCCGCCGCGGTTTATGTTTTCGATGCCGCCAACCATACTCGCCTCAGCATGTTTGCCCCATCAAGGAATTCTACGCCATCGTTAGCGACAACGAGGGGTACTCCGTGGCTGAGGAGTTGCTGCCTTTAGAGATACCACCCGACCCACCTACGGCGGATTTGGAGGGCGCCCCCCTCAATGTGTTGGAGCTGCCCTTTTATTCAGTGGGGGGACTAACCGGGCCGCGCACCATGAAGTTGGCCGGTGAGGTCTAGAACTGGCCCATTATCGTGATGGTTGATAGTGGGGCAAGTCACAATTTCATGTCGGCCCAACTTGCCCGGGAGCTAGCCTTGCCGATCGATCTGTCACCCGATTTTTCGGTGTGTCTCGGCGACGGTCGCCGCCGACCGACCTTGGGACAATGCAGGAGTGTTACTATGTCGGTTGGGCCGTGCGCGGTCACGACCGATTTCTACATGTTCAAGTTGGGAGGCCTCGACGTCATTATGGGCGTCGTTTGGCTCGAGACCCTGAGTGACGTACGGGTAAACTGGGCTTCTATGACGATGGCTTTTCAGCAGCAGGGCCAGCCGTGTCGTTTGGTGGGCGATCCTACCCTCCTTCGCTCGCCGCTCTCTTATCGGGCCATGACTCGCGTCACCGACATCGACTTCTCGGCCTGGCTATGGCCCCTTCAGACGAATCTACCAGCGCCGGCTGCACCCCTCGACGCCGATATGGGCGCCGTGCTCGCGGAGTTCGAGGATATCTTCACCGCCCCCACAGGCCTTCCACCCCCGCGACCGACCGACCACGCCATCGTCCTCCATCCGGGGTCGGCGGCGGTGTCAGTGCGACTCTACCGATACGGCCACGCCCAAAAGGAAGAGATGGAGCGGCTCGTTCGGGAGATGCTGTTGGGAGGCCTCATCCGGCCCAGCGCTAGCCCGTTCTCCAGCCCGGTGTTGCTAGTCCGCAAGAAAGATGGCAGCTGGAGGTTCTGCGTGGACTATCGGGAGCTCAACAAGGCCACAGTACCGGACAAGTACCTGATTCCGGTGATCCAGGAGCTCCTGGACGAGCTGCACGACGCGACTTTCTTCACAAAGCTGGACCTCCGCGCCGGCTATCATCAGATTCGAGTTCGGCCGGACGACGTGCCGAGGACAACATTCAGGACACACGACGGCCATTTCGAGTTTTTGGTGATGCCATTTGGGCTCACCAATGCTCCCGCCACATTTCAGGCTACGATGAACAAGATCTTCCGGCCAGTTCTTCGTAAGCATGTCCTTGTTTTTTTTGATGATATCCTTGTCTTCAGTCACACTTGGCAGGATCACCTCGGTCATGTCCGGGAGACTTTTGTCACTCTTCGCCGACATCACCTCACGGTCAATCGCAAGAAGTGCACGTTCGGTACTACCATGGTCAGCTACCTGGGCCATACCATCTCGGCCCACGGCGTGGCCATGGACGAGGATAAGATCCAGGCGGTGCTTCGATGGCCGACTCCGACCTCCCTGCGCGACGTCCGAGAGTTCCTCGGCTTGACCAGTTACTACCGGCGTTTCATCAAAGATTACAGCGGGTTGGCCCGCCCCCTCACCCAGCTGCTGAAGGCCTCGGAGGAGGGACCGTTCTCGTGCCCGCCTGCAGCCATGCAGGCCTTCGCGGCGTTACAGTCGGCCTTGGTTCACGGCCCGGTATTGGCCATGCCGGATTTCCACCAGCAGTTCGTCGTGGAGTGCGACGCCCCCGGCACAGGCGTCAGTGTCGTTTTGATGCAGGCCTGCCGATCAATCACATACTATAGCCTGGCATTCTCCACAACGGTGCGCAGACGCTCGGCGTATGAGAACGAGCTCATGGCGCTGGTATTGGCGGTCCAACATTGGCGGTCATATCTCCTGGGTCGGCCCTTCGTGATCCGCACCGATCACCACAGCCTTCGATACCTTCTCCAACAGAAGATCGCCACGCCGACGCAACACGTTTGGGTGGCCAAGCTGCTTGGGTATGACTTCACGGTGGAGTTTCGACCGGGAAAGACCAATCGGGCGGTCGATGCGCTCTCCCGGCACCCGCACGCCCCAGAGATGACCGCCATTTCCCGGCTGGTGTGGGACGACGCCGCGGCTATTCAGCAGGAGGTGGACCGGGACCCTCAGCTGCAGAACATTCGTGCGGCGCTACTGGCCGACCCCACGTCTTGGCCGCCATTTTCGCTTATTGGGGGCCGCCTCTTCCACCGGAATCGACTCGTTCTCTCAGCGTCTTCTTTTCAAGGATTCCTCTTTTGTTAGCTGAGTTCCACTCCACGCCGGCGGGCGGCCACGCGGGAGCTTTTCAGACATATCATCGTCTAGCCGCATATCTCTATTGGCCTCACATGCTTCGCCAGGTGAAGGCCTACGTGGCGGCCTGCCTGCCCTGCCAGAAGGCCAAGTACGAGATCATGTTTCCTAGCGGTCTCCTACAACCCCTACCGATTCCTGAGCGTGTCTGGGAGGACATCGCAATGGACTTCATCACCCGGCTACCCCGTTCCAACGGGTTTGATTGCATATTGGTGGTCGTGGACCGCCTGACGAAGTACGCCCACTTTGTCCCTCTGCGCCACCCCTACACCGCGGCGTCCGTGGCCGACAGCTTCATTACGGAGATCGTACGTCTTCATGGTTTTCCCCGCTCGATTGTGAGCGATCGCGACCACTCTTCCTCAGTAGCTTCTGGACCACTTTGTTCCGACTTTAGGGCGCCCACCTCCGGATGAGCACGACATACCACTCCCAGTCGGACGGCCAGTCTGAGGTGCTCAACCGGTGCTTGGAGACATATCTGCGCTGCTTTATCGGCGAGCGACCCGGCTCGTGGGCCAAATGGTTATGCTGGGCAGAGTACTCCTACAACACCACATACCACCACGCCGCACATACTTCCCCATTCGAGACGGTCTATTGCCGGCCACCGCCGACCGTGCTTCGACATCTACTCAGGGAATGCCCGGTTGCTAGCTTGGCGGACCATCCACATGATAGGGACGTCATCTTGGATAGTTTGAAGCATCATCTTCGGCGTGCACAGGCCAAGATGGTTTCCTTTGCCAATCGGAAACGCCGGGACCTTACATTTCAAGTAGGGGAGCGGGTGTTCATCAAACTCCACCCCTACCGACAGCTTACGGTCGCCCGCCGCCCTTGCCACAAGCTAGCTCCGCGCTTCTAAGGACCGTTCGTGATTATTAGCCGTATCGGAGCCGTCGCCTACCGCCTCCGCCTTCCGGACACCTCTCGCATCCACCCAGTTTTTCATGTGTCACAACTACGGCGCGTCATCGACGATCACCCCGTCACCGACCACATTCCGGCCGACTGGACTCTTCCGGATCCGACCCCCTCTATCCCGAGGCCATTGTTGATCAGCACCACCGCACGGCTGGAGATTCCCACCCGGAGGAGATACGAGCGGCCTGGCGAAACCGTCCTCTTACCTCCGCGACTTGGCTTCTTCGTGATAATTTTCGCTGGCAGTTCCCCGATTACTGCCTTGAGGACAAGACCAATTTTCCAGACGGAGGTATTGTTACCGACATCCAGGCAGACGAGCCGGAGTGGCAGGTGTACTTGAGGAGGACGCGCGCGAGAGCGGGCGACGGCGCTGAGCCCCGCACCGAACCGAGCGGTTCGGCGGGTGCTATCTAAGGGGGCCGACCAGTCCCATTTTATCTTATGGCTTTCAGTTTTATTTATTATGTTGTTTTTGTTCCTTTTATTGGTGGACTCTTGATGTGTGGTGGATCCCTCCTATATAAGGGATCACCTTTGAGTTTTTGAGTATCTTTGGATCACTTATGAAAATTGGGGCTGCTCCCTTACTTGATAATATGTGAACCTCGGTAACTTCCCTGGGCCTTGACCAATCCCTGATTGCCTCTATCTTCTTTGAATCCATTAAGAGCCCTCCCTGATTGATAATATGTCTAAGAAAGGCAACTTTTGTAAGCCAGAATTCTCACTTAAAATCGTATAATTGATTCTCCCAGGGAGTGCTCAAATTCATATTGAGGTGTGTGGTGTGTTCTTCTTCATTCCTCGAATGCACAAGGATGTCGTCGATGAAGAAAATAATAAACCGATCTAGTAATTCCCTGAACACCCTGCTCATCAGATCCATGAAGGCAGATGGGGTATTTGTCAGCCCGAAAGGCATGACCACAAACTCTTAGTGCCTTATTTCACATCGAAAGTTGTCTTCCAAATATCCCTTTCACGAATCCTCAATTGATGGTATCCCGACCTCAAATCTAACTTGGAGAAAGTGCATGAACCCTTGAGCTGATCAAACAAATCTCTATCCCGGGAGAGGATACTTATTCTTAATAGTGAGTTTGTTCAACTGGCAACTACCATCTTTCCACTTAACAAACAGAACAAGTGTTTCTCAAGGTGATGTGCTAGGCTTGATGAATCCCAACTTAAGCAACTCTTGCAACTAAGCCTTCAATTCTGCTTAGTCCATGGGTGTCATGTCGTAAGTAGCCTTAATACTAGTGCTGATCCGGGGATGAGATCAACTAGGGTTTAGGATAACAGTAAGGCAGTAAAAATAACTAAAGCATACATCAAAAACAAAACCTGGAGCTAGGGTTAAAGAAATACCTCAATAATTGAATCAACAGAGCCAATTAGAAAATTAAATGAAATCAAATAGGAATACTAAAATCTAAAACAATGTTACAATTGAGTCCATAGTTAATAAAGAGTGATATAATGTTCTAAAAGAATAAAAAATACAATCTAAAACTGCATAAATCCTTTAAAGACCATCCTAGTTGAACCTCTCAACCTGTGTTCCCTATAAATAAAGGTCTGAAAATGAGGTCACAACCCACTAATGAGTAAGAAATAATCTTCCTCTCAGTGACACTATAACACTATAATAAAAACATGCATGAAGATCTAAATATGCATGTTTGAAGCTTGAGAACATGGTTTGCAAGCATGATATTATGCATGTTTTTCCATTAAAATAAAATATAATAATATAAATTACATTTTCTGCACCAAAATCTAGTCTTAACTTTAATTCATTAAAGTTTTGAAATTCTCAAATTCCGAGTTCTTACAAATAGCCGACAGTATTTAAGTTCATGTTCTTGATTTTAAGTTTCATAGTTACTAAGCACAATCTGAGATTTGAGTCTCTAGTGACAACTAAAGGTACTCTGACGCGTCCCTACCGCGGGACCCAGATTTGCATCTAACATTTTCATGTGGGAGAATGAGTCATCAACCCATGTTGAGGCTCATATCATCTACTGTGCCCTATGAGTATGATAGTGTGCATCCATCAATTATGAGAGAAGGCACCTCTCATGCCCCTTAACGTCTATACACCTAGTGGTCGACTAATAATGACACCCACATAAATCCGCTAGCCTAGGGCATAATGATTTAATTCATACTTACATCGTTTGTGTCGTATTTGCATAATTCATTGCTTATCAATGCAAATTATAATTTTTTTAATATTTTTCTACATAAACATTCACTTACAAATTGTCATGAGGTTCGATTTCACCCTTGATTTATAATATAAAGAAATGTCTAATACGAATTTAACATGGTTTGCGTATCTACTATGCAAAGAATCGCATGAATCTTTGCAATAATAAGGACTTGTAATATGCCTAACCAACAGAACATAATATTTTACCTCGATTATGACGTTCGTCGACAAGATGCAGAGGCATGATTTCTCTAGGTTAAAATGGGACTATACAAAGCTTTCTCCGATCTACACCACAAAAGCCTCTTCCACTCTTCAATGATAATCTGAAATACTAGAAACAATTACTAATGAATAAGGAAGAAAGGAGGATGAGAAATAAGAACGAAAAGTAAAGGTCCCATGTTGCTCTAAATTTGGTTGGAGTGATGTCAATTGTCTTATTTCTGCAAGGATCGATGTTGAAGGAGAAAGTAGACTGTATCAATCTGCTGGGAAAGAAGAAGCATTGTCGAATGTCTGTTGTGTTCGACAGTGAAGGTCGGTTGAGTGCTACGACCAAAAAGAGGGCTTTGTTGACTCAGGAAGGGAATCGTCGGCCACATACCGAAGGGAAACACGTCTCGGCTTCGATCAACGAGAATGGGATGGAGCAAAATCACGCTCGGTTCCAGTGCGCCGTCGATTACTGTGCGGCACCGCAGGAAGGCCAGTTGACGATTAGTAGTTGTCGTGCAAACAATATGGCGTGCGGTTAGAGATTCCTAAGATAGGAGTCGATCGACTTGAGCGAAGCCGAAGCGTCAACAGGAGAGGGCGTTTGGTGAACTTTAATGGTCACACTCATTTTAACCATGCAAGATTTAACATAGTTTTTGTTGAGGTGCTGGAGATCTTATATTCTAATTCTTAAATGAAGGTACGGTTGGTTCTCTGGCGCAGAACCTAGGCCTATATTATGTGATTCACATTTGGCACCTGGTTCGGATGATTGTTCACGGCCAATAGATCTTTTTGCAAGATTTATCGCTTCTGATGAATCAAAAACAACTTCACCTATCCCGCATGACTCCGAGCTGCCAGGAGGGCCGTCTTCTAAAGGCACTCCTTTAACCTCCATTTCTTGTTGCGCTGAGTCTCGGGCTAAGACCGACACACCTAAATCACCAGACAGCCTCATAGAGCCTCCCAGAAAATCATCTTCATGGACTATTGAAAAAACCTTGGGAACTTCTAGAAACCTTCAAGAAGATATGGTATTATTTCACTCCTCCAAATGTTTGATTGCGAAAAAATTGATTTTTTTTATATACGATGATATACATTCGTGTCGCTTTCGCACAGGTCGATCCAACAATTCAGAGCGGTTCGGATCTCTTAGTTGGGGAGTGGGCCGATAGTCTGACGAACATTAGCGTCGGCGATCTATTGTTCGAGGGTCCGGAAGTTTCTTCTCAGCAAAATGCTCCCAGCATTCAGCACACTTCCATTAGCTGCGACTCATTTGATGCTGCAGTTGCCGCCCATAGCTATTGCTCTCAGCTTCCAGTTACATCCGTCTGGAACTCCGAAGAGACGTGCGATGAGTTTTCCTTCCAGGAAGCCACGGCGTTCAGGGCGAAGAGCTTGAATCCCAGCACCGACATTTCTGGAGGGATCTCAAAAGATAATACGATTAATGCATGTTCATCGGAATCGGCGGATTGCTATATTGGGGTAAGTTTTGTACTTACCATACTCGCACTTATAATTATGTAGGGTTAATTACATGGACTTCTCATTGAACTCTGCATAATTACAGGCAATTTCCCTAAGAGTTACAAAAATCTTCCAGGTGAGTTTACAATCTCACAAAGTGTTCTCTGAGTGGAGGTTTTTGTAATTTCAAAAAATAAAGGGGCTGTCCCTGTAATTATGCAAAGTCCTAGGGGAGGTCCCAATAATTAACCTTAATTATCTGCTTACTATCTCCATCTCCTCTTATAACACTTTGGTTAGGATCCCAAGGTGTTGCAGCAGGAACCAGCCAAAGATGTCTCTCTCTCAGACTTATATTGGGTACATGATCTCGATTAATTCCCGTCATTTTTTTCGTTCTGCCGAACCCGCACGCGTATTTATTCAGAATTTTTCTTTGATTTGTTCTCTCTGCAGTCGGATTCTTTGGGTTCTTTGGGTCAACTGGACTTGGATTTATCTTTTCCGAGATACCAACCGCACGATCTATGCTTCGCTGAAAGCATCAGCCAAAGTAGCTTCAACCGCTTAATCACCGGCAATTTAGACGTTTTTCCGAGCAGTTTGCACCCCGGGACGGATAAAAAGTCTACGGCTGGTGCGCACGGTGAAGCCTCAGCCGTCGATGATGATGATAGAATGGACATGTAGAGGAAAAGTGACCGGAGTATGTGCCGTGCCTTGCCTGTTCTTCTACTTGTATATGTATATAGTACTGATCTAACTTCACGCGTAGATGCTGGAGCTGACCGAGGTATAGGGTGATGCGGTGCATGTGGGGTAAAAGTGCCGAGTCCCCCGTTATAAAGTTCGTGTTTGTGGCGTCGAAGTCTCATTTTTTTTCTGTGTACAGATACGAACGAGCTCTCTGGTTTGCAACGATCCTTCGGAATGCTCCTACTTCTCTCAGCCTTGTGCTTGCAAGAGGTGAAGTTTAAGCAAAGCATTGAAAATCTAGACACTAATATAAAAGAATTGATAATTAGAATAAGTATATTGAGTCATTTGCGTCAGTTATAGTTTGAGCAAAGCAAATTGCTAGGGATTGTTTTACAAATTCAATTCTTCCATCTCCATGTCCATAACTTTTTTTAAATTACTATTTAAGAGAACATTTATAGAGGGGGAGCCTTGGCGCACGAGTTAAGGTGTTGTGTGATTTTTAGGTCGCGTGTTCGAGTTCTGGAAATAGCCTCCTGCAAAAATGCAAGGTAAGGTTTGCCTACATTTCACCCTTGTGGTGGGACCCTTCCTCGGATACTCGCTGCGCGGGGATGTTTTGTGAACTGGCTGCCCCCCTTTTTAGTATTTAAGAAAACATTTATAAATAATTAGGAATAGTAATAAACAACGTATGACCAATTGGGTAACCTAGTACAAATATTTAGATGAAAAGGCGTAGGGTTAAGGTTATGCTCAGGCTCTGGCTCATACTTGGGTAATGTTTAGGAGAAATAAATACGGATGCAATCCGTATGATGTGCATCGTGCGGGTTTTTTTGTCCGTCGGATCTATGATCGATTGCCAGCCAAACACGGAAAAAACTAACAAAAAAAATGTTGCGCGATCCGTTGATTGGATGGCAACTAGTGTAGAAATAGGTATGTCAAAAAATGGGACCAATGAAATTTTGCCTTGGTTGGGCCTCGTTGTGCAGCTTTTGTGTATGAGAGACCCGTTGCAGCTCACGTGAGTGTGCATTGTTATTGTTCTCGGACGCCAGCCCTGTACACAAAAACTGCTCCTATAGTTTGCGTCTCGGACTTTAAGGGTCAGTTTGGGTGAGCTGTTGCTGATGGAAAGCTGCTGATGAGCTGTTGCTGATAGGAAAAGTGCTGTTTCTGAAAAACAGAGTTTTGTTAAAAAACTGTTTGTGTGAAATGGGGTTTGCAGAACTTTTGATAAACTGTTTTGTACAAACTGTTTGGCAGAAATGAAGTTTTTGTAGGTTAATTTTTTTGTAATTAATTTAAATTCTATGTTTAATACCTGAATCATTTTCAACTCCGTCTCCTTTACGCTGACTCTCACTTTCTCTAAAATCAAGATCCATACAAGCACACACACACAAATACATATATATATACAAGCACACACACACACATTCATATATATATATACACAGCACACACACATTCATATATATATAAGCACACACATTCATATATATATACACACAGCACACACACACACAAATACATATATATATATACACACATACATATATATATATATATACAAGCACACACACATACAAAATCTGAAAGCCTCAACATTAGACCAAAAACTGAAAGCCCCAACAAAACCTTGAATTTTTAATGCTGAAAGCCCCAACATTAGACCAAAAACTGAAAGCCCCAACATTCAAAATCTGGAATTTTTTTATACCATCAACATACCAATCAAACAAGCAAGGAATTATTACCTGGAAACGAACAAACATTCAAACAGGCGAACAAACAAACTGGAAGAGGGTTGGATCTGGAGCAAAAAATTATTACCTGACTTTGGATTTGGAACAAGCGGGGGGAAGCAGAATCGGCGGCGTGGCCGTCGGGGATCAAAAAGGCGGAGGCGTGGCCGTCGGAGATCAGGAGGGAAGCAGAATCGGCGGCGGAGGCGGGGGCGTTGCTGCCGGAAGAAGAAGACACGCCGCCTGTGAGATCGGGAGCGGAGGAAGAAGACGGCTTCGCGATAATAGGGCTGGGAACGCGACAAAGGCGGCGCGGTCGAACTGCAGAAGGAGAGCGCGGTTGATCTTTACATATAAACAGCTTTATTTAAAAACGTCGTTTCCCGACTTTTGGTAGCCAAACGCAGCTTATGATCAAAACCCCATTTTTTACCTGCCGCACCGGAGCCCATAAGCTGCGCCAAACGGTACCTTATTCACAAAAACTGCTCCAACACTTAAATATATGATATAGAATATTACTGCTCTTTGTTATTAGTATATAGAAGTAAATATACTTAAATATATAATACTTTTCGAAATACATCAGTTATTCATATGAGAACACTTAACATTTCTATCATTTATGATAAGGAAATAGCCCAGCAGCACATGCTTGAGTGCATGAGGCTCAAGCCTAACCTTCTTATTACATGCAATTATATTGAAAAATGCAACTCAATAAAAAAACTTGGGCGAAAACTTAAATATGGGAACGTTTGGAAAACTGAGAATTGGTGTCCATGTTATTATGGCTACGTTTGGCGTGTTTTTTTTCCGCTCGGGTGGGTTTGGAAAAAAAAAACCGTCGTCATAGATGTTAGATTTGAAGTGAGCTAGCGTCAGCGCTAGCTCAACTTTGAGAAGATCTTCTCTTTTGCCTATAAATAGGAGGGGTAGACCCGCTCTAAGAAGTGAGATTCAGATAGTGGCGAGTATCATCAACTTTGAGCGAGTTTGAGATACCAGAGTGCCACCTGGAGAGCAGCGAACTCGGAGTCAGTTCGGCTAGCGACCTAGAGAGAGTTCCTTACTCGCGAGATAGCGCCGTCGATAGTGGATAGCGCTTGCGGTAGCGAGAAGAGGAGGAAGCTGCTAGTGCGAGCAGCGAGCTTGCGAGTAGCGAGCTTGGGAGATAGCGCCGACGATAGTGGATAGCGCCTGCGGTAGCGAGAAGAGAAGGAAGCTGTGTGAGCGAGCATCGAGCTTGTGAGTAGCGAGCTTGGGAGATAGCGCCGGCGATAGTGGATAGCGCATGCGGTAGCGAGAAGAGGAGATTGCGAGTAGCGAGCTTGAGAGCTAGCGCCCGACGCTAGTGGCTAGCGCCCGCGGTAGCGACTAGCGCCCGCGGTAGAGAGTAGCGAGTATCACCTACTTGGTGTGCTCCGGAGGAGAAGCGGACACTGTCCGTGACCAGTTTCTTTACTACTTTTGGCTGTTGTGAATCAAGTTGGATGCAACTTGTTTTCAGCCATGTTCATTTGTAACTAGCTGCCAAACTTTATTAATTGTGAAAGTTTGTGTTCGTCTCTTGGTGTCCTTATTCCCGTGTTGGTTGACGTGTTCTTCCGACCTTTTTAAATATTTCACATGGTATCAGAGGGATAGTGGAAACAAGGACTGAGATTCCAAGATGGACGGCGGAGGAGGGTATGCTAGGGGACTTGGCATTGAGCTGCTTACTCAAACCAACTACAAGAAGTGGAAATCTTGTATGGAGAGCTACCTTCTTGGAGAGGACCTCTGGGAGGTCGTTGGTGGTGGGGAGCAAGAGGAAGTAGTAGCTACCGGAGAAAATGGTCCAGCTGTGAGAGCTTGGAGGAAGACTAACACCAAAGCGGAGTTTACTCTGAAGAGAGCAATATCACCTGACTTGTTCGACCACATCATAGGTTGCAAGTCAGCGTCTGAGATCTGGAAAGCCCTCGATGGGCTATTCAACAAGAAGAATGTAGCGCGGCTATATTCCTGGAGAATGAGTTGGCAAGGTCCACTCAAGGCGAGATGACGATATCCACCTTCTTCCTGAAGGTGAAGAACCTGTGTGGGGAGATCTCGGCCTTAGACCCTGAAGAGCCAATCTCAGAGGCGAAGTTGAAGCGGCACATACTCCGAGGCTTGAGGAAGGAGTATGCCCCCTTCGTTACTTCTGAACAAGGATGAGCTACTCAGCCCTCCTTATTGGAGCTAAAGAACCTGTTGTTGTCACAGGAGAGCTTAACGAAGCAGATGGCGGGAGTATCCATCTCAGGGGAAGATGGCGAGGCTTTGATCTCAGGAAAGAGGAGGTCCTGGGACAAGAGAAAGAAGAACTCCGGAGATGGACCTTCAACTTCCTCTCAGGGAGATGGGAGGAAGTTCCTCCCTACGCGCGATGAGATGGGGAGAGCCCTTTACTGTGCCTGTAAGAAGTACGGGCACATGGCAAAGGACTGTCGGTCCAAGGCCGGTCATGTTACTAACAAGGAGGGAGATCACTAGAGAGGTGAAGACCATCAGAGAGGTGGAGGAAGAGGTGGAGGTCACCAGGGCGGTGAGAGGGGAGACAACTGTTTCCTGGCAGAGATGACGGCAACGTCAGTCGATATCTTAGCCTCCATCAACTTCGAGAGTGACTGGATAGTGGATTCCGGTTGCGGGCATCATCTCACTGGAGATATGTCGAAGTTTGACTCCTTGGAAGCATATGAAGGAATGGATGTTATCATCACTGCGGATGATACAGTACATCCAGTGGAGCGAGAAGGGATGGTATCCTTTGGAAGTGAAGAGAAGCCAGTGACACTGAAGAGTGTGTATCACGTGCCTGGCATGAAGAAGAACCTCTTCTCGGTTGCTAACGCAGTGGATGCTGGATACCACGTGTTGTTTGGACCGAAGGAGGTGAAGTTCCTGAATAACTTATCGTCTGTCGATGCTGACGTCACGCTCACCGGGAGAAGGGTGAAGGATTTGTATGTTCTGTCTGCAAATGCCTACGTGGACAAGCTGAAGACAAATGACATCGCAGTGATCTGGCATGAGAGGTTGGGTCATGTGGGGATGGACAAGCTGAAGATGATGGCGGCGAAGGGCCTAGTGTGGTCTGCCTCATCTCTCTTCCTACGGCGACGACCATGTGTGCGATGGCTGCCAATATGGAAAGTCACATCGACTTCCATTTGACAAGTCAGAGACCAGGTGTAAGGCACCTCTTGAGTGTGTACATGCTGATGTTATGGGGTCGTGCGCCACCCTTACTTATGGAGGCAATAAGTACGCGCTGGTTCTGGTGGACGACTACACCCGCTATACGTGGGTATACTTTCTGAGAGAAAAGTCAGAAGTATTCGAGAAGTTCCAAGAGTGGAAGGAACTTGTGGAAGGAAGGCTGAACCGCAGAGAGAAGAAGCTGAGAAGAGACAATGGAGGGGAGTTTACCTCCAATGAGTTTGTTTCCTTCTGCAGAAGGTTCGACATTCGGCGGGAGCTCTCCTGCGCTCACACCCCTCAGCAGAATGGGGTGGCAGAGAGGAAGATCTGCCATCTGGTGGAGACTACCAGGAGTTAGCTACATGCCAAGAGCATTCCCAAGGTCTTATGGGCGGAGGGAATGACGTGTGCTACCTATGTGATCAATCGGCAACCACTGAGTCCCAACAGGATGGTGTCTCCACACCAGCTCAGGTTCGGAGAGAAGCCAAATGTGGGTCACATGGGAATTTTTGGTTCTACCTACTTCGTGGACGTCTCGGACGCTCAGAGAACCAAGTTGGAGCCAAAAGCGAGGAAGTGTGTCTTCATCGGCTACGATGAGCGGAAGAAGGGATGGAAGTGCATGGATCCGTAGACCTACAAGTTCGTCGTCTCGCGCGATGTAATGTTTGACGAACTGATTTCGTATCAGGGAGTCTCTTCTGTGGTGCTGCCAGAGAGTGGAGATTCTAGCAGGAGAGAAGAGAGAGTCACTGATGACTCTACTGTGGAGCTGGAGGTGTCTCCAAGTGCTCCATTGCCTTCTGGCTCAGGGGGAGTTTCAAGCTCTAGAAGCAGGGAGAGCACTGCTTCAAGAGGAGCTCAAGCGGAGGAGTCTACCAGAGTGGTAGATAGTGGCCAAGCCTTGAGGAGGTCAAAGCGGACCATCATCTCGCCTGCTCGTTACAAGGAGGGGAGCTTCGTGAGTATGGTCTCCTGCTTCTTTGCAGGACCACTCGACGAGAGGGAACCTGCCTGCTTTGAGGATGCAGCTGGCATCAAAGAGTGGGACGCAACCATGATTGAGGAGATGGAGGCCCTAGAGAAGAATGAAACATGGGACCTGGTTCCCATGGTGGAGGGCATCAAACCTGTCACCTGCAAATGAGTGTACAAGGTTAAGAAGAGAGCTGATGGAGAAGTAGAGCGATACAAGGAGAGGCTTGTCGCTCGGGGCTTCTCACAAACCTACGGAGAGGACAACAAGGAGACATTTAGTCCTGTCGCGAAGATGACGTCGGTGAGGATGGTCATCGCTCTGGCGGCGTGCCGAGGTTGGAAGTTGTGGCAGCTTGATGTGAAGAACGCGTTCCTGTACGGAGAAATTGACAAGGACATATTCATGGTGCAACCACTGGATATGTGTCCAAGCCACTTCCACATCACGTCTTCAAGCTGAAGAAGGCCCTCTACAGGTTGAAACAGGCGTCGAGAGCCTGGTATGGGAAGATTGCGGAGTGTCTGCAGTTCTGCGGTTATGATGCCTCAGACTCAGACTCTAGCATGTTCGTGAAGAAGAGTGGAGGTCTTCACGTGTTGGTGCTGTTGTACGTCGACGACATGATCGTGACAGGGAACAACCTTGAGGAGGTCGCGGCGCTGAGACAACAGTTCTCCATACGTTTCGAGATGAAGGATCTTGGTGAACTGCACCATTTCCTTGGCCTTCAAGTTGAGAAGAGAAGAGGCGGGCTGTACGTTTCCCAGAGGGCTTATGCTGAGAAGATCGTCGATAGATTCGGCATGGAGGAGGGGAAGAGCAGTTCCGTTCCTCTGGAGGCTGGGCTGAAGCTTCGGAAGGAAGAAGGGAGGATTCTTCCTGATCCGAAGATCTTTCGGGCACCGATGGGGAGTCTTATCTACTTGACTATCACGAGGCCGGACATCGCCTTTCCTGTCGGCCGAGTTAGTCGGTATATGTAGGAGCCGCGGAAGCCTCATCTGGAGGCAACTAAAGGGATTCTAAAGTATGTGAAGGGAACCCTTGAGATGGGGTTGTCATATGGTGAGAAGTCTAACTTCAAGCTGCATGGGTATACAGATGCAGACTACGGAGGTGACGCTGATGATCGCAAGTCGACATCAGGTTACATGTTTTTGTGTGGAACTGCTGCTATCTCGTGGTGTAGCAAGAAGCAGGACTCTATTTCCCTTTCTACCACAGAGGCCGAGTACAAGGCGTCTTCCTTAGCAACTCAGGAGTGTGTCTGGCTAAGGAGACTAGTGGAGGATGTGGATGAGGAGGTCAGCGGACCTACTGTGCTTCGCGGGGACAATGAGAGTGCCTTGAAACTGGTAACCAACCCAGTGTGTCATGCAAGGACCAATCACATTGAGATCGAGCATCACTTCATCAGAGAGACGGTGCTGGGTGGCTTGATAGCAGTGGAGCATGTGCGGAGTGAAGAAAACCTTGCGGATATATTCGCGTAGCCCCTATCTGCGGGGTCATTCTGGAGGCTTCGCTCGATACTTGGAGTTGTTCTCGTAGCTCACTTCAAGGGGGAGTGTTAGATTTGTAGTGAGCTAGCGCCAGCGCTAGCTCAGCTTCGAGAAGATCTCCTCCCTTGCCTATAAATAGGAGGGGTAGACCCCCTCTAAGAAGTGAGATTCAGATAGTGGCGAGTATCATCAACTTTGAGCGAGTTTGAGATACCAGAGTGCCACCTGAAGAGCGGCGAACTCGGAGTCAGTTCGGCTAGCGACCTAGAGAGAGTCCTTACTCGCGAGATAGCGCCGGCGATATTGGATAGCGCCTGCGGTAGCGAGAAGAGAAGGAAGCTGTGAGTGCGAGCAGCGAGCTTGGGAGATAGCGTCGGCGATAGTGGATAGCGCCTGCGGTAGCGAGAAGAGAAGGAAGCTGTGAGTGCGAGCTGCGAGCTTGCGAGCTGCGAGCTTGCGAGTAGCGAGCTTGGGAGATAGCGCCGGCGATAGTGGATAGCGCCTGCGGTAGCGAGAAGAGGAGATTGCGAGTAGCGAGCTTGAGAGCTAGCGCCCGGCGCTAGTGGCTAGCGCCCGCGGTAGCGAGTATCACCTACTTGGTGTGCTCCAGAGGAGAAGCGGACACTGTCCGTGACCAATTTCTTTACTACTTTTGGCTGTTGTGAATCAAGTTGGATGCAACTTGTTTTCAGTCCTGTTCATTTGTAACTAGCTGCCAAGCTTTATTAATTGTGAAAGTTTGTGTTCATCCCTTGGTGTCCTTATTCCCGTGTTGGTTGACGTGTTCTTCCGACCTTTTTAAATATTTCACAATAGAATGTGTGTTTGGCATGACATCGGTTATGACCACCAAGAAAAAAAAACTAGTTTTCAACATAAAAGTGGATAAAATTCCTTAGCTGAGGTGGGGCCAGGAGCGATGACTGTTCATAACCACCGTGTTCACGACCGCCATTGCCGCACCAAACGGAGCCTATATGTGAATTAAATTTGAGCCTGACGTTGAATGAGATTTTGTTTTAATTTCTGATTCAGAACTTGAAGACAGACATGACCTCTAATGTATGGGAGTGTTCAATTGGAGCATGGATTGGGAGAGATCTTCTTTACATATTTTTCTATACCTTTTGATGTTTTTTTTCTTCAAAATTTCGATGAATGGGAGCCGATGCCGATGGTCTGCTTACATCAACTTCTCCCACAACAGTAACATCTTAACTAACTCGATCGACTCTATTATCAGTGGGATATGATGTGCCAATAACATCATTCATCATTTCTTCGTAGCTCTTCTTAGGCAACGAAAGAACATAATTAAAGGTTTTAGAGATCATACATTCGCGACGATCCATAGGACGCACCTAGTTGAACATGGATGCGCCTAAGTTTGTCTAGCATTGGTATTAATTAAGAAGTATCATGCATTCTCATAGTGGTATATACACCAATTTCATTTTGTGTTTATATTTCAAAAACCTAAAGTTAATCTAAGTTGAGAACAAGATATATATATTTGCATAGTTGATAAGTAACAGAGATTTTACTTCAGCATCTAATTACTTAAGAACAAAAGGAGGGGAGTGTAAGCAATTTTTACTGTAGGACAGAGCGTTTACCCAACTATTTCAAAAGCCTGAACTTGTGAAAAATGCACTACTTTTTTTCTCTTAAGGAAGTAGCAAAGCGTCACAGGTCAAGTGAAAGAACGCTGGACCCAACACTTACCCATGAGGTACAAAGAACTAGATACAAGAAGAAGGTTCGTGACTTCCCCTCATCCATATCGAGAATCATATCCGCCCATGTCACACTGGAGCATCCACGATTTTCAATGAAAATAATTTAGGATATAGGATACATTTTGAATTTTAATTATTTAAATATAAATACAAAAATTTATAAGAAGACATGTGACATTCATGTCTACTTCATTTTTTCAATTTACATATTAAATGAAGACAATGTTTGTCTGTCACAGAATCATATCATTTTATAGATATGAGATGTAAATGAAAGTATGTAATCAATTGACTTTCACCATTTATCATATCAGTACATGACTTTCTTCATGTGATAAAATTTCTGAGCATTTTTGAGTGAACTCTGGCGTATTCGTATTTGGGGCATAGTGCTATCCAAAGCAGTGCTTTTAGTCAGATTTTTCGCTATGTTTGACAAAACTTTAAGCTGTAATGGCGATTCCAATTGGAAGATAAACATGCATTGGCATGCTGAGAATATTAGCAGACATGAATACTTATTTATTAGCAACCATGGATTAACTCAATTTTTAAAAAAAAATATATAGAAGTTGATGATGATTTGCGAGTGTTCCTTGATTAGCTCAAAATTTTTAACTTGACACAGCTACCAATCAGAGCCAGAGACCTGTGAGATTTTGATGTGGTAGATCACAATTTTCTCTTAGGTTCATATTTCAAATTCTTACACTGTTAAGTGACTGTTGCAACCCTCAATTG
Organism: Dactylorhiza incarnata; assembly: GCA_033032865.1. Classification (NCBI taxonomy): domain Eukaryota; kingdom Viridiplantae; phylum Streptophyta; class Magnoliopsida; order Asparagales; family Orchidaceae; genus Dactylorhiza; species Dactylorhiza incarnata. The sequence continues at coordinate 2,822,800 of JAWHQI010000094.1, read as the reverse complement.
CTTCTATTACTGGTGTTCCAATTACTTACTTTAATGTTCCTTGAAGTTATCCTTCAGTATATAGTGTATTTTCCTGTTAATGATTCATCGGTTTACGCCGAGGAACAGAACTTCTCGGCTCGTCTATGAAATCTTAATAGTCTGTCACCATTGTTGATTAACGAGACTTCCCAATTTCTTTGATATAAATCAAAGTTTTAAGCACTTAAAAAGATTGATTAATCGGCTCGTCTATGAAATTTTTATTTTGGTGTGCATTTATAAAGTTTTTATTTTCATTTACCAAATAATAAAATTATTTCTTCGTTCGTGACCGTAGAAAAAAAATCATCCAAACAAAACTCTTTTCACAAACCGCGGTTCATGACTGCAAAAAATATAAATCATCCAAACAAAACTTCATTCACAAACCATGGTTCATGACCACTCCATTCACAAACCGCGGTTCATGACCACTCCATTCATGACCGCCGCCACCGGGCCAAACTAAGCCTTCGTTTCCCGAAGATGGAAAAAGTGTTTGTGTCAAAAATATGTTTTCAAGTCTTTTTGGAAAATAGTGAACCCTTCCACTTTCAGAAAAGCTAAAAGGAGATTTTCGTATTTCATACTTCTCCGCTTGTAACTCTGCATCTCATTTTCCTCCTGCTTTTTCCACCGGTACTTTTTCTGACCCCTCTTATCCTATCATTGGTTTCCCACCATTGATTCTTATGTCGCCGTCCTAAACAGAGCCATATAATAGGAAGATTTTTGGGTCCTGGTCCCGGACCCAAACTTTTGGGTCCGGGATTCACATCTCAGACATGTTTTTGAACTAGGCGGGACATCTCAGCGACATCTCGGGTGTGACATCTCGGGGACAACAGTAAGCCAGCCCCGAGATGTCCCTGAGATGTCACGCCAAAGATGTCCCGCCTAGTTCAAAAACATGTTTGAGATATGAATCCCGTACCCAAATTTGGATCATATTATATGTATTCCAATCTCACACTTGAGAAAACTCGAGCATCAAGCGGATTTTGCGCTTCTTCCACCGCACTGGAAGCCGAGCAAACCTTCATCCGAGTCGACCCAGCTATAGCCAGCAGTGTTGGAGACGCTTCTCTCCTTCATCATCTCCCTGACTCTACAAACACCATCCCACCTCCCGGCGGCAGCAAATGTATTGGACAAAGCAATATAAGCCCCCGGCCTCTCCCTTCCGCTTAACTTGAACAGCTCCTCTGCAGCAATACCCGCCATCCCCGCGTCGCCATGAACCCTGCTCGCGCCAAGCAGAGCTCCCCAAACATCGCAATTCGGCTCCCCGGGAATTCGTCTGATGAAATCGCGGGCTTGGAGAAGACGACCGCCTCGTCCCAGGAGATCGACCATGCACGCATAATGCTCCATGGTAGGTCTGAGACCCTGCTCTTTCTCCATGCTCTCGAATATCTCCTCGCCGTTCGACACCAACCCCGCATGCCCGCAGGCGGATAGAACACTGAGAAAAGTTATATGATTCGGGCTGACGTCTGAGCAAGTTCTCATCTCGTCGAAGAGCGCAAGAGCCTCATCTGCGATTCCATTCTTTCCGTAGCCGTCGATCATTGAAGTCCAGGAGAAAACATTCTTCTCCGGCATGGTGTCGAAGATTTTTCTGGCATCCTCTACACCGCCGCATTTGCTGTACATGTCGATGAGCGCGCTCCCAGTTTTAACATGGCGGTGTATGCTGCTCTTGATGAATTGGCAATGGAACTGCCTGCCAATTTCAAGCGCCGACAGGAGGGAGCATGCCCCAAACACGCTAACCGCGGTTGAAATCGTCGGATTGAGGTCTCGGGATCTCATTTCCTTGTACATTTCGAATGATTTCAAAGCTGTTTTCATGGTTTTGCTGTAACCTTCAATCATAGCATTATAGACGACGATATCCTTGTCGTCTAAGCATCTGAAGATCTCTTCAGCCTCTCCAAAAAGACTCCTGCTCATGCAGCCTACGATCAATGCGGTGGAGCACACGAGAGTCTTCTTCGGCAAGGCGAGGAAGACGCTTCTAGCGTAGCCGATCATCTCGTTTTTAACATAGGAATCAATCAGAGCTGCAAAGAGGAATTCGTCGAAACAGAGTTCTAACTTAACGATCTGGGCATGCATCTGTTTCGCGAGAAAGAGCGAGGCCATAGTCGCGGAGAGCTTCAGAGCCATGGACAAGATGAAACAATCAGGCCTCTCGCCGGAAAATGATAGTTTTCTAGCAAGTTTCAGGCATTCGTCGGGGAATCCAGCTCTGAAATACCCTGCGATCAAGTAGCTGAAAGCCGAGAGAGTCGGGCTTGGCATTTGGTCGAACACTTTGCGAGCGTTGTTCAGGGACCCGCATTTCAGGTGGAGGATGAGGAGCTTGATGGAGATGTTGGTGTTGGGGGGAGCGCCGGATTTGATGATGCGGGCATGAATGTGTTGGCCCTCGGACGGAGAGCTGGAATCGATGAAGCTCTGGAGCGCGGCGGCGGCGGCGGACGTGGAAACTGAGCTCCGTCGGCGGATGAAGAGGAGACATGGCGCGAGCGACATTCAATAGTTCCTACAAAAATAGAATCAAATTGAATGTTTGCGTGATTGATGTGAAATTTGATTTGAATTATTAATTAGTAAAGGAGGAAGTTTTTTTGGGGTAAAATAATAAAATTAGGGAGGTGTTAAAGTCACTGTAATTTTGGCTAGTCGCATCGTATTTTCTCCTAATTTTTCGCGTCTTTTGGAATTACCTCTTGTACATGCATTTTTAGGAAAAAAATTCAACACGAAAGTTATAAATCTCGTCAAAATCTACGACTTTCGTGTTGAACACTTTTCATAAAAGTGCATGTACACGACATAATTTGGAAATACACTCAGGTTTTGCGCCTTTTGAAAATACGCCTTGTACATGCATTTTTAGGAAAAAAATTCAACACGAAAGTTATAAATCTCGTCAAAATCTACGACTTTCGTGTTGAACACTTTTCATAAAAATGCATGTACACGGCGTACTATGGAAATACGCTCAGGTTTCGCGCCTTTTGGAAATACGTCTTGTACATGCATTTTTAGGAAAGGTGTTCAACACGAAAGTTGTAGATTTCGACGAGATCTACAACTTTCGTGTTGAACAGTTTTCCTAAAAGGCGCGAAAAATTAGAACAAAGTGTGGCGTCACTAGCTAAAACTGCGGTGCCTTTAACAACTCCCTCGTCTGAGAATCTGTAGAGACGGTCATTGTTGGCATGTGACAATTTATGACCCGGCCTCATCATCTCTAGGATCTCTTGAATGTTACATTCATCAGTCAAATAAAATAATTTATATAGATTTATTAATATAATTAATATATAGTTAGAAAACCTTAGGTACTCCTCGCTACATCGAGTATCTAAAATGATATTTAATATTTCTTGTGTAAATTATTTTTCTTCTTATATATTAAAGAAGACAATTATATATATCTATACTATATTAAAAAGAAATATCAAATATGGCTTCATGGCAAGAAAAATAACACACTATGGCAAGGAAAATGAGACATTGTTTAATCCTACCCGTTCATTAATACCATCGCACCGTTCATTTACTTCTCATTCCGCTAAAACGCTCTTTCCTGCGCCGAACGTGCTCTGCCCTAACTCCTCCTCCCGCGACTTCCTCCCTCTTCATCGCGACTACTCCCCGACCCCTCAGGAAATCGACGCCGCAGCGCCCCGCTCTGTCCCTCTCGCCGCTCCCACGCCGGTCCCTACTCAAAAATCGCGACATTCCATCACTACGTTTCCTCGCACATCTAGGGTTGCGGATTCTTCGTGCGATACTCACGCTCCCGCACTCCGGATGCCCTCAGCCGCCGCATACACAGCTCTCGCCGAACGGGGAAATCCTCCGACCTAAAACCATCGCCGCACCGCTCAACTTTCAAGCCCCATCCGTTCATCGTCGCTCCGCTCGGCAATACCATCCGCTCGGCACCTGCACATACTCCGCAACTCGATCTGCTTGGCCACTCATCCTCAGGTATGCACGTCTACCTCTACCCCGGCTTCTATTTCCAACTATCTCCAATGACCTCCATCTGAAATCTACCTCAAGCCCCATCCGTTCATCTATTTACTACTCTCTCACAACCTCTCTTCCTTACTAACATGTGCTCCCCGCCTCTGATAGAACATCGCTGATGCGGCAACAACATCAAGGAAACCAAGATAGCTCTCGCTGCCATAGGAAAACATCCTCCCTCGCCTCCTTCTCGCAGCCATCAGCGGCATCCGCGCATTCCAGATTACCCAGCGAGGTAAACGTTTTTCTTTGTTTAGGGTTTAGGCTTCCTATTTTGCTCTGTTTAGGCTTTAGGTTTCCGGTTTTGTGTTTAGAGTTTGTGTTTCTCCTAATTGAGGATGACTTTAATCTTATAAGAACATCATGAAAACAAATGAGTTTTTATTGGTTGATTTTGTTTAATATTATCTAAGCTGTTTTGCATTTATGCTTCAGAAATTAATTAACAGAACATAGGTATTAAGCATTTATATATGTATATATGATTAGAGTTTATTTAGTGTTTAAAAGGAGAAACGAATATGACGAAGCATCTGAAGAGAGCATGTGCAAGTTCATTGCAAAGGTTTCTTTTCAGAAGCTGGAGGAGTCAACTGTGAAAGTTCATTGCAAAGGTTTATTGCTAGATCCGCTTCATGTTTATTCTGAATGTTCTTGCTATCATTCTCTTAGGCATAAGAGGAATCAGTTGTTGATGCTTTTAGCTGGATTCGAGGTCAAAGTGGTTGGATTTGACCTCTACTTTTTTCAACCTTCTGGATTTGATCCGCTTCGTGGTTGGATTTATTTCAACCTAATATTATAATTCTTAGTGATGATGGTCTAACATCCTCTATTTTAAACCATGAGATGAAAGAATCCATTTTTTTAATTTTTTGTTTCAATTTGATAACCAAAATAAATTGTATTTGAGATATATGTCCTATGCTTTTAGATCTTTCATAAAATATGGGTCTGAATTACTGCACACCATCAAAATATCATGCTTTCTGCACTTTTCCTATTCCACATTTATTGGTGGAAACTCACATCTGTAATGATTATGAGACAGCTACAAGAAAAGGAAAAGAGAGGTTGTGAATGGAAGCAGAGTCATAGCAAATTAGCATTGTATGTACTTAAGTCACTATTATAATTTTAAAATTGCAATGAACAACTACAATATTCTACATTTGATCTCTGTTTATCATTTTGTTTTTTTCTTCATGTGCAAGAATGACAACTGCGGATACCTACGCAGGTATACTCCAACTACTAACGATTTAAACATCTCTTCTAAGTTTTCATTTTAGATAGCCAGACTAAATTTTAAAAATCTCAATTTAAAATTATGATAAAGTGTCAAGCTAAATTGGTTTCTCCTTCACCAAAAAATTATGATCAGGTGTCATGAAATTTATGACCTCTTAGATGCTCAGATGACATTTTACAATCTTAGGTGCTCAGAACTGCTATTTTATAAGCATTCATATACTCAACTAAATGAGATATAAATGAGATATATCTAAAAGTATGCATTTATAATTTATATAAACTTCTTGGAAGTGATGATGTACATATATAAATGAGATACAGTTACGTGGACATATGACATAATGCTACAAGAGGAAGCATATATTTAGAAGCTTCAAAATAGAGCAATTACTAATAATTTTTTCAATAACAATTTGATGAAGCAATAAGCAAATAATGATAATGAGCAGTTAGCACTAACATCCACAAGATATTACTAATTCATTATGCTTTCAAAGGCAAGTGTTTAATTTGATTATAAAAAAAGGTGGAAAAATTGGCGTAATTATGTTTTTTTGGAGGTGGCTCCCTGCAGATGTCTTCTCAATTACAATCTGCTCCTCCCTTTCTCTCAAATAGATGTGATGATTTTTTACATATGTGATGATTTTTATAGCTTATATAATTGTTGCTCTGCGTAATGGACCATTTGTTGAGCTCGTCATTGCTTTGTTTTTACCATTTCCCCATTATAATTACTTTTTCTTTCGCAGGAAGCATTTTTATTTAGACATTTTTGTGGCATGCATTGTTAAAGATCAAATATTTTAATGTGGTTTTGTATAACCCTCATATTTTCCGAGTCGGTGCGACCCGACCCGGATGAAACCAAGATAGCAAGGGTGGCCAGGACGGACAAAACGACGGCAAAGAGAGGCCGCGGGAAAGGCGGGGGGAGCACCCGCTCCCCCGACTCTCTTCGGGCGAGTGGGAGGGGCCTCCCACTCGCCAATCACCCTTAGGCGAGTGGGAGAGACCCTCCCACTCACCCGGGCGAGTGGGAGGGGCCCTCCCACTCGCCGGCCACCTTGGGGGCGAGTGGGAGGAATTCCCCCACTCGCCCGGTACATTGGGGGGATCGGCATGGCCTCCCATGAGGGGGGAAGTGGGCATCTCGAGTCCCACTCGCTCCCCCTCATGCGTTGATCGTTCGTGGTCATGGTTGGACTGCGGATAGCAGGATCTTGGCTATCCGCAGTCCATTTTTGGGAAAGTCTATAAATAGACCCCCATGGGCACCTTGGGAAGGGTTGGTTCCTACCCCCTCCCTCGCGTGTGAGCAAGCACTACCCCTCCCCTCCCCTTGACGTTGAAGGTGGTCGGTGAGGTGTTCCTTAGTGCCCTCCAAGGTGCCCAGGCTCAGCATTGGCTTGGGAGGGGAAGCGCTCTAAGATCTTCCGGGTATGTGGTGGGACCTCCTCGCTGAAGCTTAAGGGGTTCGTTTCTAGACTCAAGTGCTCTTCAAGGGCAAGTTCTCCTAGTTCTTAGTGACTGGTCAAGGGTCTCGCTCAGGTCAAGTAAGGGTTAGCTGCATCCCCCTTGCGAACGTCGAAACTGGGTTACTGGTTTCAACATTATGGTGCGGTGAGCGTGGAAGCAACTAGTTCGGAAAGCTCTGGGCAAGTCTCATGGCTGGAAGCGATGAGCTGGGGGACTCACCCCTGCCGGGGAGTGCATGAAGAAAGGTGACTTCGAGGAGTTCAGGAAGTCAATCCGGGAAGTCTTGCGGTTTGCACTCCCCCCTCAGGGCGAGTACACGACATCGCCAACACCTGTGCTCGCCTCGCCGTCTTTGATGGAGATAGAGCAAGCGTGTTGGCAAGGGAAGGGGCCAGCCTCGGAGGAAGGCTTGAGCCTTCAAGCGCAAGCGCTCTTCAACGGCTCTCCTGGGGCCAGCTGCCCCGAGTGAGGGGGCAGGGAGGATGCCTCTGTCTCAACAGGAAGGGGGCGTAGTCCCTGTTCCTGATTCAACAAAAGCACGGGGAGACGCCACGAAGCTACGCAGATCAGTTCCAGAGGCAAGTCTCCCACCTGCAGGTTGACCAAGGAAGCAGGAAGGACCAGGAGAAAGGAAAGGAATAAGAAGACAAAGAAAGTGGAGGAGATGAGGAAAGAGATGGTCAAGGTGCATGTGACCAAGTAGGCCCAGAGGGGCGCGTTGTAATAAGCAGGTAGCTCCTCGATGATGAATGAAGAGGTTTCAGGTAACGCCTTGACTAAGTGGCTTGGGGTAAGTGTTGAGTTCCTCTGCCTCCAGGTGAAGGTAAGCACCTAGGACGTGGATGGGTACTCCGCTCCCATTTGGTAGTATCCCCGACTAGAGACCATTCTCCAGGCTCAGTCATGCCGGCAGATGGGAGGCTCATCGGGTCGACTCGCTACTTGGTAGCTGGACTGGGAAGGCGTTGAGTTCCTCTACCTCTAGGTAGGCTAGGCCCCTAGGACGTGGATGGGTACTTCCGTCTCCAATTGGATTGGGAAGGCGTTGAGTTCCTCTGCATCCAGGTGAGCTAAGACCCTAGGACGTGGATGGGTACTTCCACCTCCAATCGGACTGGGAAGGCGTTGAGTTCCTCTACCTCCAGGTAGGCTAGGCTCCTAGGACGTGGATGGGTACTTCCACCTCCAATTGGATTGGGAAGGCGTTGAGTTCCTCTGCATCTAGGTGAGCTAAGCCCCTAGGACGTGGATGGGTACTTCCACCTCCAGTTGGACAGGGAAGGCGTTGAGTTCCTCTACCTCCAGGTAAGCTGGGCCCCTAGGACGTGGATGGGTACTTCCGCCTCCAATTGAATTGGGAAGGCGTTGAGTTCCTCTGCATCCAGGTGAGCTAAGCCCCTAGGACACGGATGGGTACTTCCACCTCCAGTCAGGTTGGGAAGGCGTTGAGTTCCTCTGCCTCCAGGTGAAGGTAAGCACCTAGGACGCGGACGGATACTTCCGCCTCCAATCGGTAAGATCCCTGACTATAGACCATTCTCCAGGCTCAGTCATGCCGACAGATGGGAGGTTCATCAGGTTGACTCGCGGCAGGTAAGATTTCAAGAAGGACGATCAGTTCGGTAAGATGGTTGAATCCCTCCGCCCCTCAGTGAAGGTAAGCACCTGGGATGTGAACTGGTCCTCCGCCCCCGGTAGTTCGAGAAAGTGTTGATTTCCCTCCCCCTCCAGGTGAGCTCGGCTCCCTGGTAGGTGTGGAGTTTCCTCCCCCTCCAGGTGAGCTCGACTCCCTGGTAGGTGTGGAGTTTCCTCCCCCTCCAGGTGAGTTCGACTCCCTGGTAGGTGTGGAGTTCTCTCCCCCTCCAGGTGAGCTCGGCTCCCTGGTAGGTGTGGAGTTTCCTCCCCCTCCAGGTGAGTTCGACTCCCTGGTAGGTGTGGAGTTCTCTCCCCCTCCAGGTGAGCTCGGCTCCCTGGTAGGTGTGGAGTTTCCTCCCCCTCCAGGTGAGCTCGGCTCCCTGGTAGGTGTGGAGTCCCCCCCCCCTTCCAGGTGAGCTCGGCTCCCTGGTAGGTGTGGAGTTTCCTCCCCCTCCAGGTGAGTTCGACTCCCTGGTAGGTGTGGAGTTCTCTCCCCCTCCAGGTGAGCTCGGCTCCCTGGTAGGTGTGGAGTTTCCTCCCCCTTCCAGGTGAGCTCGGCTCCCTGGTAGGTGTGGAGTTTCCTCCCCCTCCAGGTGAGCTCGGCTCCCTGGTAGGTGTGGAGTCCCCTCCCCTTCCAGGTGAGCTCGGCTCCCTGGTAGGTGTGGAGTTTCCTCCCCCTCCAGGTGAGCTCGACTCCCTGGTAGGTGTGGAGTTTCCTCCCCCTCCAGGTGAGTTCGACTCCCAGGTAGGTGTGGAGTTCTCTCCCCCTCCAGGTGAGCTCGGCTCCCTGGTAGGTGTGGAGTTTCCTCCCCTTCCAGGTGAGCTCGGCTCCCTGGTAGGTGTGGAGTTTCCTCCCCCCTCCAGGTGAGCTCGACTCCCTGATAGGTGTGGAGTTTCCTCCCCCTCCAGGTGAGTTCGACTCCCTGGTAGGTGTGGAGTTCTCTCCCCCTCCAGGTGAGCTCGGCTCCCTGGTAGGTGTGGAGTTTCCTCCCCTTTCAGGTGAGCTCGGCTCCCTGGTAGGTGTGGAGTTTCCTCCCCCTCCAGGTGAGCTCGACTCCCTGGTAGGTGTGGAGTTTCCTCCCCCTCCAGGTGAGTTCGACTCCCTGGTAGGTGTGGAGTTCTCTCCCCCTCCAGGTGAGCTCGGCTCCCTGGTAGGTGTGGAGTTTCCTCCCCCTCCAGGTGAGCTCGGCTCCCTGGTAGGTGTGGAGTTTCCTCCCCCTCCAGGTGAGCTCGCCTCCCTGGTAGGTGTGGAGTTTCCTCCCCCTCCAGCTGAGCTCGGCTCCCTGGTAGGTGTGGAGTTTCCTCCCCTTCCAGGTGAGCTCGGCTCCCTGGTAGGTGTGGAGTTTCCTCCCCCCTCCACGTGAGCTCGACTCCCTGGTAGGTGTGGAGTTTCCTCCCCCTCCAGGTGAGTTCGACTCCCTGGTAGGTGTGGAGTTCTCTCCCCCTCCAGGTGAGCTCGACTCCCTGGTAGGTGTGGAGTTTCCTCCCCTTCCAGGTGAGCTCGGCTCCCTGGTAGGTGTGGAGTTTCCTCCCCCTCCAGGTGAGCTCGACTCCCTGGTAGGTGTGGAGTTTCCTCCCCCCTCCACGTGAGCTCGACTCCCTGGTAGGTGTGGAGTTCCCTCCATCTCAGGTTGAGTTCGACTCGACCGGAGATGTTGAGTTTCCTCCATCTCAGGTTGAGTTCGACTCAACCAGAGGTGTGGAGTTCCCTCCCCCTCCAGGTGAGCTCGGCTCCCTTGTAGGTGTGGAGTTCCCTCCCCCTCCAGGTGAGCTCGGCTCCCTGGTAGGTGTGGAGTTCTCTCCCCCTCCAGGTGAGCTCGACTCCCTGGTAGGTGTGGAGTTTCCTCCCCTTCCAGGTGAGCTCGGCTCCCTGGTAGGTGTGGAGTTTCCTCCCCCTCCAGGTGAGCTCGACTCCCTGGTAGGTGTGGAGTTTTCTCCCCCTCCAGGTGAGTTCGACTCCCTGGTAGGTGTGGAGTTCTCTCCCCCTCCAGGTGAGCTCGGCTCCCTGGTAGGTGTGGAGTTTCCTCCCCCTCCAGGTGAGCTCGGCTCCCTAGTAGGTGTGGAGTTTCCTCCCCCTCCAGGTGAGCTCGACTCCCTGGTAGGTGTGGAGTCCCCTCCCCTTCCAGGTGAGCTCGGCTCCCTGGTAGGTGTGGACTTCCCACCTTCCACCTCAGGCCGAGTTCAGCTCGACTAGAGGTGTTGAGTTTCCCTCCACTTTCGGTCGAGCTTAGTCCGACCTCAGGTGTTGAGCTTTCTCCACCTCCTGTTGAGCTCGGCTCGCCGGAGGGGTGTTTAGTGGAGAAAGGTTCGTTCCCCACCTCGGGTCGAGTTCAACTCGACTAGAGGTGTTGAGTTTCCCTCCACTTTCGGTCGAGCTTAGTCTGACCTCAGGTGTTGAGCTTTCTCCACCTCCTGTTGAGCTCGGCTCATCGGAGGGGTGTTTAGTGGAGAAAGGTTCGTTCCCCACCTCGGGTCGAGTTCAGCTCGACTAGAGGTGTCGAGTCTCCCTCCACCTTCGGTCGAGCTTAGTCCGACCTCAGGTGTTGAGCTTTCTCCACCTCCTGTTGAGCTCGGCTCGCCGGAGTGGTGTTTAGTGGAGAAAGGTTCGTTTTCCACCTCAGGCCGAGTTCAGCTCGACTAGAGGTGTTGAGTTTCCCTCCACTTTCGGTCGGGCTTAGTCCGACCTCAGGTGTTGAGCTTTCTCCACCTCCTGTTGAGCTCGGCTCACCGGAGGGGTGTTTAGTGGAGAAAGGTTCGTTCCCCACCTCGGGTCGAGTTCAGCTCGACTAGAGGTGTCGAGTCTCCCTCCACCTTCGGTCGAGCTTAGTCCGACCTCAGGTGTTGAGCTTTCTCCACCTCCTGTTGAGCTCGGCTCGCCGGAGGGGTGTTTAGTGGAGAAATGTTCGTTTTTCACCTCAGGCCGAGTTCAGCTCGACTAGAGGTGTTGAGTTTCCCTCCACTTTCGGTCGAGCTTAGTCCGACCTCAGGTGTTGAGCTTTCTCCACCTCCTGTTGAGCTCAGCTCGTCGGAGGGGTGTTTAGTGGAGAAAGGTTTGTTCCCCACCTCGAGTCGAGTTCAACTCGACTAGAGGTGTTGAGTTTCCCTCCACTTTTGGTCGAGCTTAGTCCGACCTCAGGTGTTGAGCTTTCTCCACCTCCTGTTGAGCTCGGCTCACCGGAGGGGTGTTTAGTGGAGAAAGGTTCGTTCCCCACCTCGGGTCGAGTTCAGCTCGACTAGAGGTGTCGAGTCTCCCTCCACCTTCGGTCGAGCTTAGTCCGACCTCAGGTGTTGAGCTTTCTCCACCTCCTGTTGAGCTCGGCTCGCCGGAGGGGTGTTTAGTGGAGAAAGGTTCGTTCTCCACCTCAGGCCGAGTTCAGCTCGACTAGAGGTGTTGAGTTTCCCTCCACTTTCGGTCGAGCTTAGTCCGTCCTCAGGTGTTGATCTTTCTCCACCTCCTGTTGAGCTCGACTCGCCGGAGGGGTGTTTAGTGGAGAAAGGTTCGTTCCCCACCTCGGGTCGAGTTCAGCTCGACTAGAGGTGTTGAGTTTCCCTCCACCTTCGGTCGGGTTTAGCTCGACCTAAGGTGCCGAGTGTTCTCCACCTCCAGTTAGGCTCGGCTCAAAGGAGGGGTGTGTATAGAAGAAGGGTTTTCCCTTCGTCTCAAAGTAATTTCAGCTGAAAAGCTTGGCAGAGGTTCCCCGATGACGGATCCTTTCGTGGATTCCCCTAAGGTCCCACCTACTCGTCAAATAGGTGAGTTGGACTTTCTTTCCGAGCTTGGGGCAAGCTCGCAAAGAGCGGAGATTGTGTACAACCCTCATATTTCCCAAGTCGGTGCGACCCGACCCGGATGAAACCAAGATAGCAAGGGTGGCCAGGACGGACAAAACGAAGGCAAAGAGAGGCCGCGGGGAAGGCGGGGGGAGCACCCGCTCCCCCGACTCTCTTCGGGCGAGTGGGAGGGGCCTCCCACTCGCCAATCACCCTTAGGCGAGTGGGAGAAACCCTCCCACTCACCCGGGCGAGTGGGAGGGGCCCTCCCACTCGCCGGGCGAGTGGGAGGAGCCCTCCCACTCGCCGGCCACCTTGGGGGCGAGTGGGAGGAATTCCCCCACTCGCCCGGTACATTGGGGGGATCGGCATGGCCTCCCGTGAGGGGGGAAGTGGGCATCTCGAGTCCCACTGTTTTTGGTTGTCCACGTTGTTATGCCCTAAATTACAAAGAAACTTTCAAGCTAACATTAGTTTGTACATGAATTTAACTTGAGACTTGAGAGAGAATGTTTATGAGGTGGGGAAGATGTGCGTTTTTTTAGAGGGAGCTAAGTTTTTCGTTCTTATGTTGATTTTGCAGGTGGACAAGCAGGACTGGGTCATCGCAATTAAGAATGGGTGCGTGGAGAGAGCGGCTATAAACTCTTCACATGATGGTTTGTTTGATCTGTCCAATAAGCCTAAAGTGATAAACTGGTACCTTGGCATGCATTTTTGTCTATATATTTATTGCTTTACTACACTCATTTTAATGCTATTTTCAAACTCTGCTCTCTCTTCCACTCAACCAGACCTGCAGAAACTGCTCTCTCCTCCACTTGGGCAACTACTTCCTCATTCCTTTCAAGATCTCACTAAAGTCTTCGTCAGATCTCACTAAAGTCTTCGTCATTCTTTTTCCATTTTGACTCAGTATTTCTATAATTTCTTTGTTTCATCAAAAATTATGTTCTTACGTCAGAATCAAAGAAATTTTGTACTATTCACCCTATTGATTCTAAACTTTTCAAAGAAACCTAGCCTTTTAATGTTGGAAAATTAGCTTATTACATGTAGTTAATTAATAAAATCATATCTTAGTTACATGTATTTAACTAATAGAATCTGGAGAAAGAAGTTCGCTCTCTCAAGCTTAATCTGTGCTGTATGAATAGATAATATATGTTCATATAATTTTTGATAAAAATTTGTCTACTTTTTTTTCAAAGGTACGATACGATATTGCTGCTATATTACTACCTTATCTACCTATTTCCCGCAAAGAAGCATGGTGATATTATGGTGATTCAAAACTTATTTGGATCATGGAACAAACCTGCCGGTGTTAGCAATTGTTTTGGTAAGATGAAGCTTAAATTACTATTACAGTTCAATCAATAAAAGAGAACTATCTTATTACAGTTGGACTAGAATAGATAAATATCCCTTCAGTTGTGCTTCAATAAAAGGAACATATTCACATATTCTCCATCTAGAGATCAAAAAATTTGTGCTCTATTATTAATTTCAGATTTTAGCATTTTTATGGCTTAATATAGATTTCTGATTTTGCCATATATATGTCATCATACAGATTTAAAATTCCATGGAAATTTAATATTGAATTCTTAGAAAAATATCACATTTCAGGTTTCAGATTTATTGAATTCTATGAATTTGGTGTTAGATTATCTAATTGATTCAACCCGCGAGAGTCCAATAGGGTGATTAGTATAAAGTGGTGACTCGTTAGGCTCAAGTGTGACGAGCGGTGTAACCAGATCTACGGTTAGTCAAAATCCTCTAGATGGGAGGATAGACGGCCCAGATCGTTCAGGGCTAATCTTGAGGCCCTAGATTTGGGGTATATATAGGGGAGTTAAACCCATCTCAAGCCACTCCCGTCCGGTTCTCTTCCCCAAAGTCCAGAAGCCGCAGGTTTAGGGTTATCGCGATTTGCGATTTTTCACTGTTCCGCCGTCTCTCTCGCGCGAAGCTTCGCGTGGGGCTTCTCCCTCCGGCGACCTCCCTCTCCGGCGACGCTCCAGCCCGAGTCTCCCTCTTCGGCGTCGCTACAGCCCGCGTCTCCTCCCCCTGGCGTCGATCTCTGCTCCAGGTTTCGTCGATCCCAACTGTTTCGTCGATCGACGGGATTCCGCCGACCTCCTGTTTTCGTCGATCTCAAGCTCCAGGTTTCGTCGATCTCAAGCTTCCCGGCTTTGATCCCGTAGAGTCCAGACAAGAACACAGTTTCTCTTCCTCTCTGGATTGAAGTCGATCGTCCAAGAGTAGCCTAATGGCTGGAGGTATAAATCCCTATACCAAGATTTCTTTTTTTTCCGCTGCGATAGTAGTATCTATCATTTGGTATCAGAGCTAGATAGGGATTTACACATCCGTTTTTCCAAAATCTGTGAAGATTTCTTCCAAAACTTGTGATGTGTTTTTTCTTTCAAAATCTGAGAAGATTTCTTCCCAAAAATTGTGATGTTTTTTCCAAAACTTTTGTGGCGATTTCTTCCAAAATCAACGGGTTCTACCTTGTTGGAAGCTCAACGTTGCGTTCTAAGATTGCGGTGGTTGTTCGTTGCCTTGCTCTGGGATGGATGTAATATTTTTTCATTTTTATGTAATTTTAAGTCTCAAATCTGGATTGTAATAAAGGCAACGAACAATTATGCACTCTTGACCCGAATCCGTTTTCATGCCCGTCGCATTGTTGGAGAGATCAACATAAGAAGAATCTTGTGCGTCTTGGTTGGGGCATTGCTTGGTGTTTTCCAATGCGGCTATGAAGGTGCAAGCTCAGTGCTAGGAGAAGCATACAACATCAAGTTTTCGTTGGCGGAATAAAGTTGTTCATCCAGCCTTCTGCCATGGTTTTAGGAGCAGTCTTCTGAAGATCGGATTCGGGTCCTATAGTGTTTGAGCTTCCACTGTTCCTTGATTTTTTACGATTTTGTTTAGCGCATTAAAATTAGAATATGGTTTGCTGAGCGTCTCAGGAATGGCCAAAGCATCCTGAGAAACCCAGCAAAAATGATTTTTTCAAGAATTGCACCATGGGGTGCCTTTTAAAATCACAATCTAATTTATTCGCGCGTTGCAATTAAAAAATTCAGGTTGCTAAAAAATTACTCGGCCCCACAGGGAAGTAGTTGTTAACAACAAAGGATTTAAATTGGTATATAGTAGTAAAAGTGTACCCCGATTAATGGGCCTCAATGCCCACAGGTACGAGTTCCCGTTGATCGCGATACATTGTCTTACTAGCTATATAAATAAAGAATATTAATAAAAATCATATGCGATAGCGGTCTTTGCCCACAGGGAGACTGGATTTTTATTATTAACAATTAATATGAGTTAATTGTTAAAACAAAGTTTTTGTGCCACTTTGCGTAATTTCAAATATTACTTATGTCGTTGCTTTTAAATAAATAGTAAGCGTGTATTTTTACTATTTTCTTGCAGTTTTTAATACAGTAATCGACCCAACGCAATTCATCCCCACTCTCTCGGGGGATAATTATAAAATATGGAAAGATAAGGTGCTTCTAGCCTTAGGGTGTATGGACCTTGATTTGGCACTCCGCGTGAATGAGCCCGCTCTCCCCGCGGCGGAGAGCACACCAGCTGACCGTACCTTATACGAGCGATGGGAGAGATCCAATCGTCTCAGTATAATGGTGATCAAGACCCACGTCAGTCAGAGCATTAGGGGATCTATCCCCGAGTGCAAAACTGCTAAAGAACTGATGGGGGCTATTGATGAACAGTTCGTCAGCTCGGATAAAGCCCAGGCCAGCACCCTAATGGCCAAGCTCTGTTCCATGAAGCTCAAAGGGACAGAAAGCGTACGAGGACATATAATGGAGATGAGAGACATAGCTGCTCAGTTAAAGACATTAGACGTTGATTTTTCGGAGTCATTTTTGGTCCACTTCATCTTGACTTCCTTGTCTGCCGATTACACTGCCTTCAAGGTGTCTTATATGACACATAAGGAAAAATGGTCAGTGAACGAGCTGTTGAACATGTGTGTTCAAGAGCAAGGCAGACTGAAGCAAGAGAAGCTGGAATCGGTGAACTTTGTGCACCACAAGAAAGGGCAATCCAGCAAAACAAAGAGTGACCCAAAAGGAAAGGGCAGGGGGGGTAGCTGTTCCCATCAAGAAGCAGGAGAACGCAAAGCTATCAACTTGTTTCTTTTGCAAGAAGAGTGGTCACATGAAGAAGGATTGTAACAAGTACAAAACTTGGCTCGCGAAAAGGGAAGGTACGACGTCATTAGTGTGTTATGAATCAAATTTCGTTAATTCTCATGATTTACATAACACATGGTGGATTGATTCAGGCTCTACAATCCATGTTTCTACTGTTATGCAGGGGTTTCAAAGCCTAAGGAAACCTAGTGATGGAGAACTATGCGTCTATTCAGGAAACAAGATGCCGTCTTCTGTTGAAGGTGTTGGGACATACAGGCTCGTCCTTCAAACCGGATACATTTTGGATTTAGAGAAGACATTCTTCATTCCTAGTTTTTCTAAGAATTTAGTATCTGTATCAAGACTAACGCCTAAAGGCTTTAATTTTCAGTTTCAAGACTTTTCTATTCTGATTATTAAAGATTCAGTATTTATTGGCTTTGGTAGATTAATTGATGGTTTATATAGTCTTGATTTAGATTTAAATTATATGCAGTCATTCACCACAGTGCATGATAACAGTAGTAATAACAGTGTGAAAAACATCAATTCATCTAGCTTATGGCATAGGAGATTAGGTCATATCTCCATAGAGCGCCTCAAAAGATTAGTGAAGGAAGGTGTCATTCCGACACTTGATTTCACTGATTTTGGGACTTGCATACCATGCATAAAGGGAAAGCATACTAGCAAGTCCACTAAAGGAGCTAGAAGAAGTGATGCAAAATTAATGATAATTCACACTGACATTTGTGGACCATTCAACACTCTTTGCCTAAATGATCAAAAGTATTTTATTACTTTTATTAACAATTTTACAAGATACATGTATCTGTACCTTCTGAATGACAAATCAGAAGCACTTGATGCTTTCAAAGTCTATAAGGCAGAGGTAGAGAAACAATCTGGTTTGAGTATCAAAATTGTAAGATCTGACAGGGGTGGCGAATATTATGGTAGGTTCACAGATGGATGCCAAAGACCAGGTCCATTCGCTAGATTTCTTCAGGAACACGGAATCATAGCTCAGTATACGACTCCTGGCACACCACAACAAAATGGTGTAGCCGAAAGAAGGAATCGAACTTTAATGGATATGGTAAGGAGCATGACAAGTGTCTCATCTCTCCCTCCTAACATGTGGAGTGAAGCTCTAAAAACGGCCGTGTACGTCTTGAACAGGGTCCCATCCAAATCAGTTCCTAAAACACCCTTTGAGTTATGGAATGGATGGAAACCCAGTTTGAATCATGTACACATATGGGGCTGTCAAGTAGAGGTTAGGGTGTACAACCCACATGAAAAGAAATTAGACCCAAGGACAGTCAGTGATTTTTTCATTGGCTATGCGGAAAAATCCAAGGGTTATAAATTTTATTGTCCCTCTCACACGCTAAAAATAGTAGAAGCAGGGAATGTCAGGTTTCTTGAGGAACTACACACTGGTGAGAGTACTCATAAAGTTGTGATAGAAGAGGTACAGGAGACTGCACCTTCAGGTAGTGGTGTTGAACCTGGTGGGCTCATACCTGCTGTGGCTCAACATCTACCTATTCGGATCCCAACTTGTGAAGGAGTGATCTATGATCCTCCTATCCAGAGCTCTCATGAAGATGTGGTTAGTGAAGCAGTCATTCAGGAACCACTACAAGTGGAGACTGCACCACAACCACTTGATCAATCAGATTTAAGAAGATCTTCAAGAGTCAAAAGGTCGGCTATTCCTTCTGATTATGTTGTATACTTACAAGAGACAGACTACACGTCTGGACTCAATCAAGACCCCATTACTTTTTCAGAGGCCATGAGTCGTACAGATTCTGAAAAATGGTATGAAGCTATGAATGATGAATTAAACTCAATGGCAAACAATCAAGTATGGGATCTAGTAGAATTACCAGAAGGTTTTCGTATTGTAGGTTCTAAATGGGTCTACAAGACTAAAGTAGATGTCTTTGGTAACATCGAACGATATAAGGCAAGACTTGTTGCCAAAGGTTTCCTTCAAAAGGAGGGCATTGATTATCATGACACCTTCTCTCCGGTCTCTAAGAAGGATTCATTAAGGATTATCATGGCCCTTGTAGCTCATTTTAATTTGGAGCTACATCAAATGGATGTCAAAACGACATTCTTAAATGGGGAAATTGAAGAAGAAGTATATATGAAGCAGGCTGAAGGATTCATTTCAGAGAAAGGACACAACCTCGTATGCAAATTAAAGAAATCAATATATGGGCTAAAACAAGCCTCACGACAATGGTATATAAAGTTCCATAATGTCATTACCTCATTTGGTTTCGAGGAAAACATTGTGGATCAATGTATATACATCAAAGTGTGTGGGAGCCGATTCATGCTACTAGTCCTGTACGTTGATGATATTTTGCTTGCGAGTAACAACTTGGGAATGATAAGAGAAACTAAACAATTTCTCTCTAAAAATTTTGACATGAAAGACTTAGGGGAGGCTTCCTATGTGATAGGAATTGAGATACATAAAGATAGATCTAAAAGGATCTTGGGGTTGTCTCAGAAGGCCTATGTCAACAAAATTTTGGAAAGATTTAATATGAGAAATTGTTCTAGTTCTATAGCTCCCATAGTAAAGGGTGACAAATTTAGTTTGTCACAATGCCCTAAAAATTCTCTGGAGTTGGAGTCCATGAAGAATATTCCATATGCATCTGCGGTTGGCAGTTTGGTCTATCTAGATGTTTGCACTAGACCGGACATTGCATTCGTGGTAGGGATGTTGGGTAGATATCAAAGTAATCCTGGGATAGAGCACTGGACAGCAGCCAAGAAAGTATTGCGCTATCTCCAGGGGACGAAAGATTACATGCTTACATATAGAGAATCCGACAATCTGGACCTGGTCGGATACACAGATGCAGACTTTGCAGGCTGCCAAGACTCGAGGAAATCCACATCGGGCTACATCTTCATGTTGGCCGGTGGTGCAGTGGCATGGAAGAGTGTCAAACAGACTCTCATCGCATCCTCGACTATGGAGGCAGAGTTCATTGCATGTTATGAAGCAACAAAACAAGCATTGTGGTTGAGGAATTTCTCCTCAGGGCTTAGGGTGATGGATACAGTTCCTAAGCCAATGAAGCTTCTATGTGATAATGCTGCAGCAGTGTTCTTTGCAAAGAACAATAAAAGTGGGAGCCGCAGCAAGCACATTGATATAAAGTTTTTGGTGGTTAGAGAGAACGTGCAGGAGGGTAAAATCGACATCGAGCATATAGGCACACTGCTTATGGTAGCAGATCCCATGACTAAAGGGCTCCCACCTAAGTTATACAAAAGTCATGTAGACAGAATGGGTCTTGTGAGCTCTTTTGATGTTTAAAGTAGTCATGACATTTTATGTTGTCCTCATGTTGTTGTTGATTAATGCAGTATTTCAGTTTATTATCTCTTGTGCGCATATTAAAGTATTATCAGAGATTCTATATTGCATTAAAGAATGGGAGCGACCACTCATAAAGAATTAATGCCGCTTAAAGCACTTGATAGGGCTTAACAACTACATTGTGATTGCGGAAGGGAAGTACCTACTATCCAGGTACAACCGCTGCAGTTCATGTGGTAGTGATGTCCTATGCAGGTATAAAGCCGTCACATAAAGTTTTGGGCCAAGAGTCACTGTTACTTTGTTATTATGGCCATACAAAAAGATTTTCTTTTGTTCACTATCACCCTATGAGTCTAGTGTTCTTTTATTATTATAGAACAAAATAATTATTTTCAATTAATAAGGGGATTTTCACGCGTTGAATCAAGTGGGAGAATGTTAGATTATCTAATTGATTCAACCCGCGAGAGTCCAATAGGGTGATTAGTATAAAGTGGTGACTCGTTAGGCTCAAGTGTGACGAGCGGTGTAACCAGATCTACGGTTAGTCAAAATCATCTAGATGGGAGGATAGACGGCCCAGATCGTTCAGGGCTAATCTTGAGGCCCTGGATTTGGGGTATATATAGGGGAGTTAAACCCATCTCAAGCCACTCCCGTCCGGTTCTCTTCCCCAAAGTCCAGAAGCCGCAGGTTTAGGGTTATCGCGATTTGCGATTTTTCACTGTTCCGTCGTCTCTCTCGCGCGAAGCTTCGCGTGGGGCTTCTCCCTCCGGCGACCTCCCTCTCCGGCGACGCTCCAGCCCGAGTCTCCCTCTTCGGCGTCGCTACAGCCCGCGTCTCCTCCCCCTGGCGTCGATCTCTGCTCCAGGTTTCGTCGATCCCAACTGTTTCGTCGATCGACGGGATTCCGCCGACCTCCTGTTTTCGTCGATCTCAAGCTCCAGGTTTCGTCGATCTCAAGCTTCCCGGCTTTGATCCCGTAGAGTCCAGACAAGAACACAGTTTCTCTTCCTCTCTGGATTGAAGTCGATCGTCCAAGAGTAGCCTAATGGCTGGAGGTATAAATCCCTATACCAAGATTTCTTTTTTTTCCGCTGCGATAGTAGTATCTATCATTTGGTATCAGAGCTAGATAGGGATTTACACATCCGTTTTTCCAAAATCTGTGAAGATTTCTTCCAAAACTTGTGATGTGTTTTTTCTTTCAAAATCTGAGAAGATTTCTTCCCAAAAATTGTGATGTTTTTTCCAAAACTTTTGTGGCGATTTCTTCCAAAATCAACGGGTTCTACCTTGTTGGAAGCTCAACGTTGCGTTCTAAGATTGCGGTGGTTGTTCGTTGCCTTGCTCTGGGATGGATGTAATATTTTTTCATTTTTATGTAATTTTAAGTCTCAAATCTGGATTGTAATAAAGGCAACGAACAATTATGCACTCTTGACCCGAATCCGTTTTCATGCCCGTCGCATTGTTGGAGAGATCAACATAAGAAGAATCTTGTGCGTCTTGGTTGGGGCATTGCTTGGTGTTTTCCAATGCGGCTATGAAGGTGCAAGCTCAGTGCTAGGAGAAGCATACAACATCAAGTTTTCGTTGGCGGAATAAAGTTGTTCATCCAGCCTTCTGCCATGGTTTTAGGAGCAGTCTTCTGAAGATCGGATTCGGGTCCTATAGTGTTTGAGCTTCCACTGTTCCTTGATTTTTTACGATTTTGTTTAGCGCATTAAAATTAGAATATGGTTTGCTGAGCGTCTCAGGAATGGCCAAAGCATCCTGAGAAACCCAGCAAAAATGATTTTTTCAAGAATTGCACCATGGGGTGCCTTTTAAAATCACAATCTAATTTATTCGCGCGTTGCAATTAAAAAATTCAGGTTGCTAAAAAATTACTCGGCCCCACAGGGAAGTAGTTGTTAACAACAAAGGATTTAAATTGGTATATAGTAGTAAAAGTGTACCCCGATTAATGGGCCTCAATGCCCACAGGTACGAGTTCCCGTTGATCGCGATACATTGTCTTACTAGCTATATAAATAAAGAATATTAATAAAAATCATATGCGATAGCGGTCTTTGCCCACAGGGAGACTGGATTTTTATTATTAACAATTAATATGAGTTAATTGTTAAAACAAAGTTTTTGTGCCACTTTGCGTAATTTCAAATATTACTTATGTCGTTGCTTTTAAATAAATAGTAAGCGTGTATTTTTACTATTTTCTTGCAGTTTTTAATACAGTAATCGACCCAACGCAATTCATCCCCACTCTCTCGGGGGATAATTATAAAATATGGAAAGATAAGGTGCTTCTAGCCTTAGGGTGTATGGACCTTGATTTGGCACTCCGCGTGAATGAGCCCGCTCTCCCCGCGGCGGAGAGCACACCAGCTGACCGTACCTTATACGAGCGATGGGAGAGATCCAATCGTCTCAGTATAATGGTGATCAAGACCCACGTCAGTCAGAGCATTAGGGGATCTATCCCCGAGTGCAAAACTGCTAAAGAACTGATGGGGGCTATTGATGAACAGTTCGTCAGCTCGGATAAAGCCCAGGCCAGCACCCTAATGGCCAAGCTCTGTTCCATGAAGCTCAAAGGGACAGAAAGCGTACGAGGACATATAATGGAGATGAGAGACATAGCTGCTCAGTTAAAGACATTAGACGTTGATTTTTCGGAGTCATTTTTGGTCCACTTCATCTTGACTTCCTTGTCTGCCGATTACACTGCCTTCAAGGTGTCTTATATGACACATAAGGAAAAATGGTCAGTGAACGAGCTGTTGAACATGTGTGTTCAAGAGCAAGGCAGACTGAAGCAAGAGAAGCTGGAATCGGTGAACTTTGTGCACCACAAGAAAGGGCAATCCAGCAAAACAAAGAGTGACCCAAAAGGAAAGGGCAGGGGGGGTAGCTGTTCCCATCAAGAAGCAGGAGAACGCAAAGCTATCAACTTGTTTCTTTTGCAAGAAGAGTGGTCACATGAAGAAGGATTGTAACAAGTACAAAACTTGGCTCGCGAAAAGGGAAGGTACGACGTCATTAGTGTGTTATGAATCAAATTTCGTTAATTCTCATGATTTACATAACACATGGTGGATTGATTCAGGCTCTACAATCCATGTTTCTACTGTTATGCAGGGGTTTCAAAGCCTAAGGAAACCTAGTGATGGAGAACTATGCGTCTATTCAGGAAACAAGATGCCGTCTTCTGTTGAAGGTGTTGGGACATACAGGCTCGTCCTTCAAACCGGATACATTTTGGATTTAGAGAAGACATTCTTCATTCCTAGTTTTTCTAAGAATTTAGTATCTGTATCAAGACTAACGCCTAAAGGCTTTAATTTTCAGTTTCAAGACTTTTCTATTCTGATTATTAAAGATTCAGTATCTATTGGCTTTGGTAGATTAATTGATGGTTTATATAGTCTTGATTTAGATTTAAATTATATGCAGTCATTCACCACAGTGCATGATAACAGTAGTAATAACAGTGTGAAAAACATCAATTCATCTAGCTTATGGCATAGGAGATTAGGTCATATCTCCATAGAGCGCCTCAAAAGATTAGTGAAGGAAGGTGTCATTCCGACACTTGATTTCACTGATTTTGGGACTTGCATACCATGCATAAAGGGAAAGCATACTAGCAAGTCCACTAAAGGAGCTAGAAGAAGTGATGCAAAATTAATGATAATTCACACTGACATTTGTGGACCATTCAACACTCTTTGCCTAAATGATCAAAAGTATTTTATTACTTTTATTAACAATTTTACAAGATACATGTATCTGTACCTTCTGAATGACAAATCAGAAGCACTTGATGCTTTCAAAGTCTATAAGGCAGAGGTAGAGAAACAATCTGGTTTGAGTATCAAAATTGTAAGATCTGACAGGGGTGGCGAATATTATGGTAGGTTCACAGATGGATGCCAAAGACCAGGTCCATTCGCTAGATTTCTTCAGGAACACGGAATCATAGCTCAGTATACGACTCCTGGCACACCACAACAAAATGGTGTAGCCGAAAGAAGGAATCGAACTTTAATGGATATGGTAAGGAGCATGACAAGTGTCTCATCTCTCCCTCCTAACATGTGGAGTGAAGCTCTAAAAACGGCCGTGTACGTCTTGAACAGGGTCCCATCCAAATCAGTTCCTAAAACACCCTTTGAGTTATGGAATGGATGGAAACCCAGTTTGAATCATGTACACATATGGGGCTGTCAAGTAGAGGTTAGGGTGTACAACCCACATGAAAAGAAATTAGACCCAAGGACAGTCAGTGATTTTTTCATTGGCTATGCGGAAAAATCCAAGGGTTATAAATTTTATTGTCCCTCTCACACGCTAAAAATAGTAGAAGCAGGGAATGTCAGGTTTCTTGAGGAACTACACACTGGTGAGAGTACTCATAAAGTTGTGATAGAAGAGGTACAGGAGACTGCACCTTCAGGTAGTGGTGTTGAACCTGGTGGGCTCATACCTGCTGTGGCTCAACATCTACCTATTCGGATCCCAACTTGTGAAGGAGTGATCTATGATCCTCCTATCCAGAGCTCTCATGAAGATGTGGTTAGTGAAGCAGTCATTCAGGAACCACTACAAGTGGAGACTGCACCACAACCACTTGATCAATCAGATTTAAGAAGATCTTCAAGAGTCAAAAGGTCGGCTATTCCTTCTGATTATGTTGTATACTTACAAGAGACAGACTACACGTCTGGACTCAATCAAGACCCCATTACTTTTTCAGAGGCCATGAGTCGTACAGATTCTGAAAAATGGTATGAAGCTATGAATGATGAATTAAACTCAATGGCAAACAATCAAGTATGGGATCTAGTAGAATTACCAGAAGGTTTTCGTATTGTAGGTTCTAAATGGGTCTACAAGACTAAAGTAGATGTCTTTGGTAACATCGAACGATATAAGGCAAGACTTGTTGCCAAAGGTTTCCTTCAAAAGGAGGGCATTGATTATCATGACACCTTCTCTCCGGTCTCTAAGAAGGATTCATTAAGGATTATCATGGCCCTTGTAGCTCATTTTAATTTGGAGCTACATCAAATGGATGTCAAAACGACATTCTTAAATGGGGAAATTGAAGAAGAAGTATATATGAAGCAGGCTGAAGGATTCATTTCAGAGAAAGGACACAACCTCGTATGCAAATTAAAGAAATCAATATATGGGCTAAAACAAGCCTCACGACAATGGTATATAAAGTTCCATAATGTCATTACCTCATTTGGTTTCGAGGAAAACATTGTGGATCAATGTATATACATCAAAGTGTGTGGGAGCCGATTCATGCTACTAGTCCTGTACGTTGATGATATTTTGCTTGCGAGTAACAACTTGGGAATGATAAGAGAAACTAAACAATTTCTCTCTAAAAATTTTGACATGAAAGACTTAGGGGAGGCTTCCTATGTGATAGGAATTGAGATACATAAAGATAGATCTAAAAGGATCTTGGGGTTGTCTCAGAAGGCCTATGTCAACAAAATTTTGGAAAGATTTAATATGAGAAATTGTTCTAGTTCTATAGCTCCCATAGTAAAGGGTGACAAATTTAGTTTGTCACAATGCCCTAAAAATTCTCTGGAGTTGGAGTCCATGAAGAATATTCCATATGCATCTGCGGTTGGCAGTTTGGTCTATCTAGATGTTTGCACTAGACCGGACATTGCATTCGTGGTAGGGATGTTGGGTAGATATCAAAGTAATCCTGGGATAGAGCACTGGACAGCAGCCAAGAAAGTATTGCGCTATCTCCAGGGGACGAAAGATTACATGCTTACATATAGAGAATCCGACAATCTGGACCTGGTCGGATACACAGATGCAGACTTTGCAGGCTGCCAAGACTCGAGGAAATCCACATCGGGCTACATCTTCATGTTGGCCGGTGGTGCAGTGGCATGGAAGAGTGTCAAACAGACTCTCATCGCATCCTCGACTATGGAGGCAGAGTTCATTGCATGTTATGAAGCAACAAAACAAGCATTGTGGTTGAGGAATTTCTCCTCAGGGCTTAGGGTGATGGATACAGTTCCTAAGCCAATGAAGCTTCTATGTGATAATGCTGCAGCAGTGTTCTTTGCAAAGAACAATAAAAGTGGGAGCCGCAGCAAGCACATTGATATAAAGTTTTTGGTGGTTAGAGAGAACGTGCAGGAGGGTAAAATCGACATCGAGCATATAGGCACACTGCTTATGGTAGCAGATCCCATGACTAAAGGGCTCCCACCTAAGTTATACAAAAGTCATGTAGACAGAATGGGTCTTGTGAGCTCTTTTGATGTTTAAAGTAGTCATGACATTTTATGTTGTCCTCATGTTGTTGTTGATTAATGCAGTATTTCAGTTTATTATCTCTTGTGCGCATATTAAAGTATTATCAGAGATTCTATATTGCATTAAAGAATGGGAGCGACCACTCATAAAGAATTAATGCCGCTTAAAGCACTTGATAGGGCTTAACAACTACATTGTGATTGCGGAAGGGAAGTACCTACTATCCAGGTACAACCGCTGCAGTT
The DNA here is from genome assembly GCA_033032865.1 of Dactylorhiza incarnata. Lineage (NCBI taxonomy): Eukaryota > Viridiplantae > Streptophyta > Magnoliopsida > Asparagales > Orchidaceae > Dactylorhiza > Dactylorhiza incarnata. The sequence continues at coordinate 2,796,479 of JAWHQI010000094.1, read as the reverse complement.
CATGTGGTAGTGATGTCCTATGCAGGTATAAAGCCGTCACATAAAGTTTTGGGCCAAGAGTCACTGTTACTTTGTTATTATGGCCATACAAAAAGATTTTCTTTTGTTCACTATCACCCTATGAGTCTAGTGTTCTTTTATTATTATAGAACAAAATAATTATTTTCAATTAATAAGGGGATTTTCACGCGTTGAATCAAGTGGGAGAATGTTAGATTATCTAATTGATTCAACCCGCGAGAGTCCAATAGGGTGATTAGTATAAAGTGGTGACTCGTTAGGCTCAAGTGTGACGAGCGGTGTAACCAGATCTACGGTTAGTCAAAATCATCTAGATGGGAGGATAGACGGCCCAGATCGTTCAGGGCTAATCTTGAGGCCCTGGATTTGGGGTATATATAGGGGAGTTAAACCCATCTCAAGCCACTCCCGTCCGGTTCTCTTCCCCAAAGTCCAGAAGCCGCAGGTTTAGGGTTATCGCGATTTGCGATTTTTCACTGTTCCGTCGTCTCTCTCGCGCGAAGCTTCGCGTGGGGCTTCTCCCTCCGGCGACCTCCCTCTCCGGCGACGCTCCAGCCCGAGTCTCCCTCTTCGGCGTCGCTACAGCCCGCGTCTCCTCCCCCTGGCGTCGATCTCTGCTCCAGGTTTCGTCGATCCCAACTGTTTCGTCGATCGACGGGATTCCGCCGACCTCCTGTTTTCGTCGATCTCAAGCTCCAGGTTTCGTCGATCTCAAGCTTCCCGGCTTTGATCCCGTAGAGTCCAGACAAGAACACAGTTTCTCTTCCTCTCCAGATTGAAGCCGATCGTCCAAGAGTAGCCTAATGGCTGGAGGTATAAATCCCTATACCAAGATCTCTTTTTTTTCCGCTGCGATAGTAGTATCTATCATTTGGTTGTTTTTTAACAACTTGGGGCAGATTCATATGCTTGCAGGTACGAGGTAATCTAGGCACGACAAAAAAATGCATGCCCGAGGTATCTAATATCAAGCCGACCCCAGTCAGATCGACACGACTCGAAATATTATATATACACATATATATAATATTCGACAATAGATATGGTCGCGCAGTTATTTTCTTCAACCGGCAGGGGAAGAGAAGCCCCGATCGAGCGGATGTGAGGCATGGAGGTCCATTGCACATGTATCTTCCCATATATGTGTTCTCATTTCCTCTTCTTTACTTTAGTCATCGCACATGTATCTTCTACCTTTTTCTCCGATTTGCTCTACCTTCCTCTTCTTTACACCATGACAGGAAGTGTGCGGATTGAAGGGAGGTCACCGAGCTCTTTACTCTACAGCTAGATTTCAATCTCACCTCTTTGCTCTACATCCAACCATAGAATGCATTTATCGGCCTTTGAAATCTTTAAAGGTGATAGTTGCTTTAAGGCATGAATCGATGGTGGACATGGTTTTGGACGGGCTTCTATCAGCCTTGCATTTCTTTATCTAGCCAATTCCAGATAATATCTTCTCCACTTTTTTCTGTATTTTTTTACATTATAGTTCTCAGTTTATTTTGATTGAGTTTCTTCATCTAGCCAATTCCAGGTAATATCTTCTACACTTTTTTTGTTTTTTTTACATTATATTTCACAGTTGATTTTTGATTGAGTTCTCTGATATTGGCTATGATCAAATTGTAGAAATTGTGATATTGTTAATTCGCGTGCGTTAGATATACTTCCATAAAATTTATAGTAGTTAATCTCAAACCATCAAGATTTTTGATAATTTGTCACCGCTCCCGCCGGCTGTTGCCGCCCCCGCCGGGTGTCGCCGCCCCCGCCGGGTGTTGCAGCCTCCGCAGGGTGTCGCAGCCCCCGCCGCGTGATTACAATTTTTCTGATTTAATGTTTATTGATTACATCGACTTCCTTTCTGTTTACGATTTTTTGTCTTTATGTATCGACTTCTCAACCTCTTTTTGGATGGAGCAAGCGATAGAAGGAGAAGCAGGACAAATGTCGCCCCCCCCCCCCCCCCCCCCCCCCCCCCCCCCCCTCCCACGACAAATGTCGCCCCCACGACAAATGTCTCACCCACGACAAATGTCACCACCCACGACAAATGTCGCCCCCATATCAAAAGTTGCCACCCACGACAAATGTCGCCTCCCACGATAAATGTCGCCGTCACGACAAATGTCGCCGTCACGACAAATGTCACCCCCACGACAAATATGGCCCCCCACTATAAATGTTGCCCTCACGCCGTTGCACTTACATAGGGCCGGAGGCCCGTGCCTGTCACTCATATATATATATATATATATATATATATATATATATATATATATATATATAAATATATAGCAACAAAGACTTTAAAGGCCGGGAGTAAAACTTAGACCAAAAATATTTTACTAATATTAATTATCAAATTGCACTAAATATTTTGGGGATAATATGTACAATAAATATATATATATATATATATATGCATGCATGCATGAGCATAGGCGGACGCAGGTGAGGACACGCTCGGGCACGTGCCCGAGCCTAAATATCGCGGAAATAGCATTAGGCACAGTGGGATCGGCGAGGGTTTTCGCGATTTCTGCTAGGGCGGGCGCCGGGCGATTTGGGATCGGCGAGGGGCGTCGGCATTGCAGGTTGGGCGTTCGATCGGCGAGGGGCGTCGGCATTGCAGGTTGGGCGTTCTTCTTCTTCTTCTTTCAAAAATTTTCACTTAACAGATTTCAAAAATCTGTTTTAAGAAATTTCAAAAATCTGTTTTAAGAAATCTGATTTCTGAAATCTGATTTCAGAAATCAGATTTCACCTGATTTCAGAAATTAGATTTCACTTAATTTTCACTTAACAAATTTCAATCTTATTTCAGAAATCAGAAATCAGATTTCTGAAATCTGATTTCAGAAATCAGATTTCACAATTTCTGAAGTCTGATTTCAGATATCAGATTTCACCTGATTTCAGAAATCTGATTAGAAATCAGATTTTACCATTTCTGAAATCTGGTTTCAGAAATCAGATTTCACCATTTCTGAAATCAGATTTCACCTTATTATAATTTTTATGTATTTTTGATAAAAGTTGCTCTTTATTTATGCTCAATATTTTGCTTACATAAGAATGTATGGGAAAAAAAATTCGGGCGCGCTGCCCCCGAACCCCCGTTCAGGGGCCACTGCCCCCCGAATATATATTAATTAAATTTTGTCCGTGCACCTTCAAAATCCTAGTTCCGCCCCTGTGCATGAGTGATAGTATAGATCTCTCGTGTGACCATGACAATGCTCTTGATAGATCGTTCCATATAGACAGCGTGAGCAACGATAACACTACTATCAAACACAATGCAGTCGATTGAATTAGTAGTATTATTTTTCCTCACGCTGCTTACAAGAGCGGGAGCAATTAACAATACTATCATCTAAAATTAGTTCCGAATTTTTCTACGAGCAAACCATAAGCCGCAGACCAGAGCCGAAAACCCTCCCTGATTTCCTCTCATACTCGGCCGAAACCTTCGCGCATTCTATAGTTAGCAAATTGTTTATGTTGTATGTGCATGCACAAGAAATGTTAATTGACAAAAAAATGCAATAAGATGTTTATAATAAAAGGCTCTTAAGACTACAAAGTCAGAAAATAAAAACAATAACTGTGCAGAAAATTTAATGATCATATTTTACTCGTGCATAAACTAAAATTATCGATTACTTCTGTGGTTAAAGCATTAATAATGTTGAGATCAGAATTTTCATTCTTGGATCAACCCTTATAAGTTATTCAAAAAGTCAAACTCAGTGAGATAACAATTGGTTCAGAGTGTTGTAATCTAAAGTTTATCACGATCTAAAGTTTACGAATGACTATATCACGATTGCAAAAAAAAAAAATATAAATTTTCTAATTTTAGATTTTGTTTTGCAAAAAGTATGATTTGATGTTATGAACCATGTGTGGATATTCATTTTTGATTTGTCTTTAACAATTTTCTATTTTTATAGGCGATTGTTAACCGCACCCCGAAAATGGCTATCCGCACCCCATTTTGTTTTAAAACGCCAATGTTTATTTACTTTACTCGCAACCCTAAAAACCCCTCTTCCGCTCCCGTCTGTGCCTGCTCGAGCCGCTCCCGTCTGTGCCTCCTCGCTCCGCTCCCGCTCGTGGTCGATCGTCACAGCCTCCTCGCCTCCTCTCTCCTGAACCGTCTCTGCCTCCCGTCACTGCCTCCTCGCCGACGTCGTCTTCCACGAGCTGAGGCTCGACCTGGAGGAGTTGAAGCACCTTGAAAGCGTTGCCAAGCGGCCCCGCGACGTCTCCCTTCTCTCGTCTGAGATTCGCAGCGTCGACGCCAAGGTATTCCGATCTCTCATCCCTTCCCATTTCTTTTCGACTTATGGCGTGCGTTTTGGTTTGAAGCTGTTTCACTTATTTTTGGTTATTCGTCGGTCTCCATCTCCATTTTTTGGCAGTTGTCGAAGATCAGCGCTGCAGCGGCGCCACCAGCGGTATCTGATGATAACTCATCGGTCAGCTTCAGCGCCTGCTTTAAATTATGTGACGCTTGGGTCTTTTAGTTGGGATCAAGAGAGTGACAAGATTAAGGTTAGGCTTCATCCATACATTTACCCTCTCTGGTTTGCTCATCATTTAGGTAGCATATAAATCTGATTTTCTTCAGCACGCGTATATGTTCCTGTAGTATATATCCGTCTCCTTTTCTTGTCAGCAAAATTATGCTAGCCGTAGAAGATGAGCTTTTCCTGATTACAGCAGGAATGACGATGAAATGTCACAATGCATATGTTGGTTCATCCCTTTCTATAGATTTCTGTTATAGATTTCTGTTGATTTCTGTTAGATATCATCTCTTTCTTGTTGATTTTTGTTAGGAACTTTGAATTGGTTCATCCCATACTGTCTTGGATTGAAACCAATTTGCTCTCATACCAACTGCAGATTTTTATAATGATATCCAACTGTTATTTTACATGTTATTGTCTCATAATTCATCAAATTAATAGGTTATTCTTATATGGATAGGTTTTTCTTATATGGAGTTTTCAAGTGATAGCATGAAAATGTTGGAGTATGGTGCAAATTTGTCTTTACCCATGACTAGTAAGTGTAAATCTCTATGTAATTGCTTTCAATGAAATGTTTATTTTCATAGGATTCTCAGACTTTTTTTTCATATGTCTCTAGCTTTTAATAATGAAAGGGAAGAAACCTTTGAGAAGGTAGAAGTGGATGTTGGTAGCCACTTTGACACAGGCATATTGTTCGATTCTAAAGAAGAGTTAATCGAATGGGCTCGTGGTGTTGGTACAAGCTTGGGTTATGTAGTAACTATAAAATCGTCTGATAAGCTGAATGAGCGGCCAAAACCCCGTGTATTTCTAGGTTGTGATAGAGGGGGTAAATACCGAGAAAATCATAACAACAAAAGTTGGGTGAATAAAGGAATGCGTAGATCCTCTTCAAAGCGTTGTGGTTGTTCATTTTCACTGAAAAGGCAAAGAGAGTTAATTACTGAAAAATGGAGGATTTACATATTATGCGGGATACACAATCATGAGAGAGTCCATCTTGAGGCACATGCTTATAGAGGAAGATTAGATGAGGAAGAGAAAAAATTGGTAGAACAAATGTACAGTTCAGGAGTCAAGCCACGCAAAATATTAGCCGCGGTGAAGAAGGAAAATAGTGGAAATACCGCGGTTATTAGGACAATTTACAATGAGCGGGTGAGGTTACTAAAGAAAGAGTTGGATGGAGGAACGCCTATACAATATTTATACAAGTGTTTGAACGATGCAGGTTACGTTTCTTTTAACCAAGTTTGCGCTGCCAATAACCAATTGGAAAGGTTATTTTTTGCACATCCAGTTTCGATAAAGCTAAGTAATATGTTTCCAACAATTTTTCAGTTAGACTGCACATACAAGACAAATCGTTATCGTATGCCATTACTATGCATTGTTGGAGTTACATCTACAAATCAGACATTTTTTTCGTGTTTCACTTTTATGTCAAATGAAACGGAATCAAGTTACAAATGGGCTCTTGAATGTTTTAAATCCATTCTCCATCAACATTCCCAACCGATTGTGTTTGTGACGGATAGAGAGCAAGCTTTGATGAATGCTATAAAGGTTGTATTTCCGCAATCAAAAAATATTTTATGTCAAGTGCATATTAATAGAAACATTTTAGCAAATTGCAAGAAGTACTTCGATGAGGGAAAGGCATTCGAAAGTTTTATGGGTGCATGGCAAAAAGTGGTAGATGCTCGTACAGAAACTGATTTTAGTATGTGCTTAAATAGGCTTGTGGTTGATTACTCTACAAAGTATTGCGAAGTTGTCACATACATCATGACAACTTGGATAAATCCATACAAAACATTTTTTGTTTCTAGGTGGATCGATAAATGTCTTCATTTGGGTAATTCAACAACCAATCGTGTTGAAGGTGCACATAGTCAACTTAAGAAATTTTTGGAGATTTCTATTGGTAATTTATCAACTATTTGGAGGACCTTTGATCAAATGATCAACATTCAACACACAGATATTAAGAGATCATTTGGTAGTAGTTGCATTCAAGTAAATAAAGATTTTGCAGGCTCTTTGTATTCTGACCTTCTAGGTCGTGTTTCTCTCAAAGCTCTACAGTGCATAAAAGAGGAGGTTGACATGGTGAAGAGTGGAATGGAAAGTTGTAAGGCAGATAAATGTACACATAAAAAGAGATGTACTATGGGTTTGCCCTGTGCACATGAGTTGGTGTCTTATGTTGCTCAATCTAGAGCAATTCCATTATGGTTGGTACATGGACATTGGAAACGCTTAGCCTTAATTACTGACGAGGAAAAAGCTGATATTGACGGGCCGGAGGAGAAAGTTGATATTGACGGGCCGAACGACATAAACCATGAACTAGAAGCAATTATTCGGAAGTTTAATGATGCAAATGACATACAAAAGAAGGAGTTAAAACGAAAGTTGCGCGAACTCATTGATCCATCAATAACCCAAACTACTGAGCCATTAGTTAAATTGCATTTAAAGGGAAGGTCAAAAGGGAGTTGCAAGAAATTTAGAGATAACTCAAAATCTACAAAGCGTGATCCATCCCATTTTGAGTACGTCTTGATGGAGGAAAAGACACTTGAACTTAAAAAATTGAAGGCTCTTCCAAAGTTGAATGCACGCAAGCGGACAATTTATAAAAATGTTAATCGCTTGCTTACAAAGAAGTTGTTGGATGACGTTCGTGAGCAAATGCCATCTTATTTATCACATGACATTATGAAGGTTATCGTTGTGCTTGGCGATGGGCATTGCAGATATAGAGTAATTGGCCAAGCATTAAAGATTGCGGGCGGTTGGGAACAAGTAAGGTTCGATTTACATGAAGAACTTGAAACAAAATTGACAATGTATGATATCATGTTTGGCAAAACAAGAAGAGAAGAATTATTAGGTTCTCTTGAATGCAATACAACTCCAGCAACTTTGGACAAATGGATGTCCATGCCGGATATGGGACTCGTTATCGCCTCATGCTACAATATAGTAGTAGTCCAACTATCTAAAGTTCAATCGTTCACATTTCTCCTGTTACATTCACCTCCACCGGAAGAACCAAAAATTGTCTAATTGGATTTATCGATGGTAATCATTTCATTGAACTTCATATGCGGGATGGATGTCCGTTACCGTTGATTTTCCCTCTTTGGAGAAGGTATTGTGGAGAAATAGCACAAACATGGGAAAGTAAATTTGCGGCACAGTTGGTAATGAAGGAAAGCAATATTGGACGTTCCACTGCATTCATACATTTGGATGATTCTTCCTCCAAAGGTAAGACAAATTTAAAATATATTGACTAAAATTTTCGATTTGTGACAATATATTGACTAACTTGTTTTTGACAGTTTAATGTAACATATTGAGATGTTTTTGCCAATATCGATATCAAGGCCGATGGTTGTATGCTCGCATAGCATTATTTTTGGTACGGTAATTCGTAACAACAAACTCATATTTGTTTGATATTAATATTTTTTTTCTAGAACATGTTTACATCATGCCAGTGAAGTACATGTCTAATTATATTATTGTGCTTTTACTTGTCAGGCATGGAGTTGGTCCCAATCGAAACAATACTAGGCCTGCTGGTCGATCAAGGAATGCTAGTTTAATGAAATGTTTGTGGTCCTTATCAGAAAATTTTATGTACTATTTTGAATTTTGAGTTTATTTAGCAGATATATGTATGATTTTGAGTTTATATAGCAAAAATATGTATGATTTTGAGTTTATATAGCAGAAATATGTATGGTTTTGAGTTTATATAGCAGATATATGTATGGTTTTGAGTCTATACATAAAAATTAAGTACTTAATATTTTGGGGTGCGGCGCGAAAAAATATCGGGTTGCGGTTAACATTATTACAATTTTCGGGTTGCGGTTAACATTGGGGTGCGACAAGTCAAAATCGGGTTGCGGTTAACAATCGCCTTTTTATATTATACAAAAAGTCCAACATTATATTTAAAATTACTTCCTAATTCCGCCGTGAAAACCCCGGAATTAAGGAAGGAATCGCCGGCAGCCAGCTGTGAACAGAAACCCCGTGCGGCTTCCACGAACGTGTGCTTCGCCTTCGTTCCCCATTCCGCTGCACCAGCCACGAAACCCTAATCCGAAGCCAAACCCCCTCCCCTCCACTTCTTCCATAAAAGCATGCCGGAGAAGTCCCGTGACAGGAGCAGAGCTTCTTCCGCGCGCGCTTGTTCGGGCGAAAGGGGGGAGGGATGGCGGAGGAATGCGTCGGCGGGTTCGTTGACTTGCTGCCGTCGATGGCCGAGCAGCTCGGCGACGGCGGGCTGCTGGAGGAGCTCTGCAAGGGGTTTTACCAACTGGTGGACGACGAGCGGCCGGAGCTGATCACGATCGAGAGCTTGAAGAAGAACTCTGTGCGGCTGGGAATCGGTGAGTTGGGGGAGGAAGAGGCGGAGGGGATGCTGAGATTGGGGGATTTGGATGGTGACAGCGCGCTGAATCGCATCGAGTTTTGCAGGCTTATGCTCACCATCAGCACGGAATTCATGAGGGCGATGTAATTTTGTGCCTTTTATATTTTTAATCTATTTTAAGCAATTATGGATGTATCATATATCTATACTAGCATCTTCGAACGGGCTACGCCCGTTCTCGATGCGTCGCTACGGGCTTCGCCCGTAATCAAGCGGGCTTCGCCCGCTTGGCATTCAAGCGGGCTTTGCCCGTTCTCGATGTGGCGTTGCGGCCTTCGGCCGCATTTAGGCAGGCTTCGGCCGCCCCCTCGGCGGGCTTCGCCCGCCCCCCCCGACAGTTATGTAAAATTTAAAAAAAAAAATTAAAGTATTTTAGGGTTTTCTAAATTTATTTATTTCGCCCGTTCGCGATGCGACAGTACCCCAGCAACGACGGAACACAGAGGAATAGAAACATTACGACATTACTCTGCAATAGATTGATGAAAGAAGAAATTGTAAGCGAACAGAAGGAAAAACTTGATATTACATTTCGACACAGTGAGTGGAGTGCAAACCGCAATCCAAATTGAAATCACGGCTGGACTTGATGGAGTGCAAACTGCATGCAGTTTTGCTGCAGTACAAAACTGTGCAGCAAACTGCAATTTTGTTGCAGTGCAAAGTGCAATTTTGCACTGCAATGCAATGTGTGTCATTCCCTGGCTTCTTCGTTGCCTCCAGATAGATATATATATGGGGATTGTTATTCGCAGATCGAAAATGACTATTTGCAGATTATTACTATTCGCAGTTCAAAGAAACTTAAATTTGTTATTCGCAGAGATTATTGTTATTCGCAGACCAACATAAAAAATAAAAATACATGAATTTGTGATACTGTATAGTTCATATGAACATAAATAGTAAGTAAAACAAGATCAAAATAAAGGCATTACTACTAAAAGATATATGTAATCCACATTAAAATATGATTGAAGCCTACATAAACGAACTATGAAACCTACATCAAAAAATATCAAGTATATATCAAAATATTATATAAGTAGCTCAAAATATTTCCCATCCAACTTCATCGCTGCTTGTAATAGGATTTGAAGTTCACTATTGATTCATAAAAATGAAGCAAATGTTAAAGAGAAAAACAATAAACTTACTAGTTTGTTTTGCTTATGCTAGAAAAATATGAAAGTCTCCCATCAATCATTACAGAAGAAATGTGATGAATAAATAGGTTGAAAAAAACTTTTGAAATGTTAACCGCAAATATATCCTCTAGCAAGAAAAAATCAGTGGAAAAAAATCTGGATTATTGCTGGCGGGCGGAAGCTTTACTCACCGGCGAAATCAGACGAACAGATGAGATCTAAAAAAAGGGCTATTATTGGTCTGCAAATAGCCATTTCAGACACCAAAAAATGGGCTATTATTGGTCTGCGAATAGCCATTTTCAGTCTGCGATTAACAATCCCCTTATATATATATGTGGTTAATTATTCAGACCTCACCTCCAAGTTTGCATAATTATAGGTTGCACCTCTCTATCTTTTGAAATTATATTTATCACATCTCTAAGTTTTCCCAGTTTAAAAAAAATGTCTTTTTTGTTAGAAATATTGATGAAAATGATAAAATCACCAAATTATTGTATGATATTCAATTTTACCTTTATAATGACTCTACATTGAAAGGTGTGATTAAATATGCCAAATTATTTTATGATATTCCAATTTTATTATTTGTAATAGCTCTACATTCAAAATGGTGCGTTACATTTTATTCTTTGTAATGAATCTAGAATCGCTATAAAAGAATAAAATTAAAATATTATAAAATAATTTGACTGAATTTATCATTTTCGATCATTTTTTTAAAAATTGGGAAAACTTAGAGAGAAGATAAATACAATTTTGAAAGATAGAGGGGGTGCAATCTGTAATTATGCACTCTCAAGGAATTTCCCAGTAATTAACCATATATATATAAACATGTTCTATATATTATGCAAAGAAGGCTTGTGTTTCTATTTATATCTATGTTTCTATTTATGTAAAGAAGGCTTGTGTTGTGTGGTCTAAATATTATGTTGAAGGGATAGTACACAAATTTCGACATAGAGCATGAATCAAATAGTAATTAAGATTTTCGCTCAGATTTATATATATTCGATAAATTGAAAATCGGGCAGATGTGTGCACATTATACTAAAGCGCCTAGCGAATTGTCTAGTTCAAGAAGCATGTGAGCTCTTGAAAGTGTTGTGGAGCATGGGAAAATAAAATGTCAATGTGATTTTAAGAGGCTGATTGTTTAAGCAAATATTACTAGTGAGTAAATTTGCATAAACATGTCCATTAACACCATATATAACCAACATATTAGTAATGAGTAACAGCGCATGACCAACAAATTGCACACTGAGTGAGAGTGCACGAGATTCACCGTGCAGCCATGACAATATTTGTGTCCGCGCTCGCCTTTTCTCGGGCGCACGGCTTCGCACGACGATACTCCTATTGCTCGTACTCCTCAAGCCCAAAACCCTAACCGTGATGAGCGATTGAGCGACTGTTGGGAAACTATGCTAGGAGGGAGCCATCAGCCACACCGGGGAGGGGGCATCACAATGATACATACTGAATTCATTGAATCCACGAACAGACGGAGCCCGTTATTTGATGGATTAAATAAAAATTTTAGTTTAGATTGAAAAGAATTGGTTTAGTTCATTAGAATTCAAATTTCAACTTTTAAAATTGGAAGATATGGAGGAAGAAAAGGAAGGTCATTTCTAAATAGGAAGCATCTTATGAGGGTGAAATAAAAAAGAAACGCTTGTTTTGTGAGTCCTGCGGTTCACAGTAAATCTGTGCACTATGAGCCCCCACTGTTTCCTTTGTTTTCATTGGTCCCGGATCACGTCCGGGACACGAACGGTAAAATTTCAACGGGCCTCCAAACATGGGGGTGGTCCGAAATACCTGTTTTGTTGTTTTCTCTAAATTACATTGTATAGGTTCATACCATACGATTGATTTTTGGTCCAAAACTATGGAATGTGATCACAATTCCAATATGATTTTTTTCAATCCGATTGAAAAAATCCTATCAGATTTGTTTCGAATAGGGTCATATTAGGATTCATTGACATGTAAAATGGTTCATATTCCACAACTCTTCCCCAAAATTCTATTATTTTAGGCCGATGTTATTAGCAGTCCTACGACGGCTATTCGTAGTACTAAAAATACCTAAAACGAATATTCGCAGTCTTTAAAAACACTTAAATCCATTGGACTGCGAATAACAATGAACTGTGTTTAGCCATTATATGACTGCTTATACCATTGCCCTTATTTTAACCCCAAAAATGCGGTCTAGACCCGGAAAAAATACCCACTCATACCATCCTTGAGGTAAAAGGATAGTGCCATATGTTGGTGAGTTCATTTTTATACCAAGTTTAAGAAATTTTGTTTATTTTAAACAAGCAAAATGTACAAGCCTTTTTAAGAAGTATTTCATGCTGAAATTTTTGGCTCTTTTTAGCGCGTCGGTCGTGAGCGCGGTGGTTATGAACTGTCGTTCGTGAACGCACCACCTCACCAAAGAAATTTCATCCACTTTTATGTTTAAAACTAGTTTTCATGTCATGCCAAGCATGGTGGCCTTTTTTGTCGAAACTCACCGGAGAAAAAAAAAAGTCAAGCCAAACAGGACCTTAATTGCTTTGGCAATCAAATAAATCAGTAAGATTAGAAAGATTGAATAACTAATGTATGCTTTTGAAGCATGTCTAAATTTGTTGAAGTAGATTTATTAGTTTTATTCACACCCTGAGATCTCTTTTTCAGGTAGAAAATTTCCATGCTAATTTTATGCATAGATTTGAAATATAATAAGTTAAGAATTTAGTGGAGCTCATACATGCTCAAAATCTGGCCACGGTGGGCCCCTTGAGTTCGTCTCGATTATGAGAGTCCACTACAAGTGGCTTGTTGAGTCAATTCCAAGTTTGTTCGCTCCAAATCGCATCGTCGAGTAGTACAATGCAACCCGTTCTAATCAACTTTCTTAATTCACATCAGAATTAGGTGCAACTATTGTTTTGATACTGATCGTAGGAGTGCAAAATCACTAACAGAGAACAAATCAGAATTCATTTACACGAAAATCTAAATTTTTAGGGTTATCGTAATTTAAATATAGTGTACGTCGAGCAGTAAGATCACCCTGACTTTGTTGCGGGTCACTCGATGCTCTAGTAGACCGTTTGAATTAAACTGTCTCAGCCCGAGAGTGAGCCGAGCACGCAATCAGTCAAAAAGTGAGACAACTGGCAAGAAGACTTAACGTAGAAAATCCGAAAAGGGTGAAAAATCACGTGGCCGGATCAATGTCGACCAAATTTACTATATCCTTAGGTGTTACAAGTTGCAGAACGTAAAAGGGTGAAAGACCACAACTCGTTGCAAGGGGTGCAGAGAAGAATGAGAAAATGAGAGATTTCTAAGGATGAAGAAGATCTTCAAGAGCCTAAGAGAGATCTTCAAGTCACCTTCGAAGAAGATCTTCAAGTCACCTTCGAAAGAGATCTTCGAAGAGGAAAGAGATCTTCGAAGGCTGAAGGAGATCTTCGAAGTTGAAAGAGATCTTCGAAGGATTTTTCGAACACCGAAGGAGAACTCTGAAGGATCTTCGAAGGAGCTCTCTCGGGGGTTGAAGGCAAGGTGACTTCAAGTGAGGATTCTGGACTTCTTTTATAGCTTTGGACAGGGGTAGCCTGATAATTTTGTCGTTGGAACCATCGTAACCACTTGATAAGTGAATCATGATCGTCGATCGAGAGCACACGAATCGCCATTTTTTGGATATGACCGTCTCGCCCCCGTGGTAATTTGGACAGTTAGGGCAGCTTTGTTGACGGCGATGATGACAACGAATGAAACCTGCAATCTGGAGAGTTTAAGAGAGTTAAATGTCACACTCACCGTGAACGCGGAGATGTTCGGTGCGTGCCGCGAATGCGGGGGCGTTTGACGCCGCTGTGAACATTGCGACGTTCGGCGCGTGCTGCGAACGCACTCGGTGCGCGCCGTGAACACGAATCGCGCCAAAGAGGAGGCGTGACCCGAACCGCACTAAGGAAGGGCGGCCTTGGATGTGCCAAGGCCACCTTGGCCGCTCCTAAGGGGAGCGGCCTCGGCCCTGTCGAGAGGGTGCGGCCTGCCTCAGCCATACCGAGAAGGTACGACCCTGGCTGCACCTTGGGGTGCGGCCCTAGACGCACCCGCCACACCTATGGGTGCGGCTTTGGCCGCACCTTGGGAGGTGCGACCGGCACCGCACCATCTTGGTGCGGTGGGCGGCGCGCGGAGGACGCAGTGCCAACCGCCGCGTGGTGGTTTCGTGGTGGTGGTCGACCCGTGATGGTGGTTGCGCAGTCCCAAAGGATGATTTCGGGGGGCCTCCATTTCCTCCATTACGAGGGAGAAGTGCCCCCACTACCTCCACCATGAGCACTCCTCGTTGGTGGAGGATTTTTGCTAGGGGCACACCAGAATCCCTATAAATGAAAGAGGTACCCATCACTGGTGAAACCTGTCAATTGAACAAAACTAAATGCGTATTATGACCAAACATCTAAATAACACAAATCGTCGAGCAAAAAAAACCGCTTATATCTTGACTCAAAATTTGCACATATATCCAACGTTCGGGGCCACGTTTGGCACGGCAGAAATACCGCCGTGCCGATCTTGGATCCAAGCGGTCACGACCGCCCGCCCGTTTGGCTAGGGCTGTGGCCGCGCCGCTGGGATCCATTTGCGGCCAATCCGCGGCGGATTTGCCACGGATCGTGCCAATAGTCCAGGGGCAACGATTGCGATCGGGCGGCGGCGAAATTGCTCAGTACGTGGCATATCCGTCGTGCCAAACACGGCCTCGCGAGTTATCATACTATACAAGCATGTAAAATTTTCTCCAAAACTAAACACAGGAAAAATCACACTTGAGTTTGACCGGCGGTTTCATAACTATTGAGATGTCCGCCCCGCCTTGATGTCGGAGCCGGCGGCCAACGGTAGCTCTGCACCCGCCGGAGCAATTCCCGGGGACTGATACATGGGGCTGGGCATAGCCGTCGGATGTCTGATCAACCCTCTTGCGCCCACCACCTCGTACGCCTCACCAGGCACTGCTTGAATTGGGTACTCATAAGCCGCGGCCATTACCGGCGGCGGCCCGCCGACATAAACCGGAGCGCCGTGGATCGGATTACCGGGTACAGCTTGAAACTGCTGCGTGTAGCCAAACGGCCCCTGCCCACGGACGACCTGGTGAGCATATGGGAAAGACATCTGAGCCGGCTGGACCGGCAGGTTCCCACCAGGCATCAACGGTCCGGGTACGTAGTAAACCGGCCCCTGGTCGGCTACATAATGCCAAACCGGGTTGGGAGCGTAGCCGGTCTGCTGGTGGACCCGCGGTTCGATCTGGACATCACCGCCCGATTTGGTCTCGAGCGGCGGCAGATTGGTGATGGTTTTCTCGGAAAAGTAGAGATCCGCCGGAGCAGGGCGGGCCTGCGTGGCCGCGGTCGGTGTTTCGTCGGAGTTGTTGTCGAAGCCGAATAGGTAGTCCGGGACCTCGGAGATGATCGAAGAGACCTCAGAGCGGCCGCGGTCAAGAATTGATGGCGCGCCGGAGCCGTTTAGGGCGTCGAGAAACCAGTCCTCTGTTTTTGAGCCGCCGTCGAGGATGGAGCCGAAAGCTGCTGTTCCAGAGCTGGAGGCGGAGCCGACAGGGTCGGCGCCGGGGTGGAAGAGGAATAGGCGGAGGCGGGGGGTTCTCGAAGCGGAGACGCGATCGTATTCGTCCATCATGTTGTCGACGTCCTCATCGGATGTGAGGGAGACGAGGGAGTCGAGATCCTCGTTGGGGAGCTGGTACTTGATGGATATTTGGTCGGCGGAGACGGAGGAGCCGGCGATCATGGAAAGCTTGGAGAGTAGGATGGAGAAGGCAGCGGAGCGGGGTATGGCGATCATTCGGGTGTCGCCGCCGACGTAGCGAAGCTGCTGATCGTGGGGGCGAGGGAGGATGCGGCCGCCGAAGCTGCACATCAGCCTAACACGCTGGCCTCCTGCAGCACCGGCGGAAGATTCGTCGTGGTGCCAGCGGGACGGCGGCTGCAGGTTGTTGTCGGAACGAGGATTGCTGGCGTTGGAGTCGGCATCCATCTCAGAGGTCATCTTTAAAAATAATAAAAATAAGAAATTAAAATGTTTAAACAGAAAGCAATTATGTAGAAAACAAAATTAGGTTACAGCAAACTGCAAACATCAAAATGAACATTTTTATAGCGAAAAAAATATATATTATGCAAGTTGTCATTTAATTTAAGGATGTAATACAAAAATATTTTTAATATTCAACTTAAGCTTTATTTGGCGCGGCGGTGGCGGGCGAAACCGGCGGGAGGAATCGCGGCATTAGAACTAGAGGGAGGGAGCGGCGGTTCCTCCCGCGGCTTTTTACCATTTTCCTCAGGCGCGGCGGGTGGAGCCGCGGCAAACGCCGACACTGGGGCATTTGATTACTCGCCTTGCGGCGGCGTTTGCCGCAAACGTGGCCTCCAAACGCCGCCCCAAATGAACCCTTAATTAGTTGTCAGAATACAACAACACTCAGCCTTTATCCCACCTGTCGGCTATATGGATCATCAATCGTCATTGTGCCCTATCTTTAGTCATAATCTCACTAATGCCTAAGTGCATTGTGTCCTTCCTTATAGTTACATTTCGAGTACTTTTTTGGTCTACCCTCCCCCGTTTAACATGCATAGTAGCTAAACTCTCACAACGTCTTAATATGTGTCGGTAAGGATCTCATTTGTACGCGTACGAACCATCTTAATCAAGCTTCTCGCATCTTCTCCACAATTGGTGTCACTCGTCGGTGTAATTGTTAAATCCGCACAATTCCCCCTTCACTTATGGTTACCGGATGCCTTGGAAGGTTCCACTCCTATTTCAGCTCGTATACGCGCTACTACTATATATGGTAGCAACTTGTATTTTTCTTGTAGCTCGGCTTCTTCCCTTTTTCATAGTTATACCTTACATAATGAATATCATTTGTTTAATAGGTATAATAAAAGTGCATATAGTAGCTACTTTGGCTACATGCATTCCTAATTTTATTCATTCTCTTGTGCCCACACATCCACTTAAGTATTCTCATCTTTGCAACTCTCATTTTTTGCTGATGTACATAATTCACTGCTCAACACTCATAACTGCAGAGCATCGTTGATCTAATTGCAATACCCATAAAACTTGCCTTTAAGTTTTTTAATGGTACTTTAAGGTTGTCAAAATAATAATAATAAGTTCGATCTGTTGCGGTTTAATCGACGACCCCTTGAACCGGTCAGGAAAAAGACCGTCTTAGCCCGGGAGCGGTCGAGCGCGCACACAGTCACAGAAAATGAGGCAGTGGACAAGAAGGCTTTTTGATGTGGAAAACCCCGGAATGGGATGAAAAACCACGTTGCTGAGACGGTGTCGACCAAACTTCACTATTCGTTGTCGTTGTACAAGGCTTTGTAGAGAAGACAAGGGCGACAGACCGCTCCTCGTTACAACTTGAGGGGAGAGAGGGAGCGACGCGTAGGGTGACAGACCACCTCTCGCAAATCTTAAGTGTTTCCGGTGTCTTGAGTGTGACTTGATGATCTTCTTGTCTTTGAATGCTTTGCTCGCAGTGAACTCGCTGAGTTTGTGCAGAATGCGTTGGAGTGACGCGTGGAGCACGCTCGTCTTCTTGCGGAAGAAGGGGAGGCGCTCGAAGAATCTTCAAGACGCTTGGAGATCTTCAAAGGCGTCTTCGAGCGAGAAGGAAATCTCCAAGGGATTTCAGAGAGCAATGAGGAGAGTAGGGGAGATCCTGAGGAGAGAAGATGAAAAATGAGAGACCCCCTGGACCCAATTTATAGGTTCCAAGGGAAGTTATGGTGGTTATTTGCAGCCTATAACCACCAGATAATATTTAATATATTTTTATATTAAATATTAAATGCTTTTAAAGGTTAACCTCACATCCACTCCTGGTGGTTATGCGAGCGGTTACCTGCACACCGAACGGTGGAGATCACGCGGAGGGAAACGGGCGGTTAGGATCCAACCGACGCGTAACCAACCAGCGAGGGACCGGTCGGACGGCCGACGGAGGAGGCCGGCCGACGGAGGAGGCGGAGAAGGTCGGCCGACCCTCCCCTGTCGGCGAGGGGAAGGGCGGTCGGCCGCCTCCCCTCGAGGGGAGGGGCGGTCGGCCTCCGCCCCTCGAGGAGAGGGGTTGTCGGCCGCCGCCCCTCAAGGCGAGGGGCGGCCGGGCGCCGCCCCTCAAGGGGAGGGGCGGCCGGGCGCCGCCCCTCGAAGGGAGGGGCGGCCGGCCTCCGCCCCTCGAAGAGAGGGGCCGACGGCCTCCGCCCCTCTCGGGGAGGACCGGCCGGCCGCCGCCCCTCACGGGGAGGGGCGGCCTCTCAAAGGGAGGGGCGGCCGATAACCATCCCTCAAACGAAGGGCGGTCCGCCGCCGTCCCTCAAACGAGGGGCGGTCCGCCGCCGTCCCTTATGGGACGGGAGGGGCGGCCCGTTTCCGCCTCCTGCCGGGAGAGGCGACCGGTTAACGCTCCTCGGCCGCGAAGGGCGGCCGGCCGGGTACGGGGTAGGCCGATGGTGGTGCGAGCGGGGTGGTCGGCGATCGGGAAGAGGGTGATCGGGCGCGCGGATCGCGCGCGAGGTGGTTTCCACCATCGAGATAGTGGGTTGACTTTTGGTCAACACACTTCTCCATAACCCCCCACTAAGTTAGTGGGGGAGTGGGGATCCGGCTAACCGCAGCTCGGAATCCCTATTTAACATGACAGTATCACTTGCCCCCCAAAGCCCTCGAAGTCTAAGAGCTGGAGCGAAGGAGGGACGGGGGCTTTTAGCGCAAACCGTTCATGGCGATCATGGCGGAGTCGGGCGAAGTGACGTGAAATGAGGTAAGTGATGTCGATGGCGGTGAGAAGACACGATCGCACCCGAGCAGGGATACGCTTGCGCCCACGCGGGGGTGCGAGTGCTTGGGCATGGGATAGCGCGTGCAACCGAGAGCACGCGCGCGCCCGCGCGGGGAGGTGCTCGCGAGCCCGCGTGGGGCGGTGAGCGCGCGCCCGCGCGGGGAGGTGTGTGTGCGCCCGCGCGCGGGGAGGTGCGTGCTCCCGCCTGTGAGGGGTGTGCGCGTCCGCGCGTGGGGAGGTGCGCGCTCCCGCGCGCACGGTGGGGCGCCCGCGCGCGCCAGCGCATAGTGGGGTGCTCGCGAGCCCGCGTGTTGGGTGGTACATGCGCGCCCGAGAGCGTGGCGGTGTGCGCGTGAGTGCAGGACGGTGTGTGCGTGCCTCTGCGTTTTAACCGCGGATATTTGTCGGCGGTGTTGGAGTGTTCTTCTTTATCTTAACTTGTTGTCTTTGGTACCGAGGTGCTGCGCCCAGGGTAGGCCGATGTGATTACGGTTTTCACTTACTGTGGAGCAAGTGGAGGTTTGGAGGAGATGATACGGGATACCTGCCGATTTGGATTTAAAGATTTCGTGTATCGACGAAAGGGCGCAAAATCCACCGACAGGATGGATGACATTGCGTGAATCATCATTGAGATGCGGCTTCCGTCTTCCACCGTGCGAGGAGGTGATTGAAATTCTGAGATTCTGCGGTGTGTCGGTGTCGCAGTATACTCCCGTTGAGATGACTTGTATTATGGGCTTGATTGCCTTTCTCCGGGAGAATGGCTCGAGGTTTTCTCTATCCTGTTCAAGGATTGGTGTGCGGTGCGCGCCGATGGAGGCGGGCGTATCGAGGTTTATAGCAACAAGCGCTGACTCGAATTTGAAGATCGGTCTGACCGCCGTCATGGGAACACATTGTACGGGTATGTTAGGAATTCTTGGGCCGGACCTTCCGGAGTTGTGGAGGTCGCTTCCAGGACATTGTCGTCGCGTGGTAGGATGTGAGCGAGAGTTTACGCCGATGCTAGGATTTCACGATCCTCTCGCCTTGGCAGGACATTTGTTTCGCATTTCTTTATATGTGGAGGAGAAAAGGTTATTGTTGTGCGGGCTTTCAACCGATCCCGAGCGCGCTGCGGCGGTGCCTTTGGTGCGTGGGAGGAAAAGGAAACTGGTGTTTAAGATTGGTGGTTCAGATTCAGAGCCTCATCACTCTTGTTAGGCGGAGGGGCGTATTGACGAGGTGGCCCTGTGCGGCTCGAGAGTTGATGACGTTCCCACCGATCTTGACGTGGAAGTCCTCGACTCCATTGCCCCCCAGGTTCCTTCTACCCCCCAGGCTTCCAAGGATGTTTCTGTTCCGCCGCCGATCAGGGCAAGGCAAGTTTCTTCTTCCTTGAGGCTATGAACGATGCGGTAAGATTTGTGATTTTATCTTTATTCGTTGTTTTGCCTCATGATTAGCTTGATTTTCCATTCTTTTTTCAGATTAGAGTTCAGACCAGCATTGCTCTTACGTGGAACGACTGTTGTGTTGACCTGAAAGATAGTTATCTTGTTCTTCAGGAGGAGCTTCGTTATGCGCGGAGTTCCTTTTCTGACTTGAAGGGGAGATGAGATTGCGATGTGTCCCATTTTTGACAGATCGAGGATGGGTTGCGGGTGGAGCTGGAGGAGTCCCGTGCTGAAGTCCGGAAGGAGAAGTCCCTTGTGGAGGGTTCGGCTGGATTGTTTGAGGATTCACGAGTTGTGGCAGCCCGTATGGAGGCTGAGTTGGTGTCTTTAAAGACGGAGTTGGAGCACCTCTCTTCGCAGGAGCGGGCTGCTGAGCTGAAGGTTGTTGGTCTTGCTGAGTACAAGGCCTCCATAGATTATATGAGGGATTGTTCTCTGATCTCGGAGGAGGTTCGTGAGGAAATCTGGAGTAAAGAGGTAGAGCTCCAACTTGAGGATGAGCGCGAGGTGGCTTTCATGCATGGGGTGGGGAAGGCCCTTCGCTTGGTTGTGCGGACTCGAGGCTGTAATGTGTCCGGATTGGGTGCTGGAGATCTTTCCAAAGACGAGCATTCTTCTTCCGATGCCGAGGAGTAGCTTCCCCTTTATTTTGTAGGCATTTCCGTTTTGGTTGTATTTTGCATATGTGATGATGTTTTTTTGTTTGGGTAATGTCATTTGCTGACTGTATGGCCGTTTGGTGGATTGTGTTGCTTGTATGACTGTTCCAGCTTTAAACTCTTGTAATGGTAAAATTTCTGTGGTGTTTGGGCCGCCATTTTGCGCGGCAAATTATGCTCTGTCTTTTGGCATCGGGTGTTTAGAGGATGAGACCCGGGTGGCGCTGAAACCCACTACGTGGGCGAATGACGAATGATTCGAGACGAGTAGTGAGAGGTTCGCGTTACCGACCTGAGGGATGTCGTTAATAGTAGCGGGGAAGGGAAGACGCTTCGAACCGTTTGCGAGCACGAGGGGGGCAGGCCCTGACGACGCAATTTAGAGGACGAGACCCAGATGATGTTGGAACCTACTACGTAAGCGAATGACGAACGATTCAAGCCGAGTAGTGAGAGGTTCGTGTTACCGACCTGGGGGATGTCGTTGATAGTAGTGGTGAAGGGCAGAAGCTTCGAACCATTTGCGAGCGTGAGGGGGGTAGGCCCTTGCGATGCGATTTAGAGGATGAGACCTAGATGGTGTTGAAACCTACTACATGGGCGAATGACGAACGATTCGAGCCTAGTAGTGAGAGGTTTGCGTTACCGACTTGGGGGATGTCGTTGATAGTAGTGGTGAAGGGCAGACGCTTCGAACCGTTTGCGAGTGCGAGGGGGCAGGCCCTGACGACGCGATTTAGAGCACGAGACCCAGATGGTGTCAGAATCTACTACGTGGGCAAATGATGAACGATTCAAGCAGAGTAGTAAGAGGTTCGCGTTACTGACCTGGGGGATGTCGTTGATGTTCTGGTCAGCTCCTTGTCCAGGATTCATCTGTTGTAGGTAGCAAGCGCGTGTTGCCTCTTGGTTTCCGCAGACAACTCTGACTCCTCCTGGGGTAACAAACTTCATCGCGAGGTGCGGGATGGAAGGGATCGCTCTGAATATTACTTGTTGTGGTCGACCGAAAATCGCGTTGTAAGGCAATTCAGACTCGATCACTGCGAACTGTACGTCGTGGGTGGCCCGCTTCGGGAAATCTCCTAGGGTGACGGGTAGAGTGATGGTTCCTCTGACTGGGACAGGGTTGCCGTTGAAACCGTAGATCGGGCCGGAGGCTGGTTGGAGACTTTCTGGTTGAATCTTAATGCTGAGGAAAGTGGGCATGAACATGATGTTAACAGAGCTGCCATTGTCTACCAATATTCATTTGACGCGGAAGCAGGGGTTGCCGATCTCTGCGTTGATGACTAATGGATCTTGGTGCAGAATGAGCAGTTCATTTAAATCTTCATCCCCGAAGTTGATCGTCTCTATTGGCTGGGTGATGGAATTGACGGTGGGGAGATGAATACCAGAGATGGTTTCTACTACCCCAACCACTTCCCTGGCTCATGGTGCGCCCTGGCGAGTCGTCGGCTGCTCTCTTCTTCCATTTGCTAGCTGATTTCGTGTCTGGTCCTGCAAGAACCTTCCGAGGATACCTTGTCAGATGAGACGTTCTATCTCATCTTTGAGTTTAATGCACTCCTCGGTGGCATGTCCTGCGCCTCGGTGAAATTCACAGTATTTTGATTGATCTCTCCTACCCTGGGCGAGATCTCTTGGCCTTTGTAGTGCTTGGTTGTCCTATATTGCGTAAAACACGTTCATATGGGAGGTATCGAGTGGTGCGTACTCTTGGTAGGTTCGAGGGGCCTATTACTGGGACGATCTTGCTGACGTACGTTCCCTTGGCGCTCCTCCTGCCGCTTCGGGGTTGGCTCTTCTCTCTTCCTCTTTACCATTCCTTCAAACTGTCGGTGGTGGGCTTCGATCGCTTCGTCCGCTGCGATTTGTGCCTCGACTTTATGCACCAGATCGGGATAGCTAGGGACTATCTCCCTCATTAAGGCGGAATAGAATCCACTTGGATGGAGCCCTCCAAGGAATACTCCTTAAAGGAGCTCAGGGTCTACTCCAGGGATTTGACGAGCCTCAGTAGTGAACCGACGGAAGAACTCCTTAAGGGTTTCCCCTTCACTTTGTCTGATTCCCGAAAGATGGGAGGGGTCTTTTATAACTATTCGGTGATTCACGATGAACTGATCTAGGAACAGCTGCGTCAGCTCGGTAAAGTTCTTAATAGTTCCACTTCGGATAGAATGAATTCAAGTTCTTGCCTGACCCTTCAGAGTAGCTGGAAACACTTGGCAGAGTAGTTGATCGGGGGCGCTATAAATCCGAAGGATGGTGGAGAAGTGATTCACGTGTTCTAGGGGATCATCGGTCCCGTCGTAGTATTCCATGCTTGGAAGTTTGAATCCTCCTGGGATCGGGTGTGCCAGGACTTCAGGTGCCAACGGGGACCCGTTGCAGAGAGGGCGGTGGATACGTGCTGCCTGGCGGGCAACCTGGTCATATTCTTCTACTATCAACTCTCTGACTTTGTCTCGAGTTAACCTTCTAGGGAGGTTCTCGGGGATGCCTGCCCTCTGGTGATGATACTGGGGACCGGCTTCGGCTGGCCTGATCGGACAGGCGGAGTGTGTAGTACTTGCTGCTGAGAACTCAAAGTCCTCTCCCTGGTTGTCTTCTTGGGCTTGATGCAGAGGCAGAGGAGGCGCGCATTGATCGATGCAGGGGGGGCTCGACAGGTGCCCTAGCTGTTCCAAGGTTCCTCAAGAGGTTCAGCATTTCAACTTGTTGTTCCTTTATTTGGACCATTCGTCCTGTCAATGCGTTGGTCGGCGCGATCACCGTCTCCTCCAAGCGTTGTGCGTTGATGAGGGAATGGGAAGGACCGGGATCGGCATGTCCCTCACGGACAGAGCCTTGAGTGGTGCGGGTGCTTCTTGCCATATCTCTAGTCACGAGTATCGCTGAGTGGAGGATACTGTCTTCCGAATCAATTAGAGCTTTGGGAACTGTGTTCCCATAGACGACGCCAAACTGTTGCGGTCTACTCGGTGGCCCCTTGAACCGGTCAGGAAAAAGACCGCCTTAGCGAAGGCTTTTTGACGTGGAAAACCCTGAAAAGGGATGAAAAACCACGTGACCGAGACGGTGCCGATCAAACTTCACTATTCGTGTTGTTGTACAAGACATTGTAGAGAAGGCAACAGACCGCACCTCGTTACAACTTGGCGGAGAGAGGGAGTGACGCGTAGGGTGATAGGCCACCTCTCACAAATCTTAAGTGGTTCCCGTGTCTTGGGGGTGACTTGATGATCTTCTTGTCTTTGGATGCTTTGCTCGCGGTGAACTCGCTGAGTTTGTGCAGAATGCGTTGGAGTGACGTGCAGAGCACGCTCGTATTCTTGCGGAAGAAGGGGAGGCGCTCGAAGAATCTTCAAGGTGCTTGGAGATCTTCAAAGGCATCTTTGAGCGAGGAGGAAATCTCCAAGGGATTCCAGAGAGCTCTGAGGAGAGTAGAGGGAGATTCTGAGGAGGAAGATGAAAAATGAGAGACTCTCTGGGTCATATTTATAGGTTTCAGGGGAAATTATGGTGGTTACGTGGTTATTTGCAGCTCGTACCCACAAGATAATATTTAATATATTTTTATATTAAATATTAAATGCTTTTAAAGGATAACCGCACCTCCACTCTGGGTGGTTGCGCGGGCGGTTACCTGCACACCGAACGGTAGAGATCGCGCGGAAGGAAACAGGAGGTTAGGATCCAACCGCCGCGTAACCAATCGGCGAGGGACCGGCCAACGGAGGAGGCAGAGAAGGCCGGTCGACCCTGCCCCATCGGCGAGGGGAAGGGCAGTCGGCCGCCTCCCCTCGAAAGGAGGGGCGGCCGCCCCCCCCCCCCCCCCCCCCCCTCGAAGGGAGAGGCGGGTGGTCGCCTCTCCCCGCGGGGAGGGGCGGTCTGCCTCCGCCCTCAAAGGGAGGGCGGACGGACACCGCCCCTCAAAGGAGGGGCGGTCCGTCGTCGTCCCTTGTGGGAAGGGAGGGGTGGCCCGTCGCCGCCTCCTGCCGGGAGAGGTGATCGGTTGACGCTCCTCGACCACGAAGGGGCCGCCCCTCCCGTCCCTCACGAGGAGGGGCGGCCTGCCTCCGCCCCTCAAAGGGAGGGGAGGCCGGCCACCACCCCTCAAAGAAGGGGCGGTCCGCCGCCGTCCATTATGGGACGGGAGGGGCGGCCTGTCGGGTACAGGGTCGGCCGGTGATGGTGCGAGCGGGGTGGTTGGCGATCGGGAAGACCCACTTCTCCATAACCCCCCACTAAGTTAGTGGAGGAGTGGGGATTCCGGCTAACCGCAGCCCGAAATCCCTATTTAACGTGACCGTATCAAGTTCTTTTTTTTTTCTTCTAAATCTATAATTAATATTTAACTTTAGATGATGGTAATAAATTTTCTTTTTCTTGAGAGCTTGATGAACCAACTTGCATGAATAGTTAGATTAATGAAGATAAATAAAAATACAAATATTAAAGATAAGTATGACGACAATCAAGAATTAAAACCTACATATAAAAGAGACATGCATTATTTAAATGATTACATGAATGTTTAATGGATGCAATCATTTTCATAAGGAGAGATAGAGCTCTCACTATAAGGTAGTATTTATCATTTTTCTCTCTTCCTTATAATGAATTTTGCCCAATGAAACAAATTTGTGAAGATCACTCTTTTGAGTATAGCGGCCCACTGGATATACTACCCTTTTTTGAAGCATGAAATATCCGCAATGTCACTTCGCCTCTCTTCACATTCTATCGTGCTCTATTAGCATCGATGGATGTCCCAAAAATCAAAGTGGTAGGATTGGACCAATAAGACTGGGACCTCAATCGGCTCGATAATATGATTCCAACGGGCTCAATTTTGCGTGATTTCATCTTATCCTCTCCCCTATGGCTTTCAAATATCTTTCCATTCTAAAGATTAATGATGATCAAGTGCAAACATCATTGTATGTTTATCATATTCCCCGAATGCTTTACTATATGAAACTTCAAAAGAGGGGAGTTTTCTCGTCTTGTGCTATCTGATGCCTATGTGTTTTGCTCTTGTATTATGCACTTGATTCTTCTCAAGATTACAAATTGACTATTTCAATGAATACTAAGCTCATTGATCAAACATAATTGTTAAGCAACTTCCTTCGCAACCTCCTCTGCATCGACATACACCTCTAAAATTGAGGATGCAATAATGCTTCAATGTAGAATTTTAACTGATCTGCCCTCCAACATGTACAAATACATGTAATTTACCTCTGCCCTTCAAGGTCACCAACGTAGTTCGATTATAGCTACGAACAATCTCTATGTTGCTATGTTGCAAAATTCATGCATCAACTATCTCTCTCATGTAGCGTAAAATTCACGAGAGTGTCTCCTAGTCACACTTGTAAGATATCTAATCATAATTAGCTAATAACAACACTATCAACATATGAAATGGTTGATGTTACGCATATTGACTCATATATAACATGCCTTATTGCATTAACTTTGTTACGGTCCACACAAAGTTTCATTTTTGAACAGGTCGTCACCTCAACTCATCTCCGCACATGGAGCACGGTCGTACATGTGCGACGGGTTGTTGAGGTGAGGTCTTGAACTCGCGACATCCTAGATAGAGGGACTTAGCGTCGGTCTCCATCAACAACTGAGTTGCAGCTCAACTGGTGATGGAGGATTAAAATTTAGCGATAAAAATAAACAATGAGTCCGGGGCTAAGACTAATTTGAGGACTAAAATTAGAGATAAAAATAAACAATAAAAAAATCCAAGAGAAGAAGAGAAACTCTCCTAAGAGTCTCTCTTCCTCCCTCCGTCCCTAACTAGCGAAATTTCTAGGTCCGGGGCTAAGATGGTTCGGGATCAATGTCTAACCACCACATAACCCAGCTAAGGCCCACGCATAAAGATGTATGTCAGGTTACTGTTCGCACACCCCAGATGTTCCGCCATAATGCGAAAAGGGCATTTGAGTTGTCTCAGACCCAGAAAAACTTAGGTCCGGGACCCGGACCTAGAAAAAGCTTGGGTCCGGGATCCGGACCCAAAAATCTCTCCCCTAACTAAGGTTTAAGAGACTTTGGAAAAGCTTTTCACCTTCTACCCTCTCTCATGTAAAATTGAACGGCTCAAATGATTTTGATGATCTTATATGATGATCTTGGAATCATTTAAAGAACTTTCTATAATCTAATATATATACAAACACTTTCTCTGCTTAATCAACAACATAAAAAAGCATTTTTTTACAACAAAATAATGAAGGAATTTAAAAGTATTTCGTGCGGAGTTCGTTAACAGGGAAGAAAACCAAATCTAAATAGAGAAAACAGAGCCTGTGACTGGAAGCAGAGCTCACAGTACCAATATACTTCCCGCCGATATTAAAAACAAAATCACAGCCGCCTCCATCGAAGAAGATGAATCACACAATTCATTCATCAAAACAAGACGAAAACTACTAATCACTAATCTGTTTTAACTCCTGCAATTCCTAAAATCAACTGCAGTAATTAAGAAGACAACACCCAAATTTAATAAAAGAAGAAGAAAAATCCCAATACATGGGAAAGAAGAACGTATAACTCTGCTCCACAGAAAAATGATTTAATTAATTCTACTTACATGATAATTAAGCCGGGCACCCCTGTTTCTCTCTCTGGTTCAAACGAAGATTGAGAGAGAGAGAGAGAGAGAGAGAGAGAGAGAGAGAGTAATATGGACTCTTCGGCGGGGGAGATTAAAGGCCATAAAAAGCTGGGCTGGACAGCGGCTGCCTGACGCGATTCTGGGCCCACTAATCTTAAAAAATCCCGCGGCTGATTTGTCTGAAGTAACGTTTCCCCCTTTCTCGTGGGGCGGCGGATGTTTCCAAAATTAAAAATCATAATCTATATTTTAATTACAAAATCGAAAATCGAATCGGAATCGGATCGAGCGGAATGGTTCGGGTCGATTTCAAATAGGTTCGGTTTGATTCGGATAATACAAGAACCGAATTTTTTTTATAAATATATTTATTTTAGTCAACGATTATAGTCGTAGGGCTTAATGCATGAAAATGATTGAGAATATAGTCGTATGACTAAAGAAAGTGATTTTTGAACTCGTGTGGTTGTATGAGTTCAATGTTATAGAGAGCTATGATTCAATTATTTTGAAACATTGATAGTTGTATGACAAAGAATTATGAGTTGTAAGAGTTTCTTTTAAATTATTTTGATGCATTAGTAGAACCGAGAACCAAACCGGAATCGAACCGAAGTGAATTCTTCGGATCCGATTTTATACATTAGGACCGTGGGTCGGTTCTGGTTCCAAGAATTTAGAATCAGACCTATATAAAACCGATCCGAGTTGCACCTCTAATTTTAAGGGATCCTGAATCTCTTCGTTTGAACTTCAAATGGAGGTTCGTTTCATGATCTGGATGCATTCTCTCATTTGATCTAATGGTGTAGAATTTTTTTATTAAAAGAAAAATAAAATAGGATGAGATTAGTGAATTTGTCGGATCAGTCATAAATAGATCTAGACCGTGAATTGAATACTGTTTATTTCACTTGAAATGGAGAGTGTTGAGGCCAGAAAAATCCCTACTGCAAATATTCTGATCAATGCAGCCTAAAGTTACTAGTCTAGCGGTCCAACTTGGCGACTTGATGAGCAAGGACAAAGAGACTAAGGGAACAACAACATGACGTCATACACAGCAGCAGGGAGGTCCCAACACGTACCCGAAAGCTCAAAAAAGACTTCCCCTCCACAACTAAAGATGACTGCGGCAGTGTACAAGGAAAGCATCAACTGGCGAGTATCTAGAATGGTAGCCAAGGGGGACGATGATTGAGATCTCATGGTCCAATTCTTCCAAAATGGGTTCTGAAAGCTTAGCCAATGTGTAATTCCTGGTACCCCGGGAGTCATATTTATAGGAAAATCAAAGGGGAGAGGGGGTCTTATTTATAGCACAGCTCTACCTGTCGACTATGCGACATTGATGAGATCTCACCTAGCTTCAGCGAGCATCTCCTATGGTCGCCCATCTGACGAGTATGATGGGTTGCTCGCACATGCTCGCCCAAACTCGCTCAGGCCTTCTACGACTACTGCTGGCTGAGTTGATCATGATCTTTGGCTTTTGGCTCCTCCTTTAACCTTTAACTTTGACTTTTGTTTATGTGGCTTGAATCGCGTCCTACCCTCAAAGAATATGAGTTGTACAGAGAGGATCTTAATTTCTCTATTTGGGACCCTAAATAGAGGCCCATTTCATAGCGAGGATTGATTCCCACTTTATTTAAAGGTATATAATTTTTTATTAAAGAAAAAAAATATAAAATAATGGAATTAGTGAATCTGTCGGATTAACCGTGAATTAATCTGAACCGCGAAATAAATACTATCCATTTAAACTCAAATTAAAGAATCCTGTTACTATTTTAAGAGGCCGGTGAAATATGACAATGTAATGTATATATTTATTTAATATTGACATGAATATTTTGTCTTACAATAATACAATTCGTTGAAATCAATAATGTAGGTTATTTAATAATTAAGTTTTAAATTATTAAAAGTATGACTCTCTATAAAATATTTGCACGAATCAAGGGATCCATTGGTGGATTCAACCCTAAATTCTGTTTGGCGAAAGCTATATATCAGTATCAATAATAGAAGTTCGGATGCAATATACCAACTAAATTTGGTCTGTGAATAGCCAAATTTGGTCCACGGATAGCCAAATTTGGTCCGCGGATAACCATCTTTGATTTCCGAATAGCCAAATTTTGATCTGTTTATAACAAATCGCAAAAAAGAGGGTGCCGGTGTCCCTTTGGCCCCCTTATGGATCCACCCCCAGAGACGAAGGCATGCCAAACAAGAAGCTATCTCTGGTGAGAAAGATAAAAAAAACTACAAAATAGCAGTGCCCATCGTCTTCTCCCGCCTTACCAAATATAGTATCAGACACATAGGTAATATGCTATTTAGGGAGAAACTTGTAGATACTCGATAGATGCCATTTTCACACATTGGACGAACTCCGCGAAAAAAGAGAAGCCATATGAACCGATTTCCATGCTCTATCTTATGAACAGAATTTTCAAACAGTATGCAACTTATTCATCACCGCTTTTCAATCAGCTCTATTCTATAAGCTCAATTAGATCATCAATTTTTTTATCAGCATCAGCTGAGCCAAACAGAACATTTGTTTTCCATGCTCTATCTTTTTCTCCCACTCTTAATTTTAATCGATTTCATCCTAATTGATATGTTACAAATTCAAGTACGGACTTGAAGCTTAGAATAAGTTAAGACAAATAATTTTTTTTAATCCTTGTCATTTTGATTTTTTATTTAGTATTTAAGAGAGAACAAATTTAAGAATGAAAAAAAGTACATAGAAAATGAAAATAGTTTTTAAAAAAATTAATATAGCGCCTAAGCAAACACAACATATTAAATTAGCAAGTGAAGTCATGTTTTGGAGACTAACAAAGAAGGGGACTAAAAAATTATCACAGTGATGCATGAAAATACATGTTGATGCTTTGAGAATATAGTATAGCTTCTTAGGTGGCCGTCAGTATAACAAAAATATTTATATATTGTATTTGATGGGCTCAAATTCATTAATTAGGGGATCCCTGCGTATGAAAGGTCGACAATCAAGGAAACACCATATTCGGCGAATTCTCCCCGCAAGGAAAGTCCGCCCCGCAAGCACGATCGGTGCACCGGATCGCACGCGCATGCCGCAATCCCCGCGCGACCCCTCACGCTCCCGGCCGACCGCGCAAGAGCCGCCGTGCAAGGGCCGGCCGCGCAAGGGCCGACCGCCCGGCACCGACCACCCTAGGCCGCCGCCAAGGCCTAGGGGCCGACCTCTCTAGGCCACCGCCCCGGCCTAGGGGCCAACCGCCCTAGGCCGCCACCCCGGCCTAGGGGTCGGTCGCCCTAGGCCGTGGACTCTCGGGGCGCCGCCGCTCAAGGCCGCACCGGCGGCGGCCTTGGGCGCGGCCTCCCAAGGCCGCGACCGCCAAGGGGGCCGCCGCCCAAGCTCGCGCCGGCCTTGGGCGAGGCCGCCCTTGGCCGCGACCGCCAAGGGGGCCGCCGCCCAAGGTCGCGCCGGCCTTGGGCGAGGCCGCCCTTGGCCGCGGCCGCCGCCCTAGGCCGGGCTGACCGCTCTACGTCCCGTCCGCCGTCTTGGCCGGTGGCCGCGCGCCGTCTCCTCCTTCCGACTGTGTCCGTTTAGGGTTTGGGGGTAGGGCCATCTTTTCCGGGAATTTGGCAAACCGCGTGGTAGGATCCGGGCGATCCTATTGGTTGGTTCGATAATTAACGGACCGCCCCCTCAAAAGCATATAAATAGACTCCATTATTCTCTCATTTACACACTTTTTGGGTGGAGTAAGAATCTCTCCTTTCTCTCTCTCTCTCTCCTAATTCCTCTCCCTCTCTCTTTGGAGATTGGAGACTGATCAGATTCACTATCAGCAGACTGCTTGGAGGCTCGGAGCTCGCTATCAGCAAACCTCTTGGAGGCATGGAACTTGCTATGAGCAGACCGCTTGGAGGCTTGGAACTTGCTATCAGCAGACCGCTTGGAGGCTTGGAACTTGTTATCAGCAGACCGCTTGGAGGCTTGGAAGTTGTTATCAACAGACCGCTTGGAGGCTTGAAACTTGCTATCAGCAGACCGCTTGAAGGCTTGGAACTTGCTATCAGTAGACCGTTTGGAGGCTTGGAATTTCCTATCAGCAGACCGTTTGGAGGCTTGGAACTTGCTATTGGCAGACCAATCAAGGAGCCGAAGGCCCCGCAGTGGTATGGACGAAGCTTGGACCCGGGGGGCAAACCTGCATTGGAGCAAGACAACTGACTCTCTCTCTCACCTCTGTCATTGTAACGAGGCGCGGCATATCGCCCTCGCTCTCTCAAGAACGAATCTATAGAAGAACTCAAAGCATAGTGAAGGTTAGACCGGCACAGCTCTGACCGCGTGGTTTTTCACCCCGATTGCGGGTTTTCTAGGTCATCAGCTCTTGGACTGGGTCTTCTCAGGAGACCCATTTATCTGTTTGCACGTTCGGACGCTAGCGGGCTAAAGCAGTCGAATTGCCCGATCTACCGGAGGCCCCGAGCGATCCGCATCAGTAGTAATATTAACATGTTTTTTATTACAAAAAAAGTGATAGTTTGAATTGAAACAAATGACAATAATTACAATATCTTTCTAAACTATGCCGTTTTTGGAAGTATTTCATGATAATTTTATTGTTGACTATAAAATATACTTTTCAATATACGAGTGACAGACACGTGGCTTCGCCCCTACGACCAACCGCAACAGTACCTCAATTTTTGTAGTGCACGGGAGCCCCTGATGCGGGCCCCTGTGCCCCGCATGACATTATCCGGCCACAATATTGTCCCGACGCGGCGGCGCTCCAGTCGCTCGCAAACCCCTTAGTGTTACTTCGCTCGTCGCTCATTTTGCGATGTGCACGGGAGTTTGCGAGCAGCGGGGAGAATACATTTTTTTTTGTGGTAGAAGATTCTGTCTATATTAGCGCACATTTTTTAAAATAAAAAAAAATCACATAAATTTTAAAAAATAATTTTTTTTAATAAAGAGGGGTAACATAGGAAAGCAAATGTCTAACAAAGGATGTTTTCCCTTTTAATATAGTATAGATGTTACCAAGCAAACACCACTAGAAAATTGTGCGTTTGCATACGATGGCAAAAAAAACTTTTCAATTGCATTGCCACGGTTTTGGAGTAAAGAGACACATACTTTTTTGCTTGAAGAGTCTCCTAAATTGCTTTTTTCAGAGTACAAGGCGGGAAAACAAACACGCTGTGCGTTTGCTCCTACTAGCAGCTGCAAAATGCCGCTTTCCCTCCATCTCCAACCCGGCCACCTCACCTCCGGTCGCAACCCGGGATTCATTCTCTACCTCGCCAGAGCGCAGCCGCCGCCCCACAAAATGCTATGGTTACGAACCATGTAGACTTTTTTATGTTCTAATTCTTCTTTGATGATAACAAACACTTTTCTTGCACTAATATATATTTAAATGTGAGTGTAGTTTTCCTCGTGATCAATTGTGTTTCAATATAATTGATGGAACACAGTCAAAGTTGATCATGCTAAGGTGACATGCATCACACTAAAGGTCTGTTTGACACGGTGGTGGCGGTCATGAATGCTATGGTTACGAACCGTGTCACAAAAAGAACTTCATCCATTTTTATGTTCAAAATTAGTTTTTTTCTTTCTTGATGACGGTCATAGTAGTTGTCACTTCAAGCACATATTTCATAACAGTGACTTTTTTGTTCAAAATCATCCGAGCCCAAATGGCAAATTTTTTGGTCCGTGATTCGGATTGGAAAAACCGTCCGCGAATAAATAGCGATGGGCCCCACTGCATTTTTCGTTTCGATTTTCCCTTCCCTCCATTTCTTTCTTCGTTCTCCCTCCTTATCGCCCAGGTTGCTTCGCCGACGTTAAATCTGCTGCATAATCTGTACATCAATGTCGACCTCCTCGCAATTTTTCTCGAAGCAGACCTCCTCGCAGCCCGACCTCCTCGAAGACGCCCTACTCGAAGCGTAGATCTCCTCGAAGCTGCCCTTCTGGAATCCCGACCTCCTCGAAGCCTAGATTTTCGAAGTCTCCAGCATGTTCAAATTTGAAGCTTCTTCCGACGACACTCCCACTGTTAAAGCTTCTGACGACACTCCCACTGTTAAAGTATACTTTCTTTTTTTGTGTCTCGATGTTGTTTTCTCTTCTTTGTTTCTGCTAAAACTAACTACATTTCGGCTGATTTGTAGAGTTAGGGTATACTGTGAAATTTCCTGAGCACCTCTTCAAAAAATTGTGTTTTATGATTAGCTCTTCTTTGAGTTATCTATTTTAGTTTTGTTCAACTAAAATCCGACCGGAGTTTGTATAGTATTTAGAACAACATGACTCTTTTACGGTCTGTTTGACAAACAGTATCTGAAACAACACGATGTTTACCTCTCACCACCGAATACTGAACAATAGGGAAGAATCACATCATCTCACCTCTTAACGGGAAGTCTAGGCACACCTCGCCGACGAATGTCGAGCAAGGAGATATCATCATCTCCATCATCAAAATCATAGTACATAAACAGCCATGCAAAATGCAATCAAATGCAATCATTAGTAACCATATCTAGTCTCTTCACGACTAATGAACGACATCATGTTCTACCCAAACGGTGGTATCCTCTACTTCTCTTGCTAATAGTTACAACACGCAGTTCAGTTCGGAGTCATTCTACGGTACACAATCTAGAGATGCCTATATACATCGTCACATCATCATCACTGATCGGGCCTATGACCACGGGCAGGCATCGCACATCACTTAATGTAATTATTCACAGGCTAGTGATGATGTTTTATTTCCTACTATGCACTCAGATGAGGAAGCATATCAGATGTACAAAGAATATGCACACAAACTCGGATTTAGTGTGCGCAAAGAACATATCGTATATTGGACACATACTCGGATTGTGAAGGCGAGAGAATTTTCATGTGCAAAAGCTGGGTTCAAGCGATCAAATCCAGTGAAAGATGCAGAGAAGAAATTCCGCAAACTTGATACTCGTACTGGTTGCTTAGCTTGCCTGCATTTTAGGGCTGATAAAGATGGAAAAAATTGGGAGGTGATAAGGTTCGTAGAGGAACACAATCATCCGCTTGCTCCAGAGAATGATAGTCATTTGTTGAGATCTCATCGTAACATATCTGACGTTCAAGGTAGCATATTGAAGAATATGTCTAGTGCTGGGATCAGAACAGTTGACGCTTATAATTTTATAGCTGATGAAGTTGGCGGATTTGAGAACATCGGGTTTTGTAAAATAGATGCTTATAATTATGTTCACCGTGAAAGAAGGGAATTGATAGAAAGCGGTGACGCCACGAGTTTGTTGAAAAAATTTCAGGAAAGGCAAATGGCAGATAGCATATTCTCGTACGATGTACAGACAGACGAGTTTGGCCACCTTAAAAGTTTTTGTTGGATGGACGGACATAGTAAGATTGACTACGATTCATTTAACGATGTTATTACGTTTGATACCACGTACCGAATGAACAAATATAACTTGGCTTGTGCTCCATTCATAGCCATAAACCATCATTGGCAAAATGTATTTGTAGGCGGAGCGTTCGTTGCAGAAGAGACCATCGAATCCTTTTGCTGGGTGTTTGAAACTTGTTTGAGATTTACTGGTGGGAAACAGCCAAGCACTATGTTTACAGATCAAGATCAGGCAATGGCCGTTGTGATTGTGAGAGTTTTCAGTAGTACTCGACACCGCCTATGTCAGTGGCACATTTCCAAGAAAGCACCTTCAAAGGTGTCAACCTTCAACAACGACAGAAATAATAGAGCTTTATTTTATCAATGCATGAGCAAATGCGACAATGAGGCTGAGTTTGATTTCAACTGGAGTACAATGATTATAAGAGGTCAGTTGGAGGACAATAGATGGTTGTCTGATCTATACAAAGTTAGAAATAAATGGTCCACAACATTTAATAATGACATTCTGGATTTAGGAATTCTATCTACTCAAAGAAGTGAATCGGCTAACAGTGTGTTACATGGTTGTACAAAACTAACAAGTTCTCTTGTTGAGTGTTTTAGTGGGATGGAGAAGATGATTTCATCTTGGAGGAGATCCGAACATGATGAGGATTTCAAGTGTAAGCAAAGTTTTATCACTTTAAAATCTCAAAATTGTCTCATCCTAAAACAAGCGTCGAAGGTGTACACAAGAAAAATATTTTCTATTTTCGAACAAATTTTTATTAATGGGCAGTTAGTGTGAGCATCAACGAAGAAGTTAAATATGATGACCATGTGTTATGCATCACAAGACACTGTGATTTAGCCATGGACGAAGACAAACAATGATTAGTTAAAGTTAATTGTAACGCATACGATGCGATGTGCTCTTGCAAGGGTTTTGAAACAAAAGGAATTTTGTGTAAACACATATTAAAAGTATACATTTCCAAGAATGTAAGACAAATTAATTGTAAATACATTCTAAAGAGATTTACACTAACTGCCAACAAAGATTTATACCTCTCAAGGGCTACATGCCTGAAGGAGAACCAATCCAGCCTGGTGTTTAGAAACCATCTTATGAGGTTCACGTACGAGTTAGCTCAACTAGTAGATAATTGTCAACCAGCCCGACAACATGTTCTTACCGCCATGAATGAATTGAGGAGAAGTGCAGAAGAAATAGTAGACTATGAGGGGGGCTTGAAGACACAAACTGCAGAAGGAAATTTTCAGGAAACAGACTTGTTAAGGGATCCAAGGGCAGAACGTCGTAAAGGTTTGTCAAAAGTCAGGTTGAAGAGCTTTTTTGAAAAACCATCAAAGAAACAAAGTAAGCTTCCTCTGCATTATTAGATAAATTCATTTTCTATGATTGCTTATTCAATTAAGTACATTAATTCCGTGTGCATATCATACAGGGCAGAGGAAACAGGCCCCTAAGGTAAAGACGTAGTTTGAAGATCGTAAGGAGTTCGACTTCATGGGAAGTGCCAACTTTGAAACAGACACTTCCAAATTGCCTGGCAATATATTCAGTGGATTAAATGATGAAGTTTCTCCGTCAGTTCCGTTTAATTTTTGTAGTGTCCCTGATGTGCTACGTTGGTGATCAACTTTTCTAATAGTTTCTGTATTGTCAATCATTGTAATTTTGCATTTGTGTTGGATATGCATTAGTAATTAACATTATATTAGAATTACGTAATTCTGTTTTTTCTGTTATCATATCAGATTACGGTCGGATTAATAGATCTGATCAAACAAATAAGGTCAGATTACGATCTGAGTTTTACACTGCACAGGGCATATTTTAAACAACACGCAACCTCCTATCACATACGAACAGGACCATCAATTAGTGCAGCTCGTCTACAACAACACGTGGTTGTTCTTGTTGCTCGCAAATAGATGGAGTGGAATTTCTAAAATTAATCATAGCAGACTCAAAACATCACAGTTCAGAAACAGAGATTTCTAAAATTAACAAAAAATAAAAAAAATTGTAAGAAAACACTAAAACGGTAGCATCCATTCCAAAAATATTGCATATTGATCTGTCAATAACTTGTTTAGAGGCAAAATCTCAGATCCTGCAAAGAATCAGTGCCTGCCAGTTCCTCATCACTTATGCTGACTTCCTTGTAAGCACCCACAGACTCGGCTAGCTGAGCTGCTATTTGGGGCAGCTATTTGGTGCTTACACGGAATGAAACAAATGAAACCAACTATTGGATAATATAGAACATTTCAACCAACCTAAAATGTAAGATCAAATACCCTAATTACAGTCAGGCAACCTAAAAATGTAAGATTAAATACCCTAAGGTGTTGGATCAGCTGGGTAATTATTTACCCACAAAAAATACTGTTTGTACCTACAGAGTACCCAAAAAAATTGAAATTGTCACCAGATTGTTAATTAATATTACGACGACAGAAACATTGAATCATTTCAAAACCAAT
This sequence comes from Dactylorhiza incarnata, assembly GCA_033032865.1. Lineage (NCBI taxonomy): Eukaryota > Viridiplantae > Streptophyta > Magnoliopsida > Asparagales > Orchidaceae > Dactylorhiza > Dactylorhiza incarnata. The sequence goes on along the minus strand of JAWHQI010000094.1, from coordinate 2,758,663 downwards.
CTCCGCTCTGAATTTAGGCATATCTTTTTGCCACCCTCTGCGGTCTGACCAAGGGATGATATTCTTGTTAGTCTCCAACTCCATGTACTTTAGCACGAACACACCACAGTCGTGGCCGTTTTCTTGAGTCGGAACTTCACTCATTATCCTTATCTCCCAATCTGAAATATGAACTGGAAGAGCATCTACTGCATCCTCGTGCAACCCTTTAATCTGCAGAAATTATAATGCATTTTTACAAATTATAAAAAGTCCCAATCAAAATAAAAATACAAGGTACCGAACTGAACATACCAATGAAGGTAATGTGGCCCTGTGCATTTTGTTGGGCAATGAGACATAAAAGTACCAACAATGATGTTTTAGATTGCATATTAATAAAATCCAGTGACTTTACACATTCACAGGCATCAGAATCAATTCACTAGCTTGGACATTAGAAAGTGTGAAGTGAGATAACAAACGATGATAAGGCACTTTACAGCTCTTATAATACTGCATGTATCGAACAAAAAATTTATAATGCATGGTTATGTTACCTCTTATAAATTAACATAACATAGAAATTAACTTTACAACTCTTATAAAATTAACATGCACAATTGTTACCGCATAGTTAGGTGACACGTAGAGAAATATTTTCCAAGATTCAATGGATGCACTCCTACGGTGGTTTAGAAGAACGGCGACAACATCCAAGTGAGTATCCATCAGCCATCCGTCCCTTAATAGATCTTCCATCTCCGATCTTTTCATATCAATGTTGCCACTCTCAAATATACTATCACTGCATCACGTTAAAATTTCAAATTTAAATCCTACTAAGACAATTTAAAAAGGGGTTTATTTTGAAAATAAAGTAATTAAATTACCCCGGGGCAAAATGACTCAACGTAGAGTCTACAAGTTCACTTGCAGCAGCAGAAAGATATGATCTTCCTTGGAACTGAACCTCATTTTTAGATTATCTTCCCATGGATACACTCATACACACACCTTAACACATCGTTTTTTACCACCTTTGGAATCTGGGGTAGACTCTCTATTACAGACATCTATATGCTCCTTCAATAAATGAAGGTGTGTTGTTGGTGTGGCGGCGGATGGATTGTGTTCTTTAGCTTGAGACATGCTTTGAATTAGGGTAAAAAGAGAATCGAATCTCTCCTTGCAGTAGCTGTGCACACCACTAATTTCTGCAACTAGTTTTTCTTCCAAAAGGTTAATTCGTTTTTTGATAAAAATTTTAAACTCCTTCTCCTTCTTTCTCTTTTCCTTTTCTTTCTTGGCCTTCTCCTTCAATCTAAAAACTTTCTCCATATCAACCGACTGATCATTCACCTTTTTCTTCGTCAATTTCACTTTCAGTACCTCCTCAAAAGATGACTCGGACTCCTCGGGACCAAGAATCTATTGCTCCTCAGAAGTTAGGTAAGTAAAGCGAGCCCTTACCTGCACATAATATATTAGTAATCAGCAATATGAGAAGATTAATGTACTTTAAACATCACTAAGTTGTTACCTGATTTTTGTGGAGCAATTTCTCGGATAATTGAGAATAGAACTTCGAACTGAAACTCTCTTTGCATGCCCATCGACACAATCGTGGTCGACCTAGCTTATCTACTGGAACCTGAAGATTACTATGTTCGAAGAACCAAACCTAAAATGTAACAATTAGTAACAAATAAGATGATGATAAGTTTAAAAACATAGAAAAATATACATGTTAATCCCTTACCACAAGAACTATAGAGTACCCTTCGAGGTAACCCAAGCTGGATTGTTCATTCCTACTGCAGCTGAGATTATACGGTGACTCGAACTGCTTATGTAGAAATGTGTGTACTGCTTTAGGCCAGTTAAACCTTTGGAACTCGTCCAAGCCTCTAAAATCTTTAAGACACATTGAGATTCTAAGAGACTTTAGGGGAAATAAAAATTGGATAAGGACATACTTTACAAGAGCATCTACTCTCTCCATATCATCTCCATATGAAACTGCTTTTGTATTGGCTAATGTATTCAGCTGCTCCACAATATCTGCTTGTGTAATTTTTGAGGCTGGAGATCTTCTAAAATTGAAATCCTCTCCACTATTTGGGAGACCGAGTATTAAAGTCACCTCATTAACACTCATTTTTAAATAATATTTCTCTAACAAAAATGCATTTTTATCGGGCCTATAAAGCCTGATCAAACAATTTAATAGAGGGACATTCTGTGAAATCAGGAAGTGAGAAAAAGTGAAAAAACGGAAGCGTTAATGAGTAGCTGTTTGGCTTGATTAGAAATGACGGCCAACAAGGGTTCGACTTGTCTCTTGAAGGTGGAGACAGCGCAACATGTATTCAAATACGTTCCGGTGGAATAACCTGTCATCTGCATTAAAACGGACAATTGCTAAGAACTACACATGAGTACTTCGCCACATGCTTACAACAAAAAGAACTGCACATGAGTAATCCGGCCGAAAAGTTGAAATACACAGCATTAATCCGGCCGGAAAATTGATCACAACAACAACAAAATGAAATTACTACTAATTTATATAGTGTAAACGTAACCTAGAACAGCACACCAACAACATAAATCTGGAAGATGTTTACGCTTTTGCAGGTTATGGGAGGAGGTAAAATCTAAACGGTGCCAAACCTAAACTATAGCACAGAGGGAAGAAATGCTTACCCCTGCCGCAAGTAGAACCTTTGAGAACTCGAAAACACAATGTCGCGTCGCCGACGGGAAGTCCGGGCGACTTTAGACCCCCAGAGATTGCCGGAAACAAGTTCTCCCGGTATCGCCGATCAACCTAGACCTGGAAGAGGAAGAAAGGGGTGCGATTTTCCGGAGAGCAGGGTTGAAATTTCGAAACGGCGAAATGCAGTGGGGCCCATCGCTATTTGTTCGCGGACGGTTTTTTCCGTCCGAATCACGGACCAAAAAATTTGCCATGCGCCGAACGGATGACGGTTTGTAACCACCACGTTTACGACCGCCGCCGTGCCAAATGGGGAACATTTTTTTGTACGATAGGCGGACCTAAAGGAAGGTCCTCCTATCGGCAAAAAATTTGATTTTAGTCGTATTAAAATTTATTTTTTTAAAAAATAAATTATTAAATATTGCTTATAATTTTTTTATCTTTATTTTAAGATCTTATTTGCCTATAAAAATGTTTTTTTAAAAAAATCCGGTCGGATATTGCGATTTTTAAAATCCGACCGGATATAATTTTTTGTCTATTTTTAAATCATGAATTTTGCTGACGGTCTGATGTGAGAGAGGACGGTCCGATTTCAATCGGACCTAGGCGGACCTAAATATTTCTCGCCAAATGCTAAAGATTCATTTGGAAGTTCTAAGGATAGCCGTTGAGTCACATCTTGTTGTGTACAGCCTTTGAATCACCCAATTCATTTTGCAGTTACGGGATTTTGGCACTTTGCACCCTCAAAATTTAAAATTGGCACTTTGCACCCCCGCAATGTTAATTTTTGGCATTTTGCACACTTACCTTGTAATTCAGGAGGCTCATTCAGGGTCCGTTTGGTTGGGCTGTTGCTGATGAAAAGCTGCTGATCAGAAATGGAGTTTTGAAAAAGAGCTGTTTCTGAGAAATGGAGTTTTGTTAAAAAACTGTTTGGGTGAAATGGAGTTTTCAGTGCTTATTGAAATGAAGTTTTATAAATTTTGTTTGGGTTAAATGGAGTTTTTGAAAAAAAAAATTTGTGTTTCATCAAATACACAATCTTGATAATACTTACTATAATAGATAAAAATACCAATAATTCATCTCACCATCTAAGATCTAGAAGTGTACAACTGTTGCGCTATATTTTCACGCAACGTGATCATCTCATCTACCCCGCCTGCTGTATCAGGACAAACTACTTGATGCCCTTGTGTGCTTCCCCCCTCATCACCACCTCCCTGCTCGACGTCATTGAAATCAATATCCCTCCGCGACGGGTGCCGCCGAATAAAATTATGCAGTGCCATAGTCGCCATTACAATATCGATTTGTTTGGCGAAGCTGTAGCTCGGCATATCACGCAATATGACCCACTTCTTCTTCCAAATGCCGAACGATCTTTCAATGACACTTCTAAGGGATGAGTGCGCGTGATTGAATATCTCTCGGCGTCCTTCCGGTGCACGACCGCCACGAGCAAAGTCCGGGAGATGATAACGTGTCTCTGGATATGGTTTCAAGTATCCCCTTTGTAGCGGATACCCAAAGTCTACCAAGTAATATTTTCCTGAAAACCAGGAGCAAAGTTGTTATGCTTCAAAGGTGAGAAGTATAAAAAATGGAATATAAATCTTATTACCTGGTGGTGGATGCGGAAATTTGTAACGGGGATCCCGAAGCGCATAATTGAAAATGCGGCTATCATGCACAGAGCCTTCCCAACCTGGCATAACGAACGTGAAACACATGTTGAAATCACAAGCAGCCATCACATTTTGTGTTGGCATGCCATGTCTCCCAATGTACGGTACTTGATCACGAACAGGTACGCATGCATGAACATGTGTTCCATCAATTGCACCGACACAATCAATAAAGAATGATATGTAACGTGTGTCGTACTGAATCTCTGGCGGTGTGCTACTGAAAGATCTATCTAATGGCTGAATCACTTCATCCGCCAGTAGTATCAACGCGCAAATGCCTTCTCCAAAAAACCTGCTAGCAGTCTCCGTCGAGTGCTGAAAACGCTCACATGTCTTTCTCATGACCTCATTATGAGACAGTATGTCCAAGGTCAGTGCCAAAATCTCTCTAGATGCAGTCCGTCTAGTCCCGTGAAATCCGTACTTCTCCTCCAAGACATGCAATAGATCCATAAAAATTCCTTGGGACATCCGAAAGGAGTTATGAAATCTGACTGTCGAAAACCTGGAGGAGGAGTCGCGTCGGGAGCGGGGGAGAGGCGGACCGCAGCGAATGGAGGAGGACGATCGCGTCTGGACTGGCCCTAGGAGTCGCGGTTGGGCTTAAAGAAGAAACGGCGTTTCGGAAGCAGACGGCGCGCCAAACACTGCTTATAAGTGAAATGGAGTTTCTCTCCAGACCCACCGGAGCAAATAAGCCCAACCAAACGCACCCTCAATCTGGACGTAGAACCGCGAATGAGTTTGAAGCTGAACCGAGACGTCGACTTCTCCAAGTTCATCATCTTTGAGCTTGAGCGAAATCAAGCGCGGTGATGGGGCTTTCGCCATGTCTAACTGTGGCGAGCCCATGTCTCAGACTGAGATTCATCAGTTCGTTATCGGAAGAACGGCTGCACTGCTTACCTGCCCCGTCGCCGGTCACCGGCGTTACCGCGTTCTGCTTGCGCCGCGCGAGAATCCGCTCACCTTGCCTGGCCTCGGCTCCTTCTCCACGGGGCGGGAATTTTCTTTGCCGAGTGAAAGGATCAGGTATTGATTCATTCCATCTCGCGCGTCTCTCCGAGCTATCAGAATCGGGGTTTCTCTTTATCCTTTCTTTGTGCTTTTATAATATTCAGTCCAAATGAATGCGTCAAAAAGGATTTTAGGAAAGGAATTGCGTGGAGAAAATAACATAAATTTAGTTCTTAAAGCTCGTGTCTTTAATTTCAGCTGCCATTAAAATGTCGATTGACGTGGATCTCCTGCATAGGCAACATTGGATTTGTATGCTTTCGTTCGAAGACCATATTTGGAGCAAGGAAAAGCTTGACACGGTTTCTCCCAATCATAGTAAAGCCGCGGTTGTCTTCTCCTAAGATCGGCTGAGGGCATATCTAAACAGAGAGGATTCGGCGGAGTCTTTATTGATTCAAAGAGATTTTGGAAAATGTAGCAAGAGAAGTTGAGGGAAGAAGCTAATTATAGATTTATCATTCATCACCTTACCCATTAGAGTTCATTACATCTCTATTTACACTAATCACTATCTGAATGATATTACATTAATGCACTTATTTGCTTTAACAGAATAACCGCGAACCCCCACTCTTTGTTCATCTTATACCATGGTTTGGTTTGTCCGTTTGTGGTACGCGGTACGCTACATTGCCTCCCCCTTCCGGGAGTCCTTGCCCTCAAGGACTTAAATGTGATTATTTATGTTGCACATCATAATAGTAATCCCATGTTTCATCCTTAACGTTCATCGACATGGTTAACTATTTTACTAGGATTTTGTGATACGTCCTCTTTTTGGCACCATTCTCCTTTCCAAAAAAAAAAAAACTTATGGTTATAGTAAAATTGCCCCTTCCTCCATATACATATCTATCATTTTGACATGAATTGGGGCAACTCCAACATACCCCTTAAGCTGTGAAATATGGGGAGATCAAGACCCCGGACATTATTCAATATTGCAATGGGTGAGAATGTCTCCTCATAGTCGAGACTGTGTTGGTGATTGAATTCTTGAGCAACCAGACGAGCTTTCAGACGTACAACCGTCCTATCAGGGTTGTGCTTCACAGAGCCACTGCTCCGTAGGTTCAGCTGAAGGAGTGCGGGTAACATGATGAAGCAACCCCTTGGTTTGGAGAACACGTCGCACAGAGTGCACTCATTCCACAAAATTTCTCTTCCCATTGAGAGAGATAGTAGTAATCCTTAATTCATCTCGTACATCAGAAGGAGGAGTTGGAGCCGGAGCAAGATCCGGGAGAGACATAGAAGAACCGGCAGGTGTGTCCATAACCACATGGCAGGGAAAGCTTGGAAGGGATGGCACCTCGACAACATGATCTCGGTAAGGAGAGCTTGGGAATGAGAGCACGCCTACGAGAACACCTTGATAACCGACGCTCAGCAAAGAGAGATCGGGAATGGGAGCTCGGTAACAAGAGGACCTCGGCAACAGGAGCTCGGCAAGGAGATCATGACACGAGGGGAGCCCGCCAGAGAGGAGCTCAGCGGGGTGAAAGCGCAGCTAGGGCAGAGAGCTCGGCTGGGAGAAGGAGCTCAGTTGGGAGAGAGAGAGCTCGACAGAAAAGAGAGCTCGGCAAAGCAAGGAGCACGGAAAGGCATGAAGCTCGACAGTGCCAGAGGAGTTCGGCAGGTCAAGGGGCTCAACAAAGCAGGGAGCTTGGGAAAGCAGAGGAGCGCGACAAGGATGGCAGAAGCGAAGGATGGACTCCGACGGGAAGTTTGCGGTGGCCACAGAGGCAACGCGTGGGATGGACGCTGACAGTATCAGCAAAATCGTTCGTTGACGGGAACGGCTAGCGAAGGGCGGGACGAAACAAGAGCAAAGGCTCAATCGAAAAATAAAATCGGTCAGCAGGAACGCTTTCGCTCTAATACCATGTAGAATTACACAATAAATGGAAAGAAAGAGAAATATTTATTATTTCTTATCCAGAAAAAAGGGCTACTTGCAACAAAGGTATACACAAGTATTTAAAGAGAGGATGAGTGGTAAACCAACTTCATCCTATGATGTGAGACTAATCACTAAATATAAAACATGGGCCCTCAATGGGCCATTGGATGGGCCAAATATACAATTCATTTTAACGAAAAAGACTATCCGCAATGAAACATCAACACAGTTCAAATTGTACATATGAATGCTACAAATGAGGACCTGATTCACTTACTTTTAGTACCAATAGCTTGATGAAGTCAAGGATATTGTACTCAGATGCGACTTCTTTCTTTATTTCACTTAAAAGAGTTAATATTTCATTATTATCTGGGAATATGATCTGTTGGACAATTGGATGAGGAAGATGCATCTGGACCTTCTGCACTAACACTTAGAAGGTGACCAATGTGCTATAGTAATAATGAGGCAGTAAAGTTGACTCTTTGTATAAACAATAGGTGGTACCGTGGACTCGAGTTCTGACTAGTATACATGGCATCTAAAGCTTGGACATGTGAGTGAGAAAGCAATGAGGAAATTGCAATTAATTTGTCAACTTTCAAATTTTAAAAGCTCATGCATTTTAGTTTCTATGAAGACTATGTCTTTGGAAAGTAGGTCAATTTTGCATTGTCTGAAGGAGAACTGAAAACTAAAAAATTATCTTGCATGTCAATTTTTTGGACCAGCCATAGTTTCATCCTTTACAAGCTCATTGTATTATGCCGCGTTCTTTGATGATACTACCAAGTTTTTTAAAAATAAATCAAATGTGTGTACATGTTTGAAAAGACGGAGAAATCGAAGAAAAATGAGTCAATAACAGAGCTTGAGTTCTTAAGATTGCTTGACAGAAAAGACTTATAAAATAAATAACTTTGGAGAATTTTGTATGTAGTTGGAGGTATAAATATGAAGATGAGATATTTAGGAACATTTTAACCAGATGTGATTCTATGACACATGAATATTATTTTGAATGAAAAGTTAGGAACATTGAGTTGCATGTTAGATTGCCCAAGGATTTTTAGGCGAATGTTGTTAACATTTCAATATATTTGATTGACATTGAACCTTTAGTTTCTCTAGATTATAAGCTAGCAGACGAGGTGAATGCTGATAAAGAGTTAAACGTTTTTTGTAAAGATTTTTCATATACCTTTCTGGCAGATTTATTGAATATTTCTTCATTGGACATCAAGGTGATGGTCGTGGCTATTAATTTTGGGGTGATAAAAAATTGAAAGTTCGCTGAGATTCATTTGTGTACAAGGATTGTGCCGACAATGTAAAATGACTTACAAAAATTAACAGTTTGAGCTCAAGAAGATTTTTGCTTATGTCATGCAATTAAGTGGTTGCCTATCGTTGGGTCAAGAAGATTCTATGTCTGATGAGACCTACACACAGATACTCTCCTACCTTCCGTTATTTATTGATGACATATGTTGGTGAACTGGCATGTGCATTATAGGATAATTTCTCAATCAAGTGCGAGTTACCAATGGTTGTAAGGGTGGTCAACATGTGAGTCAGCATAATTTCAAAACCAATCATTAATATGGTGACAACATTATTTTGATAAAGGGTTCTCGTGGGTTTATCATTGATAATTTGCAATGCTATAAAGCTTCATTCGATCTCCATGGATGATTGTGATGTGCTGCCTCAAAGAGATGATGATCTCAAGACAATCCATTGACAAATCATTCAATTGAGATGTAGAGAATAATTTTTTTTATAAAATCAAATAATTAAATTCGCTTATAATTGGGTTTATTTTTTGAACAAATATGTTTTGAGTAGAGAAAATGTACGAACACGAAGAACAACGATTGCATTGATTCGAAATAACACGGATACAAATCCGGAGCAAGCTCCGGCCAAGATTAAGGAGGCTGGGTCCTCCAAGATCCTTCTCTCCAAGGAGAGCCCAAAATATCCTAATACTCAAGATATCCCCCAACATCTAAACCCCTCCCCCTTATATAGATGAGGGAGGGAAACCAAACAAGAAAATACTAAATCATTTAAGTAAATATTTTATTGATTAATATTAATTATAATTAATTACAAGAATTAATCACGGTGGTTGCCATATGCGCGCTCCGGTGGTCCCGGCGAGGAGTCGTCGCTCCGGTGTATGCATGTGTGCAACAAAATATTTCAAGTTTAAACCTACCCGAATATGCTCTAATGGGCCTTAATTATCTACCTGAGATTCTACTAGTTATTTGCAGATTTATATCTACAAATATAAAAACAATGTTAAGTGCGTAAATTACCTAAAGCATTTGGTTCCCTAAGGGTTCTAACTGTAAGTAATGCAATTGCTATGCTAAGAAGTAGTTTGCGCTAGGTATCGAGCCTTAGATGCATGTGTGTATGCACAGCAATGAGACACTCTGGTGCAGGATCATGTCGATATGAGCGACAAGACAAGGGAGTGTGTGAGGTGAGGTACACATGGATCTGCTACACAATGGAATAGATGGATGGAAGGTAGGTCATAACATACAATATGTGCATGAGAGCAATGTTGGCAGAGACACAAACGATCCTATAAGTTTGTAGCTATAAAGCATGGCATTACGACTTTAGGCAGCTGCGTGACCGAGCTAATGGACCTTGTTGTTGTGCACAATGACATGAAGCTAAACAGGTGTCTGGAGATTGACACAAATATGGTCGACTAGGGTATGAGTAATAAAACAATGTTGGTTAGTTGATCTAACCACTTTAAGTGAAATTTATAAACACCCCGCAAATTGGAGAGTATTCTCTACTATAGACACCACCAGGAGTAAGGAAAAATCAGGAGTTAAAAAGAAGATAAAATGTAAGAGAATACTTGGTATAGAATTAAGAAGTCACTGTATTTAGGTGAAGCAAAATAAGAAATTTTAGTATCTCGAGAAAGAGATGACAATACATGCTGGGTGTTTTGGTGAGGCTTGGGATTGAAGGGAAAGAATTGAGTTGGATTAAATGAAAATTAAAGTAAAAAACTAGAAATGTAGGGGAACAATTTGGGAGCAAAAATTGTGATTCTGTATTTTTCTCAAATATATGGAAATATCTCTTTTGTATCACTGAGCAATTGTTGAGAAGATGCGAGAAGCTCGTTTAAGATGGTTCGGACATGTACATAGGAGACCATTAGAGGCACCTGTTAGGCGTTGTGAGAGTTTAGTCACTAGACTGTTAAACGGGGGAGGGGTAAACCAAAAAAGACTTGGAATGAAACTATAAGGAAAGACATGATGTACTTGGGCATTAGTGAGACTATGATTAAAGATAGGGCGCAATGGCGACAGAGGATCCATATAGCCGACCCCACTACGGTGGGATAAAGGCTTGAGTGTTGTTGTTTGTATATGGAAATATCTCTGTGTCATTGTGGACCTAGTGAACATCACCAAGCAACATAAGTATTACTCTCTTATTTTCTCACAGTTAAGTTTGCGCATCCTCATTTCATAGGTCATTGCTCGAACACACACTTTGAGTCAAAACACTGTCATGGGTAGCTTGATATGCTCATGGATTAGCAGTTGTGAATACCTTCAGCCCCAAATCAAAATGTTTGGGCCGAAACAGTGCTCCAAATGACCCGAACCCGGTACTTCTCAACGGTCCTCCTTTTATCACCATTTCTAATAAGAACTAGAGAATGTAACCTGCCTGTTAACTAAAATCAAACTACAACCTCACGAGGTATGCTTGCACTAATCACCTGGGGGCTGGTTCTTCCTTAGGATCCCTCTACAAGAGAGTACACGACTACTTGTCTTCCTTCTAAGACTCACTACTCCCCCTTATATAAGGAGGACTCGCTAGAGACTAAATTACCAAAATACTCCCTCCCCACCCAAACCCAAGCAGAAAAATACATATGACGTGATACCCATAAAGGTTGGACTCCGTGCGTAGCCGTATCAGTTTCACACTACCACCGCTCTCCCAACAAAGTCATAAAATATACTTAATCATCTTTGATTAAATTTTGGATCAAACTTAATCAGAGCACTTTTGGATCAAACTTATCAGAGTACTTTTGGATCAAAGTCAATTAAGTTTATGGGATTTCTCACCTCGCCACGTGGAATTCTCCTGATAAAAAGTCTCATTATTCAAAATTCTCAAATGGATGTAAGTGTTCAGCTATACTGAAGAACCCAAGGAGCTATTTCATCAGCTGAAGAGTACTTGGCGTCGCCACTTCTCAGCAGCCCAAGGCTGAGTGTGCCTTTTATGCTATATCTTAGAATTGGAAAGACCACAATCAACTTGGTCTGGTTCCAGGTGAATACGGGAAAAAATAACTGCCCTTCTACACCAGCAAGGCCTTGTATAGAGCTGTGTTAAATTACTTCGCCATGTATAAATTTTCCTTGGGACTCGCTATTTCAGTAAGGAGTGGTTCCACTGTCAACTCCACGTAATAAAGGTAACCATAAATATTTATTTCCATACATATAGCGTGCATTATGATTATACTGCAAAGGTAACTGCTTACATGGATAGGTGATTGTTTATGCAGTTTATGCTTACATTTTTGTTTCATACATTTTGATTCCATCGTTGTTTTATCTCTAGATCTTTTCATTTTTAACTATGTTACTGCTTTGCAAACAAGCCTAAAAGTTTCAATTATCAGAAAAGAGTTTCTCTGTCCATTTTTTTCTGCTGGGTGTACAAGTTTTCTGAAACAAACAATATCTTCTTTCAAGTAGATATTATTTCAGATCTTGAGCTTGGGAGACCAGAAGGAAGAAGAGCTCCTTACAGACGTGCAAATGGGATTTTTTGGATTTTGCTCCTTAACATTGGCATTTATGTAGCAGATCACTTATTTCAGGTACTCCTTAAACGTTTTTAGTCCTTTAAAAAAAGATTCTCTGGTATTATGGATATATGGTTACGTTTAAGACTTTTTTGGCTTAAGAACTTCCTTCCGTCCTTCATCTTATTGGGAAAAAAGCTGGAGAGCAAAAGCAAAAAAAGAAATGTTGAGCAGAACTAAAATTAGACGACAAAGTTATGCGATTATGCGAGATTGACTGACTACGTCCTCCTAGTCATATAAAGAATATTTTTAAATGTAATAGAAGGGTACATCATGTTTTACTACATATTTGTTGTGCATAAAGTTAAGAGGAGGAAAAACTATCAGATAATAATAATGGGAAAAACACGCTCTTACTCATATATATAATGAGCAAGGGAAAATGCAAATATCTATAATACCCTAGAGAGGGTATAACCCATAACACATAAATAAAATCCGATAAAGACTAGATTACAACTCTCCCCCTCAAGTCGGACGGTAGATATCTGTCATTCCGAGTTTATGGATATCATCAATAAAGATATCGCACCCCAAGCTCTTGGTGAAGACATCGGCTAATTGGTCTTTAGAGTGAATGAAAGGAGTGACAAGATTTCCTTTGTTCAGATGGTCCTTGATAAAATGACGGTCAACTTCAACATTCTTAGTCCTATTATGTTGAATAGGATTGTGAGCAATGCTGATGGCCGCCTTGTTGTCACAGAATAGAGAGATGGGAATAGTATCCTGAAGACCCAAGTCATGCAGTAAGGTGCGAAGCCATAAACCTTCACAAAGACCTTGGGACATTGACCGATACTTAGCTTCAACACTGGATCTAGCCACAACATTTTGCTTCTTACTACGCCACACGACCAAATTCCCACCAACAAAGGTACAATACCCCGTTGTAGATTTATTGTCATCACGACATCCTGCCCAATCCGCAACAGTAAAAACCTCGATCCTCAAGTGGTTATTCTTTGAGAACATAAGCCCACGACTGGGAGCCTTCTTTAAGTACCGAAGTACATGGTAGGCAGCATCCTGATGTCTGATCCTGGGAGCATGCATATATCTACTCAAGATTCCAACTGCATAGGTGATGTCGGGTCGAGTGTGAGGAGGTATAAAAGCCTCCCAACCAATCTCTGATAACTCGAAGCATCAGTGTGATCGCCATCACTGTCTTCATCGATCCTGTGATTCTCCTCCATAGGAGTATTAGCAGGGACAAAACCAAGCATCTCAGTCTCTTCTAACAGGTCTAAAACATACTTGCGTTGAGAGATAAAGATACCCTGACAGGAATGGGTCTCTTTAATTCCCAGGAAGTAACGCAATCTCCCTAAGTCCTTCACTTCAAACTCAGCCGACAGCAGAGCCTTTAGATTAGAGATTTCATCTGAGTCATCACCAGTGATCACAATGTCGTCAACATAGACGATAAGAACCACAATTTTCCCTCATTTTTCCCGACAAACATAGTATTATCAGACTGTCCCTGTTTATAGCCGAATTTGATCATGGCTTTGAGGAATCTACCAAACCAAGCCCTGAGAGACTGTTTCAGTCCATACAAACGCTTCCTTAAGCGACATACCAGTCCATCTTGCCCCTTCTTCACAAATCCCGGGGGAAAAGTCATGTACACCTCTTCATCCAGATCGTCGTGCAGAAAAGCATTTTTAAAGTCCAGCTGGTGTAGATCCCAGCCCAAGCACGCATCACAAGATAGAAGAACACGCACAAAGTTCATCTTCGCTACAGGAGCAAAGGTCTCCTGGTAGTCAATTCCCTGAGTTTGAGTGTAACCACGAGCAACAAGACGGGCTTTGTATCGCTCAACTTTACCATCCTGGTTTTGCTTAACAGAGAAGACCCACCTTGAACCGATGGATCTCTTGCCAGGAGGAAGGGAAGAGACATCCCATGAGTGATTCTTGTCCAAGGCAGACATTTCCTCCTTCATTGCTTGAGCCCATGCCGGGATACCAACCGCCTCCTGCCACGTCTTCAGAATAGTAATCTCGGACAAGGAAAATATAAACCCCTGATGAAGCTGGGAAAGGTGATCATAAACAACATGATTAGAGATAGGGTGTTCCGTGCACACATCCTTACCTCTTAGCACAGCAAGGGGAACATGCAGGTCCGCATCAGAATCTGAGTCCAAAGGCTGCATTGGCAGCGATGGAACAACGACGGTCTGTTTATCTGCTTGACGACGATGATAAACATGAGGAAGAAGCGTGATGAGAGAAGGACGATGGTATATATGATAAAACGACGTAGGTGTCAAGGGAGACGAAGAAGGAGACACGGAGAGTGTAGGACGAGAAGCTTTGGTGGACGACAAGATAGGAGTAGGAGGAATCAGAGGAAGAGGAACCGCAAGATCAGAATCAATGACATCATTCTCCCCTTGGCGAGCGGAGTGAGTCAAATCCAAGTAATACGATTCCTCCTCGCGGAAAGTCACGTCCATAGTACAGAAAAACATCTGGAAGGGGGGTGACAACACCTATACCCTTTAGTAGTGGCAGAGTAGCCAACAAAGACACAACAGAGTAGCCGCAAAAATGGACACTCTCTCAACTCGTCTGGACATCATGCACCCCCCTCAACGGGCCGCCTTGGGATCCTCTCATGATGGAACACCAAGCCAATCCCGTTCCGACACTCCGGGCCAACCCCCTTACGACACTCCAGGCCAACCCCCTTATGACACTCCGGGCCACCGACCGGAAGGGAGAGGTGCACCTCATTATGTCAAAATTATCTTTCCCATTTTTGACAGTCGTGAAGACCATCTCGCATGGCTCATGCGTTGCGAACACTTCTTCGTGAATCCACGGACATCATGGGAGGACTGGATCAACATAATCTCTTTTAACCTTTTGGGCTCCGCACAACTCTGGTTCACACAATTACAACGTGAGTGACCCCATTTGACGTGGGATGATTTTAAAACCACATGCAATCTGTGTTTCAGACCACCACTTCGCAGCAACCCTCTCGGTGACCTTGTCTCTCTTAAATAGACGGGCTCCATTGATGAGTATTTGGAACGGTTCCAGGCCCTTTTAGCCCGTGCTCTATCTGTGAGTCCAGAGCAATAGGTGCCCATCTTCACTGCTGGCCTTCACGAGCGTCTGCGTTTCTTCGTGGAATTCCAGACACCTAGGAACCTCTACCGTGATGAGCCTCGCATGGGTTTGCAAGAAGAGACTGCTCATGGATCGACTGCATAGACTGCTCATGGATCGACTGCATAGACTGCTCATGGACCGACTGCATAGTGGCCGACGAGAGGGGAAAGACCCTCCTTCCCAGTGATCTAGAAACCATGCGCCTCATCCTGACACCACCTCAACCATGGGGACGGAGACGGGCTGTCCCCCATTTTGACGGAGGCTCTCATCTACCAAGATGGTCGATCGTCATGCCAAGGGCCTCTGTTTCATCTGCGATGACCAATACAGACCGTGATACAAACCCCATTTTGTCGGAGGCTCTCATTCGCCTAGATGGTCAGTTGTCATGCCAAGGGCCTCTGTTTCAACTGTGATGACCAATACGAACCGGGATACAGATGTAAATGCCTCCTCTGGTTGGAGGTGGATGACCCCTGTGACGAGGATGACACATGAGCTCCAGAGATCTCACTCAACGCCATTGAGGGACCACAACTGAGTCACACTATCAGATGTTTGTCACACTCACCGCTCAATCATTACTCGCGCTTATGGATTCGAGGAGCACACATAGCGGTGGTGGCGGTGCATAATAAGGTTTGTTCCCAGAGATATGATCGTTAGTTTTGCATACCTTAGCTAGGTCGATCAATTCCTGCCGGCAAGCGGGCAATCTCTTGTTGTGATTGGTCGTTTCGTACTGAAATATGCAAACAACCATTCACAATCAGAGATTGTCCGCTTACCAGCAGGAATTGATCGACCTAGGTAAGGTATGCAACACTGACGATCATATCTATGGGGACAAACCTTTCTGATCTGAACAGACCATTTTAGCCTGAAATACCTCTCAGAGCAGCACCACAACACAGGTCACAACAATGTTTGGTCAGTGAATGTTGGTCCATAACATAATACTATTGTTTGCTTTATTTGCTACTAGTTGAGTTATTGACTATGATGTTATTAACCACATCACGTGTATCACACCCTCATTGCTCGTACGCTCCTTCCTATACTCATGTTTGCATAGCAGATGATTTTTTGACTCTGATTATCGATTTAGGTTCTTTACCTCCATCCCCTAGTATTACTCTTAACAATGTCCTTCATGTTTGATGGGGTTCCCCAAAAATGAAAATGGTTGAGCCGGAGATTTTTTTTACGCGGCCTCGAGCGACTCTCCAAGACAAATCCAACAGTCTCATTCTCGCGCAATTTTGAGTCCGTTTGATCCTTCAAACGGACGTTGGAATATGCGGTGGGCACGGTCGCGAAAATTGCGTAGGTAGCGAACGCGTACCCGCAAGATTGGCGCGCAAGCCGCGTGCTCCCGTCGCGCCATGCCCAAGCAAGGGGCCAGAGCGCGCCTGTGTAGCGCTCCTCACCCCCGTCGCTGCAAACCGCAGCGCACCCCCGTCGCCGCAGTCTCCCGCGCACCCCCGTCGCCGCAGTCTCCCGCGCACCCCCATCGCCGCAGTCTCCCGCGCACGCCCGCCGTCATCGTCGTCATCGCCACCGTCGCCGCTAGCAAACTCGACCGGGCTACCCAAGTTGTTCGGGCCGCCCGAGGGGCAAGGGCGTCATATCCCAAAAAATGGTGATGCGAGGGACCTTAACCGTGTGTTTCTATTCACCCGTTCAACAGTCAAGAGAGCGCAATTACTTGCGCGCCCCCCTAAAAAATATAAAAGGGGGCCTAAGCCTTCAGTTGAAGGGGACAGAAAGAAGGAGAGAGAGCTCTAAGGTTTTCCGACGAAGAGTTGCAGATTTAAGTCCAGCTCCAAGGCACAAAGACCCTTCTCAGCGCTCAACCTCTCGCTCAGCACACGCTTCCCGCGTGCCCTCTCCGTCCTCAGGTCTGCTCCAGTGCGCGCCTCCGCGCTCCGCTCCAGCACGCGCCCCGCCTTCCGCTTCACCCTTGGCCAGACACTTAGACATATTTTGTAAACGAGCGGTGACCTGCCACCCTCTAAAAAACTGATATTTATACTCAACTGATAGTAGTGGATTTCGTCAGAATTGGGTCTGGCACCGTGGTTTTTTCCCTTTCCGGATTTTCCACATAAAAATCTTGCTACCTGCTGTTAGTTCTCTACTTTGACTGTTTGCGTGTTCGGCTCATTCTCGAGCTAAGACGGACCGATTCGTCCAGTCCGTCAGAGCGTTCAACGACCCGCAATAATGTTCATTAGTTATCTGCATGTTTATTATTCACCATTAATTATAATATCGTTCCAAAGTCTTCCATTTCTTTTTCATTTACCGCTTTACCTTTATTTATCACATGTTAGAGACCATGTTTTATTATGACAGACCCATCTGACTCGTGTGAATCTTCACATTTTGTATTTATTTTCCTATACTCACATTTCTTTTCTGATAAAATTGCAATGAGATACTTGTATTACTATTACACTGGCTCGAAGAACAAAAACAATTTGGAAATTAGCTGGAATCAAACCCATCCATCTGAGTCACTAGCCTAAGCTTTAACTCGCTTATTATTTTGGACCCATTTTGATCCAAACTGAAATCGGATTAAAACATGTTACGTATTAATTAGTATTATAATTGTAGTATTACTTATATTTATATAGGTATATTATCATGTCAAAATAACTGGCTACTTGGTTCGCTGCATCTTGCATCTTCATGTCTTGTTAGTTGAAATTTTTACATGTTGTCCCTCCGTCGTGGCTCCTCTTCCATCTTTCAGGTAATCTAACCTCTAGGATTTGTTATTTCATTTCTCCACCTCACCGGTTCTTCTCGCTGCTCCTATGGTTCTCTAGATCCTGGATGTCGGATTCTCCAGTTGGCTCCGGTTCTTCTCCCTTTCTTTTTCTCTGCTTGATTCTTTGTGGAGTTGCTTCTTTCCTTCACCAAAGTGTGCTGCAACTCCTGTCATGGTCTGCAGTAGTTCCTACTTGCGCTTAAGGTTTCTCGTTCTCACTTTCTCGGCTTCTTCCTCCTTTACAGCTACTTTGTGTTTAAGATTTCGCTGTTTCTAGCAGCCTAGGCCTAAACTGCTGAAATTGTGCCTTCTGAGTTCTGAGCCTAAGGTTTCTCTGCTGAATTAGTGATTACCTACTATGAGGTGTATTCAGTTGATGGTGGTCCTATGGGTATGATCTAGGGCTTTGTAGGTGTTTCTTACATTCTTAGCTTTTCTTATTATCTTTTACCGTGGTTATTACAGCCCATTTTCTATCCTCTTGAATTTGTGTTTTTCTCGGTGTGCATTCTATGCTCACCTTCTCTTATTCTCTATGAACTACTATGCTGAACTACTATGTTTTACTAAGTGGATTATTGTTCTTCTAACTGTAGCTTTTCACTCTTTATGTTTGGTTTTTTATCAACTTGTTGACTTTGTAGTTTGCATAGTTGCATTGTGACTTACTTTTATGGTTGCACTCGAGACAACCAGACCGTAAGATCCGTTGTTATGTGTCACATTTAGTGTCGTGCTTAAGTGCTGTTATTATGTGTCACATTTAGTGTCATGCTTAGGTGCTGTTATTATGTGTCACGTTTAGTATTGCGCTTAAGACGTCTTTAATTAACGTGTTTAGCATTGTTATGGGTCTCGCCATAACACGTCAGAGACTTCGTCGAAGATGGAGGCGATGGTTGTGGGGGATACAACGAAGTCTTTCTGTGGCTAAGCAGAAGAAAAAAGATAATTTTTTTGCTTACAATTCCATAGCCCAAAGGGGCCCTTTAAATAATAGTGCATAGAATACACTTTGTTCTTTAGTCCACGCACCCGTTCATGAAAGTAGGACACAACATGCATATTTAAAATATTTAATTACTCGTTGATTAATGACACCTAGGCGCAGTACTAAATATGACATCTAATAATGACACGTGTTAGCTGGCCAACCATGAACATGTCGAGCAATGATGTCCCAAACTTGAACAAAAAGTTAGTAAATGCTGACAAACTGATGCAGGACGGGCATCACCACCCGCCTTCCACCCTGGATACCTGGCGTCCCACCACAGCCTAGGGGTCCCACCGGGAGTCCACCCGATGAGCCTTATCAGGTCGACTCAGTTGGTGATGAGAGTCCGCCCTGCGGACTCTTTATCAAGGAGGTCGGGGGATCGAGCCCTGACCTCAACAACCTATCGGCCCTGTGGTGGGGCTGGGGATGGGTTGGGGTGTACGGTCTGCGGGACCTAATAAGGCTCATTGGGTGGACTCCCGGTGGGCCCCCTGGGCTGTGGTGGGACGCCAGGTATCTAGGGTGGCAGGCGGGTGGTGATGCCCAGTTGAAAAATAGGGTTTTTCTATTTCATCTCAATATCACATACATCTATTTATACCCCCTCTATACAATAGCACTCCCACTTTACTATCTACACACCAATACACCTAATTTACTAAATGCACACCAACACTCCTCCTCAAGGTGGGTGAAATATATCTATTAAACCCAGCTTGTCCAAGTTCCTACTCATGTCCTTCGAGCTCAGCCCCTTTGTCAAACAATCCGCAGCCTGATCATTGCTTGCAACATAACTAAGCTCCAGTAGCCCACTGTCCAGTTTCTCCTTTATGAAGAACTTGTCAATTTCAATGTGCTTAGTTCTCTCATGTTGAACTGGATTATTAGCAATACTGATCGCTGTCTGGCTGTCACACAACAACTTCATCTTGCCCCCTTGATCTAGACTCAGCTCCGTCAGCATCCTCTTCAGCCACAAAAGTTCAGCCACTCCCGACGCCATAGCTCTGTATTCTGCTTCCGCTGTCGATCGTGCCACCACTGATTGCTTTTTGCTCCTCCAGGAGACCAAGTTTCCTCCTACAAATATGCAATAGCCTGACGTGGATCTCCTGTCATCTATGCAGCTTGCCCAATCAGAATCACAGTAGCCTTCGATCTTCATGTGCCAATTTCTTCGGAAGAGCAATCCCTTCCCAGGGGAAGCCTTCAAATACCGTAGGATCCGATACACAACATCCATATGCCCCTTTCTAGGATCGTGCATATAGCGACTCACTACACTAACTGCATAGGAGATGTCTGGGCGCGTGTGACTCAGGTAAATCAACTTCCCAACTAATTTCTGGTACCTCTCTCGATCAACTGTGTCACCTGCCTCAGCACCCAGCTTACACTTCTGATCGATCGGTGTTGCGGCCGGTCTGCAACCCAACATCCCTGTCTCTGTGAGGAGATCCAAGGCATACCTCCTCTGTGATAGGACAATACCCCTTCTTCCGTAGGCGATCTCAATTCCAAGGAAGTACCGTAGCATCCCCAAATCTTTTACTTCGAACTCCTTGCCCAAAGCTGCCTTGAGCCGGACGATTTCCTGTTCATCATCCCCTGTGATGATCATGTCATCCACATACACCGCAATGATGGTAATGTGATGACCTTCACATTCCCTGAAGAACAACGTGTGATCAGCGTTGGTCTGCCGGTATCCCATCCCAATCATGGTCTTCCTGAATCGATCGAACCACGAGCGGGGTGACTGCTTCAAGCCATAGAGTGACTTCTTCAGTCTACATACTTTACCTTTGGTCTCAGCGGTCTCAAACCCCGGTGGTATTTCCATGTACACTTCCTCGGTTAGCTCTCCATGAAGGAAGACATTCTTCACATCCAGTTGATGCATTCTCCACCCACCATTTGCTGCCAAGCTTATCAAAGTTCTGACCGTGCTCATCTTGGCCACGGGTGCAAATGTCTCGTCGTAATCTATGTCATAGGTCTGACAGTATCCCTTTGCAACTAGTCGAGCCTTGTAGCGCTCGATAAGTCCATCCGGGTTCTGTTTTAAGGAGAAGACCCACCTGCATCCGACGACCCTCTTGCTGTCAGGTAGATATGCGAGCTCCCAAGTTTTGTTCTTCTCAAGGGCTCTCATCTCCTCCTTCATCGCTGCTTTCCATTTCGGATCAGTCTTGGCAACCTGCCAATTGTTAGGTACAGTAACACTATCTAACGAGGCGATGAATGCTCCATGAGAAGGGGAAATATTATTATAAGAGACAAATGACGCAAGGTCCCAGCCGTATCTGTCCGGAGGATTGCCCGCATTGCTGCGTATACTCCGCCGGACAGTGACGGTAGGGGAAGAGGGTGGAAGGGAAACGATCTCACCGGAACACGGCTGTGGAGCTGGAGGTGCTCCAGAAGGAGAGACTGGCGTAGACAAGGGATTGGGCACTGGCATTCTGGGCATCGGTACTGGTTCAGCAGTTTGTTTCTCCCTCCTATGGTAGGTAAGCAGTTCCCCTTGAGCCGTAGGACGCACGTTTCTCACTTCCTCCTCCTGCATCCCATCCAGTTCCCCTTGAGCCATAGGACGCACGTTTCTCACTTCCTCCTCCTGCATCCCATCCAGTTCCCCTTGAGTCGTAGGACACACGTTTCTCACTTCCTCCTCCTACATCCCACCGCTCCCAGACTCCTCCACCGATTCCTCATCACATACCTCTAATTCGGTCACCAGACTTTCTCTCTCTCTCCTAAGCGCCTTTGCATCGAGTTTTCCAACACCCGGTCTGTTGTCCTTTACATAGCACGCACAGCCAAAAACCTTTAATGGAAGCATCCCGCCATTATTTCCTTGCAGCTTCTGACATGGAGATTTCCATCCGAGAATACGTGATGGCATTCTGTTTATCAGCTGGGTTGCGGTTAGTACGACGTATCCCCACAGACTTTGTGGAACGTTCATGTGCAGCATCATGCTCCTAGCCACCTCCATTAGATGTCTGTTTTTTCTTTCGGCAACGCCATTCTGTGCAGGAGTGTACGCACACGTTGTCTGATGCAGGATCCCATGGGCAGATAGGTATTCTCCCAACGCTCGGCTAATGTATTTCGTCCCATTGTCCGACCTTAACACTTTTATCATCTCGTCGTACTGCGTTTGAACATATTTGTGGAAGTCCCGAAAGCAAGAGAAGACTTCACTCTTATTTCTCATTAAATACAACCAGGTAACGCGCGATGCACAATCAATAAACGTTACAAAGTATTTATAGCCATTCAAAAACTTCACCGCGCATGGTCCCCACACATCAGAATGCACCATATCAAAACTGGCAGAGCTTAGATGTCCAGTACTAACATAAGAACTCCTAGTGAGTTTTCCCAAATCACATGCCTCACACATAAGTTTACTTCGATTCGAGTGTTTATACAAAACAGGGTAAACTCTAGCTAGAATATCGAAAGATAAATGTCCCAGCTGCTGGTGATGTAAGAGAAGAATATCCTCTGCACTCATCTTCGCTCCTCCTTCTGACTCCCGTGACTTGGAGGTGAGAGCAACATTAAGTTCCCCTCGGTCCAAGTACTATAGCCCATCATGCCAGGTCCCAGTCCCAAGAATCCGGCCCGTCTCTTTCTCCCGGAAGGTCACCTTGGGAATGTCAAAGCAAACAATACATTTGAGTTGAAGAATTATGGAACTTATAGAGAGAAGGCTAACAGGAAATGATGGAGCATGCAAGACGTTAGAGAGTTTTACCGAACCTGTGCAATCGACAGTGCCCTTACCGATCACGGATTGGAAAGTCCCATCTGCTGTCTGTATGCTATCAGTCTTAACTAGGCGAGTATAGGAAGAGAACTCACCATCATCTCCTGTCACATGCTGAGAGGCGCCCGAGTCAGCAATCCAATCCGACATCTTGGAAGGGTGAGCATACGAGATAAAGGCGGATGCCCCTCCTGTTCCACTCTTGCTTCCCTCTCCAATCTGTCTCCCTTTGAGACCTTCCATCATACTCATCATACTGAGTAGAGTCTGCTTCTCCTTAGTGTAGATACCGCTACGATTGTCATCACCTCCACCAATGCCCAGATTGGCACGGTGACTGCTTCTGCCACTGCGACCCTGGCCACGCCCACGACCACGTCCACGACCACGGGGACCCCTCTCCTTGGGTGTCCTAGAACACACAACCGTTATATGTCCAATTTCCCCGCAGTTGTATCACTGGCGAGTGTCTTCTTGAGTTTTGTGGAAGGGCAAGCCCGTTGCCGCCAATGCCGACTTCGTCACAGCGGAATCCCCTGGTCCCACCTGGAGTTTGAATCGTGTATCTTCCTGAATCATGGCCGAGATGGCCTCTGACAAGGTGGGAATCTTCGTGCCTGACGACGACACTCCCAGGAGCCCACTTCAATCAAGAAGAACACAAGGCTCCTTCCAACCCTTGCTGGATCGAGGAAGCGGCTGATTCGGCGAAGGCTATCGACGAGTGCTCCTTCCATCGAATGCCCTTCCAGCAGGTTCGTCGAATGCCCAGCAGGTTCGTCGAATGCCCAGCAGGTTCGTCGAATTCTCCTTCCGCTACTTTCGCCGAATTCTCCTTCGAACGCTACTTTCGTCGAATGCTCCTCCGATCGACGCCTGCTTCATCGAACGCTCCTCCTTCGATGCTTTCGCCGAACGCTCCTCCTTCGTCGAACGCTCCTCCGATCGACGCCTGCTTCGTCGAACGCTCCTCCTTCGATGCCTTCGTCGAACGCTCCTCCTTCCAGCAGGTTCGACGGTGCTCCTGCAGGTTCCGTCACTTACATCACCGACGAATGCTCCTCCAACAGGTGAGACCCCCTCTGATCGATGACGAATGCTCCTCCGACGAAGGCTCCTTCGATCGATGCCGGACGCGGAGCCTTCCCCTCCTCCGATAGACGTCTGATGCGAAGCCTTCCCCTCCTCCGATCGGTGCTGCCAGAGCCTTCCCCTCCTCCGATCGGTGCTGCTGTTCCCCGCCGTCGAACGGACGCAGCTTCGGCGCACGACGCCGTAACCTAGCTCTGACACCAAGTTGAAAAATAGGGTTTTTCTATTTCATCTCAATATCACATACATCTATTTATACCCCCTCTATACAATAGCACTCCAACTTTACTATCTACACACCAATACACCTAATTTACTAAATGCACACCAACATACCCGTCCTGCATCACAAACACAAATCGAATATGAACATTGATAAAATTAATGAACTGGATATAAACTGCAGCTTGTTCGTTTATGTTCAGCTCTTGTACACCTCCAAATCCAATAATAAATTTCATAGAGTATGTGTGCACAGAAAATTTTCCACCATAATTGAGAATGGTTTATTATAGTTTCCTCTTCCACACAGTCCCTGTTTAATAGAGAAGGATATAAAGGATATATAGGGGCATTTACCAGGACCTTCCCTCTAGGTTTGAAAAATTAAAAGATACGCAGAAGTCTTTTGTTTACTTCAAAAAAACATATTCTTATTACAATATGCAGAACAATCTACCAAGTCCAAGTGTATCTAGAGACTAGAATAACAGATGTATCTGTGAGTATCGGGTACGTACCGGTATCGGATACGTATCCGGTACGGGTACGTGACCCTCAGGGAAGTATCGGTGCTTCATAGAATATAAGAGACATAAAGATGCTATAAAATACCTTGATTTTCTCCTTATTCATTTCAAAAGTATATAAGCACGACTAACTCCAGCATCATCGTGGTTTCTATGGCCCTTCTATGCTTGCTTCTAGCATTGTCGAGGTTGGACCGACACCATTATACTTGGCAAACTCTTCTACAACACAAACTCTTGTGCTGGCTTAAAAAAAGATTTTTTTAACTCCTCCCATCCTTCTCTCAAATCTAGCCCGTTCGAATGTAAGATTCATGACGCGGGACGAACATCCAACTCAACATTAGGAGTATGATTATGTCTCTTTCTCATTAATCAGATTATTACTTCTTCAACTTGGTATCAGAGCGAAAACCCTAATCCCGCACCGCTCTCTCAGCGCATCCCTCGCTGCGCCGCCTCCTCTCTCCGCACATCCCGCTTCGTCTTCCTTTTCCTGCTGTTTTGCAGACTCCTCCATGCGGAGCCCGTGCGGTTCCTAATCAGTTCAACTGATGCGCTCGTTGAAGGAGTTCTTTGCCTCTCCTTGTGATGTTGCCTGCCTCGCCGTCGACGCCTCCTATTTCCCCCCGCTAGTTCGTCGTCTTTTTTCGTCGCTCCCAGATCTGGTCGACGACATCGACAAAGCTCCCGATTGTCAACTTATTCTGCTCGACGACGTTCATTGCTTCTGCTTCCGATCGACAACGTTCTCCCCACCATCGCCTGCTTATGATATCGATTGAAGTTGTTGTTTCTGATCTACAGCTATAGTTTTTGCTTGCTCCATGCCCTGGTCACTGCATGTTGCTTCCTCTGATTTCGCTATGTCTTTCTGGAGTTCTTGCTGATGCGGATCTAGTTCCTTCTAGTGTTTTTCCCTCAGATATTGTCTTAGGGTGGTTGGTCTTCTCTGTTTTTTCTTTGTGCCTTCATGATTGATTCTTCTGCCTCCTCGCCAAGTGTTGTGACGCCCCAGATGAGTGAAACTCAGAGGACTCATGGCCACACTGGCTCATTGAAGATCATCATTGATCCTCTGGATGAAACAAATTATCTTGAATGGTCCGGTGCTGCTCAACTTGTGATTCACAGTCATCAGATGGGACGGTTGTGGAACCACCTAAGGATGATTCTACTTGAAAGCATTGAGATTCTGAAAATTCCCTTGTTGTCTCTTGGCTACTACATTCTATGTCTCGTAAGGTATACCAGAGCTAATATGTTGATGGACTCTGCTCATGAGATATGAACTCGGGCACGCGAAACATACTCTCAGATTGGTAATTTCACCCAGATTTACGAGCTTACGCGTCGTATTTTGGAATTGAGACAGGGATCTATGACTGTGTCCACATTGTATAACCCGTAATTCGTCGAGATCAGAAATGCACGAGGACAACACAGAAGAGCTCCCCCACCTGGGCGAGTACAGAAGACCTCCCCCACCTGGGCGAGTACAGAAGGCCTCCCCCACCTGGGCGAGTACAGAAGAGCTCCCCCACCTGGGCGAGTACAGAAGAGCTCCCCCACCTGGGCGAGTACAGAAAACCTCCCCCACCTGGACGAGTACAGAAGACCTCCCCCACCTGGGCGAGTACAGAAGGCCTCCCCCACCTGGGCGAGTACAGAAGAGCTCCCCCACCTGGGCGAGTACAGAAGACCTCCCCCACCTGGGCGAGTACAAAAGGCCTCCCCCACCTGGGCGAGTACAGAAGACCTCCCCCACCTGGGCGAGTACAGAAGGCCTCCCCCACCTGGGCGAGTACAGAAGGCCTCCCCCACCTGGGCGAGTACAGAAGACCTCCCCCACCTGGGCGAGTACAGAAGACCTCCCCCACCTGGGCGAGTACAGAAGACCTCCCCCACCTGGGCGAGTACAGAAGACCTCCCCCACCTGGGCGAGTACAGAAGACCTCCCCCACCTGGGCGAGTACAGAAGACCTCCCCCACCTGGGCGAGTACAGAAGACCTCCCCCACCTGGGGCGAGTACAGATTTTCATCCCGTCGAAAGGCGGCAACGGCTATCCGCAACCCATTTCAGAAGGCGGGAGCAGCTATTCGCAGTCCATTTGGATTTGCCTATAAATAGGACCCCCAAGGCACAAGCAGAAGGCACCTTCACCCCCCTATGGTGGGAGAGTACATTGCCTGCCTCTCTTGTGCCAAGCTCAACATTGGCTTTAGGAGGGGAAGTTCCTATAGACTTCCGGGTATGAGGCGAGACCTCCTCGCTGCAGCACGCGGGTCTTGTTTATAGGCAGGTTGGAGTGGTTTTGTATGCTCTCTAGCCTCTTATCACCTTGTCTCACATGGGTCGATCACTAAACGAGTAGCCTTTGGTCACCCCCAAGTCTCGAACAGTTGGACCGGTATCCGGGTTCCGACATTTTTGGTGCGGTGAGCGTGGACTGTGACCAGAGTAAGAAACTTTAGTGTGAGACCTCACGGTGAGCCTTGATGAGAAAGGTCTGAGGCGAGTACCAGTTCAGGCGAGTACAAACTCAGGCGAGTACCAGATTAGGAGAGCTCAAACTGAGGCGAGTACCAGTTCAGGCGAGTACGAACTCAGGCGAGCTCAATCAACTCGCAGGTGTTCTACTCGCAGATACTGCCTACAGGTGTTCTACTCGCAGATACTCTGCCTACAGGTATTCTACTCACAGATATTCTGCCCGCAAGCGTCCTACTCGCGTGATGCGAGGCGGCCAGAAAAGAGGTATTCTACTCGCAGATATTCTGCTCACATGTATTCTACTCGCAGATATTCTGCTCGCATGTGTTCAACTCGCAGATATTCTGCTCGCATGAGTTTTACTCGCAGATATTCTGCTCGCATGTGTTCTACTCGCATGTATTCTACTCGCAGATATTCTGCTCGCATGTGTTCAACTCGCAGATATTCTGCTCGCATGAGTTCTACTCGCAGATATTCTGCTCGCATGTGTTCAACTCGCAGATATTCTGCTCGCATGAGTTCTACTCGCAGATATTCTGCTCGCATGTGTTCTACTCGCAGATATTCTGCTCGCATGTGTTCAACTCGCAGATATTCTGCCCGCAAGCGTCCTACTCGCGTGATGCGAGGCGGCCAGAAAAGAGGTGTTTTACTCGCAGATACTCTGCCTACAGGTATTCTACTCGCAGATATTCTGCCCGCAAGCGTCCTACTCGCGTGATGCGAGGCGGCCAGAAAAGAGGTATTCTGCCCGCAAGTGCCCTACTCGCAAGATGCGACGCGGCCAGGAGAGAGGTGCGAGGCGACCCAATGCAGGTGATCTCCTCAAGGGAAACTTAAGGCCAGGCGAGAAGAAATCAAGCTCGGTGATGAGTGATTTCAGGCGAGTTGGAGTATAGAAAATAAAAAAGTTCCGGGGCGCTACCCCCGGACCCCGCAAGGGGCGCTGCCCCCTTGACCCCTGTTCGCTGACCGGTCAGCGGAACCCCCGACAACTCTGCGTAGGGGGTCATAAGGTCAAAGGTGACACTTGTATTGCCCTCGTTTTCACCTCTGTTTATTGCTATCATATCTTCATACATAGTACATATTAATACTCATGGGTGCTTTGGTAAAACCCATGAGTGCTTTCATCTGATATGCAAATAGTGTTACTTTGACATCTTGACCACTATGACAACCGTCACAGAGGGATCCATATGACAGGGTCATGGTATAGTGTATATTTCGCGAGTCCTTTCTACTTTACTTCGCGAATTCAACCTGCGAGGTATTCACTTCAACAATTCAGGTGTTTTCCTCTATATCTGGTGAGTCCTTACTCGCGAGGTCATCACTTCAACAACTATGATGTTCTATTAATTCCGTGAGTCCGTACTCGCGAGGTCACCACTTCCGCAACTATGGTGTTCTCTTCAGTTCTAGCTCGAGAACTGATACTCAGCAAGTTCATATTTTTATGGTATTCTCTTTAGTTCCGCGAGTTCCTACTCGCGAGGATGTATCCAACTACTCATCTCTACAAGATCCAGAAGAAATCTATATTCGGCGAATGCTTACTCGCGATGGGTGTTCTTATTTGGGATGATCTTATTCAACAGCTTATACTCCCTGATGAAAACTCAAAGGACAATTATTCATAACTCACTTTGGCGAGGAAAAGTCATCATGAATCAGGTCACGTAAAACTTATTCTTCTTCTTATTATTCACTACATATAGCAATATTGATCTTTCTATTGTAAAACTCTTAAGAGTTAGATGGAGCATCCACTCGAAGTAGTATGATATATTCAAAAACATTTTAGGATGTATGATCTCACCTCTCCCCTTGAAACTTTTGGTCGAGCAATGAGATGACGTCTCGTGTTCAGTGCGCCATCCTAAGTCCAAGCCTCTGCGTTGCCGGCCGAGATCAGCTCCCCCCTTGCATGTTGGCCGATCTGCCCCTCGAGTACCGACTCTCTTTGCCCGCGCACTAGTTACTAGGGCAGAGAATGAAACTATATTCTCAGGTACTCTAAGTAAGTTGAAGTCCTCGAGATGTGTTGTTGTCGTAGACCAAGCCGTAGCACTGGGCTCCTCCCCTGCAGGCTGGCTACTTGCCCCCTCGAGTGAGTTCTATGTCCTCGAGCAGAGAGTTGTCGTCGACCAGGCCGTAGCACTGGGCTCCTCCCCTGCAGGCTGGCTACTTGCCCGCTCGAGTGAGTTGAAGTCCTCGAGATGTGTTGTTGCCGTAGACCAGGCCGTAGCACTGGGCTCCTCCCCTGCATGCTGGCTACTTTCCCCCTAGAGTGAGTTCTATGTTCTCGAGCAGAGAGTTGCCGTAGACCAGGCCGTAACACTGGGCTCCTCTCCTGCAGGCTGGCTACTTGCCCCCTCGAGTGAGTTCTATGTCCTCGAGCAGAGAGTTGCCGTAGACCAGGCCGTAGCACTGGGCTCCTCCCCTGCAGGCTGGCTACTTGCCCCCTCGAGTGAGTTCTATGTCCTCGAGCAGAGAGTTGCCGTAGACCAGGCCGTAGCACTGGGCTCCTCCCCTGCAGGCTGGCTACTTGCCCCCTCGAGTGAGTTCTATGTCCTCGAGAAGAGAGTTGTCACCTAGTCAATGCTAAAAGCCTAAAATGTTTGGCACCTCCCCCAATTGAGCTCGCTCGTTTAACGAATGTCCTGGAGGGTGTCGACTCTTCTCCACCTCCAGTTGAGCCTCGCTCCTGGAGGGTGTCGACTCCTCTCCACCTCCAGTTGAGCCTCGCTCCTGGATGGTGTCGACTCCTCTCCACCTCCAGTTGAGCCTCGCTCCTGGAGGGTGTCGACTCCTCTCTACCTCCAGTTGAGCCTCGCTCCTGGATGGTGTCGACTCCTCTCTACCTCCAGTTGAGCCTCGCTCCTGGAGGGTGTCGACTCCTCTCCACCTCCAGTTGAGCCTCGCTCCTGGATGGTGTCGACTCCTGTCCCCCTCCAGTTGAGCCTCGCTCCTGGAGGGTGTCGACTCCTCTCCACCTCCAGTTGAGCCTCGCTTCTGGAGGGTGTCGACTCCTCTCCAACTCCAGTTGAGCCTCGCTCCTGGAGGGTGTCGACTCTTCTCCACCTCCAGTTGAGCCTCGCTCCTGGAGGGTGTCGAATCTTCTCCACCTCCAGTTGAGCCTCGCTCCTGGAGGGTGTCGACTCCTCTCCACCTCCAGTTGAGCCTCGCTCCTGGAGGGTGTCGACTCCTCTCCACTTCCAGTTGAGCCTCGCTCCTGGAGGGTGTCGACTCCTCTCCACGTCTAGTTGAGCCTCGCTCCTGGAGGGTGTCGAAGCTTCTCCACCTCCAGTTGAGCTTCGCTCCTGGAGGGTGTCTATTCTTCTCCACCTCCAGTTGAGCCTCGCTCCTGGAAGGTGTCTAATCTTCTACACCTCCAGTTGAGCTCGCTCGTCTAGCGAATGGCCTGGAGGGTGTCGTCTCTTCTCCACCTCCAGTTGAGCTCGCTCGTCTAACGAATGGCCTGGAGGGTGTCGTCTCTTCTCCACCTCCAGTTGAGCCTCGCTCCTGGAGGGTGTCGAATCTTCTCCACCTCCAGTTGAGCCTCGCTCCTGGAGGGTGTCTAATCTTCTCCACCTCCAGTTGAGCCTCGCTCCTGGAGGGTGTCTAATCTTCTCCACCTCCAGTTGAGCTCGCTCGTCTAGCGAATGGCCTGGATGGTGTCGTCTCCTCTCCACCTCCAGTTGAGCCTCGCTCCTGGAGGGTGTCGACTCTTCTCCACCTCCAGTTGAGCCTCGCTCCTGGAGGGTGTCGACTCCTCTCCACCACCAGTTGAGCCTCGCTCCTGGATGGTGTCGACTCCTCTTCACCTCCAGTTGAGCCTCGCTCCTGGAGGGTGTCGACTCCTCTCCACCTCCAGTTGAGCCTCGCTCCTGGATGGTGTCGACTCCTCTCCACCTCCAGTTGAGCCTCGCTCCTGGAGGGTGCCGACTCCTCTCCACCTCCAGTTGAGCCTCGCTCCTGGAGGGTGTCGACTCCTCTCCACCTCTAGTTGAGCCTCGCTCCTGGAGGGTGTCGTCTCCTCTCCACCTCCAGTTGAGCCTCGCTCCTGGAGGGTGTCGACTCTTCTCCACCTCCAGTTGAGCCTCGCTCCTGGAGGGTGTCGACTCCTCTCCACCTCCAGTTGAGCCTCGCTCCTGGAGGGTGTCGACTCTTCTCCACCTCTAGTTGAGCCTCTCTCCTGGAGGGTGTCGACTCCTCTCCACCTCCAGTTGAGCCTCGCTCCTGGAGGGTGTCGACTCCTCTCCACCTTCAGTTGAGCCTCACTCCTGGATGGTGTCGACTCCTCTCCACCTCCAGTTGAGCCTCGCTCCTGGAGGGTGTCGACTCCTCTCCACCTCCAGTTGAGCCTCGCTCCTGGATGGTGTCGACTCCTCTCCACCTCCAGTTGAGCCTCGCTCTTGGAGGGTGTCGACTCCTCTCCACCTCCAGTTGAGCCTCGCTCCTGGAGGGTGTCGACTCCTCTCCACCTCCAGTTGAGCCTCGCTCCTGGAGGGTGTCGACTCCTCTCCACCTCCAGTTGAGCCTCGCTCCTGGATGGTGTCGTCTCTTCTCTACCTCCAGTTGAGCCTCGCTCCTGGAGGGTGTCGACTCCTCTCCACCTCCAGTTGAGCCTCGCTCCTGGAGGGTGTCGACTCCTCTCCACCTCTAGTTGAGCCTCGCTCCTGGAGGGTGTCGACTTCTCTCTACCTCTAGTTGAGCCTCGCTCCTGGAGGGTGTCGACTCCTCTCCACCTCCAGTTGAGCCTCGCACCTGGAGGGTGTCGTCTCCTCTCCACCTCCAGTTGAGCCTCGCTCCTGGAGGGTGTCGACTCTTCTCCACCTCCAATTGAGCCTCGCTCCTGGAGGGTGTCGTCTCCTCTCCACCTCCAGTTGAGCCTCGCTCCTGGAGGGTGTCGACTCCTCTCCACCTCCAGTTGAGCCTCGCTCCTGGAGGGTGTCGACTCCTCTCCACCTCCAGTTGAGCCTCGCTCCTGGATGGTGTCGACTCCTCTCCACCTCCAGTTGAGCCTCGCTCCTGGAGGGTGTCGACTCCTCTCCACCTCCAGTTGAGCCTCGCTCCTGGAGGGTGTCGACTCCTCTCCACCTCCAGTTGAGCCTCGCTCCTGGAGGGTGTCGTCTCTTCTCCACCTCCAGTTGAGTCTCGCTCCTGGAGGGTGTCGACTCCTCTCCACCTTCAGTTGAGCCTCGCTCCTGGAGGGTGTCGACTCCTCTCCACCTCCAGTTGAGCCTCGCTCCTGGAGGGTGTCGTCTCCTCTCCACCTTCAGTTGAGCCTCGCTCCTGGAGGGTGTCGACTCCTC
The DNA here is from genome assembly GCA_033032865.1 of Dactylorhiza incarnata. Taxonomy (NCBI): domain Eukaryota; kingdom Viridiplantae; phylum Streptophyta; class Magnoliopsida; order Asparagales; family Orchidaceae; genus Dactylorhiza; species Dactylorhiza incarnata. Next base: position 2,726,085 of record JAWHQI010000094.1, on the reverse strand, counting down.
TCCACCTCCAGTTGAGCCTCGCTCCTGGAGGGTGTCGACTCCTCTCCACCTCCAGTTGAGCCTCGCTCCTGGAGGGTGTCGTCTCCTCTCCACCTCCAGTTGAGCCTTGCTCCTGGAGGGTGTCGACTCCTCTCCACCTCCAGTTGAGCCTCGCTCCTGAAGGGTGTCGACTCCTCTCCACCTCCAGTTGAGCTCGCTCCTGGAGGGTGTCGTCTCCTCTCCACCTCCAGTTGAGCCTCGCTCCTGGAGGGTGCCGACTCTTCTCCACCTCCAGTTGAGCCTCGCTCCTGGAGGGTGTCGACTCTTCTCCACCTCCAGTTGAGCCTCGCTCCTGGAGGGTGTCGACTCTTCTCCACCTCCAGTTGAGCCTCGCTCCTGGAGGGTGTCGACTCCTCTCCACCTCCAGTTGAGCCTCGCTCCTGGATGGTGTCGACTCCTCTCCACCTCCTGTTGAGCCTCGCTCCTGGAGGGTGTCGACTCCTCTCCACCTCCAGTTGAGCCTCGCTCCTGGAGGGTGTCGACTCCTCTCCTCCTCCAGTTGAGCCTCGCTCCTGGAGGGTGTCGACCCCTCTCCACCTCTAGTTGAGCCTCGCTCCTGGAGGGTGTCGACTCCTCTGCACCTCCAGTTGAGCCTCGATCCTGGAGGGTGTCGACTCTTCTCCATCCATTTTAGTTGAATTTGCTCAGCTAGCGAAGGGCTTGAGAGAGATACTAAGCGACATATCATCTAGTGCCCATCTCTCCGAGCCACGTGTCCTACATTGTTTTTCCGAGCTCGTATCGAGCTCGAAAAAAGATGGGATTGTGTATAACCCGTAATTCGTCGAGATCAGAAATGAACTAGGACAACACAGAAGACCTCCCCCACCTGGGCGAGTACAGAAGACCTCCCCCACCTGGGCGAGTACAGAAGGCTTCCCCCACCTGGGGTACAAAAGAGCTCCCCCACCTGGGCGAGTACAGAAGAGCTCCCCCACCTGGGCGAGTACAGAAGAGCTCCCCCACCTGGGCGAGTACAGAAGACCTCCCCCACCTGGGCGAGTACAGAAGGCCTCCCCCCCTGGGCGAGTACAGAAGAGCTCCCCCACCTGGGCGAGTACAGAAGAGCTCCCCCACCTGGGCGAGTACAGAAGGCCTCCCCCACCTGGGCGAGTACAGAAGACCTCCCCCACCTGGGCGAGTACAGAAGACCTCCCCCACCTGGGTGAGTACAGAAGGCCTCCCCCACCTGGGCGAGTACAGAAAAGCTCCCCCACCTGGGCGAGTACAGAAGAGCTCCCCCACCTGGGCGAGTACAGAAGACCTCCCCCACCTGGGCGAGTGCAGAAGACCTCCCCCACCTGGGGCGAGTACAGATTTTCATCCCGTCGAAAGGCGGCAACGGCTATCCGCAGCCCATTTCAGAAGGCGGGAGCAGCTATTCGCAGTCCATTTGGATTTGCCTATTAATAGGACCCCCAAGGCACAAGCAGAAGGCACCTTCACCGGCTTTAGGAGGGGAAGTTCCTATAGACTTCCGGGTATGTGGCGGGACCTCCTCGCTGCAGCACGCGGGTCTTGTTTATAGGCAGGTTGGAGTGGTTTTGTATGCTCTCTAGCCTCTTATCACCTTGTCTCACGTGGGTCGATCACTAAACGAGTAGTCTTTGGTCACCCCCAAGTCTCGAACAGTTGGACTGGTATCCGGGTTCCAACACACATACTTCTCAGAGTTCGAGCGACTCTCTCATGAATTGGATTACTTTGAGCAATTTACTCCTTGTACTGCCGATGCGGTCCACTGCAGGAAAAGGAAGAACGTCTTCGTCTTCATGTCTTCCTGATGCGTTTGAACATTGAGTTGGATATAATTCGGACCCATATTCTCTATCGCTCTCCTCTCCCATCTCTTCGGGAGGCATTCCATATGGCTCTTGGTGATGACGACCGTCATAGGCCCCTCAACACATTTGCTCCTCCTGATCCTCTGCCTTGACTAGTGTTGGTCAGGGCAACGCCACCAACCCCACCAACACTGTACCTACTTGTGATTATTGTGGCCGCAGGGAACACACTCAGGATGTGTGCTTCAAACTCCATCCTCCTCTTGCTCCACCAGGACCCGAATGTGGTTGTGGACGTGGTCGGGGACCCGTACGTTGGGCGTCCCGACAGGGTGGTTCACAATCTCATGATGCTGCCTATTCTACTATGAAAAGCCGACCTGCCCTCCTCCAGGGCATTTTACCGCACATGAATTGGATGCTCTCCGCCGTCTACTTCACTCCCAATCTAGCGCTGCCTCCAGTGCTTCTACTTCCTTTGTTACTGCTGCTATGACCAATGCTCATGTTGCCATCGCTCCTTCTGATTGGACCATTGACTTGGGAGCCACCGATCATATGACAGGATCCTCCTCAGGTTTTGTTTCCTACACACCTTTGTCTGGTAAGGACAAGGTTATCTCTGTTAATGGCACATTGTCCCCTATTGCGCGCAAAGGTCACATTCCTTGTTCTCCGTTCATTTCCCTTTCTTCTGTTTTGCATGTTCCTTCTTTTCCCCGCAGTTTACTTTATATTAGCAATATCACTCGATCTCTTAACCGTTTTGTAATCTTTTTTCCCGATTCTTGTGTTTTTCAAGAACTGGGTGCGAAGCGGACCATTGACAGTGGTAGGAACCGCAGTGGCTTGTACTACCTGGATTCTCAGCTACCGTCTTAGGCTCTCTCCTCTTCTACTGTTATTGTTGTTGATGCTCGACATTGACATTTGCGTCTTGGACATCCCTCTCCTGTTTATCTTCAGAAATTGTTTTCTTCTTTGTTGCCTTTTATTAAAACTTTGGCTTGTGATGTTTGTGAAATGTCTAAACATGTTAGACATTACTCGTCACATTTATCTTCTCTTAGTAGCACCAATTTTGTTGTTATACATTCTGATGTTTGGGGGTCATCCCCTATTTTATCTTTATTTGATTTTTGTTGGTTTGTCACTTTTATCGACTATTTTTCTTGCACCACTTGTGTCTATTTTTTAAAGGAAAAAAAATGAAATTTTTCCTTATTTTCAAGACTTTCATAAAATTGTGCATACTCAGTTTAATGGTAATATTTGTGTCCTTCGTAGTGATAATGGGGGGAGGGGGAGGATACGATGATCGTGTAGCGTTTGGTTCGTATCTCACCAATCATGGTATTTTACATCAAACCACATGCGTTCACACATCTACCCGGAATGGTGTTGCTAAACGGAAAAACCCCCATCTCCTTGATGTTGCCCGACGTCTTCTCAGCATTATGAATCTTCCTGAATTCTATTGGGGTGATGCTATCATAACCGCTGCTCATCTTATCAATCGTCTTCCTTCATGGGTTCTAGATTATGCTACACTTCTAGCCCGACGCTCCACTACGTCTGTTGTTCATACTTCTCATCTTCCACCTCGTATTTTTGGGTGTGTATGTTTTGTTCACATACATCAGCCTCATCATGACAATCATGACTCTCAGGCTCACCGTTGTGTCTTTATTGGCTATTTCTCGACCACGAAAGGATATCCGTGTTATCACCCTCCATCCCGACGTGTTTTTGTACCATGGATGTTAATTTCCGCGAGGAGGAATCCTATTATATGGATTTGACTCACTCCATTCGTCAGGGGGAGATTAGTGACATTACTTCTAATACTACTGTTCATCTCCCTCTGATTCATCCTCCTCATATCATCCCTTCCACCCTAGCACATCTCCTATGCCTCATACGTCTCCTACATCTACTCAGCTTCCTCTGCCTCCGTCTCTAATTCCTCCTCTTCCTCATGTATACCACCGTCGTCAAACAGGTAAACAGGCCGCTGTCGTTCCACCACCACCCGCGTCTGCTTTGGACTCGGATTCTGGTGATGATCTACATGTTCCCCTTGCATTGTTGAAAGGTAAAGCTATATGTATGCAACACCCTATTTTCAATCATGTTGCTTATAATCACCTCACTCATGCTCATTAGGCTTTTATCTCTTCATTGTCCTTAATTACTATTCCAAATACATGGCATGAAGCTTTGGGTATTCATGTATGGGTACGAGCGATGATGGAAAAAATGTTTGCCTTGGACAAGAATCACACATGGGATGTTTCTCCCCTTCCTCCCAAGAAGAAAGCCATTGGTCCAAGGTTGATTTTCTCTGTTAAGCAAAACCAGGATGGTAAGGTTGAACATTACAAGGCTCGCCTAGTGGCCCGAGGATACACCCAGACTCAGGGAGTGGACTAACTTGAGACTTTTGCTCCGGTAGCAAAGATGGACTTCATTCGTGTTCTTTTGTCTTGTGCTGCTTGCTTGGGCTGGGATCTTCACTAACTGGATGTTAAAAATGTCTTCCTCCCCGGTAAGCTTGATGAAGAAGTGTATATGATATTCCCTCCTGGATTTGTGAAAAAGGGGCAAGAAGGGCTTGTCTATTACTTAAGGAAGTCGTTGTATGGCCTGAAGCAGTCCCCCGTGGCTTGGTTTGGCAGGTTTCTCAAGGCCATGCTCAAGTTTGGCTACAAACAGGGACATATTGAAGTGACCAGATCTAATCAAAGTATCTTATTGTCTACGTGGATTACATTGTGATCACCGGTGATGACATAGAGGAAATTGCAAATCTCAAGGGCCTCTTATCTGCTGAGTCTGAAGTAAAGAACTTGGGGAGATTACGATACTTCCTAGGCATTGAAGTGACCAAATCTAATCAAGGTATCTTCATCGCTCAACGTAAGTATGTTTTGGATCTGTTAAAAGAGACTGAGATGCTCGGTTGTGTTCCAGCTAACATCCTATGGAGGAGAATCATAGGATTGATGAAGACAGTGATGATGACCGCACGGATGTCTCGAGCTATCAGAGATTGGTTGGGAGACTCTTATACCTATCACACACACGTCCAAATATTACATTGTTGTAGGTATCTTGAGTAGATATATGCGTGCTCCCAGGATCAGACATCAACATGCCTCATATTGTGTACTACGGTACTTAAAGAAGGCACCTGGTCGTGGCCTCATGTTCTCAAAGAACAACCACTTAAAGATCGAAGTCTTCACTGATGTTGATTATTGGGCTGGAAGTCGTGACGACATGAAATCCACAACGGGGTACTGCACCTTTGATGGTGGAAATTTAGTTACATGGCGTAGCAAGAAGCAGAATGTGGTGGCCAGATCTAGTGATGAGACTGAGTTCCGGTCAATGTCTTAAGGTCTCTGTGAAGGTCTATGACTGCGTTATGTGTTACAAGATCTGGGACTTCAGGAGAATGTTCCCCTCTCTTTATATTGTGACAACAAGACGGCTATTAGTATAGCTCACAACCCAATTCAACATGACAGAACTAAGCGTGTTGAGGTCGATCATCACTTTATCAAAGACCACCTGGATAAAGGAAACTTGGTCACTCCTTTTCGTTCATTCCAAAGATCAACCGGCCGATGTCTTCACTAAAAGCTTAGGATGTGATGCGTTTATTGATGACATCCATAAACTCTGAATGAGTGAGATCTTCCATCCGACTTGAGGGGGAGAGTTGTAATTAATATACTTTTACCGTTCAAGTCGTTTTTTATTTTGTATTACCTGATCGACTTATTAGTGCCTTTTAGGCTCCTCTTACTCTAGTATATGCAGTGGCGGACGCAGGATAAATTTTTTGTGTGGGTGGAGTGCTAATTCATTTGAAAATTTTAATTATCAATTATAAAAAAAATATTTATAGTATATAATGTCAATGTTTTTTATATTATTTTCATAATATACATATTTTTTATATACAATTTGTGTAAATATATAACGCATATCTATATTTTTCAACAAAATATTTACAATGTCTAAATATAAAAAAAAATCTACACATTTAATGAATTTTTTACAATATATTTCTTTAATTATATAAAATATATCTATATTTTTAATGATTTTTATTGTTTAAATATTGCATTTTGGCAAAAATATCAAAAAATTTGTATTATGAGGATTTGAACTCAAGATCTCTCACTAAATTTTAATAACCGTAACATGAAGTCAAAAACCACTATGTCAAACCTAATTTATTATCTATTTTTGAATAAATATTATATATAATATGTATAAGACTATAAGAACAATTTTTTGTAATGTAATATTCTTAGTTATTTTTTTTTAAATTGAGTGTGGGCGGCGCTCGGCCTCATGTAGGTCCGCCCCTGAGTATATGTATGAATAAATGACCTCTTTCTTATTAATCAGATTATTACTTTCTTCAGCTAAAACTTGATCAAAGAACTATATATTCCTTCACGCTTTTCAGATTAGAGAGATCAAGATCTTATACCTGTACCATAAGTGGCCAGCTTGGTACCAGTTTATAACTGCAACATTTTGCCATGCTAACTGGTATGCCCTCCAAGCTTTTCAATGTTTACTTTATCTCCTTACATGAGAAGATTAATCTGCTTCATCCACTTCAACGAGTAATATGAACCAGTTTACTTTACTGAAGCGCTGACTTCATCTCAGCATAACTTTGCAGGAACCACTTATCCAGCAACCTATTCTTCTTATATATCTTTGGTAAGAGCAATGCTGCCGACTTTTTGGATTCTTTCTGTTTCTCATAAGGTTGTTTATCTTTCAGACACATTCGTTTTGGTTCTTTATTGTTTTATAGGCAAACTTGTTGAAGAGGAGGAAGGCAATTTTGCATTGTGGCTTTCATACATCTTAACAGGTGCTGGTGCCAATCTTGTCTCATGGTTAGTCCTCCCGAGGAATGCGGTATCCGTGGGGGCCTCAGGAGCAGTCTTTGGACTTTTTGCAATCAGCGTTCTGGTGAAGGTAGGTTAATCACAATTGAATGTGTTGGTACAGAAAGATGTTTGTTCAAGTGAATTAAAACACCATAATGATTATTGCAGATGTCATGGGACTGGAGAAAGATCCTTGAAGTTCTTATCCTGGGTCAATTTGTTATTGATAAGGTAATTGATTAACTTGACTTGAAGAATATTTGTTTCTTCTGCATGTATCGCGTTGGAGGTTTAATTACTTCAGTTTTGTGAGATTTTTTTTTGTTTTGACCTCACAGTAGTCTAGAATTTGATTTTACAAATTTTTTTTGCTTGTAACCAGTGACTGAACATGATGACTTTTACAATTCATTTATATACCAATAAATTATCGAATTTAGAGTTATTAAATCCAAATAACCATGTCATTTGTGAAGAAGTAAAATTATGCCAGTCAATGCACGCATTAATGATACGAACAATAACAAGTTTCGTTAAGGAGCAAATAATGTCTATGCTAATATGTTCATTCCAGTATATCATAGTTATCAATTTCTGCATGAAATGTAGGAAGTTAGCAGGTATACCCAACCATAAGTCCACAACAGAGATCATCATTTATCAGTGAACCCAACCATGAAATGTCTATGCTAAGGCTTCGTTTGGCACGGCAGTTGCGGTCGTGAACGCGGTTATGAACCGCCGTTTGTGACACCCGACCGCAACAAAGAACTCCATCTACTTTTATGTTCAAAATTAGTTTTTTTTCTTGGTGGTGGTCATGACCGCTGTCATGCCAAACACATTTTATAACTATGGCATTTTTGCCAAACTCACCGGAGCAAAAGCACTGTTTTTCCAAAAGTCTGTACGATTCCACATGATTAAAGATTTTTTTATTTAAACAATAATGACTATCCGACTTAAGTACTTAACATACTTATCTTGCTATCCAACTACCAAGATAAGTATAGCATCTCCCGTACATTAATATCTTATGTAATTTGTAGAAAGACATGAAAAATAGAGAGAAATAAAATATAATTTTATTTATATTTAAAAAAGTTGTCCATACATACATGAATTTGTACACTTAAATAGGAAGAGTGAGAAGAGAGTAAATCTCAATCTAAGATGTGAGACTAAATCTTAAAGAGGAAGAGGGCTCTAGACGGGCCTTAGCATGGGCATTTACATATATTTCCTTCAACACTCCCCCGCAAGCTGGATCATACAAATCGTAAGCACCAAACTTGGACAAGAACTGATGGAATAACGGGTGAGGTAAGACCTTGGTGAGAATATCAGCAACTTGCCCAGCCGCAGGAACATGTTTTAATTCCAGCTTCTTCAATTGTACTTTTTCTCGAATAAAATGACAATCAACTTCAATGTGCTTGGTCCGTTCATGAAATATAAGATTCTTGACAATGTGTATAGCAGCTTGACTGTCGCAAAATAGAATGGCAGGTGAGGGAAGTCTGACTCCCAAATCACCTAGGAGGCTTTCAAGCCAAGTAAGCTCAGATACAACGCTGTCATTGATCGATACTCGGCTTCAGCGGATGAGCGGGCTACCAAAGACTGGTTTTTGCTGCGCCAGGTAATAAGGTGTCCTCTGAAGTAAGTGCAGAATTCACTTGTGGAGCGTCGATCATCTAGGGAGTCGACATAGTCAGCATTAGAATAGACAATCAGAGATAGGGAAGAGGAAGAGGGTTTGTATACAAGCCCTTGTCCAGGAGTAGTTTCTAAATATCTGAGGATGCGCTCAACAGCTTGAAGGTGAGAGATCCGTGAAGAATGCATGAATCGACGGACATCTCCAACAACAAGTGAGATATCCGGTCTTGTAACTGTAAGATAAATCAGTTTTCCTACAAGACGATGATAATACTCTGGATTTGGAAGTAGAAGATCGGATTCAGAGTCATAAACGCAGAGTTTGTGGTTGACATCCATAGGGATATCAGCAGGCTTGCACCCAGAATAGCCAGCATCATGAAGAAGGTCAAGACAGTACTTTCGTTGAGATAGGACGAGACCATCAGGATGTCTTGCTACCTCAAGGCCAAGGAAGTACCGAAGATTTCTCAGATCTTTAGTTTGAAAGACTGAATTCAAATGCTGCTTGATCATTTGTATTCCTTTGGAGTCATCACCTGTAATCAGAATATCATCGACAAGACTATGAGAATCACTGTGTCTGTCGGTCGATGGCGAGTAAAAAGGGAGAAGTCAGCTGAGCTTCGAGTGAATCCCACATCACAGACAACCTTACTGAACTTGTCAAACCATGCGCGAAGAGACTGTTTGAGACCATAAATAGATTTCTTGAGGTGACACACAAGAGACTCCCCCGTGATCTCAAACCCGGAAGGTTGGTGCATGTAGATAGTTTCGAGAAGGCCACCATTGAGAAATGCATTCTTAATATACAATTGATGTAAGGGTCACGGTCGATGAACAGCTAAGGAAATCAGGACATACAGTATTGAGCTTGGTGACTGGTGAGAAGGTCTCATCATAATCAAGACCTTGTTGCTGAGTAAACCCCCTTGCCACAAGACGAGCTTTAAGGCGTTCAACTGTCCCGTCTGGAGCATGTTTTATCGCAAGACCCACTTGCATCCCACACAAGTCTGTCCCGGAGGAAGAGAGACAAGGTCCCAAGTATGATTAGCCTAGAGAACAGTCATTTCCTCATCCATGGTCGCACGCCATCCCGGGTGTTGAAGAGTCTCTTGCAAAGAGTTAGGTATATAAATGGAGGATAAATATGTTAATTTTAGAAGTGCCCGGGATAGGCGATGCAAGGATACATAATTAGCCAATGGATGAGCCGTGAATACGGGTGCCGGATCTGCAGTCTGCGAGGTAGAACTGGTAGAGGATGATTGTTGTAGGGCATCAGAGTGAGGAGGACGACGAGCGTATACACGAAGAAGATGTGGTTTGGATGGTACGAGAAGAGGGATTAGAAGGAGAGGTGGAAGAGGAGCTGTAACAGGGACGGTAGGACGTGGTAATAACTGAGGTGTAAGAGGAGCTGGATGGGAAGAGTGAAAAGGTTGGTCTTCAATGAAAGTCACATCTGCAGAAATGATAACCTTGCGAATGTCGGGAGAGTAGCACACATACCCTTTCTGAGTGCGAGAGTAACCGACGAACATATATTTTGTAGCACGAGGAGAAAGTTTGTCAGTGGAGGGACCAAGATTATGGACATAACAGGTACAACCAAAGACCCGAGGTGGGATGGAAAAGGGAGGTGTGGAGGGACATAGAAGACTAAACGGAGTTGCATAGTTGAGAATGGAGGAGGGCAGACGATTAATGAGATAGGATATGGTAGACATCGCGAAATGCAATAAAACTTGGGAACCTGCATTTGAAACATAAGTGAGCGGGCAACATCAAGAAGGTGACGATTCTTACGCTCAGCCACAACATTCTGTTGAGGTGTATAAGTGCATTATGTGTGGTGGATGATACCAAACTCAGTACAGAGATTGCTAAACGCATGACTAGTATATTCGTGTGCATTGTCTGTTCGAATAGTTTTAATTGACCTGGAAAATTGTGTGCGAGTCTCATCAATGAAGACACGAAACACACGAGTTAAATCCGACCGGTCATGCAGTAAGTATAATCACGCCATACGAGAGTAATCATCAATAAAAGTAAAGAAATAACGATAACCAGAAACACTGACAATTTTATAGGGACCCAAAACATCAGAATGCACTAAATCAAAAGGAGCAGCGCTCTGAGTACAATGAGGAGGAAAAGAAGAACGAGGTTGTTTGCCGAAGATACATGACTCGCAGGTAAAGTCAGGAAGATGGAGGTCAGGAAGAGCCTTCTTTAGAATCGGAAGAGGAGCATGTCCAAGATGCTGGTGTCAATCAACATAAGTGACGGATGCGAGAACTGTAGGAGAAACGTCCAGAAGATAGAGCCCATTTGACAGTCGTCATTTATCAATGATATTCTGCGTCTGTCAATCCTGCACAACAAAAGAAGAAGACGTGAATGTTACAGAACAGTCATGGTCTTAGTAAGACGATTAACAGAAAGAAGATTAAAAGGAGAGCCCGGGACTTGAAGAACTGAGCGAAGAGAAATAGAGGAACTGAGAGGCATATTAGCGGAACCGGAGACAGGGGCAGTGTCACTATTGTCCACGGTGATAAACTTGGGATGCGGAGAGTCCAAGTATTGAGGTGGTTTCTGCGGAGTGATATGGTGGGTGGCACTGGAGTCCACAATCCCATGTGGACTATGGGAGAGACGGGAGATACTTTCATTGGAGATAGAAGCAACGGAGCCAGACGGTCGATTGAGTAACCCCTGGAGATGCTGGAGCTGGGTGCGCATGACATCAATGTCGGCGCGAGTGGTAGAAGACGTCAACAACAATGAAGGCATGGAGTGGAGGAGGCATACCATGCTTACGATAGCAGGTTGCTTCAAGATGTCTATCCCTGCCACAGTGAGTACACTTGAGATGAGGCCGACCGCTGCGACCTTTACCCCGATATCCGGAGCGACCACCACGGGTTGATGGAGGAGAGGGGTGAGATAAGTGTTGGAGGAGAGTCGGAGATGGAGGTCCGGGAGCATCTGGGGAGGGGGGTCACCTTCAACAACATGGAGCAAACATCGAAAAGAGAAGGAATGTTGGAGGAGGAGAGGATCTGAGCCCGAATGATGTGGAGATGAGGCGGGACACGAGCCATCATCATGACAATACCAACGATCTCTTTTTGAGCACGTTGGGCATCAAGATCGGCAATAGGAGGCTAATGCTGAATCCAGACCTCAATAAGGTTTTGGACCTCGTAACAAAGGAGGTTAAGTCGCCATCAACCCCTGAGTCGAGAGATTGAAGGTCCGTAATGATGCCAAACAAGTGTTAAGGCTGTCCTTGCCGGAATAGAGGGAATGCAGTTCATCCCACATTGCCTTTGCGGTTTCATGATACATAGTCATTCGATAAGGTTCACTATCCATTGAGTTGATGATCCATGATTGGACACGACCATCACCACGAATCCAAACCTCAGTGGGTGCATAAGGGGTGGCCTTAGTGAGATGATGCAAAAGTCCCTTTGTCTGAAGAACACGACGGACAGAGTGCACCTACTCAACAAAATTCTTCTTCCCACTAAGAGAGATGGTGGTGATCCGAACCTCATCACGAATGTCAGGAAGAGGGCCTGCTGCACAAGCGGGGAGGGACGAAGCATCATTCAAGTCCATTGCAACACAGAAGGAGAACGATAGTCAATCTTCTACATAAACCCAACTGTGGTCAGGATGCTGCGGTTAGGAGCGCTGGGAACTTGCGGTCTAGGAGCTGCGACAAGGCTTGCTGCGGTTAAGGAGATCGTGTTGCGGCAAGGAACTCTGGGAACTGGCGATCAAGGAGCTGTGGCTAGGCTTGCTGCAGTTAGGAGCGCGGGGAACTTGTGGTCAAGGAGTTGCGACAAGGCTTGCTGCAGCAAAGAGCTGCGGTTAAGGAGATCGCGCTAGAATCGGCGAGCAGGCACAGGGAGAAGTCGCGGCGACTAGAAGCGAGCAGAATGGCGAGCAAAACACTAGAGCAGAACACTTTGCTAGGCCGGCGAGCAGAAGAATAGAGCTGCAAGAAGGGGGCACACAATATGCGGCTAGACAAAGAGACTGCGGAGGTTGGCTTACAGGCGGGGCCCAGAATTGCAGAAGGGAAGGCTATAAAAGCAGAAGGGGCGGTGGGGAAGGGAAGTGAACTGCGCGAGAGAGAGCTCGATACGCAGAGCTGCGGTTAGAATACTTCTAACCGCCCAGACAGGTTGACGGTGAGCGAGAGCAAGATCACGACTAGAAAAATAATTTGTTTCGTAGAATCGTTCTCTCTGATACCATGTAGAAAGACACGAAAAATAGAGAGAAATAAAATATAATTTTATTTATATCTCCAAAAGTTGTTCATGCATACATGAATTTGTACGCTTAAATAGGAAGTGAGAGGAGAGTAAATCTCAATCTAAGATGTGAGACTAAATCTTAAAGAGGAAGAGGAAGAGGGCTCTAGATGGGCCTTAGCATGGGCCTTTACATATATTTCCTTCAACATAATTAAATTGTAATCATTTAATAACTTCAAATATTAATAGATCAATATATGAAAATCCTTGTTACTAAATAATAAGAGTTCTTTCACATTTTCAACACTCATTAACTTATTATCTCCAAAGTGGACTAATTGAGAAGACGGGCGAGGGGACACTTTTACGAGATAACTTCTTGTCAATATCTTTTCTTAGAACTGACAATATATATTTATATGAAACATTAGCGTTCTGACAACATCAAGCATATGCTGGTGATTTGAATTGACTATCAATCCGAAGAGGCAAGTACACCTATCGAATTGTAGTACCAAGGTCGTATTTAAACTCGGAGTTGTCAAGTACTATTACTCACGCTTCAACTATTATCCTACAGTACGAGTGGTTGGGTGATTTTGAGAATTTTAAGTAAACTAAAGATAAAAGTAAAGTAAGAAAATCAGATTAAGAAGATAGCATTCGATCGATGATTCACCATGAAAAGAGACGAGAAGGATAAAAATATAGTTTTACAATTGCAAACCAAACTCGACCGTGACGGATACGAAAATAAGAAATAATCTCGCTAGAGCATTAAATCTCCAACTTCTAGACGATTTGATCGAAATCTCTTTGCAAATCAAAAAGGTCTAAAGTTGCATTATTGAGATGATCCGCACTATTGGATTTGACTCCAATCCGGAGGATTTACGTCGTCTTAATCTCTAGGATTGCGTGCAACTCCTTCCTTCTTTGAGTGATCTTTCAAATCAACGAGTCTCTCGACTTCTATGAAATGAGATCAAATAGCCTACTACCCGTATACCGGAAATACGGAGTCGACGCAAATAAAATCAAAGAAGGATCGAGCAGAGTTTAACAACAATAAAACTAAGAAAAATAAAATCTCATCTCAATTCATGGATCCTCATGATCAAATGCTAACGGAAATTAGTTACGCATATTAAAAATTGAGACAAAGATGAAAAGTGAAGCTTGCATTTTCATTGATTGATAAAAAGGAGTAGTACAACAAAACTTAAACAAAGCTTAAAAAAATGAAATTATCTAGAAATGAAATTCAACTTGAAGGAGAAAGAAAATTACAACATTAAACTATAACTCTCTTGCTCTCTTGCCTCTTGCTAAAAGTCTCCCCAAAAGCATGAGATGTGGGGGCTATTTATAGGTGAAGGGGAAGGTTCTAGAGCATTGAAGAGAAGAGGGGAGACCAAGGGGTGGCCGGCCATGTGCATGGGAACATGCATGCATTATATTAAATGGGAGGAGAGAGAGAGTGGGGTTAATGCATGCATTTTATTTAAAAGAAACATAAAAAGAAAATAAGAGAGAGAGAGGGGGGGGGGGGATGTATGAGACTTAAATGGGGATGAACATTAAAAAGGGAGAGAGAGAGGGAGTGGGGTTCGGCTGATATTGAATGGGAGCCATGCAAAGGTGGCGGGTTTGAGCTTGGGGGCTGCTCGGTTTGCACCATATGGAGGGGGGCTCGGGCTGCTTGGTCTCGGGCTGCACCACAGGGAGGGGGGCTCGGGCTGCTTGGTCTCGGGCTGCACCAAATGGAGGGGCTCGGGTGGCACCAAGAGGAGGCTCGGGTGGCACCAAGAGGGCTGCAACATGTGTCTACATTTAATCTTCCATGGTGTTGACTCCAACTTGACTTGAGCTTGGTCCATAAAATTTCTACAATAAAACAAGAAAAAGCAATTTAGTTTTGTAAATTAAAATTAAACTAATTTAGATAATTTAAACATGAAATAAAACATAACTTAGGGAAATAATCTACTAAAGAAAGTTCTAATATAAGGCCTAAAAACTAACTATCAAATTCCCCCATGCTTAAGTGTTTGCTTGTCCTCAAGCAAAATCGAAATTAAAATATGGGAGGCTACACTACCCAATTTTTTTACTTGCGAAACCCAAACAAAAATTAAGCTATCAAAACCAATATGCTACCAATGAGTGCGGCGAGAAATCAATGTAGAGGAGAATAAAGAAAAGTTTAAAAACATTACTTGAGCATGAACATAGATTGCAAATTTTCTACTAACATAACGAATAGGCATCAAAGAGTTTAAGGTAACAAACATAACACGAGTAGCAATTCAAGGTAATAAATATATTTTACTCGCGGTAGATTATGTTTCTCGATGGGCAGAGGCCCAAGCTCTTCCGAGTAATGATGCCCGCGTTGTGGTTTCCTTTTTAAAAAAATTGTTTTCACGTTTTGGTTTTCCTCGAGCAATCGTTAGTGATAGGGGAAGTCATTTTTGCAACGCCCAACTCACTACAGTTTTAACTAAATATGGCGTTACGCATAAACTTTCCACCGCTTATCACCCTCAAACTAACGGTCAGGTTGAGGTAGTCAATCGGGAACTCAAAAGAATATTAAAAAAACTGTTTCTACTTCTCGCAAAGATTGGTCCTTAAAATTAGACGATGCTCTTTGGGCCTATCGGACGGTGTACAAGACCGCTATCGGTTGTACTCCCTTCCGATTAGTCTATGGAAAATCGTGTCATCTCCCTGTAGAAGTTGAACACCGCGCATATTGGGCACTAAAATTTTTTAATTTTGATCCGCACTCAGTCGGCGAACATAGAAAAAATAAACTAAATGAACTCGACGAGTGGCGTGCGTACGCTTATGAAAACAATAAACTTTATAAAGAGCGTACGAAATTTTATCATGATAAGAACTTGCGCCACCCTAAAACGTTTACACCCGGCGATCAAGTTCTTCTTTTTAATTCACGTTTACGTCTTTTTCCCGGCAAACTTAAGTCTCGATGGTCTGGTCCGTTTACGGTCAAAGAGGTTTTTCCGTACGGCACTGTGTTAATATCGCACCCGGATAAGGGTGATTTCAAAGTCAATGGTCATAGACTTAAGCTGTACTTTTCTAATGATTCGATATCATCTGATCAGGAACAACTTATCTTTACCTCTTAATGCTTATGTTTATTTGAACCCTTTTTTTGTTTATGTTGAACTTATTGTTGGACTTCTTATTATTTTGGACTTTTTATTCTCATTTGAACTTTGTAATAATAATTTAAGAACAATTTTGGGAGTTTGCCCACGGGCCCTCCTATCTCTATTTTCTTGTTTTTTGTTATCCCTCCTGGTGGCCACTCAATTGCAAGTTCGTGATGGCCGCTCATATCGTTGCTGATTTCAAGAAGGCCCAACTCATACCTGCTGATGATCAAGTAACTAAAGTGCAAGCATGGGGGAGCGGCTTCCGCATTCGGCCTCACAACCCCGGGGAAGTCCTGTTTTTTTTTTTATTTAATTTACTGCATTTCCTGTCTCTTCCCCCTATTCTCTTTCTCTTCATTGTTTTTCTTTTTCATTGAGGGCAATGAAAAACTTAAGCATGGGGGAGAGTTTCATTGTTCTCTTTTTCTCTTTTCTACAAAAAAATATAAAAATCACAAAAAATGGTAGTTTTTCTACTTTTTCTTTAAGGTTTATCAAAAAAAATAAAAAAATACAAAACCCAAAAAAATATAAAAAATAAATAAAAAAAACACAAAATTAGAAAATCATCAAAAATTATTTTCTATCATTTCTTTAGCATGTTTCTTTGAGTGTTGCGTAGGCTCATGAAGTATTCTTAATCTTTGGTAGTATGATAGAATAGAGTTTAGTTTAACTATATTACTTTTGCATACGTTAGTTTTGCGTTTTCTCTTTCATAACTTTTGGCATCATAATTTTATTTTATCATCATAATGATGCTGTAGTTTTTCTTCTAATCTAAGTGTAGTAGTGTGTATTTGTTGTTAGATGATATTATTAGACACTCACTCGCATTGTAGTCTTTCTTGGTGGCTAGAACTTGCCTCTAGCGATCCTCGAAGCATTTGCATAAGTTTGTCATGATTTTTAGAAATGATTTAGGCCATCTTTTGGATAGTTTGTGCCTTTTTGCCCACCTAAAACATTTACTTTGTAAAACATTTTTGGACCTTCTCCTTATTTTTCTTTGTTAGCTCCACCTCTCATTTTTCACCAAAGCCAAATGCCCTTCCTATTATCACACTAAATTGTTGAGTTCTATTTAAATATCATGTTGTGATGGGTTGTTATCTTGGAAAATGAGAAGGAAATTATTTCAAGCCTATATTTGGAGCTCTTATGTGCGATGAAAAGAAAAAAAAATGAAAAAAAATCATGCAAAAGTATTATCAATTTTTTTTTAAAAAAAGTTATTGTTGGCCAAGTATGAAAAAGAAAAAATATTCATGGCCTTATGTTTCTTATATTTAAGAAATTTGACGAACGCCTCTTGTCATTTCTCGTCCTCGTGTACTTTGTTTTGAAATTTATTTAAAACTCTCCCCTTGGTTTAGTGTGATATTTTAGCTATCGTGTTTATCTTTGATTTCCAAATCCTTATTATTTACCTAAGCCAAGTCTTTATGCCTAATGCAAGTCCTATTGATCTTTAAGCCATGACATTGTACTCGTGTAGTGGAGAGGGTGTGACCGGGCAAGCCTATGAACACCATCATTGATGGATTTCTTTGGAGGTTACCTTGGAGTGTTTTGTAGAATAATTGTAGTCTAAGTAACTTGTTGCTTGCTCAATGCATTTATTTTGGTTGAATTGCTACTCGTGTTATGTTTGTTAGCTTAAACTCTTTGATGCTTATTCGTTATGTTAGTAGAAAATTTGCAATCTATGTTCATGCTCAAGTAATGTTTTTAAACTTTTCTTTATTCTCCTCTACATTGATTTCTCGCCGCACTCATTGGTAGCATATTGGTTTTGATAGCTTAATTTTTCTTTGGGTTTCGCAAGTAAAAAAAATTGGGTAGTGTAGCCTCCCATATTTTAATTTCGACTTTGCTTGAGGACAAGCAAACACTTAAGCATGGGGGAATTTGATAGTTAGTTTTTAGGCCTTATATTAGAACTTTATTTAGTAGATTATTTCCCTAAGTTATGTTTTATTTCATGTTTAAATTATCTAAATTAGTTTAATTTTAATTTACAAAACTAAATTGCTTTTTCTTGTTTTATTGTAGAAATTTTATGGACCAAGCTCAAGTCAAGTTGGAGTCAACACCATGGAAGATTAAATGTAGACACATGTTGCAGCCCTTTTGGTGCCACCCGAGCCTCCTCTTGGTGCCACCCGAGCCCCTCCATTTGGTGCAGCCCGAGACCAAGCAGCCCGAGCCCCCCTCCCTTTGGTGCAGCCCGAGCCTCCCTCCATATGGTGCAAACCGAGCAGCCCCCAAGCTCAAACCCGCCACCTTTGCATGGCTCCCATTCAATATCAGCCGAACCCCACTCCCTCTCTCTCTCCCTTTTTAATGTTCATCCCCATTTAAGTCTCATACATCCCCCCTCTCTCTCTTATTTTCTTTTTATGTTTCTTTTAAATAAAATGCATGCATGAACCTCACTCTCTCTCCTCCCATTTAATATAATGCATGCATGTTCCCATGCACATGGCCGGCCACCCCTTGGTCTCCCCTCTTCTCTTCAATGCTCTAGAACCTTCCCCTTCACCTATAAATAGCCCCCACATCTCATGCTTTTGAGGAGACTTTTGGCAAGAGGCAAGAGAGCAAGAGAGTTCTAGTTTAATGTTGTAATTTTCTTTCTCCTTCAAGTTGAATTTCATTTCTAGATAATTTCATTTTTGTTTTAAGCTTTGTTTAAGTTTTGTTGTACTACTCCTTTTTATCAATCAATGAAAATGCAAGCTTCACTTTTCATCTTTGTCTCAATTTTTAATATGCGTAACTAATTTCCATTAGCATTTGATCATGAGGATCCATGAATTGAGATGAGATTTTATTTTTCTTAGTTTTATTGTTGTTAAACTCTGCTCGATCCTTCTTTGATTTTATTTGCGTCGACTCCGTATTTCCGGTATACGGTAGTAGGCTATTTGATCTCATTTCATAGAAGTCGAGAGACTCGTTGATTTGAAAGATCACTCAAAGAAGGAAGGAGTTGCACGCAATCCTAGAGATTAGGACGACGTAAATCCTCCGGATTGGAGTCAAATCCAATAGTGCGGATCATCTCAATAATGCAACTTTAGACCTTTTTGATTTGCAAAGAGATTTCGATCAAATCATCTAGAAGTTAGGAGATTTAATGCTCTAGCGAGATTATTTCTTATTTTCGGATCCGTCACGGTCGAGTTTGGTTTGCAATTGCAAACTATATTTTTATCCTTCTCGTCTCTTTTCATGGTGAATCATCGATCGAATGCTATCTTCTTAATCTGATTTTCTTACTTTACTTTTATCTTTAGTTTACTTAAAATTCTCAAAATCACCCAACCAATCGTACGGTAGGATAATAGTTGAAGCGTGAGTAATAGTACTTGACAACTCCGAGTTTAAATACGACCTTGGTACTACAATTCGATAGGTGCACTTGCCTCTTCGGATTGATAGTCAATTCAAATCACCAAGTTTTTGGGCTGTGATGGGAATTCAAGCCCAAAGCGTCCTTTCCAGGAATTTAGGTGGGGTAGAAAAACGATGATGTGGGTTGATTATATAATAATTAAATTTTTTTTTTGGATTTTTGTAGAAGTAACAGCGACGGCGTTTTCTTAATATTGACAAATGTCCCCGGCAACGGCGCCAAAAACTTGGTGATTTGAATTGACTATCAATCCGAAGAGGCAAGTGCACCTATCGAATTGTAGTACCAATGTCGTATTTAAACTCGGAGTTGTCAAGTACTATTACTCACGCTTCAACTATTATCCTACCGTACGATTGGTTGGGTGATTTTGAGAATTTTAAGTAAACTAAAGATAAAAGTAAAGTAAGAAAATCAGATTAAGAAGATAGCATTCGATCGATGATTCACCATGAAAAGAGACGAGAAGGATAAAAATATAGTTTACAATTGCAAACCAAACTCGACCGTAACGGATCCGAAAATAAGAAATAATCTCGCTAGAACATTAAATCTCCTAACTTCTAGATGATTTGATCGAAATCTCTTTGCAAATCAAAAAGGTCTAAAGTTGCATTATTGAGATGATCCGCACTATTGGATTTGACTCCAATCCGGAGGATTTACGTCGTCCTAATCTCTAGGATTGCGTGCAACTCCTTCCTTCTTTGAGTGATCTTTCAAATCAACGAGTCTCTCGACTTCTATGAAATGAGATCAAATAGCCTACTACCGTATACCGGAAATACGGAGTCGACGCAAATAAAATCAAAGAAGGATCGAGCAGAGTTTAACAACAATAAAACTAAGAAAAATAAAATCTCATCTCAATTCATGGATCCTCATGATCAAATGCTAACGGAAATTAGTTACGCATATTAAAAATTGAGACAAAGATGAAAAGTGAAGCTTGCATTTTCATTGATTGATAAAAAGGAGTAGTACAACAAAACTTAAACAAAGCTTAAAAAAATGAAATTATCTAGAAATGAAATTCAACTTGAAGGAGAAAGAAAATTACAACATTAAACTATAACTCTCTTGCTCTCTTGCCTCTTGCTAAAAGTCTCCCCAAAAGCATGAGATGTGGGGGCTATTTATAGGTGAAGGGGAAGGTTCTAGAGCATTGAAGAGAAGAGGGGAGACCAAGGGGTGGCCGGCCATGTGCATGGGAACATGCATGCATTATATTAAATGGGAGGAGAGAGAGAGTGGGGTTAATGCATGCATTTTATTTAAAAGAAACATAAAAAGAAAATAAGAGAGAGAGGGGGGGGGGGGGGGGATGTATGAGACTTAAATGGGGATGAACATTAAAAAGGGAGAGAGAGAGGGAGTGGGGTTCGGCTGATATTGAATGGGAGCCATGCAAAGGTGGCGGGTTTGAGCTTGGGGGCTGCTCGGTTTGCACCATATGGAGGGGGGCTCGGGCTGCTTGGTCTCGGGCTGCACCAAAGGGAGGGGGGCTCGGGCTGCTTGGTCTCGGGCTGCACCAAATGGAGGGGCTCGGGTGGCACCAAGAGGAGGCTCGGGTGGCACCAAGAGGGCTGCAACATGTGTCTACATTTAATCTTCCATGGTGTTGACTCCAACTTGACTTGAGCTTGGTCCATAAAATTTCTACAATAAAACAAGAAAAAGCAATTTAGTTTTGTAAATTAAAATTAAACTAATTTAGATAATTTAAACATGAAATAAAACATAACTTAGGGAAATAATCTACTAAATAAAGTTCTAATATAAGGCCTAAAAACTAACTATCAAATTCCCCCATGCTTAAGTGTTTGCTTGTCCTCAAGCAAAATCGAAATTAAAATATGGGAGGCTACACTACCCAATTTTTTTACTTGCGAAACCCAAACAAAAATTAAGCTATCAAAACCAATATGCTACCAATGAGTGCGGCGAGAAATCAATGTAGAGGAGAATAAAGAAAAGTTTAAAAACATTACTTGAGCATGAACATAGATTGCAAATTTTCTACTAACATAACGAATAGGCATCAAAGAGTTTAAGGTAACAAACATAACACGAGTAGCAATTCAAGGTAATAAATATATTTTACTCGCGGTAGATTATGTTTCTCGATGGGCAGAGGCCCAAGCTCTTCCGAGTAATGATGCCCGCGTTGTGGTTTCCTTTTTAAAAAAATTGTTTTCACGTTTTGGTTTTCCTCGAGCAATCGTTAGTGATAGGGGAAGTCATTTTTGCAACGCCCAACTCACTACAGTTTTAACTAAATATGGCGTTACGCATAAACTTTCCACCGCTTATCACCCTCAAACTAACGGTCAGGTTGAGGTAGTCAATCGGGAACTCAAAAGAATATTAAAAAAACTGTTTCTACTTCTCGCAAAGATTGGTCCTTAAAATTAGACGATGCTCTTTGGGCCTATCGGACGGTGTACAAGACCGCTATCGGTTGTACTCCCTTCCGATTAGTCTATGGAAAATCGTGTCATCTCCCTGTAGAAGTTGAACACCGCGCATATTGGGCACTAAAATTTTTTAATTTTGATCCGCACTCAGTCGGCGAACATAGAAAAAATAAACTAAATGAACTCGACGAGTGGCGTGCGTACGCTTATGAAAACAATAAACTTTATAAAGAGCGTACGAAATTTTATCATGATAAGAACTTGCGCCACCCTAAAACGTTTACACCCGGCGATCAAGTTCTTCTTTTTAATTCACGTTTACGTCTTTTTCCCGGCAAACTTAAGTCTCGATGGTCTGGTCCGTTTACGGTCAAAGAGGTTTTTCCGTACGGCACTGTGTTAATATCGCACCCGGATAAGGGTGATTTCAAAGTCAATGGTCATAGACTTAAGCTGTACTTTTCTAATGATTCGATATCATCTGATCAGGAACAACTTATCTTTACCTCTTAATGCTTATGTTTATTTGAACCCTTTTTTTGTTTATGTTGAACTTATTGTTGGACTTCTTATTATTTTGGACTTTTTATTCTCATTTGAACTTTGTAATAATAATTTAAGAACAATTTTGGGAGTTTGCCCACGGGCCCTCCTATCTCTATTTTCTTGTTTTTTGTTATCCCTCCTGGTGGCCACTCAATTGCAAGTTCGTGATGGCCGCTCATATCGTTGCTGATTTCAAGAAGGCCCAACTCATACCTGCTGATGATCAAGTAACTAAAGTGCAAGCATGGGGGAGCGGCTTCCGCATTCGGCCTCACAACCCCGGGGAAGTCCTGTTTTTTTTTTTATTTAATTTACTGCATTTCCTGTCTCTTCCCCCTATTCTCTTTCTCTTCATTGTTTTTCTTTTTCATTGAGGGCAATGAAAAACTTAAGCATGGGGGAGAGTTTCATTGTTCTCTTTTTCTCTTTTCTACAAAAAAATATAAAAATCACAAAAAATGGTAGTTTTTCTACTTTTTCTTTAAGGTTTATCAAAAAAAATAAAAAAATACAAAACCCAAAAAAATATAAAAAATAAATAAAAAAAACACAAAATTAGAAAATCATCAAAAATTATTTTCTATCATTTCTTTAGCATGTTTCTTTGAGTGTTGCGTAGGCTCATGAAGTATTCTTAATCTTTGGTAGTATGATAGAATAGAGTTTAGTTTAACTATATTACTTTTGCATACGTTAGTTTTGCGTTTTCTCTTTCATAACTTTTGGCATCATAATTTTATTTTATCATCATAATGATGCTGTAGTTTTTCTTCTAATCTAAGTGTAGTAGTGTGTATTTGTTGTTAGATGATATTATTAGACACTCACTCGCATTGTAGTCTTTCTTGGTGGCTAGAACTTGCCTCTAGCGATCCTCGAAGCATTTGCATAAGTTTGTCATGATTTTTAGAAATGATTTAGGCCATCTTTTGGATAGTTTGTGCCTTTTTGCCCACCTAAAACATTTACTTTGTAAAACATTTTTGGACCTTCTCCTTATTTTTCTTTGTTAGCTCCACCTCTCATTTTTCACCAAAGCCAAATGCCCTTCCTATTATCACACTAAATTGTTGAGTTCTATTTAAATATCATGTTGTGATGGGTTGTTATCTTGGAAAATGAGAAGGAAATTATTTCAAGCCTATATTTGGAGCTCTTATGTGCGATGAAAAGAAAAAAAAATGAAAAAAAATCATGCAAAAGTATTATCAATTTTTTTTTAAAAAAAGTTATTGTTGGCCAAGTATGAAAAAGAAAAAATATTCATGGCCTTATGTTTCTTATATTTAAGAAATTTGACGAACGCCTCTTGTCATTTCTCGTCCTCGTGTACTTTGTTTTGAAATTTATTTAAAACTCTCCCCTTGGTTTAGTGTGATATTTTAGCTATCGTGTTTATCTTTGATTTCCAAATCCTTATTATTTACCTAAGCCAAGTCTTTATGCCTAATGCAAGTCCTATTGATCTTTAAGCCATGACATTGTACTCGTGTAGTGGAGAGGGTGTGACCGGGCAAGCCTATGGACACCATCATTGATGGATTTCTTTGGAGGTTACCTTGGAGTGTTTTGTAGAATAATTGTAGTCTAAGCAACTTGTTGCTTGCTCAATGCATTTATTTTGGTTGAATTGCTACTCGTGTTATGTTTGTTAGCTTAAACTCTTTGATGCTTATTCGTTATGTTAGTAGAAAATTTGCAATCTATGTTCATGCTCAAGTAATGTTTTTAAACTTTTCTTTATTCTCCTCTACATTGATTTCTCGCCGCACTCATTGGTAGCATATTGGTTTTGATAGCTTAATTTTTCTTTGGGTTTCGCAAGTAAAAAAAATTGGGTAGTGTAGCCTCCCATATTTTAATTTCGACTTTGCTTGAGGACAAGCAAACACTTAAGCATGGGGGAATTTGATAGTTAGTTTTTAGGCCTTATATTAGAACTTTATTTAGTAGATTATTTCCCTAAGTTATGTTTTATTTCATGTTTAAATTATCTAAATTAGTTTAATTTTAATTTACAAAACTAAATTGCTTTTTCTTGTTTTATTGTAGAAATTTTATGGACCAAGCTCAAGTCAAGTTGGAGTCAACACCATGGAAGATTAAATGTAGACACATGTTGCAGCCCTTTTGGTGCCACCCGAGCCTCCTCTTGGTGCCACCCGAGCCCCTCCATTTGGTGCAGCCCGAGACCAAGCAGCCCGAGCCCCCCTCCCTTTGGTGCAGCCCGAGCCTCCCTCCATATGGTGCAAACCGAGCAGCCCCCAAGCTCAAACCCGCCACCTTTGCATGGCTCCCATTCAATATCAGCCGAACCCCACTCCCTCTCTCTCTCTCCCTTTTTAATGTTCATCCCCATTTAAGTCTCATACATCCCCCCTCTCTCTCTTATTTTCTTTTTATGTTTCTTTTAAATAAAATGCATGCATGAACCTCACTCTCTCTCCTCCCATTTAATATAATGCATGCATGTTCCCATGCACATGGCCGGCCACCCCTTGGTCTCCCCTCTTCTCTTCAATGCTCTAGAACCTTCCCCTTCACCTATAAATAGCCCCCACATCTCATGCTTTTGAGGAGACTTTTGGCAAGAGGCAAGAGAGCAAGAGAGTTCTAGTTTAATGTTGTAATTTTCTTTCTCCTTCAAGTTGAATTTCATTTCTAGATAATTTCATTTTTGTTTTAAGCTTTGTTTAAGTTTTGTTGTACTACTCCTTTTTATCAATCAATGAAAATGCAAGCTTCACTTTTCATCTTTGTCTCAATTTTTAATATGCGTAACTAATTTCCATTAGCATTTGATCATGAGGATCCATGAATTGAGATGAGATTTTATTTTTCTTAGTTTTATTGTTGTTAAACTCTGCTCGATCCTTCTTTGATTTTATTTGCGTCGACTCCGTATTTCCGGTATACGGTAGTAGGCTATTTGATCTCATTTCATAGAAGTCGAGAGACTCGTTGATTTGAAAGATCACTCAAAGAAGGAAGGAGTTGCACGCAATCCTAGAGATTAGGACGACGTAAATCCTCCGGATTGGAGTCAAATCCAATAGTGCGGATCATCTCAATAATGCAACTTTAGACCTTTTTGATTTGCAAAGAGATTTCGATCAAATCATCTAGAAGTTAGGAGATTTAATGCTCTAGCGAGATTATTTCTTATTTTCGGATCCGTCACGGTCGAGTTTGGTTTGCAATTGTAAACTATATTTTTATCCTTCTCGTCTCTTTTCATGGTGAATCATCGATCGAATGCTATCTTCTTAATCTGATTTTCTTACTTTACTTTTATCTTTAGTTTACTTAAAATTCTCAAAATCACCCAACCAATCGTACGGTAGGATAATAGTTGAAGCGTGAGTAATAGTACTTGACAACTCCGAGTTTAAATACGACCTTGGTACTACAATTCGATAGGTGCACTTGCCTCTTCGGATTGATAGTCAATTCAAATCACCAAGTTTTGGGCTGTGATGGGAATTCAAGCCCAAAGCGTCCTTTCCAGGAATTTAGGTGGGGTAGAAAAACGATGATGTGGGTTGATTATATAATAATTAAATTTTTTTTTTGGATTTTTGTAGAAGTAACAGCGACGGCGTTTTCTTAATATTGACAAATGTCCCCGGCAACGGCGCCAAAAACTTGGTGATTTGAATTGACTATCAATCCGAAGAGGCAAGTGCACCTATCGAATTGTAGTACCAATGTCGTATTTAAACTCGGAGTTGTCAAGTACTATTACTCACGCTTCAACTATTATCCTACCGTACGATTGGTTGGGTGATTTTGAGAATTTTAAGTAAACTAAAGATAAAAGTAAAGTAAGAAAATCAGATTAAGAAGATAGCATTCGATCGATGATTCACCATGAAAAGAGACGAGAAGGATAAAAATATAGTTTACAATTGCAAACCAAACTCGACCGTGACGGATCCGAAAATAAGAAATAATCTCGCTAGAACATTAAATCTCCTAACTTCTAGATGATTTGATCGAAATCTCTTTGCAAATCAAAAAGGTCTAAAGTTGCATTATTGAGATGATCCGCACTATTGGATTTGACTCCAATCCGGAGGATTTACGTCGTCCTAATCTCTAGGATTGCGTGCAACTCCTTCCTTCTTTGAGTGATCTTTCAAATCAACGAGTCTCTCGACTTCTATGAAATGAGATCAAATAGCCTACTACCGTATACCGGAAATACGGAGTCGACGCAAATAAAATCAAAGAAGGATCGAGCAGAGTTTAACAACAATAAAACTAAGAAAAATAAAATCTCATCTCAATTCATGGATCCTCATGATCAAATGCTAACGGAAATTAGTTACGCATATTAAAAATTGAGACAAAGATGAAAAGTGAAGCTTGCATTTTCATTGATCGATAAAAAGGAGTAGTACAACAAAACTTAAACAAAGCTTAAAACAAAAATGAAATTATCTAGAAATGAAATTCAACTTGAAGGAGAAAGAAAATTACAACATTAAACTAGAACTCTCTTGCTCTCTTGCCTCTTGCCAAAAGTCTCCCCAAAAGCATGAGATGTGGGGGCTATTTATAGGTGAAGGGGAAGGTTCTAGAACATTGAAGAGAAGAGGGGAGACCAAGGGGTGGCCGGCCATGTGCATGGGAACATGCATGCATTATATTAAATGGGAGGAGAGAGAGAGTGGGGTTAATGCATGCATTTTATTTAAAAGAAACATAAAAAGAAAATAAGAGAGAGAGAGGGGGGGGGGGATGTATGAGACTTAAATGGGGATGAACATTAAAAAGGGAGAGAGAGAGGGAGTGGGGTTCGGCGGATATTGAATGGGAGCCATGCAAAGGTGGCGGGTTTGAGCTTGGGGGCTGCTCGGTTTGCACCATATGGAGGGGGGCTCGGGCTGCTTGGTCTCGGGCTGCACCAAAGGGAGGGGGGCTCGGGCTGCTTGGTCTCGGGCTGCACCAAATGGAGGGGCTCGGGTGGCACCAAGAGGAGGCTCGGGTGGCACCAAGAGGGCTGCAACATGTGTCTATATTTAATCTTCCATGGTGTTGACTCCAACTTGACTTGAGCTTGGTCCATAAAATTTCTACAATAAAACAAGAAAAAGCAATTTAGTTTTGCAAATTAAAATTAAACTAATTTAGATAATTTAAACATGAAATAAAACATAACTTAGGGAAATAATCTACTAAATAAAGTTCTAATATAAGGCCTAAAAACTAACTATCATATGCCAAATTTTGCGCTCGACAAGATCATTCTATGGAGAGCTAGATGTAAAAAAAGATTGATAAACAATAGTGTTATTAGTAGTAAGTGCGAAATTAAGAGTGCATAGGCTCTATAGCATTATCCTAAGGTTTTTTTAGTACATGAAATTGTTTTTTAGTGATGTCTTAAATACTTGGATGACTTTAGACCGACATCTGAGTAATATATCAGAGTTACCTTAGAATAATCATCAATAAAATTGATAAAATAGCAAAATCTAATTAAGGATGAGGCCTGGACAGTGGATGTTCGAGTGGACTAACTTAAAAGAATGAGCATGAGAAGCAGTGATTTGTCAATCCTTGTTGATATCCTTAACTTTTAATCATTTCTCAGAAATGTTCGAACCATGCCTTGGTGATTGCTAGGAGCCACAAAGAGATCTCTCCAATCCATATACTTCAATGTTTCTTCCTTTGTCTTTTCTTCAAAACCAGGAGATAAGTTCATATATGTTTATCCTTTAATATCCATTTAAGAATACATTTACTCTACCTCGTGAAGAGGCGAGTGAAGCTTAGCCTGGGGAGAGCATACACTGAGTTTAACTTTGCGTAGGAGAAAAAGTCTGTGTAATCTTTTCCATATATCTGAGTGAATTCTCTGACTACAAGATGAGCTTTATATCATCCAATAGAGCTCTTTCAATCGAGCAGTTCCATTATTCTCCATGTAGCATTTTTCTTTAAGGCAATCAATTCTTTGTCAATTGTATTCCTCCACTATGGTTTGCCAAGAGATTATGTATAGGAACTTAGTATTCTTCATAAATATGTCGAAAGAACCCAAGAAATTTGAATGAGATAATTATTATAATTAGAGTATGGTATCCAATATCTTACCTCTTTCCTTAATGCAATCAAAACATCCAAATCCCTAATCAACTCAACTTCATGTTCATCTTCTGTTATGGGTCTCGAGCACCGGGCCTAGTTATTTACTGTTATCTTTATTGTTGTTTTTAGTAGGTGTTATCATTGTCTTCTGTGCCTCGAGCATCGAGCCTAGTTATTTATTATTGTTGTCTTTAGTAGGTGTTATCATTGTTGTTTGTCTTTTATTAGTATTGTCTTTTAGTACGTTGTAAGCCTATATAAAGTCATGGGTATGTTTGTTTGTGATCATCAATAAAAGAAGTCTATTTCCTTAACCCTAATGAGATTTTGGTAGCTCTCTCCACCCGAGCAAGCCCCCCTTAGGCAACTGTGGTTCCGGCTCCGCAGTATCCCCTCCGGTCACCACTCCGCCGAGCACGTAACAACTTGGTATCAGAGCAACCAATTCTCCTCTTCTCGTTGTGGTTCACACCCGCCGCTCGTTCCAGTTCTCTATTTTTTCTCCACCGAGCCGGGCCGTCCTATGCATCTCCAGCAACCGACGGGATAGGGCAACCACATCGAAGATCAAACCCATCTTCCGCAGCAGATCGACGACGCCTTGCCTAGCTGGCTCGACAAACCGCACGCACGAGCTCCCTTGTCCTCTGGTTTGAAGCTTTTCAGCCTTTCTACCCTGTGTCGCCGGCGTGCTTCATTCTGACGAGAAGCCGACTTCCATCCTCTGAAACGACAGATCTGCCTGCATCATCATCCTGCCTCATGCGTATTTCCCTCGCCTGCATCTTCTACGCGCGTGCTTCTCGCGTGGAACCCAACCACTCCTTCAGGAACTCGCACCAATCTCAGCAAAACCTTCCTACGATCTCGTGGACCTGACGAGCCGCCCAACCACAGTCTCTGTCTCGAGCCCCACGGAGCAGCCGCAACCTTCGATTTTTTGCGCCTCACGCAGCTCCCCATAACCAACAGCCTTTGGGTATATCAAATTATTAATTAACCTCTACAAAACTTGCTATTTATATATTGGCATCATTGGGAAACGCCGCGGCTCTCGCGGCAACCCAAATTCAGCCGCCTCTGACGACTCCAACCGTCCAGTCCCCCGCACCATCTCTTGGCAAGCAATTCATCCAACAGGGGACTCGCCAGATTTTAGGACTGCTATCCAAGACGTGTTGCAGACCGTCATGACCTCCATGGAAGTACGCTTTCGGGACGCCGACGCTCGGCGTCAGGACGGCATGGACACCCTCACCGCCAGGCTTAATGAGCCGGCTGCCACCCTTCCCGTTGTTACTA
Organism: Dactylorhiza incarnata; assembly: GCA_033032865.1. NCBI lineage: Eukaryota > Viridiplantae > Streptophyta > Magnoliopsida > Asparagales > Orchidaceae > Dactylorhiza > Dactylorhiza incarnata. The sequence goes on along the minus strand of JAWHQI010000094.1, from coordinate 2,696,413 downwards.
CCCCATCTACAAATCACACCAGCAGTAGTCAAGCACTGCCACCGCCACTCATCCGCTACCAGCCACCGCCACCATCCCTCGTACGCCCTGAGGCAGCTACACTGCCGCGCTACCCCAGGTTAGATTTTTCGACTTATGATGGGAAGACTACCCATTGGATTGGCTCACTAAGTGCGAACAATTTTTCGCCCACCAACAAACACTTGGCCATGGATCAGATTCATCTGGCATCCTTCCACCTACTCGACTAAACTCTGCTTTGCGTCACTTGTCTCCTCGTCGACCAGCCAGGTTTGACATGGGAAAACTTCAAGCGATTCTGCAACTTGCGTTTCTATGCTCCCACCCGCAGCGACCCCCTTGGTGAGCTTACGACTTTACGACAGACAGACGGGATCCGTTGACGATTATCTGGAACAGTTTCAGCTTCTCCTGACATACGTCATGTTTCCCCCTGGGATGCAGTTCTCCATCTTTATAGTCGGCCTTCATGACCGTCTGCGGTTGTATGTCTCCTCGAGACTTAATGACTGTTATGAGTTTGGCTAGGATTTGCGACTGTCGCCTCCAGCTGGCGCAAGAGGCTTGCTTTTCCGCCGACACAGGGGCTCCACCAGAACATACTGAGGGCCCTCCGGGTCATCCGATTCGTCGACTCTCTCATGATGATATGATGGAACGACGAGCGCAAGGCTTATGCTATAACTGCGACGAGCAATATACTCGCGGACATCGGTGCGTTTTATCTGCACGTCGAGGTCTCTGACAATGAGGGTGTCGGATTAGGCTGCTACCGTCGTCAATCTTCCTAGAGCTTGAGGTCAAGCTCTTTCTGCAGGGCGGGACAGATGCTATGGGCCTCGAGCACCGGACCTAGTTATTTATTATTATCTTTATTGTTGTCTTTAGTAGGTGTTATCATTGTGTTATGAGCCTCGAGCACCGGGCCTAGTTATTTATTAGTATTGTCTTTAGTAGGTATCATTGTTGTTTGTCTTTTATTAATATTGTCTTTTAGTACGTTGTAAGCCTATATAAAGGGGTGTGTATGTTTTTATGTGATCATCAATGAAAGAAGTCTATTTCCTCAACCCTAAAGAGATTTTGGTAGCTCTCTCCAACCAAACAAGCCCCTCTTAGGCAGCCGCGGTTCCGACTTCGCAGTTTCCTTTCCCCTCCGGCCACCACTCTGGCGAGCACGTGACATCTTCATCAACTGTACTCAGTGGTGTCATGGTAAGTACCATGAGTGTTGCCTTTTGTGTGTATATCTTCTTGAACTTTCTTATTTCTTCTTCTACTCCCTCTCTTTCCCAAAGGAATCAAGAGTGTAGACAAGGGACTGAAAACTGAAAAGAATGAGGTAGAACAAGGAGTAAGAAAATCCTCAAGATGAAAATCACTTTCCTTCTCATTTTTAATGTGAAGAAAAATCAATGCCGGGTTGACTATACTTATTTTTTTATTATGTGGGAAACTAGCCAAGTAAGATAAACTGAATCGAACTTGAATCCAAATTCCACGACGAGGGTCATGATTGTAGATAAAAAAATGCATTATTTATAGACACAAAAAATTCAATACCTGGTTGATTATACTTGCATGCTTGTTCCATAACAAGTGTTTGTTAGAGGAAGTAAAACATCCTTGCTTGAAGAAGAGTGCAATTACCTACACACCCTCCGAAAAACTCTAGGGGGGGTGGGGGGTGGGTCAAGATTTCATTTGAAGGGGAAACGGAGAATGGAGAGAGCTCTGAGGTTTTCCGGCGAAGAGTTGTAGAAGTCCAACTCGGAGACGAAGGACTTACTCAACACTCATTCTCCCGCTCAGCACGCGCTTCCCGCATGCTCCACTCCGCCCAAGATTGAACACTTATAAATATTTTGTAAACGAGAGGTGGTCTGTCACCCTCTGGAAAACTGACATATGTACTCAACTGATACTAGTGGATTTCGTCAGAAGTGGGTCTGACCCCGTGGTTTTTTCCCTTTCCGGGTTTTCCACGTAAAAATCTTGTTGTCTGTTGTTAGTCCTCTAATTTGACTGTTTGCGCGCTCGGCTCACTCTCAAGCTAAGACGGCCCACTTCGACCGGTCCGTGAGAGCATTGTGCGACCCGCAACAAAAACATTTAAATTATATATTAATAATTGACACTCTTTAATCCAACTGATACCCATCTTGAATTTGGTGGAATTGATAAATATATCCATCATTTTGAACGATATATTTAATACTATATTTATTATCTATTATCTAAAAAACATTCTCTATATGCAATATTTATGGTGCTCATTATATTTCTTTTTTTTCTATTTTATATATTTAAAGAAAGAAGAGACGGATAAAAAGAAAGAAATTAAGGCTCCGTTTGGCGCAGCTTTTTTGCTCGGGTGAGTTTGGACAAACGCCACCGTTATAGAATGCATGTTTGACAAGAAAATGGTTATGACCGCCACCGAGAAAAGAAAACTAGTTTTGAACATAAAAATGGATGAAGTTCCTTAGGTGAGGTCGGGCGTTCACGAACGACAGTTCATAACCACCGCGTTCACGACCGCCACTGCCACGTCAAACGTAGTATAAGATGACTAATTGATAATAGGTGTTACAAGATAGTGTGGAAACATATACTTTTAAGATTAAAGTGGTTCGAGGCTATCGACAAATAATATTTGTCTAAGGCTTCATTTGGCGCGGCGGTGGCGGGCGGCGGTGGCGGGCGGCGTTTGCGGCAAACGCCACCACAAGGCGGGTAAACAAACGCCCGGCTGCGGCGTTTGCACCCGCCGCGCCATGGAAAAAGCTCCAAAACGGAGCTTTTCGAGCCCCGCCTTCTCCCCTCCGGTCCCAACCGCCGGTCTCCACCCACAGGTGCCGCCCGCCACCGCCGTGCCAAATAAAGCCTAAGTCACTTCGTTTCTTTTTGTCCAAGTCACTTCCCTTTTTCTTTGTGAGTATTGGGAATATCCCCATTAATAGGTCCGAGATCCACATCTATGAATTGAAAGGTCCGATTGATCAACTATGCAATCAGTTAGAATCAATAGGTGTTTAAATCGTTCATTTGAAGAAAATGAATGCATTTTCTTGTACTAGCTAAAGCATTACATATGTCTGGTGGCGAGATAAATCTTCCAAAGAATAAGGCTTTTTTCGAAGATAAGAAACTAAATGAATAACAATTAAGAAACTAAATGAATAACAATTACATTATGTTAGATTTGGGGGTTATTTTCCTTTGTTTGTTATTTTATCCTTTTGTGTTGTTGCCTTTTTTACCCTTAGGGTTCTCTCCTATATATAAAGGAGACCTCTCTTTGTTCAATTAACTGAATATCATTTACAACATGGTATCAGAGCTGGACGGCGTGACCTAATCTCGCTTCCCCAGCCCGCGTCGAATCCCGCCTGCTTCGCCCGCTCCGCTCGTCTCCAGCCCGCTCTGCTCGTTCCGTCTCCTCGTCTCCAGCCCGCTCCGCGTCGGATCCCGCCTCTCCTCCCGCTCCGCTCGTCTCCAGCCGCTCCGCCCACCTCTCCTCTCGTCTTCAGCTCGTCTCCAGCCCACCTCTCCTCTCGTTTTTTTTCTCCTTCTCCCTCTCTTCGTCTCCGCCCGGCAGCAGCCGTCGGCCTCTCCTCCATGAAGTTTTTCAGTTTCCTGTGACGCCGGATCTCCTATATGACGTATCCGGCGTTTCCCATTCTTCTTTAGTGGGCTATTGCTCTTCTCTCCTCTTTATATGAGTGAGATCTCCTTTTTTGCTGTTCTGCAGCGTTCTCCCTCCTCCTTTTATGCCAGATAGTATGGACTCTCCGAATATTTCCTCCGATGGAAGTGCCGCCTCCAATCCTTTGCCTACTACTGGTCATTTTCGGGCCACCCATGATCATAACTAACTCGCAATTTACTTTCTATCAGTCACATAACTAACTCCTTAAACTGTTATGTGACCTTTTCCCCCTCTTTTTGCATCTTTCAGGACCTGAAGACGGGGACGGTGATTGGCTTTGGTAAGCTGCGCGATGGCCTCTACCTGTTCGATTCCTCCAGCCCTCCTCCTCCAGCTCGTGCTCTCCATGCGGCTCTGCCCTCTAGCTTGGACTCCTGGCACTGTCGCCTTGGACATCCCTCTCCATCTACTATGCGTGTTTTATTCCCTACTATGTCGGTTGTAGCTTTAAATTTGTTTACCTGTGATGTCTGCACTCTTAGTAAACAACATCGTGCTTCTTTTAACCATTTTTCCCCTTCTAGTGATACTCCTTTTTCTGTAATTCATACTGATGTTTGGGGCCCCTGTTCTGTTGCCTCTTTATCTGGCTCGCACTGGTTTGTCACATTTATTGATTGCTTCTCCCGCTGCACTTGGGTCTACCTGATGAAACGAAAAAATGAAGTGTTCCCTCTCTTTCAACGTTTTCATAATATGATCACCACTCAATTTAATGCGACCATTAAGGTCTTGCGTAGCGACAATGGCCGTGAATACATCGATTCCGAATTTGAACGCTTCCTCAGTGATCGGGGTATTATACATCAGACTTCGTGTGCTTACACTCCCTCTCAAAATGGGGTTGCTGAACGCAAGAATCGCCACCTCCTTGAGGTCGCTCGGTGCCTTCTTCTCCAGCGCCACCTTCCCAAGTTCTACTGGAGTGATGCTGTTCTGACTGCAGCCTATCTCATTAACCGCCTACCTACTCGTGTCCTCGGGGATAAATCCCCTCTCAATGCTCTCCATCTTTCCCCTTCTCATCTTTCTCCTCGGATCTTTGGATGTGCCTGTTTTGTCTACGTGCATCCGAAATCCAAGCTTGACTCTCGTTCTCTCAAGTGTGTCTTTATTGGGTACTCGCCTACCCAGAAAGGGTATAAATGTTTTCACCCCCCCTTCCAAACGGACATTTGTCACTATGGATGTCATCTTTCGGGAGTTCGAGTCATACTACGAGTTCTCTCTTCAGGGGGAGCCTTCAATGGAAGAGAGTTCACGCATTTCTACTATTCCATTGCCTATTCCTCCTCCCTCACCTATACCTTCACCATCTATCATTGGAAATATCAGTATCCCTCCGTTACCTCTACCTTCACCACCCACCATTACTGCTCCCTCCTCGATTCCGCCTCCCTCTCTTCCTCTCCAGGTGTACACGCGGCGGAACAGGAGACCAACTCCCGTGCTTAGCTTACCACCTCCATCACCTGATACGTTGACAGGGACAAGGTAATCTTTCTTCCACCCAACATCCGATGTCCAATTTTGTTTCATATGCCTTGCTAACCCCCCATACACAGAAGCTTTGTTTCCTCCCTATCCGCCATCTCGATTCCCTCCACCTGGCAGGAAGCCATTGAGCATCCTAAGTGGAGAGGTGCCATGCTTGAGGAGATGTTAGCTCTTGGGAAGAACCACACTTGGGACCTATCGACTCTCCCTCCAGGAAATACTGTGGTGGGATGTAAGTGGGTGTTTTTAGCCAAGCAAAACCCCCAAGGGATAGTTGAACGGTATAAGGCTCGGTTAGTTGCCAGAGGTTATACTCAAACTACGGGCATTGATTATCAAGAAACCTTTGCGCCCGTGGCAAAGATGAACTCCATACGTGTGCTCCTCTCATGTGCCGCCTGCAAAGGGTGGACTCTGTCCCAGTTGGATGTAAAGAATGCTTTTCTGCATGGGGAGTTAAAGGAAGAGGTGTATATGTCTTTACCACCGGGGTTTACCCCAGGAGATTCTGAAGGTAAAATGTGCAGGCTTAAAAAGGCGTTGTATGGCTTGAAACAGTCTCCCCGGGCCTGGTTTGGTCGATTCCATAAGGCTATGGTGAGTTTTGGATACTCCCAAAGCCATGCTGACCACACCCTGTTCGTAAAGCACATACAGGGTAGAGTCACTGCCCTCATCGTCTATGTTGATGATATTATTATAACAGGTGATGACATTATAGAGATTGCAAAGCTCAAACAGAGGCTGGCAAAGGAGTTCGATGTGAAGGATCTTGGAGATCTCCGATACTTCTTGGGGATTGAAGTTGCTCGTTCTAAGCATGGAATATTCATCTCCCAAAGGAAGTACACCTTGGATTTGCTTCAGTCGTCTGGAATGAGTGGATGTCCCCCTGCTGACACCCCTATTGAAGCCAACCATGGACTAGGAAGGGATGATGGCTCTCCGTTGGTTGATATTGCTGGTTTTCAACGATTGGTTGGGCGTCTCATTTATTTAGCTCATACTCGCCCTGATATCACATATGTTGTTGGCGTCATAAGCCGGTTTATGCATTCGCCCAAAGCCAAGCACTTGGAAGCTGCCCACAGGATTCTTCGTTATCTCAAATCCTCTCCAGGGAAAGGTATCCTGTTTTCTCCGAACAAAGAATTAAATGTGGAAGTATACACCGATGCCGACTGGGCAGGATTTGTTGATGATCGGAGGTCTACATCTGGATATTGCTCGTTTGTTGGAGGAAACTTGGTCACCTGGCGAAGTAAGAAACAACATGCGGTGGCCAGATCAAGTGCTGAGGCGGAATTTCGTTCGATGGCACATGGAATCTGCGAAGGCCTCTGGATCCGGTCTCTCCTGAATGATCTTGGAATGAAACATAATGATCCTATGAAACTCTACTGTGACAGTAAAGCTGCTATCAGTATTGCTCACAACCCTGTCCAACACGATCGCACGAAACATGTCGAGGTTGACCGACACTTCATCAAAGAGAACATTGAGAGAGGTGTTGTGACCACTCTGTTTGTCTCGTCTGGACAACAACTTGCGGATGTTCTCACAAAAGGATTAAGCTCTCGAGCCTTTGATGGGCTTATATGCAAGTTGGGCATGAAAGATATCACACGCCCAACTTGAGGGGGAGTATTCGATTTGGGGGTTATTTTCCTTTGTTTGTTATTTTATCCTTTTGTGTTGTTGCCTTTTTTACCCTTAGGGTTCTCTCCTATATATAAAGGAGACCTCTCTTTGTTCAATTAACTGAATATCATTTACAACACATTATTCTATAGATCGATAAGACTTTTGCACTTTTACTGGTTCATGCATGTTTGTTACCAGGCACAACAAGATCAGACGCACTGGAGTTAATGATTAGAGAAGTAGTACCAAACCAACCTGAAGTAGTCTCAAAGAATGAGCAAAACTGGATTTTGTGCATAGCATACACACAGAATGAAAGCAGAAAATTTACACTATGCTGATGTTAACTCTAGATTGTTCTTCAGAAGGTTGATTAGTTTTGAAAATAGACAGATTTTATACTTACCAGTGCAGAAACACTCACTCCATAGATTTTTCTCTTAGGCCTTATTATCTGTAGAAAAACCTCAATCTCTTACTTCAATATTACAATCTTACTGCCTGATGTGGGACTTATAAAGACTAATTTCTATGCTATGGACAGCTAATACATTATGCTATACAAAGAAAGAGGAAAACATTTTTCTCTATATTATTAAACTATTAATTACCAAAATCTCCCCCCGTGAGCTTTTGTAATTTCAAAAGATAGAAGGTGCAACCTGTAATTTTGCATACTCACAGAGGTGAGCTTTTGTAATTTCAAAAAATGTATGACAATACAATTAGTGATTAGCGTTAACAAACTTCATTCAACCTTCTTTCAGGTTATGGAAGCAGCACAAGCGTCGACGGGGCTGACTGGTCCTCTCGGCCGAGGATACGCTCTGCAGAATGTCAATCACATCGCACATCTATCCGGTGCTCTCATTGGCGTGGCACTAATTCTTCTAATCAGTCGAATTCCTTCCCAATCCTCGAGACATGACATCAAGGTCGCGAAAGAAAACAAGGGAAAGCCAAATTGAACTTTCTAAATATGTGATTTTTGGTGTTTAAGAAATTTTGTGAAGATATGTGAGTACAAACTTTATTGCTGGAACTTTTCCTCCTCTTTGTTCATGTCTATTTGTTTGTGATCTTCATTCATTTATGAAATTTTAAATGCAGGAATTGGATATTAAGAATGATTTTTGGTCGCTGTGAATTAATGCTGAGCGGGATGTGAAGATGGTTAGTCTCGATTTGATTCCTCTTTAATTCTTTCGCATATTGAAGGTAATAATTTCTTCTTTCAACTTTTGGGATAGCTTCTCTTTGATCTCTTAATAGATCTCCGTCCTTTCGTTGTGGTGCATTTAGTTGTTCTACATGAAAGACAATATTTTTTTAAAAAATTACACGAGAAGACCTCTCAAGTTCTATATTCAACGAAACGATGGAAAATCTCGCTCCTTAAGAACGGACAAATCAAGAAAGGCCGACTCGACTATTGTCATTTTTCGAAGAATTATTAGGTGCGTTAATCAGACATTAGATCTGGTCCTCTCATATGTGATATGATTTGGCTTCTTAGGAGTATACTTTTGATCTTCTTTGGACAACCAAAAGAATTTTAAGTATTTTTCGTACTTGTATGACTTCTTGACTTCTTTATTTTCAATTTTTTCCAGTCGTACAAATGTTTTGATTTCTCCTCAAAATGTTTTCAAAAAACCCAAGCTAATTCGCGGGAGAAGAGAGATTTCTTTGCTCCAGGTTAAGGTTTAAACGAATTATTTAAAAATTATATCTGCACGGTTCCGTTCTAATCGCAGGAGTGTTGATTTTGAAAATTTGCTTTGCTGAATATTAATTTTTACGATAGAATCTGTATATACCTCTTGTCTGTATTTTGTATCAAATATCTCGTTGTTCCTCTCATTTGATCCAAGTCGTGTACACATCGCTCAAGTTGAGTACACGAAGTTCCTTTTCCTATGTTTACGAAGCTTTGTACATGCAATCATTTATCTTTTGAAATTACAAAATCTCCCATGTAAGTTGCATTTCATAATATGCATGTACAAAAATACACCCTAAAGGAAAGTGTGGGGTGTACCTGTAATTTTGCAAACTCCGAGGGGGATTTGAGTAGTCAATTGTGTGTGTGTGCGTGTGTGACAATACAATTCATTCGTTGCAACCCTCGATCTAAACGGAGGATGAGTTGAACTCTTTTATGTGAAGAATATTATCTCGGATCCTTCCGTAGTTATTAGTTTGCAACATGAAAACACGAGGAAACGATCGCCCTATTTCTTGTGCATATCAATTGTTTTTAAAGTGAATTTGATTAGTTGATTTCTTAACATAGCTTTGGCATGACCAAAATCTTTCACATGCATGATAGAATACGAATAATATAAGATACATTAATCAAGTCGCTACCTAGGAGTCGGTAGATAAAACCTCGGTTAAGGGAGATTATTGGAAGAACACTTGAGAAGGCAATTGAAAACACATATACTTAGCTTATCTAAAAAAATGACTCATATTATAGGAATTAAAATGATATAATTGTCGAAGAAAAGTTCGAGCTTGGTCACCGAATGGACGATTTTTTTTACAAATGGTTGGTCCTATCCACTGAAGCAAGAAGAAATCCTAATGGTTTTGCATTTTCAATACAATAATTTGAAAGATAATACCCTAAACAATGGAATGAAATCTTATTTAAGGATATGTAAATATAATGTTTATTCAAACTTATAGAGTTATAATTGTTAATTTTTGTATTAAAGAAATCATTATATTAAATCCATCAACTATGATGAAATAATCTAAAAAATAAACAATTAAAGCATGTAGAAGAAGCATGTAGAAGCTGAATGCACAGTTAACTTGGGTCATTTTATTTTGCAAAAACTATTCTATTACAATTGATAACGAAATAATGGCTCCGAATCGTCTTTATCGGCACTACAAAAGAAAACATGGCATACCATCGAAAAAAGAAGCGAATGCAAGTGCTACCGTAAGAAGAGAAATCATTTTGCGCGGGCGGCATAAAAGTGGAACCTTGGGTAAAGGCTATATATCAGTCACGCTTGTGTTTTACATGTAACGATTGGCGGCGCACGGGAGATTTCTGTGGGAGCGCAAGCGTCGGAAATATTATCGTGTGTGGGCGAACCATGTGTGCCCGAGAATAGCACGCGACAATGGAGTAGATGAGCTCCTCCGGGACAAAGCAGCACTATAATTGAGTTTTGCCACTGCAGGGTTGGGGGAGCTTGATGCGATCGGACAGTGTATTTGTGGGCACCTGACCCGTTAAGATTAGGGCTCTGTTATTGGCAGACCAACTTCAGCTATGGCCAAATCAATTTAATAACCAACCAAAATAAAAAAAGGGTCTTTATATTGGCAGCCCCTATTTCTATGAGTTATAACGCGTCTTTTGAAAATATGCATTCTACATGCATATTTAGGAAAAGTGTTCAACACGAAAATTATAGATCTCATCGAGATCTACAACTTTCTCGTTGAATACTTTTCCTAAAAATGCATTTACAAAGCGTATTTTCAAAAAATCGTCAAAAATTTGCTATAAGTACGATCAGGGCGGCAATACGCCTTGTGAGTGCATTTTTAGGAAAAGTGTTCAACACGAAAGTTGTAGATCATCTACAATTTTTGTGTTGAACACTTTTCCTAAATATGCATGTATAATGCATATTTTCAAAAGACGCGTTATAACTCATAGAAATTGGTGTGCCAATAGCCAAATAGGGGTTGCCAATATAAAGACCCATGAATAATCAGAGACATGTGAACCCGTAAAGGTGGTCTGTCGATAGTAATTTTTCTAATAGCTTGGACTGTCAATAGCCATCTGTGATCTGTAATTAATTTTTTTCTAAGATTATTCGGTTTAATAATAAAAGTAAAAAAAAAACTCGGCAAGTGACGGGGCACTCTGATGATGAATAATATAGCTGCGTGGCGTTTGAAGCAAGACAGCTGCTCGCCCGCCGAGCTCGATGTTTAGCGGACACCACCTGCCACTATTCTTTCTCTCTCTCACATTCCATGTATCTTTAATTCTTTACCATTTACCTTTTTCTTTTTAATTTTTTTTTTTCCTTTGGGGGAGAGCCTTTAAAATGCACGCTCACCTTTTTGCGGATTCGCAACTTTCATATCAAGCCTTTTTTTTAAAATTAAAATGTTTTTTAAATATATTTATCTCTCCTCACTGTATATATCTATTGAGAAAATTTTGTTAGTATTCATTCATCTTTTAAATTTTACATTTCTTTGTTTTAAATTTTTTTAATTTTCTTATAAGTGAATTTAATTTATATATTATTATTATTTAGGGTTTAGGGCTCCCGTGCCACGCACGACAGTACCCGACTCGCGCAGGCGGGCTTCGCCCGCCCCTGGTGCGTTGCTGTCAGGCGGCCTTCGGCCGCATTTTGGCTTTTTTAACATGAGTCTTGTTTTTTATGATTTTGAGCTCGATTTGTATCTTATTTGAAAAATGTGATGAACATGAAAGTTGTAGATCTCATCGAGAAGAATAACTTTCATGTTGATCACTCTTTGATTTGAAGATGTTTAGGGGCCCGATTTAAGCCTCGAGAAAGGTCACGCCGAATCGGAAGCTTAAACAGCTCCAAATTAAAAACTGATCAACATGAAAGTTATTCGTCAGAATGAGATCTACATCTTTCATGTTGATCACTTTTTCAAATAAAATAAAAATTAAGGAGAAATCGTAAAAAACGTTACCAATCTGATTGGTGGCGTCCCATTACACCATTAAGAGGATTTCCTTATATATAGTACAAGTGACAGCGCACGGAGGCCCCACGCGACAGTACGCTCATTGCGATGACCTGCCCCCTCCGTCGGGCGGGCTTTGCCCCCCTCCGCCGGGCGGGCTTTGCCCCCCTCCGCCGAGCGGGCTTCGCCCCCCTCCGGGGGCACCCGCACGCGGTTTGCTAATAGCAGTCAATGCAAAAAAATTTGGCTATTCGCAGACTGCAGTGGTCTGTAAATAGCTGTAGCGCAGAACTGTTTAGCTACTCACATACCCATGTGGTCTGCAAATAGCGATCAACGCAAAATTATATGCTATTCGCAGACCCATGTGGTCTGCAAATAGCGTTCAGCGCAAAACTATATGGCTATTCACATACTATCCTCTTTAATCGGACGATGAGAATGAAGTGGCGGACCATTACACCGATAAGAAAATTTCTTTATATATAGTATATATATATACGAGTGACAGTGCACGGGGGGCCCCCCGTGCCCCGCGCGACAGTACCTGGCCAGCAGCGGCGGGCTTTGCCCGCCCCCACGGCGGGCTTCGCCCGCACCGGCGGGCATCGGGGCGCCCGACGGGCTTCGGGGTGCCCGACTCATAATTAATAATGATTAATTTAATTAATAAATTTAAATTCATTTTAAAGAAAATGAATTCACGGATGATGTGATTTCTAAATGTGTTTTTTAAAAAAAGCAAGTTTTTTTTAAATGTTAAAAAAATAATAATATCAAGGTTTTGAAAATCGGACCGGGCATCGAACCGGCAGAGGGAGAGGTTCAAGGTCGAATCGGTCCAACCGGTTTAACCGGGGTTGAACCGTTATATATATATATATATATATATATTAGAAAGAAAAAAAATTAATGCTATATAAAAAATTTGCACAAAACATAACCCATGGGGCATAATATGTATATCAATTTATTATTATATGTATAAAATAGTTATGGGATCTTCACATCTCCATTGTAGGCAGAGTGGTAAAGGTTTACATTCCTGTATGGGAGGTCGCTACTTTGATCCTGGGCGGCTGCATTCTTTCAAAAATTTATAATTTTTAAATTAAAAAACAGTTTAAACCCCGCTCAAGACCCTATAACTGTAATAAGCGGGGCCCACAGGCCTGCCCCGCCCGCAACCTGTTTTTTTCAAAATAGTGGGGGTAAGATAGTAATTTCACTTTGTAAGGTAGGGGTCCTATAAAATTTATAGGTTTAAGACACCCTATCAAGGTAGGTTTAGGAGACCTAGGGAAAAAAATGGACGGTCGAGATTGAATCAACGTTCCAGGTTGATCGAACGGCTGAGATGTTGTGATGAAATCAGATCGGACGACTGGGTTTAAATAGAGAGATTTCATTGTTAGATCGGACGGTAGGTATTGATTGGCAGGGCATTACACCGATAAGCCTATTTTCTTATATAGTAGTATAGATATATATATATATATATTAATAACATTATAAATGCAAGAAAAAGCCAAAAACAGCACACCTTGAAGGCTTGAACCTAAATTATGCTTAGCTATATTATGTAAATATACACACACAATTAATGACACATGACATAGACATTAGAGTGTGTGGGCTAAATAAATTTCAAACAAAATCAAGTCGATTTTTGGCAAAAATTAAATTAGAATCAAAATTAATGAGACATGTAAGATTGGATTAAATTGACATACAACTAAAAGTGGCACAAATTTTGAGCTGCGACTAAGGCTCCGTTTGGGGGGACTTATTTTCACCGGTCAAGCGGTTACGGCCGCATGAACCGGACTTTAATCATGGTCCGGTTCATGCGGTCGTAACCGCTTGACCGGGGAAAATAAGTCCCCCCAAACAGAGCCTAAGGCTTCATTTGACGCGGCTTATTTGATCCGATGAGTTTGATAAAAAAACGCCATTATCATAGAATGTATGTTTGGCAAGACAAAGGTTATGGCCGCTATAAAATAAACTTGTTTTGAGCATAAAGTGCATGAATTTTTTTAGGTGAGTTCGGGGACGTTCACGAATGACGGTTCATGACCACGGCGTTCACGACCGCCACCACCGCGCCAAACGAAGCCTAATTCTAGATCGAATGGACTCGATTATCTTACGAGAGCACGAGTGTTTTTGCATTTATCAAATGAAAAAAAAAACAGAAGCCATGAACCCAAATGATCGTATATTTATATCTATTATAACAATCACCTAATTTAGGTTCATATTATTGTTTTGATGATTAATCATTTTAAATTTCAAATAGTTTAGGGAATTGTTAGTCCAACAATGACTAGCTACCCGCCCATAAAAAATGACTAGCTACCCACGCCCTTAGCCGCACGTAGTTTTCCCGATTCACCTACTTTTCGTTCGCCCTCGATGTCAACCGTTCGACCATAACGTCAACAGCCACCCTCCACCCAGTCCGCCGCCCTCGATCCCTCCGCTCACAACATATCTCAAAAATGGTTGGAGCTATTTAAAGCCGTCCTTTTGAGCATGTCAATGATACTATTATTCTCCAATCTCTAGCTCTCATAGATCGAACTGCCGAATTGGAAAAATTCGGTGCTATCATAGTATCAGCTAAGTTCACGGGCTGGAGATAAGCGGACTCGAACCGCTGACATCCGTCATAGGGTAAACTACCGCCTCTCCGACTGATTCTACCATAGAGGCCAACGATAGACAATAACTCCCCCCCCCCACACACACACACAACACAGCTTACAACTTTCATTGTAGTGTGCTCTCGAAAGAGCAACTCTTCTCAAAATCTAAAAGGGTGCTGAGTTGGAATACCATTATCAGGATTCTTGTGGTTCTGGAGAATCCAGCTACAAAGAGCTCTCCCACTTTCTATAGGTTGATATGGGAAAGAAATAAACTATCATTTTTCAATTTTTCATATAATCTTCATCTTTAACAATCAAATTTTTAGCATGTCTTTAAAAAGATTAGTTTGTGATTACTAATTTTGGTTGCGGATAAATTTAAAAAAAATGATTTGCAGTCAAACAAAAAAGTAAGTTAATAATTCTCATAATTTATTTCCTTGAATGATTGCAGAGCATCATTCTCTCCTTACTTCTTCAATTCTTGCTATCCAAACAAGTATCTGGATTCTCTTCATTTGAGTCCAAATGGGTAGTATCTATTTCACAGTTCAGATTAATTCGTGATTGATCCGATCGACGGAGTCACTAATCTTATCGTTTTATATTTTTTTTAATCAAAAAAATCTTTTTCAAGGTATTCTTTCCTAATCCTCCCTATGTTAACAAGATCGAACAAATTTTACTTTAAATTATAATAAGAAGATGCAACTTTTAAGAACTAAAAAATAATTTTAGTTTTTTGTGAATCAAATATTTTTTTTATTTGGTTTAGGGTTTACAAAAGTAAATGAAAAAAAAAAGAGAGTAAAAACATGGTAATTTGACTAATTTCCCTTCCTACTTTTTCCTGGGCTAGCCTTTCGTTCTCTCTCTCTCTCTCTGTGTCTGTTGGACTGATGAGACAGAGAAAAGAGAGTTGCAGAAGAAAAGCTAGCCACCATTGCCGCGCACTAAAACCTTGAGATCGTGAACTGAGAGGTAGTAGCCCTCTTTCTTCTCTTCGTCCCTCTCGCTCGCTCGGCGTGAGCTTTGTTTTGTTCTGGTTTGGAAGGAGAGTAGAAAAGCTAAAATTTCAAGGTGTACACTTCCGGCCATCATTACATCTTTGCCATTTCTTTATCTAGTTTTTCTGTCAGTTTTATTTTCGGAGGTTTGATTTGCTAGAAATTATGTCCTGAATCTTCTTCTGCAGAGGAAAGGATGTCGATCATCATTGCCACCGCTCTACTCCTCTTCCTAGCGCCGGCAGCCACTGTGGCGTCCCCGCCCAGGCTGCTCTCCGACATTAGCACCACGGCTTCAATTGTGCCGGATTCCCCCGTCTCAGGCGGCGCACGCAACGCCTCCGCCGCCTGCGAGCTGGACCTCTCAGCCGAGATGTTCGGCGGTGTCGAAGAGGCATGCGGCCGCGGCGGTAACCTCGACCGAAGCCGCTGCTGCCCTGTCCTCGCAGCTTGGCTCTTCGCCGCCCACGCCCGCTCGGCTTTCCGTCTCCGGCCCTCGGCTTCGCCGACACCTGCCGCCGAATACTCCCTTCCGATGATGCCGGATACAGACTCGAAGCGCTGCGCCGACGCGCTCCAGACCGCGCTTGCCGCCCGCAACATCCGCCTCCCCCGCTCCAATGCCACCTGCGACGTCGCCCTTTGCTTCTGCGGCATACATCTCCATGAAATCAGCTCTCTTTCATGTTCCGCAGCCTTTAACCTCTCAAACTCCGGCGAGGTCGGAGGAGTTGTTAAGCCCACTGGAGCCGTCAGCGCGCTCGAGCGCGATTGCCGTAATGCCTCCTACGCCGGCTGCTCTCGCTGCCTAAATTCCCTCGAGAAGGTTTGCTGCAAAACCATTTTATTCCCAGTCCACTTTTTTTTTTCGCATTAATGGCAAGATCGACTAACGGATCTGCATAACAAATTCTCTTCTATGAAACAGCGAGCAATAAATTCATCCTTAATTTTTGTCTTCATTGACAGTTAAAGGGCGGCGGCGGCGGTGAAAGGGTGGCGAGGATGATGGACCGAGATTGCCGGCTAATGGGGCTGACGTGGCTTCTGGGGAGGAATAAAACGGCCTACATCCCGACGGTGTCGGCCGTATTGAGGGCTATTCTCTACAGCGCTCTCCCGCCGACGCCGCCGTACAGGTGCAGCCCGGACCGAGAGAACATGCCGCTCGCCGTCGACACCTTCCAGTTCCAGCGCGCCGCAGTCCGTGACTCTTCTTCTGTTTCCCGTTCTACCCCTTGGCTTGCGGTTTATTCCGCGGTGGCCCTCAGCGCCGCTGTTCGTGTCGTGCTGTAGTGGATGGTGTCTTTGTTGGTCATTTTGCAGTCAGAGAGAGAGAGAGAGAGAGAGAGAGAGAGAGAGAGAGAGAGAGAGAGAGAGGAGAGAGAAACACCGACTCCTCATGTACATGGACGCTGGCCTGGCTGTAATTTCTTTTGGACTTTTTTGATGGCGGATTGATTGCTTGATGGGAATTTGAAGATTTTTCATTGCAAAATTATACCCTTTGTAAAGTGCTCGGGAGAGATTTCATTTTTTTTTTAATTTACATTATTAATTATAATATATTTAATTTAAGTGCAAATTAATTATAATTATATACATCAGTAATTCGCACTCGAAATGTAAATAGTTAGATTCAAATAAATATAAAAATAATAATAATAATTGACTGATCTCTTTCCTTAGAGCATCTTCAATGGCATCTCTACATTTAGAGATTTTCATTGTATCATGTTCTTCAAATGTGAAGAACATGCTAAAAGTAATTTGAATCATGTTCTCAGAACATGGTGGAGAATTTTGTTGTTCACATATTTGGAGAATATCATTATTGTTAATTATATGTATAAAGAAATTCAATTTTAAATCTACTTCAAAGTTTTTGCATTTAGGCATCTAAAGAAGTTACGTAGTTGACTCGACTCTTTCTTTCCTTGTTTCTTTTAAAATGAACTTTCAATACTGCGGCCACTGCTATAAACAAAGGTCATATTGGGTGGAATTGCAAGAGGAGGGGGAGAGCAATCATCGACCGCTCTTGTGGCGGGATCCGGATCCCCTTGAGTTCGTGTGGGAACTTCAGGGTGGAGTTCGCACAATCTCATCTGTTGGATTTCAATCTAACGGGCGAGAGCCCCCTTATTTTTTATATTTTTGTTAGTTTTTAACTTTTCATTTTTTTTGTCTTCTAGCGGATAAATTCAGATAGTCGTTGGATTGATGGAGTTGGGAGGTCTCGCGCCGTTGGATTGAACTCCACCCTGGAGTTGGGGGGTCTCGTGCTCTGGTGGTTCTGGATCAAGGCTCCGCGTCTTCTCCAAAGCTTCTCCGACTGTTGAAACCGATTTCTCGGTCTCTATGGAGTTCGGGGACCTCAGCGAGGCTGAGGGGCGACCAACCCTTACTTCCCCCAAGGGAGAGCTCTAGGACGAAGGTGTCAGAACTAAGAACTGGACCAAGGGCTTAGCGGGGAGGTCCCGCCACATACCCGGAAGTCCCCTTGGAACTTCCCCTCTCAAGCCACTACTAAGCTTGGGCACCACTGGAGGCTCTCCTCACCCCCTAGAGAGACTTGGGGAGGGAGAGTGAGAGGGAGAGAGCTAGCCTAGAATGAGATCCTCTCAAATGGTGCCCCCTTGGTCCTATTTATAGGTTTTTCGGATCTGGACTGCGAATAGCCAAAACTGGATTGCAAATAGCCAAATCCCGCTGTTCTGAAGTGCTAAACGCAGACCACTGGACTGCGAATAGCCAAAACTGGACTGCGAATAGCCAAAACTGGACGAGAAGGGGCCTCCCCTGGGCGAGAGGGGTACCTCGCGGGGCTCGGCGAGCCCCCTTGCTGGGCGAGGGCGAGAGGGGGGGGGGGGGGGGGGGCACCCGCCCCTCCACCTCTCGCCCCCTTACTGGGCGAGGGCGAGAGGGGGGGCACCCGCCCCTCCTCTCGCCCCTAGCTGGGCGCGGGCGAGAGGGGGGGGGGGGGGGGGGGGGGGGCACCCGCCCCTCCTCCTCTCACCCCTAGCTGGGCGCGGGCGAGAGGGGGGGCACCCGCCCCTCCTCCTCTCGCCCCTAGCTGGGCGAGGGCGAGAGGGGGGGCACCCGCCCCTCCTCCTCTCGCCCCTAGCTGGGCGCAGGCGAGAGGGAGGCACCCGCCCCTCCTCCTCTCGCCCCTAGCTGGGCGCGGGCGAGAGGGGGGGGGGGGGGGGGGGGTGGCACCCGCCCCTCCTCCTCTCGCCCCTAGCTGGGCGAGGGCGAGAGGGGGGGGGGGGCACCCACCCCTCCTCCTCTCGCCCCTAGCTGGGCGCGGGCGAGAGGGAGGCACCCGCCCCTCCTCCTCTCGCCCCTAGCTGGGCGAGGGCGAGAGGGGGGCACCCGCTCCTCCTCTCGCCCCCTCACTTGCCTCTCACTCCAGCTGGGTGAGCAGGAGGTTTCTGCCTCTACCGCTCTCCCTCCTTTCTCCTTGTCTTGGATCATACTATAGACGTGGCCCCGATGCACTCTTGGGTCATGGCAACCTACTCGATGGATATGGGGGTTGTACACAATCCCCGCTCTTTGCGAGGTTGGCACAACCTTGGAAAGAAAAGTCCAAGCCCAAATATCCATCGAGGGGGGCAAAACCTCGCCCCCGAGGCACGTTTGACTCATCCAGCTAGTGAGAGCCTGGAGTGAGGAGGATATCTCGGCGTTGAACTTACCCATCCGAGGATCATTCGACCCACCCAGCTAGTGAGAGCCTGGAGTGAGGAGGACATCTCGATGGCAAGCTCTTCCTTCAGAGGATCATTCTACCCACCCAGCTAGTGAGAGCCTGGAGTGAGGAGGACATCTCGGCGTTGAACTTACCCATCCGAGGATCATTCGACCCACCCAGCTAGTGAGAGCCTGGAGTGAGGAGGACATCTCGATGGCAAGCCCTTCCTTCCGAGGATCATTCGACCCACCCAGCTAGTGAGAGCCTGGAGTGAGGAGGACATCTCGGCGTTGAACTTACCCATCCGAGGATCATTCGACCCACCCAGCTAGTGAGAGCCTAGAATGAGGAGGACATCTCAATGGCAAGCTCTTCCTTCCGAGGATCATTCGACCCACCCAGCTAGTGAGAGCCTGGAGTGAGGAGGACATCTCGGCGTTGAACTTACCCATCCGAGGATCATTCGACCCACCCAGCTAGTGAGAGCCTGGAGTGAGGAGGACATCTCGATGGCAAGCCCTTCCTTCCGAGGATCATTCGACCCACCCAGCTAGTGAGAGCCTGGAGTGAGGAGGACATCTCGGCGTTGAACTTACCCATCCGAGGATCATTCGACCCACCCAGCTAGTTAGAGCCTGGAGTGAGGAGGACATCTCGATGGCAAGCCCTTCCTTCCGAGGATCATTCGACCCACCCAGCTAGTTAGAGCCTGGAATGAGGAGGACATCTCGATGGCAAGCTCTTCCTTCCGAGGATCATTCGACCCACCCAGCTAGTGAGAGCCTGGAGTGAGGAGGACATCTCGACGTTGAACTTACCCATCCGAGGATCATTCGACCCACCCAGCTAGTGAGAGCCTGGAGTGAGGAGAACATCTCGATGGCAAGCCCTTCCTTCCGAGGATCATTCGACCCACCCAGCTAGTGAGAGTTTGGAGTGAGGAGGACATCTCGGCGTTGAACTAACCCATCCGAGGATCATTCGACCCACCCAGCTAGTGAGAGCCTGGAGTGAGGAGGACATCTCGGCGTTGAACTCACCCATCCGAGGATCATTCGACCCACCCAGCTAGTGAGAGCCTGGAGTGAGGAGGACATCTCGGTGGTAAGCTCTTCCTTCCGAGGATCATTCGACCCACCCAGCTAGTGAGAGCCTGGAGTGAGGAGGACATCTCGGCGTTGAACTTACCCATCCGAGGATCATTCGACCCACCCAGCTAGTGAGAGCCTGGAGTGAGGAGGACATCTCGGTGTTGAACTCACCCATCCGAGGATCATTCGACCCACCCAGCTAGTGAGAGCCTGGAGTGAGGAGGACATCTCGGTGGTAAGCTCTTCCTTCCGAGGATCATTCGACCCACCCAGCTAGTGAGAGCCTGGAGTGAGGAGGACATCTCGACGTTGAACTCACCCATCTGAGGATCATTCGACCCACCCAGCTAGTGAGAGCCTGGAGTGAGGATGACATCTCGATGGCGAGCTCTTCTCCTCGGAAAGCCCTTCCTTCCTTGCCCTTGCAGAGTCGAATTGCTGACCTCTGCGCTCGCTGGGCTATTGGGTAGCCGCCACCCGAGGTGGTCTCGCCCACTAACATTCACTCGACTCCTTTTGGAGTGGGGTGAGCGGGGGCCGGATACCTCCCCGCTCGCCACCCTTTGGGGCTGGACTAGAAGGGGCGGGGCGAGCTGGGAGGGCGCCTCCCTCCTGAGCTCGCCCCCTTGAAGGGGCGGGGCGAGCTGGGAGGGTGCCTCCCTCCTGAGCTCGCCCCCTTGAAGGGGCGGGGCGAGATGGGAGGGCGCCTCCCTCCTGAGCTCGCCCCCTTGAAGGGGCGGGGCGAGATGGGAGGGCGCCTCCCTCCTGAGCTCGCCCCCCTTGGGGATGGGTGAGTGGGGGTATGGCACCTCCCCACTCCACCTCCACCGGTTCCTCTTTCCTGGACTGTTGGCCGAGAGTTACCTCGTCCACCTACTGGGGAAGGACCTCTGGACCATCTCTTCTTCTGCCTCCGACTATCATGGCGAAAGCAACCTGGAAGGTCTGTAAGACCTCTTGCCTGAAATCTTCGAACATCTCCAACGTCACCCCAGCCACCGGAGGTTGCGAGTGACCTGGGTTGGATCTTCCTCCATCTCCGTCCATGGAGCTCATCTTGAGAGTTTCTTGAATCGGTCACACTCCACGCTCACCGCACCATAATGTTGAAACCGATTTCTCGGTCTCTGTGGAGTTCGGGGCCCTCAGCGAGGCTGAGGGGCGACCAACCCTTACTTCCCCCAAGGGAGAGCTCTAGGACGAAGGTGTCAGAACTAAGAACTGGACCAAGGGCTTAGCGGGGAGGTCCCGCCACATACCCGGAAGTCCCCTTGGAACTTCCCCTCCCAAGCCACTACTAAGCTTGGGCACCACTGAAGGCTCTCCTCACCCCCTAGAGAGACTTGGGGAGGGAGAGTGAGAGGGAGAGAGCTAGCCTAGAATGAGATCCTCTCAAATGGTGCCCCCTTGGTCCTATTTATAGGTTTTTCGGATCTGTACTGCTGATGAAATAAATTCACGCTGCGCAAAATTAAAATATTATCCACGTATAATTCGATAAGGCAAGTGTACCTATCGCTTTATAGTATAGGATTTAGAAAATCAAGTGTCGTATTTTTCCGGGCTTGCTGAGTACTTCTACTCACAAAGAAGAGCTATTATTTTATCGAACGAAAGTTGGGTTTGTTTTTGGAAAAACGATTTGGAGAAAATTAACTACGAAGAAAAATTATGATTAAAAGGATTAGCACTTGGTCTTGAATCTCTTTGGAATAAAATATAATTTTATAAAAGATGAAACCGCAAACTCTTATTGAAATATCCTCGACCGTGGAGGTTCCCAAAATATGGTAGAGCCTCTCTCGAGAGAACTACCACCTAACCTTAGGTTGATCGATTAAGACCCCTCGGCCAGTCGAAACCCCCTAAGCTTGCTTTAAGCGGTGAACCCCACTATTGGATTTGACTCCAATCCGAAAGATTTGTGTCACCTTCTCTCGAGGAATGCATACAACTCTTTTTATCTTTGAGTGATCTCCTCGTTCGCATGGATCTCTCGATCACTAGCAAACGAATCATAGATTGAAAGTCATATTCCGGACATATGAAATCAAAACAAAATAATTCAAAGATAAATCGAAGATAAACAAAACTAGAGTTTGCTAATTAGAAAAAAATCAAAACATATTTTATTTCATTCCAAAGTTCATCATGACCAAGTGCTAAAGGAAGTTTAGCTACTTATTATAGTGATGGAAACACAAGTAGAAAAGGGAAAATACATGATTAAAAACTAGAATACTTGAATTGAAATTGCAATAATAAAAACTTACAACTTGAAGAAAAATTAGCTAGAACAACAAAAATAATAGACTAAAGCTGTAAGTAAACTCCAAAATCGAACTCCTTGACTTCTGGAGATTGCTGCCTTTTATAGTTGAAAAATCGGGGAGTCACGCCCTTGGTCACGCCCGTGACCAAGGGCGTGTAAGCTGCGTAATTACTGTCATGAAAGCCCGGGACGTTGGGGAAGAGAAACCGCCAAAAATCAATTGCACGGCGGGTCACGGCCTCGGTCACGCCCGTGACCAAGGGCGTGTCTTGAACGGGTCTGGAAACGGCGGGAAACGCCGCGATCTGGAGTTAATCTGGCGGTTGCAGAAAAGTCACGGCCTCGGTCACGCCCGTGACCGAGGGCGTGTACGCTAGAAACGGCGGGAGTTGATTGCTGGCTGAAATGAATGCATTCCGGGCGAGTCACGCCCGTGACTTTGAGGTCACGCCCTCAGTCACGCCCGTGACGGAGGGCGTGTAATTTTAATCTGACGTGGCGGCTGACTCCTACAACTGGAATACGCGGGGCTGGTTCACGGCCGTGACAAAATGTCACGCCCGTGACCGAGGGCGTGTACTTTGCGATTATGAGCTTGAAATTGCTATTGGCAGCCCAAATTATCTGAAAATACAAAAAGAAGATAAATTAGTGATAAATTAACTAAAACTAAATTAAATTAAACTAATTATTAATAAAATATTATGTGAAAATAACTATAAATATAGCATTATCAACTGCGAATAGCCAAAACTGGATTGCAAATAGCCAAATCCCGCTTTCTGAAGTTCTAAACGCAGATCACTGGACTGCGAATAGCCAAAACTGGACTGCGAATAGCCAAAACTGGACGAGAAGGGGCCTCCCCTGGGCGAGAGGGGTACCTCGCGGGGCTCGGCGAGCCCCCTTGCTGGGCGAGGGCGAGAGGGGGGGGGGGGGGGGGGGGGGGGGGGGGGGGGGGGGGGGGGGGGGCACCCGCCCCTCCTCCTCTCGCCCCCTAGCTGGGCGCGGGCGAGAGGGGGGGCACCCGCCCCTCCTCCTCTCGCCCCTAGCTGGGCGCGAGCGAGAGGGGGGGGGCACCCGCCCCTCCTCCTCTCGCCCCTAGCTGGGCGAGGGCGAGAGGGGGGGGGGGGGGGGGGGGGGGGGGCACCCGCCCCTCCTCCTCTCGCCCCTAGCTGGGCGCGGGCGAGAGGGAGGCACCCGCCCCTCCTCCTGTCGCCCCTAACTGGGCGCGGGCGAGAGGGGGGGCACCCGCCCCTCCTCCTCTCGCCCCTAGCTGGGCGAGGGCGAGAGGGGGGGCACCCGCCCCTCCTCCTCTCGCCCCTAGCTGGGCGCGGGCGAGAGGGAGGCACCCGCCCCTCCTCCTCTCGCCCCTAGCTGGGCGAGGGCGAGAGGGGGGGCACCCGCCCCTCCTCCTCTCGCCCCCTCACTTGCCTCTCACTCCAGCTGGGTGAGCAGGAGGTTTTTTCCTCTACCGCTCTCCCTCCTTTCTCCTTGTCTTGGATCATACTATAGACGCGGCCCCGATGCACTCTTGGGTCATGGCAACCTACTCGATGGATATGGGGGTTGTACACCGACAAGTATATTTCTGTTGTTATTAAAAAACAAAACATTTCATTTACTACCGAGCACCTCATTCAAAAATATTTTTTTTTTTGGGCGCTGCTATTAGCACCGCAGGTTTGGCTAGGCACACCGCACTCTCCTAATTTTTTGCGCCTTTTGGAAATACGCAGTGTACATGCATTTTTAGTAAAATTGTCCAACACTAAAGTTGTAGATTTCGACGAGATCTACAACTTTCGTGTTGAATACTTTTCCTAAAAATGCATATATAAGGCGTATTTCCAAAAGGTGTGAAACTTTGGGCGTATTTCCAAAGTACGACTTGTACATGCATTTCTAGGAAAAGTGTTCAACACGAAAGTTGTAGATCTCATCGAAATCTACAACTTTCGTGTTGGACAATTTTCCTAAAAATACATGTACAAGGTGTATTTCAAAAAAGCGCGAAAAATTAGGAGAAAGTGCGGTGCGCCTAGCCAAAACTGCGGTGCTAATAGCAGCGCCCTTTTTTTCTCGCTCTTAAACCTAAGGATGTCCATTTTTTAATTCCATATCCCGCCTCTTGAAACCGTTGCGCCTATGCTCTCTTTATATTGGGCTTGAGTTGGGAGATTCTGCTTCAATTTGTTGTGTGTGAGCACCATCAATATTCTGAAAGTTTACTCACATTTTAATGTTATGTTCTAAGTTGTAAGCTTTTATATATCTTGCTTAATCACAGATCAAATATCAATAAGCATCATAAACCTGCTCACCAATGTCTAAGGCCACCAAGCTGCTGCTGCCTGCTGAACATCTGGAGGCCAATATTTGTTCACTTACAAGCGCGCTTCAAAGATAACCATTTTTGTAGGACGCGCACAGGGGCTGATCCGGGGGGCGAGGGACACTGGCACCCCCATTATTTTTCAAAATAGTTAGTGGATTGGGATTCCTCTCGTCGAGGCAATGAATTTTGACTACTTATATGTCAAAAATGGTGGCCAGATGAGGGAGAAACATCTCCGATAAGATGGAAGCGTTCTCACGTCACGTAACTAATTTGTTTTGGGACAAATATTGGCTATTCGCAAACCAAATGTGGCTATTCGCAAACCAAGTTAAGTTATGTGCACCCTCAAAAATATTTTCCAACATGTGACCCACGACCCTCCTACTCACTCCGCTAGCATTTGTGTTTAGAAATTTTTTATACATCCCAATTTATAATTTTCTGGATCCGCCATTGGACGCGCATCACCCTAACTCCAACGAGATAGAAAGATAGATATGTTCAAATTGTCTCCTCTTCATTCAACTCAAAAGTTTTCTATGTTGGCGAGCCTGCCGGTCGGAGGAGCTCGCTAGGCAGGTCCGGGACCTTGGGGTACAAATAGCCATTTCTGGGGTACAGTTAGCCATTTTGGCGAGCTCGGCCCGCTAAGGAGCGGTTCGGCAGGCGAGCCGTAGAGGCAGGCGAGCCAGCCGGTCGGAGGAGTTCGCTAGGCGGCTTTGGCGAGCCAGCCAGATCTTTCGGCGAGCCTCGTGTTCGCTGAACAGGTCAGGGGTCTCTGGTTCGCCGGCGCCTGGGGTGGTCCTTTACCAAAAAACCCCTGGTGGTCTGCGGGTAGCCCCTCCGAACAGCGGAGTTTGGCTGTTAGCAGACCAATTTGGGGTGCGGATAGTAAGAAAGGACAGCGGGAGTTGGCTATTGACAGACCACAAAACCAAAATCTATAAATAGACCTTAAGGGGCACCTTGGAAGGAGACCGGGTTTCAGAATCTTTGAGCCTTCTTCTCTCCATAGGTCGCTTTGGTTTGGGCTCTCTAGCTCTCCAAGGTGCCCGAGTCTTAGCTTTGGCTTGGGAGGGGAAGCGCTCAACGATCTTCCGGGTTAGTGGAGGGACCTCCTTGCTGAGACCAGGGTCTTTGTTCTTTGTCCGGGTTATCTTCCTATCTCTTCCGAGGGACCGGTAAGGGCTAGTCGCCCCTCAATTCTTTGAGGGCCCCGAGCTCCACAAGAGACCGAGAAATCGGTTTCAACATTATGGTGCGGTGAGCGTGGAGTGTGACCAATACAAGAAAGCCTCAAACTGAGCTCCATGGACGGAAGTGGAGGAAGTTCCGACCCCAGTCACTTGCAACCTCCGGTGGCTGGAGTGACGTTGGAGATGTTCGAGAAAGGCAGGAGGACATGCAGACCCTGCAGGTAGCTTTCGCCTCGATAATCGAGGGCAGGAGAGAAAGTGGTCTGGAGGCCTCGCCTCAGCAGGTTGGCGAGAACACTCTTGGTCAGCCATCCGGGAAGGAGGTGTCGAGAGGGGGTGAGTGGGGAGGTCCCAGACCCCCGCTCGCCCAGCCCCAAGGGGGCGAGTGGGGAGGTCCCAGACCCCCGCTCGCCCAGCCCCAAGGGGGCGAGTGGGGAGGTCCCATACCCCCACTCGCCCAACCCCAAGGGGGAGAGTGGGGAGGTCCCATACCCCCACTCGCCCAGCCCCAAGGGGGCGAGAGGGGAGGCGCCATGCCCCCACTCGCCCAGTCCCAAAGGGGGGTGAGCATAGGAAGTCCTTTGTGTGAGTTGATCCTCTCGGCCCCGGTTCCAGAGGGGTCCGGGAGGTTAGAGATGTCTCACTACTCCGGCAAGGATGACCCCATCCTGCACCTGCAGTGGTTTGAGGACATGGTCTCCATCAGGCCCATGACGGGCGCTTTCAAGTGTCGACTCTTCGTGACAACTCTGAAGGAGAAGGCCAGGGACTGGTTCCATCAGCTCCCTGCAGGATCCATCTACGCCTTCGAAGACTTGCGCAGAACTTTTCTGCTACGCTTCTCGACGTCAAGAAAGAGGAAGAAAGATGCCGAAGCACTTTTCAAGATCAAGCAAGAGCCAGAGGAGTTGCTGGCTCACTATCTGGAACGGTTCAGGGAGGAGGTTCTCCTTGTCCAAGAAGTGCCCGGGTACACCCTCAAGCTTGCCTTCACGTTGGGGCTGCGGGAGGATTTCTTCAAGATGGACCTCAAGAGAAGAGCTCCTTTGTCCTTTGAAGAGTTGATGGAAAGGGTGGAAGAAGAAGTTGAGAGTGAGGAGGTCAACCCGGAGTTCACAAGAAGGCTGGCTAAGCTGAGTGAGCCAGAGGCAAGGCAGCAGGGGGGAAGAGTAGGGGCTCCCAAGAGAAAGTTCGACCAAGAGGAAGACAACTTCCAGGAAGAGGGGGTTGACCCCCCTAGGTGGGGGCAGAGGCCGAGGGCCTCCCCTCCACCGCCTCAACAGGCCATGGCGATTGGCTGGGAAAAAAGGAGGAGAGTCAGAAAAGCAGGAAGAAGAGGAAGAGGGGGTAGGGTGGAGTTACCCTATTGTGACCTCCACGATGAGGAAGGTCACGCGACGATCAACTGCCCTGAGTTCTTGGAATTGAAGGAAGCGAGGGGTTTGGTGCGGCAACAACAACAACCAAATGGGAACGAGGGAGACCACCCTCGGCAGTAGGAGACCAAGTTTGTCTAAGTGCTTAGTTTCTTCTCTCCACCCTTAAGTTCATGTAGTGTGGTTGTTTACTTAGTTTTTTCTTACATGTAATGTGATGATTAATGTAATGAAAGTTTTCAAATACTTAGTCCCGATGCTGGCCCGCTGACCAGGCTCCCATCAAGCTGGCAGGTCCGAGGATCGCTCGGGGGCAGGAGAGTCTCAGGGTACTTAGTCCCGATGCTGGCCCACTGACCAGGCTCCCATCAAGCTGGCAGGTTCGAGAATCGCTCGGGGGCAGGAGAGTCTCAGGGTACTTAGCCCCGACGCTGGCCCGCTGACCAGGCTCCCATCAATCTGGCAGGTCCGAGGATCGCTCGGTGGCAGGAAAGTCCCAAGTACTTAGTCCCGATGCTGGCCTGCTGACTAGGCTCCCATCAAGCTGGCAGGTCCGAGGATCGCTCGGGGGCAGGAGAGTCTCAGGGTACTTAGTCCCGATGCTGGCCCGCTGACCAGGCTCCCATCAAGCTGGCAGGTCCGAGGATCGCTCGGGGGCAGGAGAGTCTCAGGGTACTTAGCCCCGACGCTGGCCCGCTGACCAGGCTCCCATCAAGCTGGCAGGTCAGAGGATCGCTCAGTGGCAGGAAAGTCCCAAGTACATAGTCCCGATGCTGGCCCGCTGACCAGGCTCCCATCAAGATGGCAGGTCCGAGGATCGCTCGGTGGCAGGAAAGTCTCAAGTACTTAGTCCCGATGCTGGCCCGCTGACCAGGCTCCCATCAAGCTGGCACGTCTGAGGATCGCTCGGTGGCAGGAAAGTCCCAAGTACTTAGTCCCGATGCTGGCCCGCTGACCAGGCTCCCATCAAGCTGGCAGGTCCGAGGATCGCTCAGGGGCAGGAGAGTCTCAGGGTACTTAGCCCCGACGCTGGCCCGCTGACCAGGCTCCCATCAAGCTGGCAGGTCCGAGGATCGCTCGGTGGCAGGAAAGTCCCAAGTACTTAGTCCCGATGCTGGCCCGCTGACCTGGCTCCCATCAAGCTGGCAGGTCCGAGGATCGCTCGGTGGCAGGAAAGTCCCAAGTACTTAGTCCCGATGCTGGCCCGCTGACCAGACTCCCATCAAGCTGGCAGGTCCGAGGATCGCTCAGAGGCAAGAAAGTCCCAAGTACTTAGTCCCGATGCTGGCCCGCTGACCAGACTCCCATCAAGCTGGCAGGTCCGAGGATCGCTCGGTGGCAGGAAAGTCCCAAGTACTTAGTCCCGATGCTGGCCCGCTGACCAGGCTCCCATCAAGCTGGCAGGTCCGAGGATCGCTCGGAGGCAGGAGAGTCTCAAGGTACTTAGCCCCGACGCTGGCCCGCTGACCAGGCTCCCAGCAAGCTGGCAGGTCCGAGGATCGCTCGGTGGCAGGAAAGTCCCAAGTACTTAGTCCCGATGCTAGCCAGCTGACCAGGCTCCCATCAAGCTGGCAGGTCCGAGGATCGCTCGGTGGCAGGAAAGTCCTAAGTACTTAGTCCCCATACTGACCTGCTGACCAGGCTCCCACCTAGCTGGCAGGGTCAGGAACTGCTCAGTGGCCGAAAATTCTCTTAAGTGTTTTTCCCCCGAGGTGACTCCGCTAGCCGGGCTCTCACTAGCCGGCAGGGTAGGAAGGCCTCTCGGGGAGGCTAAGTGTTTTTCCCCCGAGGTGGCTCCGCTAGCCGGGCTCTCACTAGCCGGCAGGGTAGGAAGGCCTCTCGGGGAGGCTAAGTGTTTTTCCCCCGAGGTGGCTCCGCTAGCCGGGCTCTCACTAGCCGGCAGGGTAGGAAGGCCTCTCGGGGAGGCTAAGTGTTTTTCCCCCGAGGTGGCTCCGCTAGCCGGGCTCTCACTAGCCGGCAGGGTAGGAAAGCCTCTCGGGGAGGCTGTGTTTTTCCCCCGAGGTGGCTCTGCTAGCCGGGCTCTCGCTAGTCGGCAAGGTTGTGGGACCTCTCGGGGAGGCGCTGTGACTTTTCCAAGATATCACCAATAACCGGATTCCCAGCGACACTCGTCGAATATGCAGGGTTGGACATTTCTTTCTGAGCGTGAGCCACGCTCGAAAAGAGCGGGGATTGTGTACAACCCTGTATTCGCCGAGTGGGCCCCCGAGGCCCAAGATATTTTTAGGCCCAATATTTCCAAAGGGCGCGACCCCGGGAGGAGGAGGGGTGAGCATTTGGAGGGAGTCGAGTCTGAGTGGCGCATCCCAGGACTGTTCCCTTGTGAGGGCGAGCCGGGGAGGCCGGGAGGCCTCCGGCTCGCCCAGAGCCTTGTGGGGGCGAGCCGGGAGGGCCGGGAGGCCTCCGGCTCGCCCAGAGCCTTGTGGGGGTGAGCCGGGAGGGCCGGGAGGCCTCCGGCTCGCCCAGAGCCTTGTGGGGGCGAGCCGGGGAGGTCGGGAGGCCTCCGGCTCGCCCAGAGCCTTGTGGGGGCGATCCGGGAGGGCCGGGAGGCCTCCGGCTCGCCCAGAGCCTTGTGGGGGCGAGCCGGGAGGGCCGGGAGGCCTCCGGCTCGCCCAGAGCCTTGTGGGGGCGAGCCGGGAGGGCCGGGAGGGCCGGGAGGCCTCCGGCTCGCCCAGAGCCTTGTCGGGGCGAGCCGGGGAGGCCGGGAGGCCTCCGGCTCGCCCAGAGCCTTGTGAGGGCGAGCCGGGAGGGCCGGGAGGCCTCCGGCTTGCCCAGAGCCTTGTGGGGGCGAGCCGGGAGGGCCGGGAGGCCTCCGTCTCGCCCAGAGCCTTGTGGGGGCGAGCCGGGGAGGCCGTGAGGCCTCCGTCTCGCCCAGAGCCTTGTGGGGGCGAGCCGGGAGGGCCGGGAGGCCTCCGTCTCGCCCAGAGCCTTGTGGGGGCGAGCCGGGGAGGCCGAGAGGCCTCCGGCTCGCCCAGAGCCTTGTGGTGGCGAGCCGGGATGGCCGAGAGGCCTCCGGCTCGCCCAGAGCCTTGTAGGGGCGAGCCGGGGAGGCTGTGAGGCCTCCGGCTCGCCCAGAACCTTGTGGGGGCGAGCCGGGAGGGCCGGGAGGCCTCCGGCTCGCCCAGAGCCTTGTGGGGGGCGGGCCGGGAGGCCTCCGGCTCGCCCAGAGCCTTGTGGGGGCGAGCCGAGGAGGCCGTGAGGCCTCCGGCTCGCCCAGCTCCAAGCCGGGTAGGCGGTCTGCGCTTAGCGTCTCGGAACGGCGGGATTTGGCTATTCGCAGGCCAAGTCCGGGGTATTTTGGTAATTTCACGGACCGGTTTCTGGCTATTTGCAGCCCAACTTCAGAAATCCTACAAATAGGACCAAGGGGGTACCATTTGGAGGCATGCTTATCCTAGGCCAGCTCTCTCCCTCTCTCTCTCTCCCCAAATCTCTCTCTAGGGGGTGAGGAGAGCCTCCAGTGGTGCCCAAGCTTAGTAGTGGCTTGGGAGGGGAAGTTCCTTGGGAACTTCTGGGTATGTGGCGGGACCTCCCCACTAAGCCATTGGTCCAGTTCATAGTTTCTCAACCTTCATCCTAGAGCTCTCCCTTGGGGGGAGTAAGTGTTGGTTGCCCCTCAGCTTGCTGAGGACCCAAACTCCACAAGAGACCAATTTATTGGTTTCAACAGGATATGCTGGGGCTCTGTTGCTTTTAGAATAGGGATTGCGATTGTTTAGAGAAGCGGGTACGGGCAGAGCTCGTTCGCAAGCGATGGACATGCGGAGCCCATTCGCACTCGAGCATGGGAATAGCACATGTGAAGATCCGCTTGGCTTCTCACGTCCGCTCGTTTGCAACCAACCGCTGGAGCACGTGACTGTCGATGCCGAGGTAACTACGATCAACCAACAGTCTCAAATTCTATGCAGAACAAGTTTTTTTTAATAAAACAGGAGTAACAAGAAAAGATTTTTTAAGTCATTTTTAAATTTGACTGTCCCAGTGCACGTTAGATTCTAGCTGGTCGACAAACTCTGACCATCCCGGCTTCCACTGTTCAAATCTAGCCGGTCCAAATTACCTCTAATTGGACCGATCCTACCATTCTCCGGTTCAATGCAAGCCGCTCAGCCATTTATTAAAATTAAAATCACTGCTAAACTCGCACCATTTAAGGATTAAATTGTTTTCACGAATTTTAATTTCAAAATTATATTTAATAACTTGTTTTATAATAATATTTAATGGAAAGGGAATGCGAGTGGGGGAGAGTCGTTAAAGTCCAAAAAGATGAGAAAGTTAAAAATAATATTATAAGAGTAAAAAAAAAAGGTGTTTCTGACTTTGCCTTATCATGCCATGATAATAATTAATTACTGTTTCAAAAAGATGATCAATTTAATAGACATTGCCCCAACCTCATATCTAGATGTAATGATTTTATATTTGATTTTTTTTAAACCTCTTTTTTATAAGTATGCTTGCACCCCTTCTTTTATTTCCCGTGAAAGCACAGTCCTTAGGTTTCGCCGGTCGGTCGCACTTTTCTTCCATGTTTCCTCTTGCAGGTCGCGCTTCTTCTTCCCCCCATATCGCCGGTTACGCTAGGTCGCACATCGCCAGTCCCGCCTGGTATTTCTTCCTCGTTCGACTGGGCTTTCGTCCTCGTTCGACTTGTTTCCGTTGTCGTTTTGCCGAACCAGAGAAGACATTCCGTCATTGATGCATCTCCCTCTTCCGGTAAGTTTCTTATGATATTTCTCCCTGTTTTACATTGTTTGCTCTAGAATACCTTAAGTATTTGATTTCCCTAATTTCAGCCCTCTTAATCTCTTATTTTGTTGCCCTAATTTCAATTTTCCTGCAATTTCTCCATTGCTTGGTCTACGAAATTCTGACATTACCTGGATCTCGTCCGATTCTACTCCATTTGGCTTCCTAAGGTATGCTTGTGTTTGGATCTTGTCTGATTGCTCTATTGCATAATATATTTGGAGAGGCTAATAGTGCACTTATTTCTTCGTAGGTTGCTTCAACATGGAGTTTTGATCATTTAGTGGAGTTTTAATCCATACTTTCGATCACATTGTAAGAGATATAATATGATGTAACTTTTCTCCATACTATTAAATATGTGGATCTGTTTTTCGCAGTGTTTTGAAATATATGTCAATTTTTTTTCATTTTTGGGTGGTGCGCTAATAGCCAATAAGTGTGGAATAGAATTTTGAGAGGTGCTACTATCGCACGGGTGCTATTAGCAAGACGAGGTGTGCTATTAACAATGCTCTAAGCTTATCACCCGGTTAAAAATCGACAAACATTTATGGATAAAAATTTAAAGAAATTTGTTCAAGTGAACATTGTTGAAACCGATATCTCGGCTTCTGTGGAGTTCGAGGCCCCCAACAAGTTGAGGGGTGGCCAACTCTTACTCCCCCGAAGGGAGAGCTCTAGGTTGAAGGTGTTGGAACTATGAACGGGACTAAGGGCTCGGCGAGGAGGTCCCACCACATACCCGGAAGATCTTTTAGAGCGCTTCCCCTCCCAAACCAATGTCGGGCTTGGGCACCACTGGAGGCTCTCCTCACTCCACTAGAGAGAGATTTGGGGAGGGAGGGGAGAGAGGGAGCTAGCCTAGAATAATCTTGCCTCCAAAGGGTGCCCCTTGTCCTATTTATAGGATTCCTGACCTTGGTCTGCAAATAGCCAAAAAACTGGTCCCTGAAATTACCAAAATACCCTCAAAATGGCTGCGGATAGCCAAATCCCGCTGTTCTGATGCGCTAAATGCAGACCGACCCCTCCCCACGGAATTGGGCGAGAGGGGGGGTACTTCGCGGGGCTCGGCGAGCCCCCCTAACTGGGGTGGGGCGAGACCCGGGGGTCGGCCCCCTGCTGGGGCGGGGGCGAGGGTGGGCCGGAGGCCTCCTCCCCTCGCCCCCCTGCTGGGGTTGGGCGAGACCCAGCCAGGGTCTCCCCCCTGCTGGTCTCGCCT
Source organism: Dactylorhiza incarnata (assembly GCA_033032865.1). Lineage (NCBI taxonomy): Eukaryota > Viridiplantae > Streptophyta > Magnoliopsida > Asparagales > Orchidaceae > Dactylorhiza > Dactylorhiza incarnata. The sequence goes on along the minus strand of JAWHQI010000094.1, from coordinate 2,663,191 downwards.
CCTCCTGCTGGGGGCGCGGGGGCGAGGGGAGCTCGCCCCCCCCCCTAGCTGAGGGCGGGGGCGAGAGGAGCTCGCCCCCCACCCCTGCTGGATCTCGCCCCCTCCTGCTGGGGGCGCCGGGGCGAGGGGAGCCCCCCCCCCCCCCTAGCTGAGGGCGAGAGCGAGAGGAGCTCGCCCCCTCCCCCCCTTACATTGGGCGGGGGCGAGAGGAGCTCGCCCCCCCCCCCCCCCCCCCCCCCCCCCCCTCTGCTAGATCTCGCCCCCTCCTGCTGGGGGCGCGGGGGCGAGGGGAGCTCGCCCCCCCCCCCCCCCCCCCCCCCCCCCTGGTTGAGGGCGGGGGCGAGAGGAGCTCCCCCCTGCTGGGTCTCGCCCCCTCCTGCTGGGGGCGCTGGGGGGGGGGGGGGGGGGGGAGGGGAGCTCGCTCCCCTTTACATGGGTTGGGCGAGCGGGAGGTCTCTACCTCCCCCGCTAGCCCTGCTCTTTCCTTTCCCTGGATCATACTGAACAATAATGTTACAAAATATCTCTTGCCCCAAGAACCTACTCGGCGAATACAGAGTTGTACAAACATGTCCTCCAGCTGATTGGTAGAGGGAATTTACTAAATATAGATACATGTTCACCAATGAAGATACAAAGTACTCCTTGTACGATTAGCTCATATGATGAAAACAAATGTAAAGACTTTAGTATATTTTTCGACATATGTTGATAGCATTACATTAAACTCTATGTTAAACTCAATCTAAATTCTTGCATTTACACACCCAAAAAAATTTCACTCATTTCCCATAATATTTCTATATATATGAATTGACATATATTCTATGTAAATATTGATTTAAAATATTCAAGAGCCCGAATATAATTTGTTTCTAACTCATCGAACATAAATATAAATGCCAAAAAATTGATAGATTTTTAGATACAATTCCAACAATTGACAGCAAAGACATGATATCAATTGTTATGTATGTTTGAGAACCTCAACGAATAACAATTCCCTTAAAAATTACACCTGAAATTCATTAAAAAAAGCTCCATAAATTTTGAACAGAGCAAGACAATAACATATATATTACACTAGGATACCTCTCCCAAACACTATGTACAAGAGGGGATTGCCCGATGGCCAAATTATCGACGCAATCAAACACTAAGCACGAGATATCATGCAATGACCGACGACACCTGCGACGCTTGGCAATGCGCGCACTCGCAAATGTCGTGCCACACAATGGATACTACGAACACCGGACTAACAAAAAACTTGAGATGTGATGGTATTGAAATCGGACAATCAAATAAATCTGAACCCTTCAATCTCTCTGATCAAACAAAACCCAAAACGCATGATGTTTAAGACGAGCATAAAATTACAAAAAAAAAAAACATTAGTTGTCTGTAGATACTACCCGCCCGTGCATAGGGTGCCCACATGCACAATCTACGGCAACAGGAATAACTCAAACGTCACTGGAACGATGATCAGATAATGTCTTCATCGCACTACACACGCGATGGGGGCAAGTGCGCAACCACTAGTAAATATACTGCTACGTTCAGAAAGTTCCATGCGCACGACACGCTGAACTTCGCTTATTCCTTCTTTCGATCTTTTGGGACGCATGCTTATAAAAAGAAATATTATCATCACAAAATTACAAGACAGTCCTATTCATCAATCACTATAAAGCAAGTAACTTTAAATTGCATGAAGGTCACATGAAAATTGCATTTCTCATCTGGCAAAAATAAATAAATAAATAAATAAATACAGATTTCGGGTGCTGAATATATATTATAGAGTATATATAATAATAAAATATTAGGAGAAGAAGTAATCGATGGGCTGCTTTACACCTTCCGGGTTAAGAAGCAATGTCTTCAGCGTATGCATTATGTCGTAATCTGGATCTAGCTTCCGCTGCCACCCCTGTCATTTTTACAACATCAACAAATTATTATTATTCGGATCATTAATAGGATCATTTACTGGGACCACCCCTCTAAGTTTGCTAAATTACAGGTTGCACCCCTCTTACTTTTGAAATTACAAAAACCTGCTATGAAGTTTACATTTCATAACATTCATGCAGAAAAAACCTCCTATGAAGTTTTGAAATGTAAAGTTGTAATTTCAAAAAGTAAGGGGGTGAAACCTGTAAGTATGCTAACATGATTAGGAAATTACTCATGGCCAAAGCTTTTTATAGGTTCAATGGGAGGATCTTATTTCATGTTCTAGAAGCTTATGGATTCTTGGAAATGTGGAATGCTGTGATTCGAAGGTTCTCTCTAATTATCAATGCTTACTAGCGCATGCCTTTTAGCTCCTCTAGAAGTATGAGACAATGCGATCCTCTATCACCGAATCTTTTAATCTATACTAATATATAAAGATATCCCCTTATGGTGTAATGGTGTGCACCATCTATTTCATCCTGGCCATCCATTTTAAAACAAAACCGATCCTCTTCAAAGAAAAAAACAATCTTGGCCATTGATTTTAAATAAAAATTAGTAACGCTCTTACTTTTTTTTACCAAGCCACGACAATATCTCCCCGCCCACACTATGGTGTAATGGTGTGCACAGGGGGAGGTAGTTGTGGCCTGGGTACTGTTGCGGTGGGGGTATATCCAATCTCTTCGTTTTTTGGTAAAGCTAAGGCTTGATGTTCTCATATCCATTATCTGTGATTATTGAGTCTATTTGTTGATGCTGCTATTGTTTTTATAATCTTGATTTCAATTATTTAAGTATTTGTATTTCCTCGTTTAATTAGTCATTTGATTTCGCGTACTTTTGCGTTTGTGCTCCTCTCTTGCTATCTTCATTTAAAGTTTTTATTTTGTGGAAAAATCAAATCATCTTGTTTTATAAAATATCTTATTGTAAGTTTGGCTTCGTCGAAAATTATGTTTGCATTTATCCTCAATATGAGAAGTAGTAGAAGGAATAGAAGGGCGATATGGTGGAAGAATAGGTAGAGGAATAGATAAGGAAATCACTTCCATTGTAGTGAGAACTCTCCCTAAAGTAAGGTTCCATAGTAGGCCTCAGATTCACCAAAAGTGACCCCCATGATTACAAAGATCTTTTGGTCATAGGATGAAAAAATTTGTAACCCTTTTGAGTGGGAGAATACCTAATGAACACATTTTAGAGCACTGGAATCAAGTTTGGTTCTGTAATGTACATGAACAAAGCGCATACACCCAAAAACTCGAAGATGAAGTTGAGTAGGAGTCACCTGAAGGGTATTGCCAAAGAACATGTATATGCATATGATTAATGAGATAAGTTGCGGTAAGAAAAGCATCCCCCGGCAATATTTATGAAGATGCATCATGAGAAAGGGGCACTGGAGAACTTGAATGTGACGATTCTTTATCTCTACAACCACATTCTGCGCGGGAGAGCAGACACGAGGTTTGGTGGATAATACCAATGTCACTAAGATACATCTCAAATTGAGAATCAATATACATCTCCAATCAACAGATCTAAAAGTAATCAAAATATGTGATGGAGGAGGAGAAAGACCATCTCCTAAAAAATAGTGAAGATTGGGTGTCAGAGTAGTTATTAAACACCCATCCCGAAAGATCTGTTGCCCGGCTGCCACGATCAGCAAGGAGGCACTCAAACTGCCACAGAAGAGGGATCAAAAGAAAGAGGAGTTGTGGATCCATCGAGAGAAGGGCTTATGAGGCGCTGGGAAGGAGGATCAGACTGATCAGCGAAAGAAGAGTTGCAGTCGGAGATCAGGTCGTGCACAATGGACGCAAAAGACGACTGAGCAGGAAATGGGTCACGGTACTTTTCGCGGCTCTGACACCATGTCGCAAAAAGGATTTGTGATTAATTAAACTAATAGTAACTCCTCTTATACAGGAGGAGAGGGGTACAAGAGATATAAGAAGTAAAACATTATAAAATACAAAATACTAACGCTACCATTGGCGAACTTTCTCTAGTCAGGTGATTGACCAAGATAAGCAACATATCGCTTACAAAATGTTGCAAGCCCGCTAGGCTGGCTGCCAAGGCATTAGAAGTCTTTCATATACGAATTATTGCTTCAGAATAAAAGCGCTAGGAAATCATAGCACAGCACTGCTCTTTGTAGCAACTTTTTTGAATTCTAAATATCTGAACTCTCTCCCTTTGGCATTTAAAGCTCATAACCAAAATGCTAGAGGATTGCGAAAGTGTAATTTTTAAACAAACTAATGATTCATAGCAAACAACCTGCGGATATAGAGCGATGCCATATTAGCTTTTGGTATGATAAATGGCAATTGTTCCAAGGGTTAACCACCAGGTATACCCTTATTCACAGTATTGTCAATATGCATAATAATATGTATTTTTAACTTTTCAAATAATCAAGTCTATCTGGTTGGACTTCTGAGTTAATAGTAAATTTTCAACTAATTCCTAGTGGAAGAATGAATTTAACAATGATTCTCTTACCATGAGGGCACCAAATGTCCACTTACAATTAATACTCTTACTTGGAAAGCTATTAGACTTAAAATTCCTAGTGATTATACTTGACAAATTTTGGAGTGTCCTTATAGCCACCAAATTCTTCTGCGGTGAAATTTACCATATTGAAAGTATATATCTCATCTCTTCTGTCTAGTTCATTTTGCAGCCTTGCTTGGAAGGAGTTTAAAGATCCATTGGGCATCCCCAATTCTCCTTGTGCTACCCCTCTTCCAAAGTTAAATGAATGGCATCATATGGCTTTTAAATCAACAAGGATGGTAGAATCAAAAGTATGGAGATTTGGAAGGAATGAATCAAAAGTATGGAGATTTGGCATGTCCTAACCACTTGACATTTGGAAGGAATGAATCAAAAGTATGGAGATTTGGCATCTAACTACTCAGTGGCGATTAACAACATTAAAAAGAATGTGAATAATGACTATGGCCCTTAAAGGCATTATTTGAAAAGGCCCCAACATTAACTCTTGCATGTCAAGTGGTTAGGTGATCCATCTTGGCTAACTTTCAACATTAACTGGTTGTAAAATCCTCTCTCTAGCGATGGTGGTTGTATGCATTAGGTTGATAGTTCTCTTACTGTTAGATTTGGAAGTTTCTATGGTGTTAATAACATGATTTTGGCTCTTTTGGATGGGCTCACCGTGTGTAGAAGTCTTAATGTTAATTACATTGCAATTCAATTGGACCACTATTACCTTGCAATTCAAATCAGTGGGAGTTAGCCATGGTGGATGAAATGGAGTCACTGAGGAAGAATCAGACTTGGAGTCTGTGTAAGCTTCCAAAGGGGAGGAAGGCCATTGGAAGTAAATGGGTCTTCAAGCAGAAGGTGAAGGGTGATGGCTCTGTGGAGAAATACAAGGCAAGGTTGGTTGCAAAGGAATTCTCCCAGGTCGAAGGTGTTGATTATGATGAGATCTTCTCACCGGTAGCCAAGATGACGTCAATCAGATTGGTTCTCTCTATTGCGGCAGCGCATGATCTAGAGATCGAGCAGATGGATGTGAAGACGGCATTTCTTCACGGTGATCTGGAGGAGATATGCATGAAGCAGCCGGAAGGATTCGAAGCCAAGGGCAAGGAGGATCAGGTCTGCAGGTTGAAGAAGTCCTTGTATGGACTAAAGCAATCTCCGAGGATGTGGTACCAGAAATTCGACACCTACATGCTGGAGTTAGGTTTTGAAAGGTCGAATTCAGACCACTGTGTGTACATCCAGAGAAAGGGAGAGCAGTTCATCTTCCTGACACTCAATGTAGATGATATGCTACTGGTGGGCAATAGTGTCAGGATGATCCAACATGTGAAGAAGTTGCTCTCAGCCAAATTCGAGATGAAGGATTTGGGGCCAGCAAGTGTCATCTTGGGAATGTAGATTTCCAGGGATCGAAGCAAGAAGAAGCTTTGGTTGGGGCAACAGAGGTACGTCGAGGAGATGTTGAAGAAGTTCAACATGACGGACTGCAAGCCAGTGGGAGCACCAATGACAGTTGGGTGTAAGTTATCTGCAGAGTTGAGCCCGAAGACACAAGATGAGGTCGAGGACATGGCGAAGGTCCCAACATTAACTCTTGCATGTCAAGTGGTTAGGTGATCCATCTTGGCGCATTTGGAAGGAATGAATCAAAAGTATGGAGATTTGGCATCTAACTACTCAGTGGCGATTAACAACATTAAAAAGAATGTGAATAATGACTATGGCCTTTAAAGGCATTATTTGAAAAGGCCCCAACATTAACTCTTGCATGTCAAGTGGTTAGGTGATCCATCTTGGCTAACTTTCAACATTAACTGGTTGTAAAATCCTCTCTCTAGCGATGGTGGTTGTATGCATTAGGTTGATAGTTCTCTTACTGTTAGATTTGGAAGTTTCTATGGTGTTAATAACATGATTTTGGCTCTTTTGGATGGGCTCACCGTGTGTAGAAGTCTTAATGTTAATTACATTGCAATTCAATTGGACCACTATTATCTTGAACTCTATCATTAACAAAACTAAACATTATTGGAAGCCTTAGAAGACTTGGTATATGGTACAAACCAAATCGGAATACAATGAAACGTAAGAGGGATGCACTTGGGTATACTCGCACCATGGTCTTGATGAGGGTTGATTCCCCCAAAGAATCTTCTCCTAAGAGAGATACTAGACCAAGTCTCAAAAGATGATAACATAACTAGCCCTTCTCCCCTTTATTCAGTATGGGTACAGGATACAATGTGTCGGAAGCACAACTTAATTAATAGCAGACAGCATATAAGTATCAACACTCTGCTCTTCAAAATAGATCTTGTCCTCAAGGTCGAGCAACGATGATGACATCCTCGAACTCCATGGATTTAAAATCAGCAACTGTAATGTCGTCGTCTTCGACCACGAGAAGCAAACACAATTCTTTATGGGGACATTTGTGAAGGGGAGAGAAAGATTGTTTGCAGCGAAAAAAAAAAGCCTTGGCGGCAGAAGTCGATGTAATCTTGGTGAGAGTGGCGGTGTGTTGGAGAATTCAACTTTAGTGAGGGAACTGGAGCAGGATGCTGGAGAGGGGGTGTTAGTGGCAGCTCGTGGCAGGGGAGCTTCATTTGGTGGCAACGAGAGGGCGTGTCAGTGGGAGACGCATGCGATCGCGACTAGGAGGTCAAAATGTGTAGTGACAGGGGCCCCCGATGTCGTGGAAAATTCCGCTTCCACAAAGTGGGCCTACTGGATGGCCACGGTGAGCATGAGTGGGTTTAGACTCCTTAGGCGGTTGATGTGCAGTTTCAATCCATGCATGAAGTACTCAAGGTAATATGTCATGGACATATTGGGTTTATTATGTTGGGTTTATTATATTAATTATATTTATTATTTGTCGTATTTATCCCACATCTCCTGTTTGAGATGAGGGACATTTGTAACCTCCTTATAAACCCCTTGATGGGGCCTAATGGAAGCGCAATCATTTTATTCGCCCTAAATCTATTTGGTATCAGAGCAACCGCCCGATCCACGATCCCGATCCCGTTCCGTCTCCTTCTTCACGTAAACCGCTCGCCTCTTGCTACCGATCTCCCTTCCGGTGCTCCTTTACCGCTCGTCCGAGCCCGCCGACACCAGCAACCCCTCTATCCGACCCCGCCGACCACCAGCAGCCCCTCCTCCGTCGCCGGTTCCGCCTGGTGTAGCCCTAGATTTAGGCGGATGTGAGGGCCGGACTTTTTCTTCCGCTTCATTGCACTCCTCCGCTGTTTTGGTTAGTGTTCACCCCTTCTTTTCTCCTTCCTTCTTTCTTTCTTATGACATAGATCTTTGATCTACGGTCCTTTGTGTTCTTCGAATGAGAACTTCTTCTTCTTCTTGAGGGTTTCCGTGCTTTTTCTCCATTTTTCCTTCCGTTGGAGCCCCTTTTTATTTCCGTTGGAACCACTCTTCTTTCCTCTTCTATGGATTCCTCGGGTGATGGTTTTGCTAGGCGTATTACAACCACCCTCCTTAATGAGAAGAATTTAGTTGCATGGTCCACCTTCGTGCGTGTTCATCTCGCCGACCATGATAAGCTTGATTGGGTTGAACCTAATGGGGTTCCTAAGCCTACCGACGAAAAAGCTCTCCGTACATGGAAAATGGAGAACTACAAGATTCTTGGATGGCTCCAATGCTCCATGGAGCCGCGTATTTATGAGCAGTTCATGCGTTTCGATACTGTTCAGACCCTTTGGGCTGCACTTACTCGCACCTATGGGCACACTCGTATTGATACACGGATTTATTCTATCTTCCAGAAGATCTCGACCGCTCGACAGGGGGATCGTTCGGTCCATTACTATTTTACCTTTCTTTCTGGGCGTTTCCTGGAGCTTTCTGATCTCGAGCCACTGACTGCTTTTAAGCACTCTGATGATATGCTTGTTGCCAAGCAACGACAGGAGAGGCGTGAGACCTACCAGTTTCTGATGGGGTTACGCCCTGACTTTGAGCAGATTCGGGTTCAGATTGTCAGCATGAACCCACTTCCAGATATTCTCGACGCTTACTCTCTGGTGGAGGAGCATGAGCGCCGTGCCCGCCTGACTGCTCCTCCTGCTCCTATTCCAGACCAGATGGCCCTTGCTTCAGGTCGTACTTCTTCTGCGCGTGGGGAACATTCTTCTACCAATAGGGGTCGCGGCGGTGGCCGCGGAAGCCCGTTTGCTTCTGTTCAGTGTCAGCACTGCTTCCGGACTGGTCATTAGAAGTCCCGATGCTGGCAGCTTTTTCCTCACCTTCGCCAGCAGTCTTCTGCTCCTCGTGCTGCTGCCGCCATTACTTCTGACTTTGGGAGCCAGCCTCCCCTGGGACTTCTTCAGCTGACTGGAGCCAGCTTATGGCTCAGGTTCAGGGGCTTCAGTCACAGCTTCAGCACTATGCCCTGCCACCTCAGCAGCAGACGCCTTCGGCCCCTGGATCCGCGTCGTTCTCGTCGACTTCACCCTCAGCGTTAGGTACTCCGACGGCCTTTCACGTCACTCGTGAGGGGCCTTCCTCTCCCTGGGTGATTGACACTGGGGCCACTGATCATATGACGGGTGAGCCACATTTGTTCTCCTCCCTTGTCTCTCCAACTGTCCATCAGCAGGTTCGCCTTGCTGATGTCTCTGTGACCCCCATTCTTCACCAGGGCACAGTCTCTCTCTCTCCCTTTTTTCCTTGGATTCAGTTCTTCATGTTCCCAAATTAGCTTTAAATCTTCTTTCTGTTAGTCGTTTGACTCGCGCTTTACATTGCTCGGAAACTTTTGATCCTTCTGGCTGTGTTTTTCAGGACCTGACCACGAGGAAGACTTTTGGCTCCGGCCGTGAGCGTGACGGGCTTTATCTACTGGATCTCCCACCTTCTGTACCATCACCGCCATGCCTCTCCCCGCCATCCAGTGTTGCTGCTGCTACTACCACCCCTGCTATTTGGCATGCCCGACTGGGCCATGCTAGTCCTAAAATTGTGTCATATGTTTTTCCGGGTGTCTCATTTGAGCACTCTTTTTAGTGTGATGTGTATCAGCTGAGTAAACACGCACGCACTTCTTATCCTGTATCTTTTTCCCGTACTTCTGCACCTTTTGATATTATTCATTCAGATGTTTGGGGCCCTGCCCCGGTTGTATCTTATGATGGTTTCAGTTATTTTGTTTCTTTTATCGATGACTTTACTCGTTGTTGTTGGGTTTATCTTATGCGTGCTAAGTCTGAAGTATTTGACATCTACACACAGTTCTCTCTTATGGTTAGCACTCAATTTTCGTCTCGTATCCGCATTCTCCGCTCTGATAATGGAGGGGAATACACCTCTTCGTCGTTTACCTCTTTTCTTGCTAGCCAAGGAACACTTCACCAATTCTCCTGTCCATACACTCCGGAACAGAATGGAGTGGCGGAACGCAAGAACCGCCATCTCCTAAATGTGACCCGTTGCCTTCTTCGTGGGGCTCATGTTCTCAAGTCTTTTTGGAGCGCTGCCCTTCTTACGGGGACCTTCTTGGTCAACCGTCTACCTTGCCAACCTCTGGCGGGTCGTGTTCCCTTGAGCCTCCTTTCTCCGAGCCGCCCGTTGTTTCCCGTTCCTCTCCGGTCTTCGGGTGTGTGTGCTTTGTCCAGGATCGTCGTCCGAATCGGACTAAACTGGATGACAAAGCCATCCGTTGCTTATTTTTTTGGATATTCCTCCTCTTCCAAGGGGTATAAATGTTATGATCCCTCTTCTCGCCGGACCTACCATACTATGGATGTCACGTTCTTTGAGGATGTCCCTTTTTATTATGTCCTTGCTCTTCTGACTTACCTATTGCCATTCGCAAAGGTAAGCGTTCTTGTGTTACTGACCATCCTGTGGCAAGTTTTGTGTCCTACCAACGCCTTTCACAGGGTTACCGAGCTTTTCTCACCGCCACTGACCAGATCAGGCTTCCGAGCTCGACGACTGAGGCACTTCAGCACCCCGAGTGGGTCGCAGCCATGGAGGCTGAGATGTCTGCTTTACAGAAGGCTAGCACCTGGCGGTTAGTTCCTCTTCCCGCCGATAAGAAGACTGTTGGTTGTCGGTGGGTCTACACCGTCAAGTATAATGTTGACGGGTCTTTGGATCGCTACAAGGCCTGCCTTGCTGCCAAAGGTTTCACGTTCACCCAGACTCCAGACGATTACGGGGTGACATTTGCTCCTGTCGCCAAGCTCTCCACTGTTCGCCTCCCTATTTACCTCGCTGCCTGCCACAGGTGGCCCCTTCATCAGCTGGACGTGAAGAACGCCTTCCTCAATGGCGACCTTGTTGAAGAGATTTATATGGATCCGCCTCCCGGGTACAAGCTTCAGGGGGAGTATTTGGGTCGTGTCTGCCTCTTGCAGAAGTCACTGTATGGGCTGAAGCAGTCCCCTCGAGCGTGGTTTGAGCGGTTAAGCGTTGTTGTGCTTCAAAGTGATTTCACCAGATGTCATGTTGACCATACGTGCTTTGTTCGGACTGCTGTGGATGGTCGTAAGGTGATTATCCTTGTCTATGTGGATGACAACATCCTTACCGGAGACGACAACTCAGGGATAATTCAGATCAAGGAGGTACTTAAAAAGGCTTTTGAGGTAAAAGATTTAGGGCCTCTGAAGTACTTTCTCGGGATTGAGGTTGTCAGATCTCATCAGGGGATCTCTTTGTCTCAGCGGAAGTATACCCTTGACCTTTTGAGTGACACTGGTCTTCTTGGGTGCTCTCCTGTTTCTACTCCTATGGATCCGAAACACCGCTTACACGCCGAATCTGGTGAACCTCTCCCTGATCCGGGCAGATACCAGCGACTGGTTGGAAGACTTATCTACTTGACCAATACTCGTCCCGACATTAGCTTTGATGTGAGTATGGTCAGTCAATTCATGCATGCTCCTCGAACTTCTCACCTTGATGCTGCTCTTCGGATCCTTCATTACTTAAAGGGCTCTCCTGGTCTCGGACTCTTCTACCGTTCATCACCATCCTCCGACCTTACCTGCTACACTGATTCTGATTATGCGGACTCTCTCACAGACCGACGTTCGACTTCAGGGATGTGCACCTTCTATGGTGGCAATCTTGTTTCCTGGAAGAGCAAGAAGCAGAGTGTTGTGTCCCGCTCCTCCGCTGAGGCTGAGTACAGGGCTATGGCCCATGGCGCCACCGAGCTCCTCTGGATGCGGACTCTCTTGACCGAGCTTGGTTTTCCCCCGTCTAGTTCCTCGACACTGGTTTGTGACAACCAGTCCGCTCTCTTGCTAGCGTCTGACTCTGTTCTACACGAGAGAACCAAACATATTGAGGTGGATATCCATTTTCTCAGGGAGCACATTCGTTCGGGGACTCTTACAGCATCCTACGTCCCTTCTGCCGATCAGATTGTTGATGCCATTACCAAGGCCGTTGGGCCATCCCGTCTTCTTTCTACCTATGGCAAGTTGGGCCTGTTTGACATCTTCGCTCCAGCTTGAGGGGGAGTATTGGGTTTATTATGTTGGGTTTATTATATTAATTGTATTTATTATTTGTCGTATTTATCCCACATCTCCTGTTTGAGATGAGGGACATTTGTAACCTCTTTATAAACCCCTTGATGGGGCCTAATGGAAGCGACAATCATTTTATTCGCCCTAATTCTATTGGACAAGCCAGGGACATGATGTGCCAACTCCACAAAATCGTCGACATAATCTTATATTGAGTCGACTTGTCAAACAGCGTAGATACGGTCAAAGGCGTTCCCAGGGAGACGCGTGTCATAATGCAAAATGAGCTCCTCCTTGAGCATGACCCAAATCATGTGTGGTGTTGACTGGAGAAGCCAATACATCCAATGAAGGGTGAACCCCGCCATGTAAATCATCACGACGGGAACCTTGCTGGCTTCTGGAGTGAGCTGTAAATTAAACGGCAGTTCCGGGCGGGCAATCCAGCTGAGCGGGTCTGAAGAGGGGAACGTCTATCCGTCGAGGTGCCTTGTGCTGGGGAAGCTCCAACATAAGGGTTGATCGAGTTGTCGAGGCCCGTCAGATCGACGACCTCAAAATTTGTGGTCGTAAACAAGGAGGCTTTGTTAGTGGCGGAGTGGCCTTGACAGAGGATCTAGAGGATGTCCATTAAGGCAGATTCCACGACGTTCATGCTCGAGGAAACATTTCCCAGGGAACGTTCCGGCTTGTCGATATGGTCAACCATGGTGTGCGTGAATGACATCCACCCACAAGGGCACAATGGTTGTGGATTGCAGCAAAAAGGATGGCAGTGGCAATGAAGAGGGCAGAAACCGCCTGGGAAGAAGTCGGTTGCGACGAAAGACACAACCCACAAAGGAATCGGTAGGCGGAGAGGCTGACCATATGAGTAAGAATTTTTACTAAAATAGCAGAGAATATGAACGCAACTGAGAGCATAGAGGCAATGCAAGGGACTTCTGTACTAGGGCGAAGCCAGAAGAAAAGGGGGTGATTGAGCGGAAAGAGCGTCGACAGCAGCCCTTGCGACTAGATCACAAATGTTAAACATGAGTGTCATGTGCGAGAGGTTGCGCAGATGGACATCGCAACAAGGTAGAAGGACTCGCCCGAGCATTTGGCACAGTACACAGTGGAAAGAATTGGGACTTATCAGCAACTGTTGTACACGAACATAGAAACCAACGTTGTATGTGAACAGAAGGAACCAATGTTGTATGTGAAAAGAAGGAACCGACGTTGTATGTGAACAGAAGGAACCGACGTTGTATGTGAACAGAAGGAACCGACGTTGTACGCGATCTCACGCAGGAAACCTGTGTCATTGAATGGTGAAGGCCGACACGGTACGACTGAGAGCGGGCGTGACTTGAGCAGCACAATACTTCCCGACGGACGATGGATGACTTCGTGGAAAGGACGTGATGGATCGAGTGGCTTCCCTTGTTGGTAGATAGAACAAACGAATGGCTTCCAACGGACGGCGAGGAGAAGATGGCTGGATCTAAAGCTTCCCGAGACCTAGGGTTGGGCGGGGATAAGCGGTAGGTTGGACCAAGTTGATATGCACCAAGTGAGAATACAATAAAATGGACGAGGGATACACTCGCGAGGTACATTCGCGCTACGCTCTTGAGGTCTGATTCCACATAAGAGTCCTCTTCTAAGAGAGATCTTAAACCAGACTCAAAAGATGATAATATAACTAGCCTTACTCCCTCTTTACATAGCAGGGGTACAAGATACAATGTGTCGGACGCATGACTTAATTAATAGTAGACTAGGATATATGCATCAGAATATAGTATTTTTGAATTCATCCAATTTAATGTTCTCCACATCTTTGGAGAAGATACTTCCTAGCAGATAGTTGTGTCAAGCTTGGCCTCTCTCTTAAGGTCAATTGCTACTTCTCTCCCAATTGCTACCCAACATCGATCAAAAACCTCATTGATGTTGATAACCTTGGCTTGCCAAGAGTCTGTAAAAGGGCAGCCCAGTGCACAAAGCATCCCGCATAGCGAGGGTCCGGGGAAGGGTCCCACCACAAGGGTGAAATGTAGGCAAACTTTACTCAGCATTTTTGCAAGAGGCTGTTTTCAGGACTCAAACCCGTAACCAGCGCAAAAACGTCCAGATACTACACTCTAAATGTGAGGCAGACAGATTTATGGCTTCCTTCTATATTCATTATAGATAGTGTTTATGATAATCCTCAGTCTTTATCTTATGTTGGTTTACTCTTTTTGCTAGGAGCTCTACGTTGTTCCTCTAGTATTCTGGTTACTTCTACTAGTCTAACTCCATGTTTTCAGATATTATTTTCAACTCTCATCTGGCTTTGTGTCTTAGATGTCTGTGTGCTTCAATGGTCTTTGTGGATTTTGATATTAAAGTGTAAAAAGCGCTCTAGAGTTGAATTATGTTGCACACTTGCACTTAACTGCTATTGGGAATCCTTTTGATGTGGCTAATTAGGCTCTGTTTGGCACGGCGGTGGCGATTGCGAATACGGTGGTTATGAACCGTCGTTCGTGAACGCCCGACCTCACCTAAATATCTTCATCCACTTATCTTTCCTTGGTGGCGGTCATAACCATTGTCTTGCCAAACATGAGTTCTATGACGTGGCATTTTTGTCCAAACTCACCGGTGCAAAAATACCGTGCCAAATGGAGCCTTATTTACAAGTATGGGTTGCTAGAGATTTTTGGCTCAGTTCTTAATACATCAGATGGACCTTTGGATTAGTGTTGCTAGTGCATGCTAACAAGATTTGTTTGAACCAGGAAGGTTTTTTTTTGAAAGTGTGTATTGTATCCAAATTTTTAGGACGTCCTACTAAGTTTGTACCATAACTTTTTTTAAGCCTCCTTATTTTTCTAAAAAAATATCAAGTTATTAGTTCTATCTTCCTTTATGCTTGTAAATATTTGATGAAGACCTTATGAATCTTCATCTCCTAAATGTTTCCGTTGAAAAAATATCTAGTTATTAGTTCTATCTTCTTTTATGGTTGTAATTGAATATTTGATGAAAGCATTAAGAATTTTCATCTCCTAAATGTTTCCGTTAAAATTTGAATGAAATCTTAACTCTATTTCACATAATTTTTTTCTTTAACAACTTTTGCAACTTTACTCATTTTCCAACCTAAAACTTTGACAAAAATTTATTATTCATCCTTAGTTTTAGAAGGTGTACAACAATTCTTTTATCTAATTTGACGGGGATCAGCCGCAAGAACGACGGCGGAGATCGAGCCGCCACTCGAAGGGGCCCACTTATGTGTACTCGCGCAGGAACATTGATCAGATCAGCGATCCGAGAACACGAGCGCATCCAGAGCGACATTTTCCTACTTTTATGTATTTTCTTTTATTTTTGGACTTTATTTAGTAGTATTCAGACACCGGGTGTAACGGCCAATTGTAGTGGTTCCCTCCAGGTGCCATATGTAACATCCCGACTTTTATTGGGTCACTAGACACTAGTGAGCCCAATAAAAGTAGGCCCGAGCAGTAGGAAATAACCCGATATAGGATTATGAACTAGGGGACAACGATCTGACTTCCGTCAGTTCCGTTAGACTCGTATGCTCGATACGAGTGTAATGGAGCTCGTTTCATTCCAATCCAAAGTCGTTTGGAGAAAACGGCTGTTTTGAGTATTATTGTGCGCCGCAACTAAGCCGTTGGGGTACAGTGGCCAAATGTACTCTGATCTGACTTCCGTCAGCTTCGTTAGACTCGTATGATCGATAAGAGTGTAATGGAGCTCGTTTCATTCCAATCCGAGATCGTTTGGAGAAAGCGACCGTTTTGAGTATTATTGTGCGCCGCAACTAAGTCGTTGGGGTACAGTGGCCAAATGTACTCCGATCTGACTTCCGTCAGCTCCGTTAGACTCGTATAATCGATACGAGTGTAATGGAGCTCGTGTCATTCCAATCCGAGGTCGTTTGGAGAAAGCGACCGTTTTGAGTATTATTGTGCGGCGCAACTAAGTCGTTGGGGGTACATTGGCCAAATGTACTCCGATCTGACTTCCGTCAGCTCCATTAGACTCGTATAATCGATACGAGTGTAATGGAGCTCGTTTCATTCCAATCCGAAGTCGTTTGGAGAAAGCGAACGTTTTGAGTATTACTATGCGCCGCAACTAAGTCGTTGGGGTACAGTGGCCAAATGTACTCTGATCTGACTTCCGTCAGCTCCGTTAGACTCGTATAATCGATACGAGTGTAATGGAGCTCGTTTCATTCCAATCCGATGTCGTTTGGAGAAAGCAACCGTTTTGAGTATTATTGTGCGCCGCAACTAAGTCGTTGGGGTACAGTGGCCAAATGTGCTCCGATCAGACTTCCGTCAGCTCCGTTAGACTCGTATAATCGATACGAGTGTAATGGAGCTCGTTTCATTCCAATTCGAGGTCGTTTGGAGAAATCGCAACTAAGTCGTTGGGGTACAGTGACCAAATGTACCATGATATGACTTCCGTCAGTTCCGTTAGACTCGTATAACCGATACGAGAGTAATGGAGCTCGTTCCATTCCGATCCGAGGTCGTTTGGAGAAAACGACCGTTTTGGGTATTGTTGCGCGCCGAACTAAGTCGTTGGGGTACGGTGACCGAACGTACTCCGATTCAACTTCCGTCAATTTCGTTAGACTTGTATAGTCCACACGAACGTCACGGAACTCGTTGACCGTCAATCTGAGGTCATACGGAGAATATGCCCCTTTTGGATTATGCAGACCGCCTCGGCACAACGCACGAAATACGGAGCGCACAAACTCGGAATCGGCCCCGGTAAATCTTGGTGGACCCTCGGGACCATGGGGGACCCCGCCCTAAGTTGACCTTGGCCACCCCCCCCCCAAGCATGAAAGTCTTTGGGAAAAGAAAAGAAAAGGGGGGGGGGGGGGGGGGGGGGGGGGGGGGGGGGGGAGGAGAGAGAATCTCCTCCCTCAAGGAGGGAGGGGGCTGCCCATGAATAGGCAGCCCCAGGTCCCCGAGCTCCGACGGGAGGAGGCGGCAGGGCCGCCGGAGGACGCGCCTCCGGCGACACCCGCACTCTCCCCCTCCCTCCCTGCTTTTCATATACGGGAAAAGGCCCTCCCCCGGCGGCGCCAGGCTGCCGGACCCCCGCCGGAGGATTACCCCCTCCCTGGCGCCCCAGCCAGAGGCGGCAGGGGAGGCTCCCCCTGCAGGGGTGGCGACGCAGCAAGCCTGCTGGCGCATGCAGCCTGTGCCCCCGCCCCCTTTCTCTCTATTATTCCGGCGGTGGCCGGCGGTGGCCGGCGGCGCCAGGGCGTCGGACCACCACCGGAGTGCTCGCCGGCCACCGGCGCACCGACCGGGGGCGGCGCCGGCACCAGCTGGCGGCGGCAGTGGCCGCCTCCCGCTAAGATAGCGGGAGCCGTCCGATCTCCTCCAGGAGATCGGGCGGCTCCCCTATTATCGTCTCCCGCCCCGCCTCCAAATGTTTGCCCCCCACAGCAGATCCGCTGCAGATCCGTTGTGGGGACCCCAGGAGGGCGCACGGTGCAGCGCCCCCCTGCTCTCCCCCTTTGCTATCCGCAACCCACTTGCCCCTTTCCCTATTTTATTTTTCTGAGGGATTATGGGGCATTTTTGGCTAAAACCCCCAACATGGAAAATGTTCCCCACTCTGAGGGGCACCTTCGGTAAATTTTTGAGATTTTTAGGAGGAGTTTTACTATTTTTAAATCCCTCTACAAAGTCTATTTTAAGGAATTTCATTAAATATAAGTAAGCTCCTATGAACGGAGAAAAGACCCCTATGAACGGGGATCGAACGAATCTTCCTCCTAAGAACGGAGTCGGCATTGAAGCCTCCTGTTATGGAGTGATTGGACTACAAACCTTTATTTATTATGCTCTCCAGTCTCGTACTGGTCCTGCTTTTGAATCCTGCATTTATTCGTTAAATCCAGTTTCGCACTGGTCCCCCAGCTTTTACTTTCGACATTTATTCTTTAAATCCAGTCTCGCACTGGTCCCCCTGCTTTTACTTTCTGCATTTATTCGATAAATCTAGTCTCGCACTGGTCCCCCTGCTTTTACTTTCGGCATTGATTCTTTAAATCCAGTCTCGCACTGGTCCCCTTGCTTTTACTTTCGGCATTGATTCTTTAAATCCAGTCTCGCACTGGTCCCCCTTCTTTTGCTTTCTGTTTATGCTTTTAGTAATCCAGTCACGCACTGGTCCCCTTACTTATATTTCTGTTCGTTCATTTCCAGTAATCCAGTCTCGCACTGGTCCTTTATTTACTGCTTTCTGTACTTTCAATTCTCCAATCTCGTACTGGTCCTGAGATTTCGGCCCCTGCTTCCGTCCTTTCTTTCTGCTTATGTTGCACTTTATTTATATTTTAGTGCTAACCGCAGTCCTCCACTGGCAAGCGGTGCTTCTCCTCCTTTCTGTGAGGCCTTAGTTGGGGAAAACCTGGAGTTGAGTCCCTCCTCCTAAGTTAGCCCAAATAAGGAGCCCTCCTACTGTCGAGCCTCCCGGTCAAGAGTCGAGTGACCGGTCGAGTAAGAATGCCGCATCAAGTATTAAAGCGCTTGCTCTGTGTTTAAGCTTTTGAAGATTGTTTTGGAAGTGGCGGGTCGGTCATGCCCGCAGACCGTTCGTACCGGTGCGGGTGGGTTGACGACTCATGACGACAGGGAGATGTGCACGTCGGATTATCACCACTCCGAACCCGCAGTTTTGCCTCCGCTGGTCGGCCTAAATCTCGGAATCGCCGGATGTCGCTCACATCCAGTTAGTAACACCAAGTTGTACGGGAGGGCCTGAGTGATACGGTACGACTACATTCAGAAGTGGCAGGACTGGCCACTGTCACCGACAGCCACATCGGTGAGGCCCACGGGGTTCGCAACACCGCTTGAAGCAAAACGGTCCAGGCTGTGTCGACACAGAGTTTTGTGTGTACAGGTTTGAATACCTGAGTGCGGGTATGCGCGAGATAGTATTGTTTGTCGTTTCATACCGCACGTTTATGTCACCTCGTGGAAATTATGGTTGGTAGGCATTATAGATATATATACGTATATATGTTTTACCTGCTGCTAACCCTCTACCTTGGGTCGGCTATTTATTCCTGTCATTTAGCCCGCCCCCAGGATACGGATCCGGGGAGGGATGTGCTTTCTACTTAGCTCTGTGACTAACGGTTATTCTTATAACCAATCACAGGAGACGGGACAGTGTGAAGCCCCCGCACCGCAGGATGAGTTACCGGCCGTAGAGATGACCCGATCGGATACTCCAGCCTCGCCCCTTGCCTTCCGCGACGTGAGTCCTAGAGTATAGGACTAGCTTAAGAGCATTTCGTTATAGTTATATGTAGCCTCCGAGGCAGATGTTGTAAACAATAGGCTTCGGCCTTTTTCCTTTATGTAAATATAAGTTGTGTGCTTAGTTTCATAATTCTAATGCTTCCGCTATGTGAATCTGATGTGTTGTTGTGATTCTTGTGTCTGATAAGGCGACCGCTCAGTACTTGAGAGGGTGAGTCGTTGCCACCCGGGAAGCGCTAGTGGCCGTCCTTGGGCAGTAAGATCCCCCCTCCCTGAACCCGGTTCAGTTTTAGGGAGGGGGGGGGGGTCTTACAAATCCAATAAAAATAAAGGGATTTTCTGGGGCGCCGGTGGTGGCGCTGGGGGAGCAGGTTCCCACCCGGGGACCCGAGCTCCGACGGGAGGAGGTGGCAGGGCCGCCGGAGGACGCGCCTCCGGCGGCACCCGCACTCTCCCCCGCCCTCCCTGCTTTTCTTGTACGGAAAAAGGCCCTCCCTCGGCGGCGCCAGGCCGTCGGACCCCCGCCGGAGGATTACCCCCTCCTCGGCGCCCCAGCCAGGGGCGGCAGGGGAGGCTCCCCCAGCAGGGGCGGCGACGCAGCAAGCCTGCATGGCGCATGCAGCCTGCACCCCCGCGCCTTTCTCTCTATTATTCCGACGGTGGACGGCGGCGACAGGCCGCCGGACCACCACCGGAGTGCTCGCCGGCCCCCGGCGCACCGACCGGGGGCGGCGCCGGCACCAGACGCCCGCTAAGATAGCGGGAGCCGTCTGATCTCCTCCAGGAGATCGGGCGGCTCCCCTATTATCGTTTCCCGCCCCCGCCTCCAAATGTGTGCCCCCCACAGCGGATCCGCTGCAGATCCGCTGTGGGGACCCCAGGAGGGCGCACAGGGCAGCGCCCCCTGCTCTCCCCTTTTGCTATCCGCACCCCACTTGCCCCTTTCCCTATTTTATTTTTCTGAGGGATTATGGGGCATTTTGGCTAAAACCCCCAACATGGAAAATGTTCTTCTTCTTCTTCTTCTTCTTCTTGCTGTGAACATACAGATTTTCTTCTTCTTGCCGGCTTATAATTTCTGATGATTACCTGCTTATTACCTGCTTATAATTTCTGCTGTGAACATACAGATTTTCTGCCTGCCTGTTTTCAGTACCTGCTTATATTTGCTTTCAATACATGCCTGCTTTCACTACCTGCTTATGAAAATACAGATTTTGATGTGAAAATACAGATTTTCAATATAGATTTTGATTGTACAGATTTATTTTATACAGATTTTTTATAGAGATTTATACAAATTTATCATTGAGAATATTTGTTGTTTAAATTAGGTCTTATCTTGCATAATATGGATTCAAGTAGCGGTGCCGGTGTTATTGAAAATGACGAAAAACCTTTTTGGAAATATGTGACAAGAGGGAACAAGTTAACTGAAGGTGGTGGAAGTATAAGTTGGACATGTAATTTTTGTGGTAAGCCTTACAAAAGCTCATGCACTCGTTTGAAGGGTCATTTATTGAGGATCAAGAGTAGCGGAATCGGAGCATGTAATAAGGTTCCGGTTTCCACGTACAAGGACATGTTGAAAGAAGATAAAGATGCTCAAGAGCTTATTGAGCGACGACTTCCAAAATTTATACCGGTGGCTCCAAGTACTTCAAGTGGAGTTGGAAGTGTTGGAAGTGTTGGTGATAAGCGGAGAAGAAAATATGATCCAAGCGGAAAGAATCCAATTTCTAGTGCATTCAATAATGAGGATATAGCTCATTTGGATGCTTTAATTGCTAGGGCATTTTATTCGGCGGGGTTGCCTTTCAATTTAGCAAGAAATCCTTATTGGAGAGAATCATATTCTTTTGCTGCTAGTCATAACCTTGCAGGATATGTACCACCCGGATATAATTCACTAAGAACCACCATGTTGTTGAAGGAGAAGATAGAAATTGAAAAAAGATTAGCTCCCATTCGAGGGATGTGGGTAGATAAAGGAGTTAGTATTGTAAGCGACGGATGGAGCGATCCACAAAGAAGACCACTCATTAATTTTATGGCAATAACTGATTCAAAAGCAATGTTCTTGAAGGCGGTTAATTGTGAAGGTCAAACTAAAGACAAGTATTTTATTGCCTCTTTGATTAGAGAGGTAATTTTAGAAATCGGATATGAAAAGGTTGTTCAAGTTATAACGGATAATGCGGCAAATTGTAAGGGGGCGGGCCAACTAATTGAGAGTGAGTTTCCATCAATTTTTTGGACTCCTTGTGTGGTGCACACTCTCAATCTAGCTTTAAAGAACATATGTGCCGCTAAGAATTCGGAGAATAATGCAGTTACATATGAAGAATGTTCGTGGATTACTCGTATTGGTGATGATGCCATGTTCATTAAGAACTATATAATGAATCATTCCATGAGATTAGCTATGTTTAATGAGTTTGTGGGCTTAAAATTATTATCCATTGCCGAAACTCGTTTTGCATCAATAATCATCATGTTAAAACGATTCAAACTTATAAAGAATGGACTCCAAAGAATGGTTATTAGTGATCATTGGCTTCTATATCGTGATGATGATATGGAAAAGACGAGACATGTGAAAGAGAAAGTGTTAGATGATGATTGGTGGGATTCCATTGAGTATGTTCTTTCATTCACCGCTCCTATATATGACATGATTCGCTTTTGCGATACAGATAAGCCTTGTCTTCATCTTGTATATGATATGTGGGATACAATGATTGAAAGGGTGAGGAAGGCTATCTACTCTCACGAGAGGAAAAGAGAAGAAGATGTGTCTACCTTTTTTGAGGTAGTACATGCTATCCTTGTGGATCGTTGGAACAAAAATAACACTCCACTTCATTGCTTTGCGCATTCCTTGAATCCAAGGTACTTATCTTTTGTAATTATAAATTTAAATATTGTCTTTTGTATGATTTATTTTTAACTCAATATTTTTTTTTATTTCCCTAGGTATTATAGTGAACAATGGCTAGCGGAGGATCAAAATAGAATTGCTCCGCATAAAGATCCGGAAGTTAGCAAGGAAAGGATTAAATGCTTGAAAAAGTATTTTCCAAGCTTAATGGAGCGCAATGTTGTCGTCAAGGAGTATGCGGAGTTCATTGACAAATCGGGAGATTTTAACGATTATGATTCTATTCAAAATCGTTATCTCTTAGATCCAAAGACTTGGTGGATAAATCATGGATCGCCAGCCCCTTCACTCCAAACCATTGCATTGTACAACCATCATCTTCTTCATGCGCCGAGAGAAATTGGAGTACTTACTCCTTTATCCATTCAATGAAAAGGAATAGAATGACACCGCAACGTGCGGAAGATTTAATAAGCATCCATAGCAATCTTCGACTTCTTTCTAGAAGAGATCAAAAGTACAATGAAGGAGAGTCTATATTGTGGGATATTGCGGGCGATGGTTTTGAGTCATTCGAAGATGTAGGTACACTTGATGAACGAAGGTTGGAGCTCTCGATTATTCAAGAAGATGATGAAGTCGATACTATTGGAGAGAATGTTTAATTTTGTAATTTGAAATTTTGCATGTGAATGTAACGAAACAATGATCAATTGATGTGGACATATGATATTGTTTTTTTATGATACTTGTTTTATTAAATCTTCTCTATATTTATACATGTTTATGTGAAGAGTTTGATGATCATCATTACATATTATGTGAAGAGTTTATTTATGTGAAGAGTTTGATAGTCATCATTACATATTATTGAATGTAGTGATTGAGATGGTAACTTAGTTTGTTAGTTGTATTTTTTATATTAATTAATACATGTATTAATATAATTAAAAATAAATAAAAAACGTTTCCCGTATCCGTATTTTTTTAAAAATCACGTTTCCCGTATCCGTTTCGTATCGTATCCCGTATCCCGTTTCCGTCCCGGTGCAACGTAGGACGGAGAAAAGACCCCTATGAACGGGGATCGAACGGATCTTCCTCCTAAGAACGGAGTCGACATTGAAGCCTCATGTTATGGAGTGATTGGACTACTAACCCTTTATTTATTATGCTCTCCAGTCTCGTACTGGTCCTGCTTTTACTTCCTGCATTTATTCGTTAAATCCAGTCTCGCACTGGTCCCCCTGCTTTTACTTTCGACATTTATTCTTTAAATCCAGTCTCGCACTGATCCCCCTGCTTTTACTTTCTGCATTTATTCTTTAAATCCAGTCTCGCACTGGTCCCCCTGCTTTTACTTTCTGCATTTATTCGTTAATTCCAGTCTCGCACTGGCCCCCCTGCTTTTACTTTCGGCATTGATTCTTTAAATCCAGTCTCGCACTGGTCCCCCTGCTTTTACATTCAGCATTTATTCTTTAAATCCAGTCTCGCACTGGTCCCCCTGCTTTTGCTTTCCGTTTATGCTTTTAGTAATCCAGTCACGCACTAGTCCCCTTATATTTTGTTCGTTCATTTCCAGTAATCCAGTCTCGCACTGGTCCTTTATTTACTGCTTTCTGTACTTTCAATTCTCCAGTCTCGTACTGGTCCTGATATTTCGGCCCCTGCTTCCGGCCTTTCTTTTTGCTTATGTTGCACATTATTTATATTTTAGTGTTAACCGCAGTCCTACGCTGGCAAGCGGTGCTTCTCCTCCTTTCTGTGAGGCCTTAGTTGGGGAAAACCTGGAGTTGAGACCCTCCTAAGTTAGCCCAAATAAGGAGCCCTCCTACCGTCGAGCCTCCCGGTCAAGAGTCGAGTGACCGGTCGAGTAAGAATGTCGCATCAAGTATTAAAGTGCTTGCTCTGTGTTTAAGCTTTTGAAGATTGTTTTGGAAGTGGCGGGTCGGTCACGCCCGCAGACCGTTCGTACCGGTGCGGGTGGGTTGACGACTCATGGCGACAGGGAGATGTGCACAACGGATTATCACCACTCCGAACCCGCAGTTTTGCCTCCGCTGGTCGGCCTAAATCTCGGAATCGCCGGATGTCGCTCACATCCAGTTAGTACACCAAGTTGTACGGGAGGGCCTGAGTGATACGGTACGACTACATTCAGAAGTGGCAGGACTGGCCACTGTCACCGACAGCCACATCGGTGAGGCTCGCGGGGTTCGCAACCCCGCTTGAAGCAAAGAGGTCCAGGCTGTGTCGACACAGAGTTTTGTGTGTACAGGCTTGAATACCTGAGTGCGGGTATGCGCGAGATAGTATTGTTTGTCGTTTCGTACCACACGTTTGTCACCTCGTGGAAATTATGGTTGGTAGGCATTATAGATATATATACGTATATATGTTTTACCTGCTGCTAACCCTCTACCTTGCTTCAGTTATTTATTCCTGCCCTTTAGCCCGCATCCAGGATACGGATCCGGCGAGGGGATGTGTTTTCTACTTAGTTTTATGACTAACGGTTATTCTTATAACCAATCACAAGAGACGGGACAGTGTGAAGCCACCGCATCGCAGGATGAGTTACCGGCCTTAGAGATGGCCTGATCGGATACTCCAGCCTCGCCACCTGTCTTCCGCGACGTGAGTCCTAGAGTATAGGACTAGCTTAAGAGCATTTCGATATAGTTATATGTAGCCTCCGAAGCAGATGTTGTAAGCAATAGGCTTCGGCCTTTTTCCTTTATGTAAATATAAGTTGTGTGCTTAGTTTCCTAATTCTAATGCTTCCGCTATGTGAATCTGATGTGTTGTTGTGATTCTTGTGCCTGACAAGGCGACCGCTCAGTGCTTGAGAGGGTGGGTCGTTGCCACCCGGGAAGCGCTAGTGGCCGTCCTTGGCCAGTAAGATCCCCCCTCCCTGAACCCGGTTCAGTTTTGGGGAGGGGGGGAGGTCTTACAAATGGATCAGAGGGAGGTTAGGGGCAAGGCAATTTTAGAGAAACCTTCTACAAACTTGCGGTAGTAGCCGGCGAGGCCAAGAAAGCTTTTGATATCTGCTGCTGACTTAAGTGGCGGCCAGTCTCGCACTGCTTGCACCTTGGCTTGGTCTACCGCTACCCCGTTCTTGTTGATCGTATGCCCAAGGAAACCAACTTCCTCCGTCCAGAATTCACACTTGCTAAACTTCGCAAAGAGCGAATGTTCCCTTAACTTGTGCAAAACCATTTGGAGATGCCTGGAATGATCGGTCTTACTCTTCGAATAGATTAGTATATCGTCTATAAAGACAATCACAAAGTGGTCTAGGAAGGGTTCAAACACTTTATTCATTAGAGCCATGAAGGCGGACGGGGCATTGGTAAGCCCAAACGGCATTACCATAAATTCGTAAAGTCCATAGCGGGAGCTGAAAGCGGTCTTGGGGATATCTTCTTCTCGTACTCGGAGTTGATAATAGCCGGACCTTAAATCCATTTTGGAGAAGACAGACGCGTCTTGTAATTGATCGAATAATTCATCTATCCTGGGTAGGGGATAGGTATTTCGGACAGTGAGCATATTTAGTTCCTTGTAGTCGATACAGAGACGCGGGGATCCATCCTTCTTTTTGACAAATAGTACTGGAGCTCCCCAGGGCGAGGTACTCGGACGAACGAAACCTGCGTCAATTAGCTCTTGTAATTGTATCTTGAGCTCGGCCAGTCCCCTTGGGGCCATTCGGTACGGTGCTCGGGACACTGGTCGAGCTCCATGAGCAAGTTCAATCTGGAAGTCCACTTCCCGTTGCGGGGGCAACCCGGGAAGGGATTCCGGAAAGACGTCTGGGAAGTCTCGAATTATGGGTACTCTAGAGAGCACTTGCGTCTTGTCTTCCATCTCGAAGTAGATTAGGTACACCTCGTCCTTTCGTCGGACTGCTTTGACTGTTTGAGCGGACGTTAAGATAATGCGGGTGACAGAGGGTATGCATGTTAGGGTGATAGACTGCCCATTTGGGTTCCGAAGGTGGATCTCTCGAGTCGAACAATTGATTTGGGCGTTGTGCTCGGCCAACCAATCCATTCCTAAAATGATGTCGAATCCGGTTATCGCTAGAATGGTTGCGTTGACTTCGAATTCTACGCCTCCTAGTGTTGCTTGGAAGGAGCACTTCTCTGTGGACGTCATGTCTGATCCATCCGGGAGTCGTATTCGTATCGACATTCCAGATGATCGTACGGTGTTTCCTTTGTCTGCGATGAAGTTCTGTGCGACGAAGGAATGCGTGGCACCGGTATCGAACAGCGTTTTAGCGGGGTGACCTTCTACCAGAAGTAAACCTGATAATATATATGTATATACTATGATCATATGCTCTTTATAGATATACATGAGTAGTAATCACACAAGCTAAACAAAAGACTACATCATATATTTCTACTATATCATCCTCCTAGGATATCGTGGCTAATGAAAATAGATACCTATCATTACATCTGGTGCAGTGCCGTGCTGGAGATCTAAAGCGTATGCCTCGAGCGGTGCTGCTCTGCCTTGTCTGGCCTGGCCCCTCCTGCCTGCAGGTCGTCCTCTGCGTCCACCTCGTCCACGTCCTCTCTATGTGGCTCCCTGCACTGCTCCTAGGTTGGGCCTACATATAGCCTGAGGGCAGAAAGCTCGTATGTGCCCGGGCTGCTGGCAAAGGTAGCAGTTCCCTGCAAAGGGGGCATCTCGTCGTGCGGCTGGGGCGGGCTGAGGTGCTGGGGCTGGAGGTGTCGGTTGGGGCTGGGGTGCCTGCCTATATGGCTGGTGGCGCTGACGCTGTCTCCTATCCCGGTCCTGTCTGCGAGGGCCTACTCCCCTCCCTCGGCCCTGAGCCTGGGGAACATCCATGGGTCCCCTTCGCTGCTGGGCCACCATTCTCTGATCCATCTCTAAAGCTGCGGCGTGAGAGGCGATCGTGTGAAAGGTCGACAGGGAGATCATGATCAAAGCCTGTCGAAGATCGTCTCGTAGTCCTCGATAGAATCTAGTCGCTCTATCTCTGTCTGTAACTGCCAAGGTCCCGACAAAACGGGTCAGGTGGATGAACTCTCGCTGGTACTCCGGTACCGTCCTCTCTCCTTACCGTCTGCAGGAACCGCTCCTGGAGTGCAATCCTATCAGCGTCAGAGATGAAATGTTCTAGGAATTCTGAGAACTCTCCCCAGAGGATTATGCTGATTAGTCGCCCTCTAAATATGGAGCGGCTGGCTGCCCTCCACCAATCTCAGGCATAGCCCTCTAGCAAGGTCACTACTAAAGACACTGCGGCCACGGCGGGGCACATCATCCCAACCAAGAGCTCCTCTACTCTCTCCACCCACTCTTCTGCCTGTATGGCAGATTCTGTGCCTCGGAAGGTAGGGGGCCTTAGCCCTCGGAATGTCGTCAGAAGGTTGGTAGGCACAGTGGTCTGCTGGGGTGGCCGTAGGATGGCTGTCTGAAAGGTGGCTAGCAGGGATGTCAGTGTCCGTCCCAGATCCGTATCAACAAAAGGGACTGCAGCTGGGGCGGCCGGGGCTGGTGGTGGGGTGGTAGGATGGTACTGATCTCTAGAGGAGGATCTTCCGTTACTGGACTCCGGTATCTGGAGAAGTAACAGACGAACATCAGTATTTAGACCCTCCCTTCCCAGTTTCCGTTACTTGGTTCGGGACGAACCACGCAGCGGAAGCTTGGTGGACCCTTAGGTTTAAGGTTTAAGGATCCTAGACTGCACGGTAGTACACCCACACGTTTTTCGCTTCCTTTCAGTCAGTTCTGCAAAATTCCCTTATTTTTGCAAATACTGATGTTCGCCTGTTACTTCTCCAGATACCGGAGTCCAGTTACGGAAGATCCTCCTCTAGAGATCAGTACCATCCTACCACCCCACCACCAGCCCTGGCCGCCCCAGCTGCAATCCCTTTTGTTGATACTGATCTGGGACGGACACTGACAGCCATGCTAGCCACCTTTCAGACGGTCATCCTACAGCCACCCCAGCAGACCACTGTGCCTACCGACCTTCTGACGACATTCCGGGGGCTAAGGCCCCCTACCTTCCGAGGCACCGAGTCTGCCATAAAGGCAGAAGAGTGGGTGGAGAGAGTAGAGGAGCTCTTGGTTGGGATGATGTGCCCCGTCGTGGCCGCAGTGTCTTTAGTAGTGACCTTGTTAGAGGGCTATGCCCGAGATTGGTGGAGGGCAGCCAGCCGCTCCACATTTAGAGGGCGACAACTCAGCATAATCCTCTGGGGGAGAGTTCTCAGAGGCCTTCCTAGAGCATTTCATCTCTGACGCTGATAGGATTGCACTCCAGGAGCGGTTCCTGCAGATCCGGGAAGGAGAGAGGACGGTACCGGAGTACCAGCGAGAGTTCATCCACCTGGCCCGTTTTGCCGGGTCCTTGGCAGTTACAGACAGAGATAGAGCGACTAGATTCTATCGAGGACTACGAGACGATCTTCGACAGGCTTTGATCATGATCTCCCAGTCGACCTTTCACACGATCGCCTCTCACGCTGCAGGCCCGCAGCTTTAGAGATGGATCAGAGGATGGTGGCCCAGCAGCGAAGGGGACCCATGGATGTTCCCCGGGCTCAGGGCCGAGGGAGGGGAGTAGGCCCTCGCAGACAGGACCGGGATAGGAGACAGCGTCAGCGCCACCAGCCATATAGGCAGGCACCCCAGCCCCGACCGACACCTCCAGCCCCAGCACCTCAGCCCGCCCCAGCCGCACGACGAGATGCCCCCTTGCAGGGAACTGCTACCTTTGCCAGCAGCCCGGGCACATACGAGCTTTCTGCCCTCAGGCTATATGTAGGCCCGACCTAGGAGCAGTGCAGGGAGCCACAGAGAGAGGACGTAGACGAGGTGGACGCAGAGGACGACCTGCAGGCAGGAGGGGCCAGGCCAGACAGGGCAGAGCAGCACCGCTCGAGGCATACGCTTTAGATCTCCAGCATGGCCCTGCACCAGATGTAGTGATAGGTATCTATTTTCATTAGCCACGATATCCTAGGAGGATGATATAGTAGAAATATATGATGTAGTCTTTTGTTTAGCTTGTGTGATTACTACTCATGTATATCTGTAAAGAGCATATGATCATAGTATATACATATATATTATCAGGTTTACTTCTGGTAGAAGGTCACCCCGCTAAAACGCTGTTCGATACCGGTGCCACGCATTCCTTCGTCGCACAGAACTTCATCGCAGACAAAGGAAACACCGTACGATCATCTGGAATGTCGATACGAATACGACTCCCGGATGGATCAGACATGACGTCCACAGAGAAGTGCTCCTTCCAAGCAACACTAGGAGGCGTAGAATTCGAAGTCAACGCAACCATTCTAGCGATAACCGGATTCGACATCATTTTAGGAATGGATTGGTTGGCCGAGCACAGCGCCCAAATCAATTGTTCGACTCGAGAGATCCACCTTCGGAACCCAAATGGGCAGTCTATCACCCTAACATGCATACCCTCTGTCACCCGCATTATCTTAACGTCCGCTCAAACAGTCAAAGCAGTCCGACGAAAGGACGAGGTGTACCTAATCTACTTCGAGATGGAAGACAAGACGCAAGTGCTCTCTAGAGTACCCATAATTCGAGACTTCCCAGACGTCTTTCCGGAATCCCTTCCCGGGTTGCCCCCGCAACGGGAAGTGGACTTCCAGATTGAACTTGCTCATGGAGCTCGACCAGTGTCCCGAGCACCGTACCGAATGGCCCCAAGGGGACTGGCCGAGCTCAAGATACAATTACAAGAGCTAATTGACGCAGGTTTCGTTCGTCCGAGTACCTCGCCCTGGGGAGCTCCAGTACTATTTGTCAAAAAGAAGGATGGATCCCCGCGTCTCTGTATCGACTACAAGGAACTAAATATGCTCACTGTCCGAAATACCTATCCCCTACCCAGGATAGATGAATTATTCGATCAATTACAAGACGCGTCTGTCTTCTCCAAAATGGATTTAAGGTCCGGCTATTATCAACTCCGAGTACGAGAAGAAGATATCCCCAAGACCGCTTTCAGCTCCCGCTATGGACTTTACGAATTTATGGTAATGCCGTTTGGGCTTACCAATGCCCCGTCCGCCTTCATGGCTCTAATGAATAAAGGGTTTGGACCCTTCCTAGACCACTTTGTAATTCTCTTTATAGACGATATACTCATCTATTCGAAGAGTAAGACCGATCATTTCATGCATCTCCAAATGGTTTTGCGCAAGTTAAGGGAACATTCGCTCTTCGCGAAGTTTAGCAAGTGTGAATTCTGGATGGAGGAAGTTGGTTTCCTTGGGCATACGATCAACAAGAATGGGGTAGCGGTAGACCAAGCCAAGGTGCAAGCAGTGCGAGACTGGCCGCCACTTAAGTCAGCAGCAGATATCAGAAGCTTCCTTGGCCTCGCCGGCTACTACCGCAAGTTTGTAGAAGGTTTCTCTAAAATTGCCTTGCCCCTCACCTCCCTCACCAAAAAGGATACAACGTTCCAGTGGACTCCCGAATGCAAAGCAGCTTTCGTAGAACTAAAGAACCGACTAATATCGGCTCCGATTCTGACACTCCCCTCAGGCACTGAGGGCTTCCAAATCTACGCAGACGCATCGCTAAAGGGGTTGGGAGTCGTACTAATGCAACACGGCAGGGTAGTCGTCTACGCCTCACGACAGCTGAAGCCTCACGAACTAAACTACGCAACCCATGACTTGGAACTGGGTACGGTAGTATTCGCACTAAAAGTCTGGAGGCATTACCTCAACGGAGTAAGATGCGAGATCTTCTCCGACCACAAGAGCCTCAAATATATCTTCACTCAGAAAGAGCTAAATCTCCAACAGCGCCGGTGGCTGGAATTCTTGTGCGATTACGACTTCGCCCTCCAATACCACTCCGGCAAAGCCAATAAGGTTG
Organism: Dactylorhiza incarnata; assembly: GCA_033032865.1. Lineage (NCBI taxonomy): Eukaryota > Viridiplantae > Streptophyta > Magnoliopsida > Asparagales > Orchidaceae > Dactylorhiza > Dactylorhiza incarnata. The sequence continues at coordinate 2,632,058 of JAWHQI010000094.1, read as the reverse complement.
CAGATGCCCTAAGTCGGCAACCTCCGATAGCCGGAAATTGGCTAGAGATGATACCAGAAGAGTTAGTCAAGTCCTTGGCAGACTTGGATATCATCCTCATCACCCGTAGAAACCCGATGGATTATCAGGCCCAGCTCTACTGGATGGAGATACAATGTGATATCAGAGACAGAATACGAGAGGCCCAGAAGGTCGATGTAGAAGCGGCCCCAATCATTCAGACTCTACAACACGGCGCTCAGAAAGACTACAATCTATATGATGACATCCTGCAGTACAAACACCGCATATTCATTCCCTCTGCCGAAGGAATCCGGGAAGAGATACTCCGCGAAGCACATCAATCAAGGTATTCAATACATCCGAGAGTAATGAAAATGTATACAGATCAACGAAGAACGTTATATTGGCCAGGTATGAAGAGGGACGCCACCGATTATGTAGCACACTGCCAGACCTGTCAAATGGTCAAGGCAGAATGTCGTAGCCCAGGAGGTTTACTACAACCCCTGCCCATACCAGAATGGAAATTCGAAGATATTTCCATGGACTTCGTCCATAGCATACCCCGATCTCGTGCAGGGAACGACTCAATATGGGTCGTAGTAGACCGCCTCACTAAAGTGGCCCGTTTTATCCCAAACAGACAAGGCGACGGCGTCGACATATTAGCCCGGCTATTTATAGAACAAGTGGTCCGATTTCATGGGGTACCCAAATCAATCGTGTCTGATCGCGACGGGCGCTTTACATCAAAAGAATGGAGGAGAGTGCAAGCTTATCTGGGAACCAGATTGGCTTTTAACACCGCCTTCCACCCCAGACCGACGGGCAAACAGAAAGGACGAACCGGACGATGGAAGACCTCCGATTATGCATAGTAGAACACAATGAATCTTGGGAACAGTTACTGCCTTTGGTAGAATTCTCATACAATAACAGCTTCCAGGCAAGCATCAAGATGGCACCGTACGAGGCCCTCTACGGAAGACGCTGTCGAACACCACTATCATGGGCACAGGATGAGGACCCCGAAGCTTTAGGAGTCACCTACATAGATGATACCACATCAGCTATAAGGTTAATTCGAGAACGAATGCTGGAGGCACAGAGACGTCAGGCCAAATATTACGATGAACGTCATCGACTGGTGGAATTCAAGGTATGGTATTCTTGAAGATTAAGCCAATGCATGGGATATCCCGAATAAAGAAGCAGAAAAAACTGGATCCCCGCTACCTAGGCCCATATCAAGTCATAGAAAAGATTGGCCCTGTTGCATATAAGCTAGCTCTGCCAGTTGAACTGGGAAATCTTCACGACGTATTCCACGTCTCCTCGCTAAGACGTGTCCTTCGCCAACCAGAGCAGCATCTTCCCTTGCCACCAGCGGCAGTGCAATCTGACCGATCCGTCCAACTCGAACCGGTGAAGATAGTAGACTCCAAGATCAAGGAGCTGCGAAACAAAACCATCACGATGGTCAAGATTTTATGGTCAAACTGTGGACGCGAGGAGTTTACTTGGGAACCAGAGATGCTTGTTCAGGAGAAATACCCGACACTCTTTCCCCAGGTATGTCTCTTAAACCCCTACTTTAGGCAAATTTCGAGGACGAAAATCCCTTTATTTTTATTGGATTGTAACATCCCGACTTTTATTTGGTCATTAGACCCTAGTGAGCCCAATAAAAGTAGGCCCGAGCAGTAGGAAATAACCCGATATAGGATTATGAATTAAAGGACTACGATCTGACTTCTGTCAGTTCCGTTAGACTCGTATGATCGATACGAGTGTAATGGAGCTCGTTCCATTCCGATCTGAGGCCGTTTGGAGAAAACGACCGTTTTGAGTATTATTGTGCGCCGCAACTAAGTCGTTGGGGTACAGTGGCCAAATGTACTCTGATCTGACTTCCGTCAGCTCCGTTAGACTCGTATAATCGATACGAGTGTAATTGAGCTCGTTTCATTCCAATCCGAGGTCGTTTGGAGAAAGCGACCGTTTTGAGTATTATTGTGCGCCGCAACTAAGTCGTTGGGGTACAGTGGCCAAATGTACTCCGATCTAACTTCCGTCAGCTCTGTTAGACTCGTATAATCGATACGAGTGTAATGGAGCTCGTGTCATTCCAATCCGAGGTCGTTTGGAGAAAGCGACCGTTTTGAGTATTATTGTGCGGCGCAACTAAGTCGTTGGGGTACAGTGGCCAAATGTACTCCGATCTGACTTCCGTCAGCTCCGTTAGACTCGTATAATCGATACGAGTGCAATGGAGCTCGTTTCATTCCAATCTGAGGTCGTTTGGAGAAAGCGACCGTTTTGAGTATTATTGTGCGTCGCAACTAAGTCGTTCGGGTACAGTGGCCAAATGTACTCCGATCTGACTTCCGTCAGCTCCGTTAGACTCGTATAATCGATACGAGTGCAATGGAGCTCGTTCCATTCCAATCTGAGGTCGTTTGGAGAAAGCGACCGTTTTGAGTATTATTGTGCGTCGCAACTAAGTCGTTAGGGTACAGTGGCCAAATGTACTCCGATCTGACTTCCGTCAGCTCCGTTAGACTCATATAATCGATACGAGTGTAATGGAGCTCGTTTCATTCCAATCCGAGGTCGTTTAGAGAAAACGACCATTTTGAGTATTATTGTGCGTCGCAATTTAGTCGTTGGGGTACAGCGACCAAATGTACCCCGATATGACTTCCGTCAGTTCTGTTAGACTCGTATAACCGATACGAGTGTAATGGAGCTCGTTCCATTCCAATCTGAGGTCGTTTGGAGAAAATGACCGTTTTGGGTATTGTTGCGCGCCGCAACTAAGTCGTTGGGGTACGATGACCGAACGTACTCTGATTCGACTTCCGTCAGTTTCATTAGACTTGTATTGTCCACATGAACATCAAGGAACTCGTTGACCGTCAATCCGAGGTCATACGGAGAATATGCCCGTTTTGGATTATGCAGACCGCCTCGGCACAGCGCACGAAATACAGAGCGCACAAACTCGGAATCGGCCCCGATAAATCTTGGTTGACCTTCGGGACCATAGGGGACCCCGCCCTAAGTTGACCTTGGTCAACCCCCCCCCCCCCCCCACCCAAGCATGAAAGTCTTTGGGAAAAGAATAGAAAAAGGGGGGAGGAGAGAGAATCTCCTCCCTCAAGGAGGGAGGGGGCGCCCATGAAAATATCTCCCCCCACCCATCCCTCCCTTTAACCCACGTGGGATAAAGGGAGGGAGAGGGGAGGCCTCCCTCTTCCCTTATAAAAGGAGGGGCCCAGCCTCCTTTCCTGGATGCACAACCCCCCCCCCCCCTCAGCCCCCTCCTCCCCTGCCAGCACCCCCTCCCCCTGCCGAAACCCTTCCCAGCCAAGCCGCCGCCACCACCTCCTCACCATGGCGAGCGACCCCTCCACCTCCCGAGCCCCTCCCCTACAGGTAGAATACCTCCCCCTCCTCCTTCCTACTCCCCTAGGGCAGCCGGCCGCCCCCCCACCGTCGTCGGAGCGTCGCCAACCTCGACCCAAGCCTTGCCCAGGCTCGGGAGGGGCTGGCCGCGGCAGCTACACCCCCAGCGCCGACGGAGCAGGTCCACACACGGGGACCCGAGCTCCGACGGGAGGAGGCGGCACCCGCACTCTCCCCCTCCCTCCCTGCTTTTCCTGTACGGGAAAAGGCCCTCCCCCGGCGTCGGCCGACGGCCCCAGGCCGTCGGACCCCCGCCGGAGGATTACCCCCTACCCGGCGCCCCAGCCAGGGGCGGCAGGGGAGGCTCCCCCAGCAGGGGCGGCGGCGCAGCAAGCCTGCATGGCGCATGCAGCCTGCGCCCCCGCCCCCTTTCTCTCTATTATTCTGGCGGTGGTCGGCGGCGCCAGGCCACCAAACCACCACCGGAGTGCTCGTCGGACCCCGACGCACTGACCGGGGGCGGCGCCGGCACCAGCCGGCCGCTGCCCGGCTGCAGCAGCGGCCGCCTCCCGCTAAGATAGCGTGAGCCGTCCAATCTCCTCCAGGAGATCGGGCGGCTCCCCTATTATCGTTTCCCACCCCCGCCTCCAAATGTGTGCCCCCCACAGCGGATCCGCAGCAAATCCGCTGTGGGGACCCCAGGAGGGCGCACAGTGCAGCGCCCCCCCCTGCTCTGACCTTTTGATATCCGCACCCCACTTGCCCCTTTCCCTATTTTATTTTTCTGAGGGATTATGGGGCATTGTTTGCTAAAACCCCCAACATGGAAAATGTTCCCCACTCTGAGGGGCACCTTCGGTAATTTTTTGAGATTTTTAGGAGGAGTTTTACTATTTTTAAATCCCTCTACAAGGTCTATTTTAAGGAATTTCATGAAATATAAGTAAGCTCCTATGAACGGAGAAAATACCCCTATGAACGGAGATCGAACGGATCTTCCTCCTAAGAACGGAGTCGACATTGAAGCCTCCTGTTATGGAGTGATTGGACTACTAACCCTTTATTTATTATGCTCTTCAGTCTCGTACTGGTTCTGCTTTTACTTCCTGCATTTATTCGTTAAATCCAGTCTCGCACTGATCCCTCTGCTTTTACTTTCGGCATTTATTCTTTAAATCTAGTCTCACACTGGTCCCCCTGCTTTTACTTTCTGCATTTATTCGTTAAATCCAGTCTCGCACTGGTCCCTCTGCTTTTACTTTCGGCATTGATTCTTTAAATCCAGTATCGCACTGGTCCCCCTGCTTTTACTTTCGGCATTTATTCATTAAATCCAGTCTCGCATTGGTCCCCCTGCTTTTGCTTTCCGTTTATGCTTTTAGTAATCCAGTCACGCATTGGTCCCCTTACTTATATTTTTGTTCGTTCATTTCCAGTAATCCAGTCTCGCACTGGTCTTTTATTTACTGTTTTCTGTACTTTCAATTCTCCAGTCTCGTACTGGTCCTGATATTTAGGCCCCTGCTTCCGGCCTTTCTTTCTGCTTATGTTGCACTTTATTTATATTTTAGTGCTAACCGCAGTCCTACGCAGGCAAGCGGTGCTTCTCCTCCTTTCTGGGAGGCCTTAATTGGGGAAAACTGGAGTTGAGTCCCTCCTCCTAAGTTAGCCCAAATAAGGAGCCCTCCTACCGCCGAGCCTCCCGGTCAAGAGTCGAGTGACCGGTCGAGTAAGAATGTCGCGTCAAGTATTAAAGCGCTTGCTCTTTGTTTAAGCTTTTGAAGATTGTTTTGGAAGTGGCGGGTCGGTCACGCCCGCAGACCGTTCGTACCGGTGCGGGTGGGTTGACGACTCATGGCGACAGGGAGATGTGCACAGCGGATTATCACCACTCCGAACCCGCAGTTTTGCCTCCGCTGGTCGGCCTAAATCTCGGAATCGCCGGATGTCGCTCACATCCAGTTAGTACACCAAGTTGTACGGGAGGGCCTGAGTGATACGGTACGACTACATTCAGAAGTGGCAGGACTGGCCACTGTCACCGGCAGCCATGAGTCGTCTCTTGACATGGAAAATGTTCTTCTTCTTCTTCTTGCTGGCTGGCTTATAATTTCTGCTTCTTCTTCTTGTTGTTTCTGCTGATTACCTGCTTATAATTTCTGATGATTGCCTGCTTATTACCTGCTTATAATTTCTGCTGTGAACATACAAATTACCGGCTGTGAACATACAGATTTTCTTCTTCTTGCCGGCTTATAATTTTTGATGATTACCTGCTTATAATTTCTGCTGTGAACATACAGATTTTCTGCCTGCCTGTTTTCAGTACCTGCTTATACTTGCTTTCAATACATGCCTGCTTTCACTACCTGCTTATGAAAATACAGATTTTGATGTGAAAATACGGATTTTCAATATAGATTTTGATTGTACAGATTTATTTTATACAGATTTTTTATAGAGATTTATACAAATTTATCATTGAGAATATTTGTTGTTTAAATTAGGTCTTATCTTGCATAATATGGATTCAAGTAGCGGTGCCGGTGTTATTGAAAATGACGAAAAACCTTTTTGGAAATATGTGACAAGAGGGAACAAGTTAACTGAAGGTGGTGGAAGTATAAGTTGGACATGTAATTTTTGTGGTAAGCCTTACAAAAGCTCATGCACTCGTTTGAAGGGTCATTTATTGAGGATCAAGAGTAGCGGAATCGGAGCATGTAATAAGGTTCCGGTTTCCACGTACAAGGACATGTTGAAAGAAGATAAAGATGCTCAAGAGCTTATTGAGCGACGACTTCCAAAATTTATACCGGTGGCTCCAAGTACTTCAAGTGGAGTTGGAAGTGTTGGAAGTGTTGGTGATAAGCGGAGAAGAAAATATGATCCAAGCGGAAAGAATCCAATTTCTAGTGCATTCAATAATGAGGATATAGCTCATTTGGATTCTTTAATTGCTAGGGCATTTTATTCGGCGGGGTTGCCTTTCAATTTAGCAAGAAATCCTTATTGGAGAGAATCATATTCTTTTGCTGCTAGTCATAACCTTGCAGGATATGTACCACCCGGATATAATTCACTAAGAACCACCATGTTGTTGAAGGAGAAGATAGAAATTGAAAAAAGATTAGCTCCCATTCGAGGGATGTGGGTAGATAAAGGAGTTAGTATTGTAAGCGACGGATGGAGCGATCCACAAAGAAGACCACTCATTAATTTTATGGCAATAACTGATTCAAAAGCAATGTTCTTGAAGGCGGTTAATTGTGAAGGTCAAACTAAAGACAAGTATTTTATTGCCTCTTTGATTAGAGAGGTAATTTTAGAAATCGGATATGAAAAGGTTGTTCAAGTTATAACGGATAATGCGGCAAATTGTAAGGGGGCGGGCCAACTAATTGAGAGTGAGTTTCCATCAATTTTTTGGACTCCTTGTGTGGTGCACACTCTCAATCTAGCTTTAAAGAACATATGTGCCGCTAAGAATTCGGAGAATAATGCAGTTACATATGAAGAATGTTCGTGGATTACTCGTATTGGTGATGATGCCATGTTCATTAAGAACTATATAATGAATCATTCCATGAGATTAGCTATGTTTAATGAGTTTGTGGGCTTAAAATTATTATCCATTGCCGAAACTCGTTTTGCATCAATAATCATCATGTTAAAACGATTCAAACTTATAAAGAATGGACTCCAAAGAATGGTTATTAGTGATCATTGGCTTCTATATCGTGATGATGATATGGAAAAGACGAGACATGTGAAAGAGAAAGTGTTAGATGATGATTGGTGGGATTCCATTGAGTATGTTCTTTCATTCACCGCTCCTATATATGACATGATTCGCTTTTGCGATACAGATAAGCCTTGTCTTCATCTTGTATATGATATGTGGGATACAATGATTGAAAGGGTGAGGAAGGCTATCTACTCTCACGAGAGGAAAAGAGAAGAAGATGTGTCTACCTTTTTTGAGGTAGTACATGCTATCCTTGTGGATCGTTGGAACAAAAATAACACTCCACTTCATTGCTTTGCGCATTCCTTGAATCCAAGGTACTTATCTTTTGTAATTATAAATTTAAATATTGTCTTTTGTATGATTTATTTTTAACTCAATATTTTTTTTTATTTCCCTAGGTATTATAGTGAACAATGGCTAGCGGAGGATCAAAATAGAATTGCTCCGCATAAAGATCCGGAAGTTAGCAAGGAAAGGATTAAATGCTTGAAAAAGTATTTTCCAAGCTTAATGGAGCGCAATGTTGTCGTCAAGGAGTATGCGGAGTTCATTGACAAATCGGGAGATTTTAACGATTATGATTCTATTCAAAATCGTTATCTCTTAGATCCAAAGACTTGGTGGATAAATCATGGATCGCCAGCCCCTTCACTCCAAACCATTGCATTGTACAACCATCATCTTCTTCATGCGCCGAGAGAAATTGGAGTACTTACTCCTTTATCCATTCAATGAAAAGGAATAGAATGACACCGCAACGTGCGGAAGATTTAATAAGCATCCATAGCAATCTTCGACTTCTTTCTAGAAGAGATCAAAAGTACAATGAAGGAGAGTCTATATTGTGGGATATTGCGGGCGATGGTTTTGAGTCATTCGAAGATGTAGGTACACTTGATGAACGAAGGTTGGAGCTCTCGATTATTCAAGAAGATGATGAAGTCGATACTATTGGAGAGAATGTTTAATTTTGTAATTTGAAATTTTGCATGTGAATGTAACGAAACAATGATCAATTGATGTGGACATATGATATTGTTTTTTTATGATACTTGTTTTATTAAATCTTCTCTATATTTATACATGTTTATGTGAAGAGTTTGATGATCATCATTACATATTATGTGAAGAGTTTATTTATGTGAAGAGTTTGATAGTCATCATTACATATTATTGAATGTAGTGATTGAGATGGTAACTTAGTTTGTTAGTTGTATTTTTTATATTAATTAATACATGTATTAATATAATTAAAAATAAATAAAAAACGTTTCCCGTATCCGTATTTTTTTAAAAATCACGTTTACCGTATCCGTTTCGTATCGTATCCCGTATCCCGTTTCCGTCCCGGTGCAACGTAGGACGGAGAAAAGACCCCTATGAACGGGGATCGAACGGATCTTCCTCCTAAGAACGGAGTCGACATTGAAGCCTCATGTTATGGAGTGATTGGACTACTAACCCTTTATTTATTATGCTCTCCAGTCTCGTACTGGTCCTGCTTTTACTTCCTGCATTTATTCGTTAAATCCAGTCTCGCACTGGTCCCCCTGCTTTTACTTTCGACATTTATTCTTTAAATCCAGTCTCGCACTGATCCCCCTGCTTTTTCTTTCTGCATTTATTCTTTAAATCCAGTCTCGCACTGGTCCCCCTGCTTTAACTTTCTGCATTTATTCGTTAATTCCAGTCTCGCACTGGCCCCCCTGCTTTTACTTTCGGCATTGATTCTTTAAATCCAGTCTCGCACTGGTCCCCCTGCTTTTACATTCAGCATTTATTCTTTAAATCCAGTCTCGCACTGGTCCCCCTGCTTTTGCTTTCCGTTTATGCTTTTAGTAATCCAGTCACGCACTAGTCCCCTTATATTTTGTTCGTTCATTTACAGTAATCCAGTCTCGCACTGGTCCTTTATTTACTGCTTTCTGTACTTTCAATTCTCCAGTCTCGTACTGGTCCTGATATTTCGGCCCCTGCTTCCGGCCTTTCTTTTTGCTTATGTTGCACATTATTTATATTTTAGTGTTAACCGCAGTCCTACGCTGGCAAGCGGTGCTTCTCCTCCTTTCTGTGAGGCCTTAGTTGGGGAAAACCTGGAGTTGAGACCCTCCTAAGTTAGCCCAAATAAGGAGCCCTCCTACCGTCGAGCCTCCCGGTCAAGAGTCGAGTGACCGGTCGAGTAAGAATGTCGCATCAAGTATTAAAGTGCTTGCTCTGTGTTTAAGCTTTTGAAGATTGTTTTGGAAGTGGCGGGTCGGTCACGCCCGCAGACCGTTCGTACCGGTGCGGGTGGGTTGACGACTCATGGCGACAGGGAGATGTGCACAACGGATTATCACCACTCCGAACCCGCAGTTTTGCCTCCGCTGGTCGGCCTAAATCTCGGAATCGCCGGATGTCGCTCACATCCAGTTAGTACACCAAGTTGTACGGGAGGGCCTGAGTGATACGGTACGACTACATTCAGAAGTGGCAGGACTGGCCACTGTCACCGACAGCCACATCGGTGAGGCTCGCGGGGTTCGCAACCCCGCTTGAAGCAAAGAGGTCCAGGCTGTGTCGACACAGAGTTTTGTGTGTACAGGCTTGAATACCTGAGTGCGGGTATGCGCGAGATAGTATTGTTTGTCGTTTCGTACCACACGTTTGTCACCTCGTGGAAATTATGGTTGGTAGGCATTATAGATATATATACGTATATATGTTTTACCTGCTGCTAACCCTCTACCTTGCTTCAGTTATTTATTCCTGCCCTTTAGCCCGCATCCAGGATACGGATCCGGGGAGGGGATGTGTTTTCTACTTAGTTCTATGACTAACGGTTATTCTTATAACCAATCACAAGAGACGGGACAGTGTGAAGCCACCGCATCGCAGGATGAGTTACCGGCCTTAGAGATGGCCTGATCGGATACTCCAGCCTCGCCACCTGTCTTCCGCGACGTGAGTCCTAGAGTATAGGACTAGCTTAAGAGCATTTCGATATAGTTATATGTAGCCTCCGAAGCAGATGTTGTAAGCAATAGGCTTCGGCCTTTTTCCTTTATGTAAATATAAGTTGTGTGCTTAGTTTCCTAATTCTAATGCTTCCGCTATGTGAATCTGATGTGTTGTTGTGATTCTTGTGCCTGACAAGGCGACCGCTCAGTGCTTGAGAGGGTGGGTCGTTGCCACCCGGGAAGCGCTAGTGGCCGTCCTTGGCCAGTAAGATCCCCCCTCCCTGAACCCGGTTCAGTTTTGGGGAGGGGGGGAGGTCTTACAAATGGATCAGAGGGAGGTTAGGGGCAAGGCAATTTTAGAGAAACCTTCTACAAACTTGCGGTAGTAGCCGGCGAGGCCAAGAAAGCTTTTGATATCTGCTGCTGACTTAAGTGGCGGCCAGTCTCGCACTGCTTGCACCTTGGCTTGGTCTACCGCTACCCCGTTCTTGTTGATCGTATGCCCAAGGAAACCAACTTCCTCCGTCCAGAATTCACACTTGCTAAACTTCGCAAAGAGCGAATGTTCCCTTAACTTGTGCAAAACCATTTGGAGATGCCTGGAATGATCGGTCTTACTCTTCGAATAGATTAGTATATCGTCTATAAAGACAATCACAAAGTGGTCTAGGAAGGGTTCAAACACTTTATTCATTAGAGCCATGAAGGCGGACGGGGCATTGGTAAGCCCAAACGGCATTACCATAAATTCGTAAAGTCCATAGCGGGAGCTGAAAGCGGTCTTGGGGATATCTTCTTCTCGTACTCGGAGTTGATAATAGCCGGACCTTAAATCCATTTTGGAGAAGACAGACGCGTCTTGTAATTGATCGAATAATTCATCTATCCTGGGTAGGGGATAGGTATTTCGGACAGTGAGCATATTTAGTTCCTTGTAGTCGATACAGAGACGCGGGGATCCATCCTTCTTTTTGACAAATAGTACTGGAGCTCCCCAGGGCGAGGTACTCGGACGAACGAAACCTGCGTCAATTAGCTCTTGTAATTGTATCTTGAGCTCGGCCAGTCCCCTTGGGGCCATTCGGTACGGTGCTCGGGACACTGGTCGAGCTCCATGAGCAAGTTCAATCTGGAAGTCCACTTCCCGTTGCGGGGGCAACCCGGGAAGGGATTCCGGAAAGACGTCTGGGAAGTCTCGAATTATGGGTACTCTAGAGAGCACTTGCGTCTTGTCTTCCATCTCGAAGTAGATTAGGTACACCTCGTCCTTTCGTCGGACTGCTTTGACTGTTTGAGCGGACGTTAAGATAATGCGGGTGACAGAGGGTATGCATGTTAGGGTGATAGACTGCCCATTTGGGTTCCGAAGGTGGATCTCTCGAGTCGAACAATTGATTTGGGCGTTGTGCTCGGCCAACCAATCCATTCCTAAAATGATGTCGAATCCGGTTATCGCTAGAATGGTTGCGTTGACTTCGAATTCTACGCCTCCTAGTGTTGCTTGGAAGGAGCACTTCTCTGTGGACGTCATGTCTGATCCATCCGGGAGTCGTATTCGTATCGACATTCCAGATGATCGTACGGTGTTTCCTTTGTCTGCGATGAAGTTCTGTGCGACGAAGGAATGCGTGGCACCGGTATCGAACAGCGTTTTAGCGGGGTGACCTTCTACCAGAAGTAAACCTGATAATATATATGTATATACTATGATCATATGCTCTTTACAGATATACATGAGTAGTAATCACACAAGCTAAACAAAAGACTACATCATATATTTCTACTATATCATCCTCCTAGGATATCGTGGCTAATGAAAATAGATATCTATCACTACATCTGGTGCAGGGCCGTGCTGGAGATCTAAAGCGTATGCCTCGAGCGGTGCTGCTCTGCCTTGTCTGGCCTGGCCCCTCCTGCCTGCAGGTCGTCCTCTGCGTCCACCTCGTCCACGTCCTCTCTATGTGGCTCCCTGCACTGCTCCTAGGTTGGGCCTACATATAGCCTGAGGGCAGAAAGCTCGTATGTGCCCGGGCTGCTGGCAAAGGTAGCAGTTCCCTGCAAAGGGGGCATCTCGTCGTGCGGCTGGGGCGGGCTGAGGTGCTGGGGCTGGAGGTGTCGGTTGGGGCTGGGGTGCCTGCCTATATGGCTGGTGGCGCTGACGCTGTCTCCTATCCCGGTCCTGTCTGCGAGGGCCTACTCCCCTCCCTCGGCCCTGAGCCCGGGGAACATCCATGGGTCCCCTTCGCTGCTGGGCCACCATTCTCTGATCCATCTCTAAAGCTGCGGCGTGAGAGGCGATCGTGTGAAAGGTCGACAGGGAGATCATGATCAAAGCCTGTCGAAGATCGTCTCGTAGTCCTCGATAGAATCTAGTCGCTCTATCTCTGTCTGTAACTGCCAAGGTCCCGACAAAACGGGTCAGGTGGATGAACTCTCGCTGGTACTCCGGTACCGTCCTCTCTCCTTACCGTCTGCAGGAACCGCTCCTGGAGTGCAATCCTATCAGCGTCAGAGATGAAATGTTCTAGGAATTCTGAGAACTCTCCCCAGAGGATTATGCTGATTAGTCGCCCTCTAAATATGGAGCGGCTGGCTGCCCTCCACCAATCTCAGGCATAGCCCTCTAGCAAGGTCACTACTAAAGACACTGCGGCCACGGCGGGGCACATCATCCCAACCAAGAGCTCCTCTACTCTCTCCACCCACTCTTCTGCCTGTATGGCAGATTCTGTGCCTCGGAAGGTAGGGGGCCTTAGCCCTCGGAATGTCGTCAGAAGGTTGGTAGGCACAGTGGTCTGCTGGGGTGGCCGTAGGATGGCTGTCTGAAAGGTGGCTAGCAGGGATGTCAGTGTCCGTCCCAGATCCGTATCAACAAAAGGGACTGCAGCTGGGGCGGCCGGGGCTGGTGGTGGGGTGGTAGGATGGTACTGATCTCTAGAGGAGGATCTTCCGTTACTGGACTCCGGTATCTGGAGAAGTAACAGACGAACATCAGTATTTAGACCCTCCCTTCCCAGTTTCCGTTACTTGGTTCGGGACGAACCACGCAGCGGAAGCTTGGTGGACCCTTAGGTTTAAGGTTTAAGGATCCTAGACTGCACGGTAGTACACCCACACGTTTTTCGCTTCCTTTCAGTCAGTTCTGCAAAATTCCCTTATTTTTGCAAATACTGATGTTCGCCTGTTACTTCTCCAGATACCGGAGTCCAGTTACGGAAGATCCTCCTCTAGAGATCAGTACCATCCTACCACCCCACCACCAGCCCTGGCCGCCCCAGCTGCAATCCCTTTTGTTGATACTGATCTGGGACGGACACTGACAGCCATGCTAGCCACCTTTCAGACGGTCATCCTACAGCCACCCCAGCAGACCACTGTGCCTACCGACCTTCTGACGACATTCCGGGGGCTAAGGCCCCCTACCTTCCGAGGCACCGAGTCTGCCATAAAGGCAGAAGAGTGGGTGGAGAGAGTAGAGGAGCTCTTGGTTGGGATGATGTGCCCCGTCGTGGCCGCAGTGTCTTTAGTAGTGACCTTGTTAGAGGGCTATGCCCGAGATTGGTGGAGGGCAGCCAGCCGCTCCACATTTAGAGGGCGACCACTCAGCATAATCCTCTGGGGGAGAGTTCTCAGAGGCCTTCCTAGAGCATTTCATCTCTGACGCTGATAGGATTGCACTCCAGGAGCGGTTCCTGCAGATCCGGGAAGGAGAGAGGACGGTACCGGAGTACCAGCGAGAGTTCATCCACCTGGCCCGTTTTGCCGGGACCTTGGCAGTTACAGACAGAGATAGAGCGACTAGATTCTATCGAGGACTACGAGACGATCTTCGACAGGCTTTGATCATGATCTCCCAGTCGACCTTTCACACGATCGCCTCTCACGCTGCAGGCCCGCAGCTTTAGAGATGGATCAGAGGATGGTGGCCCAGCAGCGAAGGGGACCCATGGATGTTCCCCGGGCTCAGGGCCGAGGGAGGGGAGTAGGCCCTCGCAGACAGGACCGGGATAGGAGACAGCGTCAGCGCCACCAGCCATATAGGCAGGCACCCCAGCCCCGACCGACACCTCCAGCCCCAGCACCTCAGCCCGCCCCAGCCGCACGACGAGATGCCCCCTTGCAGGGAACTGCTACCTTTGCCAGCAGCCCGGGCACATACGAGCTTTCTGCCCTCAGGCTATATGTAGGCCCGACCTAGGAGCAGTGCAGGGAGCCACAGAGAGAGGACGTAGACGAGGTGGACGCAGAGGACGACCTGCAGGCAGGAGGGGCCAGGCCAGACAGGGCAGAGCAGCACCGCTCGAGGCATACGCTTTAGATCTCCAGCATGGCCCTGCACCAGATGTAGTGATAGGTATCTATTTTCATTAGCCACGATATCCTAGGAGGATGATATAGTAGAAATATATGATGTAGTCTTTTGTTTAGCTTGTGTGATTACTACTCATGTATATCTGTAAAGAGCATATGATCATAGTATATACATATATATTATCAGGTTTACTTCTGGTAGAAGGTCACCCCGCTAAAACGCTGTTCGATACCGGTGCCACGCATTCCTTCGTCGCACAGAACTTCATCGCAGACAAAGGAAACACCGTACGATCATCTGGAATGTCGATACGAATACGACTCCCGGATGGATCAGACATGACGTCCACAGAGAAGTGCTCCTTCCAAGCAACACTAGGAGGCGTAGAATTCGAAGTCAACGCAACCATTCTAGCGATAACCGGATTCGACATCATTTTAGGAATGGATTGGTTGGCCGAGCACAGCGCCCAAATCAATTGTTCGACTCGAGAGATCCACCTTCGGAACCCAAATGGGCAGTCTATCACTCTAACAGGCATACCCTCTGTCACCCGCATTATCTTAACGTCCGCTCAAACAGTCAAAGCAGTCCGACGAAAGGACGAGGTGTACCTAATCTACTTCGAGATGGAAGACAAGACGCAAGTGCTCTCTAGAGTACCCATAATTCGAGACTTCCCAGACGTCTTTCCGGAATCCCTTCCCGGGTTGCCCCCGCAACGGGAAGTGGACTTCCAGATTGAACTTGCTCATGGAGCTCGACCAGTGTCCCGAGCACCGTACCAAATGGCCCCAAGGGGACTGGCCGAGCTCAAGATACAATTACAAGAGCTAATTGACGCAGGTTTCGTTCGTCCGAGTACCTCGCCCTGGGGAGCTCCAGTACTATTTGTCAAAAAGAAGGATGGACCCCTGCGTCTCTGTATCGACTACAGGGAACTAAATAAGCTCATTGTCTGAAATACTTATCCCCTACCCATGATAGATGAATTATTCGATCAATTACAAGGTGCATCCGTCTTCTCCAAAATGGATTTAAGGTCCGGGTATTATCAACTCCGAGTACGAGAAGAAGACATCCCCAAGACCGCTTTCAGCTCCCGCTATGGACTTTACGAATTTATGGTAATGCCGTTTGGGCTTACCAATGCCCCGTCCGCCTTCATGGCTCTAATGAATAAAGGGTTTGGATCCTTCCTAGACCACTTTGTAATTCTCTTTATAGACGATATACTCATCTATTCGAAGAGTAAGACCGATCATTTCATGCATCTCCAAATGGTTTTGCGCAAGTTAAGGGAACATTCGCTCTTCGCGAAGTTTAGCAAGTGTGAATTCTGGATGGAGGAAGTTGGTTTCCTTGGGCATACGATCAACAAGAATGGGGTAGCGGTAGACCAAGCCAAGGTGCAAGCAGTGCGAGACTGGCCGCCACTTAAGTCAGCAGCAGATATCAGAAGCTTCCTTGGCCTCGCCGGCTACTACCGCAAGTTTGTAGAAGGTTTCTCTAAAATTGCCTTGCCCCTCACCTCCCTCACCAAAAAGGATACAACGTTCCAGTGGACTCCCGAATGCAAAGCAACTTTCGTAGAACTAAAGAACCGACTAATATCGGCTCCGATTCTGACACTCCCCTCAGGCACTGAGGGCTTCCAAATCTACGCAGACGCATCGCTAAAGGGGTTGGGAGTCGTACTAATGCAACACGGCAGGGTAGTCGTCTACGCCTCACGACAGCTGAAGCCTCACGAACTAAACTACGCAACCCATGACTTGGAACTGGGTACGGTAGTATTCGCACTAAAAGTCTGGAGGCATTACCTCAACGGAGTAAGATGCGAGATCTTCTCCGACCACAAGAGCCTCAAATATATCTTCACTCAGAAAGAGCTAAATCTCCAACAGCGCCAGTGGCTGGAATTCTTGTGCGATTACGACTTCGCCCTCCAATACCACTCCGGCAAAGCCAATAAGGTTGCAGATGCCCTAAGTCGGCAACCTCCGATAGCCGGAAATTGGCTAGAGATGATACCAGAAGAGTTAGTCAAGTCCTTGGCAGACTTGGATATCATCCTCATCACCCGTAGAAACCCGATGGATTATCAGGCCCAGCTCTACTGGATGGAGATACAATGTGATATCAGAGACAGAATACGAGAGGCCCAGAAGGTCGATGTAGAAGCGGCCCCAATCATTCAGACTCTACAACACGGCGCTCAGAAAGACTACAATCTATATGATGGCATCCTGCAGTACAAACACCGCATATTCATTCCCTCTGCCGAAGGAATCCGGGAAGAGATACTCCGCGAAGCACATCAATCAAGGTATTCAATACATCCGAGAGTAATGAAAATGTATACAGATCAACGAAGAACGTTATATTGGCCAGGTATGAAGAGGGACGCCACCGATTATGTAGCACACTGCCAGACCTGTCAAATGGTCAAGGCAGAATGTCGTAGCCCAGGAGGTTTACTACAACCCCTGCCCATACCAGAATGGAAATTCGAAGATATTTCCATGGACTTCGTCCATAGCATACCCCGATCTCGTGCAGGGAACGACTCAATATGGGTCGTAGTAGACCGCCTCACTAAAGTGGCCCGTTTTATCCCAAACAGACAAGGCGACGGCGTCGACATATTAGCCCGGCTATTTATAGAACAAGTGGTCCGATTTCATGGGGTACCCAAATCAATCGTGTCTGATCGCGACGGGCGCTTTACATCAAAAGAATGGAGGAGAGTGCAAGCTTATCTGGGAACCAGATTGGCTTTTAACACCGCCTTCCACCCCAGACCGACGGGCAAACAGAAAGGACGAACCGGACGATGGAAGACCTCCGATTATGCATAGTAGAACACAATGAATCTTGGGAACAGTTACTTCCTTTGGTAGAATTCTCATACAATAACAGCTTCCAGGCAAGCATCAAGATGGCACCGTACGAGGCCCTCTACGGAAGACGCTGTCGAACACCACTATCATGGGCACAGGATGAGGACCCCGAAGCTTTAGGAGTCACCTACATAGATGATACCACATCAGCTATAAGGTTAATTCGAGAACGAATGCTGGAGGCACAGAGACGTCAGGCCAAATATTACGATGAACGTCATCGACTGGTGGAATTCAAGGTATGGTATTCTTGAAGATTAAGCCAATGCATGGGATATCCCGAATAAAGAAGCAGAAAAAACTGGATCCCCGCTACCTAGGCCCATATCAAGTCATAGAAAAGATTGGCCCTGTTGCATATAAGCTAGCTCTGCCAGTTGAACTGGGAAATCTTCACGACGTATTCCACGTCTCCTCGCTAAGACGTGTCCTTCGCCAACCAGAGCAGCATCTTCCCTTGCCACCAGCGGCAGTGCAATCTGACCGATCCGTCCAACTCGAACCGGTGAAGATAGTAGACTCCAAGATCAAGGAGCTGCGAAACAAAACCATCACGATGGTCAAGATTTTATGGTCAAACTGTGGACGCGAGGAGTTTACTTGGGAACCAGAGATGCTTGTTCAGGAGAAATACCCGACACTCTTTCCCCAGGTATGTCTCTTAAACCCCTACTTTAGGCAAATTTCGAGGACGAAAATCCCTTTATTTTTATTGGATTGTAACATCCCGACTTTTATTTGGTCATTAGACCCTAGTGAGCCCAATAAAAGTAGGCCCGAGCAGTAGGAAATAACCCGATATAGGATTATGAATTAAAGGACTACGATCTGACTTCTGTCAGTTCCGTTAGACTCGTATGATCGATACGAGTGTAATGGAGCTCGTTCCATTCCGATCTGAGGCCGTTTGGAGAAAACGACCGTTTTGAGTATTATTGTGCGCCGCAACTAAGTCGTTGGGGTACAGTGGCCAAATGTACTCTGATCTGACTTCCGTCAGCTCCGTTAGACTCGTATAATCGATACGAGTGTAATTGAGCTCGTTTCATTCCAATCCGAGGTCGTTTGGAGAAAGCGACCGTTTTGAGTATTATTGTGCGCCGCAACTAAGTCGTTGGGGTACAGTGGCCAAATGTACTCCGATCTAACTTCCGTCAGCTCTGTTAGACTCGTATAATCGATACGAGTGTAATGGAGCTCGTGTCATTCCAATCCGAGGTCGTTTGGAGAAAGCGACCGTTTTGAGTATTATTGTGCGGCGCAACTAAGTCGTTGGGGTACAGTGGCCAAATGTACTCCGATCTGACTTCCGTCAGCTCCGTTAGACTCGTATAATCGATACGAGTGCAATGGAGCTCGTTTCATTCCAATCTGAGGTCGTTTGGAGAAAGCGACCGTTTTGAGTATTATTGTGCGTCGCAACTAAGTCGTTCGGGTACAGTGGCCAAATGTACTCCGATCTGACTTCCGTCAGCTCCGTTAGACTCGTATAATCGATACGAGTGCAATGGAGCTCGTTCCATTCCAATCTGAGGTCGTTTGGAGAAAGCGACCGTTTTGAGTATTATTGTGCGCCGCAACTAAGTCGTTAGGGTACAGTGGCCAAATGTACTCCGATCTGACTTCCGTCAGCTCCGTTAGACTCATATAATCGATACGAGTGTAATGGAGCTCGTTTCATTCCAATCCGAGGTCGTTTAGAGAAAACGACCATTTTGAGTATTATTGTGCGTCGCAATTTAGTCGTTGGGGTACAGCGACCAAATGTACCCCGATATGACTTCCGTCAGTTCTGTTAGACTCGTATAACCGATACGAGTGTAATGGAGCTCGTTCCATTCCAATCTGAGGTCGTTTGGAGAAAATGACCGTTTTGGGTATTGTTGCGCGCCGCAACTAAGTCGTTGGGGTACGATGACCGAACGTACTCTGATTCGACTTCCGTCAGTTTCATTAGACTTGTATTGTCCACATGAACATCAAGGAACTCGTTGACCGTCAATCCGAGGTCATACGGAGAATATGCCCGTTTTGGATTATGCAGACCGCCTCGGCACAGCGCACGAAATACAGAGCGCACAAACTCGGAATCGGCCCCGATAAATCTTGGTTGACCTTCGGGACCATAGGGGACCCCGCCCTAAGTTGACCTTGGTCAACCCCCCCCCCCCCACCCAAGCATGAAAGTCTTTGGGAAAAGAAAAGAAAAAGGGGGGAGGAGAGAGAATCTCCTCCCTCAAGGAGGGAGGGGGCGCCCATGAAAATATCTCCCCCCACCCATCCCTCCCTTTAACCCACGTGGGATAAAGGGAGGGAGAGGGGAGGCCTCCCTCTTCCCTTATAAAAGGAGGGGCCCAGCCTCCTTTCCTGGATGCACAACCCCCCCCCCCCCCCCCTCAGCCCCCTCCTCCCCTGCCAGCACCCCCTCCCCCTGCCGAAACCCTTCCCAGCCAAGCCGCCGCCACCACCTCCTCACCATGGCGAGCGACCCCTCCACCTCCCGAGCCCCTCCCCTACAGGTAGAATACCTCCCCCTCCTCCTTCCTACTCCCCTAGGGCAGCCGGCCGCCCCCCACCGTCGTCGGAGCGTCGCCAACCTCGACCCAAGCCTTGCCCAGGCTCGGGAGGGGCTGGCCGCGGCAGCTACACCCCCAGCGCCGACGGAGCAGGTCCACACACGGGGACCCGAGCTCCGACGGGAGGAGGCGGCACCCGCACTCTCCCCCTCCCTCCCTGCTTTTCCTGTACGGGAAAAGGCCCTCCCCCGGCGTCGGCCGACGGCCCCAGGCCGTCGGACCCCCGCCGGAGGATTACCCCCTACCCGGCGCCCCAGCCAGGGGCGGCAGGGGAGGCTCCCCCAGCAGGGGCGGCGGCGCAGCAAGCCTGCATGGCGCATGCAGCCTGCGCCCCCGCCCCCTTTCTCTCTATTATTCTGGCGGTGGTCGGCGGCGCCAGGCCGCCAAACCACCACCGGAGTGCTCGTCGGACCCCGACGCACTGACCGGGGGCGGCGCCGGCACCAGCCGGCCGCTGCCCGGCTGCAGCAGCGGCCGCCTCCCGCTAAGATAGCGTGAGCCGTCCAATCTCCTCCAGGAGATCGGGCGGCTCCCCTATTATCGTTTCCCACCCCCGCCTCCAAATGTGTGCCCCCCACAGCGGATCCGCAGCAAATCCGCTGTGGGGACCCCAGGAGGGCGCACAGTGCAGCGCCCCCCCTGCTCTGACCTTTTGATATCCGCACCCCACTTGCCCCTTTCCCTATTTTATTTTTCTGAGGGATTATGGGGCATTTTTTGCTAAAACCCCCAACATGGAAAATGTTCCCCACTCTGAGGGGCACCTTCGGTAATTTTTTGAGATTTTTAGGAGGAGTTTTACTATTTTTAAATCCCTCTACAAGGTCTATTTTAAGGAATTTCATGAAATATAAGTAAGCTCCTATGAACGGAGAAAATACCCCTATGAACGGAGATCGAACGGATCTTCCTCCTAAGAACGGAGTCGACATTGAAGCCTCCTGTTATGGAGTGATTGGACTACTAACCCTTTATTTATTATGCTCTTCAGTCTCGTACTGGTTCTGCTTTTACTTCCTGCATTTATTCGTTAAATCCAGTCTCGCACTGATCCCTCTGCTTTTACTTTCGGCATTTATTCTTTAAATCTAGTCTCACACTGGTCCCCCTGCTTTTACTTTCTGCATTTATTCGTTAAATCCAGTCTCGCACTGGTCCCTCTGCTTTTACTTTCGGCATTGATTCTTTAAATCCAGTATCGCACTGGTCCCCCTGCTTTTACTTTCGGCATTTATTCATTAAATCCAGTCTCGCATTGGTCCCCCTGCTTTTGCTTTCCGTTTATGCTTTTAGTAATCCAGTCACGCATTGGTCCCCTTACTTATATTTTTGTTCGTTCATTTCCAGTAATCCAGTCTCGCACTGGTCTTTTATTTACTGTTTTCTGTACTTTCAATTCTCCAGTCTCGTACTGGTCCTGATATTTAGGCCCCTGCTTCCGGCCTTTCTTTCTGCTTATGTTGCACTTTATTTATATTTTAGTGCTAACCGCAGTCCTACGCAGGCAAGCGGTGCTTCTCCTCCTTTCTGGGAGGCCTTAATTGGGGAAAACTGGAGTTGAGTCCCTCCTCCTAAGTTAGCCCAAATAAGGAGCCCTCCTACCGCCGAGCCTCCCGGTCAAGAGTCGAGTGACCGGTCGAGTAAGAATGTCGCGTCAAGTATTAAAGCGCTTGCTCTTTGTTTAAGCTTTTGAAGATTGTTTTGGAAGTGGCGGGTCGGTCACGCCCGCAGACCGTTCGTACCGGTGCGGGTGGGTTGACGACTCATGGCGACAGGGAGATGTGCACAGCGGATTATCACCACTCCGAACCCGCAGTTTTGCCTCCGCTGGTCGGCCTAAATCTCGGAATCGCCGGATGTCGCTCACATCCAGTTAGTACACCAAGTTGTACGGGAGGGCCTGAGTGATACGGTACGACTACATTCAGAAGTGGCAGGACGACTCCGCTTGAAGCAAAGCGGTTCAGGCTGTGTCGACACAGAGTTTTGTGTGTACAGGTTTGAATACCTGAGTGCGGGTATGCGCGAGATAGTATTGTTTGTCGTTTCGTACCGCACGTTTATGTCACCTCGTGGAAATTATGGTTGGTGGGCATTATAGATATATATACGTATATATGTTTTACCTGCTGCTAACCCTCTACCTTGCTTCAGCTATTTATTCTTGTCCTTTAGCCCGCCCCCAAGATACGGATCCGGGGAGGGGATGTGTTTTCTACTTATCTCTGTGACTAACGGTTATTCTTATAACCAATCACAGGAGACGGGACAGCGTGAAGCCCCCGCACCACAGGATGAGTTACCGGCCTTAGAGATGCCCCGATCGGATACTCCAACCTCGCCCCCTGTCTTCCGCGACGTGAGTCCTAAAGTATAGGACTAGCTTAAGAGCATTTCGTTATAGTTATATGTAGCCTCCGAGGCAGATGTTGTAAACAATAGGCTTCGGCCTTTTTCCTTTATGTAAATATAAGTTGTGTGCTTAGTTTCCTAATTCTAATGCTTCCGCTATGTGAATCTGATGTGTTGTTGTGATTCTTGTGCCTGACAAGGCGACCGCTCAGTGCTTGAGAGGGTGGGTCGTTGCCACCCGGGAAGCGCTAGTGGTCGTCCTTGGGCAGTAAGATCCCCCCTCCCTGAACCCGGTTTAGTTTTGGGGAGGGGGGGTCTTACACCATAGCCCTTTTTTTATTATAAAAAAGGGGTGATGGCAGCTAGTGTGGGTATTGTGAGCCTTGTAAAAAACAGGAGTCTGCAATCAAATCGTGGTGCGACGCCGCAAGATCCTGTGGTTCGACGTGCAGGTTACTTTTCATGTTTTGGTTGCCAATCTTCTTTCATAACCCTAGTCATTCTCGCAAGCCTTCTTCTCTTCTTCTGCCTGATCCCAGCCACAGAACCACCGTTGACGTCCCCGCTTCCCCTCCTGCAGCCGGACGCCAACCCTTTTTTCCCCGGCCACTAGTCCACTTTGTAAGCCCTCCCACCTCCACCTCCAACCACAAGCCCTTCCACCACCGAGCAACAAGCCCCACCCCCATCTCCAACCGCAAGCCCTTCCGCCACCCCCACCCTAGTAGCAAGCCCCTCCACCTCATTCCACACCAGTGACACTAGTTCATTCCACTGTTACAGTCGCCGCCGCCGCCGCCGCCGCTTGGATCTATGCCTACTGGCGCTATCGGATCCTTATGCTAGTATCCTGTATTGTTTCTTATTATCCTTATTGAATATTGGAAGATACCATATATTTGTGTGGGATTAGATATTTATGATGTTTGTTTGCTTTCGTTTTTCATATAAGCTCATTATTGAAAGTTTTTTGCTATAGCCCTTCGTGCGAAAGGAAACGTGACTTGTTCGCTCAATTGAATATTATTATGAACGTCGTGCAACCCTACCAGCTTTACTTAGTTTATGCTGCTACATTTATTCCAGGTTAATTAGAATCATACATGCATCATATAAGATTGGATTACACAGGTCAACCCGAAACCACTTACATAGGTTTGCATTAGTGTTGGCTCACTTCCACAGCCTACCATGCATCATAATTGCTTCAAGAAACTTAAAACAACCACATCTAAGTAAAGGGTATTAAATTGTACCCAAGATAAGCTTACTCAAACTCGAGATGAAAAAAGTAATTCTGGTTCGAGTTGATGCTTGCAAGACTTGGGTCCAGATTAGGTTAGCCTTAGGAGGATAAAATTGGATTGTGTTAGAGTTGGGTTTGTGATGGAGATCGATCGCGCTACATTTGATGATTTGTCATTATCAATATTTTTGGATCGTCAGATGGTCGATCGGAGATCGTGATCGCAACTGGCTAGATTTTTCATATTTTTATGTATTTTATTTTTCTGACTTGTTTTTTGATAGTTATGTTAAATTATCTGTCAGACAATCATGGTCATCGGATTATTTTAACCTAATCCTCCCACCCTTATATTCTACCAGCAACCGAAATCAAGAGGTATCGAGAGACTAGGTTTTGAGAGCCCGCTCGGTCATTCAAGCTCGGTGTGACGCTGAGACTCAATTTTCCGCCTCCAGGGGGTGCCGACGCTCCATTCCGCAGCCTCCACTGCCTCTAGCGCCCTGGTTCGAGCCTTCCTCCGCCTTCCCCGTGCTCCTCCATGCCATGTGTCAACAGTCTCGTCCACAGTATTCGGTGCAGCTGCAGTTTTTGCTCTTTGGATCCACCTCCGGACATCTTCCTCATCATCAAGACCCCTCCCTGCTGCAGCAAGTGTTCCCTCAGCCCTCACCCACCACCACACCTTCTCCCTATAGCCCCTACAGCCGCCGACAGCCAGCCTACAACCGCTAGCAGCCCTCCCACTTCATTTCCACGGCTTTCTCCACTTCCCCAACCTTCCGCCGCCGCCTCCAACACCCTCTACCAGCCTCCTCCATTCTCCAGCAGCCTTTCCCCGCCCCAAAACCCCTCCGAATAACCATTTTCCCCATGGTTTTCCCTCTCCCAGCACTTCTGCATGCCCTCCCTGCAGCTGCCACTCCTTCCCTGCCCTCCACAGCCCCTCCCCCACTGAAATTCACCCCCAAACACCCCTACCAGCCCTAGCCAGCCGCTATCACCTCCCTACACCCTTCCAGCCCCTCTAAATCATCCTCCAATCTCCTTTAACAGTCCTAAATCAGCCCCAAACTGCAGCGCCTACACTTCCGGACAACCACCATCACCACCAGGTCTTCCCACCACCAATGGCATCAATTACTTGGTGAGCTCTTATATTTCAGTTTTCATTGCCCTATGTTGTACGGATAATTACTCATTGCTTGGCTTAGATTGATTTGACTGTTGTATCTCTCTTTATAGACGTGCAAAATTTATCGTTTCACATTTCAATTTCAGTGCACACTCAGTTTATTTTGCAATAGTCGTCTAATTACCAAACTTGATTGTTTGTGCTTAATTGAGATTAAAAGCACGAGAATTTTAAAATTAATATTGTTTAATTAATTGCACGTCATAACTCATTGTATGACTGATTCATTCACATTCGCATTAGGTTAAAGGTTTATGTAGTAGGATTGTGTGTACTTGCATTTCTCTCACATTTTAGGATTTTTGTTGGATCTATTGTATTTAATTGTGATTGTCTGCATGAAATCTAGGGTTAGAGAATCGCACAATCGCGTCCACCTAAAGATTGTTTTGATCGAAAGTATCGTGGTCGTTGCTTTGGATTATTCTAGTGAGTTGCAGGATCTATTTGTCATGCGCTCTCGCTTTGGCCCTCCACGCAGAGGAAAGCCTAAGCTTGCTTTGTCTGAAAGAAAAAATTGATTTTGCTTAAATTATCGCTTGAAATTTAATTATTTATTGCTATATTTTGATTTATGAGTTAATTGTGACAAATACGTTTTTCATGAAGAGAGAAGAACATTTAATTACATTTAAAAGCGGACCAAATAAGTCACAAATTGATTATTTTATGACTCGCAAAATGGATAAAATGATTTGTAAGGATTGCAAAATATCATATCAGGAGAAAATTTGACAACACAACATAGGTTAGTGGTGTTGGACGTGCAAATTAAATGTAGTAAATTTAAGACGAACAAAAGTGTTGCCAAAAATTTAGTGGTGAAACTTGAAGATGGAAAAAATTTTTGTTTTTAAGAGAGCAGATATGGAACAACTAGTTGATGACCCTAGTGTCTCATGGGAAGTTATGTCTTCACATTTAAGGATAAGTGGAAAGAACATTCTTCAAGAATCAAAAGGTCGTGCACCCCAAAATAAAGAATCTTGTTGGTGGAAAGAGGAAATGCAAGACAAAATGATGGCAAAGAGAGTCGGCTATAAAGCACTTTACGCTTGTAGGAATGATGAAAACTTGGCAAGGTATAAAGTCGCCAAGAAAGAAACTAAGCATGCAGTAAGTAAAGCAAGAATTCAAGCTTATGAAGAAATTTATAAGCGACTAGATATCAAAGATGAAGAACGTGACATATATAAAATTGCTCGAGTTAGAGAGAGGAAGACAAGAGATTTAAGCCAAGTTAAATGCATAAATGATGAAACAGATATAGTTTTGACGGATGATGTGGCTATTAAAGAGCGATAGAAAAGATACTTTTATCAACTCTCTAATGAAACAAAAGACAATAAACTGTACTTGGAAGAGTTAAGTAAATCAGAGAAGTATATGAACATAACGTTTTATCGTAAAATTCAAGTATCAGAGGCAAATAATGCTCTAAAGAAAATGAAAAGACGGTTGAGTTAGATGATATACCCATCGAAGTATGGAAATGTCTATGGAAAGAAGGAATTTTGTGGCCAACATATTTCTTCAATAAGATATTGAAGTCAAAGAAGAGATATGCAAAATTGTGTTAATTACAGAGGAATTAAATTAATGAGTCATACCATGAAACTATAAGGAATGGGTAATATAAAGAAGAGTAAGACGGGAGACTAGCATCTCGGAGAATCAATTTGGATTCATGCCAGGGTGGTCGACCATGGAAGCTATACATCTATTGAGGAGACTCATTGACAACTATCAAGAAAGAAAACAAGATTTTCATATGTTGTTTATCGATCTCGAGAAGGCTTATGATAGGGTTCCAAGAGAGATCTTATGGAGAGTCTTAGAAAAGAAAGGTGTAAATGTATCATACATTGACATAATCAAAGATATGTATACAAATTCAGTGACCAGGGTGAGGACATCTGGAGGATTAACACATAGGTATTCCCTATCACTGTTGGCTTACATCAATGTTCAGCTTTAAGCCCTTATCTTAGATGAGCTCACCGGACATATCCAACAAGCATTACCTTGGTATTTATTGCTTGCGGATGATATCGCTTTGGTCGATGATACGCGCGAGGGTGTAAACGCGAAACTTGAATCTTGGCGAGACACTTTAGAAAAGAAGGGTTTTAGGTTGACCAGGGTAAAGACGGAGTATATGGAGATCAAATTTAGCCGTTCAAGAAGGACGGATGACTTCATTATTAAGTTGAGTTATCAAGATATTTCCCACAATGAGTGCTTTAAATATCTTGGATCGATAGTTCAAAAAGATGGAGGTGACGATATAGATGTGAGACATAGAATCCAAGTAGGTTGGTTGAAGTGGAGAGGCGCGTCAGGGATCTTATGTGATCATAAAGTACCATTAAAACTTAAAGGCAAGTTTTATCGTACTGCAATTAGACTAGCAATGCTCTATGGTTCTGAGTGTTGGGCAGTGAATTGTCTACATGAGCAAAAATGGGAGTGATGAGAATGCTTAGGTGGATGTGTGGACACACGAGTCTGGATAAAATTAGGAATGAATGTAACAGGGATAAGACAGGAGTGACCCCAATTGCAGAGAAGATGCGAGAAGCTCGACTAAGATGGTTTGGACACGTACACAGGAGACCATTAGAAGCACCTGTTAGGCGTTGTGAGAGTTTAGTCACTAGCTATGTTAAATGGGGGAGGGTAGACCAATGAAGACTTGGAATGAGACTATAAGGAAAGACATTATGTACTTAGGCATTAGTGAGATTATGACTAAAGATAGGGCATAATGACGACAAATGATCCATATAGGCGACCCCACTATAGTGGGATAAAGGCTTGAAGACAATAGATTGATATGTTTATTCTTCCACATAGGGGTAATATATAGGAGATTACAAAGACACTTAAACCAGACTCATGATGTGGGACTAAACTCCTAAAGACTCAAACATAATAATATTAAACTCATAACTCTCAAGCTGAAGGGGGAACATTCAGCTTGGACATCATAAAAGAAATGGTAAAAGTGGTAGGCAAGGCGGACAAGACAGATAAAGAGGAAACCACACACACGAATCTACGAGACCGCGGGGATAACACCACAAACACGAATCTACGAGATCGCGGGGATAAGGGAGAAACCACACACGAATCTACGAGACCGCGGGGATAACACCACACACACGAATCTATGAGACCGCGGGGATAACACCACACACACAAATCTACGAGACCGCGGGGATAACACCACACACACGAATCTACGAGACCGAGGGGATAACACCACAACCAAATCACCCAAGGCTAACCCTCGTCGGGACTTTGACCAATAGGTAGGTTGAGGGAAAAAAGACAACCACCAAAGACCATACCACCTACCAATCATAAAGGAAAAACGTGGGGAGACACATACAACACGCGACATAAGCTTAGAGGCCGTGTGGAAGGAAGACGAAAGGTCGGGAAAGATCATTTGAGTCGCCTTCGTCCCAACACTCCCCCTCACGTGCATAACACGTGCATGAAGGCAAACGCATGACTGGACCATACAAAGCAAGCACTAACAAAAAAACAATAAGACCATAAGCAAAAACGACAAACTATTATATCTTCAATGTCGACGAGAGATCAGTGCCCCAGAAGGGACGACGGCTAGATCGAAAGCAACGGAGTGACAAAGCCGCAGGAAAAGACTAGAGAAACTTCCACTTTGCAGGAACAACAACATCAGGGAAAATGGTTGCAGCACCGCCCTCATAGAACCAATCAAGCTCCTTCCTCGATCATCAACAGCAGCAGCCACAGTAATCACAAGCCGCAACCATATCAAAAATCCAGAGCGGTGACTCTGTTGAGGAAAAGGGTATACACGGATCTGGAGAAAGATGATCAAAGCAGCTCGTGCAAGGAAGAAGCCCTAAAAGCGCGATCGAGGGATCAGGGCAGCGTCACCCGTGGACGAGCAACAACGATGAGCCCTAATCAGGGCTTTAATCTTTGTTGTTCCGGAGCCGGGAGAACGACTGGCCGTCAGCTGGAAGCATTGAGATCGGCGGGGAAGAGCCGTTGCTAGGGCAGGCACGGAGGAGATGAATCGGACAATAGCAGGCTCGACGGGAAGAGCGACGGATCTTCGAGAAGACGGGACTGGCACGGAAGAACGACGATCGAAGGAGCAGCACGACGGGCTTCGACTCGGGAACCGACTAGGTCATCATCGATGGGAACGACGGAATTTAATTGACGACGACACAGGGGCCTCTCTCGTCTACGGATCCAGGAGCCGATTCGATTGACGGGAGCGAGAGCGGGAGCAGAAGGTAGAGATGAAATCGCCGGCAGGATCGGTCGACAAAACCCCGTACGGGAGGCGGAAGTAGCACACACCGGGAGAATAATTTTACTCGGCTCTGATACCAAGTTAAAAGAAAGAAAGAAGAAGATAATAGATTGATATGTTTATTCTTCCACATAGGGGTAATATATAGGAGATTACAAAGACACTTAAACCGGACTCATGATGTGGGACTAAACTCATAAAGACTCCAACATAATAATATTAAACTCATAACTCCAACATTGTTATTGCTATCTTTTGATTTCGCCGCATGTTCTTGCAAGTGTGTTCATATAAAGTTTATGTGTGAAATATAATTATCTCCCGCACTTCATCTAGGGTTGCATGTTAGTCGTATACCCAAATAGTCTACCCTACATCACTAATTTTATGCCTCTTCTTCAAGTTTAGCTCCATAAATCATCCTAAAACAGAACATTAAAATTACTTATAATAGTTGAAAGAAATTACCTCCAGGACCAATATGGTCACAAGCACAGTGCAAACATTGCCATCAACATTAACTCTGTAGCGGCGAACCTGGTCAAGTAACTGGTGCATGCACTCAGCAGGATGGTAAATGTCTCCCTCAGAAGTACCCCAGTAGGTAAATGTTCTCTCTAACTCCTGTTCACATAAATCACACGGTAAATTCAAAAAAGCCCCAGACATGAGCATAAAAGGCATTGCCAGGATAAATTTAAGGAAAACTACAGTTCATCTCAATCTCCTTGAATCATAATATATCTATACAGAAATGATTTAAAAGTCAAAATATGGAACTTTTACCAGATAAAATTGTCATAAAACTGACATTATCATCATCACCATCATGATTATCATTAGATTGCAACTATTTGCGAAATGGATTTACAATTAATACTAATTTTTCATCCCTTCGTAGAATTAATAAACCTACCGTTAGTAAATCATTTGGCCTTCTTTACATGTTATCTAGAGTTAACATTTTTCCTTCCTATCCTTGGACAACAAGTTTATCCACCTATCTAATTGGGCACTTTTTACTACTCGTAGTGTATGCCCAAACGTGCAAACCAACTAAATTATATTTTTGGCTACTATCATTATCTTCAAAAAAAAGAGAAATCGTACTACCACATCTTCTAAGATACACTTATTCATTAAATTAACAGGTAGGTTTACTTTATCCAAGATATTTGTTTCTTTTTACCTGCTAAATATGTTAGGGTCGGTGCGGTGCGGTTTTGCTCGGGGCAAGGAGCACAGCGTAATTTCGGTGCAGTGCGGTTTTGCTCGGGCCAAAATCAGGCTCAGATGATTGCGCCTTCATGCGCCTTTTTTGCGCCCGAGTGAAATTTCTGCTAAAATTATTTTTTTGAAATAAAGAAAGAAATAATGTAATAATTCAATAATTTTTGCATGTGGTGTTTGCGAAACATAATAGAGCGACAAAGCTTAAATATGATCCTAGTGACCACATTGATTTTATTTTTTAAGAGATATAAATGATAGTAATGAATAACTAATGAGTAGAATAGATGAAGAATGTGATCAGGAAGATGAAATGATGTTTAATGCTAATTATTTAGAATGGATGTGGTTGTGTCTTGCCTTCGCCAGGCGCGCGCCTGCATCTTGAGCCTTGCGCCTAGGCTCCAAGACCCCTTTGCGCCTTGGTGCGCCTTGCGCCTTTAATAACTAAGCACAAAAAAGGGCAGCCCGGTGCACAAGGCATCCCCGCGCAACGAGGGTCCGGGGAAGGGTCCCACTACAAGGGTGAAATGTAGGCAAACCTTACCCTGCATCTTTGCAAGAGGATGCTTCCAGGACTCGAACCCGTGACATCAAGGTCACACAGCAAGTCGGCAACACCTCAACCAGTGCGCCGAGGCTCCCCTTCAAATAAAAGCACGACACACAAAAATACGAAATTATAAAAGGTACTAATTATCGAGAGTGCGCCGAAGTGCGGCAAAATGTCAAGGCGCAGCAACATCAGATTTGTAACATCTCCGCCCTCCCCGACATCAAGCTTGTCCTCAAGCTTGGCGTGGGTCCCCCAGATCGTCCTCCTTCGGTTCCCCGTCGCAGAGGTCCTTGACCTCGAGCCAGAAAAGGCGTGTGTATCGGTGTCCACGAGTGTAAGTGTCGTCATAGTTGTAGCAAAGACCCTTGGTTCTGCTATCAAACATCCCTTGGACCGACAAGTGGCAGATTGCGGTCGATCGATCGCCCTCCCTGCCCTTACCGGGCCCATTGCCAGACTAGGGGTGCAGTAAACCCCTCGGAGGTTCCATCGCTGCTACGACGCCCCAAGTGAGGGAGATCCATCAAAATACGTTTCTCGCAGATGCGCGCGAGGCTTATGGAAGTCGTAAGGTATGGCGGGTTCTGAAATTCAACATCCAAACGAGAGCGGTCATGGAGCCCGGCGGTGCAAAAGGGGACCTGATGTGCCGCCGAAACGAACGGTGCACGGGCAAGGAGCACCTGAAATTGTTCCAGAGACTCATCGATCGTGTCGATCTGACGGAGAGAAATAAGTTCACTGATAGGATTACTGTGCAGAGGAGGTATGAAACGAAGATTGCAGTGGTGCTTAAATTCCTCCCATTGGATTCGTGGTTTCTCCCACTGTAATTGGGAAAACCACAATTGGGTCGAGCCCATAAGATGGAAGGAGGCCACGCCAATCCAATCCTTCCACGACGTACGTTGGTTGGCAAAGAAATGATCGCAATGTGTAAGACACGTCAATGGGTCCTCACGACCGTCAAAGAGCGGGAAATTTATCTTGACAAAGCGAGGGACGTCACCCCCGTCGGATCGAGGTGTCGGATAATCCGGCTGAGGTGGGTGGTATTATGGCGGAAGATGGTGGGAGTACTCCAAAGATCGATACGACAGAAGGTCCGAGGTGGGTTGAGATGAGTCGGGCGCGTGGTGAGGCGGCAACAAGGGAGCCGCAACATCCGGTGCGAGCTGAGATGGACCGGGCGCAGCGCTAGGAGGCAGCGAGGGGGGCGGGGGGCTAAGTGCCTCAAGGATAGAGTCCCAGAGAGATTTGTTGTTGGCCTCGATCAGGCGCCGGAAGAGTTTTTTGATCTAAGCCATTGTCGGGTTGGTGTGACCGGATACGTCCATGGGTGGAGGCGGAGATGAAGAAAAATCAATGGGAGTTGGCAAAAGACTCGCACTGTCGACGAGCAGCGGGGAGCCACGGGAAAGAGCCCCCAAGAGGACGGGGGGGGGGGGGGGGGGGGGGGGGGGGGGGGGGGAGGAGTGCGGCTCGGACATGAACATCGCGGTAGTAGAATGCCCGACTGGACGGGGCTCGATCGAGCGGTTGAGGTCGGAACGCTGCTTCGAAGGAGGAGCAACTTCGACGTTGATGGAGATGCGGAAGCCCAACAGGGATGAGGTCGAGGAGACGTCGGCGGAGGAGTATTTAAAAGAGCTTCAGAGATCGGTTTGAAGTAGAAGAAAGATGCAAACTGAATCTCAAGTTAATATCATTTTCTAATGTAAATCAGACTAATCAATTAGTTGGGGAAAAAGAAGAGACATTCTTATTGATATGACTTTCCAAAATTAAGTCAGAGATGAGTTAATGAGTCGTATTATCAGAGATCCATCAAAATATCATGTCTATTATCGAGGATAAATGAAATCTACAATGAAGGAGTGGAATTTAAGCTATTGGAGGAGATGCATGGGCAAATCATTTTGATGGAGTTGGCATGCTTACTATTGTTAATTTTTCTTTAGACGAACCATAAATTAAAGATGTGTTAATCTCCAATAAATGGGTAGAAGAGGAAGAAAATGATTATGGATTCATATTGCATTAACTATGAATTTGTACTTCAATTGATGATTTATGCAATTATGCTTGATATTTTATTGTTTTGAGGATTTTTAATTACATTTGTGCAATATGTATATATATATTTATTATATTTAATACGTAACTCACGGTCTCACCGTACTCGCATCCTTATTTTTTAAATTTTGCATTAACGTACCGGATACATCTAGGTTGTTCCCCAAAAGGAACGTGTCGTATGGTCCAAATGTGGCGTCTTGGCAAGGACCGCTACATCTCCAGGACTTGGGTGTGGTGTTAAATAGGCAAGAGTCCTCGTCGTATGGTCCAAATGCGGCGTCTTGGCAAGGACCGTTGCACCTCCAAGAGGACTTGGGTGTAGTGTTAAATAAGCAAGAACCCTCACATATTAGGCGTCCTAGAAAAGTAGATCATAGGATTTGTGATCGACTTAGGTTTGCAAGTTGGAATATAGGTACGCTAACAGAAAAAGCGATGGAAGTAATGGATACAATGATTAGGAAAATGATGAATATTTTATGTCTGCAAGAGATTAAATGGGTGAGTAAGAAAGCTAAATTTCTAGATAATTAAGGTTTTCTAAATAATTCAGCTAAATTTCTAGATTAAATTATGGTACACATGAAAAAATAAAATAAGCAATGGAGTAGGTATTATTGTAGATACTACTTGGAGGGATGGAGTTGTTGGGGAAATAAAAAAAATGATAAAATCTTAGCTCTTAAATTAATCGTAGGAAAGGAAACTATTAATGTAATTAGTGCTTATGCGTCACAAGTAGGATTAAATGAAGCTATTAAAGTATAATTTTGGGAAAACTTAGATGATTTGTTAAGAGAAATCCCACAAAGCGGTAAAATTTTCATTGGAGGAGACTTGAATGAACATGTAGGGAAGAAAAATCTGGATTATACAGACGTTCATGGAGGATTTGGGTATGGAGAAAGAAATGAAGAAGGAAGAACTATTATAGACTTTACCATAACATATGAGCTAATTGTGACAAATACATTCTACATGGAAAGAGAAGAGCACTTAATTACGTTAAGAGCGGACAAAATAAGTCACAAATTGACTATTTTATACTCGCAAAATGAATAAAAAGATTTATAAGGATTGCAAAGTCATACCAGGAGAAAGTTTGACAACGCAACATAGGCTAGTGGTGTTGGATGTACAAATTAAATATAGTAACTTTAAGAGAAAGACAAAAATGTTGTCAAAAATTCAGTGGTGGAACTTGAGGAAAAATATGTTGTTTTCAAGACAGCGGTTATAGAACAACTAGTTGATGATCTTTATGTTGATCATAGTGTCACATGAGAAGTTATGTTTTCTCATTTAAGGATAAGTGGAAAGAACATACTTGGAGAGTCAAAAGGTCGTGCACCCCCATATAAAAAATCTTGGTGATGGAAAGAGGAAATGCAAGAAAAAGTGAGGGCAAAGAGGGTCAGCTACAAAATATTATATGATTGTAGGAATGATGAAAACTTGACAAAATATAAATTCGTCAAAAAAGAAGCTAAAAATGCAGTAAGTAAAACAAGAAGTCGAACTTATGAAATTTTTTACAAACGGCAAGATATCAAAGATGGAGAATGTGATATATATATATATAATTGCTCGAGCTAGAGAGAGGAAGACAAGAGATTTAAGCAAGTTAAATGCATAAAAGATGAAACAGATACAGTTTTGACGGATGATGTGGCTATTAAAGAGCGATAGAAAAGATACTTTTATAGGAGGAGTATAGAAACATAACTTTTTATCGTAAAATTCAAGCATCAGAGATAAATGATGCTCTGAAGAAGATGAAAAATGGAAAGGCGGTTGGGTTAGACGATATAGTCATTGACGTATGGAAATGCTTAGGGAGGAAAGGAATTTTTGGCTTACAAGTTTCTTCAATAAGATACTGAAGACAAAGAGGATGTCAGACCAATTGAGAGAAAATATTTTGGTACTTTTGGATAAGAACAAAAGAGATATACATAATTGTGTCAATTACAGGGGAATTAAATTAATGAGTCATACTATGAAACCATGAGAACGAGTAATAGAAAGAAGAGTAAGACGAGAGACTAGCATCTCAGAGAATTAATTTGGATTTATGTTAGGGAGATCAACCATGAAAGCTATACATCTCTTGAGGAAACTCATTGACAACTATCGGGAAAGACAAAAAGATTTGCATATGTTGTTTATCGATCTGGAGAAGGTTTATGATAGTGTTCCAAAGGAGGTCTTGTGGAGAGTCTTAGAAAAGAAAGGTGTAAATGTATCATACATTGACGTAATCAAAGATATGTATACAAATTCAGTGACCAGGGTGAGGACATCTGGAGGATTAACACATGAATTCCCTATCGTTGTTGGCTTACATCAAGGGTCAGCTTTAAACCCTTATCTCTTTACCCTTATCTAGATGAGCTCACCGAACATATCCAACAAGCAATACATTGGTGTTTATTATTTGCAGATGATATTGTTTTGGTCGATGAGACACGCGAGGGTGTAAACGCGAAACTTGAATTTTGGCGAGAAACTTTAGAAAAGAAGGGTTTTAGGTTGAGCAGGACAAAGACAGAGTATATAGAGCTTAAATTTAGTAGTGCAAGAAGGTCGGATGACTTTGTCATTAAATTGAGTGACCAAGATATTTCCTACAGTGAGTGCTTTAAATATCTGGGATCGATTATTCAAAAAGATGGAGGTGTAGATAAAGATGTGATACATAGAATCCAAGTCGGTTGGTTGAAGTGGAGAGGCGCGTCTGGGATCTTATGTGATCGTAAAGTACCATTAAAACTTAAAGGCAAGTTTTATCGTACTGCAATTAGGCAGCAATGCTCTACGTTTCTGAGTGTTGGGCAGCGAGTGGTGTACATGAGCAAAAAAAGGGAGTTGCAGAGATGAGAATGCTTAGGTGGATGTGTGGTCACACGAGACTGGATAAAATTAGGAATGAATGTATCAGGGATAAGACAAGAGTGGCGCCAATTATAGAGAAGATGCGAGAAGCTCGTTTAAGATGGTTCGGACATGTACATAGGAGACCATTAGAGGCACATGTTAGGCGTTGTGAGAGTTTAGTCACTAGACATGTTAAACAGGGGGAGGGGTAGACCAAAAAAGACTTGAAATGAAACTATAAGGAAAGACATGATGTACTTAGGCATTAGTGAGACTATGATTAAAGATAGAGCGCAATGGCGACAAAGGATCCATATAGCTGACCCCACTATGGTGGGATAAAGGCTTGAGTGTTGTTGTTTGTTGTTGTTGTAACATCATATCAGATACGTATCGTACCAAGTACCCGTACTCGTACCGGTGCTTCTTAGGCTATGACAGAGAATGGTGGAATAACAATAAACAATTAAACATAAATAACTAAATAATGTCTTGATAAAAGTCAATTTAAGATTATGGTATACAAAATGTAAAGGAAGTTGAATACAAAAAAAAGACAAATCTATCAATCCACAAATCCAAAGACTTGGGACATTGTTTGATCAAATGACTTTAGTTAATAAAAGAGTGACCAAGAACTAAAAAACAGTAAGCATAGATGAAGTTACAAAGAAGGAATTGATGAAAAAGGAGTAAAAAAGAAATAAGGAGTCAAAAAATTAACTCAGCAAAATAAAATCATGATGATAACTAATGCATATCATCGGCATATTCAATATGAAGCATATGTAAAAAGGAATGATTTTTTTGACAAAAGCAAAGAAAAGAAGGAATGATCCCACACTCTAGTTTTCTAAACTATAGAACACCATTTTCTTAGACCTCTGTTCCAATTAGTAAGTCCCTACATCATAAATTTCTGACTGAAAAATAATAACATCTTTTACCTGACATGAACCAAATACTAATAGAGAGTAGTAAAGAAAATTCAAGGTAAATCAAAAGCAGTCAAATTACGTAGAACATTCATATAATTTTTAATGTGCTTATGAGTTTTAGAGCATCCTTAAGCATGTACAAAAAGAAAAACATAATCAAAACAGGATACCTCAATAAAGGCCTTTGGATTGGGACAATTTTGCCTTCTTGACAATCTCAATGTGCATTCTGCAGCCGTGCGACCATCTCGGAGAGCAACAGCCTTAAAGAACTCCAACAAGTTACGGCGATCACTTCTAGAAAGCTCAGCGATCATGCCGACGTCAAGAAATATGATGTGAGGTTTTGGTCTAAAGAGCCTTTTTCTAGACCGTTTTCTTTGAGGCAATCGAACAAGGATATTTCCGGGATGCATGTCTGCATGGATGAAATTATCCACCTAATAATAGTTAAAACACATTAAAACATCCCAATTCACAGCCCAAAACATGTGTATTGTTGCATAAATAAGCCATTCTTCCATGGTAGGGTGCAAATAGCATATGTTCTTTGGAACTGAGATGTTAAGTATCCACTAGCTACACAGCCCAATTACTTTTAACAATTTAATGTAAGGATCATTTACAGGGACATAATTAGATACATTGTTAACATACATATTAAAAAAACAAGGTATGTTAACATACATACTTTAAGAAAAGGGTGTGTTAACAATGTAAACACGTAATTAATTGCACCTTTCATAATATCAAACAAGCAATATCTTAATAGCATGGAATCATTTTAGAGAATCATACCAAAAGCATCTTTAAGAGCGCATGTGTACCAATATGAGCAAGATCTCTTCTAACACGACTATTTCCATCGAGGTCATCAATATATCGAGCTACAAAGTCTCCCTGCTCAAACGTCTCCACGAGAACTGCGGGATGCACGAGGGGGTAAAGGGGTTTCGGAAAAGACACATCCTTCCATCTGCGGAAATTGTATATAAATCTACTCAAATTAGCAGCTTCCCGTGCGAGATCAACTTGGGACATCATGAACACTGCAAATTGCCGAACACTTTCATCGAGCCGTAACCAACTGAGTGCAGGAATGTAGCTCGACAGTTTCGCGGCAATATTAATAATCGTGAAATCCCTCCTAATAGACTCTCCCACCTTGGGATGCCTAACCTTCACCGCCACCGAAACGGGTTTGCTCAACCTCTTACCCGAATACTGAAACCTTAGGGAAGCTCGATGCACTTGCGCTACGCTACCTGATGCCACTGGTGTCTCCTCAAAGTGCTCAAAAATTTCATGAAGCTTCCGACCAAATGCCTTCTCAATAGTACTCTTGCTGTAAGAGAAGCTATGTGCAGGTGCTTTGCTGTGGAGCTTTGTGAGCTCGGTGCACAGGTCATTAGGGAAGAGGTCCGGTCGTGTGGCTGCCCACTGTCCCCATTTGATGAACGCCGGCCCTGCTTGCTCCAGAGTGATGCGAACAAGATGAAGCCATATCTTCCTGAATTCATGTTCAAATGTATTGGCAAACGGAGCCATCAATATGGACGGAGAGAAGAGAACTGCTAAGTATAGTGCTCTGAATAATAGAACAACACCTTCTAAGAAAGAGTAAAAGATCCAGGATAGATACACACGGCCATCCTGTGCGCCCATATAAAGACCATTCCCGGCAGAGAAGAAATAACCATCCGCCTTAGTCTTCTGCACCCATCCTAGCTCCGCCGAACCAAAAGCAAAAATCCCCCGAAAAACATGGAACCGAGTCAAGGCCAAACTCAATGCACATGCAATCCTACTAACAGGTGAGAACACGGGAACTCCATTAGAATAAATCAGAGTCATCCTCTTCCAAGCAAGTTGAGTGTGGTTTGTCATAAAAGGCCTACCACATGAGGAAGTATAGAAAGGTCTGGTACCAGCACAATTCCAGAAGCTCTCCTTACGACTGTATCTCCCGTAGGGAACAATTCCTCGGCCCCAGTTTCTACAATGTAAAATCACAATGCGAAAAGAACTAAAGCCACCAAATTGTGCAGAGAAACCATGGTTTCTTCGTCCTGGGGAGATGGGCGTCTGATTAGATTGTAAAATGTATCGAGCTTTGCTATCTCCTCCAAATGCTAATAACCTGTGAGAGCAGATAATAAATTGCTAAATACATGCTCAAATTCAAGTTCAGAAAATGGCCATTGAATAGTAACAATCACAAAATAAAATCCACTCGCATCAAACTAAAGATCTCTTCGCCTTACAGGGCAGGAAAACAAATGTCGCCGAGAAATTTTCAAACCGTTGGAAATCAGAGAGTTGATTACCTCCAGTGATTAACTACTAGGCGAAGCATCGGAATCCTTCTTAACCGACCCCCGCAGGGATCATTTAACCAAAATCAAACCAAAAAGAAAGAACAAAGGGGCCAACAGCCTCCAGCTTCCGCTCCAAGAATTAGGGTTGGAGTAGACGCAGTAGGAGGGAACCAAGCGGCCAGGAGTAATCCAAGTCACACAGATCGTGGCCAAATAGGCTTCCGTTCGAAGAATTAGTAGGGTATGCGATAGCAGGAAGCTTGCACGAGAAGACGGAGAGCTCCACCGCCTACAAAACAAACCAATCTAATAGTCTACTATTCGCATGAAGTCATTAAAGTTGCAGGATTAGGTATAGGCATTATTCATTTTCTTTAGAGCCAAAAATTTACTGTGCCGGTTTATATTACGCGATTGTTATAAGCACATCAGTTTTGGCTATTCACACACCAATTTTTATGAGTTATTACGCATCTTCTGAAAATATATCTTGTACATGCATTTTTAGAAAAAATGTTCAACACAAAAATTGTATATCTCGTCGAGATCTACAACTTTTGTGTTGAACACTTTTCCTACAAATGCACGCACAAGGCGTATTGTCGCTCTGATCGTAAATGCGATTTTTTGAAAATACGTCTTGTACATGCATTTTTAGGAAAAGTGTTCAACACGAAAGTTGTAGATCTCGACGAGATCTACAATTCATGACGTATTTTCAAAAGATACGTAATAACTCATAGAAATTGGTGTGCGAATAGCCAAAACCTTATAACAATTACCTTATATTAGCACTGTCTTTTTTAGCTCCAAAATTCTTTGATATATTAAGATATATTTGCAAATCATTTTGATATTCACAATCTAACAATTAAAATTTATTTTCATTCATGAGATATCTTTAATTGTAGAAAGAAAATGAGTACATAACACTCAGTATATTTATAAAATACTCAAAATACCCGTGATAACTAACCTAGAAAATTTCGACCACTGTCGTAGCCTCGGAGCCCGCCATTCGAGATCAGCGACAATCATGAGCGGATCTATGTAGAGACACTCCCGGGCACGTGTCCGGGCATGATTTTGGAAAAGTTTGGCCTAAAAGCAAGTATCCTTCCTTTTCTTTTCAGTAGCCAGTCTGCTCGTCACATCCTATCCTATACAGTCTACTCTCGTGACCTAGAGTTTTGTGCAAGACACAATTTCTCTCTCTCTCTCTCTCTCTCTCTCTCTCTCTCTCTCGCTTTTTTTTCTACGAGTGTTCCATTGGGCAGGAAGTCGTAAAAGAAGAGCTGGAGCGATGCATAGCGCTCTTTCCAAGCAATCCGAACAATGTTGCGGAACAGTCGCTCGGTAGACGACGCCGGAGCGCCCTTTCCCGACACCATTTGCTTGTGTGAGGCTTCTCGATGATTTCACTTCCTTTTTAAATTACTTCACTCGATTGGTTATAGTTTTTGCTAGAGGAGTACCGTTTGGAAATCTATTTTTTTTCTCTTATTGTTCCTGCTTGATTTGAATAGGCATTCATTAAAAACTTCTATTTTCTTTAGTTTTTTCACGGGTTAAAGTAGAGAAACACAAAGAAAAATTTACATCTAAATTAAATTTCTCTATTAAAATAAATTTCTTATGAATCACAGCCAAGCCTAACAATCATAAAGTTGCAATTCTAAAGTAGATGATGCAAATTTACTGTGGTTCTCATGTTTCTAATATCTGGATTTTAGTACTCTTCGTGTTTTTGTGCGGAGATGCATGTTTTTTTATTACAATCTATTTTAGATTAATTACCTTGTGTAGCCTTAATTATTGTGTCCGGGCTGAGTGAAAATCTTAGTTCCGCCCCTGGTGCCAACATCGTCTTTGGGTTAGGATTCGAGACATATATTTAACACTGTTTCTTGGCAAATTTATGAACATACATACCCACAATCAATAGCTAGTAGACTATTCCTATGAAAGTATGGTGCTTTGGATATACTTATGTGAGCAATACAATATCTTAAGTGATACATGTCCTAGAAAATTTACTCAAGTGCTAGAATAGCACTCTTCCAAGGCCACAATCATTATTAATTATATGTATTGAATCCTAACTCAAAGACAATGACTGTTGTTGATCTCGATCGATGGTTATTTACCTAGAATAAAGCGACCACCACAAGCAATCGCACAAAGTCCTCAATTGAGTATAAGTATGGGCGGTTACAGTCAGTGTAATCGTGCATGGTCTTCTCATCCCAGCACAAGTAGTCGTTATCGCCTCTGTCAAAATGCCCGTGCGGACAGTCTCTAGAGTTCACTCAAACCCGACCTAATGTTTAGCTGCGCTACAGGTTATCTTCTACCGCAGCATGTGCGGACAGCCGCCTAGAGACCATGCAACCCTGCATTCCGTTATTGGTGAACTAAGGAAAATCTTCCTCAAGAGTCCGGGAGGGCGGTCATCGAGTGACCGCACAAACTAGCTTATTGGTTTATCAAGAGAGCCAGAGGTCCTCCGCTTCAATAGCCTAGATGGGAAATCCGTTGGTGCCCACACTAACTGCTCTCTCAGCTCAACCCTTAGCCAGGAAGCCTCAGCTTCAACAGCCTGGGCAGACGGTTCTATGAGGTCCGCCCAAATTCAACCCTCAGCTGGACTGTGTACTCTTCAGCAGCAGGGCGAACACACTTCTTGTGACCGCTCGACCCATCATCTTTGTCATAGGTAGCTCAACCAGTAGTCTGCACAGTTATACTTCGGTAACCGCACGTACTAGTGTTTCAGAGTTCCTCCCCAGCGGTCTGGGCGGTTACACTTCTGTAACTGTGCGGTCTAGTGTACAAGCTACCTCGAGCTTGATCAGCACTCCTCCCCGACAGCTCGTGTGGTTACCTCTTCTTTGGTCGTGTGACCCAGTGCTTTCATCTCCAGCAGTGCAGGCGGAGACATTCAGTGTCCGCCAGGTGGCCTCATCCTCAGTAATGTGGGCATACACTCTCTCAGTGACCATCTAAGCTCGGTGCCTCAGCCAATGCCTCGGTCAAGCAGAGTAACCATTTCTCCTGCATAGAGTTCGCACAGTTACGGCTTGTGTAACCGTGCCCCATAGTTTTCTTGCTATATGCACACCAATGTAACCTCTCATCCTTGCTCGCTTCTTTTGTACCCGAGCAGCTCGTTATTTTTGGATCTGCCCGTTCGAGCATGCCCCGCTTGTACAAATAGGGGAGTGCAGTACTATAGAATGGATGGCTAGAGAATGCATAGTTGGTGCGAACTCACTTCGAGAGTTCTTCAGGTGTTGTGACCTCTCAGCAGGTGCGTGCTCTCTTTTGTAAACGCAATTACCCTATGTAACCATATTCTCTATATCAATAATATCACCCGTAACTAAGATTTGAGTTGCGGGAAGCCTAACCTCGCCGCTTGCGACACCCTTTTCTTATGTCCTCAAATCGAGCTCATAGTAATTCCAACTACCCTAAAGTTTTGTATCCAACCTACCCTTGTGAGGTGTGGTGGAGTTGAGGCATTCTTTGCATCAACAATGGTCGTGGATGGAATTTTTCATGGGTAGTTATCAAGGGTATTTCAGATATTTTATAAAATACGGAATGTTATATAAACTCCTTGTCGTTTTAAGGTTTAGTTAACTTTTTGAAGACTGAAATCCGCCCATTTTTTGTAATCGTCTTTGTTCTTAAAGAAGTGAAAAACGAACTTTTGTTGCCCGTGAATGTAGCTCATCTTATGGTGAACCACATAAATTGTGTCTTCAGTGTTATTGATTTTTTAATTATTTTTTTTCTACTCTCGTTTACACAACAATCATAAGTCTTATATTGTATTCACTTTCATCCTATTAGGTTATATATATCTCTTCTCTTTGCTTTTTATTGTTTATCTATTTCTTGGCAAATTTATATTTATTTGTTATTATTTTATTTCTACTATTGTTTTACAAATAACCTTTGTATATGAGAGAATTAAACACAACTAATAACTTAAATATTCTAATGTATATATGTTTAAATTAAAGTGTTGTATTTAGCGACCATGGTTTTAGTCTACTTTTGGTGTGGCGGTGGGGGTCGTGATCGTGGTAGCTATGAACCGTTGTTCGTGAACGCCCAACCTCAAATATTACGGAACCGTCATCCACTTTTATGTTCAAAACTAGTAATTTTTTCTTGGTGGCGTGAGGTTATAACCGCTGTCATGCCAAACATGTATTCTATGACGGTGGAGCAAAAACTTCATGCAGTGAATGTTGTGTAAAAAATGTTGATACGGACCCGTGCACTTATAGGAGATCCGGGGTGCGGTTAGAGAGAAGCCCCACTAAGGAGGAGTGGAGTTAGTGGGACGAATGGTCAAACCCATGATCATAACTCCGCCGTATTTCACGCCCGGAGCAGCGCCGAGCGAGGCCAAATACCGCACCCCACTACTGGGGTGCGGTTAGTCTGCACCCCACTAAGTGGGGTGCGGATAGCCCCCTACCCACTACGGTGGGGTGCGGCCAAGCCGCACCCCCCCATGGGGTGCGGCCAAGCCGCACCCCTCCATGGGGTGCGGCCAAAGCCGCACCCCTCCATGGGGGGTGCGGCCAAGCCGCACCCCTCCCTCGGGCGCCCCCTCCCTCGGGCGCAGCCGCGCCACGTCCGCCTTTAGGGGCGGTCGAACCGCCCTCCCCCGAAGCAAGGTTGGGGTGAGTCCCCCCTTTTTCCGGCTCGCCGCCCGCTTTTCGGGCTCCGAGCTCCGCCCAGAGCATTCTCACATTTCCGACTCGCTCACATTTCCGACTCGGCTCGCTCACTTTTTGTCTTTTCAGTTTCTCACTTTTCAGGAACAGCTTGTCGCCTTTCCTCGAAGGGCAGGATGGTCATTTACGAAAAATGGTGATCTGTGAGGTCTGAACCGGAAAACATGATTCGTCCTTCCAGGTGGTTATAGTGGTTACAACGGCAAAATTACCGGGCTACCCCCGGCCAAAGCTATAAAAGGACCCCTTAGGCTTCATTTGAGAGGGCCCCCGCCTTGATGACCAGAGAGAGCTCCTTGAAGATTTTCACGGATTTCTCCTTCGGCGCTTGAAGATCTCCTTCGTGGACTTGAAGTTTTCCTCCGTCCCGAAAGGCGACTCGGCAGTCTCACTTTCGTTCTCACGAAAGCGGACACAACGCTCTCACTTTCGTTTTCACGAAAGCGGACAAGGCGTTCTCACTTTTGTTCTCCGCCTTTCTCAGAAGGAGAAAGGACTTAGTTTTTCTGGAGGTGGTCTGTCACATTCGGAATTCTCCTCTTCTCTCTCTTTCTCTCTATTATTGTA
The DNA here is from genome assembly GCA_033032865.1 of Dactylorhiza incarnata. Classification (NCBI taxonomy): domain Eukaryota; kingdom Viridiplantae; phylum Streptophyta; class Magnoliopsida; order Asparagales; family Orchidaceae; genus Dactylorhiza; species Dactylorhiza incarnata. The sequence goes on along the minus strand of JAWHQI010000094.1, from coordinate 2,587,727 downwards.
ACGAGCAGCGGCCTGTCGCGCTCGACTTCTAAGTTTATAATTGTAACCCCCCAGAAGATAGTGGAAGTTTGGTCGGCACAGCTCCGGCCACGTGAGTTTTTACCCTTTCCGAGTTTTCCACGCTAAAAAGTCCCAGTGTAATCAGCGAATCTCAAATTGACTGTGGGCGCTTGGTTCGCTCCCGAGCTAAGGTGGTTCAAGTAAACCGGTCTACCAAAAGCCCTAAGCAACCCGCAACAAATGTAATCAAAGCTCTAGATTTCTCACACGCGGCGTGAATCCGTGTATGTTCCTGAATTAGTGCAACCTTATAATGGTTGTTTACTTGTTTTAATTCAGCCCATTGATCGTGTTTAGTTGTAATTAGGAAGTTACTGTAACTGCTAAGTAACTTCCACCTAATCCTTCTTTTCTCCATCTTCTACAAGCCCTGATTCATGTTTCTGCTCACATATTCCTCCAAAATTTCATCATCAGGCCAAGAAATCACTAATTTGTGCAAAAAGTCAACCAGCGCAAAATTGAAAGGTTATTCGCAGACCACCTACAAATCTGAGAATCACTAATTTGTGCCGCTAAATAAAGAATTTAATTATTATTAATTACATAAAGATTATTCTTTAAACCTATTTACATAATTGCGTTTAAATTTTCACAATCGCAACCCTATAACTAAAGAAAAGAGTTGTCTACACACACATATTTACACATAACATAGATTCCTAACCTGGTTTCTTATTAACCGTTCAATAAAATAGTGCTGGCACGGTGATCACGGTCTCATATGTTCGATTCTTTATGACATCATAATTTTGCAAAAAAAAAAAAAAAAAAAAACTGTAGACATTTATTGAAAAAAATTCATCAAAAATATAAACATATATTTTTCTATATTTAGACCGTTTTTAAAATTTTTAAATATGAACACCTAAAATGTGAAATTAATGTAACATAATTAGCATATTTTTGTAATTTTGCGTCTGCCGCTGGCCACGAACCCGCCTTTTGTCGCCATGCCACATGGCTTAACCCTAAACTCTTGACAACAAGCAAGTGCAGATAATGATTGAACCAACAAGATTGGCCTTGATGCTGATCTGCTCACAGCTTGATTAATGCTGGCAATTGTTCTTCGCAGAGCATAAATGTCTATCCGCAGATCAATTTTTCTCAGTTTACAAATTGTTATCCGCAGACCAATTTTAAATTTGACCGGTCGATATCTTTGTTCTCCTGAGCAGGGCCCGACAACGAAGGAACATCTCTGACGACATTTCGAGCACTTCAATGTGTGCACGGATCGTAATTCATAAAATAAATGCGCGGATAGAGACCGAGTTGAGGACGAAAGACGATTTCTTCGTTGTTCATGCGATTTCGGTTTGTTTGGGGAGATTTAGATAGACGACGGATCGTGATTCATAAAATAAATGCGGGAATAGAAACCGAGTTGAGGAAGAGAGACAATTTCTTCGTTGTTCATGCGATTTCGGTTTGTTTGGAAAGATTTAGATAGTTAGGATTTGTTTGAGAAGATTTAAATAGCTAGGTTTATTCTCTCCGTGTGGTAAGGAAGACGAAGAGGACGATCAAAGTTCTATTTTTTTTCAATTTTCTTTACTAATCTGCGGATAACAAAAATATTTGCAAATAGACAAACATGATTTGTGAATAACAACTGCCTTAATGTTTAGATATACCCCACATCTAAGCCCTCCAGCAAATTGTCTTGGTTTCTATTTTTAAGGCTGAGATATTTTCTTCCAGCAGAAGAATGGAAGCATAATATGTTGAGAATCTCATGGATTATGGGTATAGATCAATGACATACTCATAATTCGAATAGCCCGTGTATTCCCCCAATTGTACTCTGAAATGGCATGTTGGCCGAAACGGTCAAAGCATAATTTTTTTTCTGTGTGAGTCGAGTACTAATTTATTAAAATATTTATATTTATTTATTTATTAAAATATGATATTTTTTGCTAAATATGATATTTTTAATGATTTCTTTTGTACAATGTCTAAATAAAAAAATTATTTTAATGGACTTTTTTGTGAGTAAATATGATGTCACGATGAATCGAACCCATGACCTTCAATCAAAACTATGAGACCATGACCAATGTGCAATTCCTATTTTATTGAAAACTTAACGAATAGTTACAATATATATTATATATAAGGCAAAAATAATTTTAATTTATTTCTATTAGTAATTTAAAAAAACAGTGTGAGCGACAGCCAACGTACACTAGGCTTATATGTGGGTCTATCCCTGGTTGGCGGTACCGCCTGACAATGCAGTGCACAAAATCATGTACATTGGCACATAACACCAAAGGAGAATACTTCAAATGAATATTCGCTGATAAGACAGTCATCTTGGGAGATCTTTCTCGCAGATCCCTTCTCGGTAAACTCTATTGGGGGAAAAATTTGGTATGTTGAGCGTACAATGCTCAGCGTACACATATAAATAGCCAAAAAATAATCATTTCCCTCCCTCCCCTCCACAATGTCCCCACCTGCCCTAGTTCACTTTTGCCGGGGAGAGGAAGAGTTTCTAGTTTTGCCTAAGCGTTTTTTCGAAGTGGAGGGAGAGAAATGATGTTGTCCCCACAATTATTTTTTGACTATATATATGCGTACGCTAAGCATTATACGCTCAGCGTACCCTGAGATTTTCCCTATTAGGGAGACCTCTCTCAAGTATGCTCATCTTGGAAGGTTCTCCGGTCAAAGTCAACTCAGTAGCACCCCCTCGCATGAGTGTGCTCATCATGAAAACATGACTCTCAAGGCCGAACCATCCATAGGAGGAGCAGATAACGCAGGCGGCTCATGCAGCTCAAACAGCCCATGCGCATTAAATACAAACACGATGTATTTTAGGGATTATACGATCCCAGCTAAAATTAACGCTTCCGAGTCAGTGCAGGGTGCTCCATCAATCGACAAGCCCGCATCCCTCTCCCCCTTTCTTTCTCTCTCCCCTTGCACTTGGCCGGCTTCTCTCAATTGCTTTGACCTACGGCTAGTCTTCGACGAATCAGTGTCCAATACCTTCCAGTTCCAGCCATATAATCCGAATCACCCCTAAATATGAGGCCTACATCAGATGTTCCCTCGAGATATCAGAATGCTTCAATACTTCCTAATGCTTTCTCGAGGTATCAGAACACGTCCTTCAATGCTTACTCGCGCAATAACAACATTCGCAACATCTTAGGCAGACATTGTAGACATCAAACTGCAAGAATAGTATATAGAATGACAACATAGAACAACATAGAACAAAATCCAATGCAAACTGTGAATCGAAAACTGTTGATGAGCGGAAAAAAATACAATGTAAACTGGAATCGAACTCGCGAACCGGAGACGAAGAAGGAGGCGGAATCGAAGACTGGATCGCAAACAGGAATCGAAGACTGTAGACGATCGGGAGAAGGAGATGGATTGCCTGTCGAAGATCGAGGGCTGGAAGATCGTCGGGCTGGAAGATCGTCGGGCTGGAAGAGGTACGCGAACTGGATTCGTCGGACTGGAAGAGCGTCAGGCTGGAAGTAGGTGAACTGGAAGAGCGTCGGGCAGATCGTCGGGCTCCGGCGGCGAGAGAAAAATGAAAAGGGAAGAGTGGTGGCGTTTTGCAGAAAACACAAAGGTGCTGAAAAGCCTTCCCAAACAGTGCCTACGGGCTCTGTTTGGCGCAGCGTTTTTGCTACGGTGAGTTTGGACAAAAACACCAACATCATAAAATGTATGTTTGGCATGACAACGGTTAGGACCGCAACCAAGAAAAGAAACTAGTTTTGAACATAAAAGTCAATGAACCTCCTTAGATGAGGTCGGGCGTTCACGAACGACGGTTTGTAACCACCGCGTTCACGACCGCCGCCGCCACGTCAAACGGAGCCTAAACCTCTATTCTTAGCTCGACAATTTTACCACACGTAACTCAGTTAGAAGGATTGGTCACGGTCGCGTGCAGGATCTGTCGCGGGAAGGATCGGCGGGAGAAGCAGTCGCGGGAGAGAAGCCGTCGCGGTGGTCGCGCGACGGGGGAGAAGAAGTAGAGGTCGCTAGAGCTATGATACCATGTTGGAGAAAAGAAATATTATTTTTCATTACCAAATAAACTCCGCTACTTAATATACGTGAGGTGTGCATACAATAAATAGTGAGGATATATGACAATACGCGAAAATACACTTAGTATAAATCCTAACAAAAGTCACCCCCATTCTAGAAATATGCCCCCACAACATGTGAGAAACCACCAATTTCATCCTAAAAATGATACCATAGCCCAAATCATTGTTGAAATCCACCAAGGAGTTTTCAAACATAGGAAGGCTTCCTGATTAGTAGATTCATGTGACTCCACATTTTTTGCTCACATCCATATCTCATATTAACATTGGTTTTTCTCCAATAACATTATTGTAAGATTTATCATGCTCTTGTTCCTATTCCTTATTCAACTTGTATTTCGTGTTAGGTTTAGGTTGAACATTGTTAATTATATGCCTCGAATCTTAACCCAAAGACAACCTTAGCGCTGATCTCGACCAATTTGGCGTATTGTCAATGTACGGAGTGTTATATAAACTCTTTTCGTTCTAGGGTTAAAGGCATTAAGAAATCTGAAGTCCGCCTACTTACCGGTAACCGCCTCTGTTCTTGATCTACTGAAAAACGAACTGCTGCTGCCCGTGGACGTAGCCCATCTTGAGGTGAACCATGTAAATCTGTCTTCTGTGTTTTTTATTTTCTATTTGTTTGATCGTTTGATCATTCTTCACTAATCTGATCAACGCGTAATAAGTCATGCAAATGGTCGTCGTTTAGAGTTATTTTAAACTTCGCCTACTTGATAGCATCTTCCTACTAAAAATAACCATTGTCCCCATTTGAATGAAGCGCAAGATTCTAATATAAAGTAGCACTCCTATTAAGAATAGACCTCCCTTCAATTGTATTACGAACAAGAGAAATTGCATGGATTAACGGAAACGGATACAATCCGGAGCAAGCTCCGGCCAACTCTTGGAAGCTGGTTCCTCCAAAGAGCCTTCTCTCAAATGAGAGCCAAAAGACAATAGTTCCAAAGGTGCCCTAACTCCCCAAAACCACCTCCTTATATAGGGAGGGGGGCTCACATCAAACTAAAACATTTAAAGAAAAGCAAAAATAAAATAGGAGGCGCGTGCGCATAACAATACATCCCGTCAGAAAAGCGACCTTGACCCCAAGGTCGTAGCGCCGCCCGCCGGTCAGTAGTGGAATGCCGTCGAGGTGCCCGGGGCGTCGTCCGGTAGTCCGTCCAAGAGAAGCAGGGCGTCAAAGTCGGCGGCGGAGAGCGCGGCCACGTCGTCGCCGATGAGGACTCGACACTCCTTCACAGAGCACTCATGACCAGGAGAGTAGGGGTGCTTGCAGCGGAAGTACATGCCCTTGCTTCGTAAGTCGTTGTACTCCTGGTTGGAGAGGCGGTGGGTAGGGACAGGCCGGTTGTTGCGAGGACCCATCATTGGTGGCCGGGGAAGAGGAGGTGGCAGAGGTGTAGGTTTCGGATGGGTCGAGAAATATGTGTAGGAAGGATGCCGAGAGGGAGGTGATGGGGAAGGAATGTCGCCGGACGTCGCGAGAAATTCTGCCTCCACCAGGGGGGCGAGGTCAATGGCGTGGTGAACCGTTAACGGTTGGAGAGTGCGGAGACGGGAGCGGAAGTGGGGTTGCAAACCGTTCATGAAGAACCCCAAGTAATGGTCTGGGGGAAGGCCGGGGACATGTGTGACTAATTTCACGAAGGCATCAATGTACGAGTCAATGGAGCCGGTGTGACGGACCCCGCAAAGTCGTTCGATCATGGGGCCGGAGTAGCGGGCGTCATACCGCTGAATGAGGGCCACAGAGAGATCTGGCCAGGTGAGGTCTGGCGGAGCCAACGGACCCAATGGAGGGCCGACCCTTCCATGCCGATATTTGCGGTGGAGACCCGTTGTGTCGGCGCGGTCTGGTGAATGTCGAAGAACTGCTCGGCGCGGGCAATCCACCCGAGGGGGTCAGACCCGTTGAAGGTACGCATGTCAGGTCCACGGTACGGAGGAGTAGGCACGTCCACCGCTGCGGAAGCATCGGGAAGCACGGTGCTGGGGGATCCCATAGCAGAGGTTGTAGAGGGCCCGGAGTGCTGGGTGGGCTGCAATTTCTGGAGCATGGTCAGAATCGAGGCGAACTGCTCGGTTTGTGCCTCGAGACGAGAGTTGATGGTGGCGAGGGAGTGTTCGAGGGCTTCCACGCAGGATTCCATCTTGCCCTTTGGCATATGAGGGTGCACAGGGGATAGATGTCGCCGGAGCGTGTCGGAGAGGGCGGATAGGTGCGAGCTGGCGGCAGGAAGTGGGAAGCAGGCTGGGCGCAGCGGCGACGACCCGGAGACGGAGCAAATGGCGCCGATCAGGGTCGATTTAGGGCGGAACAGCCGCTGGAGGAGCAGGCGTAGGGATCGGCGGCCGATGGAGGCGTACTGGATCGACGTTGGATCGAGTAACTGGATCGGCGGCCGCTGGGCGATGGAGGCGTAACTGGAGGCTTAACTGGATCGGCGTAGGGATCGGCCGATGCAGGCGCTGGATCGATCGGCGTTGGATCGTCGGCTAAGGGTCAATGGCGGCAGATCGCGAGACGCAGAACGCGGAAGGACGGGAACGCCGATCGCGGCGGGAGGCAGCGCGCTGGCGGAACGCAGAGCGGGCGACGCCGATCGTAGGCGGGACGTCGATCGCAGGCAGGGAACGTCGATCGTGACGGGACGCAGAGCGGGCGACGAACGACGGTTCTGGACGAGTGAGGGAGAATCCTCGGCTGAGAGCAAGACTCCGGCGGCTAGGGCAGCGGGCGGAGCGGCAGGTCGGACCAAATATTTCGAACAAGAGAAATTGCATGGATTAACGGAAACAGATACAATTCGGAGCAAGCTCCGGCCAACTCTTAGAGGCTGGTTCCTCCAAAGAGCCTTCTATTAAATGAGAGCCAAAAGACAATAGTTCCAAAGGTGCCCTAACTCCCCAAAACCACCTCCTTATATAGGGAGGGGGGGCTCACATCAAACTAAAACATTTAAAGAAAAGCAAAAATAAAATAGGAGGCGTGTGCGCGTAACAAATTGCGACCAAATTTTATACCTTTTCTTCCCAGTACCATAAAAATGCATTTGCTTTTGGTTCAGGCTTACCTATTAACATGATAAACAGCAGAACCAAATATTCCAAGTTCGAATAATCGTATGGTTTTCAAGTCCAAACCCCGATAGTTTCTTATAATCTATGAGAATCGTATGAGAACAATATCTCAAATAAAATACAGTATTTATAACTCCCAGAAACCTCGTACGCAATCCAACACTAGAGTTCTATAAATTAACATGTTACTGACATCATTACATGGAACTTTCAGACCAAGCTAATTTAGGCTTTGTTTGGCACGGCAGTATGGGTCATGAATGTGGTCGTTATGAACCGTCGTTCGCGAACACCCGACCTTGCCTAGTGAACTTCATTCACTTTTATGTTCAAAACTAGTGTTCTTTTCTAGGTGGCGGTCATTAACCGCTGTCATGCCAAACATTCTATGGCGGTGATGTTTTTGTCCAAACTCACTGGAGCAAAAACGGCGCGACAAACGGAGCCTTAAACTCAGGGAGTCAGGGGCAGAAACACAGATTTGCATTTAATTCGTCTTTTTATAACAATATAATCTTAATCTGATCTACCATTTGGCCTACATATCGAATGTCTTGGACAATATATCTTCATCTATTTTATTCAGCATTGCAGTCCAAAGAATTAGGTCTCAAACAAGAAATTTAGGAGCACATGAATGCTTCACATATCGAACATGCATGCATTGGTACATTGTAACAACCCCCAAACAACTAGACCCCTAAGTTGGTTTTGTCATGGCTAGGTCATGACAAAACCATAGGAAGAGCTCAAGACCTTGTGAACATAGGTGAGAAAGAGAAAACCACCTTGGTCTGCAAATAGCAATTTCCAGTTAGCAAGCCTAGGATTGGATTTAGGGGCCCCACCTTGAACCTTGGCCCCACAATATCATCCCTAAACCATTAGAGGTCTCCTTGAAGCACCAGTGACCCATTGGGGTCAACCTAAGAGGCCAATTTGACTAAAGTCAACCTTAACCCTAAATTGGTCAAACTAGCTCAATTAAGGTCAATTAGCCTCCACCATGCCAAATTGACCATGCCCCTACCCTTGTATGAGTACTAGAATCCTAATGGACCAAAAAGTCCCATCATGGGGCCTGCAATTTGACCAATTTGCCCTAAACCTCAATTTGGTCAAAGTGCCCTAATAAGGGGCAATTCACCATCACTTTGCCAAATTGACCCTACCTAGACCTTCCTAACCCTTCAGGGAAGCCAATGGAACCCAAGCCATCCTTTGGGGTCAACCCACTTGATTAATTTGACCAAAGTCAAATTTGCCTTAATTTAGGTCAAAATAACCTGATTTGCCCAAATTGGACCCAATCCACTTGGGCCAGGCCCAATTGGAGTAGCCCATTAGTCTAGGGGGCTGAGATTTACTCAAAGAGTCATCCAATTTCTGAAAATGGTGACTAGGAGAGAGAAATTGGGAGTTCCCCCCAATTTGAAGAGAGAGAAAATGGCCATTAAAGGAGGATTAATGGCATTGAAGGCAAATTGATCCCTCATTCGTCTCCCCTCACCCTTCATTCATCTCCTCAGGCTGTTACAAGAAGCTTAAGGGGTTTTCCAGCCCTCAAGATGGCTGAATTCAATGGATTTCACCATGACCGAAATTTAGGCTTGATGGCCATTAATGATTTTCAATGTTGTAACCTCCCCCTCTCCTAATTGATCCCTTTAAAAGCTTCAGAGGGCTGAGAGGAGTGTTTTTCCCCTTTTACTTGGAGGAATCGTGCAAATGAGGCTCAGATCGGCAAGGAGCTCAAGGAGGGAGGTCGGCCATGGCTAATCAGATAACGACAAGGAATCACCACTCCACACAGGTCCGATCCGTTACCCCTCCCTTGGTGCTAGATCATATCATGATTTGGGGCTAGATCCGAGCTCAATTGGGCTCGGATTTCGCTTCCGAAAGGGCTCGGATTGAGCCCTCTTTTCCCTGCTCTAAAACCTAGATCCGACCATCTCCGGCCGGCCAACCACCTCCTATCGCCGGCCACCACCTCAACGGAGGTGGTGGTGGCATTGGCTGGCCGGAAAGAGACGCGGGTGGCCGGGAAATCACCCCGCAAAGAGGCCCAGGACGGGCCGTCGCGAGCCGTCCAACGTTCGGGGATGATGACGGAGCGCCGTCTGATCTTTAATTTAATGTTTACGTTATATCATTTACTTCGTCGAGCTCTGTTAGAATTTCGTTGATCGAGTATTTCGTCGAACGCAAGATGTTCGACTTTCGTCGAGCGCCGTTATGATGAATTTAGTAGAGCGCTGTTATGCTCTGATTTAGTCGAGCTCAGCTGCGTTCGGCTTTCGTCGAACACAGATTCGATCTGCTTTCGTCGACCGCAGACTTGATCTGCTTTCGTCGAACGCATAATTGATCGGCTTTCGTCGAACGCAGTTTGCTCTGCTTTCGTCGAGGGCAGTTTATATTTCGTCGAACTCAGTAACAGTTATTTAATTAATTGTTTTCAAGATTTCTGTCATATATTTTGCTGTACTTAGATTTAATTGTTAAAAATACTTAGGCCCCTCTACAGAAAAAGTGTCCAACACCAAAGTTGTAGCCCTTAGGGTCTACTTTTTTTAAAAATTGATTTCACCCCCAAAAGGAGTTCTGTAGCTTCCTGTAGGTCCATTTTAGTGGGGCTGGTCCCTAGTGTAGGACAACCACCAATTCTTGTGTAACTTTTGATTGAGAAATGATATGGACTTGAGATTTGAAACATAGTCTACTTATACCTACACACACATCATATCCAAAGATGGGATTTTTAGAAGAACCTTTTTCTAAGGTTTTTGAAATAATTTCATAAATCATCTAATAATTAATTAGTGGGTCAAATGACCTCCAATGCCCTCCAAATTTTGGTGGGTGCTCCCTAGGGTTACTGTATGACCTTGGTAAAATTATCAGCCCAATTGGGACTGTTTTGTTTGAGTATTTTGTAAACCCAAGTTAGGACAAATAGGGTCAAAGTTAGGGTATGGTGTTTACCTTGGGGTATGGTGGTCAAAACTCATCACCATGTAGTGAAACTTTGGTAACTGGTTTAGGATCACCTAAAGAATCCCCATGAGTGGTTTGGGGTGGTGTAGAGGTGGATAAACCCTAGAATGCTAGTTTTATTTCTAGGTGTGCATTTAGAGCCTTGTGAAGGCCATGTGGTCAAAAGTCCCTGGTTGGTTATGAAACTTGGTGGATAGATTCATAGGGGGTAAATAGGCACTGGATAATTTTATAAGAATTTTAGGAGTCAATATTCCCTTTGAATTAGGACATAACCCCGTTAGGGAAACTTCTTATAAGAAACTTTTACATGCTTAAAATGTCTTGGATAATGATGAGACTTTGTTGGTGCCCTTATAATCATGGTTTAGACCTCTGGTAATTTTTGTGAATTTTATTAAATGATTTAATCAGTACTTCTTTCACAAGGCACCTGTTTTGATTTAGACTTAAGAAAAATATTTGAGAGTTCAAAACTCATTGTTAAATTGTGAAAATTGGTCATAGGACCTTTCTGGACATTAGGAACCTCTGTAAATTTTTATAGAATTTTTGAGGACTTAAATCAGCAGGCTACTTCACAGTTCATTGAATTTGAGGTTTTCTTAATTTAATTATTTTAGTGAGAAAATGATATTTTTAAATCCTGAAACTTAGTCAGTAGCCTTTTCTGATGAATAATAGAGTTTGGTAATTTTCCCATAATTTTAGTGTTGATCTTTTTGGTAGTTCCTTCATAAAACTATGATTTTGGATAGATGATAAATAATTAAATTAGAGGAGAATTTCTTACTGTAAAAAATATGATACGCTGTTTCTGATGTTATTTAGTCACCATAGATTCATCATAATTTTTGGAGAGTCATATCATAAGATTTACTTACACTTCATGTTCATTTCCATACTTGGCAGATGTTTGGAGAAATTAAAATAAATATTAATTAATTAGGGAAAAATATGATTCTCTGGAATTAGTCTTATAATATCATGATAGACCTCCAGTAAATAGATTGGGTCAGTTGGATAAATATTTGGAGTACCTCTAGTTGTGAGCGTCATATAACTCATTTGGTCTGCGTATAATAAAACTGTGAAATTTGAGAATCAAGTGGATCCTTAGGAGGGATGAGAGGTAAGTGGTTTACCTAGTTTAGTTGAGAAGGTGTGATGGTCAACAAGAAGGATTATAGATAGTAAAGGTGTACCTGGTGAGTTAGAGGTAAGTTACACTCGGGGTCAAAAAAAGATCGTCTTGAGAAGTCATAAGTCACTTAGGGTTAATCCAAGAGTAATGACGAGGAGGGTATCCTTACGGGTAGATACCAACAACACTAAGTGTCTTGAGAAAGGGAACTTTGAGGTTTCATCCCATTATGGTTCCTAGTACCGTAGCGAGCCCCTCACAGGGTAATCCTCGGGAAGTCCAAGATTAACCATAAATTGTAGGGATAAGTTGATGTACAAGATTAACTTAACAATACACACACCCACACCCCGTGGTTACGGGAGATTAGTTGGTTTGGTTTTACGAGCGGTAGGCTCGGTGGTTGAAGCAGCGAATTAGTTAGTCCGGTGAGCTTGTGACTCAGTAGTGTTTGTTGGTACGGACGGGTCGGTCCAGCGAGCCGGTGGCTCGGAAGGTTATTGATGACGGGCAGGTTAGCCCGGGGATTTTATGGCTCGGGATATAGTAGAACATGTTGCATGTGCATGAAGGTGGTGGGTCTTCGGTATTGGACGATCGTTCACACCGACGTCAATACGTTGACTCGGCAAGTGTGGAATTTGCACTTAGCCTTAAAAGTCTGGTGGTCCAGCCAGTAAGAGTACGCAGATGCTCCGCGGTTTTGCGTTGAGGCGTACGATAGGTCTAGGTTAGGTAGTGTGAATACCAACCTAGAGGTGGGCGAGGCCCAACCCACCGCTTCCGTTTGCCACTACGGGAGTATCCTGGGAGTCTAGCTAGCTCCAAAAAGGGGGAACTAAAGGTCTATGCGCATAGAGTAGAAGTGGGTGAGTTGCACTTGTATGAACATAGCATAACTGCATACCTTGCCTGACATAGCATAAACATTGCATTTCAACCCCTACCCCTATCGTATAAGTCGGTTATGGGACTTCTTATACGATAGGCCTTGCTAAACGACCCCTTGGTCTATAGGTTTGTGTGGGCATTCCTATAAATCAATGGTTACTTTCATTTTATGTACCTGCTTTACCTATTGTACTTTACATATTCTTTACCTGCTTTTACTATGCTCTTTTACTGCTTCAATTATGTATATATACATGTGAAGTGTAGACATTCCCTGTACCCCTGTCATCTGCTTTTTGATTATACCCCTTGTTGTCCTCCGCTTCATCCTTTCCGCTCGGTGCCTAGGAGTCACCGGGGAGGGGTGGGGGATTGGCTTAGTCTTTTTGAGTAACGGTCGGTGGACCTTATCATTTTAGGAGACCACGACGACGGAGGCAGGCCAGTGCAGTACAGGAGCACAGGATTCAGGATCAGTGAGTGGTTAGGTGTTAGCTTCTGCGAGTGATCTTGTAGTGAGGATATGATGTACTGGGCATGAGCCCTTCCTTCTTCTTATTTATTGTAACCCTTGTTATCTTATTATTCAGTTATATCATGTGGACATTCTTATATTTTTCATGTCGATTCTGTGGACTTGTCTTCTTTAATGCATTTTTCTTTGTGATCGATTTGGCCGGCAGGATCGGCGTTTTGTAGTGGCGACCTTCCCGAGTGAAGGTGTCACCGCAAAGCGGCGGTTCTAGGCCTAAGACCCGGTGTTTGGAAAAAAAAATGGGGTCTTACATACATTAATATATTCACATGAATTGTAAATGCATGAATCGATGAACCATAAAATGGCAGTTGTCTTCTAATTTCCATAACATTAATCTTCGTCAGAAAAAGACTGAATGGATTATTCTCATTCATATACATAAGAATTATGTAGGAAGTGGTATTTTTTCTCTTCTTTCAATGTGAAATAAAGAAAGAAACAAAGAGTTGGAACGAAAAATCAACTCAATTGTAACTTGATTGGCAGATCAAATCACTCAGAGCGCTGGCTTCACTTTGTTAACTTTGGTCTTTCAAGAAATACGAAACATCTAAGGCACACTCAAACTCATAATTTTCACAATGAAGACAACCTAATGAATGCTTTTAGATTCATCCTCAGTCCTCACATACTACAAATGAGAACAATAAGAATACAACAAGAGGAAAAACGTGAAGAAAATTAATGTAAACCTGCAATCATGCTGTCCCATTTTTCATAGGAAGACAATAAGCACCATGTAAACATAACAAGACATGAGTAATCTTTAAAGGCACTTACAAAAGCCAAGTATTGGCGGCAGATTCTTCAAGCAAGCATTTGAAATAATTGAAGCTGGCAAATACAGAGAGTCTAGCTTCTTACATATTGATAGTCACCTATACATTTGGTAACAGCTTCATTAGCCTGCTGCGATCCCGACCTCTCTTCTTGTTTCTTCTTTTCCCTGCAAAGTATGTTTCCAAGCCTTCATGAATATAGAACCGAGGAACATATTGGATAGCAAGAGAGATTGTTGAGAATATAGTCCCACAACAGGAAACTCGTGGAGCCTTGCGCAATTAATATAGATTCTAGGCACCTCCAGCTACAATCAATGGATTTTAGGTTGCTAACATAGTATCATAGCGTGTTAGGCCCAATGGTCACTCTCACAAAATAGAAAGAAGTTCATGTGTTAAAGGTTATTACACTATACATGAAGGGCATGTTGGGAATATAATTTAATATAAGGAAACTCATATAGTCGTGTGCATTTAATATACATTTTCAGGCCCTCAACCTACAATCAAATAGTTTTAGATTGGATGCATAAGTTCTAACAACGCTAACTATTTTAAACCAGTGTTCTAAATTACTAAAGTTTAAGCCACTCTATTTTCTTTGGTGCAATGATTCAAGTTGTTACATTAAGTTGGAAGATCTTTAAACAGCATATGGAGAAATAGTCGGAAAGTAGACAGCTGGTGTCAAAAAGTTCAGCAATGGACACATAAGAAAGAGTATTGTTTTTTAGTTCAGAAATTTCAATCCAGCTGGAGTCTGAAATTCCACATAAAATAAATGCCCTTATTGTTTAACAAAATCACCACATTGTCACTGTGAGATGTTCGGATGCTTTAAGCATTAGTATATAACAAATAAGTTCCCTTATTTGTCTTTTTTACTAAGCTGGAAGAGAGTTTTCTTACCTATCAATATATTCCTTCAGAAGCTCTTTGGCCTGGACCAACTTTGACAGTATGTTGCGGTAAATATCAAGGTCCCTGTCTACACTTCTTTTGTCTACCTTCAAGGCTGAACAAAGCTGTCAAAATGAAAGAACCATGTTTAAGGATAGACCAATTATATGTGATTATGATGGTACATGAAATCTTGAATAGAAATAGAAGCAATTATGATACGAAAGATATAAGTATCTTGGATCTATAACAAAAAATGATGATATAACTTTTTGTTTGTGTTTGAAAGACATGCACTTCAGTGGAAGGTAATTGAAAAAAAAGGTTGAGAAGATTAAATAAGTAGTTACATATTCATCATTAAGCCATAAAGTGTTGGGATTTCATATCATTTCCTTAACTTTCATTCAGTGGAGAGAAGCTTAGTGTTAATATTGTCAGGTTAAAATAAAAAATGTTCCTTGGGAGTATTATATGATAAGAGAATATCATGACAATTTAGTAATTTTCTCAAATATTTATAATTAGGCCAGCTATGTTACCGAATATTCACCTGTGCAAATTTCATTGACAAAATAAGTTGAGTTTGCCATAAAAAGGTGAAATTAGATATGCAGCAAAATTGAGAAGCATGAGCTGAAGAATAATTCGTAATGGGAGTAGCAATTATTAAAGAAACGCAATTGAAAATAAACTTGTGGTTTGAATATCTTCAATAAAAAATTAAAAATATACCCATCAGATGATAGATAAAATGAGCTTTAAGGGAAGGAGAGGGTATAAACCTAAGATAACATGGATACAAATTGCTCTAAATTTCCAAAGAAGAATAGATTTAGAATCTCATTATTACGGGCTTGTTGTAGACCGCCAGTAGAGTTGTTGGAGAGTGGCCGGAGGCGTAGATGATGGTGGAGGATAAGAGGAGGATACTATGGAGCTGGAACTGCGACTGCCTAGGCGGGGTATGCTTGAGAGAAAGAGAGATACCAAAATCTCTTGAAGACAAAGGAAGAAAAACTAATACTTGCATAACATCCAAGACCCAAGGGATCCTTTAAATAGACTTACAAAGGGCATAAACGTAAATAAAAGACAAATAAAATAAATAAACGTAAATAAGTCTCAACACTTGAACTTACTTAAAATGCGACCTAAAAGAAAATCGGAAATAAGAGGATAATAAGAACTAGGCCCGAAGCCCATAACATCAGGACCTTGATCGTATCGTCTCCCCCTTGTTGGAATTGTTAACGTGTGAGTATGTTCCTCTATTATCAGTTGGCCATGATCTTTTTCCTACTATAGTGGGATAAAGACATGAGTGTTGTTGTTCCGATCTATATGTAGTCGTTTTCATATATGAGTGCTAAGTTCATTGTTGTGTTTAAGTTTTTCGTGTTCTGGAACTCAACTTTTAGTCACAAGCGCTCTTGGAGACGCGTTGTAAAGTAGGCATTTGTTGATCTGAACTCAACTTTTAGTTCATTGTGTTTAATGGACTCGAAGTTTTTCTAAGTATTCCTTGAACAATCATGCTTGCTTTATGGAGATTAACTCCCCGAATGGATTGTTTCGTAGATGAGGGTCGTGTATGCTGCAAAAAGTTTTGAAATCCTCCCAATTCATATTGGTTTTCTCTCGGTTGGATTGCACAGACTAGAGTTGTGCAATGGCCATTAGGTAAAATGGTGCTAGCCCAATCCATTCAAGCAAAATGTTTGCTGATTTATGAAAAATTGCTCGCAACCATTTATCTAGCGCATGGGATCTTCCTTACCATCAAACAAAGGAAATTTCATATTGACGTAGCGGGTAATGTTACCTCCCTCTCCGCATCCACTAGTATAGTACTCCTTGTGTTGACGTGTTTATCACTCAGACTGTCCCTTGCCCCTGCGCCTACCGCCTCCTGGGCCTTGTTAGCCATAGGACATATTGACCATTAGGAATCAGTCCCATGACCCTGGTCATATGTCTCTATCCGTTGGCTGAACCTCAAAGTAGTGGTGGGCGGCAGTTCAACTGATACGAACAAGCTACGCCATAACAAGAACTAAGAATGTCAATTAAGAAATTGCATTGCATGAAAATAACATATACAAACTCGGGAGACAAGCTCCCGACTGGCACTCGGAGGTTGGGCCCTCCGAAACGCTTTTCCCTCCAAGAGAGCCCAAAACTTAATTGATCCAAAGATCAAAAGACTACTCACACTCATGACTCCTTATATAGGTGGAGACCCTACTACATGACACACTAAAGGGCAAAACAACACCTAATTAATACAATATCATTACACATCATTGAGAGACTCCCGCGAGGTGAGGCCGATCGTCCGAGCATATGCGTGTAACATGTTCCCAATGTGAGTACGTATCAACACCCCCGACATGAAAATTGACCTTGTCCTCAAGGTCGGGCGAAGTGAACCGGACCGGGAGGTTGCTATAACGGTGGATGCACGCCCGTTGGGACAGGGCCTCGGGCAGAGGCCTGATGACTTTAAAGACTAATGGCGTAAACTTGCCGAATCTTTAGCGATTGTCGCGGGGCCGAAAATTAGGACAATGAAGAGTATGTATTGGTGAGGCGGAACGAAACCAGGGGAAAAATTGGGTTGAAGTGGACGAAAGATGTCATGTGATGGCGGTGGGTGCAAAAGATATGCACCTACCGAACGGAATAGTGGGGAAAAAGTGAGTGGAGAAAATATTGGAGTAAGGGTTGGGCGGGTGCACTGTTCACGAGACTCGGGAGGCACCGTGAAGGGTGGGAGTGGGTGTAGTAGCGTGGGGTGATAGCGAGCTCGAGACGTTTAGAAAAAGAAGAAGTGGGGAGACAAGAGAGCTGAGAGGCCGGGGGGGGGGGGGGGGGGGGGGGGGGGGGGGGGCGCTTTCAAAATATTTAATGTTTGAGTCGTGATCTTAGATTTCTTTGCCTTTCAAAACGAGCTTTCCCTCAAGCTCAGAGGGGGATCGAAGTTCGCCGGTTGTCTCAATCAATACCGTCCGTCACATAAGAATCCTCTACTTCCAGATAGAAAAGCAGTTTGCAGTGATGACCCATAGTGTACTGTTCGTCACAATTATAACATAACCCTCTTTGCTCGCCTGTCGACAAGTGTAGCATATGATAAACGTCAGTGTTGGGATTCCACTGGAGGAGCAGTTGGGTGTCCGAGAGGACACTCGTGGGTCTATAGTGGTCACAATCCATCTGCAATCAGCGCTCACAAAGTCATGCCAAACTCATGGCAGTGAGTAAATCACGGGGGTCTTCGAACTCTACATCCATTCAGAGGCGTTCTTGAAGTCCCACCGTAAAGATAGTTACTTGCTACTATGGAGGTAGCGACACATGGGCGAGAAACTGCTCCAAGTATGCATCACAATGATTCAAGCTTTTCAAAATCCTAATGTCAACATGGTATCAGAGCCAAATAACCCATTCAACCAAAATAAACCCTAGCCAATGCCCACTGTTGATAGTGTCGTTCCTCTGGCATGATCACACTACTTCTGCCACTAGTTGATATGTCCTCTCCTCCTTCCTCTTATAGAAACGGACTTCGCTCTCTGACAGGTTCCAAAGTGAGATATGCTTTCTAAGACTAGTTTGTCGATAGCTCTTTCGTGACTTTTGCGCGACTCGTTTGATGTCGACAATTTGAGTTTCTCCTGAATTTTTTTGTTTCTTACTTATGCGAGACATGCAGTGAAGTGCAAAGGCCAAGGTCCAACCGAAGTACTTAGATATGCATGAGCACATGTTGCATATCAACATAACGGAAGTGAATTAAGGTTGTAGGAAGCAAAGGACTCGAATACATGCTCACAATTGAGTTAACCAAAAGAGAACGAATGAGTTTTTCAAGCAAAACGAACGGACATGATCAGTCATATATGACAATGGCAAGCGGAGTGGAGGTGTTCACAATATAGCCACATGCTGGTAGAGTTGGTTTTGGGCCCTCAAGTCTTTTGAGCAAGGAGATAAGAGAAAGATTGGCAAAGAGAAGGCAAATTTACAGAGCAAGATGAAAATTTGTGGAGTAAACTTATATCATGTATTTATCTGAGATCTAGTGGAAACATCTCCACGAATTGTGCATCAATGGGCATAAGAAACAACGTCGAACAATATAAATCGTATTTTTTTGATATTTTCTTGCATTTATATTCCTATTATTGTTCACTGCTTAAGCATGTGGATTTTTCCCATGGAGAGAATGCAAATAATAAGTTACAAAGGATGAAATGCCTAAGGACCTATAGCGTAAATGAAATATCTCACATTTGCAAAAGAGAAATATTATAGGATCGCTGGAATGATGCAAGACAGTGAGGAAATCATGGTAAGATTTACAGGCCAGCAGAAAGGAAAAACTACAACATAAGTAAAGAATTTTAAATTCTGAATAGTAACAGAATAAATGAGCTTCAAACAACCATGGTGGAAAAGTAAGAAGATATGCTGAAAGGGCAAAAAAAAACCTTTTCCAAAGCTGATGGCTCTGTTGCATTTGCCAGTTCAAGGAGACGAAAAAGTCCAATTGCAAAGAATCGACTGTAGCCGAAGTTTCCCTTACCCTGGGCTCTTTCAGCAATGTCTTTTAGAATATTTTCAACGTCCCCTTCTCTAGACGGAAAATTTATTAAGGAATTAGCGTTTTGTGACCGAGCCCACTCTTCCAGCTTATATGCATCATCACTGCATTTGATAAAATTAGTTGTTCATTTACTGGGAGAACTAGACATTCTCTAAAAGTTTATTGTTCAGAATAAGTGAATTAACTTATACAGAAAAATAACGGTATATAAATGACAGAAGCATGTTTAATCATGATCACTACTAGTATAATCTATACTCAGCCAGAATTTTTTTAGTTCAAAACCTTCTTTTCAATTCAAGATATAATCTACTGCCAGAGTAAATAATGAGAAATTGAACTATCAGTAACAAAATCACCAGAAATCAGCAATGCTTTGTATTAAGCAGTATAGCATGAGATAATCCTATCAAAATGCCAATACAATATTTATAGATCTTAGATGAAGAATCAGGCATGGACTGTAGAGATAATTGTCGTAGCTATTTGTACGTCTCAAACATTTTGACTTGTACAAAAAAAAACTTTTCAGTTTCAGATTAAATTGTTCATTAGAAACTTGAGAGATAATTTCTCAGTTTGTGATGGTGAGTCCTCATGGTTAACTAGTAAAAGAAAAATCTTCTAGGCTTTGAAATAAAAGTAAGACAAACATTTTACTAGACAATCAAACATAAAGAAACATGACAAACTAAGGCTTGGTTTGGCAGGGCGGAACGGCCGCGACACGGATTTGTGGTCCGGGACCCGCAACCAAAATCTACAGAATTCCACAAATATCATGGGTGGGTAGTACGCAGAATGCCCAACCGTGGCACCACCAAACGGTCGCGGAACCGCGACAATGTTACACCAGATCCACGCCAAGGGATTTCCGCCCAGCCAAATAGGCGTAAGTCTTGCATAAGCTATGCATCTTAGGCTGAAAAAAAAGTAGATATGAAACATTAAAATAAATCTCAGATTGAAAACCTGTACTGCTTTGGATCTTCCTTAAGGGCTTCGATATAGGCTCTGAAAATAGTATCTCGATCCTCGCTGCTAGGATACCCTTCCATCAGCTGTTCAAAGACTGTGACAAAGCCAAGTGCAAAGACAGCATCATATTGATAGGTTCTCTTGTACCTCAACAAATGCTGTTGGACAAGAAGCTCTTGCAGTAAATTATTGTATATGCTGGGAATAGGTCGCTTGAATGACTTCAGAAAATTGTACTTTGTTTCAGCCACAGTAGGAGGAACATCTGTCATAAAGCAATTTCAGGAAAGCACCAACGACAGATGGAGAATATAAAACAGGTAAAGAAAACATTTGGATATGCATGTTATGGGCCTACTCGGAAGGGGCCGGAGAGGTGACCGGAGGAGCGAAGGAGGGATACTGTGGAGCCCTAACCGCGGCTGCCTAAGCGAGACTTGCTCGTTAGAGGAGAGAGCTGCCACTTATCTCGCAAGGAGGACAAAGAACAAAAACTTTTTCATTCATGCCGATACAAGACTCTTAAGGGTCTATTTATAGGACCCCCGGGTGGCAAACCCGTAATTACATCAAATATTAAAATATTAAAGATAAACCTACGACGCGACTTGACTCAATACAATATGATTACATCAACCCATTAAAATATTCAAGATAAACATACGACGCGACTTGACTTCAAATATAATAATAATAATATAATAGGACTAAATATATAAAAATACTAAGGCGGAGCACGTTGCCCATAACATCACTCCCGCCATCAAACTAAATGGGAGGAACTACCTCCTATGGGCAAAGTCTATGCAGATATTCATTGGGAGCCGTCGACGACTTGGGTTTATTACAGAATCCAAACCAGTTCCAAGCAAGACTGACCCCTCTTACGAGGAATGTGAAGGTGAGAATCTTACTGTGATCAATTGACTTGTCAACTATCTGGAACCCAAGATTGCAAGTCAATTCTTATTCTGTCAGACTGCTAAGAAAATATGGGAATTGATCGAACGAAATTACTAAAAAAAAAGACTGGTCAAAGATTTATCAACTTCAAACTGAACAGATACATATGACGGGTATGAATGACTTCGATGAGTATTATAGTAAACCGCCCCATAAGTGGGCAGAAATTGATCAATACTATGCTATTCAGACCATTGAGGATTACAAAACTGAGCTTATGCAAAGTAGGATTTTTTTAAATATTTTCTGGTCTTCCTTCAGAGCTTGAATTTCAAATAGTTCAGATGTTAGGAAGATATTATGTTCCTGGTCATTTGGAGACTGTTGCCCATTACATTCGAGGAGGGGCTACTCATATAAACTCTCTTCGTACTGATGTGTGATGGATAATTTACTATCAATCAAAAAAGACAAGTATACTTATCGAATCGTAGTATCAAGGTCGTATTTAAATGCGGGGCTGTCAATTACTACCACTCACCCCGTTACTATTATCCTACCGAAAGAAAGTTGGTTTTGATTTTTGAAAATTTTAAATTGCAAAAACGAAGGAATACTAAAGAGAAATTCACGATTTAAAAGGCCTTAGCACTTGGTTGGGTGTTCTCGGGGAGCCGATTACAAGAGATGCGTTCTAATTCATAAAAATTCAGTTTCGATTGGAAGATTGAAAAATACGATAGAGGCTCGCTAGAGACAACTACCGCCTAATTTTAATAATACTTCAAACATAATCTCTTAAAATTTAAAATAAATTAAAATTGCATGATCGTTAATCCTGAACCCAAAAACAACGATATTTTCAGTTCTCACAGAAAATACAACAAACCCTTTATTTCCGAGCGATCTAAAGCATCCACGGGCCTCTCGGCCAACTAGAATGCCAAATCGGATAGCGAAATTTATATACTAGTAATATAAACTCGCAACCAAAATTTAATCGGAAATAAATCGAAACGAAAAATCTGAGAATTAGAGACGATAAATTATAATTTAATCTTCATCCTAATACTAGCCCATCAAGCACTAAGAAAAGATTAGTTACGCATAGTAGAAAAAGAAACAACAATAGAAGAGAGATTGCATTTTCATTAAAAGAAAATAATAAAAGTACACAACTATATTAAGCAAAATGGAAACAAAGGCATAAGAAACAACATGAAATTAAACTCTCATACAAGGTAGAACTCTCTTGAACTTTCTCTCTTCTCCAACTTTTCAACATTTTCCAACCTCTTCAAAGTTTTGGTCTCATGCTCCTTATATAGTCATCATGTGTACAACCCTCATATTTTCCGAGTCGGTGTGACCCGACACGGATGAGGTCGTGACGGAAAAGGTGATCGCGACGCAGCAAGCCGAACCGTCGAAGATCGTTAAGAACCGAAAACAGGAAGCCTGGGGAGGCAAGCCCTCTTGGGCGAGTGGACCAGGCGAATGGGCGAGTGGACCATCGGTCCACTCGCCCGGGCCTGCTGGCGAGTGGACCCAGGCAATAGGGGCGAGTGGATTCAAGGTCCACTCGCCCCCAGGCCAGCAGGCGAGTGGACCTATGGTCCACTCACCCGGGCAACCGGGCGAGTGGCCCTATGGTCCACTCGCCCAGCATAGATGGAGGACCCCGGTCCCCCCATCTGACCCCAGGCAAGGGGGGAGTGGACATCTCGAGCTCCACTCGCCCCCCTCATTTTTCGGTCGTTCGGGTTGGTTGTTGGGATGCGGATAGTGGATTTTTGGCTATCCGCAGCCCAATTTTTGGGAAGTCTATAAATAGACCCCCATGGGCACCTTGGGAAGGGATGTTGAGACCCCTCTCTCCCTCGCGTGTGAGCAAGCACTACCCCTCCCCTCCCCCTGTCATTGAAGGTGGACGGTGAGGTGATCCTTAGTGCCCTCCAAGGTGCCCAGGCTCAGCATTGGCTTGGGAGGGGAAGTTCCATGTGAGCTTCCGGGTATGTGGTGGGACCTCCACGCTGCAGCTTAAGGGGTCCATTCGTGGACTCAGGTATTCTCCAAGGGCAAGGTTCTTCGGTTCTTAGTGACTGGTCAAGGGTCTCGCTCAGGTCAAGTAAGGGTTAACTGCATCCCTCTTGCGAACGTCGAGACCAGTTCTCTGGTTTCAACAATCATGGAAGGAAAATAAAAAGACACCAAGGGAGGGGCCGGCCATGCATTGAAAATAATAATAATGGGAGGAATATGAGGACGAGGAAGTGGGGGTTGCATGGAATGATGAGAGAGAAAAAGAAATGAAAAAGGGAGAGAGATGCGGTCGGCCATGCATTGAAAGAGGAATTAAATGGAGGGTGGAATGGTCACATGATGGTGAGGTGAAATATGAGGGGGTGGCTAATATGAATTAAATTATATGGAGAATATGAGAGGGGCCAGCCACATGATTTGGAAAAATAAAATATGGGTTGAAATGGAGTGGGGTCGGCCATGAAATGGATGGAAGGGGAAAGGCCACTTCATCAAAATGGAGAAATATTAGGGGAGAGCAAAGGGTGGTCGACCACTAATAAAAGAAAATAAAGAAAAAGAAAATGAAGAGGAGAGAGAGGGTCGGCCACATGAGAATAAAAATTACTATTAATAGTGGCCACATATATTAAAATAAGGAGGTGAAGGGGTGTGGCTGGCCACTATAAATGAAATGACTAAAAATAGATGAAGATGAGGAGAAAAAGGTCGGTCATGCATGAAATACTTAATATAATAATAATAATAATAATGGATAATCCATGCATGAGGAGGAGAGAGAAAAGATGGCTACATGCATGAAAATATTATTTGCATGGGATAATTTTCTCGTACAAAAGGTTGACAACGGGCTTTTACGTTGAATCGTGCCGAAATTCCCCCCAGGCCTGTCATAAAATAAAACAAAATAATATTAATGTGAATAATATAAAAATAATAATAAGAAGATAATTATAATATAATTTAAAGAAATATATGTAGTTTATATTAAAAATATAATGATAGTGATAAGCATATTTAAGTCAAAATATGCGACATCAATGTGCATGTGAGATATGAGAAATCAGCTCATGTAGCTGAACAAAGGAAGTGGAACTCTAGAAACATACAACATGAGGATAAGAGTAAGATGAAGTGTCCTCACTGTGGGAAGACGGGGCATGAGAAATATAAGTGTTGGGACTTGCATCCCAACTTAGTTCCTCCGAGTTGGAGCGTGGCATTGATGGAAAGTATGTGAGATCACAAACGGCTATGTATGACACATTGGAGAATACAGGTCACCTTATGGTGGAAAATGAAAGTTTAGCCAGGGAGCTAAATGTCCCAAAGGACAGTGTTGCCTCTTGTTACTGACATGTCTGGTACTGCTGCTCATGTTCAAACTACCTCCCTATATGATATAAAGTTGCCTAGCCCTGCAAGTTGAGTCGAGCCGGCTCGTGAGCTCGATGAGCCGGCTCGAAAAAAGCTCGACTCGAGCTCGAACCAGTTGAGCTCGAGCTCGACGAGCTCGAGCTCGATTTCAAGCCGAGCTCGAGCTCGATTACTCTTGTTCATGAGCTCGCGAGCCGGCTCGCGAGCTTTTTTTTGGGTATTTTTTTTAAAATATATATAAATAAAAATAAAAATGGGTTCATGAGCAAAAAGCTCGCGAGCAGCTCGAGCTCGACTCGAGCTCGACTCGAGCTCGCGAGCTCGAAAGCTCGAGCTCGAGCTCAATATACTGGTCTCGAGCTCGAGCTCGAGCCAAGCAGGGTGAGCTCGACGAGCTCGAGCTCGAGCTCGAAATATTTAGCTCGAGCTCGAGCTCGAAATATTTAGCTCGAGCTCGAGCTCGAGTTTGAGATTTTTGCCAAGCTCGACTCGAGCTCGACTCGTTTACACCCCTAAAGTTGCCTACTCCCCGGATCATTGACTCAGGAGCTTCTGACCATATGACAGGAGCTTCTAGTGGGATTATTTTTGTCTCTCCTGCATCTAGTAGTGTTAGACTTGCTGATGGATCTTCTGCATCGGTTACTGGTAAAGGGGTTATCCAAATCTCACTTAATATCCCCCATAAATATGTTGTTATTGTTCTTCATTTCTTACCAAAATGCTTTATGTGAGCAGTTTAACTAAACAATTGAATTGTGTCATTACTTCTCACTGTGTTTTTCAGGATCTGGCTAGTGGGAAGACGACTGGTGGGGGACATAAGTCAGGTGGAGTTTATGTTAAGGACACTAGTCTTGCTTTTGATGCTCAGAAATCTCAACTACTGATCGATTGATGTTGTGGCATAAAAAATTTGGGCAAGCTAGCCTGAAGACCTTGAAGTCTGCTTTTCGTAGCTCTCTTGATGTGGCTGAAACCAGGATTGACTGTCAATCTTGTGAATTTGAAAAATATTATAGAACCATTTATGCTCCTAGCAGTAGTCAGAGTATTAAGTATTTTGATTTGATACATTCTGATGTTTGAACCTCTCTTATTTGCTTTGTGAATGAATTTCGCTATTTTGTTTCTTTCATTGATGATTACTCTCGATTTACTTAGGTTTTTCTTATGGAAAAGAAGAGTGATCTGTATGATATATTTTGGTTATTCTATCAAAATGCATAGACCCAATTTGGTACTCAAATTAAAATTCTTAAGAGTGATAATGAAGGTGAATTTATAGGTGGGGAACTTCAGAGGTTCCTAGGAGACCATGACATTTTCAAACTTCATGCCCTAGGACTCCTCAATAGAATGGAGTAACAAAAAGGAGAAATCGTCACATTATCGAAACTACTAGTTGTCTATTACAACAGATGCAGGTCCATAAGGGACTGTGGGATGAAGGAGTTCTCACTTCTGTCAACCTAATTAATCGGATGACATCTGATAATTTGGAGGGGAAGAATCCTTTAAAACTTTTATTGCCAAATCTCCATTCAGTCTCACTCCTAAACTTTTTTTATGTATTGCCTTGGTGCATATTGTGGGACCACATACGGATAAATTGGGCCCTCAAGCAATTAAATGTGTTTTTTATTGGATATGTTGCTAACCAAAAGGGGTATAAGTGTTACTCACCTTTGCTGCATAGAAGGATTATATCTAAAGATGTTACCTTCTTTGAACATACTCCATATTATTCAGAATAAGGGAAAAATGTTACATATAAAGAGAAGTATGAAGGTGAGAGTTGTATGATGTCGCCTCACCCAGCTCTCGTAGATGTTCAATCTCCTAGAGCTCAGATATTCCCGTTGAAAAGGACGTGTCTACAAATGATCTGCGTGTCTACAACAGAAGGCAGAATCTTCAAGTCTACCAAAGGAAGCGTGTAGAAGAACTGAGTAAGAGAGTCATACTCATGTTCCACCACTCACCACCACTCCGCCAGATCCAAACACTGAGACCACACATGGAGATATATCTTCTTCTCTCTAAATTCATAGTAGTCGTACCAGATACCCTATTGATAAATATGTTGAGTATCACTATCTCTTCATCACTGAATCTTATCTTGCATCAATTTTCTCTATTTTTATCCCTAACCGCTTTTCAGATGTTATGTCTAATCCTCACCGGAAGAAAGCTATGGAAGTGGAGATGCATGCTCTCCAACATCAAAATATTTGGGAAACTGTTCTTATTCCTCATGGACATCATACTGTCGGATGTAAGTGGATATAAACTATTAAATATCTTCAGGATGACACTCTTGATAGATATAAAGCAAGACTCGTTGCTAAAGGCTTTACCCAAATTGATGGGATTGACTTCCAGGAGACGTTTGCCCTGGTTGCTAAACTCAAGTCTGTTAGAATTCTGCAAGTCATGACCTTTATATCAACTTGATGCGAAAAATGCATTTCTCCACGATGAATTACAGAAAGAAATCTACATGACTCCCCCGCCTGGCATGGAAGTTCCAAAAGGACATGGGTGTCGTCTTAAGAAGGCTTTGTATAGCCTTAAACAATCAATCGGGTCTGGTTTGAAAACTAAGTGTCAAACTCTTGAGTCTGGATTTTTTTCGTTGTTCTTATGATCACTCAGTCTTTATCAACAAAAAGGAGCAATGAACCACTATGTGGGCGATACTATTACCACCAGAACTGATGATCCACACATTACTCTAGTTAAAAGAGTATTGGCCTCTTCTTTTGAAATTAAAAATTTTGGTATCTTCCGATATTTCCTTGGAATTGAGATTGTTAGATCGGACGGAAAGATTATGATCTCCATCTCCCAACGTAAATACGTCTTGGACCTTCTCAGTGACACTGGATATCTAAGCGTGAAACCTATGGACAGCCCCGTAGATGCAAGTTATGATATTCACAATGATGATTCTCCTGATCTTGAAAGAAAGTTGGACTTTCAACGCATTGCGGGGAGGTTAATTTACCTGACTATCACTAGACCCGACATCTCATTTGCGGTTGGGTTAGTTAGTAATTTATGCATAATCCTAAAGTTCATCACTATCATGATGCTCTTTGGATCCTTAAGTATCTAAAAAGGGACCCTTGAAAAGGCATTATTTATCAAAATCATAGTCTCCTTAAAGTTCAAGGCTACTGTGATGCTGATTGGGTTGGTTCCTCCTCTGATAGAAAATCTACAAGTGGATATTCTATCTTCGTGGTTGGCAATCTTGTTTCCTGGAGGAGTAAGAAGCAGAATGTTATTGCTCGTTCTTTTGCTAAAGCAGAATATCGTGATATTGCCATTACAACATGTGAGTTGATTTGGGTTAAGTCTATTTTGGGCGATATGAGGTTTCCTGTACTGGAAGCCATGAACTTGCACTGTGATAATCAAGTTGTTATCCACATTGCCAACAACCCAGTCTTTCATGAAACATATAGAGATCGATTGTCATTTTGTGCGGGAAAAAATTCAGAATCAAACCATTGCTACTGTGTTTGTGCCTTTTGGGGATCAACTAGCTGATTTGCTCACCGAAGTTGTTTCTGATAAAACTCTGCACACGTACTCTGTCAGACTTGGAATGATGGATGTTTATGGTGTTAACTTATGGGGGCATTAAAAGGCAAGCTACCTTAGACTCACCGGGGGGTGACTATATCCTTGCTGGGCGTATTTACCCTTGGTGGAATCAATCAAGCAAGACGAACGAAAAGAGGAACGTCAAAACCTAAAGGTGCGTTCTCTCAACATTTTAAGGGCACTACTAAAATAATTTTTTGAGGGCATATCTTTAATTCATGTTCTCTTGAATTAACGGTTTACAGAAATCATCCTTAAAAGTGGCACGTAGATGTATCTACTGCCTTAGTTCAGAGGTGTCATCTTTTACCATGATCTAGGAGAATTTTGTTATGGCGGTAGTTTAGACGAACTGCTCACAGTTATCGAATTAGAACTTTCAATTATAATTTGTATGTCGTGTACTTCTATATTTTGTTGCAATTGGGTAACTTTGGAATTAATCCTCTTGTGGGAGCTTGTTTACAAATGTCTTCTTTTGTAACTCTATTTAAAGGCTCATTGGGCTATGGAGTGGTAGGAAATAAATTAGTCCTTTTATTCATCTTAGTTTTCTCCTTAGCCAGTGTTAGGGATTTGGGTAGCTCTCTGATGCAGGGTAGGAATGTGAAAGAAAACTCTAAACAATGCAAGCCCTATGTCTATTGTAGGAGAAGGAATCCTATCTAGCCATAAAATGATGCATGCATGCAGGGAGTGATCCGACAATGTTTTACAAATAGAAATAAGGCATAAAACCCTCACACTTAATACAAGCGATAATCAAATAAATTTTAAACAAGCGAGCAAGCTAGACTTTCCTCTGATTGAAGGGTTGTTAATTAATACACGCAAAAGAATGAGTCATGCAAATCACAATAAGTCACAAAAACAAATAGGCTAGCATAGACACATCTATAAAATATAAATGATCCCGTTTGTATAATAATGATGAAAACAAGAAATCAAACAATAAAGCTCATACGGGTCCATAGATGAAAGAGTCGATATCTGATGATCGTAGGAGTGACAGTGACTATTCAGAGAGGTAAAGATTGTCGTAGGGTGGTTGTCAGAGTGATTATGAGGCTGTTTGTGGACTATTTTGAGTCTGGAAGGGTATATGGGGACTCTGTTAGGATGGGAGAAAGCAAGGAGGGGCGCAGTCTGGGATTAGGAGGCTGGAAAGGGTCAGGTAAGGCCAGGGAAGGTGAAAGACAACATAATAGTTGAACAGGGAGAGTGGTTGCAAGGAATGTTGATCGATTGGGTGCTGCGAGGGCAAAACAATGAAGGGCGGTGGTTGGAATGGTTCTGATCAGGGTTTTGGAGGACGGGGGAGGGGAGGATATGCTTAGGGATGAAGAAAAGAAATCGGAATACTACCGAGGAGTCGGCAGGCTAGGGTTTCACGAAAGGAATGTCAGGTTCTAGGAAAAAGCTCCAAAATCTGTCATAAAAGCTCTAAACCAGACCGTGTATATAATTAAGCATACTTATGGAAACAATCTTGAACGACTTAGATCGTGCATTCATGATGGTTGTTCAATCTTCCAAAATAAAACACACAAAAACAAATATATAAAAAATATCAAAACATTGCTCATAACACAAGTACAAACTCAGATCGTCCAGACGACGATCCGATCAACACCTACAATGTAAATAAGACTCGTGCGGGCCCCAGCATGCGACGACCCATACTCAAAGTGTGATCTCTGTCACTCTCCCTCGAGCTCCCGCCTCAGGCAACCGCAACAAGTCTCCGCGGTATCCCCCGCCGCTACCATCTCCACCTCCGGCGAAGCCTCCAAAGAGTTAAGGTACTCGGCCCTTCACAAATTCTGTTTCAAATATGGGCTTCTTTGAAGTGGTGCGGATGCATTGGATGTAGATTTGAAAAAAATAAAACATAAAATGTTATTATTGCTTTCACAAATTTTACTATAATAAGCATGATTTTGCAAGTTTGTAATAAACAATGTCTATTTACTATTTCTATCAAAACCATCCTTGCCAGACCCCAGCCTGGACAAGAATGTCTGAGGGTTGATTTTAGGCCGACAGTCAATTACAAAATTTATGTCAAAACTAATGAATTTCACAAAAATTTGAATTTTGCTAACTCTAGGGTGTTCCCAAGAATGATATGCCACGACCTAACCCTACTCATGTGAGAAGTAGGCAATAATATGGTAGAAGAACATCAAAAATAATGTATCACAACTTACCCAAATATCATACAAACTTACCTAAATATCATAAAAGCTAAAATGTCATTGACAATAATGCATCACATCAGAAACCGTTGAGGTGAAGAGTATGTATGAGTTGGTTAGGAACTTAGGATGTCACTGGATACACCTAGAATAAATTGTAATGGAAGTAAGCAACGACTGACTAAGGCTAATAGTAAGAAAACATTTGCAATAACGAATTTAGGGACTTTAAAAGAGAAGACTCTAGTTGTTGCATTGGTTAAAAAAACAAGTGTTGCTTGTAAGAAACTAAATGGATAGGGAAAAAATACAAAGACGGTGCCGAGGGTTATATCTTAGTGTATGTTGAGAAGTTAACAAAATAAATGAAGTTGAGGGTTATATGTTAGCGTACATCGAGAAATTAACACCATAAATGAGGTTGAGATAGCAGTGGATAACATATGAAGTATAAAATCATTTATTTGAATAGTGTAGAATTTGGACATGGAGAGAGGACATGTCTCAATGTATACCCGAACAGTTTGTTCAACTTTGTAATATATATCCTTTTTGGCAATTTAGTTACATTAAAGAAGTGGACCACTTATGGATTCTATGAGAACCTTCCAAAATTTCCCCAAATATAAAGGAAGAGTACAAAGGAGAAACAACAACGGCAGTTTTTGGAGTTTAGAGGGGAACACAACAATGAGGCACCTTGTGGCTCTCGTCAGTGGGAGAGGAGGAAAGCACGGAGAAAGGAATGTAAGTTGCCGATTCTTATTAATGGGGGAGGACATCAACTAGGAGAAAGTAACAAGTGGTTGTGATATGAACCTAATTCAGATTCTAGGTGGCGGTGGATTAGTGGCTTCCCTACGGCAAAGCGTATTCCGCCATTTACAGCCACTTGCCGCATAATTCAAAGCGAAACACTATCCGATCGGCGATTGCCGGTTGGTCAAACTCCACGACCGGCGATCGCCGATCGGATACACTTCACGATTGGCTTCCGACATCACCAATCACCATTGATGACATATGTAAATTCCTTACTTGTGCGCTAACGGGCCCGTTTCCTTGGTTTCCTAGCAAGCTTATAGCCAAACCGGAGATACTACTCATTTCTAATGAATACTTTTTTTGCGGAGGCCTCGCAATGTAGATGCACTCATTAAGCTTGTGGATTATGAGCAAAGAAGCTACGGGTTGTGAAGATTATGCTGGGAGGAGGGATTCACCTTCTTTTGATCCTCAAGGGCAAAGATCTTTGAAGGAGTGGGCTCTGTTACATACCTTTTCTGTTTAATTTGAATTGTATTATTGTATCTTGTGTAACCGCCGGTGTTAGTTGTAACCGCAGACGGTAGTGTTGTATCTAGCAGGTTCGTTACTGTGTTGCGTATAACAGATCGGTGATCGCCGTTCGTGGAGTGTTGCGAGTGCATCCAATGGGCATTCATCGATCGTGGAATGTATCCAATCGGCGTTCGCCGATTGTGGAGTTTAACTGATTGGCAAACGCCGATCGGATAGTGTTTTGTTTTGAATTATGCGGCAAGTGGCCCTAAGTGGAGGAATATGTGTATGGTTGTCATGGTGTTATTACCTTTAATTTTGTTGATGTAATTATAATTGTTATGTATATGTAACCATTGAAGGAGAGGTCTATTTATGCACCTCCAGACAAGTGTAAAAAGATTATCGAATATATGAATTAAGTGAATGTTTGTGTTGTGTGTTATCTCTTTCTTTCCCTGGTTCTGTTTCTTCCTACCTACAGAACTTCCGCACCCCCTTCCTGTTTAGGCTTTGCCTTAGGGAAGCTACCATTCCACGGTCACCTAGAATCTAAATTAGGTTCGTATTAGTGGTATCAGAGCCACTGAACCCCTGGCCGCCGCTGCAATGAAAGAAGACGAAGTTGAGTACCAGGCGCTGCGACGGGACATCACATAAGTGAAGGAAATGATGTTGGAAATGTACCTGGCGTAATCAAGGATGCTAGAGGAGCTCCGCGACCAATCGAGGATGATGGAGGAGCTCTGCGACATGCTCCCAATGCGCGGTGTGCACCGTGAGTTCGCATCTTATTCCCACCCGGACCCGCTGAAGGCTCGACATCATTACTCCGGCCCCGACTCATCCAAATCGCAAACTAACAAAGTCACAACAACACTGTGATACAGATAACTATTTATCGTCCCCTATTTGCCTGTAGTTAAGAACTAGTGTGCCAGACTACGTCAGTCCGGAAAAATTATTCATTAGAAATGAGGAGTATCTCCGATTTAGCTAATGAATGTGCAACAAATCTAAAGAAACGGCCCCGTCAGTGGACAAGTAAGGAATTTACCTATGGCATCGCCGATGATTGATGTTGTCGGAAGCACAACAATTTATGCCCCTCTTTGGAAGGAATTGGTCGTTGTTGACATGGCTCCATCTGCAAATTCCTTCACCGTGAGTTTGCAAAAGAAGGACAAGGTAGTGGCGCAAATCCTAGTTAAATGGCCGCATTCATCCATCGAAGACGTCACATGGGAATCCTATGATGCAATGGTGAGGGATTTTCCCCATCTGGATCCTTGAGGACAAGGGTTTTAAGGGAGGTATTGTTATGTGTCTAAATTAATATTATGTATTTGCATGAACTATACTGTTGTATGTCCTGTATGGTTGTAAACTACATCCTTATAAAATTAATATTTTGGGATAATAAAGCCTCCTTATAAAATTAATCGCACAGAGTTATTTTGATCAAAATTCCTCGAATAATATCAATTTATTTACTTTCAAAACCCAATCATAATCAGGAATGACAGACCAAACGTCCGATCAAGGTATTTACCTTAGTTTGGTAATTTAACTTTAATTAAATAAATTTAATTGGGCGTTATGTTTATTTTAATTTTATTGAGCCCAATATAAGTGACCTAATTACTCAATTTGAGAATGTGTATCTTCTTCATCTTGCCATGATTAATGTCAGTTACTCTTCATTTCATCATGTTCTGGCAGCACAATTACTCCTGGTCAGATCTGGTAGAAAAATAACTCCGAGTACCTCCCCAATATTATCAGTGAGCTCTTCCGGTATGCTGAGCAGGACCAATTTGGGATATACAATGACCATACTTATGCCTAAAGTTAATTAGTCATACATATTGTTGAACTTACAAACTTAATTAATTTAAAATTCAGATCAACTGTATGTGCATCAATTATACAGCATCAAACAGTTTGCCATGAGGCAACAATGATCATTGCAACCAGAACAAAAAGCCAAATATAAAGGGAGATCTAACCAGAGAGAACTGCCGCGCGGGTAACCATGGCTTGAGAGCTCGAACTCGAAGTTGTAAACCTAAATCCTCTGAATCGAAGAGACGCAGAGGAGCTGGTCGAGAAGTTTCCAGACTTCCTCTCCGAAATCTGCCACAAAACAGCGAAGGAGACGGACGCGATGGCAGCCATTACCGTTACACCTTTCCCTGAATGCCAAAAGTAGAGCGTATGCTTACAGAGAAGCTCTTTAGGTCTCGAGAAGCCTCCCCGCCGACGAGAAATGCCGTAGAAATCGCATTTACCTGGGGAGTGGACTGGGGAGGGAAGAGTCGGGCGAGGGGGAGGAGAGAAAGAAGGCCACAAAGAAAATAAAGGGTCTTATCCGGCATTTCAGAAAATAAAGTTCGTTTTCAGAGTTTGAGATTAGAAACAAATAAGAATCCGACACGTGGGTTGGGACAGCTGGTTTCATGGGTCCTCTGATTCTTATTCCTAAGAAGAACAATTATCGCATCCGGATTCCGGCCCGCGTCTGATCTGGGAATTACTGGGTTGACTCGTCTTCATTTTTTATGGTTGCTGTTATTAGCATCGCAGTTTTGGCTAGTCGTACTGTACTTTCTCCTAATTTTTTACGTCTTTTGGAAATACTTATTGTATCTGCATTTTTAGGAAAATTGTCCAACACGAAAGTTGTAGATTTCGACGAAATCTATGAACATTTTTCCTAAAAATGCATGTACAAGGCGTACTTTGGAAATACGCTCATGTTTCACGCCTTTTGGAAATACACTTTGTACATGCATTTTTAGGAAAAGTGTTTACACGAAAGTTGTAGATCTCGTCGAAATCTAAAACTTTAGTGTTGGATAATTTTCCTAAAAATGCATGTACAAGGCGTATTTCCAAAAGACGCGAAAAATTAGAAGAAAGTGCGGTGCGACTAGCCAAAACTGCGGTGCTAATAGCAGCGCTCTTTTTTATAGGTGATTGTTATTAGCATTTAGGGCTGTCGATTTGGCTATTGGCACTTGATTTTTTTTCTCCTCAATTAGATACTCTCGCGCTTAAATCTCAGAAACCCGACCCGCATCCGCTCTTGCTGGCAACCATTATGCGTCTTCTTCCTTCTAGATAGCAGATCCCCTGAACAAAGAATCACACCGACAACCACCTCCGTCGTTGCGCTTTTTTCCTTCTGGGATGAAATGCAAGGTAAGTCGCCTAGATCTCCTCAATCCTAACCTAACTTTGCTTGCAGATCTACATCCTCTCAAGGTCGACCTTCATTTCCAATATGGTTGGCGGTTGCGTCCCAGCAATAGTTTCTTTATCCATCGTCCGTTCAGTTAATCTTCCCTTCCCAATCCTCCAAGGCCGTTGAAACCTGTTGGAAGCTGATTTTCTCACCTTCACCTATATTACGCCTTTCACTTCCGCCTCCAAACGTTGTCCAGATTCTGTTAGATTGTGGAGCCTGACCACCTTGGGTGTACTGGACACTCACCACGATTTTCGCCGGTCGACCTTCACGAAATTTTTCGGGTGACATTTATGTAATTTTCTTCAACATTATACTGTGGGTATAAAAGGCCTTGTTTTCGTCTTAGGGTTTTGGAAAAGTTGAAAATCGACGGAAGAGGAGAGATGTATTCCTTTTGATCATTCTTCATAGTGGATTTTCTGGGCGCTAGTGGTTGTGGTTTTTTCCCCGATCTTAGGGTTTTTCACGTTAAATCCTTGTGTGCTTTTACTTATTTTTCTGCGATTCTCGTGTGCTCCGTGGGCTTCATTTTTCCCAACAGATTCAACATTAGCACAAGTTTCCAGTTTTTTTGATACTGGATCATAAGTTTTATTGCAGTTCTCATCTATATTGCCATTATCATCTTCATTCTCCCTGATAAATGAATTTGAAGCGAGACTGCTCTTTTCCAACTCAATTTTTGGATCGTTTCTTTCACTATGTGACCAGTATTTGTTGAGGTATATTTAATATAACGGGTTTAACGGATGCTTAACGGTCGGTTAGGATCTGTTAGGGATCCACACACCTACCGGGGAATTAGGGTCTGCCTATAAATACTCTGCTAGGGGCAACGAGTAGAGTGTTCCAAACTAGACACTCACGTGGATGCTTCGAGCGCCATTCTAACATTCTCGAAGTCTCTCTCGTTCTCCCGTGCGTTCTCCTCGTAACCGCCCTTCTCCTCTTGCGTTTCTTCATCGCTGCCGACAGGGACTTCCCGTAACCGTTCTTCTCCAATGTTCCCGTCGACTACAAGGAGGAAGGATTCCAGCAACTACTCCCTGCGGTCGCTCCCTCTCGCGCGATCTCGATCGATGCCATTCCGTCGATCGAAGAGGAAGCCAGCCGATCCCTATTCGAGATCCCGCTGTGGTCTGGAGGTGGTAGCCGGGAAGCCCTCACTGGTAACCGCCGCCTGCCCGTTTCTTTAGCGCAGCCGAAGGAGATCGGTGAACGCTCCAGGCGGAAGGTTTTTTTCACCGCTCCCTGCGACGAAGAAGAAACCGCACCCTGATCCTGTGCGAATCGTCGCCGTTTTTCATGTGCGATAAGGAACCCGCCGGTCCTGTTCGTCGACGGAGAAGCCGCTACCGTCTCTGAAGTCGAAGCCCTCTCCACTTCCACCGCCGTCGCTCTCCCTGTCGATGTTGTCGCTGTCGGTCTCGTCGATCGCAGTAGAGCAGCCGTTCCAGTGAAGTGCCGCCGTCTGCCGCTGCTGCCTCGCCGCCGCAGTCGTCCAGTCGCGCCGGTCCAGTGCTCGTGAAGAGGCGCCGCTGTCGTTACCGAGAAACGACGTCGCTGCTGCCGTTACTGTAGTTGTCCAATGTCATTTTTCTGACATCACTATCAGAATTCCGACAGTGTTCAGTCCTCTTGGTGATCCAGTTTAGGCTCTTTTGGTTCCTGGCCGCTGTTGTCTCCGTGGATCTTGTCTTCGACGATCTTGTTCAGCCGAAGAAGTGGAGCACAGCTTGTTCTGGATTGGATCCGAAGAATTCCTCGCCTCTACGCGCTTCAGGTGATCTCTTTTTAATTTTCTGCTCGTCATTAGGTTGCTAGTGGAAATCTATTGTTTTGGAAAGAGACACAATGCCGAAGGGCAATACTCCTGTTCCGATGATCAAATTGGAGAAATTCTCCAATTCTGAGTTCTGTGCTTGGAAGCGGAGCACTCAGTTTGACATGAAGTACCTGAATGTGTTTTACACCGTCCAGTCTGTACGCGCTGAAGTTCTTGGGACAGATGGCTAGGCACAGTGGATTGAAGATGAAGACCGCCAAAGAAATCTGGGATGCTCTTGAGGAGCAGTTCAAGGAAGAGGAAAATATGTCCAAGACGTACCTCGTGGACAAATTTATGGCTTTCACCTTCACTGAGGAAAGGGAAATCCTTCCTCAGGTCGTCGATTTCGAAAATCTGGTGGACAAGCTGAACAGTGAGAACATCCCACTACCAGATGGATTTGTTGCAAGAGTCATTATATTCAAGTTCCCGTCGGCGTGGTACTCCTTTAAAACGGAAATGTATCGGAAGAAAATGCAGATCAGTCTTAAAGACCTCAAACGCTTCATCTGCATTGAGGATGAGAACCGAACTAGACATGCTAGGGAGACCGTTAGCAAGCAGTCCTCTGCTGCCAACATGGTCAAGCATCATAAGCAGAAGTTTAAGCCTGACAAGACTAGACCGTTACCTAGTGCACCAGCAATTGTGGACACGAGCAAGAAGGCGAAGAAATTCAAAGGCAAGTGCTACAATTGTAACAAGTTGGGTCACTGCGCTTCTGAGTGTAAGCAACCAAAGAGAGGTGATACTAGCACACCGAAGCCTGATAACAGGGCCAATATGGTTCATCAGACTGCGCCTACCGAGTTTGTTGTCATGGTCGGTAACGGACAGGCCAATACCGAGTGGTGGCTAGACTCAGGTGCTATATGTCATGTCTGCAACAACACTGCGCTTCTGGAGGATGTCAATGCAGTCTGAGAGACTGTTACTGTTGCTGATGGAGGAGTTGCTGACGTGCTGAAGGTCTACAATGCTACCTTGACGCTCTTCTCAGGTAAAACTCTTACTTTGAAAAATGTTAAATTTATACCATCATTACCTGATAATTTAATTTCAATTAGTTTGTTATGCGATACGGGTATGTCATTTAACATTAGTGGTTGTACAACCCTATGTTCGTCGAGTGGGCTCCGGGGCCCAGGGTGTCTTTAGGCCCGGTATTTTTAAAGCACTGCCCCAGCCCAGTAAGAGGGGCATGAGAGTTTTCTGGGCGTACCCGGTAAGGGGGGGGGGGGGGGGTGAGCTGTCGGATAGGCTACAGACTAAGGGGCGCAGCCCCAGATTATTCTGAAGAGGGTGGCGAGTGTTGGATCTTACAGCGCCCTTAGAGGGGGGGGGGGGGGGGTGAATAAGGGAATAAAAATTCTTTTTATAATTTTAAGATAATTACTAAATTGTTTTATAATATGTGAAGGTAAAATAACAATTTAGCTAAATGAATAGAAAAATTATGATTTGCAATTTTAGAAACAAGTACTAAATTGTTTTATGATGAAAGAGATTGAAATAAACAATTTAGATTTAGAATTGAAAACTTATAACACAATATAATAGAGATTGCGCCAAATGAGAGAAATCAAGTAAACACAAATAGAGACATGATTATATTATATGAAAAGGTGTTTACAAAAATTGATTTCAATATCGCTTGAAATCGGAGGCGACAAATATGTAAATAATTTTTTCTTTTCTATACCGACTCGTATCCCCACGAACCGGTTGGCTTTAGCCTATCCTTCCCCGGATAAGGCCTCAAGCCGCTCTAGCCAATCCTTCCCCGGATATGGCCTCGAGCCCCCTAGATCTAATCACCTAGAACTAGTCGCCAACACAAGGCGAATTTCCCCTAAGTCCTACCAAGACCTAGTCGCCAACACAAGGCGAATTCTCTAAACGGTTACAAAAAGTATGGAATGGAAATAATGAAAACAATAATAAAACTCCCTATATGAGATCTCTGGAGTTGGGGATGAAGGATCGCTGTAGTATAAGCGAGGTTGAAGCGATCGTCCTCCGGATGTAGCGTGACGTTGTCATCCTCCAGAATTCTCCTTTAAGCTTTTTGTGGGAGATCCATCTTCGGCAGCATAACAACACTGGAATTGTGGCACAAGCAACCTCTCTGGAAGTTCTCTCCAAAACGAGAGAGAACACATCATTTTATAAATCTTGGAGCTAGCGCCTGCGGTAGCTGATAGCGCCAGCGGTAG
This sequence comes from Dactylorhiza incarnata, assembly GCA_033032865.1. NCBI lineage: Eukaryota > Viridiplantae > Streptophyta > Magnoliopsida > Asparagales > Orchidaceae > Dactylorhiza > Dactylorhiza incarnata. The sequence continues at coordinate 2,548,918 of JAWHQI010000094.1, read as the reverse complement.
CGTTCGTGTGGAGCGGTTGTGAAACCGTCGGCGGCGTGGCGCTGTGCACGATCTTGAGCTAGCGCCTGCGATATCGCTAGCGTTGGCGGTAGCGTTAAGGAACCGCTGAGGCGGAACCGCTGAGACGGAACCACTGAGACAAAACCGCCGAGATGATCTTGAGCTAGCGCCTGGCGTTAGCGCTGGCGGTAGCGCTAGCGCCTGCGTTAACCTCTAGCGCTGGCGGTAGTGCTCCATTCAGAAAGTTTGATTCCATGCTGCCTTCTACCTATGGAGTATTGCACCTATAGTTCCTGCACACTATAAACACACTACAAGCAATATCAAATACAATATGGGATTTGTTATTCTCAAACAAAGGGATGTGACACACATGTCCAACAATTTCCCCCTTTTGATAATAACAAATCCTCTAAGCAAGAAATCAACAATAATGTTTATAGATAAGATAAGCAAGATAAAAGTGCAACTATGATATGCATGATAATGTGCATACTCCCCATATCTTAATGCCCCCCTACATAAATGCAATTATGTGTTACTCCCCCTAAATGATAGATTACATTCTCCCCTTAATCTTATATATTTCTCCTATATAGATTTCTTCAATTAATCTCCCCCTTTTGGTATTATCAAAAGAAGGTGGGGTGAGGGTGGTAAGGAGGCATTTTAAAAAGAAAAAGCATGATCGAGCTTTTGTAATATAGACAAAGATAAAGAATTTAAGTATAGTATTGAAGAGATTTCAAATAAATAGATAAGAGTTTTAGCATAGCGGAAGATTATAAGAAACATCTTTTTGTAAGCATGAAAAGCATAAGTAAAAATATGAGTTTTAGTTCAAAATTGAAAGATGGTTTAACCTTTTGAAATCTCAAAGTTTTTTTATAAAGATATCAAGCATGAAATGAACATATCAAAGAGAGATTATACTACAATGTTACTTAATTGTAAATTCAAGAAATACCAAAACATTGTAGAGATCATGCTAGGTTATCTAGTGCATTTCTTATATAAAGAGTAGTATAAATAAAGCATTAGAATCCAATATTCATGAGAAGAAGTGTTATGAAAGATAATGATGTGCACATAAGTGTATTTTTGGGCAATGTTAACAATGGATTTAAATCATCAAAATACAAGACATATGTAAAGTAAAGTGCACAATAAAACACAAGTAAATTACTTTCACACACTTTTAATGCACATAATTTTTAACAAAGTGGTGTAATAACCAAAGTTTGCACAAGACACTTTACTATGCTTTCCAAGGTGCTCAACCTCACAATGCTTATGAAGACTTATCAGGAGGTTCAAGTAGTGCTTGGTGGAGTTATATTTGTCTACATATATAATTTTTTTGTTCATATTTGTGAGACAACATTCTCCGAATACACTTATTTTGCAAACCCAATTTTTAACTTAACCACTTTTCTAAATTTCATAAGTGCAATTCAAATGTAGTGTATGCAATAAACTTATGCACGTTTTAATTCATTGTACAAATACAATACTCAAGCAAGCATTTTTAGATTTAGACACACATGTTGATTACCAAAATAAGTGAGTGAAATGTATCATTATCAATCATAAAACATTTACTCATACTTAGAGGCATGTTAAGCTTGGTTCTACACATTTTTCAATACAATTGATGCACTTTAAATAGATATATTAAAGCATGATAAGCAAAACAATGTTCATAGTAATTTGAAGGAATAAGTTTTAACATTGTAAATAATTCTAAATAATAGAATTCATACATGCTTGATATTGGCAATAAAGATCATACAGTTTTTTTGTTTTATCATTTTAAATCAAATAAAAATAGAAAATCACAAAAATATATTTTTATAAATTTTGAATTTTGAATTGTTGTAGTAGATTTTTCATAATATGAATAAAACACAAATAACAAAAACATATTTTTGTATTTTTTGAATTTTGAACTTTTGTAGTTGATTTTTCATAATATGAATAAAATACAAATAACAAAAAAATATTTTTGTAATTTTGAATTTTTGTAGTTGATTTTTCATAATATGAATAAAACAAAAATAACAAATGTCAGAAATACAAAAGCAAAGTAGTACATATAGACTGAAATATTTTTAGTGATTTTTAGAAATTTTGAAAAACAGAAAATTCCAACACCCACGCTAGCGCCGGCGCTAGTGATAGCGCGGCAAATGGTACGTGATTTTTTGAGAATTTTAAATTTTTGATTTTGATTAAGTGTCCTCAGAGTAGTTCCATGCTGAAATTTCAGAATTTTTGGAGATCTCTAGGTGGATCAAATTTGCATGAAACTTTGGCCTTTTCAAATTCTTGTGTTTTACAAAACCATTTAATTATGAAAAGATAAGTTATGAAGACACAAGAAGACATTTTTTATTAAACAACCCAAAATATGCATGATTTAAGTGATAAGTAAATAAAATGATCATGCAATGAGTAATATAAGTATGTCGTAAGATTAAAGACTACCCCGACTAAATGTCTACACCCTAGCCCCGTACTAAGTGACGGATGAGCATGAGGAGCTGCACACATACCGTAGGTTGGGGTGTTAATCCCATATGCACACACTAGAGAATGCTCAACCTAGCACTCTTTCCCCCCAGTGCCTCGCAAGGCCCCACTTGAACCCTCCCCGATTAAGGACAAGACATGACTTAGAGGTTAGGTCTCTAATGTATACAACCCTACGCCCCCGCTATTGTGAGATATGAAGTCATAGGTGAAATAATCTTTTGGACAACCTATGCTTTTAAATCTAAGGGTTGATATATAAACTATGGGTTTTGTTTAATGTGATGAGTTATAAAGCCGCATAGTTTTTATTTTTACTTTTATGAGATGACGATATGTGATAACTAGCACAATTACTAATATTCAATAAGTGACAATGCTAGTATGATGAGTTTTGGGTTTAATGTCATGTCATAAGATTTATATTGAAATTGCATGTATTCCAAAATAGAATTTCAGATTATAGATCTAGAATAGAGTGATGATTTAGTTTGATTTATACTTTCATTACAAAGTTGATTCTAGAGTCTACAAATATGAGAGATACATGCAATCACTAGCCATGCAAATCAATACATTAAATATTGTAAAGAAAACATTATTCATAATTTTTATCATAAGATTCATAATTCCTATTATCGATTTGAGATATTTCTTGATAGAACATGAATTGTGATTTATGATTATAGACAAATTTGCATAGGATATATCTTAGATCATCATGATGTATGTAAATTCTAATTCTTCTAGACTTATGACAATGTGATTTGGTTATTTTCTTTTGAAAGAACATGTTTGATTTGTAAGTCTAGAAAAAAAATGATGATCATCCAATCATATAAAAGACAAAGATTATATATATAAAGTTTTGAAATAAAATTTCATTCAATAATTGAATCTATTGATCTTTGGTTTTGCATGATAATATATGATTTATGATACAATATTCATATATATTCTAATGATTAATCCATAAACTATGTGTTTGTTGGAATTTTAGTATTTTATATAATTTCAAATCACATAGTTATCATGATATTTTAATAACATTGTAAATGTTATACCTAGCATTTAAGCATAAACTAAGAAGTTATGCTAGAATAATGAGTTTTTGGGCAATGTTATTATATATGATTTAATGGAGATAGTGTTGCATGTAATATGAGAAGATTTCAAATTAGTTTTCTTTAGATCTAGAATGAAATGATTATTCTATTTGATTTCATATTCTTGATATCAAGTTAATTCTTAGATCTAAATATAATGAGATACATGAAAATAATAGAGATACATATCACACACAAAATAAGATATGAAACTATAATATCAATAACCATCACATATTTCATAATTCCTAATGTTGATAATATTAGATGATTTAAGATGATTCTTGTTAGATCATGAATTATGATATATGATTATAGTGAATTTTAGCATATGATATTAATAGATCATGGTGGTGATTATATAGTTCATATTCATCCCTTTTAATATGTAGTGACTGCTTGTAAAGTGAATATTATACTACATATATATAAATGTCAAAAAATGTTTTGGCTATTTTGAATTATTTTGTAAATTTTTCTTTTTGATCTTAATACAAGATATCTGAAAGAAAAGGATAACGACACTTAACATAATTTTTCAGAAAATAATAATTAGAGAAATCAGAAATTTTTTATAAAAATAAGCTACCGCCAACGTTAGTGATAACGCCTGGCGTTAGCAACTCATGGTTTTTTATTTACAATTTTGAGTTACAAATTTTGATTTAAAAAAACACATGGTTTTTTTAATATCATTTGATTCCGATATTTCTTGATTATGATTATTCAAAATAGGGGCTATCATATGCAATAAAGAAATTAGACAAAAATCAAAAACATTGCGCATTTTAATTTTTAGCTTAAGCCCTTTAATAAACCATTTAAATCCATTTTTAAAAATAATTTCATTAGTCTTGAAAATAATTTCTATATTCAAATTATAATGATAATTCAAGACATAGATGGGTAAAGGATTTATAAGGATATATATAAGCAATTTTAAAAGATGAAAGGTAGGTCACTTTTAAGATCATATGACTTTATGTTCAATTTTAATTCCATTTGATTTGATAAACATTTGGCTTAAGATGTAAAAGTCATATTTCATAATATATCTAAGTGACATTAACGTGTTGGCTCAAAAATAAAAAATAAACAAAAGAAAAAGCAATTAAGCATATCATGAAGTAGAGTACTGATATTTCATTTTTAATTTATTTCTACTTCATGCAATACAATGATTCTTAGTGAATGAGAGATTTAGGTATCCAAAGGGGACCAAGTGTGATGGTTCCTTTGGGTACCCAAATACATCGTGTAGGCTTTTGGAGAGATAGTGATGAATGGGCCTTTACAAGTGGAGTTAGTGTTTCATTTTTAATTTTGGGCCTCCATTCATACTTTGGTTGTTTTTCTTTTAAATTAATATTATGATTATTTGACATCTTTTTGGAATGATAGTTGTTTGAAAAATAATTCATTTGGGATTTATGTTTATTCAAATTATTTTTCAAAATAGATTGATGTTGATAATCATAATGAATTTTATTATAATGGTTCTTTGAAAATTTATAAGAGTGATTGTCTTTCTTAAGAAGTGATTGTTGAAAGAGTGGGTTACAAAATATTGTAAATAATTGATTCTTATTTTGATAATTTTCATTTCCACTTTTTCTTATAGACATACTCTTATAATATGAAGGATAATATTTTATAGTTTGATTTTCATGAAAAGAAGTTTTTAAATTTGAGTCATGATTGAAAATATATTGAGATTTATAATAATGAGTCTTAAAAATTTTGTGAGGATCATAATTCTTTTTGAAACTAAAATCCTTTTGATTTAATGTGTGAAAATGGTCCTTTTTAGAAATGATTTTGTAAGTTAATTTATCCTTGTTATTCAAAATCTTATGATGAAATTCATTACATGACATTTGAAATTTTTCAACAAAAGATTTTAATTGTATTAACTTACAAGTTAAAGCATCATTTTCAACTATCAATTTTTCATTATATTCTTTAGAAACTAAGAGCCCTTTTTCAATATCCTTGAATTTTTCTTTTAATAGATTGCAATCTAAACAAGGAATAGAAATTTTACCTAAAGAGCATGAAAGAGAATTTAACACATCAATATTAGATTCTACTTTAGCGTTTGCTTTTAAAGTTTTATTTTCTAAACGCAATTTGGAATTAGCATGTTTCAACTTTGAAATTTTACGTTTAGCAAATTTAAGCACACGAAATGTAGAAATAGAATTTGTTACAAAAAGAGAAGATTTAGATTTTCTTACCTTGCTATAATTTCCATCTTCTCTTTTGCTTGATGTTTGGTCATCAAATGAGTCCAACATTGTGACGTTGTATTTTTCTTCCTCCAAGCATGAGTCCTCATCGATTTCTTCTCTTGGATCCATAAGGAATTCCTCTTGTTCATCATCTGTGGAAGGAAGACTATAAGTATTCTCAAGAAATTTCCAAACTTCATAAGCAGTAGGAAGTGTATAAATAAGTTTGAAAATATTTTGATCTAATGCACAATATAGACTATTCATAGATTTGACATTTAAAAACATTTCATTTTTATTTAAAATACTTGGGGGCATTTTAATTGTAATATTCCATACTTCAATATCCAAAGATTTAAGAAATTTTTCCATAAGAAATTTCCACCCATTATAATTTTTGCCTTCAAACAAATGTGGTACTAAAGATTTTTCATTTATAAGAAAGTTTTCCCCATTAATAGAAGCGAGATCATGAGACGCCATTATTCCTGGTTTTTAAACCGTTTGGAATAACCTGGCTCTGATACCACTTGTTGGATCTTACGGCGCCCTTAGAGGGGGGGGGGGGGGGTGAATAAGGGAATAAAAATTCTTTTTATAATTTTAAGATAATTACTAAATTGTTTTATAATATGTGAAGTTAAAATAACAATTTAGCTAAATGAATAGAAAAATTATGATTTGCAATTTTAGAAACAAATACTAAATTGTTTTATGATGAAAGAGATTGAAATAAACAATTTAGATTTAGAATTGAAAACTTATAACACAATATAATAGAGATTGCGCCAAATGAGAGAAATCAAGTAAACACAAATAGAGACATGATTATATTATATGAAAAGGTGTTTACAAAAATTGATTTCAATATCGCTTGAAATCGGAGGCGACAAATATGTAAATAATTTTTCCTTTTCTATACCGACTCGTATCCCTACGAACCGGTTGGCTTTAGCCTATCCTTCCCCGGATAAGGCCTCAAGTCGCACTAGCCAATCCTTCCCCGGATATGGCCTCGAGCCCCCTAGATCTAATCACCTAGAACTAGTCACCAACACAAGACGAATTTCCCCCTAAGTCCTACCCAGACCTAGTCGCCAACACAAGGCGAATTCTCTAAACGGTTACAAAAAGTATGGAATGGAAATAATGAAAACAATAATAAAACTCCCTATATAAGATCTCTGGAGTTGAGGATGAAGGATCGCTGTAGTATAAGCGAGGTTGAAGCGATCGTCCTCCGGATGTAGCGTGACGTTGTCCTCCTCCAGAATTCTCCTTTAAGCTTTTTGTGGGAGATCCATCTTCGGCAGCATAACAACACTTGAATTGTGGCACAAGCAACCTCTCTGGAAGTTCTCTCCAAATCGAGAGAGAACACATCGTTTTATAAATCTTGGAGCTAGCGCCTGCGGTAGCTGATAGCGCCTGCGGTAGCTGATAGCGCCTGCGGTAGCTGATAGCGCCTGCGGTAGCGTTCGTGTAGAGCGGTTGCGAAACCGTCGGCGGCGTGGCGATGTGCACGATCTTGAGCTAGCGTCTGCGGTATCGCTAGCGCTGGCGGTAGCGTTAAGGAACCGCTGAGACGGAACCGCTGAGACAAAACCGCTGAGATGATCTTGAGCTAGCGCGTGGCGTTAGCGCTAGCGCTGGCGGTAGCGCTAGCGCCTGCGTTAACCTCTAGCGCTGGCGGTAGTGCTCCATTCAGAAAGTTTGATTCCATGCTGCCTTCTACCTGTGGAGTATTGCACCTATAGTTCCTGCACACTATAAACACACTACAAGCAATATCAAATACAATATGGGATTTGTTATTCTCAAACAAAGGGATGTGACACACATGTCCAACAGCGAGCAGGGGAGGCGGGTGGCCTCCCGCTCGCCCAGCCCAAGGAGGGCAGAGGGGGCAAGTCGGGGAGGTGGGCGGCCTCCCGCTCGCCCCACCCCAGCAAGGGGGCGAGCTGGAGAGGGTCTGCCTCCCGGGCTCACCCCGCCCCAGTAGAGGGGAAGAGCCGGAGAGGGTCCGCCTCCCGGGCTCGCCCCGCCCCAGCAGAAGGGGCGAGCCGGAGAGGGTCCACCTTCCGGGATCGCCCCGCCCCAGTAGAGGTGGCGAGCCGGAGAGGGTCCGCCTCCCGGGCTCGCCCCGCCCCAGCAGAGGGGGCGAGCCGGAGAGGGTCCGCCTCCCGGGCTCGCCCCTCCCCAGGAGAGGGGGCGAGCTGGAGAGGGTCCGCCTCCCGGGCTCGCCCCGCCCCAGCAGAGGGGGCGAGCCGGAGAGGGTCCGCCTCCCGGGCTCGCCCCGCCCCAGCAGAGGGGGCGAGCCGGAGAGGGTCAGCCTCCCGGGCTCGCCCCGCCCCAGTAGAGGGGGCGAGCTGGAGAGGGTCGCCTACCGAGCTCACCCCGCCCCAGTAGAGGGGGCGAGCTGGAGAGGGTCGCCTCCCGGGCTCGCCCCGCCCCATCAAGGGGGCGAGCCGGAGAGGCGGGCGGCTTCCCGGGCTCCCCCCGCCCCAGCAGGGGGCGAGCCGGAGAGGCGGGCGACCTCCCGGGCTCTCCCCGCCTCAGTAAGAGGGCAAGGGAGGCGGCTTGCCACCTGCTCGCCCGGCCCCGTAGGGCGGTCTGCGTTTAGCGCCTCGTAATGGCAGAATTTGGGTGTTGGCAGGCCAAACTTGGGGGCATTTTCGTAATCTCGCGGGCCAGAATGTGACTATCAGCAGACCAAGTCCAGAAATCTATAAATAGGACCAAAGGGCGCCATTTGGAGGGGACTTCTCTTTTGGCCACTCTCTCCCCATGTTTCTTTGGTGGGTGGAGAGAGCCTCCAAAGGTGCCCAAGCTTAGCATTGGCTTAGGAGGGGAAGCGCTCTAAGATCTTCCGGGTGTGTGGTGGGACCTCCTCGCTAAGCCCTTAGTCTTGTTCCTAGTTCCTTAGCCTCTTAGCCTAGAGCTCTCCCTTGGGAGAAGTAAGTTTGAGGTCACCCCCGAACTTGTTGAGGGCCCGAACTCCATAGAGACGAAGTCTTGTTCTCAAGTCTTGGTTTCAACATTTTTGGTGTTGTGAGCGTGGAGAGTGACCAACACAAGAAAATCTCAAGCTGAGTTGCATGGCTGGAGGTGGAGGAGGATATGACCCAGGCCACTCGCAGCCCCTGGTGGCTGGAGTGACGTTGGAGATGTTGGAAGATTTCAAGCTGGAAGTCCTGCACACCTTGCAGCTGACTTTCGCCACGATAGGTAAATGCAGGAAAGGAGGAGGTCCGGAGGTCCCGTCCCAGGAGGTGGGCGGGGACACTCTTGGCCAGCAACCTAGGAAGGAGGTACCAGTAGGGGGAGTGGGGAGGCATTCAGCCCCCACTCGCCCAGCCCCAAGGGGGCGAGTGGGAGGTGTCATGCCCCCACTCGCCCATCCCCAAGGGGGCGAGTGGGGAGTGTTGGAATAACCCTATTACTGATTTGAGCTAGGATTACTATGTGTTGACTAGGATCAAGTTGACCCCCATTGTATATATAGTCTAAGGGTAATAGTTTTAGGCTGATAAGATAGCTAGAACTTAGAATTTCTCTAAGTTTCTGCGTTCGACGAACTCTATACTGGATTCGACGAACTGCTCTCTGCGTTCGACGAACGACCATCTCTCTGCGTTCGACGAACGACGTGCTCCAGTCTCAGCGTCTCAGCGGTCGACTATCTTCAGTTCTGAGCGGCTCAGCGGTCGACGAATTCTTCAGTTCGACGAACTCTATATTGAGATTGACGAACTCCAGCCTGAGTTCGACGAATCTTTATCAGATGTTCAGTTCGACGAACTCTTCCTTCAGGTCGACGAAATATTATCTCAGATCGACGAATTTTCTCTTAGATTGTTCAGATCAGTCATTCTATTTCTCTAAACTCAGTTCGTCCATCAGATTCAGTTTTATTCTTCATTTGGAGTTATTCTTCCAGATAAGATAAGTTTTATCCCTCCTTCAATTTTATTCTCCTTCCAATTCCTTCTATCGAGAAATATAGCCGTTTGGCTTATTGGAAAAAGATATCATTTATTATTGAAGAGGAAAAGAATTAAGTTTTGGCTGAATCAGTGGAAGTTCCAAGAAAAGATTTATTGCAGATTATTCTATTTCTATTCAGAGAGATTTTGAAATTCAAATTAGTCGTCTCCTCTCCAAGAAAATATAGAATACCAGAAAGAAAAAAACAGACACACACAGAGATAGAAAAGATCAGTGCTTGAGTCTCTAGAAAATATTCAAGAAGGAAAAAAGAAAAGTTTATCTTCCTCAAGCAGCATCTCATTCTCTGAGAACATATTCAAGATCATTCTCTCAGTCTTTCTGCTGCAAGTTCAAATCTTCTATAGAGCAACAATAATCTGAGGAACATCTGTCTCTCAGATTCATCAGCTTATCAAGGAAGATAATTTGATTCAAGAGAAAGCTCCGTCCTCAAGCTGTCAAGAAATTCAATCAGACAAGGGGAGCTTTACACCATCATCCACTAGAGTCTTCTCTCAGATTGTTGACAGAGAAGAACTTATTAACCTCTTTTATTCCATCTTGTACAGGGTTCTTACTCCCTTCAAAAGTAAACCTTTTGGTGACATGACACCTGATCAAAAACCTGTGATTTGGTTAGAGCACCTGATCAAAAGCTCTTTGGTGTGTGGACACCTGATCAAAAATCCTTTGGTGCTAGGGCACCTGATCAAAAACCTAGTGGATCCTACCAAGTGTGGTAGAAGAGCAGACGTACCCAGATTTATTGGGAAACTACTATAAATTTCCTTGTGTCTGTGTGCTTGTGAATTTTCTGTGTTGATGTGCTGTGCTGATTTATTTATTTAGTTTTGTTTTATAAATCACTCAAGATACATATATATATATATCACTAATTTAATTCCGCTATAAAATTAAGGGAAAAAGTTTTAATACTCTATTCACCCCCTTAGAGTAACATTAAGATCTAACCTCCACTTTTAATTGGTATCAGAGCTAGGTTGATTTTTACAGGCTAACCCCTGAATCATAAAGATCACTTAGATCTTAATTTATTTTAGAGTTTTATTTTCTTAAAAACTCATGGCACAAAACAAAGAATATTCTAGCACAAGACCCCCTATGTGCAATCTAAGTAAGTTTGCACTATGGAAGGCAAGGATTAGGTTGTACATGAATTCTATTGATGAGGAAATCTTCAATGTGATTTTGACAGGACCTCTAGCTCCAACAGCAACAACAACAAGAGCAGAAGCACCAGTAAATAACAATGCTGTTCCACCACCTGAGTGGACAGAGGCACAGAAAAAGCAAAGAAGTGCATATGTAAAAGCAATGAACATTCTAGCACAAACAATGTCTGATGACATTTTCCAGAAAGTGGTAGAATGTACTTCTGCAAGAGAAATATGGATCTCACTCAACAACTGTGAAATTTTTCGAATCTTTATGGAGTGAGCAGGAATCAAACAACTTAGAGTTCACAAGCCAAACAACCAGAAGCACATGAAGGAAATATAGTCTTTATTGATAACAACAATCTTCATTACAGGGAGAGGTATACATGACGAAACATGATTTCGCCAGTACACAAAACCAAAGGGAAAAATACAATGCTGAAAAGAAAGATAACTGAGACCGCAGACCGCGTGGTCTGCCTGCCGATCTTTGAAAGCTGCCTGACCGCAAATCCTGTCGGTCACCGATCAACACTCCTGACCGCTGAGCTTCCGCGACCTCCTTCCAAACTCCACTGATTCTCCCGAACTCCAGCAACCCACACTACAAGCCGCGAGACCGCCCAAACACTTTCAAAAGAAGAGGTGATCGCTGCTGCCCGCACAATCCGCAGAAGCTGCACAAGGAAAATTCAATCAGCAAGACCGACCGGTCACAAGAATTGAGACCGCAAGAATTAGACGCGAGCTCAGCTTACACTTGGTGTGATATTAATGCTGCTACAGTGGCTCCTATTTATAGGTGTGAGACCTGATCCAGTCACCACCCTATGAGATAGGATCACCACCCTCCAGATCGCACGACCAGAACCGGTCAACCCGCGCGATCAACAATAGATCATTCTGCTTAGGTGAGATCGCCGGCTTCAACAACAGACCGCGGGAGATCGCCACTCCCACAATGAAGCCGCCCACCACCAATGTTCGCCAACGAGACCGCGAACACAACTTGTTCGCCAACGCCACGTCGAACACAACCTGTTCGCCTGCCAGCCTCCTCCTGAGACCGCGAACAGAGACCGCTCGACTAAGATGCCTTAGCCAGCGAATACAACCAGGAACCTGAAGAGCCATAAGACCGGCTTCTGGAAACCTGAATCAACCTGTGCGGTCACACCAGACCGGCACAACCCTGAGATAGACAGCCCGCAATGTGGTCACAGACCAGACCGCGCGGCCTTACCCCAGCACCTTGGACACATAACGGTAGTCACGCCAGGAGACCGCGGCTAGACTAAGACAAGTCAGACCGCAGAGCAGATCGCCAGACGTGCGGTCTCACCAGACCGCGCGATCACCCTCCCAGACCGCCAACTCCCAAAACTTCCACTTCAACATTTTCAACACTCCCCCTTGAAGTGGGAAGTTGAAAACAGCCCAAGTAGACTCCTCAGCCGAGTGAACGGCCCCTTTGCCAGCGCCTTTGTGAAGATGTCAGCAATGTTTTCCTGACTTCGTACATGCTCGACCGAAAGAGACCCCTCCAGCACCTTCTCACGAATGAAATGATGCCCGATCTCGATATGCTTGGTCCTCGCGTGACAAACTGGATTAGTAACCAGTTTGAGAGCACTCTCGTTGTCGCCGAGGAGCAGAGTCAGACCCCGAACCTCCTTATGGACGTCTCCAACCAACCTCCTAAGCCAAATGGCTTCCTGAGCTGTCAAGGCCGAAGCCTTGTATTCCGCTTCCGTGGTTGAGACCGACACAGAATCCTGCTTCTTGCTGCACCATGATATAGCTGTGGGGCCCGCCATGAAGACGTATCCAGATGGCGACATCCGATCACCCGAATCTCCCCCGTAATCAGCGTCCATGTACCCATGCACCTCGAAGCCCGCATCCCTCCTGTAAAGGAAACTCATATCCGAGGTCGCCTTGACATACTTCAGTATACTCTTGGCCGCTAGAAGATGAGGCATCCGTGGTTCCGCCATATAACGGCTCACCCTGCCAACTGCATATGCAATATCCGGCCTAGTGATCGTCAGATAAATCAAGCTCCCAACCAGAGCTCGGAACACCAGTGGATCTTCCAAAATCCTCCCCTCATCCTTCCGAAGTTTCATGGCCTTCTCCAGAGGTGTAGAGATGCACTTCCCTTCCTTCATGCCGAACCGCTCCACGATTCGCTCTGCATATCCAGCCTGGGACACCAGCACTCCACTCTCCTTCCTCTGCACCTCGAGTCCAAGGAAATGGTGAAGCTCACCCAGATCCTTCATATCAAACCTGATAGATAGCTCTGCCCGAAGCTGCGCTACCTCCTCCTTCGAATTCCCCGTCACGATCATATCATCGACATATAGCAGCACGATGACTTGAAGCTCCCTGCTCTTCTTGACGAACAAGCTTGAGTCTGGGTTTGAAGCACCAAAACCGCAGAATAGGAGATATTCTGCAATCTTTCCATACCACGCCCTCGGCGCTTGCTTCAACCCATACAGGGCCTTCTTCAGCTTGCAGACATGCTCCGGAAAATCTTCAGATACGAAGCCTGGCGGCTGGATCATGAAGATGCCCTTGTCAATCTCGCCGTACAAGAACACATTCTTTACGTCGAGCTGCCAAATCTTCCACCCCCAACACGCCGCCAAGGCAATCACAACCCGAACAGAAGTCATTTTTGCCACCGGACTGAATGTCTCTTCATGGTATTCACTGTATTGCTGCGAGAATCCCTGAGCCACAAGGCGAGCCTTGTACCGCTCGATACTGCCGTCAGCCTTCTTCTTAAGCTTATAGACCCACTTGCATGTCACAGGGGTGATGCCCTTGGGCTTGGGCACCAGAGACCAAGTCTCATTCTTATCAAGAGCACTCATCTCTTCCTGCATAGCCGAATCCCACAGTTCCACACCTTTGGCCTTTTCAAAGCTCGATGGCTCCCTCTCATCCAAGGGACCAGCAAAGAAACATGAGACAAAGCTCACCATGTTTTCTCTTGTATAGCGATCAGGGGCAATGATAGTTCGCTTCGATCTCCGCAACGCCTTCCCCTGACTCGCAGTATCCTCAGCTGCTTCTTCCCTAGCTCCCATTCCGGACGTACTTGGAGCATCGCTCCCCCTGCTTCTTGATCCAGAAGCCTCCGCCTCAGAACTAGATATTGATGGACCACCTGGTGACACAGGTAGCTCCACTCGTAGATTTTCCACAGCTTTCTCTGGCTCCTCCACCCTGCTTTCTGGTAGCTCAATACCAGAACTTCCCTTGTACGATGTCACCTCGTCGAACACGACGTCGCGAGATACAACAAATCTCCGCGTCTCCGGATCCATGCACTTCCAGCCCTTCTTCCAGTCATCATAACCCACGAAGACTAGCTTCCTTGCCTTCGCATCTAGCTTCGTCCGAAGCACATCTGGAACGTGCACATAGCAGGTGGAACCAAACACTCAAAGGTGTGCCACACTTGGCTTTTCCTTGAACATCAATTCATGCAGGGTCTTCATATTGATGGGACTAAGAGACATCCGATTGATGACGTAGGCAGCACAAGACATTCCCTCCGCCCAGAAGGACTTTGGGATACTCTTGGCATGCAGCCAACATTTGCAGGTCTCCATCAGATGACGGATCTTCCATTCTGCAACTTTGTTTTGTTGTGGAGTATGCACACAAGTAAGCTCCCTCCGGATGCCCGCCTTCCTGCAAAAAGCAGAGAACTCACCAGAGGTGAACTCCCCTCCGTTGTCAGTCCTCAGCTTCTTAACCCGCAGTCCAAGCCGGCCCTCCACGAGCTCCTTGAACTCCACAAACTTGGCAAACGCCTCTGCCTTCTCCTTCAAGAAATATAACCAGACATATCTGGTGTAATCATCGATCAACACCAGCATATATCTGCTGCATCCGAGGCTTGGGGTGGCAGTCGGTCCCATCAAGTCACCGTGAATGCACTCCAATGGCATACAACTCCTTGTCTGCGACTTATCAAACGGAAGCCGATGAGACTTGCCGAACTGACATCCAGCGCAAACATGATCGTCACCATAGGAGGATAGACTAGGCATGCCCTTAACCAGACCTTTGATTGTCATAGCTTTCAGCTTGTCCATCCCGATGTGCCCCAACCTCTCGTGCCATATCACAACACTGTCGTTTGTCCTCATCTTGTCAACGTAAGAACTTGTCGAAAGCACGAACAAGTCTTTAGCTCTCCTCCCCACATGAACTACCTCAGCCTTCACCGCCTCCATATTCCGAAGAAACCTCACTTCTGTTGGGCCAAACAGAACGTGATACCCAGCGTCTACATCGTTGGTCACGGAGAAGAGGTTTTTCCTCATTCCGGGCACATGATAGACACTCTTCAAAGTTAGTGGCCCCCTATCACTTCCCAAGGAAACAACCCCCACCTTCTCTACAGCATGCACGATATTATCAGCAGTAATAATGACATCATTACCTGAATAAGGCTGCACTGAAGAAAGTTTTGACTCCTCCCCGGTGAGGTGATGACCACACCCCGAGTCCACAATCTAGTCCTCCTGATAGTTGATAGGAGCCGCAGCTCCAATAGAAACCGAGAAGGCTCCTCCCCATCCTCCATCAACCTGCCTGGCTTCAGCTTCCCCCTTACCTGCAGCAGCATGCCCCAGCTGAAGATTCATCCGGCACTCCTTCCTGTAACCAGCCTTTCCGCACCTGAAGCACTTGGGACCTTCCCCCTTCTTCTTCCCTTCAGCCTTAGGAGCATATCCCCTCTCCTGCTGTCCAGAAGTTGAAGGCCCATTGCCTCCTCCAGCGGTCTTCTTCTTATCCCACTTCTTCTTCTTTCCCGTGAAGAGAACTTCGCCATCTCCCCCAAACATTGACACCCCCGCCATCTGCCTTGCCAGACTCTCCTATGAAGAAAGTAGATTTTCCAGCTCCAGCAGAGACGGCTGATTTGCCCAACCCTGCACCGACGTCATAAAGGCAACATATTCCTTCCGCAAGCCACGGATGATGTGCCTCTTCAGCTTCGCCTCATAAATTGGCTCGTCAGGATCCAGTGCTGAAATCTCGGCGCACAAGTTCTTCATCTTCAAGAAGAACGTAGAGATAGAAAGGTCACCTTGAGCCAATCTGGCCAGCTCATTCTCCAGGAATTGAAGTCTTGCCACATTCTTTTTGTTAAACAGACCATCCAGGGCTCTCCAGATCTCTGCAGCTGATGCACACCCCAAGATGTGATCAATCAAATCAGGTGATATTGCCCTCTTCAAGGCAAACTCTGCTTTGGCATTAATCCGCCTCCAGTTCCTCACATCATGATGGTTATCTCCAACCAGAAAAACTTCCTCTGTGCTCTCTCTTCCAACCACCTCCCAGAGGTCCTCACCCAGAAGATAACTCTGCATACAAGACCTCCACTTCTTAAAGTTGGTCGAGTTTAGCATCTCAATTCCAAGACCCCTCGCTTCCATGGCTCTACCACTGGTTCCTTCTTCACAAAGGCGATGGCTACACTAAGTTGTTCACTGCTCTATCCACTCCAACCTGGCTCTGATACCATGTGAAATTTTCTGAATCTTTATGGAGTGAGCAGGAATCAAACAACTTAGAGTTCACAAGCCAAACAATCAGAAGCACATGAAGGAAATATAGTCTTTATTGATAACAACAATCTTCATTACAGGGAGAGGTATACATGACGAGACATGATTTCGCCAGTACACAAAACCAAAGGGAAAAATACAATGCTAAAAAGAAGGATAGCTGAGACCGCAGACCGCGCGGTCTGCCTGCCGATCTCTGAAAGCTGCCTGACCACAAATCTTGCCGGTCACCGATCAACACTCCTGACCGCTGAGCTTCCGTGACCTCCTTCCAAACTCCACTGATTCTCCCGAACTCTAGCAACTCACACTGCAAGCCGCGAGACCGCCCGAACACTTTCAGAAGAAGAGGTGATCGCTGCTGCCCGCACAATCCGCAGAAGCTACACAAGGAAAATTCAATCAGCAAGACCGATAGGTCACAAGAATTGAGACCGCAAGAATTAGACGCGAGCTCAGCTTACACTTGGTGCGATATTAATGCTGCTACAGTGGCTCCTATTTATAGGCGTGAGACCTAATCCAGTCACCACCCTATGAGATAGGATCACCACCCTCCAGATCGCGCGACCAGAACCGGTCAACCCGCGCGATCAGCAACATATCATTCTGCTTAGGTGAGATCGCCGACTTCAACAACAGACCGCGGAAGATCGCCACTCCCACAATGAAGCCGCCCACCACCAATGTTCGCCAACGAGACCGCGAACACAACTTGTTCGCCAACGCCACATCGAACACAACCTGTTCGCCTGCCAGCCTCCTCCTGAGACCGCGAACAGAGACCGCTCGACTAAGATGCCTTAGCCAGCGAATACAACTAGGAACCTGGATAGCCATAAGACTGGCTTCTGGAAACTTGAATCAACATGTGCGGTCACACCAGACCGGCACAGCCCTGAGATAGACAGCCCGCCACACGGTCACAGACCAGACCGCGCGGCCTTACCCCAGCACCTTGGACACAGAACGGTAGTCATGCCAGGAGACCGCGGCTAGACTAAGACAAGTCAGACCGCAGAGTAGATCGCCAGACGCGCGGTCTCACCAGACCGCGCGATCACCCTCCCAGACCGCCAACTCCCAAAACTTCCACTTCAACATTTTCAACAACAACATGGTTGAAGTATCTGCTGATGAAAGAAAGGACAAAAGATCCCACCTCATTTCTCAATATGAGAATTTCAAAAAGGGAGAATCTGAAACAGTTGCTGATATGTATAACAGGCTCAGTCTCATAATTAATGAGCTGAAATCTTTGGACAAAGTGATCTCCATCACTGATATAAATGATAAGATCCTAATGTGCTTTTCCAGCACATGGGACTCTAGGATCTGGCCAATCAAGGAAGCCAGAAGCCTTAATGAGATCTCAACTGAGAGCTTGTTAGGCAAACTAAATCCTATGAGCAGCTTATCAAAACCAGAGAAGCTGAACAATCAACTTCATCTTCAGGACCCAAGAAAGAGAGGAATATAGCTTTTCAAGCTGAAGAAGAAGAAAAGGCTCCAAGAGATGAGGAGTTCATGAGTCTTCTAGCCAAAAGGTTCTACAAGATGGCTAGAAAGGATTTCAGAAAGAAGGACTCCAGATCAAGGGAAAAGCCAAAGTATGATAAATCAAATCCTAAAGAGATTATCTGTTTTGGTTGCAGGAAACCTGGACATATTCTTCCAGAATGTCCAGAGAATCAGAGGAAAGAAAAGAGAAAGGAAAAAGAAGACAAGAAGCACTCCAGCAAGTCTTCCTCCCACAAGCACAAACACAAGGGAAGAGGATTTGTAGTAGAAACCTGGAGTGACACTGAAGCAGAATCTTCATCAAGCTCTTCTGATGATGAAGAAGAATCAAAAGAAAAGGACCAATGCTTGATGGCCATTTATGACTCAAGCAGTGAGTCAGCAAGTGCATCTTCATCCAGCTCCTCTGATGATGAAGATGATGAAGAAGAAAAGAGCTTCTGTATGATGGCTATCAATGCCTCAGCAAACAACTCAGAAGAAGAAGAATCAGAAGCTGAAGCTGACAATGATGCAGATCAGGTAATATCTAATTTTGATTTTACTTCAGTTGAATTCAAAGATGAATTCAAGGTTCTTTGCTTAGACTTAATAAAATCTGAGAAGGAAATAATCACTCTCAGAAATAAGCTAGCTGAAATGAATAAAATAAGTGAAGAAAATGTTATCTTAAGAAAGATTTGACTGCCTCCAGAGAATAAATCATTCTCATTGAGAAGAAACTTTCTGAGGCCAATAAATTTGAAGAATCCCTAAATGGGAGAAGCATCAAACTGATGGACATTACAAGCACAGTAAATGCCAGATTAAATGGCAAACTAGGCTTGGGTGCATCATCAAGTGAGCCACCTCTAATTAAGAAGAACATACTCTATACACCTATAAAATTCATCTCCGCTAAAAGCAAAGATGTTGTAGATGAAAATAAAAACATTTCAAGCAAGGCTGTAAAGAATAAGGGAATTCAGCAAAATTCGTCGAACGGAGCTCGACGAAATCAGATGAATTCGTCGAACGGAGATCGACGAACTCTGAAGACAGACTTTCTATATAGTCATTATTCGAACGACGCTCGACGAAAACACATCCCTTCGTCGAACGGCGATCGACGAACTCATCCCAGTTCGTCGAACAGAAGATATACAGAAAATTTGAAGAATTCTTTTTCTTCACATACTTACAATCCTTTCAATAAATGGGTAATTCCTCCAAGGAGTTATCATCCAAAAGGTTATAAGGACCAGCCTGAAATGTCTTTTATTTCAGAGTTTTGTGGTAATATAAAAGGACCCAAGGTAGTCTGGGTCAAAAACAACTAGTTTACTTTTCTGTTTACAGGTACACAGCTATCCAAGAAAGAATGAACAGTGGTACCGCGATAGTGGATGCTCAAAGCATATGACAGGAAACAAGGCCAACCTAAACAATTACAAGGCAAAGCTTGGACCCAAGGTGATATTTGGAGACTCCAACTGTGGACAAACCAAAGGCTATGGTCAGATCAAGGTTGGAGCAGTGACATTCAAGGAAGTAGCCTATGTCAAGGGTCTGAAGCACAACCTCATCAGCATAAGCCAGTTATGTGATGAAGGTTATCAGGTAACTTTCAATCATTCCTTATGTCTTATTACCAATAATAAAAATATTACTGTATTATCTGGTATTAGACATGGAAATATTTATTTAGTCAATTTTGACTCTGCCAATTCTGATATTTGCTTATTCAATTCTATAAGTAAAACTAATGAATTATGACATAAAAGGCTTGGACACATTAACCTTAGAACTGTATCTAAGCTTTCTAAAGATAATCTTGTTAGAGGACTCCCATCTGGTTCATACAAGAAGGAATGACTCTGCAGGGCTTGTCAATTAGGTAAGCAAACTAGAAGTGGTTTTAAGTCTTTATCCAAGAGTGATTCACCTAGGATTTTGTATTTATTGCACTTAGACCTTTTTGGACCTACAACAATACAAAGCTTAGGAGGGAAACATTACTCTTTAGTGATTGTAGATGACTTCTCAAGATTCACTTGGGTGTTCTTTCTTAGGAACAAGTCTGACACCTTCAATGTTCTGACAGACTTTCTCAGGTCCATTAAGAGTGAGTACTCTACTGTAGTTGCATTGATCAGAAGTGATCATGACACTGAGTTTGAGTCTCTTCTGATGAGAGAATTATGTGGAAAAGAAGGGATCAGGCAATGTTTCTCTGCTCCTAGAACTCCTCAACAAAATGGGGTAGCAGAAAGGAAAAATAGAACCCTTATTGAATCAGCAACTACATTACTTGCTGATGCAAACTTGCCACTCTCTTTTTGGGCAGAGGCAGCGAGCAAAGCTAATTATGTGTTGAACAGAAGCCTTATACATAAGCTTAAGGGCAAGACTCCCTATGAATTACTTAAGAATAAAAGGCCTAAGGTTAACTATTTTAAGATATTTGGATGTAAATGCTATGTGCATAACAATGACAAGAAGTATCTCAGAAAGTTTGAAGCAAAAGCTGCTTAAGGCATTTTCCTTGGATATTCTATTTCTAGTAAGGCATATAGAGTTTACAACAAATCTCCTCTAAAGATAGAAGAGTCCATGCATGTATCATTTGATGAAACTAACATGTTAATTGAGGAGAGGAACGCCACCTCTACCAAGAACATTTTACAGGTACCAGCTCTATGTGAAGAGCTAAATGGACTAGATCTACAGAAAGAAGATTCTTTACTTCCATCATCACAAAATTTTGAAGATAGTGAAGAAGAAGATCATCCAGATCTTGCTGATAGCTCAAATCAAGTGACAGCTGAACAAATTCCCCAAGTGGATGTCATTGCTGAACCAACTCCAATTGTTGACCACATCACAGTTAGAGATCATACAATATCACAAGTGATTGGTGATATTTCAGCAGATGTTCAAACAAGGCATCATTTACATCAAAATCAGATGCACATTTGTTTCCTATCACAAGTTGAACCTCAATCCATAAAAGATGCAGAACAAGATCCAAATTGGATTCTTACAATGCAAGAGGAGCTCAACCAATTTGAAAGGAACAAGGTATGTGATTTGGTTCCAAGACCAAAAAGCCATCCAGTTATTGACAACAAGTGGGTCTTTAGGAACAAGCTTGATGATCAAGACAATATAGTGAGAAATAAAGCAAGATTGGTAGCTCAAGGATATTCACAGGAAGAAGGCATAGATTATGATCAGACCTTTGCTCCTGTTGCAAGACTTGAAGCTATTAGGATCTTTCTAGCATTTGCTGCATTTAAGAAATTCAAGGTATATCAAATGGATGTAAAGAGTGCATTCTTAAATGGAGACATCAAAGAAGAAGTCTATGTGGAACAACCACCAGGTTTCATCTCTCCAACTCACTCCTCCTATGTATTTAAGCTTAATAAAGCTCTCTATGGTCTCAAACAAGCTCCCAGAGCATGGTATGAGACCTTAGCTAATTTTCTCTTGGAAAACAAGTTTTGCAGAGGCGTAGTATATAAAACCCTATTTTTCAGGATACATAAAAATCAAACTCTACTAGTTCAAATATATGTAGATGATATTATTTTTGGCTCTACTGATTCAAATTTATGCAAAAGATTTTCTAATCTAATGCAATCTAAATTTGAAATGAGTAGTATAGGTGAATTATCATACTTCCTTGGTCTTCAAGTGAAGCAAACTCCCAATGGCATATTCATATCACAATCCAAGTATTCTAAGGAATTAATGAAAAGGTTTGGTATGTCTGATGCTTCCACCATGAAAAAACTCATGCCCTCAAATGCTGTTGTTGATACTGATGAATCAGGGAAACCTGTTGATCAGAAAGTATATAGAGCAATTATTGGCTCACTACTTTATTTAACAACAAGTAGGCCTGATATAATGTTTGCTACTTGTATTTGTGCTAGGTTTCAAGTTAACCCCAAAGAATCTCATCTAATTTTATTAAAAAGAATTTTGAGATATATAAAGGGTTGCCCTAATCTAGGACTCTGGTATCCAACAACATCTGAATTTGAATTAACTGGCCTCTCAGATTCAGATTATGCTGGATGCAGAGTAGACAGGAAAAGCACATCAGGAACTTACCAGTTTCTTGGTGATAGGCTTGTGTCTTAGTTTTGTAAGAAACAAACATCTGTGTCCACATCAACAGCTGAAGCTGAATATATAGCTGCAGACAGTTGCTGCTCACAGATATTGTGGATACAAAATCAGCTCCTAGACTATGGTGTCAACTTAAATAATTCAATTATATTTTATGACAATACTAGTGCAATATCTATAGCACAAAATCCAGTTCTCCATAGTAGGACTAAACACATAGAAATTAGGCACCACTTTATCAGAGATAATGTGGATAAAATAAAATTTTCCTACAATTCATCTCTACTGATTTGCAAAGAACTGACATTTTCACCAAACCCTTGGATGAAAAGAAACATATTTTCTTTATAAATTAGTTAGGAATGATAGATGGAGATTCAATCTGATAAAAATTAAATTTTCTATTTATCCCCTCATTTCGTCGAACGGAGAACGACGAAATGCTATCGTTCGTCGAACGGAGATCGACGATACTTAATAAGATAGGATCGACAAAGACAAGCGCGATCGTCGAACGGAGATCGACGAAAATTAATTTTTCATCGAACGCAGTCAGACGAAGCCCTAAGTCTTTTCGACTTCTGATTTATTAGGTTTAGTCGAACCCTGTTCTACGAAAGTGTGCGCCCTTCTCCGATCTCTATATAATCAAAGTTTTTTATCTTATTTCATCTTTGCGCCTACAGAATTTGCTCTTTCCCTCCAGTTCCCTTTGCACTTGATCGTTCTCTTTTGCAGGTACAAATGGCGATTTCGCAAGCAGTGCTCTCTTCAATGAAGTTTGACGCGGGATTCGACATTGATTTCAAATCTTTTGAACATTCTGACCAAGTTTTCCAGGATATTCTTCACTTGTTTGAAGAACAACAACTGAAGAAGATGATGTCAACCAGAATCAAACTACCAGTGGCTGAAACTAAGGAATGGGCTTATACAGTAAAGCCAGAGAATGATGCATTATCAGGAACAATATCGGGAAATCAGGTTATTCTAACCCCAGAAATATTATCTGAAGTTTTTGGCTTAGTGAATGGTGATGATGATTTGTGAAAGTGCACAGTTAACCTCACTAGAATTCTCTAGGGGGGGGGGGTGAATAGAGATTTAAAAATACTTTGTGCAATTATATATATATATGTGTGTGTGTGTAATAATCACAGATTTAAACTTCCCACACACCAACAAGAATTAAGCAATTAAAGAAAGAAAATAGCAAGAAGAAAATCACAGCACAACACAAAGAAATATAGTGGTTCCCCAAACTTTGGGTAGTCCACTCTTCTACCCCCTTGGTAGGAATTCACTATCTTGCACTGAGTCTTTTGATAAGGAGACTCTTAGAACCAGCCTGAGTCTTTTGACAAAGAGACTCTTAGAACCAGTACAACTGAATTTTTTGAAGAGAGATTCTAAAAACTCTTTTACACTGTTTGAAAATGAAATGAAGATAAGGAGAAGAAGTAGAAGAAGTAATTTAAAACAAGAAAGAATCTTCTTCCTAGCAAGAAGATTAGAAGCACAAGAATAATGAATGTAATCTCTCTTCTATAGTGAGAAGGAGATTGTAAGCTTTTCTCTCTTTTGTGAGAGCTTTCAGAATTTGCAGCAGAATGGCTTCAGAAGGAGGAGAAGATGAAGGCTTTTTCTTTGCTGCAGCACACTATCTCTTTTCTCAGCTTTCTCGCTTTTCACTTGGGAGCTCTTCCTCTTTTTTTTTTCAAATGTATATGGTGGATCACTGGTTCACATTCACTGTCGACTTCCTCCTTATTTATAACTCTGTTTGAAAAGATATTGCTAAAGGAGAATAATCAATAAGCAATCAGAGAATTAGCAAGAAAGAAAAATTTCCATACTAATTTTATCTGTAGAAGGAAAGAGTTTATTCTGATTTCAAATAATATCCAAATAAACATTAATCAAATTAGCCAAGAATCAATTAGAAGGAAAGATATATTCAGAACGGCTATAAAAGTATAAAATCATTCCATAAAATCAGATCTTTAGAAAGAAGGAAGGAGATCTGGCGTGATTTGAATTTGACATAGAAATCGACGTGCGTCGATTACTATTAGACGAAGCGTCGAGTTCAGCCTGGCTGGACGTCGAGAGGAGAATAAGGAAGGTGCGTCGACTAATGTGCGTCGACTTTATTAAATGCGTCGACTAGAAGTCAGAGTTACGTCGACAAAGATTACGTCAAATTCTTCTTAGAGTTACTTCGACTCATTCTGAGAGAAATGTCGACTACATTTCGACGTTGCGTCGAATACTATTCGACGCATATTTACTTAGACTAATTTTTTATCCTTAGAAATTATATTCTTCTCAATTCTAGGGGTTAAGATAAATCATTTCTCCAACAATCTCCCCCTATTTGTCTTAACCCTATTTAGAGAGAAATTGTATCAGCTTTTAATCAACACAACAAAGCATTTATATAGAGAAGAAGTATGCTAAGTAATCAGAAGAAGGGAGAAATCATAAAAACAGACTTCATAATAAGTATTTAAGCATAGAAAGAAAGAAATATAGATTGTATCAATATTGTTCAGCACATCATTCAGGAGGGGTAGGAGGAGTTTTTCTTTTCCTAGTGAATACTACTGTTTTTGGAGAGATGGGTTGCTCCTTCTCAGTAGCAGGTAGTTCACTCAGCTCCCCCTGAGTCACAGCAGGTTGCTCCCCCTGGGATGGAATTTTCTTTAAGCCTTCTACTTCTTCTTCAGTTTCTTTCTCATCTCCAGTTTCAGGTATAACAACATCTGGCTCCCCCTGAGCTTCAGCTTCCTCTTCAGCTTCATTCTCTGCTCTACTTGCCTCCCCTTGCAATGAATCCACTTGTTGTGCAGCTTCTCTTGCTATAATCAGTACATCTGATATCTGTTCTTCAGTATGTAGCTCTGGTACTACTTCACTCCCAATGGTCTTGTCAAATTTTGAAGAATGAGGGGTTTTGTGAGAGGGAGTTTTGTGGTTGGAGGGCTGCTCTTCATCTAACTTCTCCCCCTTCTTGACCTTCTTAGCCAAGGAGGTTAAGAAAGTCTTGGTCACCCTAGATGAAGAGATAGAGGATTTCAGGTTTTACACAGAGGCATTGACCCCATCTATTTGGGTTTTCATGTGCATGATGGAGGAGTGAATTTGAGAGCAGTGTCCATCCAGCATGTCCTGAAATTTTTGGGATGCTGACTGGATACACTGGGTGATGAGGTTTTCAGTGGATGGAGATGGTTCATGTTGTGTTGGAGTAGGAGGAGACAATGGAGGAGGAGGAGATAATGGTGGAGGTGTATGTGATGAAGGTGGAGATGGGACATTATCATTTTGAGGAGGTGTATTTGATGGAGGAGGTGGAGGAATAGAGGAGGGTTGAGCAGGTGATTGAGTTGGTATTTGTGAAGGTGTGGATGATGGTGGTACAAAAGAGATGTTTGTATGAGGAGGAGGAGGAGGTGAAGATGGATGAGCAGGAGAGTTAGGAGGAGATGGAGTCCTTTCAGGAATGGCACCAGGCTTGGGGATTTGCCTGGTCCATTTTGAGAAGAGAGCAATGGACATCCTTTTGCCAGGAGGGATGAGAATTCCTTTTGACCTGCATAGGTCAGGGAAGGAGTGGAAGAGAAATTGACTCATAATCCTCATATAGGCATTCTCTTTGTGAGAATATTTGTAGCCTATCATTTTGAGTAAGCAGCTGCCCCAGTCTACTTTCTTCTTCAGCACAAGGGCCCCAATGAGATTCAGTTGCTGCCTGGGCACTGCATCATGGGCAGAGATCTTACATAGTAGTATCTTTCCTACTATGTCTGCCAATAGTCTGTATTCATCAGAGAAGTCTATTTTCTTTAGGTGGATTGGTCTATCTTTGGAGAACTTCATTGTGATTAATAAACTCTTGATTTCATCAGGGGTGAGTTCCACAGGTTCATCACCTAATAAGGGAATGATAAAGGAGATCTATTTAGTTACTCTTTAAGAAATAATTTGATTTCCCTATTTGATTTGAACAAGAATAATATTGGAATGTACCTGATGAAAGATCAAAGGTGTTCCTAATGTGTTTAGCAGAGATTGAGACATGTGTCTCATATATTGTTCCAGTGATTTCTCCTTGTTCAGATATCTGAACATGAGCCATTAGCTCTGTGAGTTCTGTCTCCAGGAGCTTGCATCTTGTGGAGATGAGCTTATCTAGGCCAACTTCAGTGAATAGAGCTATGATGCTCTTATAATTTTCGGCGGTTGCCTGGAAGGATTCGAGGTCAATGTCGAAACCAGAATTAATCTTGGGAGCCATTTTAGATTAGTGAAAGAGAGGAAGAGATGGCTGGACTGAGAGGTAAGAAGGATGAAAGATGCAGAGTGCGAGAGGATTTCTAACGGAAGAGTTTATTTAAGTCAGGTGAAACGTCGAAACGAGACAGAATTCGAGGTTTATTCGGTACTTTAGTAGATGCGACTAAAAAATTTTTAGTGTTGCCGCTCTTTTTCATGAAGTCGACGTTACGTCGAGTGGAATTCGACGTAAGCGTTGATATAGTTTAAGTTGAGAAGATAGAGTCTCCTATCGACGTATGCGTCGATTTAAGAAATCGACGTGACTTTTACTTTGTCTGAAGATTCCAGGTTTTTCTTGAGGGATTCTTTCTTCCTAATCCTAAAGTTTCTAAGTTATCCTAGGACTAATTTTATGAGCAATTTGATTGATTATGCCAACACTGTTTGACAATGTGGCCAATTTTATTGCAAATATAACACCTGATTTTCTTTTGACTAAAGAAATTTGAGTTTAGGGAGGAATAGGGATGTTGATTGGGATAGAAATTTTGATTAGGATAGAAATTTTGGTTAGGATAGAAGTTTTGATTAGGATAGAAATTATGATCAGGATGAATGAGTCCTGAATGGGGGTTAAGATGGAAGTTTTTTGGAGAATATACATGTCCTGTAATTATGTTGCTCTGAGTTTTTATGCGTCGATATCTATTCGACGTATGTTGATAGTTGCGTCGATTTATATTCGGCGCTTTCTCCAGATTGTGTTGATCTAAAATCGTCGCATGTAAGAAGTTGCGTCGATTGGAAGTCGACGTACTTTTATTCAAGCGTCGAGTTGAGGTCGAAGCATCTGAGAGATTGCGTCGAGTAGAATTCGACGCACTATCATTCATGCGTCGATATGAAGTCGACGCAATTGTGTTTTCACAAATTTTATTTTTCCCTTTTTCTGATTTTATTCTTTATGAGTTGTTTCTTTTGGCTTAGTTGCCTTCTTAGAAGTAGTTTGAGAGTCTTCATCTGTATAGTATGATGTTTCATCAAAGTGGTTTATCTTATTGAGGGAGTCTTCTTCCTTATTTTGTGAGTCTTCTTCTTGGTTTATTGATTTAGTGGGTTTAGTGAATTTAACAGGGCTCATCCAAGCAGGTTTGTTGGATGGAATTAGACTAGCTGAGGGGTAAGCTCCTAGCCCAAGATTTTTATGTCTTCTTGTTTGTTTTTCTGTGATTTCTTTAAGTGTCTGGCTTCTCATTTTTATTGATTTTTCAAAAGAGTTTGCTTGGGATACCTTATTCTTAAGGAGCTGGTTTTCTATTTTAGCCCTCTCTATTTCTCTGATGTTAGCCCTTAACTTATAATTTTTAGAACAAGTATCCTTTATATTTCTCTGGTTTTTAATGACATTAATTTGTTCTTTTAGATTCTTAATTTCTTGTTTAGCTTTTAGTTGATCTAAACGTAATCCTTTAAAATTATTTTTGAAATCATCACACAGAAAATCTATGTCATCAAAAATGCTTACCTCTTTCTTATCCTCAGATTCCTCTATGAGAATAAGACTATTTTCTTTATCATCTTCAGAAGAGATGCTTCCTTCTGATTCTGTCTCACTCCATGATTTAGCACCATATTCTTCCTTTGAACTTTCAAGAGCCATTAAGCATAGGTCTTCTTGCTTAGACTCTTCATTGTCACTTTTGGATGAGGTGCTGTCCTCAGAATCTGTTTCACTCCAAGCTTCTGCAATGAAGCCTCTTTCTTTCTTCTTCCCCTTTTTCTTGAGATCTTTCTTTTTCAGATCTTTCTTTTTCTCAGTATTTTCTGGACATTCTGGTGAAATGTGTCTAGTTTTCCTGCAGGAATAACAAACGATTTCTTTAGTATGAGTTTTATCATACCTTGGTTTTGATTCTCTCCTTCTGGACCCATCTGTCCTGACCCATTTCTTGAATCTTCTGGCCAGGAGGCTGAGTAATTCTTCTTCAGTGACAGGGGTCTCATCCTCTGTTGCTTTCAAAGCAATGTTTCTATCTTTTGAGGAGGTTGGAGTGCTTCCTCTTCTTTCCTTCTCTTCTCTGGTTTTCAGCAGTTGCTCATAGGATTTGAGTTTTCCTAAGAGGGCATCTGTTGAGATTTCCTTTTGTCCTCTTGTATCTCTTATTGCCCATATTCTTGAGTCCCATGAACTTGGGAGACTCATTAACAGTTTGTCATTGATCTCTGTGAGAGAGATCTCTCTATCCAGGCTCCTTAATTGATTGATGATCAGACTGAATCTGTCATACATCTCAGATATGTTTTCTTCATGCTTCTTTTGAAAGTTCTCATATTGGGAGATCAATAGAGTCTTTCTATCTTTCCTTTCATCAGCACTTCCTTCTACCATCTTGGTAAGAGCCTCCCAGATTTCTTTAGCTGATTCACAGTCAACAACCTTTTGAAAGATTTCATCTGAGAGGGTTGAGACAAGAATGTTCACATTTTTTGCATCACATGTTCCTGCCTTCTTCTCTTCAACTGTCCACTCAGCCCTTGGGACAAGTGTTTGAGTCACTTCACCACTTGAGTCTCTTCTATAAGGCTTGGGAGGACCTGTCAAAATAATATTAAATAATTCTTCATCAATAGAATTCATATAGATCCTAATTCTTGTTTTCCAAATTGCAAACTTTTCAAGATTGCACATTGGTGGTCTGGTGGAAGCATAATCTTTGATTTGTGCCATGTGAAAAATAGTTTTTAGAAATATATAAAAGAGGTAGGATCTTTTTGATCAAGGAGTTAACCTTTTTAGATCAACCTCGCTTTGATACCAATTAAAAGTGCACAGTTAACCTCACTAGAATTCTCTAGAGGGGGGGTGAATAGAGATTTAAAAATACTTTGTGCAATTATATATATGTGTAATAATCACAGATTTAAGCTTCCCACACACCAACAAGAATTAAGCAATTAAAGAAAGAAAATAACAAGAAGAAAATCACAGCACAACACAAAGAAATATAGTGGTTCCCCAAACTTTGGGTAGTCCACTCTTCTACCCCCTTGGTAGGAATTCACTATCTTGCACTGAGTCTTTTGATAAGGAGACTCTTAGAACCAGCCTGAGTCTTTTGACAAGGAGACTCTTAGAACCAGTACAACTGAATTTTTTGAAGAGAGATTCTAAAAACTCTTTTACACTGTTTGAAAATGAAATGAAGATAAGGAGAAGAAGTAGAAGAAGTAATTTAAAACGAGAAAGAATCTTCTTTCTAGCAAGAAGATTAGAAGCACAAGAATAGTGAATGTAATCTCTCTTCTATAGTGAGAAGGAGATTGTAAGTTTTTCTCTCTTTTGTGAGAGCTTTCAGAATTTACAGCAGAATGGCTTCAGAAGGAGGAGAAGATGAAAGCTTTTTCTTTGCTGCAGCACACTATCTCTTTTCTCAGCTTTCTCACTTTTCACTTGGGAGCTCTTCCTCTTTTTTTTTCAAATGCATATGGTGGATCACTGGTTCACATTCACTGTCGACTTCCTCCTTATTTATAACTCTGTTTGAAAAGATATTGCTAAAGGAGAATAATCAATAAGCAATCAGAGAATTAGTAAGAAAGAAAAATTTCCATACTAATTTTATCTGTAGAAGGAAAGAGTTTATTCTTATTTCAAATAATATCCAAATAAACATTAATCAAATTAGCCAAGAATCAATTAGAAGGAAAGACAGATTCAGAACGGCTATAAAAGTATAAAATCATTCCATTAAATTCAGATCTTTAGAAAGAAGGAAAGAGATCTGGCGTGATTTGAATTTGACATAGAAATCGACGTGCGTCGATTACTATTAGATGTAAGCGTCGAGTTCATCCTGGCTGGACGTTGAGAGGAGAATAAGGAAGGTGCGTCGACTAAGGTGCGTCGACTTTATTAAATGCGTCGACTAGAAGTCAGAGTTACGCCGACAAAGATTACGTCGAATTCTTCTAAGAGTTACTTCGACTCATTCTGAGAGAAACGTCGACTACATTTCGACGTTGCGTCGAATACTATTCGACGCATATTTACTTAGACTAATTTTGCATCCTTAGAAATTATATTCTTCTCAATTCTAGGGGTTAAGATAAATCATTTCCCCAACAATTTGGAAATCACATCTGATGAGTTTAATGCTGCATCGGTTAAGATGGGTTATTCTGGTGGAAACCCTAACCACCTGTTAAAGAAAAATTTATCTGTGGAATACAAATTTTTGGCTGATGTAGTAGGCAAGGTTTTACTAGGGAAAACTTCTGCCCATGACTACATTACAAGGCACCAATTTCTGGTGATGGTAGCCTTGGTTGAGAAAAAGAAGATCAATTGGGGAATGATCAATTTTGAATCAATCAGGAAGAAGTTAAGTAAGGCTTATGTTGGTTATGGTAGAATTCTGGGAATATTTCTTGAGGAAAGGCATCCAGACCTCCTGGTCTCTCCAAAGGTTTTTATCAATGCCAGTAAAAGGCTGTCTTCAGCCTTGTTTGGAAGATGGGAAAGGGTCATCCCTAAAAGGACTCCAAGAGCAGAACCATCAGAAATAGCTTCAGAAGGCACAAGGACTGTGCAAGTCACTCCTCCAACCCTTCAAGAAGCTTCTCCTGTTGTTTCTCCTCCTTCTCTCCCTTCTCAAACCTCTACCTCTTCTAAAACAATTCATCCTCCAAACTCTCCCATTATCCCTTCATCCTCATTACCATCTTCTCCTCCTCTTCAGACTCACCCATCTGAAGAACCTTCATCATTCAATGATATTCCTTCCCCCATCCACATTGATTCTCAATCACCAACCATTCCTCAATCACCCATTATCCCCCAAGATATCTCTCCACCTCAATCTCCTATCCCCCGGGATATCACTCCACCTCACTCACCTATTCATCCACAATCTCCTATTCATCCTCAGTCACCTTCATCTATCCACCCTCAGTGCCCTATTCACTCTCATCCACCCATAGCTCATGTGACTAACATATCCTTCCCACACTCCATCCCATCTTCTTCAAACCCTAACCAAGATCTTGTCTTTATTGATTTTAAATCTGTTGCTGACCAAATCTATCACCACATTGCTCCACAGCTCAATGATTTGCTGGATGCAAAACTTACTCCAGTTCTTCAAGCTATTGCTGATCTATCTGCCAAAATAGCTTCCTTCCCTTCACCCTCCTTACCTATCCCTTCTTCTATGGGCCTAGATTCAGGAATTCTTGAAACTAGGCAGGGGAGATGCCTAATGAAGAAGCTCCAGAACTCACAGCTTTCAGTGCAGAAGCAGTTTTGATTGAAGAAATTGCAGTTCAGGCAGATGCAGAAATGACAGATGCAGTTCTTCCAGAAATAGAAGAAATAAATAATATATATATTAATTCCTCTATAGATATTACTTATTTGCTTTCCCAGTTCAGTACAGTTTTTAGAGATTTGCCAGAATATCAAGGCTATTCAAAGGCAATTATTCCTTATTCTGCCCCTATTGATAAAGCCATTTTGAAAGAAATTATTAAAAGTTTTGAAGTTTCAGTTCAAGTTCCAGTGATTGAAGATAGTCCAGCTCTTCCAGTTCCAGTTGTTGAAAGTACAGCTCATCCAGCTCCAGTTAATCCTGAGAAAGACATTTCTAAAACCATAAAGCTTATTGATGCTCTTTATGATAATCCTTCATCATCTGATGACAGTGATGATGATAATGATTCTGATGATTCTGATGATAGATCATCAAAGAAGAGAAAAGCCAAGCATATGTCAAAGACTGCTCCTAAGCCTCCTAACCCCAACAATGACATTCCTTACTATATTCTGCACAACATCACTCTCATCAAGGACACTCCAGCTTGGATGAAAATCTCAAGGAATGAAGCAAACAGAAGGAGGAAAATAAGGAAAACTGGTTATTACCCTGATAAGCCAGTTAAGTTCAATCATCCTCCTCCTCCAGCAGCAGGTGCAGCTGGCTCAACTAAGTTCTCTTCTTCCTCTCCAAGATACCCTTCCCAGCAATCTAAGAGACCAGCTAGTTCTAGTGGTTCTCAAAGTTCTAGTTCTTCAAGACCTCCCTCAGGCTCCTCAAGATTGATATCTTCAGATTACAAGCTTCATATTTCTGATGGATCATCTCACAGAAATAAAAACCCTCAAAATCTTTCTTATGATCAAGATAATATTTCAGAGTATAGCCCTTCTCTTCCCAATCCTGAAGAAGAAAGAACAACTCAAATGGCAAGATTCCAAGAATCCATTGCAGTTGCCCAGATCAACAAAGCCAAATCAGAAGGTAAAGATTACTCAAAATATTCCACCATGTCAGAATTCAGAAAGAAAGAATTTGATAAGTACAAATCCAAAAATGTATTCAATGCTGAAGAATACTTAGAGAAGCACCCAGAAGCAGTGGTTCCTCATGTCAAATCTCAAACCATTCTGGGAGCTCAGGATCTGTATATAAGTAAGAAAGAGTCAGAAAACCCAAACAGACAAATCATCTTCAAACCTCCCTCTGCAAAGAAGTAAAAGGTTTTGAACTATATGGTTTTTGGTTGATATTTCTATTTTATTGTAATGTTGCTAAACTAGAAGCACTCCTTATTTTATCTACTGAAATGGTTTCTCATTCTGTCAGATATATTTTATGCTCTGCTATTTTTCTGTTATTTATTATTTGAAATTTGTCAAATAGTATCCTAACCCAAATAGGGGGAGATTGTTGGAACAACCCTATTACTGATTTGGGATAGAATTACTATGTGTTGACTAGGATCAAGTTGACCCCCATTGTATAGTCTAAGGGTCATAGTTTTAGGCTGATAAGATAGCTAGAACTTATAATTTCTCTAAGTTTCTGCGTTCGACGAACTCTATACTAGGTTCGACGAACTGCTCTCTGCGTTCGACGAACGGCCATCTCTCTGCGTTCGACGAATGGCGTGCTCCAGTCTCAGCGTCTCAGCGGTCGACGATCTTCAGTACTCAGCGGCTCAGTGGCCCAACGGTCGACGAATTCTTCAGTTCAACGAACTCTATATTGAGATCGACGAACTCCAGCCTGAGTTCGACGAATCTTTATCAGATGTTCAGTTCGACGAACTCTTCCTTTAGGTTGACGAAATCTTATCTCAGATCGACGAATTTTCTCTCAGATTGTTCAGATCAGTCATTCTATTTCTCTAAACTCAGTTCATACATCAGATTCAATTTTATTCTTCATTTGGAGTTATTCTTCCAGATAAGACAAGTTTTATCCCTCCTTCAATTTTATTCTCCTTCCAATTCCTTCTATCGAGAAATATAGTTGTTTGGCTTATTGGAAAAAGATATCATTTATTATTGAAGAGGAAAGAAATTAAGTTTTGGCTGAATCAGTGGAAGTTCCAAGAAAAGATTTATTGCAGATTATTCTATTTCTATTCAGAGAGATTTTGAAATTCAAATTAGTCGTCTCCTCTCCAAGAAAATATAGAATACCAGAAAGAAAAAAACAGACACACACACAGAGATAGAAAATATCAGTGCTTCAGTCTCTAGAAAATATTCAAGAAGGAAAAAGAAAAGTTTATCTTCCTCAAGCAGCATCTCATTCTCTGAGAACATATTCAAGATCATTCTTTCAGTCTTTCTGCTGCAAGTTCAAATCTTCTATAGAGCAACAATAATCTGAGGAACATCTGTCTCTCAGATTCATCAGCTTATCAAGGAAGATAATTTGATTCAAGAGAAAGATCCATCCTCAAGCTGTCAAGAAATTCAATCAGACAGGGGGAGCTTTACACCATCATCCACTAGAGTCTTCTCTCAGATTGTTGACAGAGAAGAACTTCTTAACCTCTTTTATTCCATCTTGTACAGGGTTCTTACTCCCTTCAAAAGTAAACCTTTTGGTGACAGGGCACCTGATCAAAACCTGTGATTTGATTAGAGCACCTGATCAAAAGCTCTTTGGTGTGTGGACACCTGATCAAAAATCCCTTGGTGCTAGGGCACTTGATCAAAAACCTAGTGGATCCTACCAAGTGTGATAGAAGAGTAGACGTACCCAGATTTATTGGGGAACTACTATAAATTCCTTGTGTCTGTGTGCTTGTGAATTTTCTGTGTTGATGTGATGTGCTTATTTATTTATTTAATTTTGTTTTATAAATCACTCAAGATACACATATATATATCACTAATTTAATTCCGCTATAAAATTAAGGGAAAAGTTTTAATACTCTATTAACCCCCCCCCCCCCTCTAGAGTAACATTAAGATCTAACCTCCACTTTCAGGGAGGTGCATGCCCCCACTCGCCCAGCCCCAAGGGGGCGAGTGGGGAGGTGCCATGCCCCCACTCGACCAGCCCCAAGGTTGCGAGTGGGGAGGTGTCATGCCCCCACTTGCCCAGCCCCAAGGGGGCGAGTGGGGAGGTGCCATGCCCCCACTCGCCCAGCCCCAAAGATGGGCGAGCAAGGGAAGTCCTTTGTGTGAGTTGATCCTCTTGGCCCCGGTTCCAGAGGGGTTCAGAGGGCCGGAGATGTCTTATTACTCCGGCAAGGATGACCCAGTCCTGCACCTGCAGTGGTTTGAGGACATGGTCTCCATAAGGCCCATGCCGGACGCTTTCAAGTGCCGACTCTTCGCGACCACTTTGAAGGAGAAGGCAAGGGATTGGTTCCACCAGCTCCCCGATGGGTCTATCTATGCCTTCGAAGAATTGCATCGAGGTTTCCTGCTACACTTCTCAACGTCAAGGAAGAGGAAGAAGGATGCTGAAGCACTCTTCAAGATTAAGCAAGAGCCGAGCGAGTCATTGGCTAGCTACGTCGACAAGTTCCAGGAGGAGGTCCTCCTCACCCAAGAGGTGCCCGGGTTCACCCTCATGCTCGCCTTCATAGTGGGGCTGCGGGAGGGGTTCTTCAAGATGGGCTTGAAGCGGAAGGCCCCCTATCCTTCGAGGAGTTGATGGAAAGGGCGACAGAAGAAATCGAAAGTGAGGAGGCCAACCCGGAGTTCGCAAGAAGGTTGGCCAAGCTAAATGAGCCAGGGGCAAGGCAACAGGGGGTGGGGAGGAAGATAGAGGCTCCCAAGAAGAAGTTCGACCAAGAAGAGGACAATTTCTAGGGAGAGAGGCCCGACCCCCTAGGGTGGAGGCAGGGACCGAGGGCACCCCCTCCACCGCCTCAGCAAACCATGGCGATCGGCCAAAGAAGAAGAAGAAATCGTATGGGAGGAAGAGGGGGCATCCTAATGGTGTTACTTTACTGTGACTTATATCAGGAGGAAGGTCACGTGACGTCCACCTGCCCAGAGTTTCTGGAGATGAGGGCCAAAGGTCAATAGTGGCAGCGACAGGAATAGAACAATCTCTGAGAGTGAGCATTTTGAGTGAACCTTGTATCTGCAAGTTCTTAGTTATAATTAATTTTATCCCCGACTGGTTCCGCTGACCAGGCTCTCTCTAGCCGGCAGGGCAGGTTGACCTCCCAGGGAGGGTAAGTGACTTTTCCCCTCGGATGGTTCCGCTGACCAGGCTCTATCTAGCCGGCAGGGCAGGTTGACCTCCTAGGGAGGGTAAGTGACTTTTCCCCTCGGATGGTTCCGCTGATCGGGCTCTCTCTAGCCGGCAGGGCAGGTTGACCTCCCAGGGAGGGTAAGTGACTTTCCCCTCGGATGGTTTCGCTGACCGGGCTCTCTCTAGCCGGCAGGGCGGGTTGACCTCCCAGGGAGGGTAAGTGACTTTTCCCCTCGGATGGTGTTGGAACCTTAGTTTTGATTTGAGTTAGGATCCAACTTTAATATCTAAGTTTCTATCATAACATATCTTATAACTTAGATCAAATCCCGTTAAGATAGAAGGCTGAAAATATATATATAATAGGCTGAGAAAATAAGAGAAGAATAAAAATAACACATGTTCTCTGCGTTCTACGAACGTCCATCTGCGTTCGACGAATGGCGCTCTGCGCTCGATGAATGGTATTCATTCTGCGCTCGATGAAATCCAGCTATCTCAGCGGTCGATGAAGAACACCTATCTCAGCGGTCGACGATCCCGTCTCAGCGGTTCAATATTCGACGATCCTGTCTCAGCGGTTCAGTGGTCGATGAACAGATTATCTCAGCGGTCGACGAACAGACCCCGGCTCAGCGGTCGACGAAATCCTGCGTTCGACGAAATCAAGTCTGCGTTCGACGAACAGCTCAATATTCAGCGGTCGACGATCCAGCCCGTCTCTGCGTTCGACAAAAAGTTGCGTTCGACGATCTCAAGTCTGCGTTCGATGAATATTCAGCAGAAGCTAAAGAACGACGAATCAAATGTTCAGGTCGATGAATCAAATGATAAGGTCGACGAACTTGAAACTGAGCTCGACGAAATATCTGCAGCATTATTTTATATCATTCTCAGTTCGACTAAAATATTATATATATGCTGAAAGATTTATTAAAGCAATATTTTATTAATTCAATTTATATATTTCTATATATATTGTTGCCTTTCATTTGTTTGAAATAGCCGTTGGCAGAAGCATTAAATGATATAGCCGTTGCAGCAAAGCCAAAGACGGAAATTGTTCTGCTCGAGGAATCAGAATTAAAGAGACTTTATCTCCTTTCCTTTCTGGTCGGTAAGAAATCAAATCAGCCGAACAGATCTCCAGAATATATACAAAGAAAAGAGCAGAGAAGCACAGCAGGAAGATATCAGCTAGCGGCGAAACGGGAAGAACCTGGAAAGGAAACAAAGCAAAAAGAAGAAGCAGATTCAAATTATATTATATCTTCTTTTTGCTAAACTCTTTCTTGCAGATCATCTACATCCTGAGACACCAATCAAATATTATTTGCTCAGGGATCTAAACTTCAAGAAGAAGAAGACGAGTATTTACATTCTAGAGAAGAAGCTCCATCTAGAAGCTGTCATCTAATCTAAATCAGACTGAGGGAGCTCTCTTCAACATCATCATCAAGAGTCTTCTTAGAAAGAGAAGAATACTTTAATCTTTTGTTTTCTTTATTTCCCCTCCTGTACAAAGGGTTATAACTCCCTTCAAAAGTTAACTCCCGATGACAGAGCACCTTAGCAAAAACCTGCATCTTGGTTTTTAAGCACCTTATCAAAAGCTTATTGGTGATTTGGGCACCTGATCAAACCTCCATTGGTGTGTGGACACCTTATCAAAAACCTCTTGGTGTGAGGGCACCTGATCAACAACCTCTAGTGGATTCCTACCAGTGGGTAGAAGAGTAGATGTACCCAGGTTGATTGGGGAACTACTATATATCTTGTGTCATCTGGTTTGCTTGCTTGCTTGCTTGTTTTATTTCTTTATATGCTTTCTTATTTGTGATGTGTTGTTGTGTCTTCTAGGTGTTTGATTTTATGACTCACTCAGCACACTTATATATATAACACTACTTTGAAATAAAACTTAAACAAGAGTTTTAATATTAAGAACTAAAACTCACTTTCAATTGGTATCAAAGCTATTAAGCGGGTTGATTTTACACACAGGCTAACACCTGAAATCATAAAGATCACTTAGTTCTTATTTTTTTTTAAAAGGTTTTTTTAAAAAGTTAATGGCACAATCAGATTTTTCAAATTCAGATCCACCAATTTGTATTTTGGATAGATTTTCTTTATGGCAGGTTAGAATCAGATTATATATGAATGCAATAGATGAAAAAATTTACAAATCTATTTCGCCAGGACTTCCATCTTCAATCTCTTCAACAGATGATCAAGAAAAGTTGATATGTGTTGATGTCATGGCCATGAACATATTGGCTAAATCAATGTCAAAAGACATTCTTCAAAGAGTGGCTGACTGCACTTCAGCAAGGGCCATTTGGAACTCCCTCTCAAGGATGGTAAATGAATCCACTTCCACTTCTTTCACTAACTACACTTTTGATGCAGAACCATCATCTACTCTAAGTGAAGAAGAAGAAAAAGAACAAAAAGCAAGAGATTTCTGCATGATGGCCATATATGGCTCATATCATAAATCAGATGCAGAATCTGAATCTGAATCAGAAAAGGTAATTGAGGTAACTTCAAATTTTATTTCTACCTTTGATTTTAAATCTATTTTCAATTCACCATGTACAGATTTAATAAATTCTGCAAATAGAATCAGTAAAGAGCTAATAATAAACAAATTAACTTCTGATAAAATTAAAGAAAATTTAAAATCATCAGTAGAACAAATTATCTCTTTAAAAAATAAGTTAATTAAAGCTGAAAAGTTTAAACAATCTTTTAAAGAAAAAGAAAAATTTTATGATCAGCAAAATCAAAATAATTTTTCAAATTTATATTTTAATGAAATAAAAAGGCCAATATATCTAATGATAAAGCATTTGTTTTTACCTGTTTTAAAACATTTATAATTAAACAGCAGTTATATAATTCTTTTGAATTTTTTCTATCTTAAAACAAAGTCAGATAAACTTCACATTCTTACAGACTTTCTCCAAAATCAGTTTGAGCATTCTACTCAAATTGCATAGATCAGAAATGATCAGAGCACTAAGTGTGAGTCTCTTATGATTAAGGGGATTCTATAGAAAGAATCTATCAAGCATTGTCTTTCTGATTTTAAAATTCCTAGAATCCAATAACAGCTAGCAATTCATATTATTAAAATCCTATTTAAATCAAAATCTAGGAATCAGAAATTGCTTGGTTTTAAGAAGAAATTTAGAAATGATCTCTGACCTTTAAGCCTTAAGTTATTCAAAGACTTTTTATGCTTAGGTATCCTAAACCAAATAGGGGGAGATTGTTAGAACCTAGTCTTAATTTGGATTAGGATCCCAACTCAAATAGGGGGAGATTGTTAGAACCTTAGCTTTGATTTGAGTTAGGATCCATCTTTAATATCTAACTTTCTATCATAACATATCTTATAACTTAGATCAAATCCCATTAAGATAGAAGGCTGAATATATATATATATATATAATAGGCTGAGAAAATAAGAGAAGAATAAAAATAACACATGTTCTCTGCGTTCGACGAACGTCCATCTGCGTTCGACGAACGGCGCTCTGCGCTCGACGAATGGTATTCATTCTGCGCTCGACGAAATCCAGCAATCTCAACGGTCGACGAAGAACACCTATCTCAGCGGTCGACGAACAGATTATCTCAGCGGTCAACGAACAGACCCCGACTCAGCGGTCGACGAAATCCTGCGTTCGATGAACTCAAGTCTGCGTTCGACGAACAGCTCAATATTCAGCGGTCGACGATCCAGCCCGTCTCTGCGTTCGACGAAAAGTTGTGTTCGACGATCTCATGTCTGCGTTCGACGAATATTCAGCAGAAGCTAAAGAACGGCGAATCAAATGTTCAGGTCGACGAATCAAATGATGAGGTCGACGAACTTGAAGCTGAGCTCGACGAAATATCTGCAGCATTATTTTATATCATTCTCAGTTCGATTAAAATATTATATATATGTTGTCAGATTTATTAAAGCAACATTTTATTAATTCTATTTATATATTGCTATATATATTGCTGCCTTTCCTTTGTTTGAAATAGCCGTTGGCAGAAGCATTAAATGATATAGCCGTTGCAGCAAAGCCAAAGACGGAAATTGTTCTGCTCGAGGAATCAGAATTAAAGAGACTTTATCTCCTTTCCTTTCTGGTCGGCAAGAAATCAAATCAGCCGAACAGATCTCCAGAATATATACAAAGAAAAGAGCAAAGAAGCACAATAAGAAGATAGCAACTAGCGGCAAAACAGGAAGAACCAGGAAGGGAAACAGAGCAAAAAGAAGAAGCAGATTCAAATTATATTATATATTCTTTTTGCTAAACTCTTTCTTGCAGATCATCTACATCCTGAGACACCAATCAAATATTATTTGCTCAGGGATCTAAAATGCAAGAAGAAGAAGTGGAGTATTTACATTCTAGAGAAGAAGCTCCATCCAGAAGTTGTCATCTAATCTAAATCAGACAGGGGGAGCTCTCTTCAACATCATCATCAAGAGTCTTCTTAGAAAGAGAAGAACACTTTAATCTTTTGTTTTCTTTAATTCCCCTCATGTACAAAGGGTTATAACTCCCTTCAAAAGTTAACTCCCGGTGACAGGGCACCTTAGCAAAAATCTGCATCTTGGTTTTTAAGCACCTTATCAAAAGCTTATTGTTGATTTGGGCACCTGATCAAACCTTCATTGGTGTGTGGACACCTTATCAAAAACCCCTTGGTGTGAGGGCACTGATCAACAACCTCTAGTGGATTCCTACCAATGGGTAGAAGAGTAGATGTACCCAGGTTGATTGAGGAACTACTATATATCTTGTGTCATCTGGTTTGCTTGCTTGTTTTATTTCATTATATGCTTTCTTATTTGTGTTTTGTTGCTGTGCCTTCTAGGTGTTTGATTTTATTACTCACTCAGCACACTTATATATATAAATAACATTACTTTGAAATAAAACTTAAACAAGAGCATTAATATTAAGAACTAAAACTCACTTTCAGATGGTTCCGCTGACCGGGCTCTCTCTAGCCGGCAGGGCAGGTTAACCTCCCAGGGAGGGTAAGTGACTTTTACCATCGGATGGTTCCGCTGACTGGGCTCTCTCTAGCCGGCAGGGCAGGTTGACCTCTCAGGGAGGGTAAGTGACTTTTCCCCTCGGATGGTTCCGATGACAGGGCTCTCTCTAGCCGGCAGGGCAGGTTGACCTCCCAGGGAGGGTAAGTGACTTTTCCTCTCGGATGGTTCTGCTGACCGGGCTCTCTCTAGCCGGCAGGGTAGGTTGACCTCCTGGGGAGGGTAAGTTACTTTTCCCCTCGGATGGTTCCGCTGACCGGGCTCTCTTTAGCCGGCTGGGCAAGTTGACCTCCCAGGGAGGGTAAGTGACTTTTTCCCTCGGATGGTTCCGCTGACCGAGCTCTCTCTAGCCGGCAGGGCAGGTTGACCTCCAAGGGAGGGTAAGTGACTTTCCCCTTGGATGGTTCCGTTGACCGGGCTCTCTCTAGCCGGCAGGGCAGGTTGACCTCCCAGGGAGGGTAAGTGACTTTTCCCCTCGGATGGTTCCGCTGACCAGGCTCTCTCTAGCCGGCAGGGCGGGTTGACCTCCCAGGGAGGGTAAGTGTTTTTTCCCCCGAGGTGGCTCCGATAGCCGGGATCTCGCTAACCGGCGAGGCGGGGAGGCCTCTCTAAGAGGCTAAGTGTTTTTCCCCCGAGGAGGCTCTGCTAGCCGGGCTCTCTCTAGTCGGGGAGGCCAAGTGTTTTTCCCCCGAGGTGGCTCCGCTAGCCGATGAGGCGGGGAGGCTAAGAGTTTTTCCCCCGAGGTGGCTCCGCTAGCCGGGTTCTCGCTAGCCGGTGAGGTGGGAGGCCTCTCGGGGAGGCTAAGTGTTTTTCCCCCGAGGAGGCTCCGCTAGCCGGGCTCTCACTAGCCGACAGGGTAGGATGGCCTCTCGGGGAGGCTAAGTGTTTTCCACCGAGGTGGCTCCGCTAGCCGGCAGGGTCGGAAGGCCTCTCAGGGAGGCTAAGTGTTTTTCGCCCGAGGCAGCTCCGCTAGCCGGGCTCTCACTAGCCGGCAGGGTAGGATGGCCTCTCGGGGAGGCTAAGTGTTTTTCCCCCGAGGTGGCTCCGCTAGCCGTGCTCTCACTAGTCGGCAAGGTCGGAAGGCCTCTCGGGAGGCTAAGTGTTTTCCCCCGAGATGGCTCCGCTAGCCGGGCTCTCGCTAGCCGGCATGGTCGGAAGGCCTCTCGTGGAGGCTAAGTGTTTTTCCCCCGAGATGACTCTGCTAGCCGGGCTCTCGCTAACAGTCAGGGTAGGAGGACCTCTCGGGGAGGCTAAGAGTTTTTCCCCCAAGGTGGCTCCGCTAGTCGGGCTCTCGCTAGGCGGCGAGGCGGGGAGACTTCTCGGGGAGGCCAAAAGTTTTTCCCCCGAGGTGGCTCCGCTAGCCGGGCTCTCGCTAGCCGGTGAGGCGGGTAGGCTAAGTGTTTTTCCTCCGAGGTGGCTCCGCTAGCCGGCGAGACGGAGAGGCTTCTCGGGGAGGCCAAGTGTTTTCCCCCCGAGGTGGCTCCGCTAGCCGGCGAGGCGGGGAGGCCTCTCGGGGAGGCTAAGTGTTTTTCCCCTGAGGTGGCTCCGCTAGCCGGGCTCTCGCTAGCCGGCGAGGCGGGGAGGCCTCTCGGGGAGGCGAAGTGTTTTTCCCCGAGGTGGCTTCGCTAGCCGGGCTCTCGCTAGCCGGCGAAGCAGGGAGGCCTCTTGGGGAGGCCAAGTGTTTTTCCCCTGAGGTGGCTCCGCTAGCCGGGCTCTCGCTAGCCGGCGAGACGGGGAGACTTCTCGGGGAGGCCAAATGCTTTTCCCCCGATGTGGCTCCGCTAGGCGGGCTCTCGCTAGCCGGTGAGGCGGGGAGGCCTCTCGGGGAGGCTAAGTGTTTTTCCCCCGTGGTGGCTCCGCTAGCCGGGCACTCGCTAGCCGGCGAGGCGGGGATGCTTCTCGGGGAGGCTAAGTGTTTTTCCCCCGAGGTGGCTCTCGCTAGCCGGGCTCTCGCTAGCCGGCGAGGCGGGGAGGCTTTTCGGGGAGGCCAAGTGTTTTTCCCCCGAGGTGGCTCCGCTAGCCGGGTTCTTTCTAGCCAGCAAGGCGGGGAGGCTAAGTGTTTTCCCCTGAGGTGGCTCCGCTAGCCGGGCTCTCGCAAGTCGGCAGGGTCGGAAAGCCTCTCGGGGAGGCTAAGTGTTTTTCCCCCGAGATGGCTCCGCTAGCCGGGCTCTAGCTA
Source organism: Dactylorhiza incarnata (assembly GCA_033032865.1). Lineage (NCBI taxonomy): Eukaryota > Viridiplantae > Streptophyta > Magnoliopsida > Asparagales > Orchidaceae > Dactylorhiza > Dactylorhiza incarnata. The sequence goes on along the minus strand of JAWHQI010000094.1, from coordinate 2,505,604 downwards.
GCCGGCAGGGTCGGAAGGCCTTTCAGGGAGGCTAAGTGTTTTTCCCCGAGATGGTTCCGCTAGTTGGGCTCTCGCTAGCCGGCAGGGTAGGATGGCCTCTCTGGGAGGCTAAGAGTTTTTCCCCCGAGGTGGCTCCGCTAGCCGGGCTCTCGCTAGCCGGCGAGGCGGGGAGGCTAAGTGTTTTTCCCCCGAGGTGGCTCCGCTAGCCGGCGAGGCGGGGAGGCTTCTCGGGGAGGCCAAGAGTTTTTCCCCCGAGGTGGCTCCGCTAGCCGGGCTCTCGCTAGCCGGCGAGGCGGGGAGGCTTCTCGGGGAGGCTAAGTGTTTTTCCCCCGAGGTGGCTCCGCTAGCCGGGCTCTCGCTAGCGGCGAGGCGGGGAGGCCTCTCGGGGAGGCTAAGTGTTTTCCCCCGAGGTGGCTCCACTAGCCGGGCTCTCGCTAGCCAGCGAGGCTGGGAGGCCTCTCGGGGAGGCGAAGTGTTTTTCCCCCGAGGTGGCTCCGCTAGCCGGGCTCTCGCTAGCCGGCGAGGCGGGGAGGCTTCTCGGGGAGGCCAAGTGTTTTCCCCCAAGGTGGCTCCGCTAGCCGGGCTCTCGCTAGCCGGCGAGGCGGGGAGGACTCTCGGGGAGGCTAAGTGTTTTTCCCCCGAGGTGGCTCTGCTAGGCGGGCTATCGCTAGCCGGCAGGGTCGGAAGGCCTCTCGGGGAGGCTAAGTGTTTTTCCCCCGAGATGGCACCGCTAGCCAGCAGGGTCAGAAGGCCTCTCGGGGTGGCTAAGAGTTTTCCCCCTAGATGGCTCCGCTAGTCGGGCTCTCGCTAGCCGATGGGGTAGGATGGCCTCTCGGGGAGGCTAAGAGTTTTTCCCCCGAGGTGGCTCCGCTAGCCGGCGAGGCGGGGAGGCTAAGTGTTTTTCCCCGAGGTGGCTCCGCTAGATGGGCTCTTGCTAGCCGACGAGGCTGGGAGGCTTCTCGGGGAGGCCAAGAGTTTTTCCCTCGAGGTGGCTCCGCTAGCCGGGCTCTCGCTAGCCGGCGATACGTGGAGGCTTCTCGGTGAGGCTAAGTGTTTTTCCCCCGAGGTGGCTCCGCTAGTCGGGCTCTCGCTAGCCGACGAGGCAGGGAGGCTTCTCGGGGAGGCCAAGTTTTTTTTTCCCCCGAGGTGGCTCCGCTAGCCGGGCTCTCGCTAATCGGCGAGGTGGGGAGGCCTCTCAGGGAGGCTAAATGTTTTTCCCCCAAGGTGGCTCCGCTAGCCGGGCTCTCGCTAACCGGCGAGGCGGGGAGGCCTCTCGGGGAGGCTAAGTGTTTTTCCCCCAAGGTGGCTTCGCTAGCCGGCCTCTCAGGTAGGCACTCGCCGAATATGTAGGGTTGGACTTTTCTTTCGGAGCGTGTAACTCGCTCGAAAAAAGCGGGGATTGTGTACAATCCTATATTCGCCGAGTGAGACTCCGGGGCCCAGGGTGTCTTTAGGCCCAATACTTTTAAAGCACTGCCCCAGGCCAGTAAGAAGGGCAACAGAGTATTCTGGGCGTACCCGGTAAGGGTGGGGGGGGGGGGGGGTGAGCCGTCGGATAGGCTCCAGACCGAGGGGCGCAGCCCTAGATTATTCCGAAGAGGGTGGCGAACAGGGGAGGCGGGCGGCCTCCCGCTTGCCCAGCCCAAGGAGGGCATAGGGGGCGATTCGGGGAGGCGGGCGGCCTCCCGCTCACCACACTCCAGCAAAGGGGCGAGCCGAAGAGGGTCCGCCTATAACACCCCAGTTTTGCTGATCTGAGAGTTAACGCCGCGCGTTAGGTCTTCTTCGCTGAAAACCGCCATAATGACAGATTTTTCTTAACGCACGATCGTGCGTTTTTCTTGACGCACGATCGATCCGCCCGTGCGTGCTCTACGGCTGGGAAAATGGTGTTCCGAGTTTGTTCGTGCGTTTTACGCACGTTCGTGCGTTCGACCGTGCGTTCGCAAACTGACGGAAACAGATTCGTAAACAGCGAAATCTGGGCGTCCGTTTGGTTTAGATTTCGATCGGACGGCTGTGAGGGGTTCGTGGGAGAACCCTAAGTAGGGCTGAGAAGCTCTCCCTCCTCATTTTCTCTTCAGTTGGGTTCTTGAGGGTTTGAGAGAGAGGAAGGGTTGGAGGAGGAAGAGATCTAGTTCCCGCCATTGTTGGAGCTTCGGAGCTCCGTTTGCCAATCCGAGACCGGCAACGCGTAGGGGACGTCGAGGCGCTTCTTCTCCTCTATTCTTTGCAAGTTTCCCATGGCTAGGAGGAGATCTCAAAAGGTAATAACATTTCTCCTCCCGGTCTTTAGGATGCGTGCTTGGCATCCCTTTACTTTCTGCATTTTGGCACCGGATCCGTCAAGTGAGAGGGATCCGGGTCGCCTTGGTTCAAGAGGAACCGTCGGGTTGATTCAGCCCGTCCCCGACATGTTTTGCATTAGAGATCCGCTCCGTTAGCGGATTAGGCATTGTTGGTGAAGCCGGTTTCACGATCGTTGGTCCGATTCAGTGATGTTGATTGACGCGCATTTTAGGGGTTTTGCTAGAAATCCGAATACGACGAATTCGTCGTCTTGATGCCCTTGTAGTTTCGTATGGGAACGAATGTTGGTTTGTGGGCGAGAAATTAATGTGCGGATTGTGAGGCTTTTGACGCCTATTGTTGTGCGAAGGTGTGATTTGGTCTTTATGGTCGGCTGGCTATCCCGTGAATGCTGGAATTCATGTGGGGAGAGTGTCCCGGCAGGACAAGTCCCTTCGGTGTTAACTGACGAGAACGGCTGTGCTAACGGACGAGCCCAGAACGGTCGCCAGTCGAGGCAGTCGGTGGACGTTGTCCCGACGGTAAGACCAGGGCCTTGGGACGTTTGGTCGGAGTCTAAGCCAGGGTTCTTAGCATCAGTTGTGTGGTTTGTGGCAAGAACGTGTGAGCTGTTTGACAAGCCCGATGGCATGGAGAGCCAGGCGAGGTGGGTCTCGGCGTGAGTTCTTGGCCTTGGGCTACGATGCCCTTTGGGGGAAGTGTTGAGTACCCCATGGTTGCGCTGTGCGCAATGTTGGCGGCAAGAACATGTGAGCTTTTTGACAAGCCCGATGGCATGGTGGGCCAGGCACGGTGGGTCACAACGTGAGTTCTTGGCCTTGGGCTACGATGCCCTTTGGGGGAAATGTCGAGTACCCCGTGGTTGTGTTATTGATGTATGATGATGTGTTAGATTCATACGCTGTAGGGTGCCTTGAGTGAAACCCGGGTTGTATTCATATTGCATTTGTAGGCCCCTTTTATTATTTGCTCAACATAGAAACGTGAATGATGGTTGTGACACTCATGCATGTTGTTTATGTTGCTTTTCTTTATATACATGTGCATATGAAGTGCTGACTTGCAGGGTGATGTAGTTCCCCGGGGTCCGCTAGGACGGCCGGGAGGAGGGGTGTTGTTACACCGTTTGTGGTCAGCCATAGCTGACCCTCGCTTACCGCTCTTTGTGATTTGGATGCAGGCCAAGGATCGCAGGTCGGAACCAGCTCGCGGGCCAAAAAGGCCTAAAGCCTCATGAAGTGTTTATTTTGCTTTCCTACATTCCTGTACTTGTCTTTTCTTGTTTCCGGCTTGCGTGCCGAGGTAGCTTAGGAGAGCTAGTTTTTCCCTTTTGGGGATTTCATGATTGTGGTGAATGTTTGATTATTTGGACACTGGTTTTGTAAGGCCTTAAGGCCGATTTTACTCCTATGTAGTTGTGGACAATCTCTGTGTTTCTTAGTTTTGTTTCCGCTGTGTTATCTGAGTTTTGAGTTGGGGAGTTATATCATCTTTTAATACTGAAACTGTGGCGGTTATATGTTGTGGGGTCCCAGCCGGACCTATATTATATAGTCATTACAGGGGAGGTGTTACAATTTGGTATCAGAGCTAGGTTAGTATTCTTGCGAGGTCTAGTGTATTCAGATCGCGTAAAGAGGTTGTCCACATAGGAGTGTTGTGTGGGATCATGAGTATCCCTGCATTCGAGTCTTGCGAATAGAACTTGATGAGTTTATTTCCTTGCTTATGCTAGGATGTTGGCGACGATGCGGGGACATCGAGAAGGCAAGAGGAGCCTTCGGGAAGTAGTGCTACTGCTCCGGGCCTCATGAATATGTGCATGTCCCCGGCTGATTTCTGTCTCATGCTAGCGGAAGCAATGGTAGTGGCTCAAGCTGCGCGATGCCACGGGTTCCGACGCCGGTGGTGCAGGTTACGACTCCTGTTACTCCGACTGCTACACCAGATACACCGGAGGTTGGAGCAAGGCAAGCAGAGCCTTTAACGGAGAGAGCTTATGGGATGGGCGATCGATTTATGAAGTACTTCTTGAGTTTCCATCCTCCGACGTTCAAGGGAGTTGGCACTCCAACGGATGCCGAAGATTGGCTTTCGAGGATCCAGGAACTTTTGAAGGCAGTAGAGAACCCAGGGGAGAGGTAGTCCCACTTTGCGAGCTTCATGTTAGAGGGCGATGCGAAACTGTGGTGGGTGAATCACAGTGGTCGCCATTTCTTTGGCCGCGTACCGTCCATGGAGGAGTTTGGGAATGCGTTCCTCAAGCGTTATATTCCGTTGTCGACGAGGTTAGCACTGCAGCAGAAGTTCTTGCATTTGGTGCATCGGGAGAAGATAGTGGACGAGTATCTGCAGGAGTTCACTCGGTTGGGTCGTTATGCGGGAACGACTATGGCAAACGATGAAGAGAGGGAAAATCTCTTCTATCAAGGCCTTAGAGAGAATTTAAGGCAACCGTTGATAGCCTTAAAGAACGCAGGATTTAATGAGTTGGTCGAAGCCACTCGCACATTAGAAAGTGACCTGGAGCGAACCCAACGGCGAAAGGGTTTTACGGCAAAGCAGGGAGAAGGAAAGCCTTCTCAGTCTCAGTGGAGGTTCGAGGGCAACCGATGGAAGAAGAAGCCCCGCCTAACAGGCCTGGGGAGAGAAGTGGCGCACCTTCGGGAGACTTTCGCTCCAAAGGTCCATTTACTTGTTTCAAGTGTGGCAAGGTGGGTCACATAAGTCGATTTTGTACCAAGGGCGGAGCTGAGCCAGAGCCGAGGCAGGAACAATCGGTGCGTTCCGGCCCTAGCGTTGTGGAGAAAGGGAAGGCGGCAGAGTCTAGTGTTTCGTGGTTCCCTCCGGTGCAGCCTAGAGCGTATAATCTTGGGCAGCATGAAGCGATTTGTCAACCCGATGTGGTGACAGGTACGAAAAGTTTAAGTTTTCATTTGTTACGGTAATGTAGTTTGCGGCCTTTTATGTTTGTTATGCATGTGGTTAGGTTTCGTGCTAGTTTCGGGCTACCCCTCTCGAGTGTTGTTCGACACGGGAGCATCACACTCTTTTCTCGCGGAAAGCTTTTTCCGGAGGATTGACGCTGAGTCCGTCGAGGCAGAGGTGGAGCTGAGCGTGCGCATGCCGAATGGGTCTTTCATGACCACCGTGAGGAAAGGACGCATTGTGTTGCAAATTTGCGATCGCGATTTCGAGTTGGTAGCAGCGATTCTGCCACTGGTAGAATTCAACGTTATCTTAGGGATGGACTGGCTTGCAGAGCAGCGAGCTAGTATCGAATGCCAGTTGAAGGTGGTAACCCTGAGAGGCGAGGGTAAAGCAGAGGTCAAGTTTGAAGGCCTAAGCGGAGTGGCTGGCTCCCTGATTTCCGCCATGCAAGTGAGGCGTGCGGTAAACCAAGGAGGCGAGACGTTTATAGCTTTGTTGGAGACTCACTCCACAAGGTTGGCTATTGGAGATGTTCCAGTGGTGGAAGAGTTTGAGGATGTATTCCCCGAGGAGCTTTCGGGAGCACCTCCTCAGCGTGAAATCGATTTGTCGATAGAATTGATACCGGGTGTGAGGCCGGTGTCGCGTCCTCCATTTAGGATGACACCAAAGGAACTGGCCGAGCTTAAGGTTCAGTTGCAAGAATTGTTAGAGCAAGGGTACATTAGGCCCAGCTCTTCGCCGTGGAGCGCGCCAGTTTTGTTCGTAAAGAAAAGGGACGGAAGTATGCGGTTGTGTATTGACTACCGTGAGCTAAATAAGTTGACCGTCAAGAATAAATATCCGATTCCCCGAATCGATGATTTGTTTGACCAGTTAGTGGGGTCGGTGGTGTACTCCAAGTTGGACTTGAAGTCGGGGTACTAACAGTTGAAGATTCGAGAAGAGGATATTGTTAAGACAGCGTTTGGGACTCGGTATGGCCACTATGAGTTTTCGGTGATGCCGTTCGGACTAACGAACGCGCCATCTGTATTCATGGATTTGATGAACAGGGTTTTTCGACCGTTTTTGGATTCGTTTGTGGTGGTGTTCATAGATGATATCTTGGTATATTCGAAATCGGAAGCGGAGCATGAGTCTCACTTGAGGCTAGTATTGCAGACTCTAAGGGAGAACCAGCTTTATGCTAAGTTCTCGAAGTGCGAGTTTTGGATCGAGAAGGTGGCATTTTTGGGTCACATGATCAGTGGAGATGGGGTGGCGGTAGATCCGGCAAAGATTGAATCCATTAGAGATTGTCCTGTTTTGAGAACCGTGGCGGAAGTCCGGAGTTTCCTTGGACTAGCCGGTTATTACAGGAGGTTCGTGGAGAACTTCTCGCGGGTGGCATTGCCCCTCACCACTCTTACTCGCAAGGACCAAAAGTTCGTATGGACGCCGGAGTGTGCCCGTGCGTTTGAGAATTTGAAGGAAAGGTTGATGTCTGTTCCAATCCTTAGTCTTCCTAGTGGAACAGAAGGATTTCAGATTTCCAGTGACGCATCAGGTTGCAGTTTGGGTTGCGTGCTGGTGCAGCACGGCAATGTGATAGCTTATGGGTCAAGGCAGTTAAAGACTCAGGAGAGGAATTACAACGTCCATGATCTGGAGTTGGCGGCGGTAATCTTTGCGTTAAAATTGTGGCGGCACTACGTATATGGTGCAAAGGTGGAGATCTTCACGGATCACAAAAGCCTGAGGTATCTCCTAGACCAAAAGGATCCGAATATGCGACAACGTAGGTGGGTCGAGTTCCTTGGGGACTACGACGTGGAGATTCAGTATACGCCAGGTAAAGCCAACGTGGTGGCAGATGCCTTGAGTAGGAAGTACTCCGGGCAAGGTAATTGGATTGAGGCGCATGACGAGCATTTGGTGCGAGACTTGGAGTCTCTTGACATTGCTTGTGTGGCTAGAGGTGAGTCTAGCGTGGCTCGGTTGAACTGGATTGAAATGCAGTGTGATATAACAGATCGAATCCGAGAGGCGACTAATGCAGACGAAGAGTGCCAACAGTTGGTGTTGGAAGCTCAGCAAAGAGAAGACAGTGCTTTGGAGATGGTCGGTGGGATTTTGAAAAGAGACGGAAGGGTTTGTGTTCCGCATTTTGGCAAGCTCCGCGAGGAGTTGATATTTGAGGCCCACTTTACGAAGTACTCCATTCATCCAGGTAGTACAAAGATGTACTCGGATATGAAGAAATCATTTTGGTGGCCTGGGATGAAGCGGGACGTAGCTGAGTATGTAAGCCGGTGTCAGACTTGTGCTTCAGTGAAGGCTAAGTGCCAAAGGCCCGGCGAGTTCTTGAAGCCTCTTCCTATCCCCGAATGGAATTTCAACGATATCTCCATGGATTTTGTGCACGGTTTGCCTCGATCGCAGCAGGGTAATGATGCGATTTGGGTGATAGTGGATCGCCTAACCAAGGTGGCTCACTTCATTCCGAATCAGAAGGGCGATGGCGCGGAGAAGCTCGTGGAGCTTTATGTTCAAAATATTGTGCGGTTGCACGAGATTCCTAAGAGCATTGTTAGTGATCGCGATGAGCGGTTCACGTCGAAGGACTGGTGGTTAGTGCAGAAAAGTTTAGGCACCAAACTCAAGTTTAGTACCGCGTTCCATCCGCAGACTGATGGTCAGACGGAGCGAACGAACCGTACATTGGAGGATATGTTGAGGATGTGTTCTCTTGACTTTGGCAAGAGTTGGGAAGACCACCTTTTCATGGTGGAGTTCGCTTATAATAATAGCTTCCAGGCGAGTATCAAGATGGCGTCATACGAAGCATTGTATGGAAGGAGGTGTCGAACGCCGATGTCTGGGGCAGAGGCAGGAGACACTAAGCTTTTGGGAAAGCAAGTGGTGGCAGATGCTTGCGAGATCGTGCGGACGATTCAGGAGCGCATGAAGGTTGCTCAAGATCGGCAAGCGAAGTATTTTAAAGCGCGCCGTAGAAATGTGGAGTTTGCAGTGGGCGACATGGTCAACTTGAAGATCAAGCCGTTCAAGGGCGTTTCGCGTGTGCGACGACTCAAGAAGTTGAGTCCGAGATATTTGGGTCCGTTCGAGGTTACTGAGCGTATAGGCGAAGCAGCCTATCGTTTGGCTCTGTCCGCTGAGCTGAGTGGATTACATGATGTTTTCCATGTATCTATACTGAGGAAAGCTTTCGTAGAACCAAGCGTCGTGGTTGAAGCGGCGACAGTGTCGGTGATGGAGGATCTGAGGATGAAGGTTCGTCCGATCTGCGTGGAGGACTCGGAAGTCCGGCAGTTGCGTAACAAGGAAGTCAGGCTTGTAAAGGTGCGATGGGACAATTGCGGGCGAGACGAATTCTCTTGGGAGCATGAGCAAGAGATGCGGGAGGACTTCCCGGAACTTTTTGCATCAGGTAAGCATCGCAGTTTTCTGTTTCAGTTTTGAAATTTCGAGGACGAAATTCTTTTAAGGGGGGTGGAGTTGTAACACCCCTGTTTTGCTGATCTGAGAGTTAATGTCGCGCGTTAGGTCTTCTTCGTTGAAAACCTCCATAATGACAGATTTTTCTTAAAACACGATCGTGCGTTTTTCTTGACGCACGATCGATCCGCCTGTGCGTGCTCTACGGCTGGGAAAATGGTGTTCCGAGTTTTTTCGTGCGTTTTACGCACGGTCGTGCGTTCGACCGTGCGTTCGCAAACTGACGGAAATAGATTTGTAAACTGCGAAATCTGGGCGTCCGTTTGGTTTAGATTTCGATCGGACGGCTGTGAGGGGTTGGTGGGAGAACCCTAAGTAGGGCTGAGAAGCTCTCCCTCCTCATTTTCTCTTCAGTTGGGTTCTTGAGGGTTTGAGAGAGAGGAAGGGTTGGAGGAGGAAGAGATCAAGTTCCCGCCATTGTTGGAGCTTCGGATCTCCGTTCGCCGATCCGAGACCGGCAGCGCGTAGGGGACGTCGAGGCGCTTCTTCTCCTCCATTCTTTGCAAGTTTCCCATGGCTAGGAGAAGATCTCAAAAGGTAATGACATTTCTCCTCCCAGTCTTTAGGATGCGTGCTTGGCATCCCTTTACTTTCTGCATTTTGGCACCGGATCCGTCAAGTGAGAGGGATCCGGGTCACCTTGGTTCAAGAGGAACCATCGGGTTGATTGAGTCCGTCCCCGACATGTTTTGCATTAGAGATCCGCTCCGTTAGCGGATTAGGCATTGTGGGTGAAGCCGGTTTCGCGACCGTTGGTCCGATTCAGTGATGTTGATTGACGCAAATTTTAGGGGTTTTGCTAGAAATCCGAATACGACGAATTCATCGTCTTGATGCCCTTGTAGTTTCGTATGAGAACGAACGTTGGTTTGTGGGCGAGAAATTAATGTGCGGATTGTGAGGCTTGTGACGCCTATTGTTGTGCGAAGGTCTGATTTGGTCTTTGTGGTCGGCTGGCTATCCTGTGAATGCTGGAATTCATGTGGGGAGAGTGTCCCGGCAGGACAAGTCCCTTCGGTGTTAACTGACGAGAACGACTGTGCTAACGGATGAGCCCGGAACGGTCGCCAAGCGAGGCAGTCGGTGGACGTTGTCCCGAGGGTAAGACCAGGGCCTTGGTACGTTTGCTCGGAGTCTAAGCCAGGGCTCTTAGCATCGGTTGTGTGGTTTGTGGCAAGAACATGTGAGCTGTTTGACAAGCCCGATGGCATGGAGAGCCAGGCGAGGTGGGTCTCAGCGTGAGTTCTTGGCCTTGGGCTACGATGCCCTTTGGGGGAAGTGTTGAGTACCCCGTGGTTGCGCTGTGCGCAATGTTGGCGGCAAGAATATGTGAGCTGTTTGACAAGCCCGATGGCATGGTGGGCCAGGCGTGGTGGGTCACAGCGTGAGTTCTTGGCCTTGGGCTACGATGCCCTTTGGGGGAAATGTCGAGTACCCCGTGGTTGTGTTATTGATGTATGATGATGTGTTAGATTCATACGCTGTAGGGTGCCTTGAGTGAAACCCGGGTTGTACATATTGCATTTGTAGGCCCCTTTTATTATTTGCTCAACATAGAAACGTGAATGATGGTTGTGACACTCATGCCTGTTGTTTATGTTGCTTTTCTTTATATACATGTGCATATGAAGTGCTGACTTGCAGGGTGATGTAGTTCCCCGGGGTCCGCTAGGACGGCCGGGAGGAGGGGTGTTGTTACACCGTTTGTGGACAGCCATAGCTGACCCTCGTTTACCGCTCTTTGTGATTTGGATGCAGGCCAAGGATCGCAGGCCGGAACCAGCTCGCAGGCCAAAAAGGCCTAAAGCCTCATGAAGTGTTTATTTTGCTTTCCTACATTCCTGTACTTGTCTTTTCTTATTTCCGGCTTGCATGCCGAGGTAGCTTAGGAGAGCTAGTTTTTCCCTTTTGGGGATTTCATGATTGTGGTGAATGTTTGATGATTTGGACACTGGTTTTGTAAGGCCTTAAGTCCGGTTTTACTCCTATGTAGTTGTGGACAATCTCTGTGTTTCTTAGTTTTGTTTCCGCTGTGTTATCTGAGTTTTGAGTTGGGGAGTTATTGTTGGGTTTTCTATACCCCTTCAAAAGGGATGACATATCAAATATGCGCAGCGGAAATAAACAAGAACAACCCAAAAGAAGCTAACGGATCTTGCGGTTTTCATGATTCAAGAGAATAAGCAAAGCAAATACAATATACCTTCGCGGGATTGAGTCAATACTCAACCAAGGTGCTCCAAGAGAAATACGAAATCTGCCTTTGAGTTCTTCAAGAATCGAAATGGATCGATCCCTCTATAGAAGTCCACACAAGCAAAGGAGAACCCTAGCTTCTTGTCGTACAAGAACTAGGTCGGAGAAGGATGCTCCCAACGTCCCCACGGACTGCTAGATCCGATCCAGGGGAGGCGGCGACCGACGGCGGCGACCAGCGGCGGCGGAAGGACGATCGGCGGAAGGACGATCGGCGGACGGAACGAGAACGAACGGAACACCTCCGTCTTTTGTTCTCGCTTGAAAGGGCTCGATCTGAAAAACGTCTCTATCCGAAGCCCTAAACACGTTCCTTTTATAGGCAAGGCATAAAATAGGCTATACGCAGACCAGAGGAAAAACAGAACATTTCTGTCGAGATTTACATTCGCCGAATTCGACTAATCGATATAACCGAATTCGACTAATCACTATAACCGAATTCGGCGAAACCATTTCGACGAATTCGTCTATATGAATTCGGCTATATAAATTCGGCGAAACCCTTTCGTCGAACTGACCTGATTCGGCTAAACCCTTTAGTCGAATCTGTAATAAATTCGGTTAATCATATTAGCCGAATTTCATTAGTCGAATCAACATAATTCGGTTAATCACATTAGCCGAATTTGACACAATTCGGTTAAACCCTTTAGCCGAATTTGTCAAGTATAAACCCATTCGTTTAAACCCTTTAAACGATTTCCCATTGAGACATTCTCAACTTAATTCCAAGCAGTCACAGGATTGGTCCTCTACTCATATCCAATATGAGTAAGGCCAACACAATCTTTTCTCCAACTTCTCCAAACGCTTTTATGTGCGACCCTATAGGCTCATATTGCGTTGACAGCAAGACTAACTATTGATTGCTTTGAGATCACCTCAGAAACTCCAACAGTTATATCATCTTTTAATACTGAAACTGTGACGGTTATATGTTGTGGGGTCCCGACCGGACCTATATTATATAGTCATTACAAGGGAGGTGTTACACCGCCTCCCGGGCTCGCCCCGCCCCAGTAGAGGGGGCGATCCGTAGAGGGTCCTCCTCCTGGGCTCGCCCCGCCCCAGCAGAAGGGGCGAGCCTGAGAGGGTTCGCCTCCCGGGCTCGCCCCACCCCAGGAGATGGGGCGAGCTGGAGAGGGTCCGCCTCCCGGGCTCGCCCCGCCCCAGCAGAAGGGGCCCAGCTGGAGAGGGTCCGCCTCCCGGGCTCGCCCCGCCCCAGGAGAGGGGGCTAGCCGGAGAGGGTCCTCCTCCCGGGCTCGTCCCGCCCCAGCAGAGGGGGTGAGCCGGAGAGGGTCCGTCTCCCAGGCTCGCCCCGCCCCGGTAGAGGGGGCGAGCCGGAGAGGGTACGCCTCCCGGGATAGCCCCGCCCCAGCAGAAGGGGCGAGCAGGAGAGGGTCTGCCTCTCGGGCTCGCCCCGCCCCAGTAGAGGGGGCGAGCCGGAGAGGGTCCGCCTCTCGGGCTCGCCCCGCCCCAGCATGGGGGCGAGCCGGAGAGGCGGGCGGCCTCCCGGGCTCGCCCCGCCCCAGCAGGGGGCGAGCTGGAGAGGTGGGCGGCCTCCCGGGCTCTCCCCACCTCAGTAAGAGGGCGAGCGAGGGAGTCGGCTTGCCTCCCGCTCGCCCGCCCCCGTAGGGTGGACTGCGTTTAGCGCCTCGGAATGGCAGGATTTGGCTGTTAGCAGGCCAAACTTGGTGGCATTTTTGTAATCTCGCAGACTAGATTATGGCTATCAGCAGACCAAGTCCAAAAATCTATAAATAGGACCAAGGGGGCACCATTTGGAGGGGACTTCTCTTTTGGCCACTCTCTCCCCATGTTTTTTTGGTGGGTGGAGAGAGCCTCCAAAGGTGCCCAAGCTTAGCATTGGCTTGGGAGGAGAAGCGCTCTAAGATCTTCCGGGTGTGTGTTGGGACCTCCTCGCTAAGCCCTTGGTCCTGTTCCTAGTTCCTTAGCCTAGAGCTCTCCCTTGGGAGAAGTAAGTGTGAGGTCACCCCCCAACTTGTTGAGGGCCCGAACTCCACAAAGACTAAGTTTTATTCTTAAGTCTTGGTTTCAATAGTGGTGGTCGAGTAACGCTTATGGTTCACTCGCACTACTTTGGTTGTGCGTGTGTCGTCAACAGAATGTATAAGTTGAGTCTAGCAAACAAGGTACTAAACCATGTTAGTTCTAATTTGATCGATCCTAAGACTTTACATGCAAGACTAGGACACGTCAATTATATAAAACTACTTCTGCTAGCTAGAACTCACAACATCCCCTTAGACACAAAAACTAGATTTGACAAATGTGAAATTTGTGCTCAAACTAAGATAACTAGAACACCTTTTAGTCAGGTTTCTAGGAGCACACAATTGCTAGAGTTAATACACTCTGACATATATGACTACAAAAGTTTTGTCACACGCGGAGGTCGGAAGTATCTAATAACCTTTATCGACAACTACTCTAGATTCAGTCATATTTATCTACTTAAATCCAAAGATGAAGCTTTTGAAAAATTCAGTATATTCAAAACTAGGGTTGAAAATCAACTTGACATGAAAATCAAACGGCTAAGGAGTGATAGAGGAGGAGAATATGTCTCCGGGGAGTTCAGAGATTTCCTTGCCATCAATGGCATCATCCCTAAAATGACTGTCCCTTATTCCCCCCAATCTAACGGTATTGCTGAACGAAAAAATAGAACTTTGACAGAAATGTTGAATTCAATGTTGTTAATTGTTGGCATGCCTGCGGCCTACTGGGGTGAAGCTGTCCTCACGTCTAATCACATTCTTAATAAAGTACCTCATGCCAAGTTGACAACGACACCCTATGAGCTTTGGTTTAAGAGACCTCCTAGATTTGATAATCTTAAGACCTGGGGCTGTATCGCTTATGTTAGGATACCTGACCTTAGAAGAGCTAAGATTGGACCTAGGACGAATACGTGTGTCTATCTAGGATGTGCAAAGGATAGTGCTGCAGACAGATTTCTAGATCTCTCAACAAATTTTGTAATAGAATCTATAGACGCTGTCTTCTTTGAGGATAAGTTCCTTAAGGATAAGAACCCGGCGCTTCCAGGTCTGCCAGCCACTAGTCTTGAGCCTCCAGCTGAGCCAAGCTAACGTAACTCTGACACTGAGCCTGTAGATACGAGTGGTTTAGATACCAGAAGGCTATCTAGTAGAGATAAAGTGCATAAAAGCTTCGGTACAGACTTCGTGACTTACCAAGTTGAAGCCGATCCATACCTATAAGGATGCGATGCGATCTCGTGACTCTCTATTATGGAAAGAAGCCATCAATGAAGAGTTAAACTCTCTCCTGCAGAACAACACGTGGACATTGGTTGACTTGCCCAAAGGGGCTAAGACCATTGGAAACAAATGGGTTCTAAAAAAGAAGCTTAATCCTGATGGGAGTATTGTCAAATACAAAGCAAGTCTAGTTGCAAAAGGTTTCACTCAAGTGAGTGGAATAGACTACTTTGATATATACCACCTGTTTGTCACTATGCGACAATTATGGTACTTTTCGCTATAGCATCTATTGAACACTTTACAGTTCATCAGATGGACGTCAAAACTGTATTTCTTAATGGAGATCTGACTGAAGAGATCTACATGCACCAACCTGAAGGGTTTGTCGTAGAAGGTCTAGAGAATAAGGTCTGTAAGTTGATTAAGTCACTCTACGGATTAAAGCAAGCACCCAAATTGTGGCACAAAAAATTTGACACGTGTGTTAAAGCCATGAGTTTTAAATCCAGCTTTTCAGATAAATGTCTGTACGTTCGTATACGTTCAAATAAAGTTGCAATTATATGCTTGTATGTTGATGACATGCTAATTCTGGGCACTGATCAGTTTGAGGTGAAAGACGTGAAAGCTGCATTGACGACACAATTTAGCATGACTAACTTAGGCGTGGTGAAAACCATCCTAGGAATGGAAGTGAACTTTACTGAAAAGGGTATTACCCTAAGCCAGAGTCACTACATTAGAAATCTACTTGAGAAGTGGGGTTATGTTAATAGCAAAGTTAGTAAGACTCCATACGATTATAACAATAGACTGAAACCAAATGAAGGTTCATCTATTAGACAGTTGGATTACTCCAAACTCATCGGTAGTCTCATGCATGCTATAACCTGCACTAGACCTGACATAGCCTTTACGGTCGGCATATTAAGTAGATTTACGAGTAACCCTGGGATGGACCACTAGAATGTCTTAGAAAGGCTAATGCGATACTTAAAGTACACTGAAAAGTATGTTTTATGTTACAGTGGACATCCTCCCATGCTTGAGGGGTATTCTGACGTCTCCTGGTGCTCAGAAATTGCTGATAGTAGATCCACTAGCGGTTTTGTATTTACCCTAGGAGGAGCAACAGTAGCTTGGAAGTCAAAGAGGCAGTCGTGCATTGCACTTTCCTTTATGGAATCAGAACTCTATGCTCTCGCTTCAGCAGGAGAAGAGGCAGAGTGGATAAGAGATCTGATAATAGACATTCCAATGACGAGTCTGAAAATGCACTCTATTTCGCTATATTGTGACAATCAAGCCACAAAGACCATTGCAACAAATACGTTGTTTAATGGAAAGCGAAGACAACTCAGGATGAAACATGCCTGGTTGACCCATCTCACCAGTCAGGGGATAATCTCCCTATTGGACGTGAGATCGAAAGATAATGTAGCAGATGTCCTTACCAAGGGCTTTTGTAAGGTTCTAACACATAAAACACGGGGGAGATGGGATTAAGGTTCATTTAATATGACTTAATACCCTGCTTATGTTTTAAATCTTAGAACCGTAGTCTGCTTACATTCGAGCATCTAGAGTGAGCACACAGAAGTATTTAAGACGCTATCTGATGAAAGCCAGAGATGAATAGTTGCCAGTCATTCCAAACTTGATGATTTACACAATTATTTTTAATTCAAAGGCTGATTTGGGTATCATTCTAAAAAGGAATACTGAAGTTGCTGATATGCGTCCTGATATTATGATTATTACTTATATCATTCCAAACTTGATGAAATACTGGTCACAACTTATTGTATCATTCCAAACTTGATGATATAATATAATTGTGAAACGTCTAGTAATAATCTTAATAATCAAAGGAACATGGTTTGATTCTATGAAATCTATTGTCTAATTTTGTGTAAATTGGATAGAGATGCTGATATGTGATTTTTTTTCTTGATTAGAGTATTACGTTCTTTTACTGATATAACTATTCACTTTACTCTTGATTAGCAAATGTTAGAATTCATAGAGATTTGTCTCATGACATTCTTATTATGTCTGTTTGCAGATCACATGGAGAATGGAGGAGAGAAAGTTGATTTCGACCCAGATAATGATGATATATTGTTTGCATAGATCACTGTTCATTTATCTGTTTTTGAGTTATTTCCAGCTTTGCTTACTGTTTCTTGTTTGGAGCCTTGTGTTTGAGTTTAGATATTATGTATTCTAAAACTCATATTTTATGTTTTCTGGAAAACTCATGTTTTGTCGTTATTAACTCTTGTTTAAGTAATCTGTGATGTGACCCCGTTATTTACAATATAGGAGGAGATTATTGAGGTATATTTAATATAACGGGTTTAACGGATGCTTAGCGGTCGGTTAGGATCCGTTAGGGATCCACGCACCCGCCGGGGAATTAGGGTTTGCCTATAAATACCCTGCTAGGGGCAACGAGTAGAGTGTTTCAAACTAGATACTCACGTGGATGCTTCGAGCACCATTCTAACAGTATTTATCGTGAGAACCGAGAAGTTTTCAATGCCCAGGCATTATTCACCCATGAACTCGGAGAAACAATTCCTGGCATCTTTGTCCAACGAAGGCGAACCTTGACAGGTGGAAATGTCATGCATTTTAATTTTTGGATATAATTTTATCAAAGAGTGCTTCGTGGATATAAAAAATTTGAGGATATACAATTTAGTAGTGCTTATAACAATCACCTTGTTATATTTAAATTCGTCTCCTTTTCTGACCCAATCAGGCTATGTTTGGCGCGACGTTTTTGCTCCGTTGAGTTTGGACCAAAAGCGTCACCATCATATAATGTGTGTTTGGCATGACAACGGTTATGACCGCCAACAATTAAAGAATTCTAATTTTGAACATAAAAGTGGATGAAGTTTCTTAGGTGAAGTACGTCGGGTGTTCGTTTGTAACCACCGCTTTCATGATCACCACCACTGCGCCCAACGGAGCCTCAATTTTCGTATCCACCGTAGATCTTAACTGCTTTGTTGTGTCATTTGTCGTTGGCGGTGATATTAGTCGTGGGTGCGACATTCGTCGTGGGGGCGACATTCGTCGTGCGGGGAGACATTTGACGTGGGGACGACATTTTTCGTGGGGCAACATTTGTCGTGGGGGCGTCATTTGTCATAGGGGCGTCATTTGTAGTGGGGGCAACATTTGTCGTGGGGGAGACATTTGACATGGGGACGACATTTTTCATGGGGGCGACATTTGTCTTGGCGGCATTTTTCGTAGGGCGACATTTTTCATGGGCGGCAACATTAGTCGTGGGAAGCGACATTTGTCATGGGGCGACATTTGTCGTGGGGGACTCATTTGCCGTGGGGCGACACTTGTCGTGGGTGGCGACATTTGTCGTGGGGGCGACACTTGTCGTGGGGGCGACACTTGTCGTGGGGGCGACACTTGTCGTGGGTGACGACTTTTGTCGTAGGGGTGGACACTTGTCGTGAGTGATGACATTTGTCATGGGGGCGACAGTTGTCGTGAGTGATGACAGTTGTCATTGGTGACGCACAGTGTTTCGCGAGCGGCGGGAGAGGCGATGCATCGGGACACTACTGAGGCCTGGGTACCGTCACGCGGAGCCCGGGGGCTCTCCGTGCACTGTCAATTGATCGAGCGTTCGGGAGCGGGCGAGTTTGGGCGGAGGTACCGTCAATGATGGGGTACTGTCGAAGCGGGGAGCATCGAGCACGGGCGGTAGCCCATGCGAAGATGCTCGTATTCCCATTAGCCTGCTTCAAGATGGGGTTTTGCCTTCCTATCGTGCCAAGCTCGAACCTGAATTTATTGTTAGTTTAAGCTCTGAAAGAATTAAAAAGCAAGCAAACAATGCAATAAATTGATCAGCAATGCATACCTTGATCAGCAATGCAATACCTTGATCTGCTTTCTTTGTTTGTTTCTGAAGTTATCAACTCTCAATGTTTCTTCAATAACTATTTGTAGATAAACATAGAAAATAAGCAAGAGAAAATGAACTGCTTAATTCAGAAATCAAACCACGTAATTGTTTCATGAATCACAAACCAAGCTGGCGGGGAAAAATATAAAATTGAAGTTGGAATTGTAGATAGCACATGGGATTCACTTTAACTGGGAAATTCATGATGAATCTTGCCAACTCCTATAATATGCATACACTGTTTTGCCTTCCATTCATTTTACAGAACATAAATATTTTAAAATAGCTCCTTATTCAATCTTACTGGAAGGAGAGTAAAGAAAAAGAAAATTGGAAGTTCTTTGGTGGTGCTAACCTTTCACAAATCTGAGAACTCTTTCTATGAAATTATCAGCATTTCATGGTCCGTTGGTCCTATCGATCTCGTAATCTAATAGTTCAGGAATAGAAACAACCTTCTATTAATTATTTAATGAAAATCATGACAACAACACTGCAGCAAAAACCCTTTCAGCATGTCATGTGCTTTCAGTGCCATCAAGATGTAGCTGGGGAATTCCTCCAGTTATAAACACTTTGCACCCACCTGAATAACAAAAAAATGTGAGATCACCAAATGGGATGCAGTAGGAATCAAATGGGATTGAAATATGGATCATAAACCTCAAGCTCATGGGTAAAGATTATCCACACGATACATCAATAATAAAATTTCAGAGAAGACATTCTAGTAGAGTAAGCATAAGAGAAAATTATAATAATTAATCAAGTAAAAAAAATTAGAGAACTCAGACATAATGAGAAAACCCTCAAACCATTTACTTCCAGATCTCAGACATAATTACATATATAGAGATCAAAATCTTTCCATGTGGTTAAATTCAGAATTTGCAGTTAATATAATTTGTTCTTATAAATATTCTCATTTGAAGCATTTATAATTAACAAACCAAAAGGATCAAAAGATATGAATTTGATGCTCCAACGCAGGTAAGCAGAGGGCCACGTCTGCACGTCGGTTAACAACAGTTCAATTGCAGTTATAATTTTTTGTCTAATTCAGGAATCAAGACGCAAAACACTGAATCTTTCAACACTAACTCCAGGAAATCAGAACTCCCTAAACTCAGAAAATTGAACAGGTAGCTCTACAAATTTCAACATCAATCATCCCCAAGAAAATTACACAGAGCCCTATTTATAGGCTTTCGAAAAAAAACAGGTACCCGCTATGAGATCTGAAACCGGCGGAGCCTGAAGGTGCGGCCATGGCGGACGATCGTTGACATGGATCTGCAACCTCCGGGAGAGGGAACGTGGTTGCGGACATGGATCTGCCTGCCCGCTCGCCGCCGGACATGGATCTGCCCTGCTTGCTCAAAATGGAGATTGGGAGAGGAGAGATCGCAAGGAGAAGCACGACCTAGGCGAAGCGAATGCGATGAGGCGGTAAGCACAGGAACCTCGGGAGAGGAAGACGACTTCAAGCGAGAACCACGGTGTCGGTGAGGACTTCAGGTGAGGGGTTTGTGGAGGATTCAGGTGAGTAGCAGAGAGCCGGCTTCGTGTTTGTGGGAAGAGGCGGAAGCACGGGAGGGGTTTTTGAATAGGAAAGCACGGAGGATGGGTATATTTGAGAGGAGGAGATCCAACGGGTGATAATATTTTTTGAGGAGATCCAATGGCTGAAAATGAAAGTACAGTGTGCTTGGCAAGATATGTATATTTACTTATATAATAAAGATATATGTATATATATATGTATATATGTATATATATGTATATATATGTATATATATGTATATATATATGTATATATATGTATATATATATGTATATATTAATATATGTATATATATGTGTTGCGGGTCGCTCGGGTGCTCCGGTAGATCGGTCGAATTGAACCATCTTAGCTCGGAAGCGAACCGAGCGCGCAAACAGTCAATTAGAGATTCGTTGAGTACACTGAGACGTTTTAACGTGGAAAACCCGGAAAAGGTAAGAACCACGCGGCCGGAGCTGTGCCGACCAAACTTCACTATCTTCTGAGAGGTTACAGTTGGGTACTTAGAAGTCGAGCGCGACATGCCGCCGCTCGTTACAATAATAGAGAGAGAGGGAGAGAGTTCCGAGGGTGACATGTCACCTCTCGGAAAACTAAGTTTTTTTCCTTCTGAGAACTGTGGGGAACAAAAGTGAGAATGCTCCGGGGAACGAAAGTGAGAATGCTGAGTCGCCTTTCGGGATGGAGGAAATCTTCTAGTCCACGAAGGAGATCTTCAAGCGCCGAAGGAGAATTTCCTGAAAATCTTCAAGAAGCTCTCCCAGGTGCAGAAGGCAAGGGTCCTCTCAAATGAAGGCTCTGGCCTCCTTTTATAGCTTTGGCCGGGGGTAGCCCGGTAATTTCGTCGTCGTAACCACCGTAACCACCTGGCGGATGAATCACGTTTTCCGGTTCGGAGCACACTGATCGCCATTTTTCGTAAATGGCCGTCTTGCCCTCGGGCAGTTCGGGCAGCTTTGTTGAAGGCTAAAAAGGCGACAAGACGTTCCTGCAATCTGAGAAATTAGAAAGACAAAAGGTGAGCGTGCCCGAAATGTGAAAGTGCTCTGAGCGCGCTCAGAAGTGTTCTGAGCGCGTAACGACGGGGAAGCGTTCCGAACGGAATCCGGAGCCAAAAGGGAGCACAGCGAGGTTGGAGGGGGGGGGGGGGGCACGCCCGAACCCCTCTACAGGTAAATGGCTCGACCGCACCCACAGGGGTGCGGCGTGGCCGCACGTCACAAGGGGGTGCGGCTTGGCCGCACCCCACAAGGGGGTGCAGCGTGGCCGCACCCCTCAAGGGGGGGGGGGGGGGGGGGGGGGGGGGGGGGGGGGGGGGGGGGGGGCGGCTTGGCCGCACCACTCAAGGGGGTGCGGCTTGGCCGCACTCCGCTAGGGGGTGCGGCTTGGCCGCACCCCGCTAGGAGCCGCACCCCGCTGGGGGGGGCGGCTTGGCCGCACCCCGCTGGGGGGGCGGCTTGGCCGCACCCCGCTGGGGGGGCGGCTTGGCCGCACCCCGCTGGGGGGGCGGCTTGGCCGCACCCCGCTGGGGGGGCGGCTTGGCCGCACCCCGCTGGGGGGGCGGCTTGGCCGCACCCCGCTGGGGGTGCGGCTTGGCCGCACCCCGCTAAGGGTGCGGTTAGGCGAGAGCGGTTGGTCACGACCCGGTTGGTTACGGCGCGGCCTCTTGGCCGCACCCCACAAGGGGGTGCGGCGTGGCCGCACCCCACAAGGCGGTGCGGCTTGGCCGCACCCCTCAAGGGGGGTGCGGCTTGGCCGCACCCCGCTAGGAGCCGCACCCCGCTAAGGGTGCGGTTAGGCGAGAGCGGTTGGTCACGACCCGGTTGGCTACGACGCGGTTGTGGGCGTTACGGTCCGGCGAGAGCGGTTGGTTACAAAGGAAGTGGGCTTGCCCACTTCCCTACTCTCCCTTCATCATGCTAGTGGCTTTGGGGAGTGACCACCTCTTCTTATGCATATAAATGAATGGGAGTCTTGTATGAGTACGCATCATAAGCCCCCCAAACCTTCGGAGTCCAAGTTTTCGTGCGAAGGAGTGTGAAGGTTTCGTTCTTGTTCGCGGCAATTTCGATTTGTTGCGCGGTGCGTTGGATCATGGCGGAGATAAGTTCTTTTTTCATTTTGTAGGAACAAAGAGAGAGAGCGGAGGAGTGTGCCTGGGGGTGGTACCGACCGAGGGAGCAAGTGGCCGGAGGCCGCGTGCATGCCCGCGCGTGGGTGGTGCCGGCTTCGGGAGCATGGAGCCGGTGGGCGCGCTGTGTCCGCGCGCGGGTGTTGCCGACCACGGATGCAGGCCGCCGGGGAGGGGGTCGCGCGGTCCGTGCCGGGCGAACCTTGCGCGCGGCGGTTTGCGCGCCTGGCCAGTGCGCGTGGTGCTGCCGCGCGCGCGGTGCTGCAGCCCGCGCGCGGCAGCCCGCGCGGGCTTCCGCGCGCGCACGGCTTGCTGTGCACGTGACTTGATGTGCGTGCGTGGTTGGTTGTGCGCGCGACTTGATGTGCGCGCGTGATTAGTTACTTGATATACGTCTCTCTTATTTTTTATATATTATTTTTGTTGCTTTTAGGCTTCGAAACGAGTTGGCCAGTCAAGGCCGATGCGTCTGCGTTCCACTCTTGATGTTGCGCGGATCTATATATGGCGAAAGTGGTTTGGGTTTCCTCCTGACATCGAGGTGAAGATTCCACGGGTGGAGGAGCGCGCTCAAAATCCACCAACCGGTTTCATGACCCTTTCTGAGAGCTTTCTGAAATCCGGGTTTCGCCTTCCTCCCTCTGAGGAGGTTGTTGAGATACTCCGGTTTTGCGGTGTTCCGATTACCCAGTTTACCCCTGCCGGGATGGCAAACATCATGGGGACGGTGGTGTTTTTTCGGGAGCATAGCGTGCGCTTTTCTCTCGAGATTTTCAAGGATTGGTGTGAGGTTTCTACCGACTCAGGTGGCCGTATTGAAGTCCGAAGCAACAAGAGCTGGTTTCACTTTGGGGAGAAGACTGATTACCGCCACGGGAACACTCTTTATGGGTATGTTCGGAATCGGTGGGAGCTACCGGAGCTATGGAGAGCACTTCCTGGATGCTGCCACCGACAGACTGGACGCGAGGATGAGTTCCTTCCTATCCCTGGTTTCCCTGACCGAGAAGGGCTTTCGAAGGCCCTGTTCTGTATTTCCAGTTGTGTGGAGGAAAGTCGGCTGCTCTCGGTGGGGCTTTACTGGGACGCCGAGCGGGCGGCCGCTGTTCCCCTAGACTGTGGGAAGAGGAGGAGAATTGTTGTCAAGAACGGAGGTTCTAGCTCGTGTTCTATCCCACCAGCGCCCAGGAGCCATGATCATGAGGCCGGTCCGAGCCGCCGCAGGGGGGAGCCGATTCCGTCCGATGCGGAGGTTGAGACTTTGGCGCCTCCTATTGCCGATCGGGTCCCACAGGGAGACTTGCCGCCGCCTCGCCCCTTGCCGCCGACGAGGCGAGTTTCTTCTTCTCTTCAGGCGATGACTTCGGCGGTAAGTAAAGTTCTCTTTTCCTAGCCTAAGATATCTTTTTCCCATCGTTGCTTTGGTATGCTGACTGTTTATCTTTGTTCCGCGGGCCAATGTTCTAACCAATGTTGCTCTCACGTGGAACGACTGCTATGTGGGCCTCAAGGATAACTACTTTGCTCTTCAGGAGGAGCTGCGCACGGTGAGGAGCGATATGTCCGTTTTGCAGAAGAAGAGGGATCGCGACTTGTCTCACATCAAGCAGTTGGAGGCCGACATCTCTTCTTCCCGATCCGAGGTCGAGAAGCTGTGGGCGGAGTATGGTGGTGACAAGGCGCTTGCCCAGGATGCCCTTCGCCAGCTGTCGGAAGCTCAGGGGGAGATGTTCCGCCTGGAGGGTGAGTTGGGCTTTCTTAGGAGCGAGGTGGACCGGTTGTCGTCGATCGAGCGCAACCTTGGGGAGGCCAAGGCGGCTGGAGTAACCGAGTATAAATATTCTCTTACCTTTGTAGAGGAGCGATTCCAGATGGCGGAGGAGATTCGCGCCGAGGTTATGACGAAGGAGGTGGAGCCCTTGATAGCGGACGAGCGCGAAGTTGCCTTTCAGAGAGGCATTCAGAAGACACTCCGCATGATGGGGAAGAAGTTTGGGTGCGATACCGTCGGCCTCGGAGTTGGGGACCTTTCAGGGGATGATTACTCGGATGTGCCGAGGACTGATGTTGGTTATCTTTCATTTTCCTGCTTTCAGTGTTGTTGTTTATTTGTCCACAGCGCTGCGTTTAATGTGGTTGTATCCCCTTATTGTATACATTGCATTTATTTCTTTGTGTAATCTTGTTATTCTGGTTGTTGACACCTGCGTAGCTTGATGGTATTTCCAAAATTACAGATGAGTTTGCGCGCGTCTGAGCTCGCGGCTTCTATATAAAAAAATTAGTTCGCGCGAGTCTGAGCTCGCGACCTTTACATATCAGAAAATTAGCTTGTGCGAGTCTGAGCTCGCGACTTTTACATAATAAAAAATTAGTTTGCGCGAGTATGAGCTCGCGGTTTTTACATAATAAAAAATTAGTTTGCTCGAGTTTGAGCTCGCGGCTTTTACATAATAGAAAATTAGTTTGCACGAGTCCGAGCTCGCGGCTTTGACATAATAAAAAATTAGTTTGCACGAGTCCGAACTCGCGGCTTTCACATAATAAAAAATTAGTTTGTGCGAGTCCGAGCTCGCTGCTTTTGCATAATAAAAAATTAGTTTGCGCGAGTTCAAGCTCACGGCTTTTTACATAATATAGGTTTGGCCGTTGAATAGCGGGTGTATTCAAACCGGGTGCGACGTAAGGGGGGCAGGCCCCTACGACGCCGAGACTTGACGGCGGAGGAGAAGGGCGAACCTTCAATCGACGGCGGTGCAAAATCCCCGGGGCAGGGTCCCAAAGTGGTCGGTGAATAGCAGGTGTATTCAAACCGGGGGCGAACGTAAGAGGGGCAGACCCGTACGACGTCGGGGCTCGACGGCGGAGGAGAAGGGCGAACCTTCGATCGACGGCGGTGCAAAGTCCCCGGGGCAGGGCCCCAAAGTGGCCGGTGAATAGCTGGTGTATTCAAACCGGGGGTGAACGTAAGGGGGGCAGGCCCCTACGACGCCGAGACTCGACGGCGGAGGAGAAGGGCGAACCTTCAATCGACGGCGGTGCAAAGTCCCCGGGGCAGGGCCCCAAAGTGGCCGGTGAATAGCGGGTGTATTCAAACCGGGGGCGAACGTAAGGGGGGCAGGCCCCTACGACGTCG
This sequence comes from Dactylorhiza incarnata, assembly GCA_033032865.1. Classification (NCBI taxonomy): domain Eukaryota; kingdom Viridiplantae; phylum Streptophyta; class Magnoliopsida; order Asparagales; family Orchidaceae; genus Dactylorhiza; species Dactylorhiza incarnata. The sequence goes on along the minus strand of JAWHQI010000094.1, from coordinate 2,480,578 downwards.
GGACTCGACGACGGAGAGAAGGGAGAACCTTCAATCGACGGCGGTGCAAAGACCCGGGGCAGGGCCCCAAAGTGGGTTCCTGCAGTAGAATAACTTAGGACAGGTAAAACATAAATAGAAAATGAACATTAATACATGCGCAAGTGCAATCTTGCGGCTCCTGGGCTAATAAGTTTCAGATACAAGTTTGATGAGAGAGGAGGTAACATCGTGCTCCCTTTGCGTTGCGCTTGCTCGAGCTCCTTCAGTCGTTAATCATGGTGGGCGGCGGTGACCCGGCGTCCGACCCTCGGTGGCATCCTTCTGTGCTTCTTCGCGGAAAGCCTCAAGGTGTCCTGACTGGACAAGGCGCTCAATTTCCTCTTTCAACTTGGCACAGTGCTCCGTACGGTGCCCTTGGCCTTTGTGGAAATTGCAAAACAGGGATTGATCTCCGTTGTGCTGGGAGAGCCCTCTGGTCCAGTTGATGATTTTGCTGTTGTAGATTACAAACAGTATATGCTCGCGGGGGAGGGGGGGGGGCATTTAGCGGGGTGTAGATCCGGGAGCTTTGATTTGCTAGCCCTCGGGAGCGGTCTGCTCGGTTCTGAATGGGCAGTTCGGCCTTCTCGAACTGTTGTCGCTGTCCCTTTCTCTTGCGACACGTATCCCCAAGTTGCAGTGGGTTTGCCGGTACCGGAAGATCAGCTTTTTCTGCCAATGTGGGGGTTGCGCGACCCTTTCGCACGCCTTGCTTCTCAGAGTTTGGTTTTGGCGTCGGGTCGTAGTTGATCCAAGGGAGCTCGGCCGCGGCCGTGTCGAAACCATGAATTGCATCCCTGAGGATTCTCCCTTTGTTGCCCATGCGTCCAGACATGGAAACGTCGTGGTCCAGGGCGTTGAGTAGGAGGCTCCCAAATATTGCATCGTAGGGGGAGTCTGCCTCTGCGATGACGAACTGAACATCGTACTGGACTGGTTCCGAGTGCATCCCTACTTGGACGGGGAGGGTGACGACTCCTATGGTGGGTACCATAGTTCTGTCTGGGAGCTCTGCGTCGCTGGCCCTGAGCTTGAGGTTCCCGCTTAAGAGTTTGAGCCGCACCACGGCTGCCACGAACAGGATATTGATCGAGATGCGATGGGGTATCAACGCCCTTCTTAGCTCACAGGCTGGAGTGCCTATGCCTGCATCTAAGGCGAAGTCCAACCATCCGCGGGGACGCTCTTGGGGAAAGCTTGTGTAGATCTTCTCATGTTGCTTGCTCCGCTCCGCATCCCCTAGGCGGGGCGACTCGTCCGTCTCGGGCTCTTCTCGCTCTTCTTCTTGGATCCTTGGCGTGCGCGCTTCGTGTCATTCAACGAACAGTTGGGACAACTCGGTGAAGTTGTGAATCGCTCCGTTTGGCAGGGATTGATACCAGCGGAGGGCGTCTCCGCGCAGTGTCTTGGTGAAGATTTTGCAGCTGATCTGGTCGGGAAGTCCGAACGTCCGCACCGTTATCAAGAAGTGATTAACGTGCCCATACGGGTCCTCCGCTCCGTGGAACTCCTTGAAGTGCGGGAGCTTTAGCCACGATGGAACTGGGTATGCCAAAATTGACTTTGACAGGGGGTTCGCCTTTGCTGGTGCGTGACATCGTTCGGATCCTGCCCCGCTACGAGAGGGGCCGGCTTGCTAGTTGATCCAATCCACTGGGGTTGGATGGGTGCAGCGATGAGCGCTCTTTTCGCCAGGCTTTCAGGGATCGAAGAACTGCATGCGTCGGATAGTTCGGGGGAGGTGTCCACTCTTGCTGGTTCCGTGAATTCAGGCGAAGCGGGCACTGCGTTCGGAAATCCTTTGCTCGATGTTTGGGAATTCATTTCCCACAGACGGCGCCAAACTGTTGCGGGTTGCTCGGGTGCTCTGGTAGACCGGTCGAATTGAACCGCCTTAGCTCGGAAGCGAACCGAACGCGCAAACAGTCAATTAGAGATTCATTGAGTACACTAAGACTTTTTAACGTGGAAACCCGAAAAGGATAAAAAACCACGCGGCCGGAGCTGTGCCGACCAAACTTCACTATCTTCTGAGAGGTTACAGTTGGGTACTTAGAAGTCGAGCGTTACAGGCCGCCGCTCGTTACAATAATAGAGAGAGAGAGGGAGAGAGTTCCGAGGGTGACAGACAACCTCTTGGAAAACTAAGTCTTTTTCCTTCTGAGAACTGTGGGGAACAAAAGTGAGAATGCTCCAGGGAACGAAAGTGAGAATGCTGAGTCGCCTTTCGGGATGGAGGTAATCTTCAAATCCACGAAGGAGATCTTCAAGCGCCAAAAGAGAATTCCGTGAAAATCTTCAAGGAGCTCTCCCAGGTGCAGAAGGCAAGGGTCCTCTCAAATGAAGGCTCTGGGCTCCTTTTATAGCTTTGGCCGGGGGTAGCCCGGTAATTTCATCGTCGTAACCACCGTAACCACCTGGCGGACGAATCACGTTTTCCGGTTCGGAGCACACGGATCGCCATTTTTTGTAAATGACCGTCTTGCCCTCGGACAGTTCGGGCAGCTTTGTTGAAGGCGAAAAAGGCGACAAGCCGTTCCTACAATATGAGAAATTAGAAAGACAAAAAGTGAGCGTGCCCGAAATGTGAAAGTGCTCTGAGCGCGTAACGAACGGGGAAGCGTTCTGAACGGAATCCGGAGCCCAAAGGGCGCACAACGAGATTGGAGAGGGGGGACACGCCCGAACCCCTCTACAGGTAAACGGCTCGACCGCACCCACAAGGGGTGCGGCTTGGCCGCACCCCACAAGGGGTGCGGCTTGGCCGCACCCCACAAGGGGTGCGGCTTGGCCGCACCCCACAAGGGGTGCGGCTTGGCCGCACCCCTCAAGGGGGGTGCGGCTTGGCCGCACCCCTCAAGGGGGGTGCGGCTTGGCCGCACCCCTCAAGGGGGGTGCGGCTTGGCTTGAGGAAGTGGGCTTGCCTACTTCCCCACTCTCCCTTCATCATGCTAGTGGCTTTGGGAAGTAACCACCTCTTCTTATGCATATAAATGAATGAGAGTCTTATATGAGTACGCATCAATATATATACATATTATCCAATGATGATACTCGATGAGAGCAAGATAGCTCCGAATACCAATTGTGATTTATTTCAGAAAAAGTAAAAAGTAACTGAGGATAATTGTTGTTCAATCTCTATGTTTTTCATTCGTGATCATGTATATTTATATTACAGGGAGTTCAACGGGATGAGCATTAAATAAGAAGTCAAGCTGTTTAGAAATGAGCTTTGATTTATACATTTTAACTATTATACATGATCACTATTATATCATTGTTTTTACTGTGCTGACTAAAGCCGGTTTATTTGCTCACATAAGAGGCCTGAACCGTACGCCTGAAATAAATCAAATTGTAGCAAGAAACACATAGCTGCTGGAACTACAAAGCGCTTGAAGACACTATGAACAGTTGAAAAAACTAGGCAAAACTAGTATTTCACTCCTTAAAGTTTAGCCACTTTATGAAATAAGTCCTAAAACTTTTTGGGGGTTGAAATTGGTCCCTAAACTTTCTATGCTTTATAAAATCAGTCATATTATTTCACATTTTCCATCCTATTTTAAACGGAATGTTATGTTCCCTTCACATCCTCTCCGCAGCCTCTTTCCTCTACGCCGGTGAGAAATAAAGCAGATAGTTTCTCTATTTTTGTTTTTATCGGAGTAATAGCATGGATCGTCAGGTGGATTACAAAATAACTACCGATTACGAACACCATTGTCGGAGAAATACCAGAGTAAACGGAGTAAATGGATTGCCGGAGAAATACCAGAGCCGGAGAAATAACTGCAGAAGGATCGCCGGAGTAATAAAAATAAATAAATAAATAAATAAAATCTACAAAGAAAATAAAGAACAGGGATATGTACCGGTTGATTTAGGAGTGAAATATAGATGGAATAAGGCGATAAAAATGGAAAAAGGCGTGAGTTTTTGCATAGATTTTAAATCGTTGATGGCTGGATAGCTGATTACGAACATTATTGCCGATTTTTTTTTTGTTGCAAAGCTCTGAGATCCGCACCTCGTCGGAAATGGATGATGAACGCCATTGCCGATTTTTTTTTCTGTTGCAAAGCTCTAAGATCCGCACCTGGTCGTAAATGGATTACAAACACCATTGTTGATTACGAACACCATTGCAATGAAAAATTGGGTAGTGGGGAGTTCCAGGCGGAACAAGAAGCTCGCCGATCTTGTGGAGGACAGCATTCCGTTAAAAATATGATGAAAAATGTGAAATAGTACTGATTTTATAAGGTGATTGTTATCCGCACTACAGTTTTGGCTATCCGCATTTTTTTGAATGAGTTATTACTAGCCTTTTGGAAATACTTCTTGTATATGCATTTTTAGGAAAAATGTTCAACACGAAAGTTGTAGATCTCGTCGAGATCTACAACTTTCGTGTTGAACACTTTTCCTAAAAATGCATGTACAACCAAAAATTCGCTATAGTTACACACATATTTCAATCAGGGCGGCAATACGTCTTGTGCGTGCAATTTTAGGAAAAGTGTTCAACACGAAAGTTGTAGATCACGATGAGATCTACAACTTTCGTGTTGATCATTTTTCCTAAAAATGCTTGTACAAGACGTATTTCTAAAAGGCGCGTAATAACTCATACAAAAAAAATGCGGATAGCCAAAACTGTAGTGCGGATAACAATCACCTTTTATAAAGCATATAAAGTTTAGGGACCAATTTCAGCCCCCCAAAAGTTTTGTATCAGGATCCTCTCCATTTCGTCACCATTTCACGGTCCAGATGGATGGCTTTTTGATCGAATGGGTTCACCTTTTCCTAACTTTTTATAATTTTTTTTAGTCAAAAAAACTTCAACCATTAGATATCTCTTACAACTATCATGTCCATTGAAAGGTGAAATGGATCCCCTCCATTTCGTCAGAAATGGGACGAAATGGAGGGGATCTGGATCCAAAAGTTTTAGGACTGATTTCATAAAGTGACTATAACTTTAGGGACTGAAATACTAGTTTTGCCAAAAAAACTACAACGTCCAAGCCTAATCTTTGTAATTGACGACAAAAGTATAATCCCCTGTAAGTTAGCATAATTACTGAGAGCACCCCTCTTATTTTCGAAATTACAAAAACCTCCCCTTAACTTTTAATTTCATAACATCATGAACAAAAATTCTGGGTTTTTTTGTAATGAAATTGTATCACGGATGGAGTTTTTTGTAATGAAATTAAAACTTCAAGTGAAGTTTTTGTAATTATGCTAACTTATAGGGGAGTTTTTTGTAATTTTGAAAATAAGAGGGATGCACTCAGTAATTTAGCAAAGTTAGAGGGGAGGTCCTGGTAAATGGCCCTATATCTAAAAAATATAAGCATAGCAGGATACGAACTTCATTATAAAATTGTTAATGATTGTGTCTGATGTGTGAAGACTAATTGGCTTAAAAGCCAATTAAACTATGAATTAAGACCATGATTTGCTTAATAATTCTACATAAATAACAATTTATTTGTGAAAAGTTTCATCCTAATTACACTCAATCTCAAGTTCTTCCTCATTACCTTCTTCATGACATGTTGTTTGGCTTCCTATTTTCCTGTGAAATCATCCTCTTGAAAGGCCTCCTGGGTTTTGCATTATTATCATCATCAACAATGATAATTTCCAAAAGACCAACAAATATTGTTATAGCATACATCCTGCGGATCATTCAAGTTTGATTTTTGTTAAAGAATCCATGGCAGAGATGGGATGAAAATACTTCACCCGAAGGAGAAATCTGATTTGTGGATGGTTCAATCTCAAAACTTGATGTCAGCTCTAACAAATTTGAAGTTGGATCCAGAGTTGGGCCGAACTCCGCCATGCACCTGCTCTGTATTCGGCGTCGAAAGCAGAGGCGCGGTTCACCGAGAAGAGGATCTGCGATAGGGAGAAGGAACCAGCATGATGATGTTCTTGATAGCGCGCTCGAAGCATCCGAGTGAGCGTCAAGTTTAGAACGACTCTACCCGTTGCCCCCAGCAGGGGTATTTATAGGCGTAACCCTAAATCCCCGACGACCCGTTATGGATGCTTTAACGGACTCGTTAGAGTTCCGTTAAAGACCCGACATAAATGCTAAATATACCTTAACATTCTCCTCATATATTGTAGCAATTGTATCACATAACGAGTAAAAACAAAACATATAAGTTAGATAATGACAAAATGAGTTTCAGATTAAAACAACAAGAGTTTTAGAGCAAATGTCTAAACTCAAACATGTTCTAAACATGCAAAAGCAAAAGCAGAAGCAAGAACAGTAATCTGAAACAAAACTCAAAACTGGTGATGGTCGGTCTACTCAAACAGTAGATCATCTCCATCCATGTCGAAATCCACTTTCTCTCCTCCAGACTTCAATTGATCTGCATTTAAACATTAGAATGTCATGAGAACAAAAATCAATAAATCCATACATAAGCATATCAAAAGTAAAGTGATTAGTTCTAACAATTTAGAACATAATACTCTAACTAGGAAGAAAGACTCACAGGTCCGCATCTCTATCTAATTTACACAAAATTAGAAAATTTAGTTTCATAGAACCAAACTATGTTCCTTCGATTATCAGAATTATTATCAAAACATTTCATAAGTGTGTCATACCATCAAGTTTGGAATGATACAACAACCTATGACCATTATATCATCAGATTTGGAATGATATGATGAATAATCCTGATATCAGGGCACAAACAGTAACTTCAGTATTCCTTTTTGGAATGATACCCAATTCAGCCCTTGAATTAAAATAAGTGTGTAAGTCATCAAGTTTGGAATGACTGACAACTATTCAATCTCAAGTTTTCATCGAGTAGCATCTGGAACACTTCAGTGTACTCAGTCTAGATGCGAGAATGTAGGCAGACTCGGTTCTAAAATCTTAAACATAACATAGGTATTAAGTCCCACTAAATAGACTTTAATCTCATATCCCCTGATGTTTTAGATGTAAGAACCTTGCATAAGCCCTTAGTAAGGACATCTGCTACATTATCTCTTGATCTCACGTCTAAGAGGGAATGATCCCTTGACTGGTGAGATAGGTCAACCAGGCCTGTTTCATCCGTAGTTGCCTTCTCTTACCATTGAACAAGGGATTAGTTGCAATGGTTTTTGTGGCTTGATTGTCACAAATTATCGAGATAGAGTTCATTGTTAGACTCGTCATTGGAATATCCATAACCAAATCTCTAACCCACTCTGCTTCTTCGGCAGCTGAAGCAAGAACATAGAGTTCGGATTCCATAGAGGATAGTGTTATACCCGTTTGTCTCTTAGATTTCCAAGCCACTGCTGCTCCTCCTAGGGTAAACACATAACCACTAGTGAACCTACTATCACCAATATCTGAGCACCAGGAGGTGTCAGAGTACCCTTCAAGCACATGAGGGTGTCCACTGTAACATAAAGCATACTACTCAGTATACTTTAAGTATCGCATTAGCTTTTCCAAGGCGTCCCAGTGGTCCTTTCCAGGGTTACTAGTGAATCTACTCAACATGTCGACCGTAAATGCTATGTCGGATCTAGTGCAGGTAGTAGCATACATTAGACTGCCAATAAGTTTGGAGTAATCCAACTGTCTAATAGGTGAACCGTCGTGAGGTTTCAGTCTATTATTACAGTCGTATGGAGTCTCAATCTTCCTGCACTATCATAACCCCACTTCTCTAGTAGAGTTCGGATGTAGTGACTCTGGCTAAGGGTGATACCCTTATTCGTAAAGTTCACTTCCATTCCTAAGATGGTTTTCACCACACCTAAGTCAGTTATGCTAAATGTTGACTTCAAGGTAACCTTAACGTCTTTCACCTCAGACTGATCAGTATCCAGAATTAGCATGGCATCAACATACAAGCAGATTATAACGACGGAATTCGAACTTGTCCGTATGTACAGACATTTATCTGAAAGGCTGGATTTAAAATTCATGCATTTTACGCAAGTGTCAAACTTCTCGTGTCATAGCTTCGGTGCTTGCTTCAATCCGTAGAGTGACTTAATCAACTTACAGACCTTGGTTTCTAGACCTTCTATGACGAACCCTTCAGGTTGGCGCATGTAGATCTCCTCAGAAAGATCTGCATTTAGAAATGCAGTCTTTACGTCCATCTGATGAACGACGAAGCGTTCAATAGATGTGATAGCGAGAAGAACCCTGATCGTTGCAATGTGACAAACAAGTAAGTATGTATTAAAGTAATCTATTCCACTCACTTGAGTGAAGCCTTTTGCAACTAGACGTGCTTTGTACTTAGCGATACTCCCATCTGGATTCAGTTTCTTCTTAAGAACCCACTTGCTCCCAATGGTTTTAGCTCCTTTGGGCAGATCAACTAATGTCCAAGTTTGGTTCTTCATGAGAGAGTTCATCTCATCATCAATGACTTCTCTACATAACAAAGAATCCCTGGATCGCATCGCTTCCTTATAGTGGATGGATCAGCTTCAACGTGGTAAGTCACAAAGTCTGTACCGAAGCTTTTAGGAACTCGTTCCCTATTAGATAGCTAGTGGACTCTAGGGCACTAGTGTGAACTGGATCAGTGTCAGGGAGTCGTAGTTCCGTCCCAACGAGGGTATCAGAACTAGTGTCTGGCAGACCTGGAAGAGTCAGGTTTTTATCTTTAAGAAACTTGTTCTCAAAGAACACAGCATCTCTAGACTCAATGATCGGGTTGGTAGAGAGATCTAAAAATCGGTCTGCAGCACTATCCACCGCACATCCTAAGTATACACAAGTGTTCGTCTTAGGTCCTAACTTAGATCTTCTTATGTCAGGTATCCTAACATAGGCGATACAACCCCAGGTTTTGAGATTATCAAATCTGGGCGGTCTCTTAAACCAAAGCTCATTCAGGGTTTGCTTTATTTTAGCATGAGGAACCAGATTCAGGATGTGATGCGACGCGAGGGCTGCTTCTCCCCAATAAGCCGCAGGTATACCGACAGTCAACAACATAAAATTCAACATTGCTGTTAAAGTTCTATTTTTCCGCTCGACAATACCGTTGGACTAGGGCGAATAAGGGGCAGTGGTTTCAGGAATGATGTCATTGCTGGCAAGAAAATCTCTAAACTCACCCGAGACGTACCCGCCTCCTCGATCACTCCTAAGTCTTTTAATTTTCAAATCCAATTGATTCTCAACCCTATTTTTGAACATTTGAAATTTTTCAAAAGCTTCATCTTTGGATTTTAAGAGATAAATGTGAGTATATCTAGAGAAGTCGTCGATAAAAGTTATCAGGTACTTCCGACCACCACATGTGACAAAACTTTTATAGTCACAAATGTCGGAGTGTATCAACTCTAGTAAACGTGTACTCCTAGACACCTGACTGAATGATGTTCTAGTTATCTTAGTTTGAGCACATACCTCACATTTGTCAAATTTGGTTTTAGTGTCTAAGGGGATGTTGTGAGTTTTAGCTATCAGGAGTAGTTTTCGATAATTGACATGTCCTAGTCTTGCGTGTAAAGTCTTAGGATCAATCAAATTAGAACTAACCTGATTTACTACTTCGTTTGCTAGATTCAACCTATACATTCCGTTGAGAACATATGCGCAACCAAAATAATGAGAGTTAACCATTAGGGTCACCCTACCACCACTAATGTTAAAAGATATACCCACATCGCTTAACAAACTAATCAAGATTAAATTAGCAGCTAATGTAGGAATGAATTTAACATCTTTCAAAATTAAATGCGTACTTGACGAGAGTAGCAGATTCGCAGTTCCTGTCTGGAGTACCTCAGTAGTGGCTCCATTTGCAACGGTAACTAACTCAGAGACTGGAGTGGCATCCTTTAGTAGAACGAGATTGTTGCAGATGTGGCAGGTCGCCCCCGAGTCCAACCACCAATCAGTACTGGCCTGACCTTTCCCAATCATGGCGACAAAGTGGGAGGGCGCAGTCTGGGAGCATATGAGCTCTGTGATCAGGCTTTGGTGGGTTGGCATCAGGCTTCTTGGGTTGCCTGCAGTCAGAAGCACAGTGACCCCACTTGTTGCAGTTGTAGCACTTGCCCTTGAACTTCTTGATTTTCTTGCTCGTGTCTACTACTGCGGGTGCACTGGAGGGAGGTCGAGTCTGATCAGACTTAGGCTTCCTTTTTGGGTGTGTGATCATGTTAGCAGCAGATTGCTGTTTGCTCACCACCTCCTTCACATGCCTTGTCCGATTCTCGTCCTCAATGCAAATGAACCGCTTGAGTTCTTTCAGACTGACCTGAGTCTTTTTTCGATACATCTCCGTCTTGAAAGAGAACCCCACTGAGGGGAGCTTGTAAATGATGGCACCAGCAACGAACTCATTTGGCAGAGGGACGTTCTCACTGTTGAGCTTGGCCACCAGATTTTCCAGGTCTGCAATCTGGGGTAGGATGTCCTTGTCCTCGGAGAAAGTGAATCCCATGAACTTGTCCACCAGAAGCGTCTTGGACATATTCTCTTCCTCTTTGAACTGATCTTCCAGCGCATTCTAGATCTCCTTCGCTGTCTTCAGCTTCCCAAACGTCTCGGCTGGCAAATTGGAGAGACAGTTGAGAAGATAATCACGACAGAAATCTTCATCGCTAGTCCACTGAGCCTCTTCATCTCCTCCTTTGAAGTCTACAAATCAGTCTGCAGTGTATAAAAGACATTTAGATATTTCATACCGAACTAGGTGTTCCGCTTCCAGGCACTGAACTCGGAATGGGAGAACTTCTCCAGTTTGATCATCGGCACAGGAGAGGAGAGATAGTTGTTCTTCGGAAGCGAGGTCATCTGAAGGTGGCGACAGAAAACACGGAAGAGGGGACCTCCAACAGCAAAAGGGGAGCTATTGCCTGGCGGTAGCTCTGGCGATAGTGGCAGGGATGGCTATCGCCCGACGATATAGATAGCGCAGGCGTTAGCCAGCGGTTTCCCAAAACAGCGGCAGTTACGCTGCACTATTCGCGCGATCGTCTCCTCCAATGGCGGCGCGATCTGGGGAAGGGCAGGCTCCGAACTCCTCAGCGATAGCGGAGGGGGGTGGCGGCGCTACACTTCTCCTTCGGCGACAACAACAGATCTGCAAAGACAGCCTCACCGTTGACACAGATCGACGAAGACGGCACAGATCGACGATCTCCTATCGACGAAGAACATGGGAGATCGACGAACGGGCTCCGATCGATGAAGAACACGAAGATCAACGAATGGGCTCCGATCGACGAAGAACATGGGAGATCGACGAACGGTGGAGGTCGGCTTCCTCCTTCGTCGATGGGGGTCGGCAAAGCAACAGCGGTTTCTAGTTGCGGTTTCTCCTTCGCGTACGAGAGAGGCGGCGACGGACTGCTCCGTGCGAGAGGGGAGGCAGGCAGCGGAGACTGCTCACAGGCGACGAAACCTCGCGAACAGGGAGTCGGCCTCTTCTTCGTTGCAGGGAGACGAAAGACGTGTCTCCTTCGTTCTCCTCGCACGACGGGAAGAGGGGCGACTGAGGCAGTTCTTCTTCCTCCTTGCAGCGATCAGCCGGCGGCCTCCTACCTTCGATCGACGGGAACCGTCAAGGCGCAAGAGGGAGAGGCGGCGAAACCAGCAGTTACTGGAGTGGAAACCGCTCGGGGCTAGAGGAGGCTAGGGCGCACACGAGAGAAAACTTCAAGAATGATAGCGCGCTCGAAGCATCCGAGTGAGCGTCAAGTTTGGAACGACTCTACCCGTTGCCCCCAGCAGGGGTATTTATAGGCGTAACCCTAAATCACGACCCGTTACGGGTGCTTTAACGGACCCGTTAGGGTTCCGTTAAAGACCCGACATAAATGCTAAATATACCTTAACAGTTCTGCCCTCCCAGTTCGCCAATAGAAAGTATCGTGAGGTGTGGCCTTTGTCAGTTTTGCCGTAGCGGTTCTGCTTACATCTTCTCGCTGCATTTCTTCTTCTCCATCTGATTGTTAAAGAATGAAAGCACGCCTTCTAGTCTGAATAAACTTTGATCTCCACGAAACTCAATCACTAGGACCGCTCCCCATGGAGATTACTTTGGATCTCAAAGAAGCAATGAAAGTGAGGAGATTATTCATCTCCTTGAAGCTCGAGGTTGATGTCCACGAAAACAGCTTTTGATCTCCGTGGAGATCACAAATGATCTTCGTAAAGATTACAAATAGTTTCCGTGGATATAACTTTTTATATCCATGAAAATCACAAATAATTTCCGCGGAGAACACTTTTGATCTCCATAGAGATAATTAATCCTTGGCATTGGACTTGATAAAAAGAAACCAAGCCTCGTCGTCCGGAACCAAAAACGCCTCCAATTACTGTGTAATGTTGGTCTCCTTACAAAAGAGAATACAAGCGCAAAAAGATGAAGTCGAGATAGATGGCTGTCGCCGCGCGGATGGAGATCTTTGGATGGCAAGCTCTAGAGCTTATGCAGGTTGCCGTTGTGGCAGGGCGGCTCGTCCGGCGGGGGAGGAGCTGGAGGCTCGACGTCCTCAACGCTCTTCGTCGCACACATCGCCAGCACCGCCACGTAGGACTGTAACAATTTGGTTTGTTTTGCTATTTAAGCAAAATCACAAACCGAGTCATCCCTATGGGGTTTCAAAAATTTGGAACCGAACCAAACCGTAAAAACCATTGGAACCAAACCGAACCGAAATGGTTTTGGTGGTAAAAAAAAAGAAATATGAATACATAGTTTTAGAGAAAAAATTTACAAGCATAGTTGCATACTTGCGTACATGATGTTTATCACTGTGACTCGCGTGAGAAGAGAAGCAATGCGTGACTCCAGTTAATAACTTAATGTAACACAAATTAAGTTTTTATTAAACTGCTACCGTGTCAACCGTGACGCCCAGATAAATGAATATATTATGATACTAAATTACTAATGTTAATGTAAGTGCTAATACAGTTCGGTTCGGTTCGACTCGGGATGGTTTAACATTCAAAACCGTGAACCGAACCGAACAGAACCGTGTGGTTTGGTTTGGGTTGGTTTGGCGGTTCGGTTGGTTCCGACTTACACCCCTACCGCCACGTCGATGGCCAGGTCGGCTTATCGAGCCGAGCTGTACGGTTTACAGTGCAGCAAAACTCCATTAGGAGCTCATTGCCATTGGTGGCAAAGTCGCTGCTATTAAAGCGCCGCCGCCTCCGGCTCGTTCAACCCAATAGGTTTTACTTCCCATGTTAGTTAAACTAACAATGAATGCTGAATTTAAAAAAAGCGAGATAAGAACGTTACAATTGAAAAGCAATGATTAATTAAGTGAACATTTGTTTATGAATTAAAATAGAAAGTGTTTTTCTAAAAGATATTGGTTTCAGGAAGGAGGAATGTTGTCCTCAGCATGATTACGCCACCAGGAGTCTGGGGTGGAACACTTACTGAGGGCTGCTAGAAGGAATCCCGCCGCTCAAGCGCCGACTAGGCTGAAATCGAGCACAAGGCCCGTCGTTCTCGCCCTGGAAGAAGCCAGCAGTCCTCCCCGTGTCTCGCAAATGACCGGAGAGCCTCGTTTCCGTCCACTGAGAGGACGACAGTCCAAAAATTTGAGTGAAGTTGTAGTTACGGGCGACGACATGCTCTTCTCCTGCGGTTTCCAGCAGTTCTAGGGCAGTTATTGAAGGAACGGAAGACGTTCGTACGTGGCTGATGAACGGGAGGGATGAAGGGGGTGTTGGAACATGATCCAGCCGTCCAAGCCATAACTCACGGCTGCTGATTCTGATGTCTCCTTCCACCTATCACTTGTGACCTGCCACCAGCACCATTAAAGTTTCTTCATTAAGAATCTGTTATCTATTTAAAGAACCCCATTAAGGGTTAATCTATATATCTTCACTTTTATCTAATCAAGAGAAAATGCTCTGTTTCTTTCTTCTTCTAAAAACGTAATCCCTAGTTAAGTGCTTTGTTTATCTTCAGTGGTATCAGAGCCAAGATCCATCTCCTTTTCTTTCTCGAGTTTTTTTTCTCTATGCATTCATCATCTACACCCACCACCATCACAATTTTTACCGGAGAGTTCTATAAGTACTGGAGCATCAAAGTGAAAACTGTTTTTTATATCCCAAGACTTATGGGATGTCGTCAACGATGGAGTCTCTGCACCAGAAGAGGAGGCTGAAGGATCCACCCTTAAATCCAGCAAGGAGGACACGATGAAAGATACCCGTGCTCTCATGCTCATACAAAACGGAGTTGCCAACTCCATCTTCCCTCGCATCATGGGAGCCACCACCGCCTAAGCTGCGTGGGACATCCTACAGGAAGAGTTTCAGGGATAAAAAAAGGTTGTCATCATTTAGGTTAACACCCTGTGGAGAAAATTTGACACATCACGAATGTCGAAAAATGAAACCATACAAGAGTACCATGCTCGATTGACAAACATCACCAACCATATACGAAATCTGGGAGCAACAATGACCGATTCCCAAATCGTAACCAGAATGCTGCGCAGCCTACCCAAGTCATTTAATCATGTGGTTGCCGCCATTGAAGAAGCAAATGACCTTGAAACTCTCTCTCTCTCTCTCTCTCTCTCTCTCTCTCACACACACACACACACACAAAGCTCATTGCATCCTTGCAATCCCATGAAGACCGTCTAAACCAAGATAATCAATCTTTAGATGATGCGCTCCACAACAAACTTTTCATCAGCTTTGTTGAAGACAACCGGAACCCAACTGACCATACCCAATCTTTCACTACAACATACAATCCCATCTCCTGCAGAGTCAAACCAATCTCACCCTCATCCTCCTCTACTACAAAACCCCCACCTGCCATAACTATTTCCCAAATCCTAGCTCTGTCCTCCACCTCAAATTCCTCAAACCCATTACGCTTTTCAACATCAACAGATATACTCTCCCTCCAATTATAACCCCCTGCTCAATACACTCCCTATAACACACCATAGCAATTCCACAACCCCAACATATGGCAAGGCCATCAAAACAACCGAGACAGGAATTTCTTCCCCCGCCAAAATGCATTACCTTACTGCAGCCTGTGCAGAAAAAACAACCACGAAAATAAGGATTGTTCCCTCAGATGCAAGCGGTGCAGAAAACCCACAAACACTGATAAAGATTGTTGGTCACAATCCAGGAAGCAAGCCAAATTTCATGAAGAAGGTCCACCAGACAGAATGCTATTATCATCCTCCTGCTCTGAAACTCAGATCGAGGACAAGTGGTACATTGGCAGTGGCTGTTCTAGCCACATGACACGCAAACGAGCCTCATTCATGTATCTTGATGAATCTTGCAAGTCACATGTCTACCTAGGAGATGGCACTTCTTAGATCATTGAAGGCAAAGGAACAGTTTCCATAATCTATACTATATTAAAAGGGAAAAGATGTCTTTAGTTAAACATTAGGATTTTCCAAATTACCCTTTCAATAAAAAATATTATTTTCAAAGAGAGGAGAGAGAGGGAGAGAGAGAAAGAGAGGAGATAGGGTGAGAGAGTGCGGCTGAGAGGGAAAGAGAGAGAGAGAGTGAGGGACTGAGAGAGAAAAAATAATCTTTTTAAGTATATGCGTATTTTTTTACAAAATAAATATTATAATATATTGATGTATATTTTTTTACTGTCATTTTGAGTACTCATATGTATATGTTGCGGGCGAAGCCTGTAGACGCATCGAGTACGGGCAAAGCCCGTGCGGAGACGGGAAGTTCGCCTGGATGCGGTCGAAGACTGCCCGACAGCATCGCGTTGGGGGCGGGCAAAGCCCGCCGTCCCCGACCGGTTACTGTCGCGCTTGCCCGTAGGGGCAGAGCCCCGTGTCGGGCACTCGTATCTATCAATGGGATACCCAAGTACATCACTGACCTAAATTACACGCCCATCCTCACTCAGAAGCTCATGAGCGTGGCAGCTTACTCAAAAGGGACACATGGTTATTTTCAGCTCGGGAGGATACTGTTAGAATATAAAGAGTGTAACTTTATTCATCCCAAAGAGGGGTATTTATAGGAGAGGAATAGAGAATAACAAAGAGGATAGGAGATGTCGGACTAAAGAACCTAAGTGGGTTATACAATAATGAGCCTAAACAATGTGCCTTTATACATAATATAAACATTACTTTAACAGATACACCATCACTCATCCAGACAACAATCATCACATATTGGTCACCCCCATGACAAAGAATAGGGTCTACTCAATATATCCCTCCACTCTTACCAACATACCCTCCACCACTCAAAGAATCATGTATTGCAAAGTGTCCACAACTTGTATGCTTTGGCACCAAAGGCTAGGGCACCTCAACTTCCAATCTATGCAAATGTTAGTAAGCAAAACATGGTCTCTGGCCTTCCTCAACTTAAGATAACTGGAGAATTTTGTGAAAATTGTCAAACCAGAAAGGCACACCGCCAGCCTTTTCCCCATAAATCAATTTGGAGAAGCAAAATTCCTCTTGAACTTCTCCACCTTGATCTATGGGGACCAACCTCCACACCCACTCAAGGAGGAGCAAGATACTTTCTCCTTATCATCGATGATTACTCCCGGTACATGTGGATTTACTTCCTCCCTTTCAAATTTGACGCTCTCACACAATTTCTCAGAGCATGGAATTCGCAGAGAATTAACTGCTCCATACTGCCCACAACAGAACGACATTGTCGAACGAAGAAACTGCTCGATTCTGGAGATGACCAGATCCTTACTTCACTGCAAACATTTACCAAAAACCCTCTGAGCTGATGCTTGTCATACCGTCGTCTACCTTCTAAACCGATCACCCACCAAAGCATTACACAATATGATTCCTTTTGAATCCCTCTACAACAGAAAACCTTCCATCTCACACCTTAAAGTTTTTGGATGCATCGCATATCCCCTTATCCCAAGTGAAAAGAGAAGTAAACTAGATGAGAAGAGTAGAAAACTATCCTGATTGGCTACAACCAGGAGACAAAAGGATACCTCCTCTATTATCCTCCCACGAAACAACTAGTCTTATCCAGAGACATCACCTTTGATGAAGCCTCTGAATGGAAATGGTAGTCAGAATAGGAACTAGCCACAGAGATGGTGGTTGCTCCGGAGGCCAACGAAGAACACGAACACATCATAGAAGTAGTACCTGCTCCTGACCTCCAGCAAGCCATCCAGCCCATCTCCCCTAGAGGATCCAAGGATTCACAGAAGTCAATCCTGGATCTTAGTCTCATCTCATCATCACCAAAGAAAATGCGCAGTATAAGAGACATTTATGAAACCTACAACCTCACCTTACAAACCGAAACTCCAACTTCATATGCTGAAGCCGCAAAATCAGAAGAGTGGAAAAAAAGCCATGGACGATGAAATGGAAATGATATAAAAAAATGAAACCTGGACATTAGTTAATAAGCCCCCAAACAAGGATGTCATTGGATTGAAGTGGATTTTCAAAACCAAATTAAAGTAAATGATCAAGGCAATCCTATCAAATTCAAAGCCCGCATTGTCGCAAAAGGTATACTCAGATTCCAGGGAGAGATTACGAAGAAACATATGCCCCGGTTGAGATGATGGAAACCATTCGTTCTGTCATCGCCTATGCGGCTCAGAAAAAGCTACCCATCTTCCAGCTTGACGTAAAATCAGCATTCCTAAACAGATTCATCACACAAGAGGTCTATGTCGATCATCCCCAAGGGTATGAATCACTCGAGAAACACAAGGTATACAAGCTTAACAAAGCACTTTATAGGCCCAAACAAGCTCCCCGTGCGTGGAACACCAACATCGACACCTATCTTTGCAGCGAGCAATTCATCCCAAGTGCCAGTGAAGCCTCCTTGTACATCAAAAAACATAACGACAAGATCACCATTGTCTGCCTTTATGTTGACGACCTCATCGTCACATGAGACGACGAAGCCGAGGTCAACATTTTCAAAGACAAGATGAAGAGTGGATATGAGATGACTGACTTAGGCCTATTGAACTTCTTCTTAGGCCTCCAGATCTCTCAACGCCCAGGTCATGTGTTTATCTCTCAAGAAAATATGCCTCCGATCTTCTCGCAAAATTTGGCATGTAACAATGCAATTCCTCAGCCACCTCTATGCAGGTGGGAGTAAAACTGGGAAAAGCAAAGGAGGAAGAAGATGTCAAGGAAGAAGAGTATAGAAGTCTGGTCGGGTCCCTCCTCTATCTCACAAACACACAACCAGATATTGAGTATGCCACTGCCATTGTGTATCGTTTCATTAGCCTCCCCAAAACAGGCCATATGCTAGCAGCCAAAGCGCATCCTCCGCTATATTCAAGGCACAAAGCAGCTTGGAATTCTCTACAAACATGAAGCAAACGACAACCTCTCAGGCTACAGCGACTCAGAGTACTGGGGCAGCTCAGTCGAAGACAGGAAAAGCACGAGCGGCTACACCTTTCTCTGGAGCTCCAGGAAGCAGAATACAGTCGCGGTGTCTTCCACCGAGGCAGAATACGTCGCGCTCTGCTCCGCCTCCTGTGAAGCTGTCTCGCTTCAAAGGATCCTGAAGGAAATTAAAGGCAAGAAAGAGGAAGATAAGAAGCTAGAAGAAGAAATTGTCCACATTCATTGCGACAATCAATCTGCCATTGCCCTCTCTAAGAACCCCGTGTTTCACAACAAGAGCAAACACATCGAACTGAAATATCATTTCATACGATAAATGGTAGAGAAGAAGACGATCCAAGTCCAGTTCTGCCCTACTGAATATCAGCTGGCCGACATTCTAACGAAACCCCTCAGCAGAATCCGATTTCTAAAGATAAGAGCCGCCCTAAATGTCATGAACGACGTGGATCATGGAGGGGAATGTTGGAACATGATCCAACCGTCCAAGCCATAACTCCGGTCTGTTGATTCTGATGTCTCCTTCCACCTATCACCTGCCACCTGCACCATTTAAGTTTCTTCATTAAGAATTTGTTATCTATTTAAAGAACCAAATTATGGGGTTAATCTATGTATCTTCACTTTTATCTAATCAAGAGAAAATGTTATGTTTCTTTCTTCTTCTAAAAATATAATCCTTAGTTAAGTGCTTCATTTTTCTTCAAAACCACCTACCCAGACGGTCCAGCATGAACCCAAAAAAGGCATGCCAAGATTAGTCTCATACCTACTACCTAGACGGTTCACTTGTGCTTATAATAGGCTCCGTCTCTCCTATCTTTGACCATGGTTTTGGAATGGAAAATGAGTGTAGTGGTTTAATATGATATCAAAGATAGGTTCATGCTGAGGGGGCGTGTTGTACGGTCCAGCATGAACCCAAAAAAGGTTTGCCAAGATTAGTCTCACACCGCCTACCCAGACGGTCCACTCGTGTTTATAATAGGCCCCGTCTCTCCTATCTTTCACCCGGGTTTTGGAATGGAAAATGAGTGCGGTGGTTTAACATGGTATTAGAAGTATGGTTCACGCTGAGGGGACGTGTTGGACGGTCCACCATGAACCAAAAAATGCATGTCAAGATTAGTCTCACACCGCCTACCATGACGGTCCACTCGTGCTTATAATGGCCCCACCTCTCCTATCTTTGACCCGGTTTTTGGAATGGAAAATGAGTGTGGTGGTTTAACAGGGGGAAGGGGCTCGGTCAAGTAGGAAATAAAACTAGGCATCACACTCAGTGTTCCACGGTCGCACCGCAGAGGGATCACAAAATTAGAAAATTTCTTCAAAATTATTGCATGCCTTGAAAAGAACTTCATACATATATTTATAGAAGAGCCACACATATCGAACGGTTATGATTGGCCACCGCAATAAACACTAAAACATACGAAAATTGTCCTTTATATCAAAGAGGGACATTCCATCTAGCTGATGATTGCAAAATCGCAATAAAACTAGTCGTGCTCGATCCTCTTTGATAAAATTACAATAAAATTAGTAGGCAGAATACATTACACTAGAAGCTACATATGACCTACTAACATTTGCATAATAAATTGACCAAACATAGATATTTTTGGGCATAAGAAGAATACAACATCAATCACTCAAAATCATAAATAGGGCAAAATTAATGAGTTTTAACAAATGTCATTACAGTTACAATCACAAATTCATGCAAATTTCGGAGAATGGAGGAGCAATTATACCCTTCAGTATGTGGCACCCCTAAAGAGAAACCTATGTTGGAATTTCAACGGGAATAGCAAAAGTTGCCGACCTCCTAGGACATGAAGGAAACAAATGTTAGAAGAGAACTATTTCGGAACTACAGGAATGGAAGATGGATCGAATGGCAAGCACCTGAAACGAGAATTTTCTCTCATGATGTGGTTCGTGGGATGGGGTTGACGCGCCGAAGAAGGAACTGCAACCTCGAGTGGTAATTTCCTTCTATTCGGAACTGGAGGCTCGATTCCTAGAACTCCCGTCCACGGGAGGGGCCTGGCGCGTCGGAGAATGAAGGGAACGAGTGTGCGCGCAGTCTTCCATTGTCAGTTTCGCAGGAGTTGATGTCGCGAGCACCGTGCGGAAGGAGGATCCCCTCTCCTGGAACTCACGTCCGCTGGATGCCGGACGCACATGGGAGAACGAGGACGGAGCCGCGCGGGCAAGTCGAATTTAAATTTTTTAACCAGCGAAAATGCAGGATTGGGGATTTAGAGGTGCAATTATAAGAATGAAATAATGTTAAATGGAGGGTCTTTAAGTCTTTTCCTCTTTTTTGGGGTGCAAATAGTCTCCTTCAAACAGCTTTTATATCAATTCTCCTTTTTAATAAATAATCAGACGTAATCGTCTAATCTACAATGCCATTATGATTTTATTCAATTGTATTAAATAAAATGAATTGGTGAATGGTGAGGGCAAAAATCTCGAAACAGCTGTATTACTATTTACATATTAAATAATCAAATGTCCAATTAAATAATTATCATAATATAACAAGTCGCTACCCGTCTCTCTCTACCTCTCATTATCTCTCTCACATACACATGCCTTATCTATTAATCTTTATTCCGTAATTAAGGCGGTTCGGGGTTTCGCCGCCTCCATTTGGAGCAAACGCCGGCGGGTAAATAAATGGGCGCTGGCGGCGTTTGCTCCGTTTGCACCCGCGCGCAGCAAGGAGGAGACGGCCCCCGATCCGCTTCGTTTCGACCCCCACCTCTTCCTCTCCGGTTCGAAAGCGGCGTTTGCATCCGCCCTTTCCGCCTACCACCGCCGCGCCAAATAATTATCATAATATAACAAGTCGCTACCCGCCTCTCTCTACCTCTCATTATCTATTTCGTCCGAGTAAATGACCATTTAGCTGGCCCTATATTTCCACCATTTTATCACACTATGAGACAAAGGCTTCGTTTGGCGAGAGAATTTTATGTACGCATAGGGTTTGATGGAATGGTGTGAGATAATATTTTTAGTTGAAATTACATTTGTAATTGTATTTATAGTTATATTTACGGTCGTAAAAACATATGTAATTTACAATTGTAACTGTATTAAAAAAAATTATTTTTTAACACGTGTATTTTCAGGCTGTAACATATACATATGAGATCATAAATGATCATTGTTGCGGGTCGCTTAGGGCTCTTGGTAGATCGGTCGAATTGAACCACCTTAGCTCGGGAGCGAACTAAGCGCGCAAACAGTCACAGAGAAGTTCGTTGAGTACACTGAGACGTTTTAACGTGGAAAAACCCAAAAAGTGTAAAAAACCACGCGGCCGAAGCTGTGCCGGCCAAACTTCCACTATCTTCTGGGGGGTTACAACTAGAGATTTAGAAGTCGAACACGACAAGCCGCTGTTCGTTACAATATGAGAGGGAGAGAGAGAGAGAGAGAGAGTTCTTAGGGTGACAGGCCACCTCTCGGAAAAACTAAGTCTTTTCCTTCTGAGAATGGTAGAGAATGAAAGTGAGAATGCCTTGTCCGCTTTCGTGAAGTCGAAAGCGAACGCTGTGTCCGCTTTTGTGAGAACGAAAGTGAGATTGCCGAGTCGCCTTTCGGGACGAAGGAAAACTTCAAGTCCACGAAGGAGATCTTCAAGTGCCGAAGGAGAAATCCGTGGAAATCTTCAAGGAGCTCTCCCGGGTCCAGAAGTCAAGGTCCCTTCAAATGAAGCCTTGGGGGTCCTTTTATAGCTTTGGCCGGGGGTTGCCTGGTAATTTTGCCGTTATAACCACCATAACCACCTTAGAGGACGAATCATATTTCTCGATTTGGAGCACTTAGATCACCATTTTTCGTAAATGACCACTTTGCCCTTTGGGTAAAGGCGACAAGCTGTTCCTGAAAAGTGAGAAACTGAAAAGACAAAAAGTGAGCGAGCCGAGTCGGAAAAGTGAGCGAGTCGGAAATGTGAGCGTGCTAGAAAGACAAAAAGTGAGCGTGCTCCGAGCGGAGCCCGGAAAGCGGGCGGCAAGCCGGAAGAGGAGGAACTCACCCCAATCTTACTACGGGGGAGAGCGGTCCGACCGCCGCTGAAGGCGGGCGCGGCGCGGCCGCGCCCGAGGGAGGGGGGCGACTCCTTTCGGCCGCCCCCCCCCCCCCCCCCCCCCCCCCCGAAAAGGGGGGGGGGGGGGGGGGGGTGCGGCTAGGCCGCACCCCAAAAGGGTCTCGGCGCTACCGCGCGGTAGCGCCGTGCTTGGCGCGGGCTCTACCGCGTGGTAGCGCCGCGGGTACTACTGCACGCGGTCTGCTCGCCGGCGGGAGGGGACGGCGTTGCCGTGTACATTGCAGTTGGCGGCGGTTTCGGCTTTAACCTCCCACTCTCTCCCACTAAAGTAATGGGGAGAGTGGTTTATGGGAGTAACCGCCATTCGGTTCTCTCATAAATGAGAGCTCATGATGAATCCCCATTAAAGCCCCCCAAACCTTCTGAGTCTGAACCTTCGCGTGAGGGAGTGTGAAGGTTTCATTTTTCTTGCTTTGACTCCGGTCATCATTGTTGTCGGCGTGCGGCGTGTTGAACCATGGTGGAGGTAAGCTCGTTATTTTCGTTTCGTTTGCAAAGAAAGGAGGAGATGGCGGAGCGCGCCCGCGAGCGTGGTTTCGACCGAGGGAGCGAGCCCGCGCGTGGGTGTTGCCGGCCGCGGGATCGAGCCGCCGACGTCCGGTGGGCGCGCGCAACCCGCGCGCGGGTGTAGCCGGCCGAGGGGGCGGTTCACTGGTGCCCTTCGCGCGGCGCTGCCGGCCGCGGGATTGGGGCGCCGACGGCCTCCGCGGCCCGCGCGCGCGGTGCTGCCGGCCGCGAGATTGGGGCGCCGGCGGCCTCCGCGGCCCGCATGCGCCGCCAGTTAGCGGGGAGGGGGGGGGGGGGGGGGGGGCGCACGTGCCTCCACGCGCGTGGCGGTTGGCCATGTACGCGCCCCCACGCTCGCGGGCGGTGGTTGGCCGCGCGCGCGACGGTTTGCTGCGCGTCGCGCGCGGCGGTTGGCCGCGCGCGTCCCTCCGCGCGTACGTGCGCGGTGTTTTTCCGCATGCCTCTGCGCGGTTGTTTTCCGCGCGCGTCTTCCGCGGGTGGTGGTTAACCGAGCATGCGGGGTGCCGGGTGCGCGCATCTTGCCGCTCGTGTGGTTTGTCGCGTGTGAATTGCGTTGCTCGCATGAATCGTTGCTTTCATGCGGTTGGTTGGCATAATTGCGCGTTGGCGGGTTGGATTCGCTTGTCGCGCGTCTTTCGGGATCTTTATTCATATGTATTTATTTTGTTGGACATATGCACTGATGTGCGCGAATTTTCTTTTGCAGGCTTCGAAATGAAGCGGTCAGTCGAGACCGATGCGCATGCGCTCTACTCTTGACGGCGCGCGAATTGAGATATGGCGGAAGCGGTGTAACATCCCCAATCCTTCGAGACCCCTAGATGGTGTTAGGGCATGGGTGGTGTGCAGAGTGGCCACTAAGGCCCTTGGGCCAAGTGGAGTGTGCTAAGTGCACACCAAGGGCACAAAATCAACATAGCCCAATACCACTCCCTTAGGCCAATTGACCCTCAATTCACCAAATTGACCTCCCCCATACCACCCTAACCACTAAGGAAGACCATTACCTTGAGAATTGCACTTGGGTGGGACCCAATTGCATGAAATTGACCAAAGTCAAACTTTACCCAATTTTGGTCAAATCTACACCCTTTGATTAAATTGAACCAATTGGAGCCCCACCATGGACCAACCTATGTTGGGTGATGATAAGGGACCCATGACCCCCAAGTGGGGTCAACCCACTCACCTTGGTTGACCAAAGTCAACATTGCCCTTTAAAGTGAATTTCAAGCCCAAACTGAATGGGACCCAACCCCAATTAATTAACCCTACTCATGGACCTAAGTCAAGCCATATCAGCCCTAGACTGAACCCTAGCTAAGCTTGATTAATCAAATGGAGGGGGGAACCAAAAGTTAATCAAAAGGCTTAAAGCAAAAAGGAAAAGCAATCACCCCCTCCTCCACACTCCTCCCCCAATCAGTCTTGGACCCTTCCCTGATTGCTGGGGGTCTGACCTTGACCCAGATGGAAGCAAGGAGGCTGGCAGCTGCAGGAGGGTGGCAGCCATGGGAGAACCGAGGAGGCTCAAGTTCAAAACCAACCAAAGAGCCCTCCTCACTTGATCCCAGCCACACCACTAGCTTCAGGAGGTCGAGAGCAGACGGGAACACCCCTTGGAGCAGAGATTTTGGTGGAGAATCGCGGTTGTGAGCAGGATCGCCGGAGATAAGCTTTTCCATGGCCAACCGCCGCCGGAGCCGCCGCCACGCACCAGTAATGGTTCGTTTCTCCTCCCCTCCCCTCATGATAGCTTCTCATCACAAAATATCGAAGGATCGGGCTCAATTGAGCCCGAATCCACTCGTCGATTTCATGGAAATCGGCTCAAATCAAGCCACCTAGGCTCGCCGGAAAACGCCCCCTCCGACCGCCATGTCGCCGGGAGTTGTAGCCCCGACCATCACGAAGGTGGTGGCGGTGGTGGCCGGCCGTGGTGGCCACCAGGTGGCCGGGAAATGGGGGAGGAAATCGGCCCAGCACGGTTCAATCCCAGCCGTCGGCTGAAGGAAGAAGTTGAAGGAGTAGGGTCGGATTTGCGTCAAGATCTGTGCAGATCTCATATTTCCCTTATTTATTTAATTCATTATAATAACTTTTCTGCCTTATTCAATCAGCCCACTTCAAATATAAATTAAGGCCTCTTAAGGGCTGAATCAGAAAAAATGCCCAACATGAAAGTTGTAGACCTTGGTCTTAAATTTCATTTGGCTTTAAGTTTAGGTCATTTGGTGACCTACAACTCCCTAGCGAGCTGTTTTACTAGGACTGGTCCTACACTAGGTCAGTCCATTAGAAAAATTACCTAGGTCAAACCCTTCAAGCTTTGGAGCTGTTCTTTTAACCATGGGTTGGTATACCCTAGGGGCACCCCCTGCCAAAGGGGCAGCCCTTGGTGGACACTTTTACCTAGGGTTTTTGTGGTAGTTGGAATATTTAAATTAAGTTGATTTTTAGAGCATATGATGTCCAAATGACACCAAACTTTGGTGGCATACTCTTTTGTACCTGAGTAGTGCCTACCTAAAATTTCACTCCATTTGGAGTTGATTTGATACGAAAAATTGGAAACCCTAATGAGGGCCTTTAAGGGTCAAATTAGGGTTTCAGTCATTTTGAGGAGTTGAGTGTGTTAGCCTCCTCCCATCATGTTGTATATGTGGGTATGGATATACTAATGCTTGTGTCACACCCTAATGGTCCATTTGGAGCCATTAGGGTGGTGTGACCTAAAACCCTAAGGGTAAACCCTTAAGGGTGAAGGTTGGGATTTGTGAAGGGCATAGGACCAAATTTTCTAGCCTTGGCTCAGAACTTTGTGGATATGTTTGTAAGGGCATAAAATGTCCTAGGTAATTTAATGAGAATTTTTAGAGGCTTTTAAGTAATTTTCCTCTTAATAAATGAAATTACCACCCTTTCCTTAATAAAATGAATGCATGGTCATATGACCTTGTATGACTTTGATATGCTATCGGCGGCTGAAATAGGGTGAAATAAGGCTATGGTAATTTTTTCCTGAGTTATGGAAGTGTTATTCCTTGTATAGAAAATTTTAAGTGCTTGCTAGCTTAAGTGAATTTAATTTTGAAAAATGTCAAATCATGGGGAAAATTTGTGATACTTGGTTAACTGTAGTTTTAGGTCAATATATGACCATGATAATTGTTTGGAAGCTTGTTGAATTATATTTCTTGTACCTCATGTAGAAATTGGAATTTACACCCCTTGAGTATTAAATTCTTTTAAAATATCAAATCATGGGGCAATGTTATGATACTTGGTTAACTGTAGTTTTATGTTAATTTATGTCCATGACAACAGTTTGGAAGCTTGTAGATTTATAATTCAAGTACCTCATGTAGAAATTGGTAATTGCTACCTTTGGATGTTTAATCATTTTAAAATATCAAATCACATGGTAATGACACAATAATTTGTCAGAGGACTCTAGGTCCCCATATGGACACTTGGTAATTTTTGTAGAATTTTTAGAAGTGAAATACTATTTTTCCTAATTATAGTGGCATTTTGGTAATTATACAATTATGATGATATAGTAGGCCAAATGGCATCCTAGGGTCATGAAACTCAGTGAACCACCTTGATATGGGATATTACCTTACTGATAATTTTCATGTAGCATGTAGAATCATTGTGAGGGTAGTTCATGTGTAACTTGGCTTAAGGCCTTAACTACTTTAAATTATAAATACCAAATTAATATGGAAAATTATGGAAATGGGAACATACCATATTGAAGTCAGTGGGAGCCTAGGATAATTATACCAAACCCTGGTGATGAATTTTTAGAAGGGTTCCCTTATGGGGTTGATGGATAGTTCAAATTTGTGGTCTGCGTTTAGTAAAAACAGAATTTTTAGTTTTAGACAAGTCAGACCCCTAAGTAGTGTTTAGGAGGTATATCCAATCAGTAAATGGGTTGTAGCACACCATCATTCAAGGAGGGTCAATCATAGGGTTACTTGTGGGGTGGTGCTAGAGTTAATGTAGAAGGAATGAAGGTACGTCCAACCCGATTGGGTGGGACGGGAGATGAGCTAAGTCACTTTAACTATATGAAATGATGAAGGGTGAACCAAATGTTAACCACCAACTAAAGTAATTGTCTTGAGGAGGATGGTGGTGTTGAGCTCATTGATCCGTAGTACCGTTAGGGGCCCCTTATGGAGTACACCGCGGGAAGTCCAAGACTCACCCTAAATATAACACTAACTAAATTGTAGGCAAGAGTAGCCTAAGTAGGGATGCAAACTGGTATGGATCTCCTTCGGGAAGGAGATGGGTTGGGTCAGCTTATGTGATAGTCCCTGAGCCGGAAGCTCGGGTGGACATTGTTAACACCTGTTACTTATTCAAATAGTGGCGAGTCTTCGGTACTAGGCTAGTCGTGTCACCGACGGTAGTACGTTGACTCAGGTGAGGGTGAGGTTTAGAGGGCCGGTAAGTTTGAGTACCACGGTCTGGAGGACAATCCCTAATAACCCACCCCGACCTTAAAGTCTGGTGGATTCCAGCAAGAGTACGCAGGAGCTCCGCTGTTGTGTTCTTAGCGTTGAGGCGTACATGAGGTCTAGGATTGGTAGTGACTATACCCGCCTAGGATGTGGAGTGCCCGATCCACTACCACCGTGAGCCACGACGGTCGGTACCCGAAAGGCTGGCTTCCTTTCAAACAAATTGGGAACTATAAAGGTCTGTGCGCATAGAGTCGTGTGGGTGAGTCACATTGCATAAACTCATTAAAACATCATAACCATAGCATATCATAACATACACATTATCATACCCCCATCATATAAATTAGTATGGGCTCTTTTATATGATGGGTTACCTGGACATCATAACTTATATGTCGTATGGGCGTTCATATAAGTTAAGGTACGAATCTGTGATGGTAGTTTAGATTTACTTACTGCACTGCATTTTCTTTCTATTTACTGCTTACTTCATTGCTCTACTTTACTGCCTTATACTTGCACTATACTGCTAGCTTAGGGGTGTAAACGAGTCGAGCTCGAGTCGAGCTTGGCAAAAATCCCAAACTCGAGCTCGAGCTCGAGCTAAATATTTCGAGCTCGAGCTCGTCGAGCTCACCCTGCTTGGCTCGAGCTCGAGCTCGAGACCAGTATATTGAGCTCGAGCTCGAGCTTTCGAGCTCGCGAGCTCGAGTCGAGCTCGAGCTGCTCGCGAGCTTTTTGCTCATGAACCCATTTTTATTTTTATTTATTTATATTTTAAAAAAAAATACCCAAAAAAAAAGCTCGCGAGCCGGCTCGCGAGCTCAAGAACAAGAGTAATCGAGCTCGAGCTCGGCTCGAAATCGAGCTCGAGCTCGTCGAGCTCGAGCTCGAGCTCAACTGGTTCGAGCTCGAGTCGAGCTTTTTTCGAGCCGGCTCATCGAGCTCACAAGCCGGCTCGACTCAACTTGCAGGGCTATGCTAGCTAGATTTTACTGCTTTACTTATACCTGCTAGATTAGTGCCATGTCACCACCTTCTTTGTTTACCCCTTGTTGTCCTCCGCTTCTTCCTCCCGCTCGGTTCCTAGGAGTCGTGGAGGGAGGCGATGACAAAATGACTTAGTCTTTATGACTAACGGTCGGTGTGACCGCAGGAGTCCGAGGAGACGGAGTTGTCCCGCGCGCAGCAGGACGAGATGGCAGGACCTGAGCAGCAGATGCATAACACTACCACGACGCCACAGGTTGATGACTAGATAGTTAGACTTCCGCATTTTGAGAGTTTTGTTGTAGACTTCCGCATGTTGTAGAGAGAGAGAGTACATTATTTTGGATATGTATCGGGCATAAGCCCCTTTTTGCTTTTACGTCTCTTATGGACTTTTTGTTTTCATTATACATATATATGATGCTGTGATTATGGACATGCCTTCTTTTATGTACTTACTCTTTGGCATATTTTACTTATGATCGTATAGCCGGCAGGGTTGGTGCTGAGCGGTGTTAGCCAACCCGTGTATTGGTGACACCGCAAGGCAGCGATTCTGGGCCAAGATCCACCTCAACCGTGCGATGCGGGAGAGGTTCGAGTTTTCAAGTACCCGAACGGGTTTTGGAAAAAGAGATCTTACAAATGGTATCAGAGAACGAACGATCATAAGAGAACAGTCCACAACATACTGGGTCACCCCGCTCGAGTGTAGTTTGCGGACAAACTATGCAGCGGAAGCTGTGGTGTGCCCATGTATGAAATCACATAAAACAGTCCATTAAGCAGCAAGTTAGGTCAAATTTTGACTTACTTAGACAATTTAGTGACGCACCCTAGCCCAAAGAGCGATCTCGGGTCTAGAATTGGTTGAAGGTTAAGGATACCCAATGTAGCTAAGGGAAGAAGTTAGTATAAGTCTTGACGTTGAGACTTTCACACTAAAGGTTACGCTTTATTATCAAGTGATAGGACCATCTCGAGGAGATCGGGTGTCTGTGGTCTTCTTTAGAGTAATAGAAGACCCATAAGCATAACCCCCCTTACCATAACTTGATACTTCCCATTACAGTACGTTGAGACAACCACCATAAAATACCAGAGGTCGAATTGGAATTTGAATATTTTGTTTTGAAAAGGCCCATTTCCTAGTTAATCATATAGGGAACTTGGAAAAGTTAGCATAATTTATAGCATTGGGAGTCTAAGTTTTATCATAACTTTATGTCTCAGGGTGGAACACCAAGTCAGAGATTATATGCCCTAAGGTTTATGTATGTATGTAAGACGAATATACCGTAGAAGTATTGAAGACACTTAGCCCAAATCGGTAGGGACTTATCCTTTTTGTTTATTGGGCCAATAAAATACCGACTTCGATTACCCCCTAGACTTTGTTTAGAAAAGGTTATGACATTTTCATAGTAATCTCGAGTTTTGGAGTATTCAATGAAACTCAGGTGATGACGAGATCTTATTCATACACTTTTGATTTGTGGACCAACCCTCCTTAGAAGTTTGAGACCCTTGGAGAATTACTTCACCTTAAATAACAGGGAGTGTTTATACCAAGTTGTGATCGCTTTAGTTATACGAGCAAGTTAAGTGAATGGTACACTTCAAGAGTGAGCGTATACTCATCTTATTGCTCCAAGGTTGATTCTAAGTCGGCAAAAGTGATCAACTTGCTAATCAATTGATTATACGTAAAGGGTTGTCCAGTGTATGACATAAGACTCTCGGAATCAAGAAAGTCAGATTAAGAATTTAGGGAATTTCACTAACTTCCTGATCCAAGCAATGTGGTCTTGTCTTTTATAAGGACGTTTGGTCATCAAGCTCTTACCGGTCACAAGGGAAGAACGTCATAAACGGCGGATTCAGTGCAAGACCAAATAGAATTTAGAATGGATAGAAGTAAGACTGGGCTATAAGTCCGCATGACCATAAGAAATAATCAGTTTATCGTAACAAACGTGCAAGTGTATGATTGTATATACACCTTCTTAACCTCGAGACATCGATTTGTAGAGTTATCCAATCAATTTACAATCATTAACGTCCGAACAAATGTCTCGATTTAGTCAAGTATTGAAAACAAGAAAAAAAATGCCAGGTTTAGTAGCTTGGGATAAATGTGTCACATCATGGAATTTTGAAGTTTGGAGTCAAGTCTTCGCAAGTAAGGATTACAACTAGAGTTTCTTGCACTCCAGGGCTTTCAAGGGTAATTTTCGGATAGTATTTTTAATTAAAATTCAAGCCCTCTCCTTGGTGAAAATTCAGTTAAGATCATTTTACTCTTAGAGTTGGTTTATGCACCACCAGAGAGCTTAGGAAGGTGACTCTTTGGACCTGGTAATACGATGGTATAAACTATTTAGGGCTAAGATGGAGAATCTTACTATGTTCGGATCTCGGGAAAAATGACAACGATCATGTACTAAAATGTTGAGGATTTGAGAGTTAAAATAAACGATTAGTTGTTGCTAATATCAACTCCCGCTTGAAATTATTAAGATTACTCAATGAGATTTGTCGATGTACTTTTGGACGACACAACTAAGAGAAGGGTCGTTACGATGAAATCTTTGATTCATAATTTATAGCATAAGTGAGATGAGACCTCTTGTCTTTGAAAGCTTAGCCCACCCGTTATTGGAAATCTAAAGTGAAATTTGTCGAATGATATATTGAAGATATATAATCTACATACAATCCTCCGGTCTTAAGAACCAAAAATTTATGATTTCTCCCAAATTTATAACCTCAGTTAGGAAGATTCAGGAATAAGGGAGATAAGTTTGATTTTCAGATATAAATGGTGGAATTTCTCGAGGACTAATGTGTTTTAATGAGTCACCCTTCATGTTGAAATCAAGTTGTGCCAAAACATGTCATGATAAAAAGGGGTTTTACCCTCGTGAGTTATGAACAAAATGGATATGGAAAGTAGATGGGAGACACTTCACGAACATTTTTTTTAACTGCAGACGTCATGTTCCTCAAGGAAAGCATGAAGGTTATTTACATTTATTTAACGTGTAGAAGCGTTAACCTCATGTAACATTTGTAGGACATAAGAGACTCTGGTCCAAGTGTAATCAAGCTTTATGTTATTGTTTTGTAGCTGATAAACCTGACCCTGTTTTCGCGGAGTCGGAAACAGTTTAGCAGCAGAGACCTCATATGTTAAGGGATAAGGTCTCTTGGTGTAGGTGGTGTTGAACACATACGTGCAAGAGAGTCGTATAGTGAAGAATCAGAATAGACAATGACGGTTGGCTAAATGATCACGTCCTGGCTAATCGATTTATGAGCAGAGTATTAAGTAAGCATGGTTCGTGAATGTAACCTTAAGAAGTTAAGTTGAACTCGAAGGTTTTTGGTGCCATCTAGCGCGGCATGATAATATAAATTAACTCGGTAAGTTCTTATGTATTTCAGGTAGATCCTCCTTCGGGGAGTGTAGTGATTTTGATAACACCCGCGCCTGGTTAGCTTGTTTTGATTTCTTTGAAGTGTCTATTTCCTATTTATTACCAGGGTGGAGCAAGTAGAACCTGCATTGTGATTAATGGCACGATGGTCTGAGCGGCTGGTTAAACCTTCAATTAACCCCTAGTGGGAATATTGCCGACAATCTTAGCATGTAATAGTATAAGTGCAATGAGAAATTTTGGTAAAGAATGTTGCTCCGGTTGGAGTTCTCATATAGTAGAGGTCCGAGTTCTTCCGTGGAAGGAGATTCTGATTTCCGATTATTATAGTTCAATCATGGGCAAGAGGAGCACAGCTGGGTGCCCTTGGACTTCATGCAACAATGTTTCCCGGAACTCTTCACCTAAGGTGCAAATTACTCGTCTTTGAAATCCTTTACTCTTATAAGTACTTGCAACCCGTAGACCCAAACCTAAATTTTGAGGACGAAATATTTCTTTTGTTTATTGGGATTTGTAACATCCCCAATCCTTCTAGACCCCTAGATAATGTTAGAGCATGGGTGGTGTGCAGAGTGGCCACTAAGGCCCTTGGGCCAAGTGGAGTGTGCTAAGTGCACACCAAGGGCACAAAATCAACATAGCTCAATACCACTCCCTTAGGCCAATTGACCCTCAATTCACCAAATTGAACTCCCCCATACCACCCTAACCACTAAGGAAGACCATTACCTTGAGAATTGCACTTGGGTGGGACCCAATTACATAAAATTGACCAAAGTCAAACTTTACCCAATTTTGGTCAAATCTACACCCTTTGATTAAATTGAACCAATTGGAGCCCCACCACGGACCAACCTATGTTGGGTGATGATAAGGGACCCATGACCCCCAAGTGGGGTCAACCCACTCACCTTGGTTGACCAAAGTCAACCATGGTCAACCTTGCCCTTTAAAGTGAATTTCAAGCCCAAATTGAATGGGACCCAACCCCAATTAATTAACCCTACTCATGGACATAAGTCAAGCTATATCAGCCCTAAACTGAACCCTAGCTAAGCTTGATTAATCAAATGGAGGGGGGAACTAAAAGTTAATCAAAAAGCTTAAAGCAAAAAGGAAAAGCAATCACCCCCTCCTCCACACTCCTCCCCCAATCAGTTTTGGACCCTTCCCTGATTGCTGGGGGTCTGACCTTGACCCAGATGGAAGCAAGGAGGCTGGCAGCTGCAGGAGGGTGGCAGCCATGAGAGAACCGAGGAGGCTCAAGTTCAAAACCAACCAAAGAGCCCTCCTCACTTGATCCCAGCCACACAACTAGCTTCAGGAGGTCGAGAGCAGACGGGAACACCCCTTGGAGCAGAGCTTTTGGTGGAGAATCGCGGCTGTGAGCAGGATCGCTGGAGCTAAGCTTTTCCATGGTCAGCCGCCGCCACGCACCAGCAATGGTTCGTTTCTCCTCCCCTCCCCTCAGGTTAGCTTCTCATCACAAAAGATCGAAGGATCGGGCTCAATTGAGCCCGAATCCACTCGTCGATTTCATGGAAATCAGCTCAAATCAAGCCACCTAGGCTCGCTGGAAAATGCCCCCTCCGGCCGCCATGTCGCCGGGAGTTGTAGCCCTGACCACCACGAAGGTGGTGGCGGTGGTGGCCGGCCGTGGTGGCCACCAGGTGGCCGGGAAATGGGGGAGGAAATCGGCCCAGCACGGTTCAATCCCAGCCGTCGGCTGAAGGAAGAAGATGAAGGAGGAGGGTCGTATTTGCGTCAAGATCTGTGCAGATCTCATATTTCCCTTATTTATTTAATTCATTATAATAGCTTTTCTGCCTTATTCAATTAGCCCACTTCAAATAGAAATTAGGGCCTCTTAAGTGCTGAATCAGAAAAAGTGCCCAACATGAAAGTTGTAGACCTTGGTCTTAACTTTCATTTGGCTTCGAGTTTAGGTCATTTGGTGACCTACAGCTCCCTAGGGAGCTGTTTTACTAGGACTGGTCCTACACTAGGTCAGTCCATTAGAAAACTTACCTAGGTCAAACCCTTCAAGCTTTGGAGCTGTGCTTTTAACCATGGGTTAGTATACCCTAGGGGCACCCCCTGCGAAAGGGGCAGCCCTTGGTGGACACTTTTACCTAGGGTTTTTGTGGTAGTTGAAATATTTAAATTAAGTTAATTTTTGGAGCATAGGATGTCCAAATGACACCAAACTTTGGTGACATACTCTTTTTACCTGAGTAATGCCTACCTAAAATTTCACTCCATTTGGAGTTGATTTGATATGGAAAATTGGAAACCCTAATGAGGGCCTTTAAGGGTCAAATTAGGGTTTAGGTCATTTTGAGGAGTTGAGTGTGTTAGCCTCCTCCCATCATGTTGGATATGTGGGTATGGATATACTAATGCTTGTGTCACACCCTAATGGTCCATTTGGAGCCATTAGGGTGGTGTGACCTAAAACCCTAAGGGTAAACCCTTAAGGGTGAAAGTTGGGATTTGTGAAGAGCATAGGACCAAATGTTCTAGCCTTGGCTCAGAACTTTGTGGATACGTTTGTAAGGGCATAAAATGTCTTAGGTAATTTAATGAGAATTTTTAGAGGCTTTTAAGTAATTTTCCACTTAATAAATGAAATTACCACCCTTTCCTTAATAAAATGAATGCATGGTCATATGACCTTGTATGACTTTGATATGCTATCAGTGGCTGAAATACGGTGAAATAAGGCTATGGTAATTTTTCCGGAGTTATGGAAGTATTATTCCTTGTATAGGAAATTTTAAGTGCTTGCTAGCTTAAGGGAATTTAATTTTGAAAAATGTCAAATCATGGGGAAAAATTGTGATACTTGGTTAGCTGTAGTTTTAGGTCAATATATGCCCATGATAATTGTTTGGAAGCTTGTTGAATTATATTTCTTGTACCTCATGTAGAAATTGGAATTTACACCCCTTGAGTATTAAATTCTTTTAAAATATCAAATCATGGGGCAATGTTATGATACTTGGTTAACTGTAGTTTTATGTTAATTTATGCCCATGACAACAGTTTGGAAGCTTGTAGATTTATAATTCAAGTACCTCATGTAGACATTAGTAATTGCTACCTTTGGATGTTTAATCATTGAAAATATCAAATCACATGGTAATGACACAATAATTTGGCAGAGGACTCTAGGTCCCCATATGGACACTTGGTAATTGTTGTAGAATTTTCAGAAGTGAAATACTATTTTTCCTAATTATAGTTGCATTTTGATAATTATACAATTATGATGATATAGTAGGCCAAATGGCATCCTAGGGTCATGAAACTCAGTGAACCACCTTGATATGGGATATTACCTTACTGATAATTTTCATGTAGCATGTAGAATCATTATGTGGGTAGTTCATGTGTAACTTGGCTTAAGGCCTTAACTACTTTAAATTATAATAAATACCAAATTAATATGGAAAATTATGGAAATGGGAACATACCATATTGAAGTCAGTGGGAGCCTAGGATAATTATACCAGACCCTGGTGATGAATTTTTAGAAGGGTTCCCTTATGGGGTTGATGGATAGTTCAAATTTGTGGTCTGCGTTTAGTAAAAACAGAATTTTGAGTTTTAGACAAGTCAGACCCCTAAGTAGTGTTTAAGAGGTATATCCAATCAGTAAATGGGTTGTAGCACACCATCATTCAAGGAGGGTCAATCCTAGAGTTACTTGTTGGGTGGTGCTAGAGTTAATGTAGAAGGAATGAAGGTACGTCCAACCTGATTGGGTGGGACGGGAGATGAGCTAAGTCACTTTAACTATATGAAATGATGAAGGGTGAACCAAATGTTAACCACCAACTAAAGTAATTGTCTTGAGGAAGATGGTGGGGTTGAGCTCATTGATCTGTAGTACCGTTAGGGGCCCCTTATGGAGTACACCGCGGGAAGTCCAAGACTCACCCTAAATATAACACTAACTAAATTGTAGGCAAGAGTAGCCTAAGTAGGGATGCAAACTGGTATGGATCTCCTCCGCGAAGGAGATGGGTTGGGTCAGCTTGTGTGATAGTCCCTGAGCCGGAAGCTCGGGTGGACATTGTTAACACCTATTACTTATTCAAATAGTGGCGAGTCTTCGGTACTAGGCTAGTCGTGTCACCGACGGTAGTACGTTGACTCAGGTGAGGGTGAGGTTTAGAGGGCCGGTAAGTTTGAGTACCGCGGTCTGGAGGACAATCCCTAATAACCCACCACGACCTTAAAGTCTGGTGGATTCCAGCAAGAGTACGCAAGAGCTCCGCTGTTGTGTTCTTAGCGTTGAGGCGTACATGAGGTATAGGCTTGGTAGTGACTATACCCGCCTAGGATGTGGAGTGCCCGATCCACTACCACCGTGAGCCACGACGGTCGGTACCCTAAAGGTTGGCTTCCTTTCAAACAAATTGGGAACTATAAAGGTCTGTGTGCATAGAGTCGTGTGGGTGAGTCACATTGCATAAACTCATCAAAACATCATAACCATAGCATAGCATAACATACACATTAGCATACCCCCATCATATAAATTAGTATGAGCTCTTTTATATGATGGGTTACCTGGACATCTTAACTTATATGTCGTATGGACGTTCATATAAGTTAAGGTACGAATCTGTGATGGTAGTTTAGATTTACTTACTGCACTGCATTTTCTTTCTATTTCATGCTTACTTCATTGCTCTACTTTACAACCTTATACTTGCACTATACTGCTAGCTAGATTTTACTGCTTTACTTATACCTGCTAGATTAGTGCCATGTCACCACCTTCTTTGTTTACCCCTTGTTGTCCTCCGCTTCTTCCTCCCGCTCGGTTCCTAGGAGTCGTGGAGGGAGGCGGAGACAAAATGACTTAGTCTTTATGACTAACGGTCGGTGTGACCGCAGGAGTTCGAGGAGACGGAGTTGTCCCGCGCGCAGCAGGACGAGATGGCAGGACCTGAGCAGCAGATGCAACACACTACCACGACGCCACAGGTTGATGACTAGATAGTTAGACTTCCGCATTTTGAGAGTTTTGTTGTAGACTTCCGCATGTTGTAGAGAGAGAGAGAGTACATTATTTTGGATATGTATCGGGCATAAGCCCTTTTTTGCTTGTACAAGAGACTTTTTGTTTTCATTATACATATATATGATGCTGTGATTGTGGACATGCATTCTTTTATGTACTTACTCTTTGGCATATTTTACTTATGATCGCATAGCCGGCAGGGTTGGTGCTGAGCGGTGTTAGCCAACCCGTCTGTTGGTGACACCGCAAGGCAGTGATTCTGGGCGAAGATCCACCTCAACCGTGCGATGCGGGAGAGGTTCGAGTTTTCAAGTACCCGAACGAGTTTTGGAAAAAGAGATCTTACAAGCGGTTCGGGTTGCCCCCTGATGTTGAGGTGAGGATCCCAGGTGCGGAGGAGCGCGCCCAGAATCCGCCGACCGATTTCATGGCCCTTTCGGAGAGCTGCTTGAAGTCCGGATTTCGCATTCCTCCGCCCGAGGAGGTCGTTGAGATATTCCGGTCCTGCGGTGTTCCGATTACCCAGTTCACGCCGGCGGGGATGACGAACATTATGGGGATGGTTTTATTCTTTCGGGAACATAGTAAGCGCTTTTCGCTCGAGATTTTCAAAGATTGGTGCGAGGTTTCTACTGACCCGGGCGGTCGTATCGAAGTTCGGAGCAACAAAAGCTGATTTCACTTTGGAGCGAAGGTTGATTACCGCCATGGGAATACTCTTTATGGGTATGTCTAGAATCGATGGGAGCTACCGCAGTTATGGAGATCGCTTCCCGGGCGCTGTCGCCGGCAGACTGGTCGGGAAGATGAGTTTCTTCCTATCCCCGGTTTTCCTGGCCGAGAGGGACTGTCGAAGGCCTTGCTTTCCATTTCTGGTTGCGTGGATGAACGTCGACTGCACTCGGTGGGTCTTTCCTGGGATCCCGAGCGGGAGGCTGCTGTTCCCTTAGATCGTGGGAGGAAGAGGAGGATCGTTATTAAGAACGGCCCTTCCAGTCCGCGCCCTGCTCCACCGGCGCCTACGAGGCAAGATTGCGAGGCCGGCCCGAGCCGTCCTAGGAGTGAGCCGGTTTCGTCCGATCCGGAGGTGGAGATTTTGGAGTCTCCTATTGCCGACCGAGCCCTGCCGGAGGATTTGCCACCACCACCTCCCCTCATGCCGGCGAAGTGAGTTTCTTCCTCACTTCAGGCGATGGATTGTGCTGTAAGTGAAGCTCTTCTTAGCCTTTACTCTCCGTCATTATTTATGCTTGCTAACCGTTTGACTTTTGTTCGCAGGCAGAGGCTTTGACTAGCGTTGCGCTCACATGGAACGATCATTATGTGAGCTTCAAGGACAACTACTTCACACTTCAAGAGGAGTTACGCGTGGCGAGGTGTGACATGTCCGTTTTGCATAGGAAGAGGGACCGCGACGCAGCCCATATCAAGCAGTTAGAGGGTGAGGTTGAGAAGCTGCGAGCAGAATACGACGGTGATAAGGCGCTCGCCCAGGATGCCCTTCGTCAGCTATCGGACGCGCAGGGGGAGATGTTTTGCCTGGAGGGGGAGTTGGGCTTTCTACGGAGCGAGGTGGACCGGCTGTCGTCGATCGAGCAGAGTCTTGAGGAGGCCAAGGCGACTGGGGTAGCCGAGTACAAGGATTCCCTCACTTTTGCGGAAGAGCGTTTCCATATGGTGGAAGAGATTCGTGCCGAGGTGATGACGAAGGAGGTAGATCCCCTGATAGCGGACGAGTGCGAAGTTTCTTTTCAGAGAGGCGTTCAGAAGACTCTCCGTATGATGGGGAGGAAGTTCGGGTGCGACACCGCTGGCCTCGGAGCCGGAGATCTTTCTGGGGATGACTACTCGGACGTGGCCGAGGACTGATGTTGTTTACCTTTCACTTTCTTACTTTCAGCTTTGTTGTTTGTTTGTGTGTCTGTCGGGTGTGGTTGTATCTCCTTTATTGCATGAGTCGTACTTGTTTTCCTACATGATCTTGTCAATCTGGTTGTTAGCGCCTGTATAGTTTGATTGTTTTCAAAATTACAGATGAGTTTGCATGGGTCTGAGCCCGTGGCTTTTATACTAGTTTGCACGAGTTTGTGCTCGCGGTTTATATATATATATACAATTAGTTTGCACGAGTCTGTGCTCGCGGCTTGGCCGGTGAATAGCGGGTGTATTCAAACCGAGGGTGAACGCAAGGGGAGCAGGCCCCTACGACACCGGGACTCGACGACGGAGGAGAAGGGCGAACCTTCAATCGACGGCGGTGCAAAGTCCCCGGGGCAAGGCCCCGAAGTGGCCGGTGAATAGCGGGTGTATTCAAACCGAGGGTGAACGTAGGGGGGGGGGGCAGGCCCCTACGACACCGGGACTCGACGGCGGAGGAGAAGGGCGAACCTTCAATCGACGACGGTGCAAAGTCCCCGGGGCAGGGCCCCGAAGTGGCCGGTGAATAGCTGGTGTATTCAAACCGAGGGTGAACGCAAGGGGGGCAGGCCCCTACGACACCCGGACTCGACGGCGGAGGAGAAGGGCGAACTTTCAATCGACAGCGGTGCAAAGTCCCCGGGGCAGGGCCCCGAAGTGGTTCCTGCAGTAGAACAGTTTAAGACAGATAGAGTATAATTTTAAAAAATAAACACTGGTACATGCGCAAGTGTAAACTTGCGGCTTTCGAGCTGATAAGCTTCTTGATACAAGTTTGACGAGAGAAAAAAGATAACATTGCGCTTTTTTTAGCTGCGCTGGCTCGAGCTCTTTTGGTTGCTCAGCATGGAGGGCGGCGGTGACCCGGCGACTGATCTTTGGTGACATCCTTCTGTGTCTCTTCACGGAAAGCTTCCAGGTGCCCTAACTGGACGAGGCGTTCAATTTCTTCTTTCAGTCTTGCGCAGTGTTCCGTTCGGTGCCCTCGGCCTTTGTGGAAGTGGCAGAATTGGGCTTGATCTCCCCTGTGCAGGGAGAGCCGTTTGGGCCAGTTGATAATCTTGTTATTGCTGATTACAGACAATATGTGCTCGCGGGGGGGTATTCAGCGGGGTGAAGTTCTGGGAGCCTTGATTTGCTAGCCCTTTGGAGCGGTCTGCTCGGTTCTGAGTGAGCAGTTCAGCCTTCTCGAACTGCTGCTGCTGCCCCTTTCTCTTGCGGCATGTATCAAACTGCAGCGGATTTGCTGATGCCTGAAATTTGGCTTTTTCAGCCAATGTGGGAGTTGCGTGATCCTTCCGCGCGCCTTGCTTCTCAGACTTTGGTTTCAGCGAAGGGTCGTCGTTGATCCAAGGGAGCTTGGAGGCGGGTGTGTCGAAACCGTGGATCGCGTTCCTGAGGACGCTCCCTTTGTTGGCCATGCGCCCGGACATGGAAACGTCGTGGTCCAGGGCGTCCAGTAAGAGGCTCCCGAATATCGCGTCGTAGGGGGAGTCTGCCTCGGCGACGACGAACTGAACGTCGTACTGGACCGATTCTGCGTGCATCCCTACTTGGACGGGGAGGGTATTGACTCCTACGGTGGGCACCGTGGTTCCGTCCGGGAGCTCCGCGTCGCTGGCCCTGAGTTTGAGGTTCCCGCTTAGGAGTTTGAGCCGTACCACGGCGGCCAGGAATAGGATGTTGAAGGAGATGCGGTGAGTTACCAACTCTCTCCTTAGCGTACAGGGGGGACTGTCTATGCTCGCGTCTAAGGCGAAGTCCATCCATGCACAAGGACACTCCTGGTGAAAATTTGTGCGGATCTTCTGTTGCTGCGTGCTCCACTCCGCCTCCCCTAGGCGGGGCGGTTCGTCCGTGCCTGTCTTTTCTTGCTCTTCTTCTTGGATCCTTGGCGCGCGCGCTTCGTGTCATTCAACGAACAGCTGGGACAACTCGGTGAAGTTGTGAATCGCTTCGTTTGGTAGGGATTGGTACCAGTGGAGGGCGCTGCCGCGCAGCGTCCTGGTAAAGATTTTGCAGCTGATTTGGTCGGGAAGTCCGAACGTCCGTACCGTCATCAAGAAGTGATTAACGTGCACGTACGGGTCTTCTGCTCCGTGGAACTCCTTGATGTGCGGGAGCTTTAGCCATGACGGGACTGGTTATGCCAAAATTGACTCTGAAAGGGGGGATCGCCTTTGCTGGTGTGCGATATCGTTCGGATCCTGCCCCGCTGTGAGAGGGGCCGGCTTGCTAGTAGGTCCATCCCACTGGGGCTGGATTGGTGCAACGATGGGCGCTCTTTTCATCGGGCCCTCAGGAATTGATGAACTGCATGCGTCGGACAGTTCGGGAGAGGTGTCCACCCTTGCTGGTTCTGTGAACTCAGGCGAAGCGGGCACTGCGTTCGGGAATCCTTTGTTCGGTAGTTGGGAATCCATTCCCACAGACGGCGCCAAACTGTTGCGGGTCGCTTAGGGCTCTTGGTAGACCGGTCGAATTGAACCACCTTAGCTCGGGAGCGAACTAAGCGCGCAAACAGTCACAGAGAAGTTCGTTGAGTACACTGAGACATTTTAACGTGAAAAAACCCAGAAAGTGTAAAAAACCACGCGGCCGGAGCTGTGCCGGCCAAACTTCCACTATCTTCTGGGGGGTTACAACTAGAAGTAACCCAAGGTGGTGCGGCTTGGCCGCACCCCAAGAGGGGCTCGGCGCTACCGCGCGCGCTACCGCGCGGTAGCGCCGCGCTCGCCGCAGGTGCTACTACGCGCGGTCCGCTCGCCGGCGGGAGGGGACGGCGTTGCCGTGTACGTTGCGGTTGGCGGCGGTTTCGGCTTTAACCTCCCACTCTCTCCCACTAAAGTAATGAAGAAAGTGGTTTATGGGAGTAACCGCCATTCGGTTCTCTCATAAATGAGAGCTCATGATGAATCCACATCAATCATAAAAATAGGTAAATTAATATTCTGTGATTTATTTTTTAAAAAGAACTGTATTTTAAGCTAAAAATATAATCCGCGTACAGAAAAGTAGAAACGTTACACGTACATAAATTTTTCCCCCTTGCTGCACTTTACGGTGCAGCGCGGCATCCAACGGATGCGAGCTCATCTCAGCTCGCGCGCTCACATCTCGAAGCGAGATGTGATGTGCACACATCTCCGCGCGAGCTGAGATGAGTTCACATCAGTTGGATGCCGCACTGCACCGTAAAGTGCAGCAAGTGCACTTTACTCCCCCGGTTCTGTTTGGAAGGGCATTTTTGGTGTATGAGTTTGGATAAAAATGTCATCATCAGTTTGACATGATAACGGTTATGACCTCATTTAAAAGAGTAAACTAGTTTTGA
Source organism: Dactylorhiza incarnata (assembly GCA_033032865.1). Taxonomy (NCBI): domain Eukaryota; kingdom Viridiplantae; phylum Streptophyta; class Magnoliopsida; order Asparagales; family Orchidaceae; genus Dactylorhiza; species Dactylorhiza incarnata. The sequence goes on along the minus strand of JAWHQI010000094.1, from coordinate 2,438,289 downwards.
ACATAAAAAAGAAATAAATTAATGCAATATTATAAGGGCTTTTGGGGGCTGATATTAGCAACACATTTTTAAAATTAATTATATAAAACAAAATTAAATTTAAAATTAATGCAATATTATAAGGGCGTTGATATTAGCACTACCGCACTTTTAGCTATCCACACTAGCTGTTAATCGCAAACATAGTTTTAAATTGTTAGCTAAATGCAAACAGTCGTCTATTAGCAAGCACCGGACTCTTAAGAGATTAGCTATCCGCAAGCACTCTGCTCCTCAACGCTTGCGAGATAGTTGACGCAGATGCTGCAAAACCGCAACAAGTTATTCTTCCAGCAGCTCATCAGCTGTGCCAAGTGAGGCCGAATCTCAATCTCGTTTACGTTTACCCTCTCACGCCCTTTCAGCTTTTTGATCCACACCTTCGTCCTTTTATAGGATCCGATGAAGGAATTGATTCCGTCTCGTTCCACAAATTCCATATCGTTGGCGCTAAGAATCCACTGGTCGGGTTCCTCCGTGCCGCAGCGCCTCCTCGCAGTGAAACCAGCCCTCATCCATTCCGTTTTATAAATATCTAATTGCCGACTTCTACGCTTGCGAATTCCTGTAGGAATTGCCACGATATTGGTTTCCAGACACATAGCTTTGACCTAGACCTTATGGTTTTTCCAAGTTGCTTAAGCTTTCATCCTTTCCAAGTGGATCAGGTTAGACCTCATCAAATGATTTCGTGTAGTCGAGTTTTCTTCGTAAAGATGGCATGGTCGCATACTCTGTTTTTGAGCGCAGGCGGGTTTGCATTTCTCCAACACGAAGCTGTCTCAGAAGATGGCCTTCGTGATGGAGGAGGTTTCAAGTGCATGCTATAGAGCCGGAGAGCTTTGTTTCTGTGGCCGCCATCAATGACAGCGAGGTAACGCATGCATGTCGTGGGTAAGGGAGAGGGCTTCTGCCTGGTGTTTGGGATTAGGGGAACGAAGGAGAGCGGAGATGACATGGTTGTGGAGATTCATGTGACCAAGGGATCGAGGGATTGAGGAAGGCGGAAAGTAAGTGCGGATACCGGGCTCGTGCAGTGCTAATAGTAATTTTAAAAGCATTGAAAAAATTTAGATTTCGAGTGCGAATAGCCAAAAGTGTGATGTTAATATCAGCACCTTATTATAATAAAAAAACATATGAGTGTCAGTGCAGTGCACGTCGACAACCTGTGCGGCTGCGACAGTGCCCCCGCCCGTGCTCGTATGCTCTCGAGCGCATGGCCATCGTAGGACGACACTCTTGCATGCGCCACAGAGCAGGCGAGCACGGACGGAGAAACAACGATGACATGGTCACTGTAATAACCCCCCTTACATTGGCACTCGTTGTTTTATGTAATTAATGATATTTTGTTGATCATCAGTGTAGCTCAGTTTGATGCTCTCAATTAGATCTTCATTACTCTTTAATTTGTTTGATTATTTTTTTGGCAAAATACCTATTCTCAAATTTTTTGTCACTTTAATATTTCGGTCTCAAACCTATTCTTTTGATCAAATTAGTCCCTAACTTTATCATGCATTTATATTCCAGTCTTAAAGTTAATGGCAAAATTGACTAGAGTAACGGAATAGCCGGGAAATTGAATATTACAATTAGCCGAAACCGTAAACAGTCAAACATATATTGTTTAAGCATAATAATAAACAGTCCAAATTATAAAAGGGGTCAAAGCCTTTTCGCAGAAACCGTAACCCTAAGCCAAATGAACCCGCAGAAATCCTAACATGTTGAATACCTGCTGGAATCGACACCGGAGAAGTTGTCGTTGAACTCGCCGTGGATTAAGCACTTGGAGTGGTCGCGGTGGAGCTCTCGCGTGGGAGAAGGGAGGAGCCGGCTCACTGTTTTGACGTTTAATAAAGTGACGGAAAAGTAATTCCGTGTTTTGTCGTTTAATTTAGGACAAAAAAGAAAAGTTGTAAAAGGTTGGGGACTTGTTTGTTAAAAAAAAGTTACTCTGAAATATTAAAGTGAGTAAAAATTATAGACTGAAATAGGCTTTTTATTTTTTTAAGTGCCTTTTTTAATGATAATCCGACGTCATGGCCTAATCTACAATGTCATCATGATTTTATTCACTTATATTAAATAAAATAAATTCGCGAGGGCTAAACTCAATCTCTACAAAAATATCGAAACAGCTGGATTTACATATCAAATAATTAAATATCCGATTAAATAATTATCATAATATAACAAGTCTCCATTCGTCTCTCTCTATCTCTCATTATTGAGAAATCTCTCTCTATATATATCTATGCTATATAATAAGAGAAATACTTAGGTGCGTTCTCTCACCTAGTTCTAGGTGAGGGGGAAATACAACCGTATGATCTTAGATTTGACGGTAGGAAAAATACTTGTTATACATCCATAAAGGTCTTATAGTGCGTCTAGAGAAAACTCCACTAAAGGAAAGTGGGGTCAATGGTCAACGCATGATCGCCCAAGTTGAAGAAACCGAATCCGTCATTTCTGCTGCAACCGCCAGTGCGAGAGCACGCACAAAACGCACGGAGCACGCCGCCATAGCCGAACCCCACTACTGGGGTGCGATTAGCCCGCACCCTACTAGTGGGGTGCGAATAGCCGCACCCCCCATAATGGGGGGTACGGCCAAACCGCACCCCTCGTGGGGTGCGGCCAAGCCGCACCCCCTTGGGGTGCGGCCCAGCCGCACCCCATGTGGGGTGCGGCCAGGCCGCACCCTATGTAGGGTGCGGCCAGGCCGCACCCCCTTGGGGTGCGGCCAAGCCAAGCCGCACCCCCTCGGGTGCGGCCATGCCGCGCCGCAGCCCCTCGGGTGCGGCCATGCCGCGCCGCACCCCCCCTAGGGTGCGGCCAGCCCACTCTCCCCCGTTATGGGTTTGGGGTAAATCCCCCATCTTCTGACTCGCCGCCCGCTCTTCGGGTTCCGGATTCCGCCTAGAATGCCTCCTAGCACACTCATACGCTCTCGTGTTCGTTGCGCGCTCAGAGCTCCCGCGCTCGTTGCGCGCTCAGAACGCCTCTCCGTTCGCTCAGAACGCCTCTCCGTTCGCTCAGAACGCTCTCGTGTTCGTTGCGCGCTCAGAGCGCTCCCGCGCTCATTGCGCTCTCAGAATGCCTCTCCGTTCGCTCAGAACGCTCCCGCGCTCATTGCGCACTCAGAAGGCCTCTCCGTTCGCTCAGAACGCTCTCGCGCTCGTTGCGCGCTCAGAACGCCTCTCCGTTCGCTCAGAACGCTCCCGCGCTCGTTGCGCGCTCAGAACGCCTCTACGTTCGCTCAGAACGCTCCCGCGCTCGTTGCGCGCTCAGAACGCCTCACAGCGCGACCAGGACGCCTCCATGTTCGTTGAGCGCTCAGAACGCTTCTATGTTCGTTGCGCGCTCAGAACGCCTCCCCAGTCGCTCAGATTGCTTCTCTGTTCGTTGCGCGCTCAGAATGCTTCTGAGCGCGCTCAGAGCACTTTCACATTTCGGGCACGCTCACTTTTTGTCTTTCTGATACGCTCACATTTTGTCTTTCTAGCTTATCAGATTTCAGGAACAACCCGTCGCCTTTTTTGCCTCCAACAAAACTGCCCGAAATGCCCGAATTGCCCGAACTGCCCGAGGGGCAAGATGGTCATTTACGAAAAATGGCGATCCGTGCGCCCCGAACCAGAAAACATGATTCGTTTGCCAGACATTTATGGAAGTTACAACGACGAAATTACCGGACTACCCCCGTCCAAAGCTATAAAAAGAGCCCCAGGGCTTCATTTGAAAGGACCTTGCCTTCTGCACCCGGGAGAGCTCCTTGCAGACTTTTGCGGAATTCTCCATCGGCGCTTGAAGATCTCCTTCGTGGAATTGAAGATTTCTTTCGTCCCGAAAGGCGACGCAGCTTCTCACTTTTGTTCTCCGGAGCCTTCTCACTTTTGTTCTCCGGAGCCTTCTCACTTTTGTTCTCCGGAGCCTTCTCACCTTTGTTCTCCGGAGCCTTCTCACTTTTGTTCTCCAACATTCTCAGAAGAAAAAATACTTAGTTTTCCGAGAGGTGGTCTGTCACCTTCGGAACTCTCTCTCTCTCTCTCTCTCTCTCTCTCTCTCTCTCTCTCTATTACTGTAACGAGCAGCGGCCTGTCGCGCTCGAGTTCTAAGTACCAGATTGTAACCCCCAGAAGATAGTGAAGTTTGGTCGGCACAGCTCCGACCGCGTGGTTTTTGCCCCTTTCCGTGTTTTCCACGTTAAAAAGTCTCAGTGTACTCAACGAATCTCAAATTGACTGTTTGCGCGCTTGGTTCGCTCCCGAGCTAAGGTGGTTTAAGTAAACCAGTCTACCAAGAGCCCTAAGCGACCCGCAACAGTTTGGAGCCGTCTGTGGGAACATTCCCAAAACTCTTTGAAGGCCAACTGCAATGGCAAGAAAGAGTGCTCGCACTACTGAAGGATCAATGCCGGAAGGGCGCGTCGACCCAGCTCCCTCCCACTCGCTTATCAATGCTCCTCCCGCGGAAGGGGAAGTGCCTGCGCCCGCAGCAGGACTGGAAGGGCGCATGCGGCAGATTGAAGAGCAGCAAGCCGAGATGTCGGCTCTCGTAAGGAATCTCGGGGCTCCCCAAGTTCCAGTTCAACCGCCAGCACTGAACGCACCGCCGCCCCCGGTTCCAAATCATGCCCCGAACGAAGAGGTCGTTCGAGAGGACGAAGCTTCAGAAGGATTCTCTAACACAGCAAGCTCCGCCCCGACAGCTGGGGGCCCAGAAGCTGACCACCGTCACCATCACCCGAGAAGAGCTGCCCCTGATCGAGCAATAGAAAGAACTACGCGAGAAGAAATACGCGACATGATAGAAGAGGAGTACGCCCAAGCAGGACGACCCGCAACCCTCGCCCGCCGTCCCGCACACCACGACTCCCCATTGTCGCCTCAAGTCTTGGCCCATCCAATTCCGAATGGTTTCAAGCTTCCCAGCATCGAGACATTCGACGGGACGGACGATCCATTGGAGCATGTCAACCACTTCACCACCGTCGTGAGGATTTACAGCGCCCCTGATCAGCTCCTCTGTCAGGTTTTCCCGGCAACCTTGAAGGAACAAGCGCGCACTTGGTTCCACTCCCTGCGAGATGGGGCCATCAACAACTTCGTAGAAATGGCGCAGCAGTTCGTGGACCAGTTCATCGTCAATCGTAGGATTGTCCGAGATCCCTCCCATCTCTCAGGAATCCGCCAAAATGACGGAGAGACTCTCAAGGATTTTTTCCGACGCTTCACCTCGGAGGCTCGACAGATCCCGGGGGTCGACCCGGAGCTCTTGCGAGGAGTCTTCCTTGGAGGTCTCCGCCCAAGTGGCTTTTACTCAGCTCTAATGAGAGAAACCATACCAAGCTATCATGACCTCGTTCAGCGAGTCGAGGCCCAGGTAGCAGCAGATGAGGCAATTGAAGCGCACCGTCGGCAGTTCGAGGGGAGCTCGAAGAGGAAGAAAGAGGAGTCGCTGCCGCAGACAGTTCCCAATAAGAAAAACAAGCATTACGACAACCCCAGCCGAGACCGAGGATCTCGCCAACATCAGGACTACACTCTCCTGAACACTACCAGGACTAACGTACTATACGCAATCAAAGACAACCAGACATTCCGCAAGCCCAGACCCCTCGCTAAAAACTCGGGGGACCAGACAAAATATTGTGAGTTCCATCGTGGACAAGGACATGACACGGAAAATTGCTCCAAGCTTAAGGATGAAATCGAGTGTCTCGTCAAACAAGGCCTACTGGGGAAATTCCTACGAGACTAGGCGACGATTCGGCTAGCAGGAGATCAGCTAGCGGCCTGCCAGGAAGGACCGGGAGCAACCCCTAAGGCAGTCATCCCAGGAGAAAGCTTCATAACCATCAGCGGGGCTCTACCAGCGCCACTGAAATATTCTGTCAACTTTGTTTCTGTAACAACTTTGTGTAAATTGCCACTACTAATTGTTTTTAAAGTTAATCATTCCAGGCATGTCATATCCCGCGCTGTCGAAACTACGTAAAGACGTCCATTTGCATAAACAACACCTGCCCTCGGGCAGTGCGATAATGAACAGCACCTGCCTCAAGGCAGTGCGCTAATGAACAGCACCTGCCTCAAGGCAGTGCGCTAATGAACAGCACCTGCCTCCAGGCAGTGCGCTAATGAACAGCACCTGCCTCCAGGCAGTGCGCTAATAAACAGCACCTTCCTCAAGGCAGTGCACTAATGAACAGCACCTGCCTCAAGGCAGTGCGCTAATGAACAGCACCTGCCTCCAGGCAGTGCGCTAATGAACAGCACCTGCCTCCAGGCAGTGCGCTAATGAACATCACCTGCCTCCAGGCAGTGCGCTAATGAACAACACCTGCCTCCAGGCAGTGCGGTAATGAACAGCACCTGCCTCCAGGCAGTGCGCTAATGAACACCACCTGCCTCCAGGCAGTGCGCTAATGAACAGCACCTGCCTCCAAGCAGTGCGCTAATGAACACCACCTGCCTCCAGGCAGTGTGTTAATGAACAGCACCTGCCTCCAGGCAGGGCGCTAATGAACAGCACCTGCCTCAAGGCAGTGCGCTAATGAACAGCACCTGCCTCAAGGCAGTGCACTAATGAACAGCACCTGCCTCCAGGCAGTGCGCTAATGAACAACACCTGCCTCCAGGCAGGGCGCTAATGAACAGCACCTGCCTCAAGGCAGTGCACTAATGAACAGCACCTGCCTCCAGGCAGGGCGCTAATGAACAGCATCTGCCTCCAGGCAGTGCGCTAATGAACAACAGCTGCCTCAAGGCAGTGCGCTAATGAACAGCACCTGCCTCCAGGCAGTGCGCTAATGAACAGCACCTTCCTCAAGGCAGTGCGCTAATGAACAGCACCTGCCTCAAGGCAGTGCGCTAATGAACAGCACCTGCCTCCAAGCAGTGCGCTAATGAACAGCACCTGCCTCCAGGCAGTGCGCTAATGAACAGCACCTGTCTCCAGGCGGTGCGCTAATGAACACCACCTGCCTCCAGGCAGCGCGCTAATGAACAACAACTGCCTACGGGCAGCGCGCTCACAATAATCTCTCACTGTCGTCGATTGAAGGTTCGCGCTTCTCCACCGCGGTAAGGTTCCGACGTCATAAGGGTCTGCCACACTTACGTTCGTCCACGGTTTGAATACGTACGTCCTTCACCGACAAAAACTTATCTTTTATTATGAAAAAGTCGCGAGCTCAGACTCGCGCAAACTAATCTTCTATTATGTGATAAGCCGCGAACTCAGACTCGCGCAAACTAATTTTTCTATTACGTAAAAAGCCGCGAGCTCAGACTCGCGCAAACTAATATTCTACTAAGACTCGCGCGGGCTCATCTGGTATTTTGTAAAAGGCCATCAAGTTGTTCATGTATCAACGCTAAATAGCAAGCCAGCAACAATCTCAAAGTGCAAACATCCTTCGCCGACCAACCCGAAGCATCTTCCCTCAATCGACACTTCGACAACAACCAGGGCAACAGGGCCACGAGAGTGCTATCACAACGCAGCGCAGAGCGAGAAACGCCTAAACAGAACAAGAAAGCAAAAGCAACCACACACTCATCCTTCGACAACAATTCCTACCCAAGGCACCACGAAGAGAGCAAGGATCAAAGCCGCCACAGAAAAATCGAAAGCTCTGAACTCCTCCGCGCAAAAATTCGGACTCTGAAGGTTTGGGGGGCTTATGTTATACATCCATAAAGGCCTTGGAGTGCGTCTAGAGAAAACTCCACTAAAGGAAAGTGGGGTCAATGGTCAATGCATGATCGCCCAAGTTAAAGAAATCGAATCCGCCATTTCCGCCGCCAACCGCCAGTGCGAGAGCACGCACGAAACGCACGGAGCACGCTGCCATAGCCAAACCCCACTACTGGGGTGCGATTAGCCCGCACCCCACTAGTGGGGTGCGAATAGCCGCACCCCCCATAATGGGGGGGGGGGGGGGTACGGCCAAACCGCACCCCTCGTGGGGTGCGGCCAAGCCGCACCCCATGTGGGGTGCGACCGAGCCACACCCCATGTAGGGTGCGGCCAGGCCACACCCTATGAGGGGTGCTGCCAGGCCGCACCCCCTTGGAGTGCGACCAAGCCAAGCCGCACCCCCTCGGGTGCGGCCAAGCCGCGCCGCACCCCCCTTAGGGTGCGGCCGACCCACTCTCCCCCGTTATGGGTTTGGGGTAAACCCCCTATTCATGTGAAAACTGTTTTTGCTATACTAATGCTCTAATTTGGATGATAACTTTTGCTCTACCTAATTTCCTATGCATGCAAGCTTTTTGATGAAATGCCCACAAGAGGCCTCTTCACATGAACATCATGATTTGATCCATGGAATCTCGCCATAAACTATTACATTTATGTTTCTATTAGCTTTCATATAGATTTATTAGTTCAATTCTAGATCCTGAAATTTTGTGGTGTGTGCATAGATCTTTGATTATTCGTGGTTCCAGTTTTCTCATACTTCTTTGATCCTGAAAAAATTATATGCACCTGATTTTTCATGGCTCTGTGAATAGGTTTCTAATCCAGTGATAAACATCACCTGTAAGTGTATTTATGTTATTATTAAAATAGCAACACATTTCATTTACAGTCCGGCATTGCAATTGTTATTCTATTTAGAGAACTTTATTAGTCTTCAATATTTTGTTCTTGGCTATTTTATTGGTCTTCTATTTAGATGTGGCTCAAAAACTGAAGGTTAGAAATGGTGAAACAACAAAACATAGTTTGAGTAGATACTTATGAAGGTAAAAACACAATAGATGACATTGTGTAACAGAAGCAATTGCGATGAAGCTAATTCATTAGGAACATACAATGCAGTAAAAGACAAAAAAATGAAACATGCATCACAACTAATTTCTCCGAAGCTATTTATCATGAAAAGATGTCAAATGTCGCCTCCACGACAAACGTCGCCCCTACGAAAAATGTCACCCCCACGACTTTTAATTTTGGCTTCACGACAAATGTCGCCCCCACGACAAATGTCGCCCCCAAGACAAATGTCTCCCCACACAACAAATGTCGCCCCCACGACGACTGTCGCCCCCACGACGAATGTCGCCCCCACGACGAATGTTGCCTTGCATAGGGCCGGAGGCCAGTGCCTGTCACCCGTATATATATACATATATAATATATATGCAGAGAGAATTCTTTGTATTCCATGACATGCATTGTTATGAAATTAATAGCTCTGATCCGCGACTACGTGACTCGGCGCGGATCTCGCAATGGAAGACTTGTGAGCACGTATAAATGGCCAAGCAAAAATAACGCAAGAAATCCCACAAATACAATCACAGACGACAAAAGATATTTACGTGGTTCGGAGAGGCCAAGCCGCACCCCCCTTTGGGGTGCGGCCAAGCCGCACCCCATGAGGGGTGCGGCCAAGCCGCCCCCCTTGGGGTGCGGCCAGGAGGCATCGCCCCCCTCCCTCGGCCGCGGCCGCGTCGCGCCCGCCTTTGGGGGCGGTCGAACCGCTCTCCCCCGTTATGGGTTTGGGGTAAATCCCCCCTCTTCTGACTCGCCGCCCGCTTTCCGTGCTCCGGACTCCGTTCGGAGCACTTCTGTGTTCGCTGCGCGCTCAGAACGCTTCTGAGCGCGCTCAACTCACTTTTTGTCTTTCTGACTTCTCACTTTTTGTCTTTCTGACTTCTCATATTTGTCTTTCTGGCTTGCTCACTTTTTGTCTTTCCAGTTTCTCAGATTTCAGGAACAACCTGTCGCCTTTTTCGCCTCCAACAAAACTGCCCAAACTGCCCAAACTGCCCGAACTGCCCGAACGACAAGATGGTCATTTACGAAAAGTGGCGATCCGTGTGCCCCGAACCAGAAAATATGATTCGTCCGCCAGATATTTATGGAAGTTACGACGGCGAAATTATCGGACTGCCCCCGCCCAAAGCTATGAAAGGAGCCCCAGAGCTTCATTTGAAAGAACCTGGCCTTCTGCACCCGGGAGAGCTCCTTGCAGACTTTTGCGGAATTCTCCTTCGGCGCTTGAAGATCTCCTTCGCGGACTTGAAGATTTCCATCGTCCCGAAAGGCGACGCAGCTTCTCACTTTTGTTCTCCGGAGCCTTCTCACTTTTGTTCTCCGGGGCCTTCTCACTTTTGTTCTCCGGAGCCTTCTCACTTTTGTTCTCCGGAGCTTTCTGACTTTTGTTCTCCGGAGCCTTCTCACTTTTGTTCTCCGGAGCCTTCTGACTTTTGTTCTCCGGAGCCTTCTCACTTTTGTTCTCCAACATTCTCAGAAGGAAAAATACTTAGTTTTCTGAGAGATGGTCTGTCACCTTCGGAACTCTCTCTCTCTCTCTCTCTATTACTGTAACGAGCAGCGGCCTGTCGCGCTCGAGTTCTAAGTACCAAATTGTAACCCCCAGAAGATAGTGAAGTTTGGTCGGCACAGCTCCGACCGCGTGGTTTTTTACCCTTTCCGGGTTTTCCACGTTAAAAAGTCTCAGTGTACTCAACGAATCTCAAATTGACTGTTTGCGCGCTTGGTTCGCTCCCGAGCTAAGGTGGTTCAAGCAAACTGGTCTACCAAGAGCCCTAAGCGACCCGCAACAATACTGACATTATTTATTATTCATAAATACAGCAATATTTAGAGCTATCAATGGCTGAGATGCACTCGTCTCACCATGATCTAGGTGCGAGATACTCACCTAAATTTTTTTCATATAATAAAGATGCAATGGCTGCTACAGTGATGTGCGTAAAAAATAAAGGTGGGAAGAGAGAGAGGGGAGAAGAGGGAGGGGAGAGAAAGAGGCAGATGAAAGAGAGAGGGGCGTGGCGGAGGGATCCAGATCCTCGGATTCATTTCTGACGAAATGGAGGGGATCCATTTCACTATCCAATGGATAAGATAGGTGTAAGAGAAATCTAGTGGTAAAGATTTTTTTGATTAAAATTTTTATAAAAGGTTCAATGGAAAATGGTGAACCCGTGTAGGATCCCTCTCCCGCACCAGGAGAGTTCCCGGATCTTATGCCCAGAACCGCCGACTTACGGTGACACTAACACACGAGCTAGTCGTCTCCGCAAGACGCTGATCCTGCAGGCAAGAACGATCAACAAGGCCAACAAGAGGTAAGAAGTAAAACTAGTAAAATAAAACTAAGTCCACAATCACACATTTTATATATGAGTCAAAACAGTATATAAGTTCATCAATGAGTACAAAAGAAAGAGTAAGAGCTTATGCCTAGTACATGTCTGAATGAAAAGACAACAAAATAAACTCTCTCTCTCTCTCTCACTACAAATACATGCGGAAGCTAAACATACTCATCATCTGGCACCTGTCTCGTGGTAGAAGTAACGTGCGACATCTGCTCTTCAAATCTTGTCATCATGTCCTGATTGGTCATGCTGGTGCTCCAGCTCCTCGAACTCCTACGGTCACAACCGACCGTTAGTCATAAAGACTAAGCCGATTTTGTCTCTGCCTCCCCCCGCGAATCCTAGGCATCGGGCGGGAGGAAGAAGCGGAGGACAACAATGGGTAATAACAAATGCAGGTGACAAAGGGAATCTATGCTAGCAAGTATATATATAGCAAAGTAAACTATACTAGCAGATAAATACGAGCAGTAAGTAAAGCAGTATGTAAGCAGTAAGTAAGCAGTAAGTATGTAAGCAGTAAGTAAGCAGTAAGTAAAGCAGTGCGCGCAAGTACAGTAAACAAGTAAAGTATACTGATCACACGAGTATCTTAACTTATATGAATGCCCATACAAACTTATAAGTTAAGATTTACGGAATTATAACTTATCATATAAAAGAGCATATACTAATTTATATGATAATGATCTGCAAATTATGGTCTAGGTTTACGTATGATATGATATGCATGATATGATATGATTCATATAAGTGCAACTCACCCACACGACTCTGTGATCACAGACCTTTAATTCCCAATTTTTGGAGCTAGCATCACTCTCTGGTACCACCGTTGTGGCTACGACAGCAGTGGAGCGGGCAACTCCACTTCCTAGGCGGGTATACACACTACCAGGCCTAGACCCTTCGTACGCCTATATACACGTCCTAGGTGCACTCTAGAGTCTTGCGAACTCTTTGCTGGTATCCACCAGTCTTTGAGGTCAACGTACTGCCGTCGGTGTGACGACCAGTCTAGTACCGAAGACCCGCCACTAATTTGTTCTATGCACATGCAAGTTATCACCACCCGAGCCTTTAGCTCGCAGGACCACCCGTCCTGATATACAACCTCCCGAGCCTCCAGCTCGCAGGACTAACCCGTCCTGTTATACAATTTCCTGAGCCTCCAGCTCGCAGGACCAACCCGTCCTTATATACAACTTCTCGAGCCTCTAGCTCGCAGGACCAACCCGTCCTGATATACAACCTCCCGAGCCCAAATCCCCCCTTTCCAAGACAATTACTTTTATTGGTGGCTACCCCTTCCTACAAACCCACTCTACTTATTACTTATTATTACTTGACGCCTTATAAATTATCCGTTCTGATATACAACCTCCCGAGCCTCTAGCTCGCAGGACTAAGCCGTCCTGATATACAATTTCCCGAGCCTCCAGCTCGCAGGACCAACCCGTCCTTATATACAACTTCCCGAGCCTCCAGCTCGCAGGACCAACCCGTCCTGATATACAACCTCCCGAGCCCAAATCCCCCTTTCCAAGACAATTACTTTTATTGGTGGCTACCCCTTCCTACAGACCCACTCTACTTATTACTTATTATTACTTGACGCTTTATAAATTATCTTCTACTTTACTCTTAAGCTAACGTTTTCTTGAACGATGCTCAACACTTAAGATTTCCAATACTCTAAGTGGTGTAGATCTTAAATGATTCTCAAATGTCTCTAATCACATTCTAGTGATACATCATGGACACTTTATAATGCTGAATAATCTTCAAGATCTCCTAAAGTGATAATTGCCCCTTTTATGTATAGTGCGACATGATCTTAATTATTCCCTAAACCACAGTACGAATGCACTCCAAAGATCCCATAACCTCTAGGGGCTAATATAAATGTTGTGCTACTGTTATAATCCAAATCGTACTGATTTTCTATGTGATCTTGTTGGTCAAATCATCATATGAGGTTTTATTATTCGCAGACCAATAATGAGATTGAACTAGGTTTGATCCTTATGATTCAAGTTTAACCATAACATGAAAGGGTTGAAAACATAACTTTACACATCAAGTACTATACCATGACTTCCAAAAATTCTGGGAAAATTACTATAACACCATAGTGCACAGAAAGCATCAAATCCAAAATATCATAATTTTACAGGAAAGTTTTATCATAGATATTACACAAATTAAGAAGGGTGACAAACTGAATTAACTGCAATTTTACCATAAATAATATCTCCAAAAATTCTACCAAAAATTACAGAGGCTCATAATTATATCCCTAACCATTTTCCAGAGTTTCAACCATTAATCAGACATTTTGCCAAGTGCATTCTCACTTATTCATAATTGTGACATAGGGCAAATTTGTTAAAACCTAGAGGAAGTGATCTCTGAATTTTCTACTAAAATTTGCAGGGGTTCTAAATGGCATAATAAGGGATTATCCAGAGTTTCACAACTTTCCTCAATGTATTAACCATAAATATTTCAAAAATATAAAAGTGTGACATGGATCACATTGATCATATTCCTAAGGTTCTTGACCCTAGAGATCCTAAGTTTTTCTGAGGTGGTGTATTATATCATAAGGAGAGTGTGTGCAAAATTTCAGAAATTAACTCCAAACCCTTTGGGCTAAATACACAAAATACAAGTTTTTGTTATTGGCACACATATTCCCTTTTAGGTTGAGACATGCAATTGGAATTTACCTTACATGCAGAGATACATTTGGTCTCAAATTTTAATCATAGTCTACTATTGGCTAAATAAGGGTGACACCCAAATTTGGGGTCAGTTGAAGCTATATTCTTCCAAAAATGTCACTTATTTAATTTTACATATTTTAGATAAAACCTTAGAAAAATCATCACCTACAAAACTGATTTTTGGGTGCAAGCTAAATACAGGTCACATACATGCATGGCCAAAATTTCAAGTCCATCAGACTTATATTTTAGAATATATACACTAAATAATTTCTGGCATCTATTTGGACCAGCCTCACTAAAATGGAAGCTGAGTCTTCTACATTGCCCCAAATGGGCTGATTTTAGTTCCTGATAAAATTAGACATCAAGACTTACAACAGCTATCTCAGGCAACCTTTCCTAAAAAGGCCTCTAAGGGCCTCAAATTCCAGCATGAACATTCATATGAAAGTGTGACAAAATCATTTAATTGAAATAATATGGTCTGCATATAGCAGATCTGTCCAAATCCGATGGCTTTCCTTCATCTTCTACCTCTAGCCAACGACCTGGATTTGCCCGACCTGGACCATCTTCCACCTCCATTTCCCGGCCATCCACGGCCCACCACTGCCGGCCACCACCTCCACCACCTCCGTTGAGGCGGTGGCTACCACTAGGCGGCGACACGACCGTCGGAGACGACTCCACCGGCGATCCCGAGCAAGAAGAGAAAGCTCGGTTTTATTCCACTACCTCGCATGGGATCGGACTCATTTGAGCCCGATATCTCTCCTAAGTGGATCTAGTGACTAACACGAATGGAGGGGGAGAAACCGTGCCTGAAGTAAGGCTTGGCGGCGAGTGTTGTGGTGGTGTGGCATGGTGGCGGAGAGCTCCGGCGATCCTGCTCAAATTCCCGATTCTTCACCGCTTTCTCTACTCCAAGGCACTAGCTCGACTACTTGGACCTCTCTGAAGCTGATGGAAAGCTTCAAATGAGGTGAGGAGGGCTGGATATAGGAGTTTGGACTGGATGGTTTTCGGCCAAGCATTGAATGTTCCTCCCAGCCACCACATGGCACTATTTCAACAAGAATTCGGCCGGGAGTTGATGTGGGGGCTCAGGGAAGGCTTTGGGCAGAGGAGAGGAGGGCCACATGGCAAGCCCTCCCAATTTTTTTTCTTTGTCCTTAATGGAAGAGTGGGGAAAAGACCTCCTTACCCCTTTGCATGTCATTGCATGTTGGGAATAGGGGGCAAGGCTGGTCATTAGGTACTTGGGCCTCAGAATGGGATTTGGATGAGGGCCTTAGTCCACTTGCATTTGGTTTAAATCCAAATAAGCCCAATTTAGGCTTATTTGACCCAATGTTGACTTTTGAGTTGACTTGGTCAATTGTGTGGATTGACTGGTCCAATGTGTTGTTCTTGAGTCCCTTAACATCCCTCAATGTTAATTGGGTCATGGTGGTGCCCCAATTGGGCCAATTTAACCAATAAGTGTGATTTTGACCAAAATTGGGGAAAAGTTGACTTTGTTCAATTTGGTCAAATTGATGATCCCATGATGGGGCTTTTGAGTCAATTGGGCCCCCTTGATATCCCAAGACTAGGGGTGAAGTCAATTTCATGTGTTGGGGATCAATTGAGCATATTGGGGAAGGATTAGCTTATGTTGACCCAAGTTTGACTTTGGTAAAATTGGACTAATTGAGGACCCCATGATGGGGCTTTTGGGTCCAAAGCACTCCTTTAGATGTTTACCAACTGGTGGTGGGGTCAATTTGGCCATTTGAGTCTAAATTGAACCCTACTGAGTTGAATTGGGCTATTTTGACCTAGATTTGACTTTGGTCCACTTGGCTACATTGGTTGACCAATTGATGAGACTTTTGGTCAATTATGCCTCCTTTAGGGTTAGGGACATGGTAGTGGGGTTAATTCACAAGTGTAAGTTCAATTGAGCTAATTTGACCTGCCTTCTATAGTGGATCACATGTGAGTTCACTCAACTCAGTGCATCCCAAGGTCACCACCAAGTTCAAACTCTCCTCACTCACCGCATGTTCTACCCTAATTGAAGTTAAGGGGTCTAGTAGGAAATGAGATGTTACAAATCCCATTAATCAAAAGAATAATTTCGTCCCCGAAATTCAAGTTCGGGTCTACGGGGTTTCATGCTCAATGAAGATGAAAGGACTCAAGAAGGTCTATAATGATATCACAAGGCTATCTGGTAATTGTTATATTGTCTCATCAATATCTCCACATATCCATCTTTCAAATTATATTCCACGGCTCCACTTTGCGAAGGGAGTACGATGTCTTCTTAATAATTAACTCTAACAAAATTTCCAGATCTTCCTACTGATATAAAAAATCTATAAACAAAATTCCATAACAACTCATCAACAATAATTCGTAGTATGAATTTCTCAAATTTTTGTGTTCAAATTCTACTTTGTGAAGGAAGCATGTCTTTTACTGAATGATCAATTCTAAGAAAATTTCCAAAGCTTTCTTCTGATAATAAAAAAAAGTCTATATACAAAATTCCATAACAATCCAGTAACAATAATTCACGGTATGAATTCCTCAAATTATAAGCTCACATTCTACTTGTGAAGGAAGCATGTCTTCTACTTGTGAAGGAAGCATAGCTTCTAGATTTCTTTATCCTGATTCATGAATCTTTGTATTTTTGTAGGGCAAGTGATGTCTTAAGAAAATCTTCAAAAGATTGGGAACACTTTCCCATATATGTACGGTGTCAATCTGTCGCGGGTCATTTAGTGCTTCTACGGACCGGATGAATCAAACCGTCTTAGCTCGAGAGTGAGCCGAACGCGCAAAAGTCATCATAGAGAACTAACAACAAGCATCATGATTTTTACGTGGAAAACCCGTAAAAGTAAAAAACCACATGGTCAGACCCAGTTCTGACGAAATCTACTACTATCAGTTGACTACAAATATCGTCTTTTCAGAGGGTGGCAGGTCGCCACTCGTTTACAAAATGTTTCAAGTGTCAGGAGTTGAGCAGGACGGAGCACGGCGGAACGCGCGCTAGAGCAGCGTACTGGAGTAGACTTGAAAATGGAGCGAGCACGCGAGAAGCATGTGCTGAGCGGGAGGTTGAGCGTCGAGTTGGGTCTTCCCGTCTCTGAGTTAAACTTCTCTCTAACTCTTCATCGGAAAAACATTAGAGCTTTCTCTCCCTCTCCTTTTTCTACCCCTCCCAAATGAAGGCAAATGAAAGCCTTGACCCCCCTCCCTCCTTTTATAGGTTTTCTAAGGGGCGCGCAAGTAATTGTGCTCTCCAATTAACTGAACATGCGAATAGGAACACCTGATTTTGGTCTCCTGGATCACCAATTTTGTGGATGAAAGTATTTAGTTGCTACCTAAATCACCTAGAGGGGGTGAATAGGTGACCTCTATGGCTTTACGCGGAATTAAAAACTTAAGAAACAAAGCACACAGAAAACGAGCACACACCACAAACACAATGATTTATAGTGGTTTCCCGGAATGGGTACGTCCACTTTCCCTCCTCGTCTATCTAGCACTTCGGGCTAGACTCAGCTACTTCACCAATCTCAGATTTTTCCAAATCTTACAACTCGGAGTATACAACTCCTACAAACTCGGAGAACAACCTCTCCTACAAATCTCGAAGAACAACCTCTCCTACAAAATCTCGGAGAACAACCTCTCCTACAAAATCTCGGAGAACAACCTCTCTTACACTCAATCCTCTAAACTAGGATCTACAAAAACTTAGAAGAGAAACTTCCTACAAAAGTTGTAAAAGTGTTTTTACAAATCTTTAGATTGAGAACAATCTTCTAAAATCTCAAAGAGATATTTCTTCAGATCTGAAATTAAATCTTCTTCTTCCCTGATTGAAATGAAAGCTTTAAACTTGAAAGGGAAGAAAAAAGAAATCTTATCTTGAGAGAACTGAATCTGAAATCTTAGGAGACAACAAGATATGAAAAGAACTTGAAGGAATCTGAAATCATAGATCTTGTTGAATCTTTTCTTTGAGATGGATCGTGCAAAAGAGTTGTCGGCAACAAGAATGTCTTTTGTGAAAATGGAAATAGCCAACAGATGATTCGCGACCTTTTTTTATTTGAGCGCGATTTGGGTTAGATGAAATAACCCTTAAGTATTTATAGGAATCCTTCTCAAATGACTATAAACAAAATATAAGGAAGGACCTCCACGTGTACTATACATGGTGAAGACCCTAAAGGAAAGCCGTCAGAAATTTTGAAAACGAAAGTCTTCTGTCTTCATTCGTCGAGTGAACTCGTGAAGTCTCTAGACCACTAGACGAATTCACTTAACTACTCGACAAATACTTCTTGATAACTCGACGAAAAGTACTTAGCTGAAAGTTGAGACGGGAAGAATCTTTAACTTAGACCACTCGAGAACTTCTCGAGAGCACTCGGCGAATTCGTCGAGTGTTCACGAGAAATCGACAGACCACTCGACGAATTCATCGAGTGTTCTCAAGCGAACACTTGAATACTCGACGAAAAAAATTTGATCAATTTTATCAGCAACCTTTCGAGTAAACTCAACGAACTGAGGAAGTCCTCACGATATGTCTCGATGAATTAATCGAGACTTCTCGAGAGTACTCGACGAAAAATACTTAGATAATTTTTCTTCCAATCCAGAACACAACATCAACTTCTTCTTGACTTTTTCTTAGTGTTTGATTATGAAGTACACCCCAATAGAGAGATTTCATATGAGTCAACACTTTGGTCTACACAATGAGAAATTACATTGCATAAGCTTGTGTTTTATGGCTCATTGAAACCTGACACAGCTGGTTTGTACTTAGCAATTAATATCCTGCAAACAAATAACTAAAATACCATATCAAATATAAATTCAATTCATCTTAGTTCAAGGGGGACTTCTTCAAATCAAGGTACCCAACAATCTCTCCATATTTGAAGAAGTTAGAACCTTATCTACTAAGGTGAATTGCACAAATAATAAACATAATTACAAACAAAGATAATAACATAATGAATTGAGATAAACAAAGTATCAACAAAACATTAATATAGATATAAATGATTTAAAGAGTCATTCACAAAGTCACAACACAAAGCTAAGGCATTTTAGCCTTCTGCATCCTGCTCTTCTTCAGCTGCCTATCAAAGTATGCATTTGGCTTTGGGTAATATTTTGGAGGAGCTAGAGGAGCATCAAGATTGTTGTATCCATAAGATCTGAAATGAATTTTCCTCTTCAAATTATTTGCTTTGTGCTTGTTAATTTCCTCTTGACTGTAATGATTTTGTGGCAGTTCATTAGAAATATCAATCAACTTGAAGGTGTCCAGAATTATATCTTTAGAAGTGGGACTCCAAACTTCAGCATATTCCCTTCTTTCTTCTGCCACTTCTCTAATCAATATGCCTGCTTCTCTTCTTACTGAAGGAGCTGATTTGCTTGCAAAGAGGCCTTCCCCATACTTTCTTTTCTTCACTGGAGGCATTGAAGGTTCAGCAGCCTCTTCTTGATCTGACAATACTTGAGAATATTGAACAGGAGGGTCAAATGATACATCTTCATAGAATTGCTCTGGGAGGGTTTGATCATGTGCTCTTCTTGTTAACTCTTCATGTAGCCACTTGAAATTTTGATAATTGAATACATTGGCTTCATGGACTTTGTTTTTCAATTCAGTACTTATCTCACCCATCCTAGACATCATATCTTCCTCCCCATTCCTGACTTCTTCCGTCAGGGTTTGGATTATTTCCTCCTTGAAGATCTTCATTTCTCTGTGAAGAAACTCTCTGTTTGATTCTGTCGATCTTAACAATATGTCTTGATCTTTAGAAATATCTTGAGCTCATTATAGACATATTTCAGACCATCCATAGTCAGAGACAAAGCTTTTCCAGCTTCAGCAAAATTTGAAACTAACTCTTCATTAATCTGATCAACACTGAGCTCTACTTCAGCCAAACCATTATTAACATCTGCTTCCACTTCTCTTACCTTGTCAAAAACTTGTTTTAGAGAAAATTCAAAATATTCTGTTTGAGACCTGCGCAGAGCCTCAATTGTCTTTAGCAGTTCTTCATTGTTGGATGTGGAAGGCACAGGAGCATGAACTTGCTTGGGAAAGGGAGTGCCAAAATTTTCATCATCAAACACAAACTCAGTTGAGTTTGCTTTCCCTGGTGAGACTTGAATATTCTCCTAAGCAGGAGGTGCAAATTGCACATTCTCTCTTTCAGGCAGTGAGGGCATCACTTCATCCACCTTGCGAATTTCTGCTAGGACTATATCCTTATCCACCATTGCTGTATTTAGGGGTGCAAGTTGAGTCGAGCCGACTCATGAGCTCGATGAGCAAGCTCGAAAAAAGCTCAACTTGAGCTCGATTTCGAGCCAAGCTCAAGCTCGATTACTCTTGTTCATGAGCTCGTGAGCCGGCTCGGAAGCTTTTTTTGGGTATTTTTTTAAAAATATATATAAATATAAATAAATATAGGCTCATGAGCAAAAAAATCGCGAGCAGCTCGACTCGAGCTCGCGAGCTCGACTCGAGCTCGCGAGCTCGACTCGAGCTCGCGAGCTCGACTTGAGCTCGCGAGTTCGAAAGCTCGAGCTCGAGCTCAATATACTGGTCTTGAGCTCGAGCTCGAGCCAAGCAGGATGAGCTCGACAAGCTCGAGCTCGAAATATTTAGCTCGAGCTCGAATTTGGGATTTTTGTCAAGCTCGACTCGTTTACACCCCTAGTTGTATTCATCTGAACATCTGGAATCTCTCCATCATCACTATCATCATCATCATCATCTTGATCATCAACATCAGCATCATCTTGATCATCAGCTATAGGAGAGGGGACAATGGGAAGAGGGGAGTGAACCTTGGAAACTTCTTTTGGAACATCTGGGGCTTGAAAATGAAGGTTCTTCCCCTGGACTAGTGCTTCAGCTATCTTGGGAGCAAACCTTGATGGAGAGGGCAGAGATCTTTGCTCATCTTCAAAAAATTCATCCTCATCATCAAGCTTCTTAAGACCAGGCCTAATGATTTTCCTTTCCCAAGAGATCAATGTTTCACCCGAGGGTGTTTTAATGTCCTCTCTCTCTCTCTCTCTCTCTCTCTCTCTCTCTCTCTCTCTCTCTCTCTCTCTCTCTCTCTCTCTCTCCGAGTTAGCATTTCATAGCATGCATGCACAAAATACCCCTCGGGAGCTTTCCGTCACGATGGGTATTTTTGTGCGTGTACGTTATGAAATACAAATACACGCGCACACGTATCCTCCTAAAGGCACTTCCTCTCAAAGTCAAGGAAAACTTTTTGGTGCGTCCGACATTCACTCCTTTATGTGCGCCAAGGTGATTTGTATGCACTAAATCAGATTTTTTTACTTTGATTTTTTTTTAAATTCCAAAATATTGGTGCGTCCGACATTCACTCCTTTATGTGCGCCAAGGTGATTTGTATGCACTAAATCAGATTTTTTTACTTTGATTTTTTTTTAAATTCCAAAATATTAATATTTGCATTTTTACGCTCATTTTATGTACTATTTACTCATATTCTGATTACAACTAAAAAAATACAGCCGTAAAATCATGCATTACGATCATAAAATGACATTACGATCGTATTTCATTTACCGATCATAATGTCATTTTATGACCGTAATGAATGACTTTACGGCTATAATTTTTTCAGGTATAATCGAAATATGGTTAGCATGGTACTTAAAATGAGCTTAAAAATAAGAACATTAAATTTTTTTTTTTGTAAAATTGCTTGTTATAAGTCGAAAAATGTGATTTAGTACATAAAAAACACATTTACGCACATAGATGAGTGAATGTCGAACGCACCAAAAAATTTCTCTAAAAGTCACTACAAGAAAAACTTTAATTAGCAAAGAATTAAATCACTTGCTAATTAGCTAAATTCCTTGCAAATTTTAATTAGCAAGGAATTTAGAAACAAAAAAAATTCATAGTTAATATGCTACTAGCTAATTTTAGCAAGAAAATTATTCATTCCTATTTTGCAAGGATTTTTAGGAAGGAAATTATGGATCCCCTGGAGTTGCTACCCAGGAGTTCGGGATATCACAGCCCAGAAATAAATTAATCTTGTTGCGGGTCGCTTAGGGCTCTTGGTAGACCGGTTTACTTGAACCACCTTAGCTCAGGAGCGAACCAAGCGCGCAAACAGTCAATTTAAGATTCGTTGATTACACTGAGACTTTTTAGCGTGGAAAACCCGGAAAGGGTAAAAAACCACGTGGCCGGAGCTGTGCCGACCAAACTTCCACTATCTTCTGTGGGGTTACAATTAGAGACTTAGAAATCGAGCGCGACAGGCGGCTGCTCGTTACAATAATAGAGAGAAAGAGAGAGAAAATTCCGAAGGTGACAGACCACCTCCAGAAAAACTAAGTCCTTTCTCCTTCTGAGAAAGGTGGAGAACGAAAGTGAGAAGGCTCCGGAGAACAAAAGTGAGAAGGCTCCGGAGAACAAAAGTGAGAAGCTGCGTCGCCTTTTGGGACGAAGGAAATCTTCAAGTCCGCGAAGGAGATCTTCAAGCGCCGAAGGAGAATTTCGCAAAAGTCTGCAAGGAGCTCTCCTGGGTGCAGAAGGCCAGGTCCTTTCAAATGAAGCTCTGGGGCTCCTTTTATAGTTTTGGCCGGGGGCAGTCCGGTAATTTCGCCGTCGTAACTTCCATAAATATCTGGCGGACGAATCATATTTTCTGGTTCGGGGCACGCGGATCGCCATTTTTCGTAAATGACCATCTTGCCCTTCGGGCAGTTCGGGCAGTTTGGGCAGTTTGGGCAGTTTGGGCAGTTTTGTTGGAGGCGAAAAAGGCGACAGGTTGTTCCTGAAATCTGAGAAACTGGAAAGACAAAAAGTGAGAAAGCCAGAAAGACAAAATGTGAGAAGTCAGAAAGACAAAAAGTGAGAAATCGGAAAGACAAAAAGTGAGTTGAGCGCGCTCAGAAGCGTTCTGAGCGCGCAACGAACACGGAAGTGCTTCGAACGGAGTCCGGAGCCCGGAAAGCGGGCGGCGAGTCAGAAGAGGGGGGATTTACCCCAAACTCATAACGGGGGAGAGCGGTTCGACCGCCCCCAAAGGCGGGCGCGACGCGGCCGCGGCCGAGGGAGGGGGGCGATGCCTCCTGGCCGCACCCCAAGGGGGGCGGCTTGGTCGCACCCCTCATGGGGTGCGGCTTGGCCGCACCCCAAAGGGGGGTGCGGCTTGGCCTCTCCGAACCACGTAAATATCTTTTGTCGTCTGTGATTGTATTTGTGAGATTTCTTCCGTTATTTTTGCTTGGCCATTTATACGTGCTCACAAGTCTTCCGTTGCGAGATCCGCGCCGAGTCACGTAGTCGCGGATCAGAGCTATTAATTTCATAACAATGCATTTCATGGAATACAAAGAATTCTCTCTCTGCATATATATTATATATGTATATATATATATATATATATATATATATATATATATATATATATATATATATATATATATATATACGGGTGACAGGCACGGGCCTCCGGCCCTATGCAAGGCGACATTCGTCGCGGGGGCGACAGTCGTCGCGGGGGCGACATTTGTTGTGTGTGGAGACATTTGTCTTGGGGGCGACATTTGTCGTGAAGCCAAAATTAAAAGTCGTGGGGGTGACATTTTTCGTAGGGGCGATGTTTGTCGTGGGGGCGACATTTGATATCTTTTCATGATAAATAGCTTCGGAGAAATTAGTTGTGATGCATGTTTCACTTTTTTGTCTTTTACTGCATTGTATGTTCCTAATGAATTAGCTTCATCGCAATTGCTTCTGTTACACAATGTCATCTATTGTGTTTTTACCTTCATAAGTATCTACTCAAACTATGTTTTGTTGTTTCACCATTTCTAACCTTCAGTTTTTGAGCCACATCTAAATAGAATAACAATAAAATAGCCAAGAACAAAATATTGAAGACTAATAAAGTTCTCTAAATAGAATAACAATTGCAATGCCGGTCTGTAAATGAAATGTGTTGCTATTTTAATAATAACATAAATACACTTACAGGTGATGTTTATCACTGGATTAGAAACCTATTCACAGAGCCATGAAAAATCAGGTGCATATAATTTTTTCAGGATCAAAGAAGTATGAGAAAACTGGAACCACGAATAATCAAAGATCTATGCACACACCACAAATTTTCAGGATCTAGAATTGAACTAATAAATCTATATGAAAGCTAATAGAAACATAAATGTAATAGTTTATGGCGAGATTCCATGGATCAAATCATGATGTTCATGTGAAGAGGCCTCTTGTGGGCATTTCATCAAAAAGCTTGCATGCATAGAAAATTAGGTAGAGCAAAAGATATCATCCAAATTAGAGCATTAGTATAGCAAAAACAGTTTTCACATGAACTAAATAACCAATATATAATGGTGGAGAACAAAATAAATGACTTACAAAAACCTGGATATATTATTAACACCTGCAAGCTGAAGCTGGGGAGGAAGTTCTGAATAAATAGTGTTACTTACAACTCCAACCAAATGTATGATCCATAGTTAAATTCTAACTTGTAAACTTTAAAAAGTTACACAGGTACCTTGCCAATGCTGAAATTAGAGATATCACATGTAATTGCCTTTGAAATTGCTTGGAAAAGAGCTTCAGGAGAACCAAAATTAGAAAGCTGAAATTAGGAAGTTGAAATTAGAAGCTTCCAAATTCCCCCCGCACCACTTATTTGGAGTACCTGTAGAGATCACAAACACATAAACTTGTCAAAATAGATCAATAATGTTCTCCTCGCCATTACTTCCAAATTTCCCCCGCAGGGAAGGTGATTCTGATCAGAAATTCTTCTGAGGAGGACCGATGCCAACTTAAAAATTGTTGATGAAAATATCAATCCAAACACTGAATTGTCTACATGAGTAAATTCATGGCACCCTAAAGTTGGGCTTTAGAAGAACAACATATTGCCTATAATATCAGACCCTCTGCCACCCACGTCATAGATGGGTGCGATTTCAAATCATTGAAGGTGTTTTCTAATAATCATGTAATATTCAATGACAATAATGAAAAGAGAATTGCTAATAAAAAATTGAAAGACTTAGAACCAATAGATTTATTTGAGAAGAAATTAAATAGGCATGGGATTCACCCCTATCAAGAATTACAACATTCCGATAAGAGGTGATAGTTAAAGTCCTTGAAAACATACCATTGCTATGGTTGTTGAAACATAGAGGAGCATGTGGATGAATAATCAAAGATGAAATCCTGGCATGTCTACGCTAGGAACGAAGGCATGATATAGAAATAAATAAGTAATGTGTGTTTAGGCATTTTCCATACCTTTGGAACTGAATTGAAGGCGTGCTGTTCTGCCCAACACCTGTCAATGAGTTTATAATTTTCAATGAGTTTTGAAGGCATGGTTAGTTTAGAATTAAAAAATCGAAGAAGGCGAGAAAGAAGGCAAAATCGTATTGCATAATCAATATATTTTACTTTCTGAGAATTTACACCAAACATGCCAGATAAGATAACAAAAAGATAAAGCTACCAATTCTAACAAAATTGAAAGGAGTAAACACTTTGAAAAAATAAAATGAGAATGCAGAGTTGGAACCAGCTCAGTCTAGGACGTTGAAGATGGATATCCAACAACTACAACCAATACATGTAAAATATATGCTTAAATTCATCTAGTCACTTTTATTTTCTAAATTGAAAATACTAATGCCATGTATACAATTCCGGATCTGGGACTGTCACTACAAATCTTGTGAGCTGAATGAAATATTTTTGCTCGGTGAGGATCTCATTGACGTTGGGGACATTCAAGACTCTATTAGCCATTAATTGAATCAATGATTCTTTTACTATCTGGAAATCAAAAGCCATTACTTGAAGCTCTGTTTGGTTGGGCTGTTGCTGATGGAAAGCTGCTGATAGAAAATGGAGTTTGAGAAAAGTGCTGTTTCTGAAAAATAGAGTTTTGTTAAAAAACTGTTTGGATGAAATGAAGTTTGCAAAACAGAGTTTTGGAAAAGTTGTTTGGGGACGAAATGGAGTTTTGGGTGAAATTTTTTTTCTTTCATATTATGATAACCAACACAATAACATACACACAAATATATTCAATGGCACGATAACATACAACACGCATACACCCACACATAACACAACTACACATACACAATAACAGAACAACATATACAATTTTAATGGTCCATTTAGGAAGAATGAGTATATTTCAAACAGCAACCTGTAACTACTATAAATAGAGATGTATTGTTTCAAAAGTGACCGGGGCATTCAATCGAACACCCTAACTGCATTCAGCATTAGCAATGTCAGAAGTCCCCCAAAATGATGAATCCAACACTCTCCAGCTGCTACAAATGAGGGAAATTCGTTCCATAGATAAAGAATGTTACCAGGCGAATAGAATCGATGCACGATCGAATCAAATCGATTGAAGCCATGCCTGCGAGTATTTGGATCTACTATCAGTGGACGAAGAACAGGAGCAGGCCGGCCAAGCTCTCGCCAACACCTCCGAATTTTCAAACGCAAAAGCCGACGACCAGAGAATGGAAGAGCAGCCCTTCCTGCTTTGAAGAACCTGGAGATGGCAGGGGAGAGAGATGTGCAGCCCTTCCTGCTTTGAAGAACCTGGAGATGGCAGGTGAGAGAGATGGGCGAAGGGTGGTGATACGATCCAACTGGGCACTGGGCTGCTCGCAGGGCCATCTCACCCAGGATCCATAGCCAGACCCAGCCGACCGTACCAGGTCCGCGGCCCATACACCCCAACCCTTCTCCCAAGGCTGCACAGGCTGCTCACAGGGCCCGACCCAGGATCCATAGCTGCCAGCGTAAGGCGGGATGTTGAGGCTGGGGATCGATACCCAGACCTCCTAGACAGGATAAGGGATCTCTCCCTGAACTCCTATCACCAACTGAGCCGGCTCAGTTGGTGATAGGAGTTCAGGGAGAGATCCCTTATCCTGCTAGGAGGTCTGGGTATCGATCCCCAGCCTCAACATCCCGCCTTACGCTGGCAGCTATGGATCCTGGGCCGGGCCCTGTGAGCAGCCTGTGCAGCCTTGGGAGAAGGGTTGGGGTGTATGGGCCGCGGTCCTGGTACGGTCGGCTGGGGCTGGCTATGCATCCTGGGTGAGATAGCCCTGCGAGCAGCCCAGTGCCCAGTTGGATCGTATCATAAAAGTGCACTTTTATGATACGATCCAACTGGGCACTGGGCTGCTCGCAGGGCTTTCTCACCCAGGATCCATAGCCAGCCCCAGCCGACCGTATCAGGGCCGCGGCCCATACACCCCAACCCTTCTCCCAAGGATGCACAGGCTGCTCACAGGTGCACAGGCTGCACTTTTATGATATGATCCAACTGGGCACTGGGCTGCTCGCAGGGCAATCTCACCCAGGATCCATATCCAGCCCCAGCCGACCGTATCAGGGTCGCGGCCCATACACCCCAACCCTTCTCCCAAGGATGCACAGGCTGCTCACAGGGCCCGACCCAGGATCCAGAGCTGCCAGCGTAAGGCGGGATGTTGAGGCTGGGGCTCGATACCCAGACCTCCTAGACAGGATAAGGGATCTCTCCCTGAACTCCTATCACCAACTGAGCCGCGGCTCAGTTGGTGATAGGAGTTCAGGGAGAGATCCCTTATCCTGTCTAGGAGGTCTGGGTATCGAGCCCCAGCCTCAACATCCCGCCTTACGCTGGCAGCTACGGATCCTGGGTCGGGCCCTGTGAGCAGCCTGTGCAGCCTTGGGAGAAGGGTTGGGGTGTATGGGTCGCGGCCCTGGTACGGTCGGCTGGGGCTGGCTATGGATCCTGGGTGAGATAGCCCTGCGAGCAGCCCAGTGCCCAGTTGGATCGAATCAGGTGGGCGGAGAAGTACCTTCAGAGGGGGAAGAAGAGAGGGAAAGACAGTGATTCCTGATGCGAATGGGGATTTCGAGCTTGTAGATTGCCTCAAAGACGAAGAAAATCGCCGGCGGAGGGTGGGCGGAGCACTCCAGTACCTTCGCTAGGTTATCGAGCTCGGGAGGGATCGGGAGGGGGAGACGCGGCAGCTGCGGATGAGAAACGCGAGCTTTCGCTGCGGTTGAACGATAGGGTAATAATGCGTTTGTTAATAATCGCAGTTTGACTCTTAAGCCAACCCAAACGCTGCTTTTATCTTAAACGCCGTTTTCTCCTAACCGCACCGCACCCCATCAGCCGAACCAAACGCCACCTGAATCATTCCCAGATCATTAAGATAGTTAATGATCAATCAAAATTTATTATAATTTGTCCTAAGAAAATCTGAGAAACACGATTCACGATAAGAGGTGAAGCTCATCAGCGCTTGACAATATATAAATTCCAAACACTTCTCAAGTAAGCACATATTTAAGGCGACATTCGTCGTGGAGCGACATCTGTCGCGGGGTGGCAACATCCGTCGTGGGGCGGAAACATCCATCGTGGGGCGGCGACATCCATCGGGGGGGGGGGGGGGGGGGGGGGGGGCGACATCCGTCGGGGTTAACCCAATGCGTAACCCCGACGGAGCTAAACTCAGAAAGGTTAACACAATGCTCTATTAACTTTACCATGGCTCTCTACACAACAAAAGTCAACAAATTAGTTGAGATATAACCTCAGAAAAGGTTAGCTCAATGCTTCAATACATGTTAGTGTAACGTATAAATGGATTCGAATTTACAATGGCAATATTTTTAAGATCATATTTCTCTTAGACATTTTATCGAACAACATGTATGCACTACAAATGCACATACCTTTATTGTGAGTTGGCTGAAGGAGAAGTCGCTGCTAAGTAGTTTATCACTATTCTAAAAAGAAGTATGGATGACTTTTTAAAGCCATGAATTTAAAATCCATATATGTACATATATATATATATGTATAGATATATATATATACATATATATATATATGTATATGTATATATATATTCTAAAAAGAAATACTTTTAGATACTAGAACTTTTGAGAGAGAGGAAGAATGTGGGTTTTTAATAAAGAAAGAGAGGGGGAGAGAGAGAGGGAGAGAGATGCCGGAAGGGAGAGGAAGAGGAGAGAGAGAGAGGGAGAGGGGGGGGGGGGGGGGGGGAGAGAGAGAAAATAATTTTTTTATGTCAAAGCGTACATTTTTATATATATATTTTTACGGTCGTTTTGAGTACTCATACGTATACGTTAAGGGCGCAACCCGCATTGATGTGTCCGCAAACCCGCCTTGATGCGGGCACAACCCACAACGACGCATCGATTTAACTATTCCGCTTGAATGCGGGCGAAGCCCACAACGACGCATCGATCTGGGGCGGGCGAAACCTGTCGATCAAGGGCCGGGTACTGTCGCGGGGGTCACGGAGGGCTCCCCGTGCACTATCACTCGTACACACACACACACAATAGCGATCAACGCAAAACTATATAGCTATTCGCAGACCATCCACTTTAATCGGGCGCGCGGTGAGAATGAAGTGACAGACCATTGCACAAATAAGGGAATATACACACACACACACACATATATATATATATATAGTTCATAAATACAAGTGGTAGTTTACAAGGGCCCTCCCCTCCTAGACTCTAGGTCAGCGGGCAACATCAATTATACTTCGTCTTCATTTGACAAATTTATATATTATTGTCATCACACACTACGCACCGGATCACAGACGCAATGCAATTAAAATAAGGGAGTTGCTAAAGGCACCGCAATTTTGGCTAGTCGCACTATTTTGTTAAAGACACCGTATTTTTTTAATGGTTAAAGACACTCCATACTTGTTAATTGTTCCGTAATTTTGTTAAAGACACCGCTTTTAGTAGATATAGAAGGTTGAGTTCTTCTTGTTCCTCTTATTGATTATGAATCATATGTGGATGACTCTTTAGAATGCCGAAGTCGGATGTGGATGACTCTTTAATTACCTGAGTTCGATAAATCTAACATGTCTAATTTGAGATTTGAAGGGGTGGAGCAACGGGTGAAGTAGGTGGATAATGACTGGTTCTTGGACTTGAATCTAGATTGTTACGGGTCGCTCGACGCTCTTGTAGATTGGTCGAATTGAACTGTCTCAGCTCGAGAGTGAGTCGAGCGCGCAAAAAATCAAAGTAGAGACCAACAGCTCGGAAGAAAACTTTTTAACGTGGAAATCCGAAAAGGGTGAAAAACCACAGGGTCGGAACGGTGCCGACCAAATTGCACTATATCTCTAGGTGTTACAAGTAGTAGAATGCACGAGGGTGACAAACCACTGATCGTTGCATGGGGTGCAGAGAAGAACGAGAAAGATATAATCTCTAAGAGGGAAGGAGATCTTCAAGGGTCAAAGGAAGATCTTCAAGTCACCTTTGAAGGAGATCTTCAAAGAGGAAGGATATCTTCAAAGGCCGAAGGAGATCTTCGAAGGATTCTTCGTACGCCGAAGGAGAACTCTGAAGGATCTTCGAAGGAGCTCACTCGGGCGTTGAAGGCAAGATCCCTTCAAATGAGGGCTCTGAGCCTACTTTTGTAGTTTTTAACATAGGCGAACTTGGTAATTACGGCGTTGTAACCATCATAACTACTGAACGGGCGAATCAGATTGCACGATCGATCTGGAGCCCACGGATCACCATTTTTGTCATTATGATGGTTTTGCCCCTCGGGCAGTTCGGACAATTTGGGCAGGTCTATTGGCGGTGATGCCAACAATGAACGGGTCATGCAATCTTTGTGAAAACGAGAAGTAAAGAAGGTTAACTATCGCGCGCACTGCGAACGCAGAGGCGTTCTAAGCGTGTCATAAATGCAGAGGCATTTTGAGCGTGCCGCGAATGCGAAGGCGTTATGAGCGTGCCGCGAACGCGGAGGTGTTCTGAGCGTGCCGCGAACGCGAAGGTATTCTGAGCGTCTCGTGAGCGTGTCGCGAATGCGGAGGCAATCTAAATGTGTCATGAGTGCGCAGGCGTTGCGAGCGCGTCGTGAGCGCGGAGGCATCGTGAGCGTGTCGCGGGTCTCGCCAGCGCGGTAGCTATCACATGACCTGCACGATAGTTACCGCGCGGGAGAAAACTCCCCAATTGGGGAGTGTTCGGAGCACTCCCCAATTGGGGAGCACTCCCCAATTTCTGTCATACATTCACATAATTATTGGTCAGCGCCCGAATGAGGGGTTGATCCATTCGGGCACCCCATACTTGGTCAGCGTCCGATTGGGGCGCTGACGTGGTCAGCACTACCCCATACTTGGTCAGCGCCATAATGGGGTGTTGACTTACTCAGCGCCATAATGGGGTGTTGACTTAGTCAGCGCCACATACTTGGTCAGCGCTCAAACTGGCTAACTTGGTCAGCCCCCTAATGGGGCGCTGACTTGTTCAGCTTCATAATGGGCCGTTGATTTGGTCAGCGCCCTAATGGGGGACTGACTTGGTCAGCGCTCTAATGGGGGCTGACTTGGTCAGCGCCCTAATGGGGGCTGACTTGGTCAGCGCCCTAATGGCCATGGGGTACGGGGGGGGGGGGGGGGGGGGGGGAAGGGGGGGGGGGGGGGGGGGGGGGGAGGGGGGGTGCTGACTAGGTCAGCGCCCCAGCGTCCATTGATGGGTGTTGGATAGCGCCCCCATTAGGTCTGGTAATATAAAGAAATGGGCTGTGAATATAAAAAAGGTGTTAATAGCTCCACCTCCTCACTAACGTAGCTAGTGCCATTAGTGGGGAGATAGGGGAGTACCCAAAATCACCCACCACCACCACAAACAGAAACCACCCCAGTCGGGTGGCCGCCGCTCGGTCAGCCTCACGGCCGCATGACCACACAACCCTGCGTCGGTCGCGCGACCCATCGATCGCACGACCGCGTGCTGGGCGCATGCCCCTCGCTGGCTGCGCGGCCATCCAGTCGCGCCGCCTGGCGCCGGACGCACAACCGCTCGACCATGAGGCCAGCCGGCCACGCGGTCGCGCCCGGCTGGCTCCCACCATGCAACCACCATCGCACGACCACCCCAGACAGGCAGCCCCATGTAACCACTATCGCACCTCCCCGCGACCGATTCCGTATCACCACAGTAACGCCTCATCATTCACATAATTATTCATCATTGATGTGCGTATAACAAAATATCCATCATGGGTATGTGTATAACAACATATCACATAATGGGTGTGCATATAGCAAAATATCTCATAATGGGTGTGTGTGTATAATGAAATATCCATCATGAGTGTGTGTATAACAAAATATCCCATAATGGGTGTACATATAGCAAAATATCCCATAATGGGTGTGTCCATAACCAAATATATGGTTGTGGTGTACGTATAACAAAATACACCAACATGGGCGTGCATATAGCAAAATATCCCATATTGGGTGTGTGTATAGCAAAATATATAGTTATGGGTGTGCAGATAACCTTACTCCCTAACGCCTTAATTACCATAACGCCCTTCTCCAAATCTATAAAAGGGCCCTAGGGCTCTCATTTGAGGGGACCTTGTCTTCAACACCCGAGAGAGCTCTAGAGCATTCCTTCGAAGATCTCTTAAAGTTCTCTTTGCTCGCTTGAAGATTCCCTCGAAGACCTTCATCAGCTTTGAAGATCGCTCAAAGATCTCTTTCAGAGCTTGAAGATTCCTAGGAGGATTTATAACAGTACTTTAAGGTCGCTTCTAGAGTTCGAAGATTCTTTGAAGATGGGTTGAAGACCTCCTTCGGCTTGGAAGACCGCTCAAAGATCTCCTTCAACCTTTAAAGACCCCTTCAGGGCCTTTGATGAGTCCTGATCATATACACTTTTATGGACTCATCTGGGTCGTTTAGTTAGTCATTTCACTGCACTTTAGCCCTGTTTTAGTTCATATTTGTTAATCCATGCTAGGTGCACATCTTGGCCCACTTTGGTGTGATTTTTGTGTTTATTGTCTTTAGTAGATTCATGTGCTGTTAAGTGCCACTTTCAGTGGCTAGATCGTTGGTTGTGCTGGAATTGGAGTAGTGCAAGCGTTCCCGGTGCAATTCTGCACAGGAACACTGCGCACGATCGACGGTTCTATTGCGCACGACCATTGGTCGTGCGCCACTGATCGTGTGCACTTAACGCCTTTTTCTTGAGTTCTGTTTGGTGTAGTGCGCACGACCATCAACTCCAGCGCGCACGACCACTGGGCGTGCGCCACTGCTCGTGCGCACTTACCCTTAATTTTCCAAATTCTGTTTGCTGTAGTGCGCACGACCATCAACTCCAGTGCGCACGACCACCGGTCGTGCTCCACTGTCCGTGCGCACTCAACAGTAATTTTATGAGTTCTGTCTTGGCTATTGCGCACGACCACCGACGATAGTGCGCACGACCACCGGTCGTGCGCCACTGGTCGTGCGAACATGTTATTTTATAATTTCTGTCTTTGCAGGTTCCGTCAAGGCAGAGCGCACGATCACCGAATTCTAGTGCGCACGACCACTGGTCGTGCGCCAATGACCGTGCGCACTGTTTAATTCCAACGCCTATAAATCCGCTGCTCGCGATTTAGGTCAAGACCCCCGCCGTATTCCGCCGTTTTCGGCTCCAGTTCGTCCGACCTCGCCCCTCCACCGTCGCCCACCATATAGAGGTGCTCCGGGCTTGCTCTTCACGCCAATCTTGAGCCGGAGTCTCCTCTCGGCCTCCTCCTTCATCCAAGAGCTCCAAAGAGAGATCTAGCCGCCATTACCGTCAAGCAAGAGGAAGTTTGCAACCTCCACCGGATCGTGACACGAAGAAGACGGGTCCATTGGAGAGTCGTGACAGCTCTCTCTACCCCGGACGTAGTTGCGGACCGAGCTTGGACGCGGATTGACAACCCGGCGATTCCAACCGTGAATCTACAACGAGCCTTCGGATTCGGTCGATTTCTTGCCTTATTCTTCTCTTATTGATTGTTGTAATAGCTAGATCTTGTGTATTTTGATGAAGAGCACTTAAACTTGCTTTTAGTTATATATATTTCATATTGTTGTGAAATGCTTTTGTGGTTTGTGTTTATGAGGTGCGCCACCATCCCTTTTCCACTCCACCACCGTGTCCGGTGCCGCACTAGCAATTGCTAGTGGCGTGCTTGTCGAAGAGGTGCTTACGACCCTCATTCCGCTAGCCTACTCGCCCATCCGCCTACCGAAGCGTGGCATCGCGGCCCGTATTCCATCCCGCCTTGCGACGCAGCGCGCTCAAGGCCTGCATAGTTCGATCCATTAGCCTACTCGTCCATCCGCCTACCGAAGCGTGGCATCGCGGCCCGTACTCCATCCCGCCTTACGAAGCAGCGCGCTCAAGGCCTGCATTGTTCAATTCCGCTTGCCTTCTCGTCCATCCGCCCTTGCGACGCAGCGCGCTCAAGGCCTGCCTAGTCTCCATCCCGCCAAGCGAAGCATTGCATAGCGGCATTGCATAGGAGTAGTTGATAGCTTTTATTTTATTTTCCAAAAGCCAACCCAACTCCCCCGCATTCCATCCGATTTTAGGACTTCAATCTCAAGTCCTTCCTCGAAACCTAACTCCACCTTACTGTGTTCCTTGAGAGATTCGATACTCGGGGATTACTCCTCGTTTTATATTACTTGAACGATCGGTACACTGCCATTTCGTGTCGCAGTCGAGCTACCGCCTATAGCGGTGTGTGAGACTTGCGCCATCAAGTTTTTGGCGCCGTTGCCGGGGAACACAGTCGTGTGAGTTTTCTTGAGAGGGAGAGCCGAGAGATAGTAGTTCTTCCAGTGTGTATAGCCGCTTTATTATTTTTGTTTGCTTTTTAATTATCTTTTGTTTGTTTTTATTTCTTCATCCCCTATTTTAAAAGTTTTAGGCAAGTTTTATTCAAGGAGTTTTTCTAGTTGTGTAGATTTCCTTGCAAAGAATTTCAGTTTCTTTTTATCTGCTTTGAATTTTGAAAATGTCGTCATGGGATATTTCACCTAGCTTTAATGACAAGATGGTTTATTATTTGGACCAAATGAATGAGTTAAATGCTAGGCAGTGTAGGAACATTGTTTGCTTGTTGTGTCGAGGAGAGGGTCATGAATTGAAGGACTGTCCGCGCCTTTTCAATCCTGACCGCCGCTCCTCCACTCATGACGACATTGTCCCTATCACTCATTCTTTACCCATGGAGGCAATTGTGCCCTCTACCCCTGAGCTTGTCTCGTGCACGGACTCCTCACTCCCTGTGTGTGGCTTCACTCCTAGTGATGATGATCACTCATCTGTTAGCCAACAAGGAGAGGAATGGGAGCTCCTAGATGCACCTGAGTATGATGAGGAAAGTATTCTTTCCATCGGGGAGGCTTTAGCAGATCTTTTTGCGGAGGAACCGAATATTTTTGTCCCTCCAGTTTCTTTGCAAAATTTTTCTACACATATTCTTTATGATCCTATCGAAGTAAAGGAGCTGGGTGATGCTTCTGACTCGGAGGGTGCTCCAAAGTGGGATGAGGATGTCATTTTCCCTGAGGGGGAGAATGAATACTTTGAACACGATGATGCACCCCGGTGGGATGAGGAGGATACTCTCTCTGATAAGGAGGTTTGCACTTCTTCATGGGACGAGGAGGTCCAAATCACCACTGAGGCTCCTGAGTTCTCAAGTCCCCCTTGCTATGATATTTACGATGATGATAGTGATCTACCCTTGGATCCTGCTGGGAGTGACACCGGGATCACTCCCCCTATTTTTGATTATTTATGTTCTTCGTCTTCTTTATTTCTTGATCCCCCTTCTTCATCCGAGCCTGTGCAGGTTGAGTCTTCACAGGTATCCCAGGAGGACTTGGAGCTTTTTGCTCAAGTCCATGATGAGAGCATCCTCTCATGTGAGGAGGTTTATTCCCCCTCCGTAGAGGAAGCTCCACTCATTGCCTTTTCCCCCTGCTGCCTCCCTGTTGACGAGACCTTGCTAGGCAAAGATGTTTTTTGTGAGATGAGCGAGGACCAGGCCTCCTCCTCTTCTTACATTCTCTACCCTCTACTTGTGAGGAGCAGGTATCTATATTTAGGTAGAGGGGTGACTGTTCTATCACCGTATCGGTACCCGCTACCGACACGGATATTAGAACAGTTACCTGTCCACTTCTCCTTCCATAGGCCCATTAGTTAGAACCTTCATGTTTTTAAATAAGTCGTGCTGGGATGACAATAACCCCAGTAGTTATCTTACTTTTTTTCATGCATTTCATTTTAGTCCATTCTGTTTAGTTAGCTGTAGTTTATTGTAGTTTATCTTTTTCTGTTTCTTTTGTTTCTGCGGAGCTGACCCCTGCAGGTATCTTTTCTGGATGGCGGATGCTGCAGCTTAGTCTAGGTTTAAACGCCAATCTTCTGGTATGCTCACTTGCTGAGCATTGGGTACTCTCTTTCCCTAGCCCTATTTTGATTTTCATGTCATATATTATGTGGGGTGTTTAGTTTAAGTCTGGGGGAGAGAAGTTTTGTTTACCCACTCACGTGCACTATTGCACTGCATACTAGAAGATTTCATTTAAAATGTTTTGTTTATTTTCATTGCACACCACAACACCCACACGAGCGCGCACTTAGCCGTTGGCACGTTGCGAGGTAAATTTATCTTTTTGTGTGATTTGGAAAATCATTGTGCTGGCTTAGGATTATAAGGTGGAGTAAAATGTTGACTCATGTAGTGCTCCTAGTCGAGTGCTCATGTTTCGCATAGAAATTCGTGTAGATTTAATTTCTCTTTATGCTTCTAGTTTATATTTTTCTATTAGCGTAAATATTGTTTACTTTACTCAAAAATTTGGTGAATCCGGTGTGAATCAAATGGTAGCATAGGAATGTGTGTAGACGTTCGTTAGTCTCGTATTGCCCGAGTCGGGAGGAAGGATTATCTTTCTCGGTGGCTAGAACTTGCCCCAAGCGACTCTTGAAGCATGGGTATACGGTTAGTCAATTGCGTGAATGTGATATAGGCCATCATTTTGGCCCGGTTGAGCCTTTGTGCCCACTCCTATCGCTTTATCCTCGTTAGCCCAGTTGTGCCTACCCGTTCTTTGATTCAGCCCCACTATTGTCTCACCAAAGCCTAAATGCCAATCCTAGTCGCACACCCAAATCTGAGCTTTAGCTGTTTATTATTTTCATGAGTTGGGTTGTTGATGTGGTGATATGTTTGTGAAAATGTGGATGTGCATCATTGATCAATTTGCTGAAAATGTTTTGAAAAGAAAAGAAAAGAAAAAAAAATGAGAAAAAGAAAAGAAGTAAAAAGAAAAGAAAAGAGTAGGCGGTGCACGCACCCATGTTGTTAAGTCCAAGTCTGGGGGTGTGGTGTACCCGCATGTTTGTGTGGTGATGAGGATCGTTTTCTGTGCTAGCTCATTTGGGTTTAGTGTCTGAGCCGTCACATTTATCTTTGTGTACCTCACCTAAACCCAAGCCTCATCTCAAACCTAAAGTCCTATTGATTCACGCATTTGAGTCAAACCAGTGCCGTGGAGAGAGTGCGAACGGGCAAGCTTATGGTCACCGACATTGATGGATTTCAATGGAGTTGGCCCGAGCCCCAATCTTTGGCAATGCTCGCCTCAGCGTTCAGTTTACTTTCTTCCTTTGTACAACCTCATGATTCACCGTGATTCACTTTTTGAGTAAACGTAATATATAAATACGCTCCTAGAAAATTATAAACTAATATGCATAATTAGAAATTTTGCCTACTGTCTTTTTACGCATATGAGCATGCGACTTCGCATGGTACTCCGCTTGATAATTTCTTTGCCAGCTTATGTTTTTCCTGTCCGCGAGAGATGGTTTGCTCGGGACGCGCAAACAGTTAAGTCTGGGGGTGTGATGAGTCCTGATCATATACACTTTTATGGACTCATCTGGGCCGTTTAGTTAGTCATTTCACTGCACTTTAGCCCTGTTTTAGTTCATATTTGTTAATCTATGCTAGGTGCACATCTTGGCCCACTTTGGTGTGATTTTTGTGTTTATTGTCTTTAGTAGATTCATGTGCTGTTAAGTGCCACTTTCAGTGGCTAGATCGTTGGTTGTGCTGGAATTGGAGTAGTGCAAGCGTTCCCGGTGCAATTCTGCACAGGAACACTGCGCACGATCGACGGTTCTATTGCGCACGACCATTGGTCGTGCGCCACTGATCGTGTGCACTTAACGCCTTTTTCTTGAGTTCTGTTTGGTGTAGTGCGCACGACCATCAACTCCAGCGCGCACGACCACTGGGCGTGCGCCACTGCTCGTGCGCACTTACCCTTAATTTTCCAAGTTCTGTTTGCTGTAGTGCGCACGACCATCAACTCCAGTGCGCACGACCACCGGTCGTGCGCCACTGTCCGTGCGCACTCAACAGTAATTTTATGAGTTCTGTCTTGGCTATTGCGCACGACCACCGGTCGTGCGCCACTGGTCGTGCGAACATGTTATTTTATAATTTCTGTCTTTGCAGGTTCCGTCAAGGCAGAGCGCACGATCACCGAATTCTAGTGCGCACGACCACTGGTCGTGCGCCAATGACCGTGCGCACTGTTTAATTCCAGCGCCTATAAATCCGCTGCTCGCGATTTAGGTCAAGACCCCCGCCGTATTCCGCCGTTTTCGGCTCCAGTTCGTCCGACCTCGCCCCTCCACCGTCGCCCACCATATAGAGGTGCTCCGGGCTTGCTCTTCACGCCAATCTTGAGCCGGAGTCTCCTCTCGGCCTCCTCCTTCATCCAAGAGCTCCAAAGAGAGATCTAGCCGCCATTACCGTCAAGCAAGAGGAAGTTTGCAACCTCCACCGGATCGTGACACGAAGAAGACGGGTCCATTGGAGAGTCGTGACAGCTCTCTCTACCCCGGACGTAGTTGCGGACCGAGCTTGGACGCGGATTGACAACCCGGCGATTCCAACCGTGAATCTACAACGAGCCTTCGGATTCGGTCGATTTCTTGCCTTATTCTTCTCTTATTGATTGTTGTAATAGCTAGATCTTG
Source organism: Dactylorhiza incarnata (assembly GCA_033032865.1). NCBI lineage: Eukaryota > Viridiplantae > Streptophyta > Magnoliopsida > Asparagales > Orchidaceae > Dactylorhiza > Dactylorhiza incarnata. Next base: position 2,399,287 of record JAWHQI010000094.1, on the reverse strand, counting down.
TGTATTTTGATGAAGAGCACTTAAACTTGCTTTTAGTTATATATATTTCATATTGTTGTGAAATGCTTTTGTGGTTTATGTGTTTATGAGGTGCGCCACCATCCCTTTTCCACTCCACCACCGTGTCCGGTGCCGCACTAGCAATTGCTAGTGGCGTGCTTGTCGAAGAGGTGCTTACGACCCTCATTCCGCTAGCCTACTCGCCCATCCGCCTACCGAAGCGTGGCATCGCGGCCCGTATTCCATCCCGCCTTGCGACGCAGCGCGCTCAAGGCCTGCATAGTTCGATCCATTAGCCTACTCGTCCATCCGCCTACCGAAGCGTGGCATCGCGGCCCGTACTCCATCCCGCCTTACGAAGCAGCGCGCTCAAGGCCTGCATTGTTCAATTCCGCTTGCCTTCTCGTCCATCCGCCCTTGCGACGCAGCGCGCTCAAGGCCTGCCTAGTCTCCATCCCGCCAAGCGAAGCATTGCATAGCGGCATTGCATAGGAGTAGTTGATAGCTTTTATTTTATTTTCCAAAAGCCAACCCAACTCCCCCGCATTCCATCCGATTTTAGGACTTCAATCTCAAGTCCTTCCTCGAAACCTAACTCCACCTTACTGTGTTCCTTGAGAGATTCGATACTCGGGGATTACTCCTCGTTTTATATTACTTGAACGATCGGTACACTGCCATTTCGTGTCGCAGTCGAGCTACCGCCTATAGCGGTGTGTGAGACTTGCGCCATCAAGTTTTTGGCGCCGTTGCCGGGGAACACAGTCGTGTGAGTTTTCTTGAGAGGGAGAGCCGAGAGATAGTAGTTCTTCCAGTGTGTATAGCCGCTTTATTATTTTTGTTTGCTTTTTAATTATCTTTTGTTTGTTTTTATTTCTTCATCCCCTATTTTAAAAGTTTTAGGCAAGTTTTATTCAAGGAGTTTTTCTAGTTGTGTAGATTTCCTTGCAAAGAATTTCAGTTTCTTTTTATCTGCTTTGAATTTTGAAAATGTCGTCATGGGATATTTCACCTAGCTTTAATGACAAGATGGTTTATTATTTGGACCAAATGAATGAGTTAAATGCTAGGCAGTGTAGGAACATTGTTTGCTTGTTGTGTCGAGGAGAGGGTCATGAATTGAAGGACTGTCCGCGCCTTTTCAATCCTGACCGCCGCTCCTCCACTCATGACGACATTGTCCCTATCACTCATTCTTTACCCATGGAGGCAATTGTGCCCTCTACCCCTGAGCTTGTCTCGTGCACGGACTCCTCACTCCCTGTGTGTGGCTTCACTCCTAGTGATGATGATCACTCATCTGTTAGCCAACAAGGAGAGGAATGGGAGCTCCTAGATGCACCTGAGTATGATGAGGAAAGTATTCTTTCCATCGGGGAGGCTTTAGCAGATCTTTTTGCGGAGAAACCGAATATTTTTGTCCCTCCAGTTTCTTTGCAAAATTTTTCTACACATATTCTTTATGATCCTATCGAAGTAAAGGAGCTGGGTGATGCTTCTGACTCGGAGGGTGCTCCAAAGTGGGATGAGGATGTCATTTTCCCTGAGGGGGAGAATGAATACTTTGAACACGATGATGCACCCCGGTGGGATGAGGAGGATACTCTCTCTGATAAGGAGGTTTGCACTTCTTCATGGGACGAGGAGGTCCAAATCACCACTGAGGCTCCTGAGTTCTCAAGTCCCCCTTGCTATGATATTTACGATGATGATAGTGATCTACCCTTGGATCCTGCTGGGAGTGACACCGGGATCACTCCCCCTATTTTTGATTATTTATGTTCTTCGTCTTCTTTATTTCTTGATCCCCCTTCTTCATCCGAGCCTGTGCAGGTTGAGTCTTCACAGGTATCCCAGGAGGACTTGGAGCTTTTTGCTCAAGTCCATGATGAGAGCATCCTCTCATGTGAGGAGGTTTATTCCCCCTCCGTAGAGGAAGCTCCACTCATTGCCTTTTCCCCCTGCTGCCTCCCTGTTGACGAGACCTTGCTAGGCAAGGATGTTTTTTGTGAGATGAGCGAGGACCAGGCCTCCTCCTCTTCTTACATTCTCTACCCTCTACTTGTGAGGAGCAGGTATCTATATTTAGGTAGAGGGGTGACTGTTCTATCACCGTATCGGTACCCGCTACCGACACGGATATTAGAACAGTTACCTGTCCACTTCTCCTTCCATAGGCCCATTAGTTAGAACCTTCATGTTTTTAAATAAGTCGTGCTGGGATGACAATAACCCCAGTAGTTATCTTACTTTTTTTTCATGCATTTCATTTTAGTCCATTCTGTTTAGTTAGCTGTAGTTTATTGTAGTTTATCTTTTTCTGTTTCTTTTGTTTCTGCGGAGCTGACCCCTGCAGGTATCTTTTCTGGATGGCGGATGCTGCAGCTTAGTCTAGGTTTAAACGCCAATCTTCTGGTATGCTCACTTGCTGAGCATTGGGTACTCTCTTTCCCTAGCCCTATTTTGATTTTCATGTCATATATTATGTGGGGTGTTTAGTTTAAGTCTGGGGGAGAGAAGTTTTGTTTACCCACTCACGTGCACTATTGCACTGCATACTAGAAGATTTCATTTAAAATGTTTTGTTTATTTTCATTGCACACCACAACACCCACACGAGCGCGCACTTAGCCGTTGGCACGTTGCGAGGTAAATTTATCTTTTTGTGTGATTTGGAAAATCATTGTGCTGGCTTAGGATTATAAGGTGGAGTAAAATGTTGACTCATGTAGTGCTCCTAGTCGAGTGCTCATGTTTCGCATAGAAATTCGTGTAGATTTAATTTCTCTTTATGCTTCTAGTTTATATTTTTCTATTAGCGTAAATATTGTTTACTTTACTCAAAAATTTGGTGAATCCGGTGTGAATCAAATGGTAGCATAGGAATGTGTGTAGACGTTCGTTAGTCTCGTATTGCCCGAGTCGGGAGGAAGGATTATCTTTCTCGGTGGCTAGAACTTGCCCCAAGCGACTCTTGAAGCATGGGTATACGGTTAGTCAATTGCGTGAATGTGATATAGGCCATCATTTTGGCCCGGTTGAGCCTTTGTGCCCACTCCTATCGCTTTATCCTCGTTAGCCCAGTTGTGCCTACCCGTTCTTTGATTCAGCCCCACTATTGTCTCACCAAAGCCTAAATGCCAATCCTAGTCGCACACCCAAATCTGAGCTTTAGCTGTTTATTATTTTCATGAGTTGGGTTGTTGATGTGGTGATATGTTTGTGAAAATGTGGATGTGCATCATTGATCAATTTGCTGAAAATGTTTTGAAAAGAAAAGAAAAGAAAAAAAAATGAGAAAAAGAAAAGAAGTAAAAAGAAAAGAAAAGAGTAGGCGGTGCACGCACCCATGTTGTTAAGTCCAAGTCTGGGGGTGTGGTGTACCCGCATGTTTGTGTGGTGATGAGGATCGTTTTCTGTGCTAGCTCATTTGGGTTTAGTGTCTGAGCCGTCACATTTATCTTTGTGTACCTCACCTAAACCCAAGCCTCATCTTAAACCTAAAGTCCTATTGATTCACGCATTTGAGTCAAACCAGTGCCGTGGAGAGAGTGCGAACGGGCAAGCTTATGGTCACCGACATTGATGGATTTCAATGGAGTTGGCCCGAGCCCCAATCTTTGGCAATGCTCGCCTCAGCGTTCAGTTTACTTTCTTCCTTTGTACAACCTCATGATTCACCGTGATTCACTTTTTGAGTAAACGTAATATATAAATACGCTCCTAGAAAATTATAAACTAATATGCATAATTAGAAATTTTGCCTACTGTCTTTTTACGCATATGAGCATGCGACTTCGCATGGTACTCCGCTTGATAATTTCTTTGCCAGCTTATGTTTTTCCTGTCCGCGAGAGATGGTTTGCTCGGGACGCGCAAACAGTTAAGTCTGGGGGTGTGATGAGTCCTGATCATATACACTTTTATGGACTCATCTGGGCCGTTTAGTTAGTCATTTCACTGCACTTTAGCCCTGTTTTAGTTCATATTTGTTAATCCATGCTAGGTGCACATCTTGCCCCACTTTGGTGTGATTTTTGTGTTTATTGTCTTTAGTAGATTCATGTGCTGTTAAGTGCCACTTTCAGTGGCTAGATCGTTGGTTGTGCTGGAATTGGAGTAGTGCAAGCGTTCCCGGTGCAATTCTGCACAGGAACACTGCGCACGATCGACGGTTCTATTGCGCACGACCATTGGTCGTGCGCCACTGATCGTGTGCACTTAACGCCTTTTTCTTGAGTTCTGTTTGGTGTAGTGCGCACGACCATCAACTCCAGCGCGCACGACCACTGGGCGTGCGCCACTGCTCGTGCGCACTTACCCTTAATTTTCCAAGTTCTGTTTGCTGTAGTGCGCACGACCATCAACTCCAGTGCGCACGACCACCGGTCGTGCGCCACTGTCCGTGCGCACTCAACAGTAATTTTATGAGTTCTGTCTTGGCTATTGCGCACGACCACCGACGATAGTGCGCACGACCACCGGTCGTGCGCCACTGGTCGTGCGAACATGTTATTTTATAATTTCTGTCTTTGCAGGTTCCGTCAAGGCAGAGCGCACGATCACTGAATTCTAGTGCGCACGACCACTGGTCGTGCGCCAATGACCGTGCGCACTGTTTAATTCCAGCGCCTATAAATCCGCTGCTCGCGATTTAGGTCAAGACCCCCGCCGTATTCCGCCGTTTTCGGCTCCAGTTCGTCCGACCTCGCCCCTCCACCGTCGCCCACCATATAGAGGTGCTCCGGGCTTGCTCTTCACGCCAATCTTGAGCCGGAGTCTCCTCTCGGCCTCCTCCTTCATCCAAGAGCTCCAAAGAGAGATCTAGCCGCCATTACCGTCAAGCAAGAGGAAGTTTGCAACCTCCACCGGATCGTGACACGAAGAAGACGGGTCCATTGGAGAGTCGTGACAGCTCTCTCTACCCCGGACGTAGTTGCGGACCGAGCTTGGACGCGGATTGACAACCCGGCGATTCCAACCGTGAATCTACAACGAGCCTTCGGATTCGGTCGATTTCTTGCCTTATTCTTCTCTTATTGATTGTTGTAATAGCTAGATCTTGTGTATTTTGATGAAGAGCACTTAAACTTGCTTTTAGTTATATATATTTCATATTGTTGTGAAATGCTTTTGTGGTTTATGTGTTTATGAGGTGCGCCACCATCCCTTTTCCACTCCACCACCGTGTCCGGTGCCGCACTAGCAATTGCTAGTGGCGTGCTTGTCGAAGAGGTGCTTATGACCCTCATTCCGCTAGCCTACTCGCCCATCCGCCTACCGAAGCGTGGCATCGCGGCCCGTATTCCATCCCGCCTTGCGACGCAGCGCGCTCAAGGCCTGCATAGTTCGATCCATTAGCCTACTCGTCCATCCGCCTACCGAAGCGTGGCATCGCGGCCCGTACTCCATCCCGCCTTACGAAGCAGCGCGCTCAAGGCCTGCATTGTTCAATTCCGCTTGCCTTCTCGTCCATCCGCCCTTGCGACGCAGCGCGCTCAAGGCCTGCCTAGTCTCCATCCCGCCAAGCGAAGCATTGCATAGCGGCATTGCATAGGAGTAGTTGATAGCTTTTATTTTATTTTCCAAAAGCCAACCCAACTCTCCCGCATTCCATCCGATTTTAGGACTTCAATCTCAAGTCCTTCCTCGAAACCTAACTCCACCTTACTGTGTTCCTTGAGAGATTCGATACTCGGGGATTACTCCTCGTTTTATATTACTTGAACGATCGGTACACTGCCGTTTCGTGTCGCAGTCGAGCTACCGCCTATAGCGGTGTGTGAGACTTGCGCCATCAGCCTTGAAGATCTCCATCTCTCCTCGAAGGTCCCCCAGAAGACAGCTCGAAGACTCATCCAACTCCGAGGTCAGATCCCCGTTGTTGCATCCATCCATCCAAGATTGCTCTCGAGCAAGCTCATCTCCATCCCACTCCAAGTGACCTCTGCGATCCGGAAGCATTATTGTAATGAGTGGTGGCATGTCACCCTCGCAAGAAAAACTTTTGTAACTCTCCAATAAAGAGTGAAATTCGCCCGCACAGACCCGGCCCCGTGGTTTTTTCCCCTTTCCAGGGGTTTTCCACGTAAAAAATTTTTTTTGTCAGCTATTGGATTTTCATGTGACTGTTTGTGTGCTCAACCCAGTGCCGAGCTAGGATGGTTTTCTTCGACCAATTTATGAGCGCTTCGAGTTGTAACATCTCCAATCCTTCTAGACCCCTAGTTGGTATTAGGGCATGGGTGGTGTGCAGAGTTGGCACTAAGGCCCTTGGATCAAGTGGAGTGTGCTAAGTGCACACCAAGGGCACAAAAACTAATATAGTCCAATGTCACTCCCTTATGCCAATTGACCCTCAATTCACCAAATTGACCTCCCCCATACCACCATAACCGCTAAGGAAGACCATAACCATGGAAATTGCACTTGGGTGGGACCCAATTGCATGAATTTGGTCAAAGTCAAATATAGGTCAACATTAACCAAACTAAGTCAATTAGGGTTCAATTGACTCTACATGTTCAAATTGACCTTACCACCACACTCTAAACACTTTAAGGAACTCATTGGACCTAAAAGCCCCATCACTTGGTCAACCAATTGATCAATTTGACCAAAGTCAACTTTAGCTTAATTTAGGTCGAAATCACATCTTAAGGCTAAATTAGCCCAATTGGGGCCCCACCATGGACCAACCAATATTGGGTGGTGACAAGGGACCCAAGACCACCAAGTGGGGTCAATCCACTCACCTTGGTTGACCAAAGTCAACCATGGTCAATCTAGCCCTTTAAGGTGAATTCCAAGCCTAAATTGAATGGAACCCCAACACCAATCAATTAACCATTATCCATGGACCTAAGACATGCCCATATCAGCCCTAGACTGAACCCAAGCATTAAGCTTGATTAATCAAATGAAGGGGGACCAAAAGTTGATTAAAAAGCAAAAGCAAAAGGCAAAAGAAAAAGCTAACACCCCCTCCTCTACACTCCATCTCCAATCAGCTTAGGGGCCTCCCCTGATTGTCGTGGGTCTGGGCTTGACCCAGAGGGAAGCAGGAGGCCGGCAACTACAGGAGGGTGGCAGCAAGGAGAGGCCCGAGGTAGCTTGAATTCAAATCGACCTATAGAGGCCTCCCCACCCCAATTTAACCACACCATCACCTTCAGGAGGTAGAGAGCAGTCGAGAACGACACCTGGAGCAAAGCTATAGCTGTAGAATCGGAATCAGGAGCAGGGTCGCCGGAGCAAAGCTTTTCCATGGCAAACCGTCGTCGTAGCCGCCGCCACACCCCAATAACAGTTCGTTTCTCCTCCCCTCCCCCCATGCTAGCTTCCTATCACTAAACGAGGAAGGATCGGGCTCAATTGAGCCCGGATCTACCCGTGAAATCCATGGATTTCGGCTCAAGTCGGGACGTCTGGGATCGCAGGAAACTGCCGCCTCCGGCCGCCTGTCGTCGGTGGATGGAAGCCCCGACCACCACGAAGGTGTCAGTGGTGTTGGCCGGCGGTGGTGGTGGCTGGATCGCCGACAATCTCCCCCACAACATCGCCCAGCGCGGTTGAATCGCAGTCGTTGGCTGGAGGAGGAAGACGACGCGCCTGCCGTCAGATCTGCTTTAAGATCTGTGCTAAATCTTTTCTTTTAATTAAATTAATTCAAAGCTTTGGATTTTCTGTCCTTAATAATCAGTTCACTTCAAAAATAAATTAGGGCCTCCTAATGGCTGAATTAGAAAAAGTGCTCAACATGAAAGTTGTAGGCATTGGTCTTGAATTTCATTAGGGCTTGAGTTCAAGTCATTTGGTGACCCACAGCTCCCTAGGGAGCTGTTTTACTAGGACTGGTCCTACATTAGGTCAGTCCACTAAAATAATTAGCTAGCCCAAACCCCTCAAGCTTTGGAGCTGAGCTTTTAGCCATGGGTTGGTATACCCTAGGGGCACCCCCTGCCCAAAGGTCAGCCCTTTATGAGCAACTTTACCTAGGGTTTTTGTGGTAATTAGGATTTTTAAATTATGTTGATTTTTGGAGCATATGATGTCCAAATGACACCAAATTTTGGTGGCATACTCTTTAGTAGATGTGTAGTGCCTTAAGGGGTCAAATTTGGAGTTGTTTTGATATGGTAAATGGGAAACCCTAACGAGGGCCTTAAGGGGTCAAATTAGGGTTTAGGCCATTTGAGGAGTTGAGTGAGTTAGCCTCCTCCCATAATGATGATTATGTAGGTATTGATATTTAAATGCTTGTGACACACCCTAATGGGCCATTTGGAGCCATTAGGATGGTGTGACCTAAAACCCTAAAGGTAAACCCTTAAGGTTGCAAAGTTGGGATTTGTGAAGGACATTTGACCAAATATCGTTGCCTTGACTCAGAACTTTGTAGGCATGATTGTAAGAGCATAAATTGACTTAGTTAATTTAATGGGAATTTTTAGTGTCATTTAAGTATTTTTCTCCTAATAAATGAGATTGCCACTTTTTCCTTAAATAAATAAAATGCATGGTCATATGACCTTGTATAGCTTTGAAACTTTATCAGTGTCTGAATAGGGATGAAAATGGACTATAGTAATTTTTTAATGATTTATTGAAGCATTATACCTTGTGTAGGATTTTCTTTAAGTGCTTACTAGCTTAGAAGAATTTAATTATGAAAAATGTCAAATCATTGGGTAAAATTATGTTACTTGGATATCTGTAATTTTATGTTAATATATGCCCATGATAATTGTTTGGAAGCTTGTAGATTTGTATTTCATGTACCTCATGTAGAAATTGGAATTTACAACACTTGAGTATTAAATCATTTTAAAATGTCAAATCATGGGGCAATGTCATGATACTTGGTGATCTGTAATTTTATGTTAATATATGCCCATGACAATTGTTTGGAAGTTTGTAGATTTGTATTTCATGTACATCATGTAGAAATTGGTAATCACCACACTTGGATGTTAAATCATTTTAAATAGTCAAATCACTTGATAATGACACAATCATTTGGCAGAGGACTCTAGGTCCCCATTTGGACACTTGGTAAATTTTGTAGAATTTTCAGATGTGAAAATACTATTTTTCCTAATTATAGTGGCATTTTGGTAATTATACTAATATGATGATTTAGTAGGCCACATGACACCCTAGGGTAATGGAACTCAGTGAACCACCTTGATATGGAACATTACCTTACTGATAATTTTTATGTAGCATGTAGAATCACTTTGAGGGTAGTTCATGTGTAATTTGACTTAAGGCCTTAACTACTTTAAATTATAATAAATACCAAATTAATATGGAATAGTATGGAAATTGGAACTTACCTTATTAAGGTCAGTGGGAGCCTAGGATAATTAGACCAGACCTTGGTGATGAGTTTTTAGAAGGATTCCCTTATGAGGTTTGAGGTTAGTTCAACTTAGTGGTCTGCGTTTAGTAAAAGCAGAATTTTGAATTTTAGGCAATTCAGACCCCTAGGTAGTGTTTAGTACTTATATCCATTCAGTATTTGAGTCATAACTCACAATGATTCAAGGAGGTAAAACCTAGGGTTAGCTATGAGGTTGTGTCAGGGTTAGTGTATGAGTTGTTGAGGTACGTCCAACCCAATTGGGTGGGACGGGTGTTGAGCTAAGTCACTTAAGTATATGAAATAATGAAGGGTGAACCAAATGTTAATCACCAACTAAAGTAATTGTCTTGAGGAGGATGGTGGGGTTGAGCCCATTGAATCCGTAGTACCGTTGGGAACCCCTTTACGGGGTACACCGCGGGAAGTCCAAGATTCACCCAAATTATAACGCTAACTATATTGTAGGCAAGAGTAGTCTAATTAGGTCAGTAAACTAGTATGGATCTCCTTCGGGATGGAGATGGGTTGGAGCAAATTATGTGTAAATCCCTGAGCTGGAAACTCGGGTGGACTTGTTAACACTTGTATCTTATGCAAATAGTGGCGAGTCTTCGGTACTAGGCTAGTCGTGTCACCGACGGTAGTACGTTGACTCGGGTGAGGGTGAGGTTTAGAGGGCCGGTAAGTTTGAGTACCGCGGTCTGGAGGACAATCCCTAATAACCCACCCCGACCTTAAAGTCTGGTGGATTCCAGCAAGAGTACGCAGGAGCTCCGCTGTTGTGTTCTTAGCGTTGAGGCGTACATGAGGTCTAGGCTTGGTAGTGAGCATACCCGCCTAGGATGTGGAGTGCCCGATCCACTGCCACCGTGATCCACGACGGTCGGTACCCGAAAGGTTGGCTTCCTTTCAAACAAATTGGGAACTATAAAGGTCTGTGCGCATAGAGTCGTGTGGGTGAGTCACATTGCATAAACACATTAAACTATCATAAGCATAGCATAGCATAACATACATATTAGCATACCCCCATCATATAAATTAGTATGGGCTCTTTTATATGATGGGTTGCCTGGACATCTTAACTTATATGTCGTAGGGGCGTTCATATAAGTTAAGGTATGAATCTGTGATGGTAGATTAGTTTTACTTACTGCACCGCATTTTCTTTCTATTACTGCTTTACTTCATGCTCTACTTGACTGTCATTTATTTGCACTATACTGCTAGCTAGTTTTACCTTTACCTATACCTGCTAGATTAGTGCCATGTCACGTCTTCTTTGTTTACCCATTGCTGTCCTCCGCTTCTTCCTCCGCTCGGTACCTAGGAGTCGTGGAGGGAGGCGAGGACAAAACGACTTAGTCTTTATGACTAACGGTCGGTGTGACCGCATGAGTCCGAGGAGACGGATTTGTCCCGCGCGCAGCTGGACAAGATGGCAGGACCTGAGCAGCGGATGCAGCGTACTACCACGACGCCACAGGTTGATGATGAGATAGTTAGATTTCAGCTTTCGAGAGTTTTGTTGTAGTTTCCGCATGTTGTAGAGAGTGAGAGAGTACTATTTGGGATATGTATCGGGCTTAAGTCCTTTTTGCTGGTACTTCTCTTTTTGGACATTTCTGTTTCATTATATTTATATATGATGTTGTGACATTGTGGACATGCCTTTACTTCTGCACTTCATTTTGGCATTTATGTACTTATGATCGTATAAGCCGGCAGAGTTGGTGCTGAGCGGTGTTAGCCAACCCGAGAGTTGGTGACACCGCAAGACAGCGATTCTGGGCGAAGATCCACCTCAACCGTGCGATGCGGGAGAGGTTCGAGTTTTCAAGTACCCGAACGGGTTTTGAGAAAAGAGATCTTACACGAGTGACCCCCAATAGTTTAGCGGCGTCTGGGGGAAGGTGTTCCCCAAAGCTCTCTAAAGACTCTCAAGACCGTACTCACTTTACGGGAATACTCGTGAATGACGGCTATGACAAGAAGGAGTACTCGAACCACCGAGGATCAATTGCTTGAGGGCACGTTGATTCATCTCCCTCCAACTCGCTCATCAATGCACCTCTCGCGAAAGAGGCCTAGATCGCCTCACAGCTGCATTGGAGGGACGCGTGCGACAAATGGAAGAGCAACATGTCGAGATGTTGGCTCTTCTAAGAAACTTAGGAGCTCACCAAGCTCCCATTCTGCCTCCTGCACTGGCCAATCTGCATCCTCCGGCTCTGAATCATGCTCCGCCAGTAGAAGCCGCTCGAGAGGAAGAGATCTCCGAGGAAGATATCTCTGAAGAGGCCAGCTCTGCACATCCCGCTCGACTGGTCATGGGCTTTGGGGCCGACCATCATTATCACCAGGGAGCAGTAGGCCCCGACCATGCTGTTGGAAAACTCACTCGTTAGGTGATGCACTATGTGATAACAGAAGAATACGTGCAAGTCAGACGATGTACCTCTTTCGCCTGCCGCCCTCTGTACCACGACCTCCGTTGGCGCCTTTGGTCCTAGCGTATCCAATCCCGCATGACTTCAAGTTCCCCAACATCGAGACATTTGACGGGACCGGCGATCCACTGGAGCATGTCAATCACTTCACCATAATTATGTGGATATACAACGCAATGAATCAACTGTTATGTCAAGTGTTCATAACGACACTAAAGGGGGAAGCACGTACCTGGTTTCATTCTCTGCGAGAAGGAGCAATCAACAGTTTTGTGGAAATGACTCAACAGTTTACAGACCAGTTTGTCGCCAACCACAGAAACATCTGAGACCCCTCTCATCTTTCAGAGATCCGCCAGAACGAGGGAGAGACCCTCAGGGACTTTTTCCGCCGCTTCACTACTAAAACGCGACAAATCCCTGGGGTCGACCTCAAGCTTTTATGGGGTGTCTTCCTGGGAGGACTCCACCCAAGCAGTTTCTACTCAGCACTAATGAGGTAGATGGTGCCCAGCTATCCCGATCTGGTGCACCGTGTCGAAGATCAAATCGCTACGTACGAAGCCACTGAGGTACACCGACAGCAGTTCGAAGGAAGTCAGAAAAGGAAGAAGGGGAAAGAGAAGGTCTACATAAGACATGAAGAGTGCCACAACAATGAGCGTCGCCAGTACCCCCAGAGGGATCGTGGTCCTTGGCCGCCTCAGGATTACACTCCCCCTCAACACATCTCGCACCAATGTACTATATGCAATCCAAGATAGCCCGACACTCCAGAGGTCACGAGAACTCCCCTTGAATGCCAAGGGAGACCAATCGAGGTACTACGAGTTCCATCGGGGAATTGGACACACCATTGAGGAATGAATAAAGCTTAAAGATGAGCTCAAGTGTCTTGTTTGTCATGGCATCCTCGACAGGTTTCTGTAGGGTCAAGTCCATAATCATTCGAAACCGCCTCAACCCAGAAGAGATCAGCCACCCCTGCACCAGGGCGCGCAGGGGGGTGGGTAAGTAGTAGGATAGGTCGATACCATAGCTGGATCTCCCTTTCCTTACGTTCACTCCATCACTCAGCACGAGAAAGATCAGTAGGTCATGAAGACGCCACAGACCACCACCATCAGTTTTGGAGACGAATACCTAGAGGGGATGCTCCTACCACACCAAGACCCCCTCGTCATTAGCGCAGAAATCAACAACCCAAGCTTTCGTGTGAAGAGGATCCTGGTCGACAATGGAATTTCTGTTGATGTCCTATTCATGTCCACCCTCCACAATATGAAGATTCTGAAAGGATAACTCGAACCGGCGACAGGATCGATATGCGACTTCAACGAGAACCCTGTCCCAGTACAAGGAATCATCACTCTACCTATCACCCTTGGTGAGTTTTCAAAGCAGGTCACACGTGATGTCTAGTTCGTGGTTGTGGAGTCTGACTCCACTTACAATGCCATCTTCGGATGTCCTCTTCAGGAACGGTTCAAAGCCATACCCTTCATCCCGCACCTGACGATGAAGTTTATCACCCCCAGAGGAGTGGGCATCGTACGAGGCAACCAGGAGCCAGCACGCTCATGTTATCTACAATAAGCACACCCTGACTAGGATATAACTCCGGCCTCCAGCATGATCAATCCTCAGAGCGCAACTGCTGCATCCCACGAAGATCCACCAAGGGGACCCGCAACAGACTAATCTGGAAGGACCAAGAACAGGGAGGAGAAGCCCAACTTTTATGGGGCGCTGACATGGTCCTGAAGGCCGAATGGGGCGCTGACTTGGTCCTGAAGGCCGAATGGGGCACTGACTTGGTATTGAAGACCGAATGGGGCGCTGACTTGGTCCTGAAGCCCGAATGGGGCGCTGACTTGGTCCTAAAGGCCGAATGGGGCGCTGACTAAGCCCTGAAGGCCGAATAGGGCATTGACTTTGTAACATCTCATTTCCTACTAGACCCATTAACTTCAATTAGGGTAGGACATGTGGTGAGTGAGGTGAGTTTGAGCTTGGTGGTGACCTTGGGATGCACTGGGTTGAGTGAACTCACATGTGATCCACTATAGGAGGCAGGTCAACTAAATTAGGTCAAATTAGCTCAAATTGGACTTACACTTGTGAATTAACCCCACCACAATGTCCCTAAACCTGAAGGAGACCTAATTGACCAAAAGCCTCATCAGTTGGTCAACCAATTTAGCCAAATTGACCAAAGTCAAACTTAGGTCAACATAAGCCAATCCTTCCCCAATAAGTTCAATTGAACCCCAAAACATGAAATTGACTTCACCCATAGTCTTAGAACATCATGTGGGACCTAATTGACCCAAAAGCCCCATCTTGGAGTCAGCCATTTGGCCAAATTGACCAAAGGCTTTCCCCCAATTTTGGTCAAAATCACACTTATTGGTCAAATTAGCTCACCTAGGTCCTCACCATGACTCAACCAACCTTGGATAGTGTCAATATGCTCAAGACCATCATATGGGACCAGTCAAGCCATCAGCTTGACCAAGTCAACCCAAAGTCAACCATGGTCAAACCTAAGCCCTAAGAGGAGAAATGAAAGCCCCAGGCTATTCCAATGGGCTAAGGCCTTGATTCAAGGCCCATCCTGCAGCCCAATGGGCTAATTACATCCCTTGCCTCAGAATTTGAATGAGGGTGACATGCAAGAGGGAAAAGTGGAGAATTCCCCAAAATCAAGAGAGGACAAAGGAGGAAATCATGGTTTGGGTGCCACTTGGCTCCCAATTCCTCTCCCAATGCACTCCACTGAACTCCCTCAGTTATTCCCATCTGAAATCTAGCAGAATGGATGCCAAATGGCAGCCTTGGTGAAGCATCCAAGGCTTGGCCGACCTTGCTCCAATGGAAACCCCATATACTCACCTCCTCAGCCCAAACTGACGGGACCATTAGCTTCAGAAGGTGTAGGGCATATGAAATCGAGTCTTAGATCGAAGCTTTTGGTGGAGAGGAGCGAAATCGGCAAGGAGCTCTAATGGAGGTGGCCGGCCATGGCGGTTCCGAGCTTTCCTCAACCTCAAGCCAATCTAAGGTCCGGTTTCTCCCCCTCTCCCTCTGTGCTAGATGTTAGATCCACTTAAGAGAGAAATCGGGCTCAATTGAGCCCGATCCCATGTGAGCTAGAGGGAGCTTTTCCGAGCTTTTGTTCTTGCTCGGGATCGCCGGAGACGGGCTCTCCGGCGGCCGTGTCGCCGCCAAGCGATGGCCACCACCTCAATGGAGGTGGTGGAGGCAGTGGCCGGCGGTGGTGGGCCGTAGGTTGCCGGGAAATGGAGAAACAGGGTCACCCAGCGAGATTGAATCCTAGCCGTTGGCGAGCTGGGGAAGACGATAGGATGTCGTCGGTTTGTGCTTCAGGATTCGTGCAAGCATATTTATTTATATATATGTATTAATACAAAGTGATTTTCTGTCACATTTTATTTGTATTTTTGCAAGCTGATTTTGAGGCCTTTAGAGGCCATATGTCGAAAAATGACCAGAGATAGGAATTGTAGATCTGAGTGTCTACTTTCAAATGAAAGTGGAATCATGCCATTTGGTTAAATCTCGTGCCCACAGCACTCATTCTCGTGAGGCTGGTCAAAATACAAACCAGATCTTTGAACTAGTGTAACTTTTTAATGCCAAGCCTGATGGACTTGAGATTTTAGCCATGCATGCATGTGCCTCATACCTAGCTTAGGTTTAAATATCAGATTTTTTGGAGATAATTTTTCTATAGTTTTGTTCTAAACTTAGAAAATTAAATAAATGGAATATTTGGAGTTATATAACTCCTAATGACCCCAAATTTTGGTGAGGGCTTCTTTAGGTCATGTATGGGATCTGGTAAAAATTTCATCACATGTGCATGAGTATATTTCTCTGAACATCAAAATGAAGTTTGGGACTTAAGAGGAAAAAAATTGGGGTGTTAATAGTCAATTTGGGCTTTTGAGCTTTTGATGAAATTGAAGGTGGAAACCACCTTGCATGCCTCTGAAACCTTGGGGTTTTTGTATGTCATGAGGATATACCTCTTTGACATAAGTCTCATGACCTTAGGAAATTATTTTCTTAAAGTTCCTAAGTAAATCCCTATTTGCACCCCATTTATGTTAAATAGAAATTATGGTCAAATATTCCTGTTAAAAATGTGAAACTTACGATTTGGTGTTTTTAGACCAGTATTGTGCCATGGTATTTTTCCCAGAATTTATTGAGATCATAATCTACTACTTGATGTGTAAATCCCTATTTGCATCTCATTTATGTTAAATAGAAATTATGGTCAAATATTCCTGTTAAAAATGTGAAACTTAGGATTTGGTGTTTTTAGACCAGTATTGTGCCATGGTATGTTTCCCAGAATTTATTGAGGTCATAATCTACTACTTGATGTGTAAATCCCTATTTGCACCCCATTTATGTTAAATAGAAATTATGGTCAAATATTCATGTTAAAAATGTGAAACTTAGGATTGGTGTTTTTAGACCAGTAATATGCCATGGTAATTTTCCCAGAATTTATTGAGGTCATATTCTACTACTTGATGTATAAATCTCTATTTGCACATCCTCTATTTTAAATAGAAATTGTGGGTTTAAATTGATTGGAAATTGTGATCACCTGGAAATAGTGTTTTTATCTCAATATGAAGCTACTGTAATTTTTCCAGAATTTTAGGAAGTCTAACTTCAGTACTTGTAGTGTAAAGCCATTTTGTCTCTCCTTTAAGATAAATAGAAATTGTGGGTTTAAAATGCTTGGAAAATTGTGATCTTCTGGAAATAGTGTTTTTATGTCAATCTAAAGCTACTGCAATTTTTTCAGAATTATAGGAAGTCTAATTTCAATACTTGTAGTGTAAAGACATTTTGTCTCTCCTTTAAAGATAAATAGAAATTGTGAGTTTAAATGTTTTGAAAATTATAATCTTCTGGAAATAGTGTTTTTATGTCCATATGAAGCTACTGTAATTTTTCTAGTATTTTAGGAAGTCAAAATCTTGTACTTGATGTGTAAAATTCTTTTTCCATTCATTCAATGAAAATTAGGGATCATGGTTATTTAATTGCTGGAAAAATATGAAATATTGGAAATCTTGTTATCATGTCTCATTTCATCTCTGGAAGGATATTTAACAAGTTTGAATTCACTAGCATGATACCTCCTTCACATTTTAGATTCAGTTTAGTAATTAATGAATTTTTATATAGGTCAAAATTATATGAAACATGCTTGGATTTTGATCATCCCTTATTTTATCCACTATGAACCTATGATAAAAATTAGAAGTCATTTGGAAGTAATTTGACCAAGATTCCATCATAGGAATCTAAGTTAGTTATATGTCGTGGTCTGCGGATAGTAAAAACTCATTATGATGATTAGGTCAATAGAATCACAAAGGAAATCAGTGAGAATTGGATTATAACAAGAGATGAGTATAGACCACTTAGAGGACTAAGAATTATTAGAATTGAGTCCAAAAGAACGATTGTTTAGGAGCGGGATGAAACATAAGGCGTGAAAACACTTAAGTTATAAAAAGTAATGAGAGGGTGGAATGTTAGGTCAGGGTAGTTACCAAGAATATTAATTGTCCTGGAAAGGGGTTGGGTATCATCCTATCACATACCCTAGTACCTTGCAAACCCTTCACCGGGTAGCCCTCGGGAAGTCCAGGATCTACCCTAGACTTCCAAGTATAATAATAACTAAACAAGAGTAGTCTAAATAGAAGTTTAGGCGATGAGAGTGCTTGGTGAGCTATGGGTAAGGCTGTGCTCGGGATTGATGAAAGATCGTCCTTCCCCTTAGAGGGTCATAAAGCGCTGAGGTTTAATTCAAGTGAAATGATAAGAGGGTAATCTTATGGGTAGATACCAATAATACTAAGTGTCTTGAGAAAGGGAACTTTGGGGTGTCATCCCATTATAGTTCCTAGTACCGTAGCGAGCCCCTTACAGGGTAATCCTCGGGGAGTCCAAGATTAACCGTAAACCGTAGGGATAAGATGTTATACAGGAATAATTTAATAACACACTCATACACACCCCGTGGTTACGGGAGCTTAGTTGGTTTGGTGCTACGAGCAGTAAGCTCAGTGTTTGTAAGAGCGGATTGATAAGTGAGGTGAGCTTGTGACTCAGTAGTGTTTGTTGGTACGGACGGGTTGGTCCGGCGAGCCGGTGGCTCGGAAGGTTATTAATGACGGGCAGGTTAGCCCGGGGAACTTATGGCTCAGAGGTAGATATTAAAACATGTTTCATGTGCACGATGATGGTGGGTCTTCGGTATTGGACAGTCATTCACACCGATGTCAATACGTTTACTCGGCAAGTGTGGTGTTTACACTTAGCCATGAAAGTCTGGTGGTCCAGCCAGTAAGAGTACGCAGATGCTCCGCGGTTTTGCGTTGAGGCGTATGATAGGTCTAGATTAGGTAGTGTGGATACCAACCTAGAGGTGGGCGTGGCCCAACCCACCGCTTCCGTTTGCCACTACGGGAGTATCCTGGGAGTCTTGCTAGCTCCAAAAAGGGGGAACTAAAGGTCTATGCGCATAGAGTCATAGTGAGTGAGTTGCACTTGTATGAACATAGCATAACAGCATACCTTGCATGTCATAGCATGAACATTGCATTTCAACCCCTACCCCTATCGTATAAATTGGTATGGTACTTTTTATACGATAGACCCTGCTAAACGACCCCTTGGTCTATAGGTTTGTATGGGCATTCCTATAAATCAATGGTTACTTTTAAATTACTTTACTTGCGTCGCACTGCTTCTCTATGCTTACTTCTTTTACTGTTGCGATATTACTTTACTGCACTTATTACTGTTTACTTGCTTATACTGCTAGCATAGAAATTATATGGATATACACTTGTTAGCGTAGAATATTTGTCACCTGCTTTTTGTTTACTCCACTTTGTTGTCCTCCGCTTCTTCCTCTCGCACGGTGCCTAGGAGTCGCGGGGGGAGGCGGGGACAAAATCGGCTTAGTCTTTATGACTAACGGTCGGTTGTGACTGTAGGAGTTGAGGAGCTGGAGCAGCCGTACGACCAGTCAGGACATGATGGCAGGATCTGGAGAGCAGAAGTCGCGCAGTACTTCTGCCACAAGACATGTGTTTGAAGATTTGAGAGTTGTTTATCTTCCGCATAGATGTAGAGTGAGAGAGTGAGATTTTGTTCTACTTTGGATATGTACCGGGCATAAGCCCTTTTACTCTTTCATTTATTGTACTCATTGATGGACAATATATATTTTGTTGTATAAATGTGTGATTGTGGACTTGGTTCTATTTATTTTCCTTCTTAACTCTTGTTGGCCTGTCGATCATTCTTGCCGGCAGGATCGGCGTCTTGCGGAGGTAGCTAACTCTGGTGTTAGTGTCACCGTAAGGCGGCGGTTCTGGGCATAAGATCCGGAAGCTCTCCAGGTGCGGGAGAGGGATCTTACAACTGGTATCAGAGGACAACGATCCAACGAGAAAGAAGTCCACAAACCCTGGGACACCCCCGCTCGAGTTAGTTTGAGGACAAACTAGCAGCGTAAGCAGTGGTGTGCACATGTGTAAAAATCACACAAAATAGTCCATTAATCAATGAGTTAGGCTAACCCAACTAGGACATCTTTCTAGTTTGACGCACCAAGATGATTTTATAGCGTACACTAATCCAAACCAACCTCAGGCATAGACGGATTAAGGTGCTATGACCCCCAAAGTGACTAAAAAAAGAGTCTATTGAGAAAATAGTTACCTAAAGCTTAAAATTCCGACGTCCTTAATTCTAATATCAAGTGATATCATCACTCCCTACCCAATGAGAAGGACCGCCTCAAGAGATTCTGTGCATGAACACCATTAGTGGACAGTAGGAGAATCGTAAACTTAATCTCCAAACAAACAACCGGGTTACACCGAAATGATCATCGTGACAAACACCGGAGGTCGGATAAGGATTCGAGTTCAGAAAAGGCCCATTTGTGGTTTGCCCATAGATTAATCTTGAAAAGGTTGTGATAATTAGTAACCTTGATGGCCTAAAGTATGTGAAATGTCAATAGGCCTCAGGATGGAACTTCAGGTCTAGAGTTGTATGCCCTAAGGAGTGAGTGAATACCTAGGACAATAGATCATAATGATATCAGGAACTTAGCCCGAAATGTATGGGGGCTAATCCCTTTTGTTTATTGGGGCTAGTTTGATACCAACTCGAGTTCCCTAGACCTTATTTTTGGAAATGTTCGTCAAAAACATAAGCAATCTTGAAGTATTCAAACTTTACTCGACTTAAGAAGAGATTTTGAAGTATGTCTCATGACCAACCCTTCCTAAAAGTCGAGACCCTTGAAGAATTCCTTCGTCCTAAGAAATATGAATTATTGATATTATGACGAGGCTGTTAGGAATACATAATCAGAATAAGAGCATAGAGCCTTTCAAGAATGATTATTCGCCTCCCTTAACGCTCTAAGGTTATGCAGACAAGTAAACAAAGAAAATAGTAAATGAAGTCTTTGAAGTTATAGATCAGGTCGCCTAGATATATCCTTGCATGCGACTCTTGAGAACAAGGAAAATAGTATAAGACTTTGAGAGAATCTCCAAATTTCGAGCATGATGTCATAGATAGCTACTTAGTACGCAACCTACAGACTGATTGTGCCTTCCCTAGCACAAGACATGGTATAAATCACTTGCAAATGTAACGGCCCGCAGACCGCCACAATCAAAAGAATTCATTTATTTGCCTATTTTACTACCAATGTTACTAATCACAATGAGTACATACACAACACAAGGCCAACCATATTACATGATAGATACATTCATACTATAACAATTACAGTCTAGTTAAACAAACTATGATCCAAGTAGACAGTTAAACATGTTTTGATATATATACAGACAATAGTAGCATAGGTAAGCCACTACAAAAGTAAGTACTACTATGAAATAACTATAAGCCTTCCGTCCATATCATTTATTTAGCGCTGTTGCGCTTTATCCTTCCGTGACCCTAAAAATGATTGAGAAGGAAACCGTTAGTCTTTCACAAAGACTAAGCGAAACTATACCTTTTTAATCTGCTATACATGCAAACAAGAGAGGTTAAATATATAACAATATGTAATTTATGTTAGCAATTATTTGATAAACAGGAAACTGAACATGTATATAACTTGATATATGTCTATGAACAGTAAAAACAGTGATGAAAATTATAAATCATGTAGCATCTTATATATGTTTCTATGATAATTTCAGTGCTTAAGAAATATTAAGGGCATTTGAATCTATATTCAGTATACAATGTCAGTGTTTTGGGCCCGACCCCTTAGAGCCATCAATGTCCTAACCAGTACGTACAACACGCGTTTATGCCTTTCGGCCGACTGGTTTGGCAATACTTCTATAAAATTTCATTCATGTGCATGCTATTCAAATATGCCCTTAACATTCCCTCGTGTCGACACGTGTACATAAAATAAGTTGTTTTATTTTTATAATCCCCTCAGATTATTTCTTTCGCCTGTTTGCCTTAAATAAGGCCATACATTTAGCGAGAATTTCAATCAGTGATAAACCAAGTTCATGATGTCACATGCCTCAATAAAGCTTTTCTTCCTTTTTATCACAATGCCAGTAACTGAAAATACTTGAAATAAGCATAAATTAAAAAAAGTAAGTCTCACCGTTCCTTTGCTTTTCCCCAAGTCACGCCCCAAATCACCGTCATTTCTACCGGTGGATGCCATCCTCCGTAATATCTGTTACGACATTATTTAAATTTAATAAGCTTCCTATCGGGGTTGCATCACATCTATAGCTTTGACGTTGACTCTTAGGGTAACCTACACGTTTCAAAACTTACCAAGGGAACCTCATATACAAAAGGGGCTGCTAGAGGAGGGCTGCAGAATTCAGCATTTGCCAAAGTATAAAGTATAGCAGTTAACAGTACAGAGATAAGGTGCTGCAATACTAAATCAGGTACTCACAATGGATAGGAGACCTAGCAGCCGGCCAACAAAGGTTTGAAGGGAACACATATTAATGACAGCAACACATGCCAGCAGCAACAGGATTCACCCAAAATAAATAAGAAGCAGTCGGCCAACCCAAAAATGAAGCTAACAGGTAACTGAAACTACAACAGCCGATCAATAAAGGTTTCCTCTCCCCAGATGAGAGCATATCACATATTATAAAGACAATAGCCTCGACATATAAGATAAAGGAGATTAGAGAAGAGCAGTAATACTGTCAAAGCACATAGCAGTTAATGGGAATTAACCCCAAAATATTTTCTGAACTCAAACCTAGAGAACAGCAGCAGAAATTTGCCAAAATAGGGCTGGGTAGTTCACAGGAAAACACCCCCAATAACTGAAAATAAACAAATCCAGGCCCTCCAACTGGATATGCATAAAGAGCTCCAGTCTACCATAAACGAAAAAAAAGGAATAGGGAGATAGGTATACCCAAGAGTGCAGTCCAGCAACACCAAGCTCAAAGCAAAGCCTGGACACGATGAATCCCCACAGAAGAGGAAATCTTCTCTGATCTTGCGCAAAGACGAGGGAGAGGAGAAAAGGGCGCCGCAAACCCTAGCAGCAAGAGAGTCGAGACCGAGAGATAATGAAAAAGAGGGAGCCGGTAAGAAGATAATAAAAGGAATCCTCCACCGCCTCAAGGTAATCCCAATCATACGGTAAATTACGTAGCCCTGCTATCAGCACCCCCAAATTAATCCCAGTCAACCTTGCTATCAGCACCCCATGTAGTAGCAATTTTATTTAGCATATCTAATAACAATTGTTAGTCTCACACTAAAATTAGCACACCATAGGCCACAAAACAAGACCAAACAAAAATCCCAATAGCTCTCAGATGAGAAGGCAACCTTTATTAACATATTTCATTTATTTCACTGTTTACGTATATCATCATAGGGGATATAAATTATAACGTAAATATACTTGCGTTTTGACGAAAAATAATAAACATTACTTACATGAAGTTGTCGTGCGTCACAGCAAATCCTCAAGAGAATTGTGAAATTACTTTTAAAAGACCTAAGCCCGAGGCAACACTGATTGTAGAAAGAATTTTGCACTCAGTTAAGGTGGTGTGATAATTATTGCCTCAACAGTATATTCATAGACCCTCTACCATCTCAACTCAATTGTCGTAACACATGATTAATGAACTTAACATCGATTAAAGATTTGACTAATAAACTCTTGAATAACGCAAGAGAGAACCGACATGAATTACGGATTTAGCGCAGGTTTGAGTCGGATATGGACTAGATAAGAATGGAACGAACAACAGGCTCTCGTGATCTTAAGAAGTAAACAAATGTAATTAACCTCATGCGAAGTGCAGTGCCTTAGATTTACCTCCCCAATTCGGAGACGATGATTCAGTTATATTTGGGGCAAACAGTGCAAATATCGTTGGATGACCAAATACCTAAATTTTGTCAAATGGTTAGAATCATAGGAGGGTCAAGCTAGCTTCTTGGGACAAACAAACCACCTTATGAGCTATGTGGATTGGAACCAGGTCCCTGCAAGTTAGAGTTATAGCACGAACTTTTGCATTTTAGGGCATTCGAAGGCGACACACATTTGGCTTACTCAACAAAGCCAAACCTTTTAATGTGAAAAGTTCATTATATAGGAAACTTGCAGATTGAAATAAGTGGGGTAACTGTAGACTTCGTTTTAGAAGGCGAATGATGGCGTTCACGTTGTGAACAACTGAGATTCATTACTAAAATGTGACATTCAAGGTATGATAACCTAGAAAATTTGAGATTGATGGACAATATAGCTAAGATATATACACTGTATATGACCTTTCAACCGGAGCACATATGCTTAAAAGACAGCTCCATTGCTATTAGAAAGATTCGAGACAATGAGAAACATTTTTTTTGTCTGCGTTAAAAGCACAGAGCGGCATGCTAAATATTACGATGCACGACATCGTAAGGAAGAAATCTAGGGTCAGAAGATGTTGGAATGTCATAAAACCCCAGAATTCACTGACAGAAGTGAGATTACACCCAGAGAAATTTACTTGGAATTTTTGGCGATATTATACTTCGCTATAGTACATATACCCAAATCAACCCCGGTTAGCTTGCCCCATACTTAGATGGGCGTATAAATTTATTATTACATGAAATTGGGTAATCAGGCTGTTGGGATCAACAATATGTTTCGGGAATCTTATGAGAATATTCTATCCTTCACATATTGAATGTTGATGGTCCAGGAATGTTATAAAAGGTAGTGTATAGACTTGGGTCTCTTTTTGAAACCTCATCGAGATTTTTCCATTTCCATTGAGCCTGGAACCCCGTGGACCCGAACTTAAATTTCGAGGACGAAATTATTCTTCTGTTTATTGGGAATTGTAACATCCCATTTCCTACTAGACCCCTTAACTTCAATTAGGGTAGGACATGTGGTGAGTGAGGTGAGTTTGAGCTTGGTGGTGACCTTGGGATGCACTGGGTTGAGTGAACTCACATGTGATCCACTATAGGAGGCAGGTCAACTTAGGTCAAATTAGCTCAAATTGGACTTACACTTGTGAATTAACCCCACTACAATGTCCCTAAACCTGAAGGAGACCTAATTGACCAAAAGCCCCATCAGTTGGTCAACCAATTTAGCTAAATTGACTAAAGTCAAACTTAGGTCAACATAAGCCAATCCTTCCCCCAATAAGTTCAATTGAACCCCAAAACATGAAATTGACTTCACCCCTAGTCTTAGAACATCATGGGGGACCTAATTGACCCAAAAGCCCCATCTTGGAGTCAACCATTTAACCAAATTGACCAAAGTCAATATACCCCCAATTTTGGTCAAAATCACACTTATTGGTCAAATTAGCTCACCTAGGTCCTCACCATGACTCAACCAACCTTGTATAGTGTCAATAGACTCAAGACCATCATATGGGACCAGTCAAGCAATCAGCTTGACCAAGTCAACCCAAAGTCAACCATGGTCAAACCTAAGCCCTTAGAGGAGAAATGAAAGCCCCATGCTATTCCAATGGGCTAAGGCCTTGATTCAAGGCCCATCCTGCAGCCTAATGGCCTAATTACATCCCTTGCCCTCAGAATTTGAATGAGGGTGACATGCAAGAGGGCAAAGTGGAGAATTCCCCAAAATCAAGAGAGGACAAAGGAGGAAATCATGGTTTGGGTGCTACTTGGCTCCCAATTCCTCTCCCAATGCACTCCACTGAACTCCCTCAGTTATTCCCATCTGAAATCTAGCAGAATGGACGCCAAATGGAAGCCTTGGTGAAGCATCCAAGGCTTGGCCGACCTTGCTCCAATGGAAACCCCATATACTCACCTCCTTAGCCCAAACTGACGGGACCATTAGCTTCAGAAGGTGTAGGGCATATGAAATCGAGTCTTAGATCGAAGCTTTTGGTGTAGAGGAGCGAAATCGGCAAGGAGCTCTAATGGAGGTGGCCGGCCATGGCGGTTCTGAGCTTTCCTCAACCTCAAGCCAATCTAAGGTCCGGTTTCTCCCCCTCTCCCTCTGTGCTAGATGTTAGATCCACTTAGGAGAGAAATCGGGCTCAATTGAGCCCGATCCCATGTGAGCTAGAGGGATCTTTGCCGAGCTTTTGTTCTTGCTCGGGATCGCCGTAGACGGGCTCTCCGGCGGCCGTGTCGCCGCCAAGCGATGGCCACCACCTCAATGGAGGTGGTGGAGGCGGTGGCCGACGGTGGTGGGTCGTAGGTTGCCGGGAAATGGAGAAACAAGGTCACCCAGCGACATTGAATCCTAGCCGTTGGCGAGCTGGGGAAGACGATAGGATGCCGTCGGTTTGTGCTTCAGGATTCGTGCAAGCATATTTATTTATATATATGTATTAATACAAAGTGATTTTCTGTCACATTTTATTTGTATATTTGCAAGCTGATTTTGAGGCCTGTAGAGGCTATATTTCGAAAAATGACCAGAGATAGGAATTGTAGATCTGAGTGTCTACTTTCAAATGAAAGTGGAATCTGGCCATTTGGTTAAATCTAGTGCCCACAGCACTCATTCTCGTGAGGCTGGTCAAAATACAAACCAGATCTTTGAACTAGTGTAACTTTTTAATGCCAAGCTTGATGGACTTGAGATTTTAGCCATGCATGCATGTGCCTCATACCTAGCTTAGGTTTAAATATCAGATTTTTTGGAGATAATATTTCTATAGTTTTGTTCTAAACTTAGAAAATTAAATAAATGGAATATTTTAAGTTATATAACTCCTAATGACCCCAAATTTTGGTGAGGGCTTCTTTAGGTCATGTATGGGATCTGGTAAAAATTTCATCACATGTGCATGAGTATATTTCTCTGAACATCAAAATGAAGTTTGGGACGTAAGAGGAAAAAAATTGGGGTGCTAATAGTCAATTTGGGCTTTTGAGCTTTTGATGAAATTGAAGGTGGAAACCACCTTGCATGCCTCTGAAACCTTGGGTTTTTTGTATGTCATGAGGATATACCTCTTTGACATAAGTCTCATGACCTTAGGAAATTATTTTCTTAAAGTTCCTAAGTAAATCCCTATTTGCACCCCATTTATGTTAAATAGAAATTATGGTCAAATATTCCTGTTAAAAATGTGAAACTTAGGATTTGGTGTTTTTAGACCAGTATTGTGCCATGGTATTTTTTCCAGAATTTATTGAGGTCATAATCTACTACTTGATGTGTAAATCTCTATTTGCACCCCATTTATGTTAAATAGAAATTATGGTCAAATATTCCTGTTAAAAATGTGAAACTTAGGATTTGGTGTTTTTAGACCATTATTGTGCCATGGTATTTTTCCCAGAATTTATTGAGGTCATAATCTACTACTTGATGTGTAAATCCCTATTTGCACCCCATTTATGTTAAATAGAACTTATGGTCAAATATTCCTGTTAAAAATGTGAAACTTAGGATTTGGTGTTTTTAGACCAGTAATATGCCATGGTAATTTTCCCAGAATTTATTGAGTTCATAATCTACTACTTGATGTATAAATCTCTATTTGCACATCCTCTATTTTAAATAGAAATTGTGGGTTTAAATTGATTGAAAAATTGTGATCTTCTGGAAATAGTGTTTTTATGTCAATATGAAGCACTGTAATTTTTCCAGAATTTTAGGAAGTCTAATGTCAGTACTTGTAGTGTAAAGCCATTTTGTCTCTCCTTTAAAGATAAATAGACATTGTGGGTTTAAAATGATTGGAAAATTTTGATCTTCTGGAAATAGTGTTTTTATGTCAATATAAAGCTACTGCAATTTTTCTAGAATTTTGGGAAGTCTAATTTCAGTACTTGTAGTGTAAAGCCATTTTGTCTCTCCTTTAAAGATAAATAGAAATTGTGGGTTTAAAATGTTTGAAAAATTATGATCTTCTGGAAATAGTGTTTTTATGTTCATATGAAGCTACTGTAATTTTTCCAGTATTTTAGGAAGTCAAAATCTTATACTTGATGTGTAAAATTATTTTTCCATTCATTCAATGAAAATTAGGGATCATGGTTATTTAATTGCTGGAAAAATATGAAATATTAGAAATCTTGTTATCATGTCTCATTTCATCTCTGGAAGGATATTTAACAAGTTTGAATTCACTAGCATGATACCTCCTTCACATTTTAGATTCAGTTTAGTAATTAATGAATTTTTATTGAGGTCAAAATTATATGAAACATGCTTGGATTTTGATCATCCCTTATTTTATCCACTATGAACCTATGATAAAAATTAGAAGTCATTTGGAAGTAATTTGACCAAGGTTCCATCATAGGAATCTAAGTTAGTTATATGTCGTGGTCTGCGGATGATAAAAACTCATTATGATGATTAGGTCAATAGAATCACAAAGGAAATCAGTGAGAATTGGATTATAACAAGAGATGAGTATAGACCACTTAGAGGACTAAGAATTATTAGAATTGAGTCCAAAAGAACGATTGCTTAGGAGCGGGATGAAACATAAGGCGTGAAAACACTTGAGTTATAAAAAGTAATGAGAGGGTGGAATGTTAGGTCAGGGTAGTTACCAAGAATATTAATTGTCCTGGAAAGGGGTTGGGTATCATCCCATCACATACCCTAGTACCTTGCGAACCCTTCACCGGGTAGCCCTCGAGAAGTCCAGGATCCACCATAAACTTCCAAGTATAATAATAACTAAACCAGAGTAGTCTAAATAGGAGTTTAGGCGATGAGAGTGCTTGGTGAGCTATGGGTAAGGTTGTGCTCGGGATTGACGAAAGATCGTCCTTCCCCTTAGAGGGTCATAAAGCGCTGAGGTTTAATTCAAGTGAAATGATAAGAGGGTAATCTTATGGGTAGATACAAATAATACTAATTGTCTTGAGAAAAGGAACTTTGGGGTGTCATCCTATTGTAGTTCCTAGTACCGTAGCAAGCCCCTTACAGGGTAATCCTCGGGGAGTCCAAGATTAACCGTAAACCGTAGGGATAAGATGTTATTCAGGAATAATTTAATAACACACTCACCCACACCCCGTGGTTACGGGAGCTTAGTCGGTTTGGTGCTACGAGCAGTAAGCTCCGTGTTTGTAAGAGCGGATTGATAAGTCAGGTGAGCTTGTGACTCAGTAGTGTTTGTTGGTACGGACGGGTTGGTCCGGCGAGCCGGTGGCTCGGAAGGTTATTAATGACGGGCAGGTTAGCCCGGGGAACTTATGGCTCAGAGGTAGATATTAAAACATGTTTCATGTGCACGATGATGGTGGGTCTTCGGTATTGGACAGTCATTCACACCGATGTCAATACGTTTACTCGGCAAGTGTGGTGTTTACACTTAGCCATGAAAGTCTGGTGGTCCAGCCAGTAAGAGTACGCAGATGCTCCGCGGTTTTGCATTGAGGCGTATGATAGGTCTAGATTAGGTAGTGTGGATACCAACCTAGAGGTGGGCGTGGCCCAACCCACCGCTTCCGTTTGCCACTACGGGAGTATCCTGGGAGTCTTGCTAGCTCCAAAAAGGGGGAACTAAAGGTCTATGCGCATAGAGTCGTAGTGAGTGAGTTGCACTTGTATGAACATAGCATAACAGCATACCTTGCATTTCATAGCATGAACATTGCATTTCAACCCCTACCCCTATCATATAAATTGGTATGGGACTTTTTATACGATAGGTCCTGCTAAACGACCCCTTGGTCTATAGTTTGTATGTGCATTCCTATAAATCAATGGTTACTTTTAAATTACTTTACTTGCGTCGCACTGCTTATCTATGCTTACTTCTTTTACTGCTGCGATATTACTTTACTGCATTTATTACTGTTTACTTGCTTATACTGCTAGCATAGAAATTATATGGATATACACTTGTTAGCGTAGAATATTTGTCACCTGCTTTTTGTTTACTCCACTTTGTTGTCCTCTGCTTCTTCCTCCCGCACGGTGCCTAGGAGTCGCGGGGGGAGGCGGGGACAAAATCGGCTTAGTCTTTATGACTAACAGTCGGTTGTGACCGTAGTAGTTGAGGAGCTGGAGCAGCCGCACGACCAGTCAGGACATGATGGCAGGATCTGGAGAGCAGAAGTAGTGCAGTACTTCTGCCACAAGACAAGTGTTTGAAGATTTGAGAGTTGTTTAGCTTCCGCATAGATGTAGAGTGAGAGAGTGAGATTTTGTTCTACTTTGGATATGTACCGGGCATAAGCCCTTTTACTCTTTCATTTATTGTACTCATTGATGGATAATATATATTTTGTTGTATAAATGTGTGATTGTGGACTTGGTTCTGTTTATTTTCCTTCTTAACTCTTGTTGGTCTGTCGATCGTTCTTGTCGGCAGGATCGACGTCTTGCGGAGGTAGCTAACTCGGGTGTTAGTGTCACCGTAAGGCGGCGGTTCTGGGCATAAGATCTGGAAGCTCTCCAGGTGCGGGAGAGGGATCTTACAGACTTGGCCTTGAAGGTCGAATAGGGCTCTGACTTGGCCCTGAAGGCTGAATGGGGCGTTGACTTGATCCTGTAGGCCGAATGGGGCACTGACTTGGCCATGAAAGCTGAATGGGGTGTTGACATGGCCCTGAAGGCCGAATGGGGTGCTGACTTGGCCCTGAAGGCCGAATGGAGCGCTGACTTGGTCCTGAAGGTCGAATGGGGTGCTGACTTGATCATGAAGGCCGAATGGGGCGCTTACTCTGTCTTGAAGGTTGTATGGGGGTTGACTTGGTCCTGGAGGCCGAATGGGGCGCTTACTTGATCCTGAAGGTCGAATGAGGCGTTTACTTGGTCCCGAAGGCTGAATGGGGCGCTGACTTGGTCCTGAAGGTCGAATGGGGCGCTGACTTGGCCCTGAATGCCGAATGCGGCGTTGAATTGGTCCTGAAGGGCGAATGGGGTGCTCACTTGGTCCTGAATGCCGAAAGGGCGTTGACTTGGTCATAAAGGCGTCACAAGCTGCCACCATCAGTATTGGAGATGAAGACCTAGAGGGGTTGCTCCTGCCACACCGAGACCCCCCATCAATAGCGCATGAATCGTCAACCCAAGCTTCCACGTTGAGAGGATCCTGTTCGACAAAGGAAGTTATGTTGATGTCCTATTCATGTCCACCCTCCATAGTATGAAGATCCTGAAAGGACAACTCGAGTCGGCAACATGATCGATATACAACTTCAATGACAGCCCTGTCCCGGTACAATGAAAGATCACTCTACCCATCACCCCAAGCGAGTTTTCAAAGCAGGCCACACATGATGTCTAATTCATGGTTGTGGAGCCAGACTCCGCCCACAATGCCAACTTCGAACGTCCTCTTCAAGCAAGTTTCAAAGTCAACCCCTCCATCCTGCACCTAGCGATGAAGTTTATCACCCCCGGAGGAGTGTGTGTCGTACGAGGCAATCAGGTGGCAGCACACTCATATTATCTACAACAAGCATACCCTGACCAGGACATAACTCTGGCCTCCAGCATGATCAATCCTCGGAGCGCAGCCGCTGCATCCCATAATGATATATAACGGCCTCACCATCACACAGCTCGCAAGGACGACCACCGGCACCCCCAACATCCAACTCGAAAGGGTTCAACCTCAACTAGTCTCCAGGTCGTGCACCCCAACCCCTCTCTATCCCACCACAGGGCACAATGAGTTGTTGGAGGTCGCATCCCCCATTTTCATGAGTAATGATTCAGATAAGCGTCAGCGCAGGGACTTCCCAGGAGGTCACCCATCCCGTGACTACTCCATTGTTAAGCGTGCTCATGCTGGAGTTGTCACGGGATGGGTGACCTCCTGGGAAGTTCCTGCACTGCCGCTTAACTGAATCATTCCTCATGAAAAGGGGGGTTGCGGCCTCCAATAACCCATTGTGCCATGTGGTGGGACAGAGAGGGTTTGGGGTGTATGGTATGCAGATCGGTTGAGGCTGAACCCTTTCGAATTGGATGTTGGGGGTGCCGACGATTGTCCGTGCGAGCTGTGTGCTGGGGAGGCTGATACACAATCCGCCAAGGGGACCTACAACAGCCTAATCTAGAAGGATCAAGAACAACTCTGAGTGCTTCCCCCTGACCGCGCACTACCGATTTGAATGCATCTGCTCTTCACCAACGTAGAAGGTCACGACACCGCCAGTACAAGCCCCCTCGCTGTCTCCATCGGTTCGAACACATTTTCTCTTCAGCGCAATTCGAGGTCCATCTCCCTAATCGCGCACAACCAATTCGAACACATCCGCTCTTCACCTCCGTAGTAGGCCACTGCACTGCCAGTGCAATCCCCCATGTCGCCGTCATCAGTTCGAACGCATTCGCTCTTCACCGTAATTCGGGATCCGTCCGCCTAATCACACACAACCGGTTCGAACACATCTGATCTTCACTTGTGTAGTAGGTCACAACACCGCTAGGGCAAGCCCCTCTCGTCGTCGTCATTGGTTAGAACACATTAGCTCTTCACCACAATTTGGGGTCCATCCCCGTGACCACACACTACGGTTTGAACGCATCCGCTCTTCACCATCGTAGTAGGTCACGACACCTCCACGACAAGCCCTCCTCATCATCGCCATCGGTTCAAACGCATTGACTCCTCACTATAATTCGGGGTCTGTCCCCCTGACCGCATGTAAGATCTCTCTCCTCCTTACCGAAGAGTTCCCAGACCTTATGTAACGGCCCGTAGTCCATCACAATTATCGGTAATATTATCAAATAAATTCATGAAGCTTTGAGCGTGGATTCACATAACAATTTACATTTCACAATGAGTAAATACATACATAACATATCAAAAGTATTAACACCAGATTCTATTAATTATTACAAGGCATTAATTATTTAAGCAAAACATGATTTCACAAACATTCTACATAAGTCACAACTATATATATAACAAGTGCAATACTAAAAACAAAAGACAGGCACAGGCTTTTATTTATTTATATACTTCGTCGCATATAATGCATATTTCCCTAGTGCTGTCCTGCATGTGATTTGTCTTTACCTAAAAAATTTAGATTTGGAAATCGTTAGTCTTTAATAAAGACTAATCGAAACTTTACTTTTTTATCCTGCTAATACATGCAACCAAAAAGGATTAGCAATAACAATATGTATATTCATTTATCATTTATTTACTAAGCAGGTGGTAAAACAATAGCAGTAAAAACATGTATGCATCTCTATGAACATTAAAGTACAATGTTATAAACTGAACATGTCATCAAGTATCTATAAGAAAGTGAACATTCGTTATTTACATGTAAAAACAAACTATGTCATTCTATATGAGTTTCATTTCTTAGGAAATATTAAGGGCAAGTGAATCAATTCATCATTCATCATTTCATTTCATTCTTTGGGCCCACCCTTTCGGGTCATCATTTTCCCAAAACCAGTACGGTCAACCCGCGTTTATGCCTTTCGGCTCGACTGGTTTGGTACATCATCAGTATTATATCATTCATATGCATGCAATTCAATTTGCCCTTAACATAACCTCGTGTCGACACGCTTACGTATATAAACATTTATGAGTTATCTATTTTATATTCCCCTCGGAATTTCTTCGCCTGTTTGCCTTTTTCAAGGACATACATCTAAGCGAGACTTTTATTCAGTGATATATTATTCATGATGATACATGCAACATAATTTCTTTTCATCCTCTTTAGAACAATGCAATAAGGAAAGTACTTGATATAAGCATAAAATAAAAAGATAAGTCTCACCGCTTCTTTTTCCTTTCCCAAGTCACGCCCCAAATCACCGTCACCTCTACCGGTGGATGCCATCCTCCGCGATATTTGTTACGACATTATTTAAAATTAACAAGCATTCTAACGGGGTTGCATCACATCTATAGCGTTGACGTTGACTCCTAGGGGTGACTCAAACATCTAAGGATTTTCTTCATAAGGGACAGCAACATTCAATTAAAGGGAATAATAGAGAGTGGACTACAGAATTTCAATAAAACAGCACAACACAAGTGCTGAATCAGTCGAAATAGCCAAGGGGACAAGAGAACAAGCAGCCGGCCAACATCAAAAGAAAACATCACAATTTCACTTGGAAAACCAATAAAGGAAGAGCCCAGGTAACCCTCACATATCAATCACGAGTAATACAGCAGGCCACTGAGAATAAAGAGCCCAGTTAAACCCCCTCTATTCATAGGAATTTCCATACTAATAACAGGAATCGCCCTTCCAAGATGAATCACAATAATAGGCAAGTTAATATTTTCTCCCAAAAACAAAAACAGTGAATACTGTGAAGCAGGAAGGCTAAACCAGCAGTCCCACCCTATCTCCAAACCCAACAACAATCACATGTGCATGTACTAATATTTCCCAAGACTCCATTACTAACACAGAAAATCAAAGAATAAGAGTTAGCAAGGAAGCTCACAGTGCTTAAGGAGAGAAATCGAGGTTTTGCGTCACCGAAATCCTCAACTCGACCTAATCTGCTCAAACCCAGCCGGTGTCTCCAATTTGCCGATGTAAATCGTCCATCACGGTCAGATATAATTGTTCGAGGAATTCCATGTAGTTTAACAATTACATCAATATATAATTCATTCAATTTTTCAGGCGGTCCATCTTGTCGAACTGCTATAAAGTGTGCACTTTTCGTAAGTCGATCAATGATGACCCATATACCATCATGACCTTGCTTGCTTCGCGGTAATCCAAAGACAAAATCGATAGCGATATCTTCCCATTTCCATTCCGGTATAGGTAACAGTTGCAAATAACCTCCAGGCTTTTGATGCCCAGCTTTGACAATTTGGCAAGTGTGGCAAGATGCAATATATTTTGCCACATCTTTCTTCATTCCAGGCCACCAGAAGTCCTCTTTTAAGTCATGATACATTTTTGTTCTACCCGGATGAATTGAGTAAGGCGTGTGATGAGCTTCATATAAAATATCCTTTCGCAAAGTGTCCACATCCGGAACGCACAATCTTCCATTCATCAACAACAACCCATTCTGTTCTGTAAAGTTTGGCATGTTCTCCTGTTTTACCTTTACCATCACTTCCTGTAAATACTCATCCTTTGGCATGGCCTCCAAAATCCTATCTTTAAGCGAATACCTGATCTGCATCTGGAATAATTGTGACTGCTTATCCTCTGTTGTAAAAATAGGAATTATTTCCATTTTTTCTAACTCCCGCATGAGTTGCATATTATACACTTTCAAAGTTGATAACTCAGCAACACTCTTCCTGCTCAATGCATCAGCAACTACATTTGCTTTTCCCGGATGATATTGAATGTCTACATCATAATCTTTGATAAATTCTAGCCATCGCCGCTGTCGAAGGTTCAATTCTTTCTGCGTAAAAATATATTTCAAACTTTTGTGATCTGTGAAGATTTCACATCTCACACCATATAAATAGTGACGCCAAATATTCAATGCAAAAATTACCGCCGCTAACTCCAGATTATGCGTTGGATAATTCTTTTCAGCATCTTTCAGTTGACGCGAAGCATAAGCAATTACCCTTCTGTGTTGCATCAACACGCAGCCCAAACCTTTGTATGATGCGTCACTGTAAATTTGAAATCCATCTGAACCTGAGGGCAGTACTAACACAGAAGCAGTGGTTAACCTTTCTTTTAATGTTTTAAAAGCAAGCTGGCAATTTTCGTTCCATTGAAAAGGAACATTCTTCCGTGTTAATTGTGTCAATGGTAATGAAATCTTCGAGAAATCCTTGACGAACCTTCGGTAATATCCTGCCAAACCTAAGAAACTCCGCACTTCTGTCACACTAGTGGGTGGTGACCAATTAAGTACCGCTTCAATCTTTGTAGGATCAACAGATAAACCCTGTTCCGATATTACGTGCCCCAAAAATGATATTTCTTTCAACCAGAATTCACATTTCGAAAACTTTGCATATAGTTGACTCTCCTTTAATATCTTCAATACTAGCCGTAAATGTTGGGCATGTTCTTCTTCAGAAGTAGAATAAATTAAAATATCATCGATGAACACGATGATAAACTTATCCAGATAATCCTTAAATATTCGATTCATCGTGTCCATGAAAGCAGCATGAGCATTTGTTAGCCCAAATGGCATCACCACAAACTCATAATGTCCATACCTTGTGCTAAAGGCAGTCTTGAAAATGTCCTTCTCTTTAATTCGCAACTGATGGTACCCCGATCTCAAATCCATTTTTGAGAACACCTTTGCATTTACCAGTAGTTGATCAAACAGATCGTCTATGCGTGGTAATGGGTATTTATTTTTCACCGTCAACTTATTCAATTCTCGATAGTCCACGCATAAACGTAATGTTCCTTCTTTCTTCTTTACAAATAATACTGGTGCTCCCCACGGAGATGAACTTGGTCGAATAAAATTTTTATCTATTAGTTCTTGTAGTTGACACTTCAATTCTGCCAACTCTTTTGGGTCCATACGATATGGTGTTATTGCAATTGGTCTTGTTCCTTCTTCCAAGTTAATTTCAAATTCAACTTCTCTTTTAGGAGGGAGTCCTGGCAATTCCTCAGGAAAAAGTTCTTGAAATTCACGTACAACTGGAAAGCTGTAATATCTTTCTTTTCTTCCATAGTGGCCTTAACCATTACTAAAATAGAGTCGCATCCTTTTCTAATTTTCTTGGAGGCTTTTAAAGCGGAGATTAACATTTTAGACACTTCACCTAACCCTCGGAAGACAGTTATACTTTGATCTGCACATGTCACTGTAACTTCTTTTCTTTTACAGTTAATTATTGCTTCGTGCTGGAATAACCAGTCCATTCCCAAGATTAAATCAAATTCAGTAAGTGGTAGAACCATTAAATCCATCATAAACTTTTTATCATTTAGTTCGAAGGATACTACTACTCTTTGTTGTGTAGGCACTAATTGATTATTTGGCAAGGTGACGTGAAGAACTTCTTGTGTAGCATATGGTTTTGTCGATATTTGACTTAGTATAGCAGTTGCAATAAAAGAATGACTTGCACCAGTATCGAATAAAACTCGAACCAAATGACCATTTGCATAAATCATACCTGTCACCACGGTATCATCTGCAGTAGCCTCTTGCTGGTTTAGATTGAATACGTGAGGCTGTATACGACGTTCTTCCACCATTGAGCCCCCTGGTGCTGATGTAGAAGCAAAAGATTCCCCTTCCTTTGACACTCCCATTTGAAAAACTTTTTGGCCTTGAGGAGGTGGAACTCTCCTAGCACTGCCTTCTCCTTCTTTCCTCTTTGGACATTCCCACTGACGGTGCCCAGGCTGACGACATATAAAACATACATTGCTGCCCACTAAGCACTGCCCTTTGTGAGCCTTTCCACACTTTCCACATTTCTGTTCTTGTCCCTGGGGCTGCATCACACTGCTGCTTTCTGTCGGACGAGGTCGTTTCCCAGATTCACTAGATTTCCCTGAAGTACTTGTCTTTGCTGGAAGCTCCTTACTCTGAGTCCATTGTGCCCTCTTCTTTCCAAACTCCCTTCTTCTGTGAGTCTTTTCCGCATCTATTTCCATCAAACGAGCTTTCTGCACCAAAGCCCCATAATCCTGGATTTCCAAAGACACCAAGATTGCTCGAATGCTGTCTCGTAATCCTTCTAGAAACCCCCGACACCTCTCTTTTTCATTAGGCACAAAAGCCTCAGTATAAAATGCGAGATTCGCAAACTCCGTTTCATACTCAAGTACGGAGCGAGGGCCCTGCACTAACCGCAAAAATTTATCTTGCAGTAACTTCTTTTCCGACTCTGGTACAAACCAACCTATGAATTCCTGCACGAACGTGGTCCAGGGAATACTGACTTGTCCTCGACCAGCTAGTCGACCACGAACATTTATCCACCACCGCTTTGCTTCCCCTTCAAGGAGAAATGTTACTAGGTCCACTTTTCGGTCATCTGGACAAAGAATCACTTCAAAGATTGTCTCGATGCGTGAAATCCAATCCTCTGTCTCAAGGGGAGACAAACCACCATGAAACACTGGCGGCTTCAGTTCCAAAAACTGCTTCAGATCCACGTCCAGATGTCTTTGCTGCGCTGGCACAGAAGACTCTACTGAGGGAACAGCAGGAGGAACATCCCGTACTATCTTAATCGCTTCTGCCAAAATACGAGCGAAATCAGTCAACTGAGGCTGCACCGGCTGTTCAACTTGCAAACGCACCGTCAGCTCCACTGACGAATGTTCCTTATGTGCAGCTCCACTACCTTCCAATTCAGCTTCTTGAGCAGTCATCAAAGGATCCTTAACACAAAGATACGAAATTAGTCTTCATACATTTTCACTTCCTAGCCTTTAATCTATTTATGTATGTACATACTCATTGCGGCCAGGCTTTATGAAATCTCGCTCTGATAACACTAAATTGTACCGGCCCGTAGTCCATCACAATTATCGGTAATATCATCAAATAAATTCATGAAGCTTTGAGCGCGCATTCACATAACAATTTACATTTCACAATGAGTAAATACATACATAACATATCAAAAGTATTAACACCAGATTCTATTAATTATTACAAGGCTTTAATTATTTAAGCAAAACATGATTTCACAAACATTCTACATAAGTCACAACTATATATATAATAAGTGCAATACTAAAAACAAAAGACAGACACAGGCTTTTATTTATTTATATACTTCGTCGCATATAATGCATATTTTCCTAGCGCTGTCCTGCATGTGATTTGCCTTTACTTAGAAAATTTAGATTTGGAAACCGTTAGTCTTTAATAAAGACTAAGCGAAACTTTACCTTTTTTATCCTGCTAATACATGCAACCAAAAAGGATTAGCAATAACAATATGTATATTCATTTATCATTTATTTACTAAGCAGGTGGTAAAACAATAGCAGTAAAAACATGTATGCATCTCAATGAACATTAAACTACAATGCTATAAACTGAACATGTCATCAAGTATCTATAAGAAAGTGAACATTCGTTATTTACATGTAAAAACAAACTATGTCATTCTATATGAGTTTCATTTCTTAGGAAATATTAAGGGCAAGTGAATCAATTCATCATTTCATTTCATTCGTTGGGCCCACCCTTTCGGGTCATCATTTTCCCAAAACCAGTACAGTCAACCCGCGTTTATGCCTTTCGGCTCGACTGGTTTGGTACATCATCAGTATTATATCATTCATATGCATGCAATTCAATTTGCCCTTAACATAACCTCGTGTCGACGCGCTTACGTATATAAACATTTATGAGTTATCTATTTTATATTCCCCTCAGAATTTCTTCGCTTGTTTGCCTTTTTCAAGGTCATACATCTAAGCGAGACTTTTATTCAGTGATATATTATTCATGATGATACATGCAACATAATTTCTTTTCATCTTCTTTAGAACAATGCAATAAGGAAAGTACTTGATATAAGCATAAAATAAAAAGATAAGCCTCACCGCTTCTTTTTCCTTTCCCAAGTCACGCCCCAAATCACCGTCACCTCTACCGGTGGATGCCATCCTCCGCGATATCTGTTACGACATTATTTAAAATTAACAAGCATTCTAACGGGGTTGCATCATATCTATAGCGTTGACGTTGACTCCTAGTGGTGACTCAAACATTTAAGGATTTTCTTCATAAGGGACAACAACATTCAATTAAAGGGAACAATAGAGAGTGGACTGCAGAATTTCAATAAAACAGCACAACACAAGTGCTGAATCAGTCAAAATAGCCAAGGGGACAAGAGAACAAGCAGCCGGCCAACATCAAAAGAAAACATCACAATTTCACTTGGAAAACCAATAAAGGAAGAGCCCAGGTAACCCTCACATATCAATCACGAGTAATACGACAGTCCACTGAGAATAAAGAGCCCAGTTGAACCCCCTCTATTCACAGGAATTTCCATACTAATAACAGGAATCGCCCTTCCAAGATGAATCACAATAATAGGCAAGTTAATATTTTCTACCAAAAACAA
The DNA here is from genome assembly GCA_033032865.1 of Dactylorhiza incarnata. Classification (NCBI taxonomy): domain Eukaryota; kingdom Viridiplantae; phylum Streptophyta; class Magnoliopsida; order Asparagales; family Orchidaceae; genus Dactylorhiza; species Dactylorhiza incarnata. Next base: position 2,359,919 of record JAWHQI010000094.1, on the reverse strand, counting down.
AAACAGTGAATACTGTGAAGCAGGAAGGCTAAAGCAGCAGTCCCACCCTATCTCCAAACCCAACAACAATCACATGTGCATGTACTAATATTTCCCAAGACTCCATTACTAACACAGAAAGTCAAAGAATAAGAGTTAGCAAGGAAGCTCACAGTGCTTAAGGAGAGAAATCGAGGTTTTGCGTCACCGAAATCCTCAACTCGACCTAATCTGCTCAAACCCAGCCGGCAACCTCTGATATCAGGACTGGTCACGACTATGAGGGACTGTAGGAGGAAGAAGAGCTTGGAGAATAGAATTGGCGCTGAGCTCTAAGGCGATCCCGTCGAGAATGGAAGAGGAATTGAGTGGGTCGGTAGGTTAGATAAGAAGTGAGAAGAAAAATGCCGCCTATAAGCACGACTCCACCGCTTAACTCCATCGTCTAATATTAAAGTCCAGCCTTTCCTTTAACCGTTGCCCAAGCAACCAAGCCAAGCCCATATAAACATTTTGTTATCCTCACTATTAACATATAACCAACGGTCTACAAATCAAACCACATAAAGCCCTTATACAGTTTTTAGTAGCACCCCATTTTAGTTATAGGAAAACTTTTATTAGCACACCACATTTAGGCAACCTTTATAAGCACCTCACATTATTGCACTGATATATTTAATTCATCATAGGGGATATTTAATAATAAAAAAATAAAATTGAATTCATAAATGTCGTAGAACGAAATAAATAACTCACGTGAAAAAGTCGAACGTCACAGCTTATGCCCAGAACCGTCGTCTTACGGTGACTCTAACTCAACGGTTAGTTGTCACCGCTCAACGCCGAGTGCTGGCTAGTTCGATCATCTCACATATATATATATAATGTGAATAGTCCACAATGAGAACAAAATAAAGAGTGCATGGCTTAAGCCCGATACAAATCCAAAAGTAAATGGCAATACACTCTCTCACACTACACAATGCGGAAGCTAGTCAAAATACTCTCAACAACTTGTCGTCGCGTGGTAGTAGTTATGCGGGGCATCTGCTCCTCAGGGTCTGTCATCTCGTCCTATCTGACGTACTGCGACCCCCTCTCCTCGATCTCCTGGTGTCACAGTCACATCCAACCGTTAGTCAAAAAGACTAAGCCAATTTTGTCCTCGCCTCCCCCCCCCCCCCCCCCCCCCCACACAACTCCTAGGTACCGGGTAGGAGGATGAAGCGAAGGACATCAAGGGGTAGAAGAAAGAGCAGGTGACATGAAGTATACTAGCAATATATATGAATAATTGAGCAGTAGGTACAACAACAATAAGTACTAAGTGAGCAACAATAGGTAAATGTGGCACAAGTAAAAGTAATAAGTAAACTATTACGCTATCATCTAGAGTATCTTAACTTATATGAATGCCCATATAAACTTATAAGTTAAGGTTTCCGGAATCGTAACTTATCATATAAAAGAGCTCATACTAATTTATATGATAAGAATTTGCAAGTGTATATGTCTATAATATGTATGTATGTTATGTTATGTTCATACAATGCAACTCACTCACACGACTCTGAGCGCACAGACCTTTTATTCCCACATTTCAGAGGTAGCAAGTCTCTCAGGTACTTCCGTCGTGGCAACGGAAATAGTGGATCGGGCACTCCACTTCCAGGTAGGTATACTCACTGGCAGACCTAGACCTTACGTACGTTGTTATACACGTCCTAGGTGCACTTCCGTGAGCTCTTGCGTACTCTTGCTGGCAACCCGCCAGTCTTTTATGGTCGGGGATGAGTTACTAGGGATTGTCCTACAAACCGCAGTAAAGTAACCTACTAGCCCTCTAACTCACCACACCCCGCCAAAGTCATTGTACTGTCATCAGTGTGACAACTGGACTAGTACTGAAGACCCACCGCTAGTTTATGCACATGCAAGGTTACCACACCACCCGAGCCTCCAGCTCGCAGGACCAACTACTCCTGAACCATTATGTCCTCTCTGTAATAGGATGAGGTTTATCTTTCTCAACTTTCCTTATTTAAGGTTACTCTTGATTGTTATTTAGTCGATCATAGCGATTTAAGGTGAATGACTGAATTTCCTAATTTTCCATAGCATTTATGACCATTATTTCAATATTTAAATATTTGTGTCAATTGGTCACATTACACAGTAAGTACCAAAATAACTCATTCAAAAATTCTGGAAAAATTACCATAAGTTTATAATGATCTAAAAACAGTCTAGCCAGACTTTCAGAATTTTCCAGATAATATTAATCATAAAAATTTCATTAATACATAAGTGTGACAAATGACATTTTTGGTAATTTGCAGTGTGAATGTCTTCCAAAAACCCTACTAAAATTTCCAGAGGTATATTTTAACATAAAGTATCATGTGGCAGGAAATTGGATTTTTATCAAGACATTAGGTTGTGCATATTTCAATTATACATGTGTGTGACATAATCAATTATAATCAAATAGCTAAGAACATCAACTTCAAAAATTCTAATAAAATTCCCAGAGATATGTTTTACTCTAAATCATCATATGGCAGAAAATCAGAATTATCCTAAATCATTTGTCACTAATATTTGATTAATACACTTTATGTGACATTAATATTACCAACTAAATACCTAAGATTTTTCATTCCAAAAATCCTAACATTTCTAGGCATGATACCCTTCATCATAATATGTGTATTACCCAAACATCATGGTCATACAACTAGCCATTTGTGATAAAATCACAATATACCCAAAAAAGTGTTATATGCACACCACCCTTCCATACAACATCCTTCATATGTATGAGTGTATATTGTTCTACAGTGGTCCAAATGACAACACATTTTTACATGTGACTATTTATAACCTAATAAACATGTCACCCGATATTTGGGCCATTTAAAATTATTTAACCATATTTATTTAACTAATATGACAAATCATATTTATCACAATCTTAGAAAAATATTGCCTAAATATTCTAATTTTTGGGCAGGGAGTGTATCTATGGCGTATACCCTTATGTCCAAAATATTAGGCATATCTAAGCATCTATGTGAGTTAGATCTATAATATAATGACTGGTCCCCCTTTAGGACACACCTCTCGAGAATGGCCCTACAAGGAGTTGTAGGCCACCAAACCCGATGGTTCAAAGCCATATTGATAGTAGACCTCAAGGGATACAAAAGTTTTATCAGGCACTTTTGTCTAAAAAGACCTCTAAGTGGTCTAATTTTGGGGAATAAATAACTGATAAATGTGTGACTATTATTTCATTTAATATTATATGGTCTGCGTGTATCCATCTACCGTGAAATGGAGGGTCGTGATTGCATCTTCCACCTCCAGCCAAGGGACCAGATCGTCCTGTCCTGGGCCACTTTCCAAGCCAAATTTCTGGCCTTCCGGCCACCTCCACGGTCGGTCACCACCACCACCTTCGTTGAGGCGGGGGTTATCGATAGGTGGCGAGACGCCGGCAGGAGATAGCATCTCCAGCGAGCCCTAGCGGGTTGAAAAGCTCAAAAAAATCTCTCCTTTCTCACATGGATCGCGGCCCAATTGAGCCTGATTTCCCTGCCTAATGAGCTAGACAGCTGGCATAGAGGGAAAGGAGGAGAAATGGACCTCTATTGGAGCTCGGCGACGAGTGTTTCAGCGGCTGGCCATGGTTCTCTCCTCCTCCGGAGAGATTGCCGGATCTGCCGATTCTCCACCAATGTCCCTCTTCTTAGTGGCTGGGTCGACTCCTTATGGCCCTCTGAAGATGATGGAAGGGTCAATAATGAGGGGTGTGGTGGCTGTATAGAGAGGATGGGAATATGGGCTCTCAGCCATGACTTTTTGGCTTTCTCCTTTGTGGTTGAGCGACTACCATCCCTGAAAAGACTGTTCATGGCCTGAGGGGGGTCGGTTGAAGGTTTGGGCAAAGAGGTAAGGGTCCATGGGACCTTCATTACTCCAAACACTTTTTGCCCTTAAGGGAAATGCCATTTTTGCTCGCCATGCACGTTCTCTCTCTCCAATTTCAAGAATGGGGTGCTAATATATATGTGGCATGCTGGTTAAGCATGGGGTGGGGCGTTGGCCGTAGTTGGTCACGGCACTGCAGGGCAAGCCCCCCTCGTCGTCGCTATTGGTTCGAAAGCATTCGCTCATCACCGCAATTCGGGATCCGTCCCCTGATAGCGCACTACTAGTTCGAACGCATCAGCTCTTCACCATCGTAGTAGGTCACAACACCACCAGGGCAAGCCCCTCTAGTCGTCGACATTGGTTCGAACGCATTCGCTCTTTACCGCAATTCAGGGTCCATCGCCCTGACCGCGCACTACCGGTTCGAACGCATTTGTTCTTCACTATCGTAGTAGGTCACGACACTGCCAGCGCAAACCCCCTCGTCGTCGCCATCTATTTGAACGCATTCGTTCCTCACCACCATATGGAGTCCGCCCCCTGATTACAACTATCAGTTCGAACGCATTCACTCTTCATCGTCATATTAAGTCGCGCCACCATTATGGTCAACCCCCCCTCAAGACCGCCATCGGTTTGAACGCATTCGCTCTTCACCGTTATACGGGGTCCTCCCATTGACTGCAACTATAAGTTCAAACGAGAAAGCTCTTCACCGCCATAGTTGTTCCACATCCGATCTGATGCATTGTGCACATGGGCGCTCAAAGTTCCCATTACCTCAGGCATAACTCCAACGGACTTCCCACTTCCAGAGCTCCCGCACACGCAACAATGAATAAAAATGAGAAGATAAAAATCCTCGCACTCCATTTGAATAGGCTGAGGACTCCGAGGATTTTGGTGGAAAATGATATGGACCCCTAAATTTATAGTAAGAAAAGAGCTGTGAATATCAAAAAGGGGTGCCAATAACTCCACCTCCCCACTAACTTAGGTAGTGCCATTAGTGGGGAGAGAGGGGGGGTACCCAAAACCGTCCACCACCGCAAATCGATACCACCTCGGGCGGGTGGACGCCGCCTGGTCATCCGCATGGCCACCCTGCCATGCTGCCCCGCGCGGCCCCTTTGGTCGCACAACCGCGCGGCCACCTGGTCATGAGACCATGCCTGCCACAATACCACATGGTCGTACACTGACTGCATGGTTGCCCGACCGCGCGTCACCTTATCGGTCACACCACATGGGCGCGTGGCCATCCGGCCGCGCCTCCTGGTGCCAGACGCACGACCGCTCGGCCACGAGGCCAGCCGACCACTCGGCTGCGCCCGCCGGCGCCCATCCAGCTCCCACCTTGCGGCCACCATATCACAACCGCCTCGGCCGAGCATCCCAGCGTGACCACCGTCACGCCTCCCCGAGGCCACTTCCGTATCACCACTGCCACACCTCATCATTTGCATAATTATTCATAATGTGTGTGTGTATAGCGAAATATCCATCATGGGGTGTATAACAAAAAACATCATTATAGGTGTGCGTATAATGAAATATCTATCATGTGTGTGCATATAACCACATATCCCATAATGGGTGTGCATATAGCAAAATATCCCATAATGGGTGTGCATATAGCAAAATATCTCATATTTGGCGTGCGTATAGTGAAATATCCATCATGGGTGTACGTATAACAAAATATCTCATAATGAGTGTGCACTCGAAGTCAATCATAGATGAATTGGATTCTCGAATTTTAACAAAATATCCCATAAGCCTTACTTCGAGAATCCAATCAAACGAGTGACCAATGGGCCTTCGAATTTTAAAGAAGGCAATTGTTATTAGCACACCAGTTTTGGCTATTCACACACCAATTTCTATGAGATATTAACTTATTACGTGTTTTTTGAAAATACGTCTTGTACATGCATTTTTAGGAAAAGTGTTCAACACGAAAATTGTACATCTCATCGAGACCTACAACTTTCGTGTTGAACACTTTTCCTAAAAATGCATGTACAGGGCGTATTTTCAAAAATTCGTCAAAAAATCGTTATGGTTACGATCAGGGCGGCAATACACCTTGTGCGTGCATTTTTAGGAAAAGTGTTCAACATGAAAGTTGTATATCTCGACGAGATCTACAATTTTCGTGTTGAACATTTTTCCTAAAAATGCATGTACAATGCGTATTTTCAAAAGGCGCGTAAAATCTAGCCAAAACTGGTGTGCGAATAGCCAAAACTGGTGTGCTAATAACAATTGCCTTAAAGAATAGCATGGCCTTTATTCAGCCCACAAGGCCCAACAGCCCGTGAGCAAGGGGATTTGGTCATCGCCCTTCGCTTTCTACTTCGACTTTTTAATTATATCACATTAAAATACTAAAATAATTATTCATAAAATGGACCCACCACTTTCAAAAGCGACAACTGTGGTGGGCCATCACTGTATGCGATCGCGATGAATCACCTCCGAAGTAAAGGATAAGAGCGCCGCGTGTCTCACCGCGATATTAAATATCGACGTCTCGATTGCACGATCAGGATTTCACTTTCGTCAAAGCGACTTCCATGAAAGATATTAATCACCGTCCAAATTATCTCGGCAATATATCGACTTCCATATCATATCGTGAAATACCGAAAACCGGGTTTCACAAAACCAGTATTGTGGAAAACCGCCAGATCCCCGTGCCGCTCTATAAAGCGCCGGCCATTCCCGGGAATTAGGAGAAAGCCAGTCCATCTGCTGAGTTAACCCGGAAATCAAACCAGTTCTCGCCGGAAAATGGGATACATGAGTAGGGTGTGGATGGCGACGAGCGTCGCGGTAGTAGGGATCGGACACGCCGACCAAGGAGCCAAGTGGACTGCCGGGCTCGCTTCGATGCGGCTCGGGAAGGAAGGTCTGGCTGTCGCCGGAGTAATACCGGCAGCGTTGTTCGCCGCCGAGCAGTCCCGATGCGGTGATGTCCGGCGGGAGGAGGGACGGGGTCAGGCGGAGGACTCGATTCGGAAGGCCATGTACCTCAGCTGCTGGGGGCCGAGCTGAAGGAGATCTGAATGTTGTCTTTGTGGGGAAGAAACAGACTGGTCCGATCCGGTTTCCCGGATCGAGAACAGACGGCGACGGCGGGATGGCGGCGAAGTCCTCCGGTGCAGGAGATTTGATTCACCGTCTACCCGTGAGATCCAGATCGGAGCCGCAGTACCCAAGTGTAAATAGGAGGGTGGATATATTGTTCATATTTTTTTTATAACTTTTATGTGAAAATGCGTAAAGCCCTTTCGATGGGAATGGACAGGAATAAACTCTGGTTGAGCAATAAACCTTTCTCTTTCTTGAAGCAGATCTAGCGAGAAATTGAAGGATTAATTGCTAAAAACGCCAATTAGTGGAGATTATTGGACAAACTTTTTAATTTCAATCGGTTTTATAAGTTTGATTCAACGCTCCGAATATAATTAGGGTTGATTAATCCCATCCTTTTATGGATCTCCATTCGAATCTAAATTGATTTTATGGATCTCCATTTCAGTCTAAATGGATAGTATATATTAATCTCATTCTCTCCGTTTGAGTCCAAATGAATAGTATAGGAAGATATGGATCCAGATGCATTAGGATTCTCTCCGTTTGAGTCCAAGTGAATAGTATAGGAAGATATGGATTTTCTTCATTGGACTCCAAATTGATCAGGTCCATTTGATGGTCCTGACAGAGGATCCTAGCCATCCAAGGGCCCTTGAACAATTCAGTGTTTTTTAGGGTCAGTTCGGTTTGTAGGAATTGGAATTGATCAATTCCAAAAATTGTAGGAATTGTGATTTTGCTGAATTTCAATTCTGCTATTTGGTTGCACGATGGAATTGAAGCACGCAAATTAAAATTGAGCAATTTTGGTGTTCGATTGCTCGAAAGAATTTCAAGTAAAACTTGATATTTCTACTAAGCAAAAGAGTGGATGCAAATCTAAGAAATAAACTGAGAATGGAGGAGAAAGAGAAATCATAGATTCTTATATAGGATTGGTGTTGGAAGCCTGCGTTCTGGGAATGGAGGAGAAAGAGAAATCTCGCGAGGCGACCAATGGTTCTGGGAGGGCAGTGCATCGAACTGAAAACAGGCTGAAAATCAGTGGGTGGAGACAAGAATTGCCCAAAGCCTAAAATGAAAACACAGGTTTTCGTGAATTCCATTTTCAGCGCAAGCCAAAATCCTGAAAAGAATTATTAATGCCACAACCAATTCCGAAAATCATTACCGTCTTACCGTACATACTCTTAGGGGCCGTTCGTTTGGACAAAATTGGAATTTGATATTGAGATTCGATATTCAGAATTGGAATTGGTCTAATTCCAATTACAGCGTTCACCTAATAAACAATATTGGTGAATATTGTATTATTGTGTAATTAATTAATTCTTTTGTTCGTGCTAAATAAAATTCAATATAAGAATTGAAAAATATTATGAAAAACTAATATTTTTTACATATATAATAAAAAAATGCGCCGACTGAAAAAAAAATGCGAGCCCGGACATAAAATGTGTGTCCGGACAAAAAGCACGCGCTCAAGCGCAAAAAGTGCGTCAGGGCAAAAAACTCGCACTCTGGCACAAAACGCACACCAGCGACAAAACGCACGTCCGCGCGAAAAATGCGCGATATGACGAAAAACACGTGCCTGAGCGAAGAACACGCGTTAGGGCAAAATACGCTCGCCCGGGCAAAAGACGCGCGCCTGGGCGAAGTGCGCACGCCCGGGCAAAAAACGCCCGCCTGGGCGACAAACGGGAGCCCGGGCAACGAACGGGCGCCCGAGCGAAAATGCGCGCCCAGGGCGAAAGCGGGCATCCTGGGCGAACAATGGGCGTCGGGGCGAAAAACGGGCGCCGGGGGCGAAAAACGTGCGCTCGGGCGAAAAATGCTCTCCCGGGAGAAAAAATGCGCGCCCGGGCAAAAAAACTGCGCGGCCGGGCGAAAAACTGCCCGCCCGGGGGAAAAACTGCGTGCCCGGGCGAAAAACGCGCGCTTGGGCGACAATACGCTCTCCCGGACGACAATACACCTTCCCGTGCGAAAATCGCGTGCTCGGGCGACAATACGTGCGCCCGAGCGAAAAATGGGGGCCCGGGTGAAAAACGCTCGCCCGAGCGAAAAATGCGTGTCAGTGCGAAAATATGCGCACCATTGTTGGATCATTGGAAGATCGCGAGTCTCCGTTGGAAAGTGGAGGAGCCCTAGCTAGCGAGACAGAATGTCGAGGAGGAACGGGACGCATAGTTAATGAGTCGTTGCTCCTCTTTTTTTTATCAATAGTAAATTGAGTGAGTCAGACTCGCCCAATTTCGACATGTCCAGCTAGATTTTGTGTTTAGCCTAAAATAAATTCCATGATATTTAACTCAAATTTCAATTATTAAAGCTACCTAAGAACCAAACGTCGCAATTAGAATTCGCTGTCGAGTTCCAATTCCAAGTCTCCAATTCCGTGCAAACGATTGGACCTTACATTTAGGGTAATCCAAGTCTCCAATTCCAAGTCTCTGATTCCGTACATTTAGGGTAATCCTGTATTTGCTACGGGACTCTTGGATGATGATTCTTTCTAGCTGCGCCATAAATAGGATAAAAAGTACATTTTGGGAAAATTTGTGAAACTTCCCGTCCCAAACTCCTTTGGTAGAATCCAGGAATAATGACTGATAAACATGGATAACTATTTATCCTAAGAATCACATCCAACAAAACTGCAAATAAGCAGATTTGAAAAAGGAAATATGATGCTCAGGCGAGTTTTTTGCAGAACCAATGCACCACCCACCGTCCGCCTTTCGCATGTTGTCGCGGTGTTTTTGCTCCAGTGAGTTTGGACAAAAACTCAAGAAAATGGGAGTAGTTGTAGGCATCGAGCTCTCTCCTGCATATTTTAAGGCATTAATCATTTGCTGCTTAATAGGCTTAATTTTCTAAGACAATATCATATACATTATGTATTACGAAGCATCTGAAAATTACATGGAAAGAACCGATTGAAAGTATCCCACATGATTCTAAAAAACTGAACAAACATAACAATATCATTGAATCGAAACGCTGAGCTTATGAACGTTGATCCACCGCATCCTCTACCTATCTTCAATCGGAAATATAGTATCACCACATAACATTATTGCTCCGTTTGGCACGGCGGTAACCATCGTGAACGCGGTGGCTAAACCAGAATTCAGTCAACACAAGTTAAAGTTTACATCTGGAGTTTAAACGTTCCTCCATTTATTGTTGCTCCATCTTAATTGTTGTTCCTTGTATCTATATAAGACTATGTAATGAGATTAATTTCTCGTAGCTTTTCTGAATGAATGAAATGAAACTATCTTCCTCCATGTTCTTAGTCTCAGCTATTTTCTTACTAACATAGTTATATGTCTCTAAAAAGATATCAGTGGCATCAGAGCCACGTTGATATCTAGTATATTTCCAACCAATTTTGAATATGAGCTCATCATCTACTGCCATATCTCCTTCTCTCCCTCTGTCTTCAACCGGTCCCCAATCTTTGATGGGGAAATGTATGATCATTGGGCTATTAAGATGGAAACCCTTCTCGATTCAAGAGCTCTGGGAAATTGTTGAGAATGACCTCAATCAAGTGGCAAAGAAAAGGATGGTGAAGAAGCAGAAATACCCTAAGGACAGAAAAAAGAACTCTTTGGCATTGCTCATCATTCAGCAGTCGGTGAACTCACATACATGTATTTCAAAGGATCATGGGAGCACGCACTGCCAAAGCCGCCTGGGACATTCTCAAAGAAGCTTTTCAGGGAGACAAGAAGGTAATTTCTTTCAAAAGACAGAATCTACGTCGAAATTTTGACCCAATCAATATGAGAGATGACCAGTCCTTTTTTTGAATATCTTCCGAGAAACACACATATCACAAGTCAGTTAAGCAACCTCGATGCACCTATCCCAGAAAATGAGATAGTACTCAAGGTGCTAAGGAGTCTACCAAAGACTTATGAATACATTGCGGCAGCAATAGAGGAAAGCAATGATCTAGATGTTCTTTTCATTGATGCTCTGATGGAAAAAATTCAGTCTCATGAAGACAGAATGAAAAAGATACTCTCCTTCGGTTGATTGTGCATTTCAGTGAAAAATGAATCTTGGAAAGACTAAAAAACGACATAAAAATATTACACCCCTTGGTCTACAACAGAGATTAGCATGGAACCAACACCCAAAAACTTTTCACAAACCATCTGAAGGGGGAAGTCAAGTCAACCACTCAAATCTTTTTTGTACACTCTGCAAGAAAACAAATCATACAACCATTAAATATTTTTTCAAATGAAATAGTGTAACAAGCCCACCCACTTCGATCGAGATTGTTGGTACAAAAATAAAGAAGAAGCAAAATTCATAAAGAATGAAAAGGATGAAGGAAAACAAGTTGAAAAACTGTTTCTGACTTCCAACAATCCAATTAAAGCGATAGACAAGAAAGTTGAATGGTGTGTGGACTCTGGGTGTTCCAGTCATATGGCCAAAGGTAAGCACTTGTTCATCTCTCTTGATGAAGCACTAAAATCTCAAGTATTTATATGTGATGGAAATTCAAAACAGATCGAAGGCAAAGGAACTGTAGCTGTTATCGACAAAGATGGAAGAAATAAACATGTATCTGAAGTTCAGTATGTTCCAACACTGGCTCAGAACCTGTTAAGTGTGGGACAACTCACCAAGAATGGCTATAATGTTATCTTCGATTCAGTTTCATGCTCCATAATTGATTCTTTTGGAAATGTTGTAGCCTCAGCTGATATGACCAAGAACAAAATTTACTCTTTGAAGATGGGATTTACAAATCAGTCTGCTCTCTCAATAGTGGATTGTTGCTCTGACCCTCTCTACCTGACATCATAGGATGTGACATCTGAATTATGGAGCAATGAAGATGTTGATTGAAGATAAACTAGCCTCAGGGCTCCCAGACATTAAAGTTCATCAGCACCAATGTGTTACATGTGCATTGGGAAAGTCACACAAGTTGCCTTTCATCCTTGAGGTCACAGAAGTGAGCAAGCACTAGAGATGGTGCATTGTGACTTATAGGGGCCAGCATCAACTCCCACTTCTGGAGGAAAATGATATTTTTTACTCCTTGTTGACGATTTTTCAAGGTACACGTGGATCTATTTTCTTGAACAAATATGAAGCATTCTCCTGTTTTGTAGAATTTAAAAGAGAACTTGAGAATAAGTTTGAAAAGAACATTAAAACCTTAAGAAGTGACAATGAGGGTGAATTCACTTCTCGTGCCTTTAAACACTTCTGCTCTTTAGAAGGAGTAAGACACAAGTTCTCTGCACCAGGGACTCCTCAACAAAATGGGGTGGTGGTACGTCGTAATCGCACTATCATTGAAATGGTTAGATCTATGCTCCTGCACAAATAATTGCCCAAATTTCTCTGGGTCGAAGCTGTCTCAACAACTATTCACATCCTAAACAGGGTACCTACAAAGGCCCTTCAATTCACAAAACAACACCTTATGAGAAACTTCATAATGAAAAGCCATCTCTAAAACATCTTAGAATTCTTAGGTGCCTTGCCTTTGTCCATGTCCTGAAAGAAAAGAGGGAGAAACTTGATCAAACAAGCACAAAATGTGTCATGGTTGGATATGGTGAACTGAGCAAAGCCTACATACTAATGGAGTCATCAACGAAAAGGCTCATAATATCACGAGATGTATTGTTTCATGAAGAAGATAATTGGAATTGGGGCTCATATCATATGTCTGTCGACTTCCCCATAGCCTCGGTTGAGTTCAAATCTGAACCCCCTCCTGGAGACCATAGAGGATGAAGTCGAACCATTTTCAACTTCCCCAACAAGTCCAGTAGATGAAGATCACTATGACTCATCACTGCCACAAAAAACTAGATCAATCCACGAAATCTACCAGAGTACTGACTTTGTCTTGTTTCACTCTACTCCAACAAATTACCAAGATGTTGTGCATGATTCCAATTGGCAAAATGCAATGGTGAGGAAATCGGGCTCATCAAGACAAATAATACTTGGACTTTAGTTCAAAGGCCTGATAAAAAAACTGTGATTGGAGTAAATGGGTGTACAAGATAAAACTTGATGAGGCGGGAGAGATTATCAAACATAAGGCAAGGGTCGTTGGCAAAAGATACAACCAATGTTTCGGCAAATACTTCGATGAAACCTTTGCGCCTATGGCTCTTCTGGACACAATCCGTCTCCTGCTTGTCATTGCTGCTCAGAAATGCTATACCATATATAAACTTGATGTTCAATCTACGTTTCTCAATGGGATTCTCACTAAGGAGGTACACGTTGAACAACCAGAAGGGTACCAGAAGAAGGAAGAAGAGAACAAAGTCTACAAATAGCACAAAACTCTTTATGGTCTCAAGCAGGAACCCTACGCCTGACATTCAAATATCACTTCCTATTTCAATCAAGAAGGATTTGTTAACAGCAAGCTCGAGCCCTCTCTTTTCATCAAAATTGAACCTAACAATTCTAAGATTTTTGTTTTGTCTCTATGTGGATAATCTAATCATTACAAGAGAATCTCAACCAGTAATTGAAAACTTTAAAATAAAGATGAAAGAGAAGTATGAGATGACTGACTTAGGGCTGCTGAAATTTTTTCTCGGGATGCAGATCAAACAATCACATGGTTCAATCTTTATCGCTCAAGAAAAAAATGTCTCTGAACTTTTGAGAAAAATTTAGATGGACAACTGCAACTCTACCACTACACCAACCAGTACTAGTGAAAAGCTTAGCAAACTGAAAGATGGAGAAGCGATAACACCTTTGCAATCACGTTATCCAAAAATCCAATGTTCCATAGTAAGAGCAAGCATATCGAAATTCAACATCATTTTATCCATGAAAAAGTCGAAGGGGGAGATGTAATGGTCGAGTATGTTCAAGAGGGGGTATTAATTAGGAAGCTGAACCGAAGGACTGTTAGGAAACTAAACCAGAATCCAGTCAGCATAAGTTAAAGTTTGAAGTAAATGGAATAAGGATCTAAGAGATTTTTACCTCTCGAGTTTAAACGTTCCAAAATTTATTGTTGCTCTATCTCAATTGTTGTTCCCTGCATCTATATAAGGCTATGTAATGAAATAAGTTTCTCGTAGTTTATCCGAATGAATGAAATGAAACTATCTTCCTTCATGTTCTTAGTCTCATCTATTTTCTTACTAACTTAGTTCTATACGTCTCTAAAAAACTATCAGTTATGAACCGTCTTTTGTGAACGCCCGACCTCACCTAAGGAACTTCATTCACTTTTATGTTCAAAATTAGTTTTCTTCTCTTGGTGGCGGTCATAACCGTTGTCATGCAAAACATACATTCTATGTTCAAAAAACATCGTGCCAAACAGAGCCTAATGTTTCCCATCAATGCATAGATGTTGCCACATTTCTCTCCTCTTACAAGCACGATGAACTCACGCATCGCTGTTAGAATCGTTCGTTCTCTTGTTGAAATTCCCAATGTGATTAGATTCTTGTGCAATTTTGATACAAACAACACCTCATAAGGTCCTGGTTCATCTCATCGTGCATCCAAATATCGCGATCTAAGTCATCATCCAAGTGGATATTGTCACTCTCTTAGCTCTGCGAACTTCAAGAATCTAAAACTAATTCATCAGTGTCATCTATAGTCTTAACAACTGCGTACTAATCTTATTTTCACGACTATGCCTGAGTTTCACCATTGTCATATCCTGAGTATTCATCCTATTTCGTGCATGACGCATACATTTCTACTTTTGCAGTGATAACAAATCACGCTTTTGATCAAGATTATGTCCCGCTCGTCTCATTATTGACTGTCCCTTTTCTTCCTTTAATCACCAGTAAATGCTAAACATTTGGTTCGCCGATAATAATAATGTAGTATCTTGCTCCAACTTTTCCCTATTAATATTCACTATTAGGCTTCGTTTGGCGCAATGGTGGCGGTCGTGAACACGGTGGTTATGAACCATTGTTCGTGAACGCCCGACCTCACCTAAAAAAATTCATGCATTTTATGCTCAAAACTAGTCTATTTTCTTGGTAGCGGTCATAACCTCTGTCTTGCCAAACATACATTTTATGATAATGACATTTTTGACCAAACTCACCGGAGCAAATAAGCCGCGTCAAACGAAGCCCTATCATTCAACGAAGATGAAAGCAAGATAAGTAGCAGCTGGCCTCATTTTCCTCAATCTTTGCACCAACAACATGCAACTGGACTCAAATGTCTTTTGAACAAATCGAAGTTTGCTAGATTCTTCAAAATAGTTGAGAAAAGCCAAAGCAGCGGGGGTAGAATAAGAAATCGAAGTTTCAAAAATAAAAGGACTAAAATACAGCTGTATGATCTGGCATCCTACGGCGGATCTGTTTTCGCGAAATACTGACAGTATTTTTAATTGACAAATACGACAGTATTTCGATCAATCACGGAGAACCAATAGTTTGATGCGCACGATCGTAGGTGAGAGAAGCTCACCTAAATTTTTTTTCATATTATTTATAAAAAAATAGAAATAATGAAATTCTCTTTGATTTTATTTGAGAGTTGATATTAGCAGTCCAATTCTCGCTATTCGCACCCCCAAAACTGTAAAAATCCCAATTATATTCACAGTTCAATTCTCGCTAGTCGCACACCATTAAATAGCCTCATCACTCTTCTCCATCTTTCTCTTTCCGTTGTCTAAACTCTAGACGTAGTTTTATCAGTCTTTCCCCCTCTTAGATTCACCTTCATCAAAAACGAAGAAAATTATCCAGCGAAAATCGCAAAAAATAGTCAGTTTTCTAGTTAGAAGAAGATTTGCATGTCATTTAACTTGTTTTAGACTTATAGTGCTTAATAAATCAGCAAAGTGTTTCACTTATTTGGGATGAGAGTGAGGTGCAAATATAATTTCTTACTACAAATAAAACTTATAAACTGCTAATAGCGATGAAGTGCGAATAGCCAGTTTTGTACTGCTAATAATATCAACTCTCCTTTATTTTGGGAGTATACTCAGTTAGTACTGCGACCAAGCCCGACACATCACGTCAAACAAGTGGTGGGCCCGGTTGCACATGGGAGTCGTACGAGCGAGCGAGCGAGCGAATGTAGGTCCCATTTGAAAATTGGGAAACTAGTAACACTCGAGTAGAACTTGTCCGACTGGGCCCCGCGAGGATTACTCCCTGCTGCTTTGCTTCTGCCAAACGCTTCGTCAGCTTATCACTTCCATTAAACAAATTATTACTTATAAATTATAATATGCTGTAGCTGAAGTAGCCAAAGACTGATGTGCATGTGTCAAAAATTCGATGTATAAAGTATTATTACGGTATTTAACTGTATGACAAAATACCTAAAAAAGTCTCTATAGTTTATGTAGAAGTTAAAATTGGTTCCTACAATTTCAAATGTTTGAAATTGTTTCATATAGTTTCAAACATTTTTGAAATCAGTCCTAAGTCACTTTTCCGTCTACATTTTAAACGTTTTGGTTGATTATATATTTACTTGATTTTATTTTATTTCTGTGTAAGCTTGAACTAAATATTCGATGAATAGATTTATTTGTCTTTATTTAATACTGAAACCCTACCGGCCTACCTTCACAACAGCAATCCCGCTCCTTTTTTTCTCGCTTTTCTCCCTTGATTCCTCTCGCCCGCCTTCGCCGGAGCTCCGGAAACCGCCATCCCTCTTCCACGTCCTCTCGCATGCCTTCGTCGGAGCGCCGGAAACCGCCATCCCGTTTCCACGTCTTCTCGCGTGCCTTCGCCGGAGCGCCGGAAACCTGTCTTCGCCGAGACGCCGACCCTCTTCCAAAGTTTCAGCGACCCTCTTCCACACTCTCTCCGACCCTCTTTCACGTCCCGAGCCAGGTATATGGTCTCCCCTCCCCACTTAGTCCTCAGATTTTTTATTTTCCACGTCCCGAGCCAGATATACATATTTATATGATGCAACGTTGGGCAACTATAAGAGAGAGAGAGTTGAGAAACAACTTAATGATGTCAATCCAAAAATTGTAAAAAAAAAGCAGAAGAGGCAAAAAATAGTGGAATGTGGATGCCTCTATGGTCGTCCAATAAAGTGTTTGAGGTCGTACATCTACGTGACAAATTTATAGTTGACTTGGATAAATGGTTCTGTTCTTGTAGAAAGTGGATGGTTAGCGGATGTCCATGTAGACATTCCATAAGTTGTATGCACTATCATAAGCTCGCCCCTATGTCCCGGATTGTTTCAAAAAATATATTTATATTGAATGCTACAAGCATAGTATTTTGTCTACCAATGGTTCAAATTTTTGGCCAAGATTACAACAAGCTGAGATTCTTCCACCCATCCGTCGGCGAGCACCAGGTAGACCAAAGAAGAAACGAAACATAGATGCTAATGAAGAGAAAAATAAATCTAAGATGATTCGTAAACATGGTACAATTACATGCGCGACTCGCGAGATGTGGTATCACCAGGCATAATAAAAGGAGTTGTCGGTAAGTTCATTTATCTTTACTTGAATTTAATTTTTAAGTAATATATGATGACAAATTTTTTTTCCATTT
The DNA here is from genome assembly GCA_033032865.1 of Dactylorhiza incarnata. Lineage (NCBI taxonomy): Eukaryota > Viridiplantae > Streptophyta > Magnoliopsida > Asparagales > Orchidaceae > Dactylorhiza > Dactylorhiza incarnata. The sequence continues at coordinate 2,342,343 of JAWHQI010000094.1, read as the reverse complement.
AATTAGAAATTCATCCGCATCATGAAGATGAAGGAGACATCATGAAGATGAAGGACGAATCTTGAAGCACTATTAGGCATTCACATATGCATGCGATCAAGAGGAAGCGATTGATAATTACAAGCATTGTTAGATATTCACCGTCTTGTATGCTTTAAGCTTCGTTTGGCTCGGCTTATTTGCTCCGGTGAGTTTGGACAAAATCGTCATTGTCATAGAATGTATGTTTGATATGACAAATGTTACTACCATTGTCAAAAAAAGAAACTAGTTATAAGCATAAAATGTTTGGTATGACAATGACGTTTTTGTCCAAACTCACCGGAGCAAATAAGCCGAACCAAACGAAGCCTTAATGGCGAAAACAATTGTTCTGTATAGTTTTTTTTTTAAGTTTTGTAATCAATAAAATGCTAGAATTTAAAGCAGTATTAGTTTTTTGTTTTGAGTTCCGCAATTTGAATCACACCAACGAGTTGTATTTTTATGGTTTTGAGTTCCGCAATTTCTTAATTATTAAAATGCTTCAATTTGAATCTCACCAACGTGTTGTATATAGGGACCAATTTCAATGCTACAATCATTTGAGCACATAATAATGCCTAAATAAAATAAATAATTAGTTTATAAAATCTAGTGTCATCATCCTACTCATCACCCAAACTTATAGAAAACGTTAAATATATGGATGGAAAAGTGACTTAGGTCCCGTTTGGCTGGGCGTTTTTGCTGCGTTTCGTTTTGTTAAAATGCAATCCCGTCAGCGTTTCCATTTGGTTTTCCGCAATATTTCGAGCCGCACAGCGTTTCTTCGCTGCTCAATAACCCGCGGGCCGAAACCAGCGATTTCTCCTCCAGTTGATCGCGTTTGGAGGAGGCGAAGCGCTAGGGCATCAGGGTATCGCGACCAGCTCTTCTCCGCCGCTCGCCGCTCAGCGTCTTCTCCGCCGCTCGCCGCTCTGTCTTCTCCGCCGCTCCCCGCTCACGTCTTCTCCGACGCATCAGGTATTCCCCGACCTCTGGATTCTCTCCATCGAGTTGCAGGTTTCTGGGCCCTAATTTTTCTGAGCCGCTAGTCGTTTTTTGCCCCTCTTCCAGATCTCCTCGCCGTTTCTGAGCCCTCTACTCTCCAATACCGAGTACTCATCCAGATCGGCACTCGGCCAACGAGCCTTCCTCCAGCCCTCTTCCAGATCTGCACTCCGTCGTCGTCCAGCACTCCCAAACAGGTTATTTTTTCTTCTTCTTCTTCAACTGTTTTGATTCATTTGTGTGATACGTGCTCTTTTTTTTCCTGTTAAAAAATCATAATACGTGATTGTGTTGGAGGATTTGATAAATTTTGTTTTTTTGTGTGATTGTGTATGTATTTGTGTGTGTGTGTGTGTGATTGTATGTATTTGTGTACGAGTGTGTGTGTTTGTGTGTGTGTGTGTGTATGTGATTATTTTTGTGTATGTGTAGTTGTGTGTGTGTGTGTTCATCCGAGTGCATGTGTGTGTATGTGTGTATGTGTGTGTATGTGATTGTGTATGTGATTATTTTTGTGTATGTGTAGTTGTGTGTGTGTATGATTGTATGTATTTGTGTGTGTATGTGTGTAGTAGTGGTGTGTGAGTGTATATTTGAGTGTAGTGTATTTGTATGTATTTGTGTGTGTGTTCGTGTGTGTGTGTATGTATTTGTGTGTGTATGTGTGTAGTAGTGGTGTGTGTGTATGTGTGAGTGTATATTTGAGTGCAGTGTATTTGTATGTATTTGTGTGTGTGTTTGTGTGTGTGTGTGTGTGTTTGTGTGTGTGTGTGTGTGTGTGTGATTGTGTATGTGTGTGATTGTGTATGTGATTATTTTTGTGTATGTAGTTGTGTATGTGTAGTTGTATGTGATTATTTTTGTGTATGTGATTGTGTATGTATTTTTGTGTGTGTAGTTGTATTTGTGTGTGTATGTATTTGTGTGTGTATGTGTGTAGTAGTGGTGTGTGTGTGTATGGATCTGTTTGGGAGAGCTCTGGCGGATTGAGAAGCTGCTGATTGAACAGAGCTTTTTAGACAGAGCTTTTTGAGGAGCTGTTATGAAAAGCTGCATGCTGTTTGGATGGTTTGTGGATAAGTGCTGATTGAACAGAGCTTTTTCAAATAAAACTGTTTGGTAGAACAGCTTTTTTAGAGCTGTTTTTTTAAATGAAAATATTAATATATATTGTTCTTAAACAATTAAACACATCAATAAAAATAAATATTGTTCTCAAATATAACATGTAATGGTAGGTTCTCCGGTGCGTTCGTTCCACTATATTCAATCATTCTTCGTCACCTGCACAATTAAATTTTTTGATATTACTCATACTTTTGATTAATATGATTTCAAGAGTTTGTTAAAAAGATGATATGAAATTTTACCTGCGGGTGTTGTACACTTCTTCAGCAATAGTATCTCGTATATTAGACATATAATTAGATCCCCCGCCATCAAACATATCAGTCTCAATATCATCCTCTGTTGTATGATCATCATCCTCTGGTGGTATGAATGAGTCATCAACATCGCAAGCATTAAATTCTGGGTCCCATCGAGATGGATGTCTACGAATGAAGTTATGCAATGCCATGGTTGCCAGTACAATTGAACGTTGTTTCTTGAAATTGTACTGCGGCATTTTTTGAAGAATGTGCCACTTTTTCTTCCAAACTCCAAACGTTCGCTCTATCACACTTCGAAGAGATGAATGTGCCTTATTGAAATGCTCATGCCTGCCATGGACGGGGCGACTCCCGCGTGCAAAATCTGCCAAATGATATCTTGTTTCTGGATATGGTTTTAAATAGCCCGTCTTTAATGGATATCCAGCATCCACTAAATAATATTTACCTGTAATTAATTGTTATGTTAAACATAATAATATTGTAGCGAATGATTAAAGCGTATACAATCATTTATTACACAAATTACCTTGAGGAGGATGCGGAAAATGTTGCCTATCGTCTGACAGTGCGCGCGCGAAGATACGACTATCATGAGCGGATCCTTCCCACCCAGCTAGTGCAAATGTGAAGCACATATTGAAATCACAAACAACCATCACATTTTGCGTTGTTGTGCCATGTCGCCCAATATATCTAACTTGATCATCAACAGGTATCCTCGCATCTACATGTGTTCCGTCAATTGCACCAACGCAGTCCTTACAAAATGGCATGTAACGGGCATCATATCGTATTTCTGCAGGTGTTTCTCTAAATTGACGATCAATTGGTTTTATAACATCAACTGACAGTAGCAATAATGATCTGAGTCCTTTTGAAAAAAATCTACTTATAGTTTCAGTTGAGTGTTGAAATCGCTCTTTTGTTAATCTAATAGAGCCACCATGTGCTAGGATGTACAATGTAACTCCTAGGATTTCTCTTGAGGTTGTGCGTTGTGATCCATGAAATTCATGATCGTTTTCTAGCTTTCTAAGCAAATCAATAAATATACGCTTTGACATTCTAAATGCGTCATGAATTCTATCCGGGTGCCCTTCAAGCAACTCTTTCAACCAAAGATCCCCTTTTTGGGTAGACGTCATGCATGGTCTCTTCTCCCGTATGAAATTATTTAGCTCACCTATTGCTGCGATAACTCTATTACAGTATTCAATACGTTGTACCCTTTCTGGAGAAAGACAAGGCGAATTCTCGGAATCGTCACCGTTCGAGTCATATGTGTCCATTACCTAAAAGAAGACAACACATAACATGAATTTAGATTAGGATATAAAAACATCATAGTATAAACATCACAGTATAAACATCACAGCATAAAAACATCACAGGATAAAACATACATCACATAAGTCTTACTAAAATAGAAACATGACAACACAACATGAATTTCATTACAGAAAAGTTTTAATAATAAACAAACAGGATAAAAAAACACCACGCAGTGTTTTGATAAACCAAAAACACATAACACAGCACACAACTGCCTAAAATGACACGATCACTGCATCTTGTTCTCAAAAGCACTTTTGATCCACCATACCCTATCCTCCTCCGGTATGTTAATGAAAATTTCCCTATTGTTTTTGTCTTTGATATGGTTCAAAGCAAAGTAATATAAAGGCAAATTTTCACGTATCTCTTGCATCATGCAGATCAAGTCCACTGCCTCCTTGATTGTGACAATTGGTGGTGGCTTATCCGCTAGTACCGATGTACGCAACTCAGTCATATAGGAAAGAGCCACTCCTTTATTCTTTCTCATTCTTTTTCGTTTACTAGTGGAAGTGGAGTTATTGCCAATATTGGTTGATGAATCAACTTGTTGCACCTCCAAGTTTTCTACTGCATTGTCTTCATCGTCAGAAATGTGCTCCACATCAGGTGGTAGGTCACCCATTGATGGAGCCCAAGAATCTTCACCTGTAGCAACAACTTGACTGAACATAATATTCAGTTTCTCCTTTAACTCGGGCGTAATACCAGCATATCGAAATTTTTTGGCAGCGGGTACAACCTGAACATAAACAATTAAAATAGTATAAGAACATATTTAACCTAAATATATATTTTTGTTTAAATTTATTGAGTTTTAGGTGACCTTAATTTTGTCCTCCCACCACTGATCAGATGCTGCAATGGTTCTCTTTTCCTGGTCCCATCCCAAACCGGTCTCTCCATGTTTTAGTTCTTTTCATAACTTCCAGTCTTTCTTGAGGTGGTCCCACTTATTCTTCATTTGCATTCGATCATAGTTTTTTCCAGTACGTTCTTTAAAAGATCTAATCAAATTTTTCCAACCATCCTTGCTAAAGTGGGTGGTAGGCCGATTTTCCAACCCTATCTCTATAATGCAAAGATCGCAGAAGACCAATACATCATTTGACTCCCATGTTGTCGTGCTTCCTCCGGCCTTTGGGTTTCCCATTACACTGTATACCCAAAAAAACATAAATCATTCAATTAAACAAAAACATTTATTCAAACATACAAACACACAAACATATTTATACATACACACACACACACAAATCTACTCAAACACACACACACACATACACACACACACATACACATACACATCACACACACACACATACACATCACACAAACACAAAAAAACACCAAAATTAACACAAACATACACACACAAACACATTTACACATACACACACAAACACATATCTATTCAAATACACACACACATACACATACACACATACAAACACACACACAAACACATCCAACCATACACATATACACACTCAAAAAAACCATCCACCACATACACATTCATCCATACACATACAAACACACATCAACACAAACAAAAAAATACATCAACACACACTTATTCCAAAAACACACACACACACACACACATCCACACATACACCATACACTCATCCAACACACACACACATCCAACCATACACATATACACTCGTTCATACACATACAAACAAAAATCAACACATACACATACACACTCATCCAAACACACACACATCCAAACACACACAACACACACACACACACACTCATCCAAACACTCATCCAAAACACACACATCCAACCATACACATATACACTCATTCATACACATACAAACAAAAATCAACACATACACATACACACTCATCCAAACACACACACATCCAAACACACACATAACACACTCATCCAAACACACACACACTCATCCAAACACTCATCCAAACACACACTCATCCAAACACACACACACACACAACCATACACAAACACAAACATATACAATACACACTGAAAGTATCTAGTTGCGGCCTAAATCACCTAGAGGGGGGTGAATAGGTGGATTCTATGTCTTTACGCGGAATTAAAAATTATAACACAGAAAAGCACACAATAAGGCACAGCACAGACACAAGGATTTTATAGAGGTTCCCCGATGTGGGTACTCCTCTTTCCCGCCTCGCCTATCTAGCTCTTCGAGGCTAGATTCGGCTACTTCACCAAACTCAGATTAAAATAATCTTACACCTCGGAGTAAGAACTCCTACAACTCGGAGTGCACCACTCCTACAACTCGGAGTAAAAAACAACTCCTACAACTCAATCCTTAAACAAGGATCTACACAACACTCGGAAGCAAGCTTCCTACAAAGTTTATAAAATTGTTTATTACAACACAACGTAGATTTGAAACAATCTTCTTAAACTTCAGATGAAGTTTTTCTTCAGATCTTGAGAAATAGATTTCTTCTTCTTGACAAAGAATCTCAATACGTTTAGAGGAAGAACGAAGAAATCTTGAGCGATTCTTTACTGGATCTGAGATGCTTGAATCTGTAGAAGACGAATCACAAATCACAGCTTTGTCGGAGACGAAACTTGAGCGCGAGAGAGATCGGTCGAGACTTGCGATTCTTTCTGTTTGATTCGCGATTTTTGATTCGATTCAGATTGATTGGATTAGATTCTTGCTAAACGGAAATACATCAGGAGTATTTATACGGTCTTCTACAACGGTCATATGCGCGAAGTACGGATCTAATTCCACGTGTACTGAACATAGGAGAAGCCCTAAGAAACGCGCATTCAAAAACGAACCGGAAGAATTACTGCAGACCGATTCGGTTAAATGGTATAACCGAATGGCAATAACCAAATCGAATTCGGTTAAATGATATAACCGAATTGCAATAACCGAATTCGGTTATTCTAATTCTTCAAGGAAATTCGAACTATGATTCACCGAATTCGATTATATCCATCCCAACTATATAGTCGAATTCGACTATATGTTTCTGAATGATATAACCGAGTTTTACTTGGGAAAAATCCCTTTCTATGAAAAGTCCACCATCAGCTCCAGTCCTCCTTCTCTTGCACTTAGGAAATGAGGTACATCCCAATAGAGAGATCTCACATGAGCCAACACTTTGGTCTATACAATGAGGGATTACATTGCACAAGCCTGTGTTTGACGACTCATTGAAAACTGACATTGGTTTGTACCTAGAGTGGAATGACCTGTCACAATACAGCTAAAGTGCATAATCAAATACAATTACAATTCATCCTAGTTTGAAGGGGACTTCTTCAAATCAGGGCTATTGTGGATACAATACCCAACAATCTCCCCCTATTTGAAGAAGTCAGAACCCTATCTACTGAGGTGAATTGCTAGGAGAAAAATAAATATAAGCAAGTAAAGAACTGAACTATGAAGCTATATATAGTCATCATAAACAAAAGATTTAAGTTCATAACACTATATAAATGTTCTTAAAAGAGATCAGTTATCATGCTTCTTTCCCTTTTGATACTTCTTGAGCTGTCTCTCAAAATAAGCCTTCGGCTTCGGAAAATACTTCGGAGGAGGTAGTGGAGGCTTTTCATCTCCTTTATGATTTCTGAAATGAATCTTTCTCTTCAGCATTGAAGCTTGCCATTTGTTAATTTCTTCCTGGTCATAAAAAGTTGATGGAAGTTCATTTGAACAGCTGATAAGTCTGAAATGATCCAGGATGATATTTCTTGATTCAGGGCTCCAGACTTCGCCATCAATCCTTCTTTGGTGAGGAGCTCCTGTGCTAACAACTTTTGAGCCTTCAGCTCTCTGAGTATCCTGCCTTGGATTTGCTGCTCTGAAAGCATCTCTCATGAATCCAGAACCAGCAGCTTCAGATCTTTCAGATCTCACCCTTTTTCTAGATATTTTATTTTCATCATCAGACCAGATATAGCCTTCGGGAGGATCATATTCACCCTGAGGAGCAGCAAACTGACTGTCTGGATTAAATTCTTCAGAAGGAAAGGCTGGCTGCTCAGAAGATTGACCTGTCTCTTGGAAACCATGGGCATAGCCTCTTGAAAGCTCATTATGCAACCAAACCTGATTTTGATGCAGATAACCATATAAGTCTTGAAATTTGCTATCAATACTCCTTGAGACTTCAGCAATCTGAGATTGAACATTTAGCTGTGATTCCTGAATCCTTCCTTCTAACTCTCTATTTAAATCAAAGATTTGAGTTTGAATTCGTTCATGCAGTCTTTCCTCCCCCTTTCTGACTTCTTCAGTTAGGGTTTGGATGATCTCTGTCTTGATGGCTTGGAGAGAGTTCTGAACTGAAGATCTTCCCTGTTGATCATGCTGAAACATGTACTCTTGATTTTCAGAAAGCTTTGTAGTATTCTCACAAATGGCTTGTAATCCTTCTCCAACATACTTAAGGGAGGATGCACCCAGAGAGAAGTACTCATCCTGTTTTTCTTTTACCTTGTCCATGCTATGAGCTAGAGATTGCAAGTGATTGCCCATTCCTCTGTCTATATCTCTGGTCTTGTCAAAGATTTGATGAATAGCAAATTCAAAGTACTTTTTCTGTTTGATAAGCATTTCTTCCATACTGAGTAGCATTGAGTCGACGGCAGAGGGAGGTTGATCTTGCAAGCGAGAAGAGATTCCAAAATCATCTTCTGCTACGAGGAAATCTGCTGAATCCACATCCTTCATATAGTGATAAAACTGTTGAACATCAAGAGTTTCTTCATTTTGAGCTGGAGGAGGGGAGGGTTCTTCATTTCTCCTGTCTTCGACTGTTATTTGGATTTTGTGCACCTTGGGAGCTTGCACAGATTTTCCCTTAACTTTTGAAGTTGAGGCAGAGGGCCCTGCAACACTGTCATCTTCTATGAGGATAGTAACATGTTCAGGGGTTGTAGGAAGGTCTGCCTGCTCTTGCTTATCTTCTTCAGGAGCAGAGAGATCAGAATGAACATTCTCCCCCTCAATTTGAGCGGGGATAGCAGCCTCAGGAGGAGCAGCTTGACCTTTCTCTGATTGACCTGTCTTCACAGCATCAATATTAGGATCATCTCCCCCTTCATCATCTCCATCACTGTCAATGTGGCTATCAGCATTTTCTTCTTTAGAAGGAGAGCTGTGAGGAGATGGAATCTTGGGAGATACGACTGTAGAACCCACTGGAGAGAGGGGAGGATTTGGTTCAGGCAGCTTGGAGCACTCCCCCTTGGAGGGTTCACCTTCTTTCTCATTCAGGTCTTCACCCTGCTTCTCATTTTCTTGCTCACCATCTTGGTTCTCATGGTGTTGCTCAGCTTCCTGTTCACTCTCCTTCTTACTGGATGGATCACTTTCTGTTTCACTGTCAGATTCAATGCGAGGAATTTTCTGAACTTTTGGAGCCCTGGGAGATATCACTCTTGACTCACCAACTTTCCTGGACCACCTCTCAATCATAGAGGAGTCAATTCTTTTGAAATGATGGAGGGGAGTTCCATTCTTCATGTTGAATCTTGTTTTATCCAGACGGTAGAGATATAGAGAGAGAATTCTCTCAAAATTTGGGGTATTTAAACTAGCGGAGATTCTGTCAAACAACACACTTCCCCAGTCAACCCTTTTTCTGCAAATAACTGAACCCAGTAGCTTGAACATATCATTAGAGAGATAGTCGTGAGAGCCGACTTTACAGAGGAGAACCTTTCCCATAATATCAGACAGTAATTTTCCTTCCTCATTCATCTGCTTTCGATAAATGGATTTTGTTCCTTTGAGCAAACCACAAAACCGGAGAGCTTGTTTGAAATCCTTTGGAGATAGAGTATCTGTTTCTGAAACATCTGGTAGCTTGAGAAGCTTGGTCAGACTTGAAGAAGAAATTTTGATTTGGACATCACCAATCCTGCTTTTTATCACAGACCCTTGCTTTCTCAGTTCTGCATGCTTGAAGAATTTTAGAACCTCTGCTTCCAACACCTTGCAAGGATGTTCTAGAACATAGCCCAGACCGGCCACCTCAAGAATGAGAACGACGTTTCTGAATTCATCTACTGAGGTGTCGAAACCAGTTCTGACTAGCTCACTTCCGAAGAGCAGCTTCTCTGAGGCTTTCTTAGGCATTGCGTAGCTTCTCTTGAATCGGTTGAAGGAGGTGAGGATGCGAGCGAACCAGACGAGCGGCGGTTGGAGAAGAGAACCACGAACGGACGCACGAATCGGGAGATGAAGCGTCGCACGATTCGGAGTCAAGGGTTTCGAATTTCTCTCTTAAGGAACATTTATATAGTGTTATGAAGATTTAGAGAGAGCGCGTACCTGAGATTTGAACCGTGACCCTTCGAATTCCATTTAGGAAAGAATTGAATTCCAGAAAATTCGTCATTCGGCTAAAGGAATTAGTCGAATTCGGTTAATCGATATCGCCGGATTCGGTTAAATAGAATCGCCGGATTCGGTTAAATAGAATCGCCGAATTCGGTTAAATGAAGGTTCGACAAAACATCTTTTTGACTTCTGAGATTCTGAGAGTCTCTAAGAGTCTTTGTTTAACATACCAAGCTCCATTTTGAAATAATTGAACTTTGATTCGTCGAGCGGCTTAGTGAAAATATCTGCAATTTGCCTATCCGTCGGGACATAGCTAAGATCAATGTCCTTGTGCTCCACATGCTCTCGGATGAAGTGATAACGAATCTCTATGTGCTTTGTCCTGCTGTGAGACACGGGATTGTTGGCAATTGCTATGGCGCTTGATGAATCACAGTACATAGGAATTTCTTTGAGCTTTAGGTTGTAATCCTCAAGTTGGTTCCTTATCCAGAGCAATTGTGCACAACAACTGCCTGCAGAGATATACTCCGATTCAGCAGTTGAGATAGCAACACAATTTTGCTTCTTACTACTCCAGGAGATGAGCCGTTTTCCTAAGAATTGGCACGTTCCTGAAGTACTTTTCCTGTCATCTTTGCTTCCTGCAAAATCAGCATCTGAAAAACCAGTGAGCTCGAAATCATTACTTCTTGGGTACCATAAGCCAAGATTTGGTGTGCCTTTAAGGTATCTCAAAATCCGCTTTGCAGCTGAGTAGTGAGATTCCTTAGTGTTCACCTGAAATCTAGCACAAACACATGTTGAAAACATTATATCCGGTCTACTTGCGGTAAGGTAGAGCAAGGATCCAATTATGCTTCTAAACTTGGTTTCATCAAAAGGTTTCCCTTTCTCATCCTTGTCTAGAGACATAGCTGAACCCATTGGAGTCCTCATAGAGGTTGCATTCTCCATTCCGAATTTCTTAATTAACTCTTTGGTAAACTTCGTCTGAGAGATGAAAATTCCATCTTCAGATTGCTTTACCTGAAGTCCTAAGAAATACTTCAGCTCTCCCATACTACTCATTTCAAATTTCCCTTGCATCAAGTTGGAAAAATTTTTGCAGAGGATATCATCGGTAGATCCGAAAATAATGTCATCGACATAGATTTGCACTAGCAAAATCTTGCCTTTTACTTCCCTAAGAAATAATGTCTTATCTATCTTGCCTCTTGTGAATTTGTTTTCAAGGAGGAAGCTAGACAACGTCTTATACCAAGCACGGGGAGCTTGCTTGAGACCATATAAAGCTTTTCGAAGAAAATAAACATGATCAGGAAATGAGGAGTCCACGAAACCTGGGGGTTGTTCTACGTATACTTCTTCCTTTATATCACCATTAAGGAAGGCTGACTTCACGTCCATTTGATAGACTTTAAATCCTTTGTGAGCAGCATACGCTAGAAACAACCTGATCGCTTCAAGCCTTGCTACGGGAGCAAAAGTTTGATCGAAGTCGATCCCTTCTTCTTGTCTATACCCTTGAGCAACAAGTCGGGCCTTGTTCTTGATGATCACACCATCCTCGTCCAACTTGTTTCTGAATACCCATTTTGTTCCAATGACATTCTGTCCTTTGGGTCTGGGTACAAGCGTCCACACTTTGCATCTCTTAAATTGATTGAGTTCTTCTTGCATTGCTATGATCCATGAAGCATCGTTCTTTGCTTCATCGAATTTCTTTGGCTCAACCTGTGAAAGAAAACTTAAGTGTAAAACTTCATTAGCTGTACCTCTTCTTGTTCTAACACCAACATGGGTATCTCCAATAATTTGCTCTGCAGGATGGTCCCTTAAGTGTCGGATCATTCCGGCATTTGGATGTCCACGGGGTTCCTGCACTTCCGGTACATCTTCATCTTCTTGAGGTTCATCTTCCTCATGTGCGGATGGAATGTTGACTTCAATAGACTTTGGAGCATCTTCCTTTACAGCTTCTTCCAAGTTTATGTCCTTGAACCTTGCATCTGCATCTTCAACAAAAACACTAGAAGAACTGCTTTGAAGCATACTAGTTTCATCAAATATAACATTATAAGTTTCTTCTACAACCAGGGTTTTCTTGTTGAAAATCCTATATGCCCTACTATGGCTACTATATCCTACGAAAATACCTTCAAAACATTTTTCACTAAACTTAGTTTTGTAATATTTCCCGTTATTAAGCACGAAGCATTTACTGCCAAAGATTCTAAAATAAGACAGGGTTGGCTTCTTGCCCTTCAGGAGTTCATAAGGAGTCTTATGATGGTTCTTGTTGATTAGTGCTCTGTTTTGCACGTGGCAGGCAGTGTTGATGCCTTCAGCCCAGAAGTATTCTGGGAGAGAAGAGTCACTCAACATTGTTCTGCAAGCCTCTATGAGTGTTCTATTCTTTCTCTCAGCTACTCCATTTTGTTGTGGAGTACGAGGAGAGGAAAACTCATGAAAGATACCTAGGCTTTCACAAAATTCGGTCATAGCCCCAGACTTGAATTCTGTACCGTGGTCACTTCTGATTTTGACCACAGAACATTCCAGTTCATTCTGAATTTGCTTGACGAATGTGGTGAACGAGTCAAAGGTGTCTGACTTGCGTTTCAGAAAGAATACCCAAGCAAAGCGTGAGTAATCATCAACAATAACCAGCGTATAAGACTTGCCTCCTAAACTTCGGATTGGCATGGGACCAAACAAGTCCATATGGAGCAGATATAAGCATCTGGTAGAATCTTTGCCAATAATGCTTTTAAAGTTAGCCCGAGTCTGCTTACCCATTTGGCAGGCGTGACAAGGTCTCTCTTTAATGCACTTAACATCTGGAGCATCACGAACTAAGTTGTGAGAGAATAACATACTTATTGTTTTGAAATTAATATGTGCTAGTCTCTTGTGCCACTGGTCACAAAGAGATGCACTGTCTTTTGCTAAAAGACACACTGGTGTAGAAGAGTCTAAACAAAGAAAATTTAAGCAGAAAATATTCCTACTCCGAGTGCCTGTTAAAATAGTTTCTGACGTATCAGACGACTTTATTAAGCACTTGTCCTTGTAGAACTCAACCATATAGCCTTTATCACATAATTGACTTATGCTAATTAGATTATGTTGTAATCCTTTGACATAAGCTACATCTGTGAAAGAGACTATACCGTTGGTTATCATACCGTAGCCTTTCGTGATTCCCCGATCAGATCCGCCAAAAATAACTTTTGGTCCATCCTTCACGGGTGTATACTCTTGTAACAAACTTCTTGTTCCGGTCATGTGCCGAGAACATCCACTGTCCAAGTACCATATTGGATTTGAATTGGCCTTTGGACATACCTGCAATCAATAATCAATTGCCCTTAGGAACCCAAACAGATTTGGGTCCTTGGCTTCTTGTCAGATGACCACCAATTTGAGTGTTAACAGTGCGAGGAGTCACTCTTGCATTGTTACCTCGTGGGGTCTTAACATAACTGTAATTAAACCAGCAATCTATGGCGAAGTGACCAACTTTGCCACAGCACCAACAATCAAATCGGTTGTACCTTCTCTTGTTCTCCTGCTTTACCTTTTGAACGGGAGGTCTAGTAGGAGTAACCTTCTTAGAGGTGGATGCCTCGTGTTTGCAGCAAACACAGGGTTCCATCTTCTCATTAGGCTTAGCACTAACAGATTTAACTTTTGGTGCTTTCTTTGCAACTGATCCATGAACAAATGGACCATGGTCTTTGAGAATTACTTCTTCATAAGGCGCCTTGAAAGGAGTCGAGTCAAAGTTTCGAGGTCGGCTCCATCCCTGATATCTATTGCTAGATTTAACAGGTATTGGTCTAGTGAGATGACCATAGGATGTTTCAAAGTCAAGCGGGTTTGTCGGAAAAACGACCTTCTTGAACGAAGGTTGACTTTGATCAGCCTTCCCTTTACCTCTTTTGGCTCTTATCTCGGCAGCCTTACTATTTTCAGCCTCATGACCAATGCCACTAACCTTCCCAGGAGTGGAGAACTTATAAATAAGAGGAAGAACATTTTTTGGCTTGTTGAAGCTTTCTGATATTTTCTTCTCTGCCACCAGCTTTTCTTCCAGTTCAGTTATAAGTTTCTCTTTCAGAATTGATAATTCAGTAGAGCTTCTTAATTCCTCCTTCAAGGATTGGACTTCATTTCCGAGGGGAGTTAATCTTTCGATTTCCTCTCTCAGAGCCGATTCCACGTTCTTGAGAGAGACAATTTCTTTTGCTTGAGATCTGACAACCTTGCGGCATTTGTCAAAACTTTGCAAAAGAGCTTTGTACTGAGTCATTAATTCTGACTCATCCTGTGAATAATAGTCTTCATTTGCTCTGGATGCAGTTTCACACTCAGAGGCAGAAAGAGGAGTATGAAGATTTACCTTTGCCTTATATGAGGTGTCGCTTGCTTCATCATCCGTTTGTGCCATAAGCCCAAAGTAGGCTTCTTCATCAGTGCTTGACACCTCTGAGTCGCTGTCACTCAGAGTCTTTGGCTTCTTTGCAATGAGGCTCTTTTCTTTCCTTTTACCTTTGTAGGATTTCTTATCCTCTTTCTTTGAGCCTTCCTTTTTCTTGTATGGACACTCCGCAATCATGTGTCCTGGCTTATTACAGCAATAGCAAATGATATCGTTAGAAGAATGTTTACTAGGTTTAGATTTATACCTGTCATCTTCATGCTTCTTTTTGTGATGATCCTCATTACGGTTTGATCTTCTATGACGAGAAGACGAGGTTTGACCTCTCATGTTCCTTTGTTTGTTAAAGAACTTTTTGAACTGCTTGGAGAGTAAAGAGAACTCTTCATCTGACATTTCTGAGCCTGAGGGGCTAGCATCAGATTTATCTTCATCAGAGGAGGATCTCCTGACAGGTGGGAGAGCCTTGCCTTTTCTTGAACTTACAGCTTTAAGTGCAGTGGACTTCTCCCTTCCAGAGGCTCTGGTTCCTTCTTCTTCAGCTTTACGGGTGTTCAACTTTAATTCATGGGACAGGAGCTTCCCAAACAACATTTGTGGCTCCGTTGATCCGAGTTTTCCGAATTCTCTAATGGCTATAACTTTAGTGTCCCATTCTTTGGTCAGGGATCTTAGGAATTTATCATTAAGTTCGCCAGTAGTGAATTCACGATCATAGTTCCTAAGACCATTTACGATCTTAAAGAACTTCTCATAAGTATCAGAAATGGATTCACCAGAGCGTTGCTTGAAGGCTTCGTATTCTTGGTTCAGCAATGATCTTCGATCATCCCTTACTTCATCTGTTCCTTCCATCAGAACAACCAGAGAGTCCCACATTTCCTTGGCGGACTTGCAGTGAAGAAGATTCTGCAACATGGAATCATCGACTGCACCTGCAATGATATTCTTTGCCTTCTTGTCCAGAGAGACCAGTGCAATCTCATCCTTTGTAAGTTCCAGCATCTTCTTGGCGACCATAATTGTAGAGTTTATGGAAGATGGTTTCATAGGAACATGAGGACCTTCTTCCACAATCTGAAATATTCTTGGATCAGCAGCCTCCATGAAGAATCTGACTCTCTCCTTCCACATAGGAAAATTCTCTTTTGTGCAGACTGGAAGCTTGACGGAATCCTTGGTCTTATCCATGCCAGACATACTTGTTCAGGCAACTAGATGAGGAGGCCTTGTTCAAGGTGTTAACCTATAGCGAACAACCTACCTCTGATACCAATTGAAAGTATCTAGTTGCGGCCTAAATCACCTAGAGGGGGGTGAATAGGTGGATTCTATGTCTTTACGCGGAATTAAAAATTATAACACAGAAAAGCACACAATAAGGCACAGCACAGACACAAGGATTTTATAGAGGTTCCCCGATGTGGGTACTCCTCTTTCCCGCCTCGCCTATCTAGCTCTTCGAGGCTAGATTCGGCTACTTCACCAAACTCAGATTAAAATAATCTTACACCTCGGAGTAAGAACTCCTACAACTCGGAGTGCACCACTCCTACAACTCGGAGTAAAAAACAACTCCTACAACTCAATCCTTAAACAAGGATCTACACAACACTCGGAAGCAAGCTTCCTACAAAGTTTATAAAATTGTTTATTACAACACAACGTAGATTTGAAACAATCTTCTTAAACTTCAGATGAAGTTTTTCTTCAGATCTTGAGAAATAGATTTCTTCTTCTTGACAAAGAATCTCAATACGTTTAGAGGAAGAACGAAGAAATCTTGAGCGATTCTTTACTGGATCTGAGATGCTTGAATCTGTAGAAGACGAATCACAAATCACAGCTTTGTCGGAGACGAAACTTGAGCGCGAGAGAGATCGGTCGAGACTTGCGATTCTTTCTGTTTGATTCGCGATTTTTGATTCGATTCAGATTGATTGGATTAGATTCTTGCTAAACGGAAATACATCAGGAGTATTTATACGGTCTTCTACAACGGTCATATGCGCGAAGTACGGATCTAATTCCACGTGTACTGAACATAGGAGAAGCCCTAAGAAACGCGCATTCAAAAACGAACCGGAAGAATTACTGCAGACCGATTCGGTTAAATGGTATAACCGAATGGCAATAACCGAATCGAATTCGGTTAAATGATATAACCGAATTGCAATAACCGAATTCGGTTATTCTAATTCTTCAAGGAAATTCGAACTATGATTCACCGAATTCGATTATATCCATCCCAACTATATAGTCGAATTCGACTATATGTTTCTGAATGATATAACCGAGTTTTACTTGGGAAAAATCCCTTTCTATGAAAAGTCCACCATCAGCTCCAGTCCTCCTTCTCTTGCACTTAGGAAATGAGGTACATCCCAATAGAGAGATCTCACATGAGCCAACACTTTGGTCTATACAATGAGGGATTACATTGCACAAGCCTGTGTTTGACGACTCATTGAAAACTGACATTGGTTTGTACCTAGAGTGGAATGACCTGTCACAATACAGCTAAAGTGCATAATCAAATACAATTAAAATTCATCCTAGTTTGAAGGGGACTTCTTCAAATCAGGGCTATTGTGGATACAATACCCAACACACACACATTTTCAAACACACACATATCCACACATACATCCATACACTCATCCAAAACACACACATCCAACCATACACATATACGCTCATTCATACACATACAAACAAAAATCAACACATACACATACACACTCATCCAAACACACACACACACATCCAAACACACACATAACACACTCATCCAAACACACACACACACACTCATCCAAACACACACTCATCCAAACACACACACACAACCATACACAAACACAAACATATACAATACACACATTTTCAAACACACACACAAACATACATACACACAAACATATACACACACATACACAAACACAAACATACACAAATCAACACACACACACATCCAACACACACAAATCACAAATCCAAACACACACATCCAAACAACACAATCACACATCCACACACACAAATCACACATCAAAACACACACACACACACACACACACATCCACATCCACATAACACACTCACACATCCAACACACACAAATCACACATCCAAACAACACAATATACACATCCACACACACACAAATCAAAATACCAAAAAAATACACACATCCACATATGAACAAACAAAAAAAATTATTTTGATTCAAGTTCTGAACAAACAAATAAAAAAAACAAACCTTAATCAATGAGATATGAGGAACAAATCTCGGAATCGCCGGAGAAGCAGATCTGAAATCGCCGGAGAAGCAAATCTGGAACCAGATCTGGACGTGGAAGATGAGAAGCGAGCTCTGAATCGCCGGAGTTGCAGATCTGGGCGCCGAATCGCCGGAGGAAGAGGTGAAGAGGCGAGCTCGGTCGAGGAGAAAGCCATCGGAGATAGGAGGATGGAGAAGAAACCTATTGTCGAGGCAAAGGGAAAGACGAGCGGGCGATGTCGAGGGGGGCGATGTCGCCTGAGATCGGGAAAGGGAAAGACGAGGTGGACGATGTCGAGGGGGGCGATGTCGCCTGAGATCGGGAAAGGGAAAAGACGAGCCGATCGGGGAGAACTCTCGCACGCGGGATCGGGGAGAGGCGGATCGGGGAGAGCGTTATTTTAGGGCGCGATTTTGAGAGCGCTATACGCGGGAGGTCGGCAGATTCGCGAAGAGGCCATAAAACGCTACATTTGGTTCCGCGATTTTCGAAACGCGCAACAACCAAACAGTATAAAAACAGCTCTGTCGGCTGGAGTAGAGCT
This sequence comes from Dactylorhiza incarnata, assembly GCA_033032865.1. Classification (NCBI taxonomy): domain Eukaryota; kingdom Viridiplantae; phylum Streptophyta; class Magnoliopsida; order Asparagales; family Orchidaceae; genus Dactylorhiza; species Dactylorhiza incarnata. Next base: position 2,323,961 of record JAWHQI010000094.1, on the reverse strand, counting down.
TCTCCAGCCGCCAGAGCTCTCCCAAACAGACCCTATGTGTGAGTGTATATTTGAGTGTAGTGTATTTGTATGTATTTGTGTGTGTGTTTGTGTGTGTGTGTGTGTATGTATTTGTGTGTGTATGTATTTGCGTATGTATTTTTGTGTATGTAGTTGTGTATGTGTAGTTGTGTGCGTGTGTTCATTCGAGTGCATGTGTGTGTAGTAGTGGTGTGTAGTAGTTGTGTGTGTGTGTGTGTAGTAGTGGTGTGTATGTATTTGTGTGTGTAGTAGTGGTGTACAACCCGTATTTGGCGAGTGGGTCCCTCGAGTCAGTTGATGGGACAGGGGTCAGCCAGACCATTCGCCCGTACCAAGATAGGAAAAAGGATCCCCAGATTAGTGGGGGTAGGCTGCAGGCGAGTGGGAGCCTGACGAGTGATGCCTCCACGGACCATTCGCTCAGAGGCTTGATCATTCGCCCAGTCAGGCGGGAACTCGGCGAGTGGTTCCCTCACGGACCACTCGCCCAGAAGGCAGTGAGGAGGAAATGACCATAATACCCCTTGTGGTCTGCATATAGCCCTTCAGAACAGCGGAGTTAGGCTATTCGTAGACCAATTTGGGGTGCCTTTAGTAAATTTAAAAGGCGGATTCAGGCTATTTACAGACCAGCCTAGGAAAACTATAAATAGACCCTTAAGGGCACCTTGGAGGAGATCCGATTTTGGAGCATCCTCTCCTCTAGGCTAGTTTTGGTTGGCAGCCAGTGCCCTCCAAGGTGCCCGGTTGAGCTTTGGTTTGGGAGGGGAAGCTCTCTAAGATCTTCCGGGTGTGTGGCGGGACCTCCTCGCTTCAGCCTTGGGTCTATTCCGTTTCCAGCATCCACCGTCAAGAGAGTCTAGTGAGGGAGAAATAAGCATCGGCTACACCCCCAGTGGGTCCGAACTCAAGAGACCAGTTGCTGGTTTCAACATTTTTGGTGCGGTGAGCGTGGACCGTAGCCGGTGAAAGAAAATCCCAAGCTGGTTTCGATGACAGGAGATGGAGGAAATGGTTCTGACTCGGGTCACTCGCAGCCACCCGCGGCGGGCGAGTGGCTGGAGATGTTTGAGAAGTTTAAGCGAGAGGTCCTGCAGACGGTTCTCGCGTCAAGGACCGAGTGCGAGACCCCGGTGGTTCCAGTGGTCCCGCCTTTGCAGATTGGCGAGAACGCCCCGGGGCAGCGACCGGGAAAGGAGGTGCCAGCAGAAGGCAGTGCGCGAGACCTCCCCGGACGGCAGTTGTTCAACAGTCCGGCGAGTGCCGAGGTGTGTGAGTTGGTCCCGCGCGAGAGGACCACTCGCCGAGCAGGGGAAGGGAGCCCCTTTTGCGAGATGATCCTCTCAGCCCCAGTGCCAGAAGGGTTTCGTGGGCCGGAGATGTCCTACTACACCGGCAAGGAGGACCCAGTTGTGCACCTGCAGTGGTTCGAGGACATGACTTCAATCCTTCCCATGTCAGATTCTTTCCAATGCCGACTCTTCGCAACCACCCTGAAGGAAAAAGCAAGGGACTGGTTCCACCAACTTCCCACAGGTTCCATCTATGCGTTCGATGATCTGCGCCGAAGCTTCCGACTACGTTTCTCGACGTCAAAGAAGAGGAAGAAGGATGCGGAGGCTCTCTTCAAGATCCGGCAGAGGGAGGGAGAATCCCTGGCTAAGTACGTGGACAGGTTCCAGGAGGAGATACACCTAGTGCAGGAGGTGCCGGGATTCGCCCTCCAGATGGCATTCATCGTAGGGCTGCGAGAAGGGTTCTTCAAGATGGACCTGAAGAGAAGACCTCCCGTATCCTTCGAGGAGTTGATGGAGAGGGCCGCGGAGGAGATCGAAGGGGAGGCGGCCAACCCCGAATTCTATAAAAGGTTGGCAAAGATGAGCGAGCCCGAGGCAAGGCAACCAGAAGGAAGAAGGCGAGAGGAGCCCAGGGGCCAGGGGTTCGAAAGACCACCTCGGGTTTGGAGGAACCAGGAACCCAACAACAGGTTGGGCTGGAGGAACCAAGAAGGACCAGCGCGAGGTCAGGATGAAAGGTACCAAGGAAGGGAGGCAGGAGGAGTGAATCAGGGATGGAGGCAGGGTCCTAGACCCCCTAACCCCCCGAGGGAGCAAGCCATGGCGGTAGGCCGAGGGAGAAGAGGTAGAGGAGCAAGAGGAGGAAGAGGAAGAGCTGGAAGAGAGGACAGGGTGGCGTTGCCTTACTGTGATTTTCATCAGGAAGAAGGTCACGCGATCGCCACCTGCCCAGAGTTCTTGGAAATGAGGGAAAGAGGACGGCCACGGCGGCCGCATGCCAGAATTGAGGAAGTGCTTCCAGAGGCAGAAGAGGACCGGTGTGAGGATAGGGCAGATACAGGAACCAGGGGGGGAATCGGGGTGATTCACGGTGGGGTTGGGATAGAGGCCTCTCGCAAGAGGAGCTTCCAGGCCATGTTCCGAAGGGACGTCGCGTCAACTTCCCAGACCCCACCCCCCTCCGAGAAGCTCACCTTCTCCTCAGAGGATATGCCAGATTACGAAGACCCATTCTGCGACGCCCTGGTGATCCAGACGGCGATAGAAAACTTCACGGTCTCCCGGATCCTGGTGGACAACGGGAGCTCGGTGAATGTGATCTTCAAAAAGGCTTTCGACGCGATGGAGGTAGAGAAGAAGAGGGTGCAGGCCTCCGACGGACCACTGTTTGGTTTCTCGGGGGAGCGGAAGGAGGTCGAGGGAGGCGTAGGTCTCCAGGTGACGCTAGGAGGAGTCCCGAGAAACTGCCGGTTCGTCATCGTGGACGCTCCGAGCAGCTATAACGCCATCTTTGGAAGACCCCTCATCAGCGCCTTTCGGTGCGTGCCCTCATCGTACCATCAGTGCCTAAAGCTTCATAGTGGAGGAGTCCAGATCCGCGTCCGAGGAGATGCTAAGGTGGCGAGGCAATGCTACGTAACTGCCGTCAACACCATCTCATGGATGGCGGATGCCGAAAAGATGGATGAAGAGATGGAGAGGCCGGAGGGGCCAGGAGAGGGAGAGGAGAAGGAAGAAGAAGGGAGAGAGGGCGATGCCCGAGAGAAGGTGTTGGAGGTCGCTCGTGAGGAGCAGGAGGTTGAGGTGTTGGAGATCGCTCGTGAGGAGCAGGAGGTTGAGGTGTTGGAGGTCGCTCGCGAGGAGCAGGAGGTCGAGCCGATGAAGGCGGAAGGAGCTGCAGGAGAAAAGGCCCGGGAGGAGGGGCGAGAAGCGAAGGGCCAGTGGGACGAGCCAGCCCGGCTCGAGCCAGCAGAAGAGGTGATAGAGATGGAGGTTACCACCCAGGAAGGAAGGGTGGAGAAGGTGCGGATCAGCGGGGGCCTCGGCCCGGGGGACCAGAAAAGGATGTTGGAGTGCATCCAAAAGAACATGGACATCTTCGCGTGGAGCGCAGCGGACATGCCGGGCATCGAGGCGGACGTGGCTTGCCATCGTCTCAACCTCGATCCAGAAGCCCGCCCCATCCGGCAGAAGAGAAGGGCTGTAGCTGACAAGCTCGAAGGACCAATCCGCGAGGAGGTGACGAAACTCCTCGAGGCAGGTTTTGTAACAGAGATCCAGTATCCAGGCTGGGTCTCCAATGTCGTAATGGTAAAAAAGGCCGATGGCCGCTGGCGTATGTGTGTGGACTTTTCATTGTTAAATAAGGCCTGTCCTAAGGATTGTTATCCCTTGCCTCGGATCGACGCGCTGGTTGACTCAGCCGTCGGTTTTTCTGTGATGAGTTTTTTGGATGCTTTTTCAGGTTATCACCAAATAAGAATGCACCCACCAGACGTCAAAGATGTCTCGTTCATCACCAGGGAGGGATGCTACTGCTATAAGATGATGCCCTTCGGGCTGAAAAATGCAGGAGCAACCTACCAGAAGATGATGGATCGGGTATTCAAAAAGCAAAGGGGAAGGAACCTGGAGGTCTACGTGGATGACCTTATGATAAAAAGCAAGTGCGTGAGCTCCCACATCCAGGACCTCGAGGAGACCTTCGCCACCCTACGCAAGTACAAGATGCGCCTGAACCCCCTGAAGTGTGTGTTCGGGGCCAGCAAAGGGAAGTTCCTCGGGCACCTTCTCACCCCCTGGGGGGTAGAACCTAACCCGGACAAGGTTAGGGCTATAATGGAGCTGGGGTCGCCTCGGAGCGCCAAAGAGGTTCAGCGCTTGACCGAAAGACTCGCCGGGCTGAACAGGTTTCTATCCCGGGCAGGGGAAAAATGCTCTCCCTTCTTTAAGGCGCTAAGAGGCAATCAGAAGTTTGAATGGACGAGAGAATGCGAGGAAGCCTTTCAGGCCTTGAAGAGCCAACTCACCAAGGCTCCGCTACTACAAAGTCCCAAAGAAGGGGAGGTCCTACATTTATATCTCGGGGTCGGGGCGGAGGCCGTAAGCTCCGTCCTGGTTCGAGAGGAAGGAAAGAAGCAGCTACCAGTCTACTACGTAAGCAGGGTCCTGAGGGAAGCGGAGCTCAGGTACCCAATTTTAGAAAAGTTGGCCTTTGCCCTGGTCATCGCAGCCAGGAAGCTCAGGCCATATTTCCAGGCCCATTCGATCCAAGTAGTGACGGACCATCCACTCCGCCAGATCTTCGAAGGAGTGGAGCACTCGGGAAGACTTGCAAAATGGTCAATCGAGCTAAGCGAATTCGACATTACCTTTGTCCCCCGATTATCTATGAAGGCGCAGGTGGTAGCTGATTTCATGACAGATTTCGTGGCCGAGATGAAGGAAGACGGAGCCCCTCATCACATTCCGTGGAAGCTGCTAGTGGACGGAGCTTCGGGCAAGAACTCTCTTGGAGGAGGGGCAGTGCTGGAGAGTCCCCACGGAGTGATGATAGAGCAGACGCTAGTGATACACTTCCCAATCACCAACAACCAGGCGGAGTATGAGGCTGTGATCGCCGGCCTGCGGTTGGCCCGGGAGCTCGGGGTCCATGACGTGGAGGTACTCACGGATTCCATGATAATAGCTTCTCAGATAAGGGGAGAGTTCGAAACAAGGGAGCCTGTGCTCATGAAGTATTTGGCAAAAGTCAAAGGTCTCGTGGGGACGTTCAAAACTTTCTCCATCCAGCATGTCCCACGAGAAGAGAGCACTCCGGCAGATCGGTTGGCAAAATCTGGTCCTCGAGCCGGAGGAACCCTGACGGACCTATTCCGTCCTTCGATTGAAGAAGGAGAGCTCATGGAAGTAGAACAACGGCCCTCCTGGAAGGATCCCTTCGTCACCTTCCTTGCAACGGGAAAATTTCCAAAAGAAGTTCCGGACCAGAGGCGCTTCCGGTATAAGTCTGCCTACTATGTGCTCCATGAGGGTGACTTGTATCGGAAGACCCTCTCGGGCCTCCTGGCCCGATGCATCTCGGAGGAAGAGGTCCCAAGGATCTTGGAGGAAGTCCACTCCGGCGAATGCGGCAGCCACTCGGGGAGCAGGATGTTGGAGGCAAGAGTCGTGAGGCAGGGGTACTTCTGGCCAACCCTAAGCAAAGACGCGGCAGCCTTTGCAAAGAGATGCCAGAAGTGTCAAATGTTCGCCCCGCTTCAGCTCGTGCCAGCCCAGAGGCTGAAGAGTATCACGGCGCCCTGGCCCTTCGCCATATGGGGAATGGATCTGGTAGGACCCTTCCCCCAGGCCAGCGGGCAGCGGAGGTTTCTCCTAGTCATGATTGACTACTTCACAAAGTGGCTGGAGGTCAAGGCGTTGGCTAAGGTCACCTCCCAGGTAATCCGCAACTTCGTATGGGGGGAAATCATTTGTCGACATGGGCTTCCGCAGGCCATAGTCACGGATAATGGACCACAGTTCGCAAGCGAGGAGTTCATCAGCTTCTGTGGCCAGCTGGGAATAGACCTTAGGTTTGCGTCCGTCCACCATCCCAGGAGCAACGGGCAGGTAGAGGCGGCGAACAAAGTCATCGTGAACTTACTCAAGAAAAAGGTGGAAAATCTCAAAGGCAATTGGGTGGAACAGCTCCCCTCAGTCTTATGGGCTTTAAGAACCACCCCCAACACCGCCACGGGAGAGACCCCTTTCAGGCTCTCTCACGGCTGCGAGGCGGTCATCCCCATAGAGTTCGAAATTACAACACCACGGGTAAAGGTCGCCGCAAATGGAGAGGAAGATTGGAGAGCCGAGAACGAGGAAGTGTTACGGCTCTCCCTCGACCTCATCGAAGAAGCCCGGGACCGAGCAGCCATCCATCAAGAAGAGGTCAAGCGGCGGATGGCCAAGTATTTCGATAGACACGTCAGGATCAAGCAGTTCGAGAAGGGAGATCTGGTACTCAAGAAGGTCGACGCGGCTGGGAGGTCCGCCGCGGTGGGAAAACTTAACCCCAACTGGGAAGGCCCCTATGTCGTGGAAGAGGCATTAAAGTCTGGGGGGTACCGCCTTCAGAATGTGGAGGGCCAACTCCTCAGCCACACATGGAGTGGCGACGACCTTAAACGCTTTTATCCTTAGTACCATGTAATAAATGATGTTTTTTGAATGAAAGCATTTTGTCTAAACTATGTGTAGGAAAATGATGCTACAGCTCGCAGGAGAGACCCTGGATGTTCCAGAGGTTGGCCCCGAGCAGACCCGCTGTCCAGGCTCTCATCTAGCTGGCAGGTCCGAAGGCTCACTCTGTGGCAGGTTCTATATTCCAGAGGTTGGCCCCGAGCAGACCCGCTGTCCAGGCTCTCATCTAGCTGGCAGGTCCGAAGGCTCACTCTGTGGCAGGTTCTATGTTCCAGAGGTTGGCCCCGAGCAGACCCGCTGTCCAGGCTCTCATCTAGCTGGCAGGTCCGAAGGCTCACTCGGTGGCAGGTTCTATGTTCCAGAGGTTGGCCCCGAGCAGACCCGCTGTCCAGGCTCTCATCTAGCTGGCAGGTCCGAAGGCTCACTCTGTGGCAGGTTCTATGTTCCAGAGGTTGGCCCCGAGCAGACCCGCTGTCCAGGCTCTCATCTAGCTGGCAGGTCCGAAGGCTCACTCTGTGGCAGGTTCTATGTTCCAGAGGTTGGCCCCGAGCAGACCCGCTGTCCAGGCTCTCATCTAGCTGGCAGGTCCGAAGGCTCACTCGGTGGCAGGTTCTATGTTCCAGAGGTTGGCCCCGAGCAGACCCGCTGTCCAGGCTCTCATCTAGCTGGCAGGTCCGAAGGCTCACTCGGTGGCAGGTTCTATGTTCCAGAGGTTGACCCCGAGCAGACCCGCTGTCCAGGCTCTCATCTAGCTGGCAGGTCCGAAGGCTCACTCGGTGGCAGGTTCTATGTTCCAGAGGTTGGCCCCGAGCAGACCCGCTGTCCAGGCTCTCATCTAGCTGGCAGGTCCGAAGGCTCACTCGGTGGCAGGTTCTATGTTCCAGAGGTTGGCCCCGAGCAGACCCGCTGTCCAGGCTCTCATCTAGCTGGCAGGTCCGAAGGCTCACTCGGTGGCAGGTTCTATGTTCCAGAGGTTGGCCCCGAGCAGACCCGCTGTCCAGGCTCTCATCTAGCTGGCAGGTCCGAAGGCTCACTCGGTGGCAGGTTCTATGTTCCAGAGGTTGGCCCCGAGCAGACCCGCTGTCCAGGCTCTCATCTAGCTGGCAGGTCCGAAGGCTCACTCGGTGGCAGGTTCTATGTTCCAGAGGTTGGCCCCGAGCAGACCCGCTGTCCAGGCTCTCATCTAGCTGGCAGGTCCGAAGGCTCACTCGGTGGCAGGTTCTATGTTCCAGAGGTTGGCCCCGAGCAGACCCGCTGTCCAGGCTCTCATCTAGCTGGCAGGTCCGAAGGCTCACTCGGTGGCAGGTTCTATGTTCCAGAGGTTGGCCCCGAGCAGACCCGCTGTCCAGGCTCTCATCTAGCTGGCAGGTCCGAAGGCTCACTCGGTGGCAGGTTCTATGTTCCAGAGGTTGGCCCCGAGCAGACCCGCTGTCCAGGCTCTCATCTAGCTGGCAGGTCCGAAGGCTCACTCGGTGGCAGGTTCTATGTTCCAGAGGTTGGCCCCGAGCAGACCCGCTGTCCAGGCTCTCATCTAGCTGGCAGGTCCGAAGGCTCACTCGGTGGTAGGTTCTATGTTCCAGAAGTTGGCCCCGAGCAGACCCGCTGTCCAGGCTCTCATCTAGCTGGCAGGTCCGAAGGCTCACTCGGTGGCAGGTTCTATGTTCCAGAGGTTGGCCCCGAGCAGACCCGCTGTCCGGGCTCTCATCCAGCTGGCAGGTTGGAGGGTCCACTTGGTAGCAGGATCCAAATTCTCTAAGGTGGATCCAGGAGCATTCGCAGGGACCACCCAAGCGAATGATAATCCTACCTCTCTTCCTGACTGCCCGGGCGAAATCCCCGTCCGAGCGAATGGTGAGGGTACGCGAGTGTTTCGGGTAGCGGGAAGTCGAAGAGGGGCAACACACCTAAGTCATCTTCGAACACTCGCTGGGTGGCCGGGGCGGTTACTCTACGACCTAACGTCCTGGTAAGCCTAGCGAGACGTCACAGCGAGTGATAATCAAATTTGAGATAACATAAAAACTGAGATTATGCAGAAATTGAGATAGCATAAAAATTGTAAACCATAGATATATCTTTTGGGGGCATTCGCCCAATTCATGGTTACATCAGAAAAAAGAAAAAAAAAAGGTAAAAACGAAAAAAAAAGGGGGGGGGGGGAATACAGAGGGCCCCCCTCAAGGGTCACCAGACTCCTCCGAAGAATCTTCGCTCTCATCCTGGTCGGGAGCGTCTTCTCGCGGCGCGACGCCGTCGTCCTCCGGGAAAGGAATCGGAATGTAAAGCTCCGGGACTACTTGGCGAGTGGTGAGGCATTCGGCCTCCGGCTTCAAATACCCAGCCCGCCGCAGCACCTGCAACGAGTGCTTGACGGCGCGTTGCGCATTCTCCTGAAGCAGTTGCTCCAGCTCGTGATGGGGGTAAAAGTGCCCCCCATCACCCGGGGCGAGTGTTGTCATTCCAGCTTCTCGCAGTAGCTGGGTCTCGGCCTGGGCGAGACGGACTTTCTCCTCGAGGTCGGCCACCCGCGCGTGGAGCATCCCGGCACTTGTAGCATCCTGAAAAAAAAATAATAAAGTTATCATGATGAGGAGTATGGGACGGTTAGTGATAACCATTCACGGGAGTGAAAGTAAATGTACCTCTACAACCGGGCGGCTGGCGAGAAGAGCTTCCGCGGTCTTTAGTTTTTCCCTGAGATCGCTCGCCTCCTGGGACAGAAGAGCCCTGGTCTCCTCGACCTTGGCCAGGTTCCGCGAGACCTCAAGGCTTCGGCGAGAGGACATATGCGAGAGCTCGAGAGCGCGCAGCATAGCCCGGGCGGCTTCGTGGGCGAGAACCTGAGTCTTCTCCAAATCGAAGACCTCGGCGTCCTCCCGGCCATAAAGAGCATACGCCAGGGCATAGGCCTCGCCGCTGGCAATGTTGGTCTCCACCCAAGAGGGATGGAGAGTGGATAGCGAAACCCGGTTCGCGTTCCTGTCCCACTTCAGCAAAGGAGCCCCGGAAGGATCCACGTACCTCTCGCCGTTCGCAAAGTTACGATGGTCCCGGGGCAACGGAGGTGGCGGCAGCGCCAATTTGTCCGGAGGAGCATTCGCGCCAGGCGCGTCGGCCCCCAGGGTTGAGGGTGGAGCACTCGCCCCAGAGGATTCGCCCAGAACCCCCTTACCCTTCGCCGCAGGAGGACAGGGCGACTTCGAGGGAGGAGGGGAAGAAGCCTTCACCGACTTTCGCTTCCGGCTACTAGGCTTGGAGGAGGAAGGCTCCTCCCGGCAAGCATCCGCGGCGGCTTGCGCGAGAGGTAGGCAAAACCCAGGAGGGCGCGGCGGATGAACGGGAAGATTACGTACACCTGCATGATATTGCGAGTGGTTTAGGCGAATGGAGTAAGAATCACAACCAAAATGAATTCAAAAGTCTTGGAATCTTACCCTCGCCCTGCGGAATGAACGGGAGCGTGTTGACGTTTCGCCGGAGATAGACAAGGTCCATCCCGTACTGCAGAATGTACTGATGGAGTTTCGCCTCATGCCCCCCTAGGGTCGGGGGGCGGAAGGTCGACTCCTCCTCCTGCACCGGGGCGAGAAGGGTGTTACCTAGGCTCCCGCTGACGAAGATGAAGCGGCGAACCCATTCGTGGTTCTTGTTCGGGAGCCCGTAGTGTTTGAGAGGGCTTAAACCCGAGAAGAAGGAGATGCCGCCGGTGCAGCGGAAGGTGTAGAGTTTGCGGAAGACAGGCAACGAGAACTCGATCCCTTCTTCTCGCAAGTAGCTCGCGTACCCGACCAGCATGGCTATGGAGTTGGGGTTGAGCTGGGCGGGCACGACCCCATAGTACCTGAAAGTCTGGCGCAACTCCGGCCAGATGGGGAGGCGAAAGCCCACCTCGAAGTGCTCTAGCGGGATTGCGAGAGCACAAGGCGAGATGGAGTTCAGGCGCTCCTCGGGCCTGGGCTTTCGCCCCTCGAACCCCCCGGGGACGTAGTCAGCGACCGCCGTCAAGTAGGCCTCTTCGGAGAGGTCGCAGGAATCGAACACGTGATTGACGAATGCGCTGGCGCACTTGCCCCTTCCTTCGGCATCGGCACCCATCTCGCAAATGAGGGAAAGGAAAGGAGCAGCAAAGGAGGGAGAGGTGCGAATGCTGGGGGCAAAGAAAGAGATGGAGCGAATGGTGATGTATTTATTACGGTAGTTGGAGGGCCTATTTATAGAGGCATTAAATGGCGTTTGGGCTTTCGAGGCAACGGGGGGTGCGGGTAGCAATCTGCGGCAGTCCGGCGCCTCGAAACCCGGTCCAAGTCTCTCTCGCCCATTAATAGCGAGTGACCTATAACTATTCGCTCATCGGCTTTGCGAAAATGATCAGGTAAGCATTCGCAAGGCATATCATTCGGCAGTACCAAGGCAGGTTATGAGAGAAGCGAAAATGATCAGGTAAGCATTCGCAAGGCATATCATTCGGCAGTACCAAGGCAGGTTATGAGAGAAGCAAAAATGATCAGGTAAGCATTCGCAAGGCATATCATTCGGCAGTACCAAGGCAGGTTATGAAAGAAGCAAAAATGGTCAGGTAAGCATTCGCAAAGCATATCATTCGGCGACAATCAGACAGGCTGAGGAAAGTAAATAGCGATAAATAGAGCATTCTCAGAATCATAATATACAAAGTTATTACAGACAAATATTAATGTTCGACACTCGCGGCGAGGCGGGTGGGAAAAGAAAGAGGTTATGGCGTCTGGGTCAGTACTCCACCCAAACCCATCGACCTCGCTTTCGCGACCCTGCTTCTGGGGGCATTCGCTGACGGTAGTATGTCATCATGTTGGTGATCTCGTGGGAAGCCAGTTGGAGCTGGTCCCGGGCTCTCGCCGCGTGCCTTTCAGGCGACAGCTCCCCACCTTCGCCCCCCAGTCGCTCCACTGTCGCGAGAAGCCGCGAGTAGTCCCTCCGGAGTTCCTTCAGCTCGCGCTTGATCTCCAGCTTCTCCTCATCCACCTGGCCGGCAGCATTTCGCTGAAGATATATAAGCTTCCCAAAGATCTCCGTGATTCGCTCCTTCAGGGTCACGTGGTCAGATGAGTCACCCAAGAAGTCGGCGAGATCACCTGGGGAGGGAAGGGGCGAGAGCACCCCGTCTTCCCCCTCATAGTAGGACTCAGGGGGGGAGACCTCCCGATACCCTGCGAGATTATAAAAGGATCAATACGATGAAGTTAGCAAATGCGGCAAGGACAAGATAGAGGCCTCACCTGGGGCAGGTACCCTGTGGCCTGAGGGGCGAGAAGTATGGGGGTGTACTTCGGGCAAACCGGCGAAAGGGGGGAAAACCTTCCCTTTTCCGGGGCGGAAAGGCGGGGGAGGAGGAGCCTGATCATCCGCCGGAGGATTCGCGTTATCTTCAGCACGGAGGTGCTGACCCGGCTCCCGCTCGGGGTAGACCCTCTGTTCATTCGCTGTAACAGAAGGGTTCCGCTGGGTTGGGGAAGGTGGAAGAATAGTGTCCCGTAGCGAGACGTCTGGGTTGAGGGCTGCGAAAAGTTGAGGGTCAGAAACAAGCCGTCTCAAAGGTAAATCGGAAGGGTTCCAAAACTCACTGGACTGAAGTACGGTCTCGCCCGGAGGAGGGAGATGAGCCAGGTCCGGGTTAGGGGGAGGAACCAGGTCCAGATCTGGAGGAGGCCCCTCAGACTCGGGGGGTGGCGCCGCGACACTATTCAAGACGACCGCGTGGCCGTCCTCTGGCACCGAGGTCCCCTGCGAGTGGTCAAAACAACTTTGGAGTAAGGGTCCGAACTAAAAGGTAAGGTGGGAGGAATTCCCATACCTGGGTCCCGAGGTCAACAGGAGTACGCGCCGGAGATTCGGACACGGCCTCGCCTTTCTGACGATTCAACCGAATCGTCTTGGTTCGCCGCGAGACGTACGGGACGCTTGGGTCTCGCTTGGATGTCAGCCAGGGAGCGAATCTGGCAGTTTTCGGGGCGGTTGCAACCTGGGCCGCGGCCAGGCGCTCGATCATCTCTTGCGAAAGGGGTTTCGCGGAAGGCTTATGAGAAGACATTGGAAGTGGCAAAAGGTCAAGAGAGAGAAGAAATCCTGAGCCGAAATGGGGAAGTGGTCCAGAAAAACCTGACACGGGATGTATATATATATAGGATAACGGTGGGACCCACAGAATCTTGCGGGGCCCACTCAACAAGCACTCACCAAATAAGGGGTTGGACTGTTCTTTCCGAGTGGGCGAGCCACTCGCAAAGAGCGGGGATTGTGTACAACCCGTATTTGGCGAGTGGGTCCCTCGAGTCAGTTGATGGGACAGGGGTCAGCCAGACCATTCGCCCGTACCAAGATAGGAAAAAGGATCCCCAGATTAGTGGGGGTAGGCTGCAGGCGAGTGGGAGCCTGACGAGTGATGCCTCCACGGACCATTCGCTCAGAGGCTTGATCATTCGCCCAGTCAGGCGGGAACTCGGCGAGTGGTTCCCTCACGGACCACTCGCCCAGAAGGCAGTGAGGAGGAAATGACCATAATACCCCTTGTGGTCTGCATATAGCCCTTCAGAACAGCGGAGTTAGGCTATTCGTAGACCAATTTGGGGTGCCTTTAGTAAATTTAAAAGGCGGATTCAGGCTATTTACAGACCAGCCTAGGAAAACTATAAATAGACCCTTAAGGGCACCTTGGAGGAGATCCGATTTTGGAGCATCCTCTCCTCTAGGCTAGTTTTGGTTGGCAGCCAGTGCCCTCCAAGGTGCCCGGTTGAGCTTTGGTTTGGGAGGGGAAGCTCTCTAAGATCTTCCGGGTGTGTGGCGGGACCTCCTCGCTTCAGCCTTGGGTCTATTCCGTTTCCAGCATCCACCGTCAAGAGAGTCTAGTGAGGGAGAAATAAGCATCGGCTACACCCCCAGTGGGTCCGAACTCAAGAGACCAGTTGCTGGTTTCAACAAGTGGTGTGTGTGTAGTGGTGTGTGTGTATGTGTGTAGTGGTGTGTGTGTATTTGTGTGTGTGTGTGTAGGTTTGTAGATTATTTACCTTTTTTCCTTTATTTCAGTTTACGCGTTATGGGTAAACATAAAGAAGGTGGTGTTAGTGCAAATTGGGAGGCCAACGATGTTTTAATTTTTTGTGACTTGTGCTTGAAAGAAATTGAGTTGGGTAATCGCCCAACCACACACTTTAGCAGGGATGGGTGGACCAACTTGACAACCAATTTCTTTGCTCGCACGGGAAAGTCATATGATAGAAATCAAATGAAGAACAAGTGGGATCAGTTAAAGAAAGATTGGAAGTTGTGGCGAGAGCTGAAGGGCCGTGAAACAGGTTTAGGCTGCGATCCTATTCGCAAAACTATTGCAGCTTCAGAAGATTGGTGGAAAGAACGCCTCAAGGTATGCATTATATTTTTTTTGTTTTTCTTATAGTATTGTGATTTATTCGTCTAATACATGTTCATTTATATGCTAGGTTTATCCGAGTGCAAGGAAGTTTCAATTCTCTGGCATATCCCCTGAGTTAGAATACAAGCTACGTATGATGTTTTCTCAGGTTGTAGCAACTGGAGATCTTGCATGGGCCCCAAATTCTAGAGATTTTGAGCATGAGTCCATTGACGATCATGAAGGGTCTGATGAAGGTGAGACACAAAACTTGACAGAGCCATAGAGTTCTGTTGAAGCAAGGAAAAAACGGACCGCTAAGGGAAAGATTAATAAGATGACGGAGAAGAAGGCAAGGAGGTCGGCGATTGATGAGATAGCTGAAACATCACGCATTATTGGAATGTGCATGAAGGAGCCGCCTCGCATGCAGATAATCTTCATCATTATTCACAATTCCCGAGGCTATTTCAGAACTCGAAACTATGACGGAGGTTATGGTTGATACCAACTATGACTTCTATTACTTCTGCACCATGTTTCTGAGAGAGAAACAAAATCGAGAAACTTTCATGAGCATTCGAAAGGATCGGCGGCTTATATGGCTGCAGACTATTTATGAAAAACGATTAGAGTAGTTGCACTTTATGTTTATCCTGTTTGTTGAGCACTTTATGTTTATCCTGTGTGCATGTTTCTTAACATTATGGTTGGACTCTTAACATTATGTTTGTTGAGCACTTTATGTTTATCCTGTGTGTTTGTTTCTAGACATTGTTGTTGGACATTATTGTTGAACTATTTTTTCTATTTATCCTGTGTGTTTGTTTCTTAACATTATTGTTGGACTATTAGACATTGTTGTTAGAATGTTATTGTTGGACTCTTATTGTAATAATGTGTGTTGTTAATATTCTATTCAATATCTATTTTGAGCAGAATTACTATGTCTTCCTCGGACAGTTCTAATCAGGAGGCTCAACAACAAGCCGCTGATATTCCCCCACAAATATTAAATGATGCTCGATACATGTCATTCTTTAAAGATTGTATAGGAGCTATTGATGGAACACATGTAGATGCTCGAGTTCCTGCTGATCAACAAGTATCGTACATTGGTCGGCATGGCACAACTACACAGAATGTCATGGCAGCTTGTGATTTCAACATGTGTTTCACATTTACAATAGCAGGTTGGGAGGGTTCCACTCATGATAGCCGTATATTTCAGCACGCTCTTATGGATCCTAGTTACAATTTCTCGTATTCGCCACCTGGTGAGTCTTCTATATCATGAGACCCTTTTATAAGAGCATTTAAAGATTATTTTTGTATGGTAGTTTTTATTAACGCATCGCTTGCAATATATACATTTGCAGGCAAGTATTACGTAGTAGATGCCGGATATCCACTACAACGTGGTTTTCTAAAACCATATTCAGGTACACGATATCATTTACCAGATTTCAGAAGGGGCAGTAGACCTATACAAGGGCGCCGGGAAATATTCAACCAGGCTCACTCGTCCTTTCGCAATGTTATAGAACGTTCATTCGGCGTATGGAAAAAGAAGTGGAAGATGCTTAGGGATATGCCACCATACAGTTTGACAAAGCAACGAGACATTGTTATTGCAACAATGACTTTGCATAATTATATTCGCAGACATCCATCGCGCTTAGATATTCATTTTCGTGCTTGTGATGAAGACGAGCATTTCATTTACCCAGCGGGCATTCAGAGAAGAACAAGACAAACAAATGAAGGCTCAGGTGGAGAGCATGTTAGAGGTGTTCGGGTAGGGGTGGATGAGATGATGGCATTGCGTGACTCGATTGCCGAACAGCTACACAGAGCTTGAACTTTATTTTTCTAAACTATTTGTGTAAAATTCGAGATCATGTTAGGGGATTTCGAGTTGGTATTTTGTAGACTGTTTGAGTAAAAGTGTGTATTTTTTAAAGTTTATAATCTTCAGTTTTGAAAAGCTATTTTGCCAAATGAATCTCTGTTCTGAACAGCTCTGCAAACACAGACTACCCAAACAGATCTCCATTTCCAGCAACCAGTTTTCATCAGCTCCATTTACAAACCTCCCTCTGCAACAGCTCCCTTTACAACCGCAACCGCTAAACCAAATGAAGCCTTATGGCTGATTTCAAAAAGGTTTGAAACTATAGAGGCCAATTTCAATCATTTGAAGCTTTAGGGACCAATTTCAATTTCTACATAAACTATATGGACTGATTTAGGCATTTTGCTTGACTGTATCTACCTTTGACAGTATTAGTACTCCGCAATCCGCTTTAAATTTCAACATGCTTTCAGTGTTTTGCGAGAGGTGCGCTGATGAGTGAGTGAGAGGGAGCTGGGTCGACGCGTCCCCTTGGGATTGATATCCTTTGGTAGTGCGGGCACTTATTCTTGACATTGTTGCTGGTTGTGAGTACTGTCTTGAGGCAAATACTGCCTTCGGAGAGTCTTTTGCAGAGTTTTGAGAACACCGTTCTCATGGATGGCGTCAAACTGTTGCGGGTCGCTCGACGCTCTCTGTTAGACCGGTCGAATTGAACCGTCTCAGCTCTAGAGTGAGCCGAGCACGCAATCAGTTAAAGAAAAGTGAGACAACAGTCAAGAAAACTTCTTACGTGGAAAACCCGAAAAGAGGGAAAAACCACAAGTCCAGATCGGTCCCGACCAAATTCACTATATTTTGGATGTCACAAAATTAGAATGCAAGCGGGTGACAGACCACCACTCATTGATGGTGTGTAGAGAAGAGAGAGAGAGAGAGAGATGTCTCTAAACATGGAGAGATCTCCAAGAGCCAAAGTGCGATCTTCGAGTCGCCATCGAAGGAGATTTTCGAAAAGGAAAGAGATCTTCGAAGGATTCTTTAAACGCCAAAGGAAAACTCTGAAGGATCTTCAAATGAGCTCTCTCGGGCGTTGAAGGCAAGATCCCTTGAAAAGAAGGCTCTGGGCTCTTTTTATAGCCTTGGGCAGAGGTAGCGTGGTAATTTTGCCTACTAACCACCGTAACCACCTGACGGGCGAATCACATTTGTCGATTCAGAGCACACAGATCGCCATTTTTAGATATGATCTACTTGCCCCCAGGCAGTTTGGGTAGTGTTCGTTGATGAGAATGACACCAACGAACAAGACCTGCAATCTGGGAAATCAAGAAGGTTAACTGTCGCGCATGTCACGAACGCGGATGCGTTATGAGCACGCGGTGACCGCGGAGGCTTTCTGAGCGCGCAGTAAGCGCGGAGGCGGTCTGAGCGCGCGGTGTGAACTCGGAGACGTTCGACTCAGGTTGTGCACTTGAAGGCGTTCCGCACGTGCCGTGAATGTGGACTTAAGAGGTGGACGCGTCGTGAGGGTGGAAGCGTGTCGTTCATGGCGATATCGGTGAGGCGCGGTCCCGCCGGCCGAGATAACGCAATAGAGGGTGCGCGAGGCGATGCGGCTGGAGTCGAATGGCCGAGGTTGTGCGGTGGTCGTTCATCAAGTCTTACGCGACCAAGGAGGCGCGTCCTGCAGTGTGCGGCGAGTGTCGGGCGGCAAGTGCCGCGCCGCGGCGGTTTGCGCCGCACCAAGGTGGTGCTTGCTAAGGGATGCGCGTGCCATGGTCGGGAAGGTGCAGCTGGCTCGGCCGGCACCGTACCGGGTAGGTGCGGCGGGTGGCGGGCGAGGTGTGCTGCGAGGCCGGCCGCCAGCTTGGTGGCGGTGAGGAGAGAGAGAGAGAGGTGCAGGGTATAAAATTAAAAAAAAAAGACCAACAAATTATGGTGTGGGCGCATAAGCATCATGCATGTCTCTCTAGACGTTCGACGCATTACAAATCCATGCTTATGCTTACTCAAGTCTCTCTAGAATTTCAATGTCTCGTGCTCTAAAAAGAGACCCCATTAACCTAGCTAGTTTCTGAAGCAGCCGTCTTCTTCCCTCCACGTCGAAAACAAAGCAGCCGTTCTCTCAGGTTTTCTCTCCGGATTGCAGCCAGCTTTTATTTTGTTATTTTCTTGTATTTGATTTCTTTTAATGAGCATACCTCGCTGTCCATTTACATGTTGGTGTATTTTTTGTTGGTTATTGTGAAATTGTAGATTAGTGAATATGTTAGTCTCTATATAGACGTTTCTTCTTTGTTTTATAGCGGTGTTCTCTTCTTTTGTGGTTCATGCGTCCTTGGGGCGGGAAATCTATTCAAAAATTGCAACATTTGCTCTTTGCGGCGGTAATCATTCTCGCGTCCATCAGCATTTTCTCAAGTGCTAGCTGCTGCTGGCCGAGGCTGCAGTATGCTACTTTTCTACCCGGGAGGTCGAAGGTTTCTCACAACTCTACATTCACAGATAAATTCATAGATAATTAACAAAAATGTTGTTGTGACCGCCCTTTATAATTCAATCTTGAATTTGTAAAGGATCACGACGAGCATATATATACGGGACGTCGGGAGCAGGGGGATAAAGTGCAGTGATGCATTTTACGGTAAAGTGCAAACATCTAACCGTCCGCATGAATACCAACACACATATAGAAGAGCACTTTGAGATGTGTCCGTTTGGAGGATCAAATGGACTCGGATTTGCGCGAGAATAAGCCCGTTAGAATTGTATCGACGAGCTAATCGAGATCGTGACAAAAAATCCATATTCGACCGAACAATTTTCAGGGAAACCATCATATATGAATAAAATGAGTGAACACAAATATATGAGTAATAACGCTCTTTCTTAACTTAAAAATGAATTAGGCCATTGAGGAATTGAGTACTATCATGGCCCTATATATAATTAATGACTTGGAATTGTTAGATGGAAAGTAAATTAGCCCATCATCGCTTATAAATTATGTATGGGCCTAAAATGAGTGCAGAGCCTTTGGAGGCATATAAAAGCCTTTTGGTTTACCTGCAGGCTGCAGGTTTTCATGGGCCACAATATCTATCTCAGTGACTCCCACAAAAAATATGGGCAAATCTGAGCTCAAATCAACTAGCATTTTCATGGTAGAATACATATTCTGTAATAAGAAAAGCAGCTAGATCCATTTTACTATTAATATATATACACTAGTGACAGTGCACGGGGTCCCTCGTGTCCTGCACGACAGTACCCGCCTCACGGAGGCGGGCTTCGCCCGCCCCTGGCGCGTTGCTGTCAAGTGATGAACATGAAAGTTGTAGATTTTATAACATGAGTCTTGTTTTTTATGATTTTGAGATCGATTTGTATCTTATTTGAAAAGGTGATGAACATGAAAGTTGTAGATCTCATCGAGAAGAATAATTTTCATGTTGATCACTCTTTGATTTGAATCTGTTTAGGGCCCCGATTTAAGTCTCGAAAAAGGTCACGCTAAATTGGGAGCCTAAACGACTTCAAATTTAAAACTGATCAACATAAGAGTTATTCGTCTCGATTGTTGGGAATGAGAGCAACACTCCCGACCAGAGCACCTGCAGCAATTTTAGGCGAGCACCTGTGCGACCGCGTTCAGCGGTATGCAAATATACAAAAGGAATAGCAATGCGAAAATAATAAAAGCACACAGGAAATTTTAACGTGGAAAACCCAATTGGGTGAAAAACCACGGGACGATCGGAGTCCAACCCGGAAAGCCGCCACTAAAAGTGTGTGAAAAACTCACACGCACGAATTACAGGCTTTCCCTCCACCGATCCACAAAGGATCTCCACTCCTCCACCACAAACACGATCCACAAAGGATTCACACAACCGTTCTTCTCCAACAACACTCACAAACAAAAATATTGAAAGAGGAGAACAAAGATGATGATGGAGTCGTTACCCGGACGGATTGAGCAATTCGTCCCAACGCCAAAGACGACGTTCTCCAAATCCACGAAGAAGACGGCTATGCACAACCCCTTCTACTTCGCCTTCAACCTCCAAGCAACGACGATGGCGGCGGCAAGATCCCAGGCTGCAGCGGCGGCCCGGATCCAAGCAACAGCGGCAGCGGCGCTCCTCCAAAAACAGCGGCGACAACGGCCTTCTCTCCAAACCAGTCGGGAGACCTTCTCCTCTCAACACCAGGCGGGCGGCCTTCCTCCAGGCGGCAGCAGCGGCGGCCGGATCTCCAGATCCAAGCGGCGGTTTTCAGAAAAAACGAGAGAGAGAGGTGCGGCTGCCCTTGAAACGGGAGAGGGGAAAAATGAATAGTGCTCACTGATTTACCCTAATGCCTCCTACCAAAAAATTAAAACTGTTCACGCCCAAAACAAAACAGTCCGGTTCAGCTTGAACCGGTCCAAATAAAAACAACACAGTTTTCTCCATGCCCAAAGACAGCAGCAAAAAGGTTGCAACTTATTTGCTGAAACACTTTTTCACAGAATTCCTGATTTGAAAAACTTGCAAATAAAAACACGGGCTCCACCTAGCACGCCCGGTGGTTTTTACCGACTCAGATGGGAACCACACCCAACAAATCTCCCCCTTCACATCGAGGGGGAAGAAACCGCCATCCCGGCGATTCTAACGCAGTGCTCGAACTTCCCCCTGGGCACAGTCTTGGTCAGCATGTCTGCCCCATTATCAACAGTGTGCACCTTCTGAAGATCAAGCTCCTTCTGCTCCAGGACATCTCGTATCCAATGATACCGAGTGTCGATGTGCTTCGACCTCGAGTGAAACGTGGGGTTCTTCCCCAGATGGATAGCGCTCTGACTGTCACGCAGGAGTGTGTATCGGTCCTGAGTGAAACCAAGTTCTTTGATGAACCTCTTCATCCAAAGCAACTCCTTCCCAGCCTCAGTAACCGCAATAAACTCAGCCTCTGTGGTGGACAGTGCAACGCACTTCTGCAGTCTCGATGCCCATGAGACAGCTCCCCCTGCAAACAGAATCAAGTACCCGGACGTCGACCTCCTGGAATCCAAATCTCCAGCCATGTCCGCATCAGTGTAGCCCAACAGCTCTGCCTCACTGCCTCCAAATCTCAGCGTCAAGTCTGACGTCCCCTGCAGGTATCTCAGTATCCACTTCACTGCGCTTCAATGCTCTCTCGTAGGATTGGAGAGAAATCTACTGACTGTTCCAACCGCATGCGCAATGTCTGGACGTGTACACACCATCGCATACATGAGGCTCCCAACGGCAGATGCATACGGAACCTTCTGCATAGCCTCGATCTCCTCGGGTGTGCTGGGGCACTGATCAGCGGCAAGCCTGAAGTGAGCTGCAAGAGGCACGCTCACCTTCTTCGCCTGATCCATATCAAATCTCTGTAGCACCTTGCGGATATACCGCTCCTGTGATAACCAAAGCAATCTGACTCCCCTGTCTCTGCGAATGTGCATCCCCAGAATGGTCTTCGCAGCACCCAGATCCTTCATCTCAAAGGTGGAACTCAACTGCCGCTTCAACTCAGCAATGCGCGCAGTGTTCCTCCCGACGATCAGCATATCGTCCACGTACAATAATAGGATAATGAAATCCTCCGGAGCGTACTGCTTGATGAACACGCAGTGGTCAAGGGTGGTCCTCCTGAAGTCGATCTCCCCCATGAAAGAATCAAACTTCTTATACCATTGCCGCGGGGCCTGCTTCAGGCCATATAAACTCTTCTGTAAGCGGCATACCAGACCTTCCTTCTCTCTAACACTGAAACCCTCAGGCTGCTCCATGTATAGCTCCTCGTCAAGATCGCCATGCAGAAAGGCGGTCTTGACATCCATCTGCTCAATCTCCAAATCAAGCCTCGCAGCGAGGCCAAGGACAACACGAATAGATGACATTTTCATCACTGGTGAGAAGATCTCATCAAAGTCAACTCCCTGTCGCTGTCCAAAACCCTTCACCACTAGCCTGGCCTTGTATCTAGGAGGTGTGGAGGAATCTCCCTGCTTCACCCTGAAAATCCACCGATTCTTCAAGGCCTTCTTGCCTTTAGGCAATCTCACCAAGTCATACGTGTGGTTTTTCTGCAGCGACTGCATCTCCTCCTGTATAGCAGCCATCCACTGGCGCTTCTCAGCACTCTCTACAGCCTCGTCATAGCTCTCAGGCTCCCCAACATCAGTCAACAGTATGAACACTGATGCAGAATATTTGGCGGACGGGAGCCTGGCACGATCTGATCTCCGCAAGACAGGCTCAGGGGCTGGTGCAGGCACATCATCAGTAATGTCCTCAGCGACTCCTGGTTCACCATTAGTGGTGATATCATGATCCGGAAGGGTGTCAGTACCCTGTGTTGCCTCGGGCTCAATAGCCTCCTCCGTGTCATCATCTCCAACCATATGTGACTCTGCAGTAGTGCGAGAGTCAACCTCCAACTCAACAGTCCCCTCAGGATCACCAACGGTCTGATCCTCACAGAAAACGGCATCACGGCTGCGTACAAGCTTCTTCTCAACTGGATCGAAAAACCTGTACCCAAACTCTCCACTGTAGCCGTACCCCAAGAAAATGCACTGCCGGGTCTTCGAATCCAACTTCGATCTCTCGTCCCTGGTGACGTGCACAAAGGCTTTGCAGCCAAATACCCGCAGGTGACTATAATAGGGGTCTTTCCCATACCAGACCCTATCTGGGACATCCTCCTGCAAAGCTGAACTCGGCGAGAGGTTGATGACATGCGCTGCAGTAAGAAGAGCCTCGCCCCAAAACATCCCTGGCAGCTTTGACTCAGAAAGCATGCATCGAACTCTCTCCATCAGGGTCCTGTTCATCCTCTCAGCTACGCCATTCAGCTGTGGCGTCTTCGGGGGGGGGGGGTCTTTTCATGTATAATGCCATGGCCCCTGCAGTACTCGTCAAACGGACCAATGTACTCTCCCCCGTTGTCGGACCTGATGCATCTCAGCTTCTTCCCAGACTGTCTCTCCACCTCAACGTGGAATCTCCTGAAAGTGTCGAGGACCTGATCTTTGGTCTTGATAGCATAGACCCAAAGCTTCCTCGAATGGTCGTCAATGAAAGTGACGAAGTATGATGCTCCACCTCTAGTCTGGACCTTCAGTGGTCCGCAAACATCAGTATGAACTAGCTCCAAAGGCTCAGATCTCCTGGTGGACGTGTGGCTGTGAAATGATATCCTGTTCTGTTTCCCAGCCATACAGTGGTCGCACCTCTAAGTGATCCCCAGAAATATCATTAATCAGCTTCTTCTTCGCCAGACATCCCAAACCCTTCTGGCTAATGTTTGCCAGCCTCCTGTGCCATAAGGAAGTGGATGCCTCATCCCTGACGGAGTAGGCCTGAGCAGCTTCAGGTCTCCCCTCCATGTAGTACAGGCTAGAATCTCTATAACCCCTGACCATCACAAGTGATCCCCTGATCAGCTTCCAGAAGTCT
This sequence comes from Dactylorhiza incarnata, assembly GCA_033032865.1. NCBI lineage: Eukaryota > Viridiplantae > Streptophyta > Magnoliopsida > Asparagales > Orchidaceae > Dactylorhiza > Dactylorhiza incarnata. Next base: position 2,300,738 of record JAWHQI010000094.1, on the reverse strand, counting down.
CCTCCAAAGACACTCAGGTGTCCTTCGTCTCCAAGCCTGCCAACGGATATCAAATTGAAGCGAATATCTGGCACGTACCGCACATCCCTCAGAACCAGTAGGGCACCAGTACTCGTCTTCAAGTGCATGTCTCCACGCCCAAGCACCTTGGACGTATCCCCATTGCCCATCCTCAGCACCCCACAGTCATGAGTGGTGTAGGTGGCAAATAACTCCCTGTTGTGGGAGACATGCGCAGAGGCTCCAGAATCCACGATCCAGCATCGGTCGTCACACGCAAGTGCAGCAGTGACGTCGTCGCCAACAATGATGACGTCGTCCTCCTCAGTCAAAACGGTGGCTGCCGTGTGACCCTCATCCTTGCCCTCAGTGGCAATCCCCTTCTTCTTCTGATCGTTCTTCAATGAATAGCAAAACTTCTTGATGTGACCCTTCTTATGGCAGTAGTGGCATTCCACGTTCTGATAACGTGACTTCGACTTGCCCCTACTCTGACTCCTGTCCTCCTTCCTTCCTCGGCTCTTACTCCTTCCTCTCCCCCTGGACTCAGTATAAAGAACATCAGCTCGTGAAGAAGAGCCTAAAGTCCCCTGAGACTTTCGTCTTACCTCCTCATTCAAGATCCCACTCTTGGCGATCTCCATGTAAACAATCCCCTGGGAGGAAGAATTGATCAGAGAAACTCTGACCATCTCCCACGAGTCTGGAAGTGACTTGAGTAGCCACAAAACATTCACTTCGTCTTCAAACGTCACCTTCATAGCAATCAAGCGATCAATGATTCCCTGGAACTCGTTGACATGATCCAAAATGGGTGAGCCCTCTCGGTATCTGAACTCTCCAAGTTTCTTCAGCAAATACAGCTTGTTGATGCCCGTGCTCTTGGCATACAACGTCTCGAGAGTCTTCCACAAAGTCTTCACATCAGTGATGCTAGCCACATGGTTGTAGACGTTCGGCTCTACGAACCGTCTAATGAACCCACACAGCTTCCGATACTCCACCTTTCATTTCGCCGGATCCGTGTCCTTTGGCATCTCCTCAAAGACAGGAGCATGTCAACCCTTCACGTAGATCAGATCTTCCATCAGAAGATGCCACTGGTGGTAATTGGCACCATTCAACTTTACCATCTGCTCTGAACCTGATGTGGACTCCATCCTGCTCTGCCAACTGGCCGGACCGACCACTGATCTTTGAGTTGACTATCTCAAAATATGCAACTTGAGAGGATGGCCAGCGGGCTAATGGTCGTAAACTACCACTCCCAATTGCACACCCAAGATCACAATCAAATCGTCCTGAAAACCCAAAAGGTCAGCCTGGTATCTGCTCTGTCACTGAACCTAGCTCTGATACCACTTGTTGGGAAATAGAGCAACACTCCCGACCAGAGCACCTATAGCAATTTTAGGCGAGCACCTGTGCGGCCGCGTTCAGCGATATGCAAATATACAAAAGAAATAGCAATGCGGAAATAATAAAAGCACACAGGAAATTTTAACGTGGAAAACCCAATTGAGTGAAAAACCACGGGACGATCGGAGTCCAACCCGGAAAGCCGCCACTAAAAGTGTGAAAAACTCACACGCACGAATTACATGCTTTCCCTCCACCGATCCACAAAGGATCTCCACTCCTCCACCACAAACACGATCCACAAAGGATTCACACAACCGTTCTTCTCCAACAACACTCACAAACAAAAATATTGAAAGAAGAGAACAACAAAGATGATGATGGAGTCGTTACCCGGACGGATTGAGCAATCCATCCCAACGCCAAAGACGACGTTCTCCAAATCCACGAAGAAGACGGCTATGCACAACCCCTTCTACTTTGTCTTCAACCTCCAAGCAACGACGATGGCGGCGGCAAGATCCCAGGCGGCAGCGGCGGCCCGGATCCAAGCAACAGCGACAGCGACGCTCCTCCAAAAACAGCGGCGACAACGGTCTTCTCTCCAAACCAGTCGGGCGACCTTCTCCTCTCAACACCAGGCGGGCGGCCTTCCTCCAGGCGGCAGCAGCGGCTGCCGGATCTCCAGATCCAAGCGGCGGTTTTCAGAAAAAACGAGAGAGAGAGAGAGAGAGAGAGAGAGAGAGAGAGAGAGGTGCGGCTGCCCTTGAAACGGGAGAGGGGAAAATGAATAGTGCTCACTGATTTACCCTAATGCCTCTTACCAAAAAAATTAAAACTGTTCACGCCCAAAACAAAACAGTCTGGTTCAGCTTGAACCGGTCCAAATAAAAACAACACAGTTTTCTCCATGCCCAAAGACAGCAGCAAAAAAGTTGCAACTTATTTGCTGAAACACTTTTTCACAGAATTCCTGATTTGAAAAACTTGCAAATAAAAACACGGGCTCCACCTAGCATGCCCGGTGGTTTTTACCGACTCGGATGGGAACCACACCCAACATCGATGAGATCTACAACTTTCATGTTGATCATTTTTTCAAATAAAATAAAAATTAAGGAAAATCGTAAAAAATTTCACTAATTTGATTGGTGGCGTCCCATTACACAATTAAGTAGATTTTCTTATATATAGTTAGCCGTGAACATAAAGCCCGATCGGGCTTTTTCCTGTAGCGGGCCGGGCCGGCCCGGTCCTCCCCTAGAATCGGGCGGCTCGGGCTGGGCAGGCAGCACTTATGTGCTGCCTGCTCCGGCCCTTCAGGCCGGGCCGGTCTCGGGCCCGATCCGGGCCGGCCCGATTTTTTATTTTTTAATTTATAATTAATTTGTTTTAATTTTTATTTTTATAAAGAATTAAATATTGAAAATTTGAACAGAAAATTTAAAAAAATTGAAAAAATTTAAGTTTAGAATTAGATTGTATTAGTATTGAACAATTGTAACGAAAAATTTGGAACAAAAAATTTTATTAATATTGAAAATTTGGAACAAAAAATTTAAAAAATTACAAAATTTAAGTCGTACAATTGTACAAAATACAAAATACAAACCTATGAAAGCTATGATTCTTATAAAATTTAATTAAAAAAATTACATATATAAAAAAAATTACATTTAGATTTTAGAGTGCTCGATTTAATCATCTTGTAGATTCAAGTTCAACGCGTCCATTTCGTTTTCTATCTTCTCCGAGCTATCCTCCAATGCTGTTATGTGTTGCTTCCTCTTTAAACTGTCCAAGTAGTCCTTGTAGCATATGCAAATCTCCAGCGAATCTTCGTTAAGCCGGCTCCTCCGCTCGTTCAAAACCCTGCCACTAAGAGAAAAAGCGGACTCCGAAGCTACTGTACTAGCTTGGACAGTTAATAAATCACGGGCAAACGTCGCTCGTTAGACTCACACATCCTTCGAAATTTTCAAAATACGTAATTAATTCTTGTTTTGCTTCTAAATATAACCTAATCATGTCGCGCCTTAAAGTAATTCTACTAACCTTTTGGTATTTGGGCTGAAGCCCCCCATGTATGTACTCTGTGCCGTCGTCATTGTCGAAGACGCTGAATGGCAGCCCACGTTTGATGACGAACTTCGCCTGTAGCTCTCGCTGTCGCATTTGATCGTACGTCCAAATATGTCCGGCTCCAGAAATTTGACCTTGACTTGACTCGGGAGGAGCTTATTTCGACTCGCAAGACTTCTGGTGTCTAACGAGCGTCGAGTTGCCGCTGATGGATAGCAACTTCGAGCACATCTTGCAGCGCGCTTTTCTTTCGGTCCCGACTTGTACCATCTCGAAATGCTCCCAAATACTCGCTCTACGGTTGTGCTCCACCACCGAAGCCGTACTTTGAGAAGACGACGCTGGAGTTGTGGAGGACGACGCCATTGAGAGAGCTAAGAGAGAGAGAGAGAGAGAGAGAGAGAGAGAGAGAGAGAGAGAGAGAGAGAGGTGGGGTGTGAGAAAAGAGAGAGGGGAGGGGGGTATTTATAGGATTTTTTTGTTTTTTTTTAATTAAAAAATTAATTAAAAAAAATTTAAAAAAATAATAATATATTATATTATAGCATGGCCATTGAGAGAGCCATGCTACCATGATGAGCCTAACGGCTTTAATAAGAGCCGTTAGGCTCAATCGGGCCTAGCCCGAGATCGGATCGGGCTATGCCCGACCTGGTCTCGGGCTAGCCCGATTTCGGGCTTTACCCGGCCCGGACCAGGACGGGTAGCGCGGCCAAATCGGGGCCCTTTCAGGGTCCCGGGTAAGGGCTCGGCCCGGTTCGGGCCTGAACCGGGCCGGGCTTGACCGGGCCTTGACCGGGCCGGTCTCGGGCCGGCCCGTCATGTACAACCTCGATGTTCGCCAGGAAGAGTCAGATGGTTCGCACCCAAGAAGGCGAGCCAAGGTGGGCGAACCCCGGTGAGGCGAGCCGAGATGGGCGAACCCCGGTGAGGCGAGCCGAGATGGGCGAACCCCGGTGAGGCGAGCCGAGATGGGCGAACCCCGGTGAGGCGAGGCCAGACAGGCGAGCCCTCCTAGAGTAAGTGCGGATAGCAATTCTGGGGCTCGCCGAGGCCAGACAGGCGAGCCCGCCTAGAGTAAGTGCGAATAGCAATTCTGGGGCTCGCCGAGGCCAGACAGGCGAGCCCGCCTAGAGTAAGTGCGAATAGCAATTCTGGGGCTCGCCGAGGCCAGACAGGCGAGCCCGCCTAGAGTAAGTGCGGATAGCAATTCTGGGGCTCGCCAACCCAGAGGCTCGCGAGCTCCACTCGCAAGGGAGGTCCCAGCCAAGGTAGTGTAGGCGAGCGAGCCAGGTAATGTGCCAATAGTAATTCTGGGGCTCGCCAATCCAGGGGCTCGCGAGCTCCACTCGCGAGGGAGGTCGCGAAGCGGGCTGGCTCGCCCAGTATAAGTCCAGGAAGGGACTTTTACCGGGAGGCCCCCGGTGGTTTGCGGTTAGCCTCTCCAAACAGCGGAGTTTGGCTGTTAGCAGACCAATCCGGTGTGCGGATAGTAAGAATAGACAGCGGGATTTGGCCATTGACAGACCACAAAACTAAAATCTATAAATAGACCTCAAAGGGCACCTTGGAGGGGGACCGGTTCAGAATCTTTGAGCTTTTTTCTCTCCTTAGGTCGCTTTGATTTGGGCTCTCTAGCTCTCCAAGGTGCCCGAGTCTTAGCTTTTGCTTGGGAGGGGAAACGCTCAACGATCTTCCGGGTTAGTGGAGGGACCTCCTCGCTAAGACTAGGGTCTTTGTTCTTTGTCCGAGTTATTTGCCTACCTCTTCCGAGGGACCGGTAAGGGCTAGCTGACCCTCGATTCGTTGAGGGCCCCGAGCTCCACAAGAGACCGAGAAATCGGTTTCAACACGTCAGACCCGATTTTTATGTTCATGACTATATATAGTATATATATATATATTATTTTCCTAATCATGGAAATTACTACTTCGAATATCTCCCATTATTGGGAATGAGTAATTGATTTACAAAGGGCATGTTTGGTATTATGGAGGCTTATTTATTAACGATATTTTAGTTTAGCCATGTGCATTCAAATGTAATGTGCACGTTAAAATATTTTATTTGCAGCTAGATATTATATGCCGTCCAAAATAAAACAGTTAAAATAACATTGTAAAAGCTTAAAAGATTGTGTAATAGTCTATATCATTCTCTCAATTACACCAAACTTCTTAAAAATTATGAACAACACAATCAAAGAAGATATCATTCTTCAAAATGTACTTCGGCGATGCACTCGGGGCTTGCATAATCTCCTGGGAACCTCGTATGACTTACGATCTTCACTTCTCTATTCGGCAGACCTGAATGTTATATATATGAATGTTATATATATGGAGCATTTGACTAATCTCGTCATTGTTGCCGGAGATCAGCAGACCACTGCCAACCCTACCAGACCACTGCCAACCCTAGCTACCTCAGAACGTGTACAGGAAATACAACCTCCACTTGATCAGAAAATACCGTCCAGTTGCGAGAAATATCAGACGGAAATCAGCAGTAATCGGCGTTGTGAGCGATCGACGACCAGAAGAGAACAACGGCGTTGCGACAGATCGCGATCCGCAGATATCGATGTCCGGCGACCAGCGTGATCAGCGGCAGCGAGCGAGATCGACGGAGTTAGGCAAACCGAACCACGGTATCGATCACGGCAAAAAAATTTAGGGCATGCCTGCACGTAAAGAGGGAAAGGAAACCGAAAATAAATCAAATTTGCTTTATTTTTTTGGGTGCACACAGCCAAATTTGACCTGCATAAAACATTGCTCTTTAGATATTTTCGATTATAATTAAGATTATGATTTTAGTGGCTGTTCACTCTCGGACTGTTAGGATCCGAAATACTGCAAAGGGGTGCAGTGTTCGTCGAAATAATTCTAGGCATGCCTAGACTCTTATATGGGGAGAATTTGTAGGTACAAGTAGTGTGCACAGAGCTGTGCACGCTACTTAACAGTTACAGCCATAATTATGTAAAATACGGCTGTAACCTGAAATTACGTCTGTATTTTACATAATTACGGCTGTAACTGTTAAGTAGCGTGCACAGCTCTGTGCACGCTACTTGTACCTAAAAATTACTCCTTATATGGGTGCAGAATCAAGCGCACAGTAGTTTTAGCGGGCAATATGCAATGGAGAATGAGACACGTTGCTTTAAGATTTCCCAGTCCCTAATATCAGCACAATATCAAAGCGAAATAATTCTTTCGAAAATGTATGTTTGGCGTGACGACGGAAAAGAAAACTAGTTTTGAACATAAAAGTGGACGAAGTTCTCTTAGGTGAAGGTCGGGCGTTTATGAACGACAATATAATCACCACGTTCGTGATCACCACCACCGCGCCAAAACGGAGCTATATGTGGTGGGTCATTGCTGTCCCTATAATTGGATATTTGGATGGGAATATGTGAGGTGGGATATTATTGGATCGCAATTTGGGAAGTGGGGGCTTAAAGTTTCTACACACGTAATAATGTGGTCTTAATTTGAAGAGACATTATTTATTGGTGAGCCCAAAAATTTGCAATTTAGTACCACTATGCACAAAGTGACTTCTCTCAGAAGAGAAAGACCTAACCTTTGACAATAAATGCACAAAATGGCTACTCACAGAGTACCACTAAAATAGTGGCCCAATATACCGCCGCGTTTGCTGCGGAATCATGCCCTCAAATCAAGGCCAAAGATATCAGAGAGAGCAGACCCAAGAATCCATTTTGATTTATGTGCACAGCCATTGGTGAAACATTTAGTACATCTATTTTCTTATATTCAATTTTTTTAAAATAATTAGAAATTCTATTATGTTCCCACTATGTTCGGTTATTAGGAATTTGTGCTTCAGAATTGACACTAATTCTACTAAAAGATTTATAATTCTAATTTCTTGTTAATGAGATTTAGGTTCATATAAGAAAATCAGCATAAATGCATTCAACTATTCAAGTAAATCTATTGTTGAGATTAGGGCTGCTCAAGATATTCTGCACGTCTCATCTAGTTTGGAATGAGAGTTATATAGTATCTCCACTGTAGGGACCAAGTCCTAGGTCGACACGTAACCCGTTATGTAGATATGTTGGACGCGGTTGTGTACTTTTCACGTTTGGTTGAATTTATACAACCCACCCTAACCGCCGTCGGGTTTACCGCGGACATAGGAGGAGATTGTTGAATTATTATATTAATATGTCTGCGCGTGTCGGAACCGACTCGGTAGGCTAAAAAGTTGCGTGTCGACCTAGGGCTTGGTCCCTACGCTGGAGATACTATATAACTCTCATTCCAAACTAGATGAGCTAGGCATGCAGAATATCTTGAGCAATCCTAATCTCAACATATATATCGAATTTTATTGTTAAGAAATTATAAATGCAATTAGATTTTAAACAAATTTCTTTTCAATATATTTTGTTAAAAAAAATAGTGGAAGAATGACTTGATCACTCGCACCTACAATGAACGTAGTAATCACAATTATTTGGATGAAAATTCACATCAGCTTTTTGGTTTCATGCTCAAATCATGCTAGCCACTCCTCCCATAACCGCGTGATTTTAAGAGAAGTGACGTCACAATGCTTTACATTTTTATCTATAGATGTTTTAGCAGACATTTTTATGCAAATATGTTATAAAATGTAAACTCAAAGGTGAAGTTTATGTAATTTCAAAAAATAAATGAGTGTAATGTAATCTATAATAATTATGCAAATACACATGAAAGATACGGGAACTATATATATCTGTGACTATAGGGAAGTTAGATTGCACAGCCTTTCATTTTTTTAAAATCTATTATATATATATTTTTTAAAAAGAGAAGTTGAGAGAAATTAATGATAAGATATTTTAAAGTCAAAGTAATCATTTTACATGTACTTTTTAAATTTTGATATATATGTAAGAATTATTTTTGCTTTAATTATATATTTGTCTACAGTTATTAGATAATTTTATTTATTGTGATTCACACGAGATTCCACTAGCTTGCCCCATGCTACGCAAGTCAGAACGTAAGCTAGTGATACTTTCGGCTACTCGACTCTTGCCATCTAGGGTGCAACACTTCACCGCTTCCCAGCAGCAATACGCTTGTAATTCTCTCCCACAACCCTGTTGCTGGCGTAGCAAGCGACGAAATGCTACAATTCGGGGAGTTGAAAATAAGCATAGGTCAGGAGATTTCCGAATAGCTAGGTCAACCTTTCGAACTATGTCTTTAAAATTGATAATCTAATTACAAAGTGGTTAGATTTGTGAGAGTTTGCTCGAAGCCTCCGGAGGAGGATCAAGGTGGAAGCAACTCTCCGTTGCCCCTAGCGGGTATATGTAGGGAAAACCCTAGGAGTGTCTACGGGGATGGGTATCCGTGTACCCAACTGACCCGTTATACCTTCGAACCCGTTATTTGACCAAATATACATTAATAATCTCCTCCTATATTTGTGACAAATAACGTATACGTTTCGAAGTGCAGAAAGTAGTAAAAGCAAAAAAGGAGTTTTCGACTTAACATAAACAGAAGAGTTAGCACAATAAGTAACAGCATGATTTTACACAAAATATCCAGAATAAAAAGTGCTACTCAGCAAATAGTCTGAAAACAAAAATATGACAAGGATAAAACATATGATAATTCTACTCGTCTAGTAGATCATCAGCATCCATGTCAAATACTACTTTCTCTCCTCCATCTCCACCATAGCCTGCAAGGAATTTCATGAGTTAGAAAACTCTATGAATTCATGAACATATGCAGTAATGTAGAAAGAGAACTAGCTCTTACATAAGTGAGCTTAGAACCTGTAGCAACGGTGAAGTAACACTGTCAGCATCTCTATCCAGTCTAGCAGGGACCAGTCTAGTGTTGATTTTGTAAATCAACCGTTATCATATCCATTAGTGATCATTATGTGCTTCATCAACAAAAGTTGAATGATATGACACAACAACGTTTGCAACATATCAGGTGTGGAATAATGTGCTATGATCATCAATGTTAGATAACCGACTACAACGACTTTCTATTCCCAGTTGAATAATTTTCGAATCAACTTACAATGAGAAAGATGCTTAGTTATCAAATGTGGAATAACAGGCATCTAGCCATCTTGGGTTTTCATCAAGAAATTATTTGGGGTTTTCAGTCTGTTATTTAGATGCTTGAATGTTGCGACTATAGGTTCTTACTGTCAAAACATAAACTACGGAGGAACGTTCATATTTCTATGAACTTTAGTCTCATCTCCCCCGATGTTTTTATTGTGAGAGCTCTACGCAATCCTTCGGTCAAGCGTCTGCAACATTGTCTTTCGATCTCACATCAATCAGGGTCATAATCCCTTGACTTGTGAGTGAGGTCAACCCGGATTATTTCAGCCTGAGATGCCTTCTTTTGCCATTGAACAAAGTGTTTGTAGCAATCGCTTTCGTAGCCCGATTGTCACAGTAAACTGCAACATAACTCATTTTCAGGCTCGACAAAGGAATGTCCATCACCAAATCTCTTAACCACTCTGCTTCTTCGCCTGCTGCAGCAAGAGCATAGAGTTTGGATTCCATAGAAAAGAGTGCAATACAAGATTGCCTCTTGGACTTCCAGGCTACAACTGCTCCTTCTAGTGTGAATACAAACCCACTAGTGGACTTGCTGTCATTTAATTCCGAGCACCATGATGCATCAGAATAACCTTCAAAAACTGAAGGATGACCAGTGTAAACTAAAGCATACTATTGGGTGTGCTTTAAGTATCTCATTAGCCTATCTAAGACGTTCCAATGGTCTTGGCCAGGATTACTAGTGAATCTGCACAACATGCCGACCGTAAAGGCTATGTCAGGTCTAGTGCAGACCATAGCATACATGAGGCTACCAAGCAGTTTAGAATAATCTAACTGTCTAACTATAGCTCCTTTATTGGGCTTTAGGCGGTTAGTGTAGTCGTATGGTGTCTTAGATGCTCTACTGTCACTGTATCCCCACGTGTCCAACATGGACTATATATAGTGGCTTTGACTTAGGGAGATGTCAGTCTGCCCAAAGCTCACTTGCATGCCTAGTATAGTGTTAGCTATACCCAGGTCTTTTATGCTAAATTCTTTTATTAGGTCTGACTTAACGTCATCCACTTCGGAATGATCAGACCCTAGAATGAGCATATCATCAACGTACAAGCATATTATGATGACTTTATCTGATCTATTACGTATGTAAAGACATTTATCCGAGAGACTCGACATGAATCCCATGTTCTTTACACTATAGACAAACTTCTCATGCCATAATTTCAGTGCTTGCTTTAGTCCGTATAAAGACTTAAGTAATTTACAGACTTTTGTTTCGTGACCGTCTACAATGAAACCTTCAGGTTGATTCATGTAGATCTCTTTGGTCAGATCTCCGTTCAAGAACGCAGTCTTAACATCCATTTGATGAACAATAAAGTTCTCAATAGACGCAATAGCAAGGAGGGCCCTAATGGTTGCTAAGTGACATACAGGTGAGTAGACATCAAAATAATCTACTCCTCTTACTTGTGTGAAACCTTTAGCCACCAGGCGTCTTTATACTTAGCTACGCTACCATCAGGATTTAGTTTCTTTTTTCAGAATCCACTTACACCCTACGGTTTTAGCCCCTTTTGGCTTATCAACCAACGTCCAGGTGTTATTCTGAAGTAGAGAATTCATCTCTTCATCAATAGCTTCTTTCCAGAGTAGGGAATCACTGGATCTCATAGCGTCCTTATAGGTGGATGGATCAGCCTCAACGTGGCAAGTGACAAAGTCACTACCGAAGGTTCTGAGAATTCGCTCTCTTAGAGAAGTTCTCCTAGACTCTAGGCCAGAGTTATCTACCAGAACGGAATAGGAGGTGCTCGGTACTGAAGTAGGATCATCTTCAGTAATAGTTACTTGCATACCTGGGAGAGACAGGTTCTTATCCTTGAGGAACTTATCTTCAAAGAACACTGCATCCCTAGATTCTATAACAACGTTATTAGAAATATCTAAGAATCTATCTGCAGCACTATCCTCAGCACAACCTAGGTAGACGCATGTATTAGTCCTAGGTCCAATCTTAGACCGTCTAGGGTCAGGAACCCTGACATTGGCTATGCAGCCCCAGGTCTTAAGTCTAGTAAATGACGGGGGTCTCTTAAACCAAAGCTCATAGAGTGTAACCTCTAACTTGGCATGAGTAACTTTATTCAAAATGTGATTTGTAGCTAAGACTGCTTCTCCCCAATAAGCGGAAGGCATACCTGCAGTCAGGAGCATAGAGTTTAACATTTCTGTTAACGTGCGATTTTTATGCTCAGCTATGCCATTAGACTGTGGCGAATAAGGAGCAGTGGTTTCTGCAATGATTCCATGCTGGGTAAGGAAACATTTGAACTCACTGGACATATATTCTCCTCCTCTATCACTTCTAAATCTTTTGATTTTCATGCCTAATTGGTTTTCTACCCTGGTTTTGAAAATACAAAAATTTTCAAACGCTTCATCTTTAGTTTTAAGGAGATAAATGTGACAAAACCTAGAACAATCATCTATAAAGGTGATCAAATACTTCCTGCCTCCTCTAATGACAAAACTTTTGAAGTTACATATGTCAGAATGTATTAGTTCTAAGGGTGTTGTGCTCCTAGTAACCGCACTAAAAGGTTTCCTAGTGATCTTAGTCTGAGCACAAACTTCACATTTATCAGTTTTGACTGTAGTGTCTAAAGCTATCTGGTGAGTTCTAGCAATTTGGAACATTTTCCTATAGTTTACGTGTCCTAGTCTCTCGTGTAGAGTCTTAGGGCTAACTAAGTTTGTTTGAACTTGTTGAACTATTTCGTTTGCTAGACTTAATCTGTACATCCTATTTTGGTGGAAGTATACACATCCAAAATAGTGTGAGTTAACTGACAGTGTTACTCTACCGCTACAGAAAGTAAAAGACATACCAGCATCACATAGTAAGCTAATAGACACTAAGTTAGCAGCTAATGAAAGAATAAACTTAACATTCTTTAAAGTTAAAGTCTTACCTGAGGATAGCAGTAAAGTTGCGTTCTCCACCTTCAGAACGTCAGCTTTCTCACCGTTGGCAACGGTCACAGATTCTCTTGCATCAGTAAGAACTGTCATCAGAGTAGGGTTGTTGCAAACATGACACGTTGCCCCCGAGTCAAGGAACCACTATGTACTGGCCTTTCCGTTTCCGACCATGGCAATAAAGTCGGATGGCTCAGTGAGACTAACCATGTTAGCATGGTTGCCTTCCTGTGGTGTCTTGCCCTTCTCCTTACGAGGAAGCCTGCAATCAGATGCACTGTGTTCCCACTTGTTGCAGTTAAAGCACTAGCCCTTAAACTTTTTGATTTGTTTACTTGGGCCTGCAACCTGGGAGCTACTTGGGTTGGGTTTTAACTTCCTAGGGTTCGACACGCGCCTAGAGTTTGAAATCATGTTAGCAGCAGCCTTCTGCTTGCTAACGACTTCTAGAGCGTGTCGAGTCCAATTTTCGTCCTCAATGCGTATAAAACGCTTGAATTTGTTCAAACCCACCTGCATCTACTTGCGGTACATTTCAGTTTTGAAATTGTACCACGTAGAAGGCAACTTATACATAATTGTGCCAGCAACAAAACTATCTGGCAACGCAATGTTCTCGCTATGCAAGGAATCAACTAAAACTTCAAAATTTGATACCTGAGGGAGAATGGCCTTCTCCTTGTCGAAGGTGAACGAGTGGAACTTGTCCACTAAGTGCGCCTTGGACAGGTCCTCCTCCTGCCTGAAGTGCTCCTACAAAGCATCCCAGATGGCCTTAGCGGTCTTCAGCTTCATGTACATCTTCGCCAGATTGGAAGACAGGCAGTTCAGCAGGTAGTCCCTGCAGAAGTCTTCATCAGAAACCCACTGTGCCTCTTCAGCAGTCCCTACGACCTCAGCACCATCAGACTGAACTGTGTAGAACACGTTCAGAAACTTCATCCCGAACTGAGTATTCAACTTCCAGTCGTTGAACTCAGTCGCCGTGAACTTCTCCAGCTTTATCATCAGAACGGGGGACGCCATGCTGTTCCCCTTCATCATTGTGCGCCCGACAGACGAGAACAAGCCACCGGACAGAGGATTCAAAAACTCTGTAGCTAGCACTGGCGGTAGCCTGGGCGGTAGCCTGTTCGGCTGCTAGCACCAGGCACTAGAAGGTAGCGCTGGCAGTAGCGCTTAGGGTTGCACTTCCTTGGGATTGGAGACGACGGTAGCGGGATCAGGCGGATGGCGGTTGAGGGGGATCTGGAGGCGGAGGCGGCGACGTTGCAGTAGATCTGGAACGAAAACTTGTTGTGGGCTAGGGCAGCAGCGACGGAGGCGTCGGAGGCAGATCTGGACGACGGAGGCGGCAGAGCGGCTTAGAGGCGCAGCGAACAGCGAGTCCTTCCCTGCAGCAGACGGCGACCGAACAGCTTGATGCGGACTGGGGACGATCCGCGATCTGCTTTGCGTGAACGGCGACGACGGGAGCTTCGTCTTCCGCGATCTTCTTCGCGAACGGCAACGGGAGGTTCTTCGCGAGAGCAGCGACAACTTCCGGGAGACGCGATTCCTTCGCAAGAAACAACGGCCACGAACCAGCGAAGAAAGGAGACGAAGGCTGGGAGGCGCGGCTGCGAGGAAGAAGCGCGATCTTCTTCGCGAACGACAGCAGCAATGGCTGATCGCGAAGCCTTCGCGTGAACAGGAACCAGGCGGACGAGCATGGTAGCAAACCCTAGAGGGCTACTTCGAGATTGTGAGAGTTTGCTCGAAGCATCCGGAGGAGGATCAAGGTGGAATCAACTCTCCGTTGCCCCTAGCGGGTATATATATGGAAAACCCTAGGAGTGTCTACGGGGATGGGTATCCGTGTACTCAACTGACCCGTTATACCTTCGAACCCGTTATTTGACCAAATATACACTAACAAGATTCATGTGAGGAGGTAAATTATTTATATTTTAGTTATAATATTATCAATTTATAAGTATATGCTCATATAATTGATATTATTTTATGACAGATCTGCAATGAATAGGAGCATGCTAGCACCATGCAGGATTCTTCTCACATGATGGACAGCCAGAGTTGCTTGTGATCGTTATCAAATATGAGTCGGTATTCGTTTTGTAAATTACTAATTATAAATGTTGGTGTCACTCGAAGCATCCGAGTGTGGATCAATGTGGAATCCACTAACCGTTTCCCCCCAACTAGGTATTTATAGTGAAACCCTAGGTTCCATATGGGTATCGGATGTCCCAGTATCCGAACCGACCCGTTAAGCCTCCGAGCCCGTTATAAGTCCAAATATACATTAACAATCTCCTCCTATATTTGTGATATATAATGTTTACGTTTCGGAGTGCAGAAAGTAGAGCAATAGTTTCCTACTTCACACGTTTTCCAGAAGAGTTAGCACAATTAAACATAAAAGGAGTTTTAACATGTAAAATTAAACATCCAAAATATAAAAATGCTACTCAGGAACTATAAGTCCGAAAATGAAAGTGCTGAAGATTAAAACAAATAATAATTCTACTCAAAGAGTAAATCATCTTCATCCATGTCAATATCTACTTTCTCTCCTCCATATTCACCAGTGTCTGCAAGGAATTTCATGAGTTTTAGGCTTCATGAATTCATAAACATATGCAGTAACATTTGAAATAAACTAGATCTACCTAAATGAGCTTAGTACTCGCAGTAGTGGCATGATATCACTGTCAGCATCTCTATCCAGTCTAACTGGGACCGATCAAGTTATGATTTTAACAAATCACACGTTGGTATCTTACTCATTAATGATCATTATGTACATTATCATATGGCTTTACATAACGTCATTTGTAACATTATCAAATGTGGAATAATGTGTAACACCTCCCCTGTAATGACCATATAACATGGGTCCGGCCGGGACCCCACAGCATATAACCGCCACAGTTTCAGCATTAAAAGATGATATAAACTACCCAGCTCAAAACTCAGACAACACAGCGGAAACAAAACTAAAAGCCACAGAGATTCTCCACGATAAAATACATAGGAAAGAAACCGGCCTTAAGGCCTTACACAACCAATAGTCCAAGGAAAATCAATCATACATCACCAACATAAACTCCCAAAAGAGGGGGGGAACTAGCTTCCCTAAGCTACCTCGGCATGCAAGCCGAAATATCAAAAGGTGAGTACAAAAATGCAGGAAAAACAGAGTAAACACTTCATGAGGCTTTAGACCTTTTTGGCCTGCGAGCTCGTTCCAGCCTGCGATCCTTGGCTGCATCCAAATCACAAAGAGCGGTAAACGAGGGTCAGCTATGACTGACCACAAACGGTGTAACAACACCCCTCCTCCCGCCGCCCTAGCGGACCCCGGGGAACTACATCACCCTGCAAGTCAGCACTTCGTATGCACATGTATATAAGGAAAGAAGCAACATAAAACAACAAGTATGAGTGTCACAAACAATATCCACGTTTCTATGTTGAGCAAGTAATAAAGGGGCCTACAAATGCAATATGAATGCAAACCCGGGTTTCACCCAAGGCGCCCTAAAGCGTATGGATCTAACACATCATCATACATTATCAACACAACCACGAGGTACTCAACATTTTCCCCCAAAGGGCATCGTAGCCCAAGGCCAAGAACTCACGCCGTGACCCACCTCGCCTGGCCCTCCAAGCCATCGGGCTTGTCAACAGCTCACACGTTCTTGCCACAAAGCACACAACCGATGCTAAGAACCTTGGCTTAGGCTCCGAGCAAACATCCCAAGGCCCTGGTCTTACCGTCGGGACAACGTCCACCGACTGCCTCGCCTAGCGACCGTTCCGGGCTCGTCCGTTAGCACAGACGTTCTCGTCAGTTAACACCGAAAGGACTAATCTTGTCGGGACACTCTCCACACGTGAATATCAGTCTTCACGGGATAGCCAGCCGACCACAAAGACCAATCGCACCTTCGCACAACACTAGGCATCACAAGCCCCATAATCCGCACATTATTTCCCCGCCCAAAACCCAACATTCGTTACCAGACGAAGCTATAAGGGCATCACGACGATGAATTCGCCGTATTCGGATTTCTAACAAAACCCCTAAAATGCGCGTTAATCAACATCATCGAATCGGACCAACGGTCGCGAAACCGGCTTCACCCACAATGCCTAATCCACTAACGGAGTGGGTTTCTAGTGCAAATCATGTCGGGGACGGACACAATCAACCCGTTGGTTCCTCTTGAACCAAGGCGACCCGGATCCCTCTCACTCGAAGGATCCGGTGCCAAAATGCAGAAAATAAAGGGATGCCAAGCACGCATCCTAAGGACCGGGAGGAGAAATGTCGTTACCTTTTGAGATCTCCTCCTAGCCATGGAAACTTGAAAAGAAACGGAGAAGAAGAAGAAGCGTCTCGACGTTCCCTACGCGCTGCCGGTCTCGGATCGGCGAACGGAGCTCCGAAGCTCCAACAATGGGGGAAAATGGCTCCTCCTTCTCTCTAGGTTTTCAAAGGTAAGAGAGAGAGAGAGAGAGAGGTGGGTGAAATGAGGTTCTAAACCCTCATTTCCCGACCTTAAGCCATCAGGAACTATTTCCAACCATCAGATCTCCTCACAACACAACGGATGGCTCAGATTTAAACTTAAAACTGGCTGGAAAAACCCATACACGGCTTGGCACACGGCCGTGTGCCAGGCCGTGTGAACACACAGGAAAAACTGGAGCTAGACACGGCCCTGCACACGGCCATGTCTATGGCCGTGTGGATCTACACGGTTAGGGACATGGCCATGTGTCTGGTCGTGACCTTTACTGCCACAATTTGATGCATAAATTCACAGACACGGCCTTGCACATGGCCGTGTCACAAGCCTTGTCAAAAATCAGCTTCTCTAAAAAGCTTCCTAAACACCCCCAAACAGCCCCAAAACCCCATGGGACTCCTCTAATGCTCTTAGGGTCTTCATGGAAAGCAATTATATGAATTTTGGGGTGTTACAACTCTCCACCCCTTAAAAGTATTTCGTCCCAAAATTTTAGAATTGAAACAGGA
The DNA here is from genome assembly GCA_033032865.1 of Dactylorhiza incarnata. Taxonomy (NCBI): domain Eukaryota; kingdom Viridiplantae; phylum Streptophyta; class Magnoliopsida; order Asparagales; family Orchidaceae; genus Dactylorhiza; species Dactylorhiza incarnata. Next base: position 2,283,182 of record JAWHQI010000094.1, on the reverse strand, counting down.
AACCATAATGCATACCTGATGCAAAAAGTTTTGGGAAGTCCTTCCGCATCTCTTGCTCACGCTCCCAAGAGAATTCATCTCACCCGTAATTGTCCCCTCGCACCTTCACAAGCCTGACTTCCTTGTTACGCAACTGCCGGACTTCCGAGTCCTTCACACAAACCGTACGAACCCTCGTCCTAAAATCCTCTGTCACCGGCACCGCCGCCGCTTCAACTACGACGCTTGGCTCTACCAAAGCTTTCCTCAGCACAGAGACATGGAAAACATCATGTAATCCACTCAACTCAGCGGACAAAGCCAAACGATAGGGTGCTTCGCCTATACGCTCTGTAACCTCGAACGGGCCCAAATATCTCGGACTCAACTTCTTGAGTCGCCGCACACACGAAAAACCCTTGAACGGCTTGATCTTCAAGTAGACCATGTCGCCCACTGCAAACTCCATATTTCTATGGCGCGCGTTAAAATACTTCGCTTGCCGGTCCTGAGCAACCTTCATGCGCTCCTGGATCATCCACACCATTTCGCAAGCATCTGCCACCACTTGCTTTCCCAAAAGCTTAGTGTCTCCCACCTCTGCCCACGGCATTGGCGTTCGACACCTCCTTCCATACAACGCTTCGTATGGCGCCATCTTGATACTTGCCTGGAAGCTATTATTGTAAGCGAACTCCACCATGAAAAGGTGGTCTTCCCAACTCTTACCAAAGTCAAGAGCACACATCCTCAACATATCCTCCAATGTACGGTTCGTTCGCTCCGTCTGACCGTCGGTCTGCGGATGGAACGCGGTACTAAACTTGAGTTTGGTGCCTAAACTTTTCTGCACTAACCTCCAGTCCTTCGACGTGAACCGCCCATCGCGATCACTAACAATGTTCTTAGGAATCCCGTGCAACCGCACAACATTTCGAACATAAAGCTCCACGAGCTTCTCTACACCATCACCCTTCTGATTCGGAATGAAGCGAGCCACCTTGGTCAGGTGATCCACTATCACCCAAATTGCATCGTTACCCTGCTGCGATCGAGGCAAACCATGTACAAAGTCCATGGAGATATCGTCAAATTTTCACTCGGGGATATGAAGAGGCTTCAAGAATCCGCCTGGCCTTTGGCATTCAGCCTTTACTAAGGCACACGTCTTACACCGGCTTACATACTCAGCTACATCCCGCTTCATCCCAGGCCACCAAAAGGATTTCTTCATATCCGAGTACATCTTTGTACTAGCTGGATGAATGGAGTACTTCGTAAAGTGAGCCTCAAACATCAACTCCTCACGGAGCTTGCTTCAAAATCCCACCGACCATCTCCCAAGCACTGTCTTCGCTTTGCTGAGCTTCCAACACCAATCGTTGGCACTCTTCGTCTGCACTAGTCACCTCTCAGATTCAATCCGTTAGATCACACTGCACTTCAATCCAGTTCAACCGAGCCACGCTAGACTCACCTCTAGCCACACAAGCAATGTCAAGAGACTCCAAGTCTCGCACCAAATGCTCGTCATGCGCCTCAATCCAATTACCTTGCCCAGAGTACTTCCTACTCAAGGCATCCGCCACCACGTTGGCTTTACCTGGCGTATACTGAATCTCCACGTCGTAGTCCCCAAGGAACTCGACCTACCTGCACTGCCGCATATTCAGATCCTTCTGGTCTAGGAGATACCTCAGGCTTTTGTGATCCGTGAAGATCTCCACCTTTGCACCGTAAACGTAGTGTCTCCATAATTTTAACGCAAAGATTACCGCCGCCAACTCCAAATCATGGATGGGGTAATTTATCTCATGAGTCTTTAACTGCCTTGACCCATAAGCTATCACCTTGTCGTGCTGCACCAACACGCAACCCAAACCGCAACCTGACGCGTCACTGAAAATCTGAAATCCTTCCGTCCCACTAGGAAGACTAAGGATCGGAGCAGACATCAACCTTTCTTTCAAATTCTCAAATGCACGGGCACACTCCGGTGTCCACACGAACCTTTGGTCCTTGCGAGTAAGAGTGGTGAGGGGCAACGCCATCCGCGAAAAGTTCTCCACGAACCTTCTGTAATAACCGGCTAGGTCAAGGAAGCTCCGGACTTCCGCCACGGTTCTCAATACAGGACAATCCCTAATGAATTCAATCTTCGCTGGATCTACTGCCACCCCATCTCCACTGATCACATGACCCAAAAATGCCACCTTTTCGATCCAAAACTCGCACTTCGAGAACTTAGCATAAAGCTGATTCTCCCTTAGAGTCTGCAATACTAGCCTCAAGTGAGACTCATGCTCCGCTTCCGATTTTGAATACACCAAAATATCATCTATGAACACCACCACGAACGAATATAGAAACGGTCGAAAAATCCTGTTCATCAAATCCATGAACACAGATGGCGCGTTCGTCAGTCCGAACGGCATCACCGAAAACTCATAGTGGCCATACTGAGTCCCAAACGCTGTCTTGACAATGTCCTCTTCTCGAATCTTCAACTGGTAGTACCCCGATTTCAAATCCAACTTGGAGTACACCACCGACCCCACTAACTGGTCGAACAAATCATCGATTCGGGGAATCGGATATTTATTCTTGACGGTCAACTTATTCAGCTCACGGTAGTCAATGCACAACCGCATACTCCCGTCCTTCTTCTTTACGAACAATACCGGCGCGCTCCACAGTGAAGAGCTGGGCCTAATGTACCCTTGCTCTAACAACTCTTGCAACTGAACCTTAAGCTCGGCCAGTTCCTTCGGTGCCATCCTAAACGGAGGACGCGACACCGGCCTCGCACCCGGTACCAACTCTATCGAGAAATCGATTTCGCGCTGAGGAGGTGCTCCAGGAAGCTCCTCAGGGAATACATCCTCAAACCCTTCCACCACCGGAACATCCCCAATAGCCAACCTTGTGGAGTGAGTCTCCAATAAAGCTATAAACGCCTCGCCTCCTTGGTTTACCGCACGCCTCATTTGCATAGCGGAAATCAGGGAGCAAGCCACTCCGCTTAGGCCTTCGAACTTGACCTCTGCTCTACCTTTTCCTCTCAGGGTTACCACCTTCAACTGGCAGTCGATACTAGCTCGCTGCTCTGCAAGCCAGTCCATCCCCAAGATAACGTCAAATTCGGCTAGTGGCAGAATCGCTGCTACCAACTCGAAATCACAATCGCAGATTTGCAACACAATGCGTCCTTTCCTCACGGTGGTCATGAAAGACCCATTCGGCATGCGCACGCTCAGCTCCACCTCTGCCTCGACGGACTCAGCCCCAATCCTCCGGATAAAGCTTTCCGTGATAAAAGAGTGTGATGCTCTCGTGTCGAACAAAACTCGAGAGGGGTAGCCCGAAACTAACACGAAATCTAACCACTTGCACAACAAACATAAAAGGCCGCAAACTACATTACAGTAATGAACAAAAACTTAAACTTTTCGTACCTGTCACCACATCGGGTTGACGAATCGCTTCCTGCTGCCCAAGATTATACGCTCTATGCTGCACCGGAGGGAACCGCGAAGCACTAGACTCTGCCGCCTTCCCTCTTTCCCCAACACTAGGGCCGGAACGCACTGATTGTTCCTGCCCCAGCTCTGGCTCAGCTCCGCCCTCGGTACAAAACTGACTTATGTGACCCACCTTGCCACACTTGAAACAAGTCAACGGACCTTTGGAGCGGAAATCTCCCGAAGGTGCGCCACTTCTCTCCCTAGGCCTGCTATTGCTCGGACGGGGCTTCTTCTTCCATCGGTTGCCCTCGGACCTCCACTGAGACTGAGACTGAGAAGGCTTCCCTTCTCCCTGCTTTGCCGCAAAACCCTTTCGCCGCTGGGTTCGCTCCATGTCGCTCTCCAAAGTGCGAGCGGCTTCGACCAACTCGTTAAATCCTGCGCTCTTCAAGGTTATCAATGGCTGCCTCAAATTCTCCCTTAGGCCTTGATAGAAGAGATTGTCCATCTCTTCATCGTCTGCCATAGTCGTTCCCGTATAACGAACCAACCGAGTGAACTCTTGCAGATATTCATCCACTGTCTTCTCACGCTGCACCAAATGCAAGAACTGCCGCTGCAATGCTAACCATGTCAAAGACGGAATATAACGCTTGAGGAAGGCGTTCCCAAACTCCTCCATGGACGGAACACCCCCAAGAAAATAGCGACCGCTATGGTTCACCCACCACAGCTTCGCATCGCCCTCTAACATAAAACTCGCGAATTGGGACTGCCTTTCCGCTGGGGTCTCTGCTGCTTTCAAGAGTTCCTGGATCCTTGAAAGCCAATTTTCGGCATCCGTTGGAGTGCCAACTCCCTTGAATGTCGGAGGATGGAAACTCAAGAAGTATTTCATAAATCGATCGCCCATCCCATAAGCTCTCTCCGCTAAAGGCTCTGCTTGCCTCACTTCAACCTCCGGTGTGGCTGGTGTAGCCGCCAGAGTAACAGGAGTCGCAACTTGCACAATGGGCGTCAGAACCCGTGGCATCGCCGCAGCTTGAGCCGCTACCATTGCTTCCGCTAGCATACGGCAGAAATCAGCCGGGGGTATGCCCATACTCATGAGGCCTGGAGCAGTAGCACTGCTTCCCGAAGGCTCCTCTTGCCTTCTCGACGTCCCCGCATCGTCGCCAACATCCTAGCATAAGCAAGGAAACAAACTCATCAAGCTCTAATCGCAAGACTCGAACACAGGGATACTCATGATCCCACACAATACTCCTACATGGACAACCTATCTACGCGATCCGAATACACTAGACCTCGCAAGAATACTAAACCTCCCTCTGATACCAAATTGTAACACCTCCCCTGTAATGACCATATAACATGGGTCCGGCCGGGACCCCACATCATATAACCGCCACAGTTTCAGCATTAAAAAATGATATAAACTACCCAGCTCAAAACTCAGACAACACAGCGGAAACAAAAATAAAAGCCACAGAGATTGTCCACGATAAAATACATAGGAAAGAAACCAGCCTTAAGGCCTTACACAACCAATAGTCCAAGGAAAATCAATCATACATCACCAACATAAACTCCCAAAAAAGGGGGGAACTAGCTTCCCTAAGCTACCTCGACATGCAAGCCGGAACATCAAAAAATGAGTACAAAAATGCAGGAAAACTTGAGTAAACACTTCATGAGGCTTTAGACCTTTTTGGCTTGCGAGCTCGTTCCAGCCTGCGATCCTTGGCCTGCATCCAAATCACAAAGAGCGGTAAACGAGGGTCAGCTATGGCTGACCACAAACGGTGTAACAACACCCCTCCTCCTGGCCTCCCTAGCGGACCCCGGGAAACTACATCACCCTGCAAGTCAGCACTTCGTATGCTGACCCACCTCGCCTGGCCCTCCATGCCATCGGGCTTGTCAACAGCTCACACGTTCTTGCCACAAAGCACACAACCGATGCTAAGAACCTTGGCTTAGACTCCGAGCAAACGTCCCAAGGCCCTGGTCTTACCGTCGGGACAACGTCCACCGACTGCCTCGCCTGGCGACCGTTCCGGGCTCGTCCGTTAGCACAGACGTTCTCGTCAGTTAACACCGAAGGGACTAATCTTTCCGGGACACTCTCCACATGTGAATATCAGTCTTCACGGGATAGACAGCCGACCACAAAGACCAATCGCACCTTCGCACAACACTAGGCATCACAAGCCCCATAATCCGCACATTATTTCCCCGCCCAAAACCCAACATTCGTTACCACACGAAGCTACAAGGGCATCACGACGACGGATTCGCCGTATTCGGATTTCTAACAAAATCCCTAAAATGCGCGTCAATCAACATCACCGAATCGGACCAACGGTCGCGAAACCGGCTTCACCCACAATGCCTAATCCACTAACGAAGCGGATTTCTAGTCCAAATCATGTCGAGGATGGACACAATCAACCTGATGGTTTCTCTTGAACCAAGGCGACCCGGATCCCTCTCACTCGACGGATCCGGTGCCAAAATGCAGAAAATAAAGGGATGCCAAGCACGCATCCTAAAGACCGGGAGGAGAAATGTCGTTACCTTTTGAGATCTCCTCCTAGCCATGGAAACTTGAAAAGAAACGGAGAAGAAGAAGCGTCTTGATGTTCCCTACGCGCTGCCGGTCTCGGATCGGCGAACGGAGCTCCGAAGCTCCAACAATGGGGGAAAATGGCTCCTCCTTCTCTCCAGGTTTTCAAATGTAAGAGAGAGAGGTGGGTGAAATGAGGTTCTAAACCCTCATTTCCCGACCTTAAGCCATCAGGAACTATTTCCAACCATCAGATCTCCTCACAACACAACGAATGACTCAGATTTAAACTTAAAACGGGCTGGAAAAACCCGTACACGGCTTGGCACACGGCCGTGTGCCAGGCCGTGTGAACACACAGGAAAAACTGGAGCTAGACACGGCCCTGCACACGGCCATGTCTATGGCCGTGTGGATCTACACAGTTAGGGACATGGCCATGTGTCTGGCCATGACCTTTACTGCCACAATTTGACTCATAAATTCACAGACACAACCTTGCACATGGCCGTGTCACAAGCCATGTCAAAAATCAGCTTCTCTAAAAAGCTTCCTAAACACCCCCCCAAACAGCCCCAAAACCCCATGGGACTCCTCTAATGCTCTTAGGGTCTTCATGGAAAGCAATTATATGAATTTTGGGGTGTTACATAATGTGTTATGATCATTAATGTTAGATTAACCTTTGCAACAACTTTCTATTCCCAGTTGAATAATTCTCAAATCAACTTGCAATGAGAAAGAAGTTCAGTTATCAAATGTGGAATAACTGACATCTAACCATCTTGGATTTTCATCAAGAAATTATTTGAGGTTTTCAGTTTGTTATTAGATGCTTGAATGTTGTGACTATATGTTCTTACTATCAAAACATAAACATAGGAGGAAAGTTTCATAATTCTATGAACTGTAGTCTCATCTTCCCCAATGTTTTTATTGTGAGAACTCTATTCAAGCCTTTTGTCAAAGCGTCTGCAACACTATCTTTTGATCTCACATCAATAAGGGTCATAATCCCTTGACTTGTGAGTGAGGTCAATCAGGCTTGTTTCATCCTTAGTTACCTTCTTTTGCCATTGAACAAAGTGTTCATAGCAATCATTTAATTAGTAGCCCGATTGTCACAGTGAACTGCAACAGAGCTTAGTTTCAGGCTCGTCAGTGGAATGTCTATCACCAAATCTCTTATCCACTCTGCTTCTTCTCCCACTGAAGCTAGAGCGTATAGTTCGTATTTGATAGAAGAGAGAGCAATACATAATTGCCTCTTGAACTTCCAGGCTACAGCTACTCCTCTTAGTGTGAAAACAAAACCACTAGTGGACTTGCTGTCGTTTATTTCTGAGCACCATGATGCATTAGAATATCCTTCAAGAACAGAAGGATAACCAGAGTAACATAAGACATACTTCTGAGCGTGCGTTAAATATCTCATCAGCCTATCGAGGGCATTCCAATGGTCTTGGCCGGGATTGCTAGTGAATCTGCATAACATGCCGACCATAAAGGATATGTCAGGTCCAATGCAGACCATAACATGCATGAGACTCCCAATGAGTTTAGAATAATCTAACTGTCAGCCCAACCGGTTATTGTAGTCATAAGGTGTCTCTAATGCTTTACTTTCCACCAAGTGAGCTTTTGACAGGTCCTCCTCCTGCCCGAAATGCTCCTCCAAAGCAGTCCAGATCTCCTTAGCAGTCTTCATCTTCAAATAAGTCTTTGCTAGACTCGAAGAAAGACAATTCAGCAGATAGTCTCTGTAGAAATCCTCATCACTGACCCATTGTTCCTCATCATCTGTCCCTTAGAAATCAACACGATCTGACTGAACTGTGTAGAACACTTTCAAACACTTCATTTCGAATTGAGTGTTTAACTTCCAGGAATTGAACTCAGAAGCCGTGAATTTTTCTAACTTGACCATCGGAACCAGGGAGTAGAAGGAGTTTCCCTTCATCATAATGAGTTCAACAAGAAAACCGAAGAGAGATCACACACAAGGACTGAACAAACACGAGAATTCGATGAGAGGATTGAATTCGTCGAGAGGACTGAACAAAAATCGTCGAGAGGACTCGGCGAATCGTCGAGAGCGGAACCATCGAGACAACTTGATTCGTCGAGTGGACTCGACGAATCATCGTGAGCGGAACCGTCGAGACAACTTGATTCGTCGAGTGAAGCTGAGATCGTCGAGAGGACTCGACGAATCGTCGAAACTGAATTCGTCGAATGAGCTTGATTCATCGAGAGAACTCGGCGAATTGTCGAGAGCGAATTCGTCGAGAGAACTCCAAAGTCGATCGACCAGAAATCGTCGAGAGGAGCACGTCGATGGCTCCTTCTCCTTTCTGCGAAGAAGAAAAGAGAAAGGCGCCTGGAGATCTCCTTCTTCTGCAACCTGGAATGGATGCGGCCTACTGCAACAGAAGAGCGGCGGCGAAACCCTAAATCTGGGAGAGAATCCGGGGTGCTGCGACGACGGGAAAGCAAGGAGGCTCACTGAGGCAGTGGCGACGGCAGGGCACCACGATCCCGAGCGGCGACGGCAGGGCGGCTTCGCAATCCCGATGTCACATAGCGGAAGACGAACGACGGGAGGGCTTAATCTTCGAGAATGTTGGTGTTGCTCGAAACATCAGGGTGTGGATCAAAGTGGAATCCACTAACCGTTTCCCCCCTCTAGGTATTTATAGTGAAACCCTAGGTTCCATACGGGTATCAGATGTCCCAGTATCCGAACCGACCCGTTAAGCCTCCGAGCCCATTATAAGTCCAAATATACTTTAACAATAAATGTTAACAAATTTATCATATTAGAAAACTTAACATTTAATAATGGTATTTCAGTAAGGCGGTTTTAATAATTTGTTAATCATGATATGAGAGAGAGAGAGAGAGCATGGGAGATGCGGGCGCGGGAAGGCCTAACAACGAGGACGAAAATTTTGAGGCCAAAGAGCTGGTGATCATGAATGAGGCTATGTTTCAGGTAGCTCTTTCTATTCAAAAAGTTATTTTTGAACCGTAAAAGTTGTTTTTAAGTTGTTTGAATGAGTTGCTTTTTCAAAATAGCTTCTCCAAGAAAGATGCTTTAGAGAGTTTTTTAGTCTTTCAAACATAGCTTTCTAAAAACCGTTTTCTCTGCTTCTAATTTTTTCTCTTTTATTAACTTTACTTTGCTTTTAATCAGGGATAAGACAGGAGTACTGGCGCCAATTGTAGAGAAGATGCGAGAAGCTCATTTAAGATGACGCGGACATGTACATAGGAGACCATTAGAGGCTCTTGTTAGGCGTTGTGAGAGTTTAGTCACTAGACATGTTAAACTGGGGAGGGGCAGACCAAAAAATTTTAATTTTGAATGAAATTATAAGGAAAGACATGATGTACTTAGGCATTAATTAGTGAGACTATGAGTAAAGATAGGGCGCAATGGCGACAAAGGATCCATATAGCCGACCCCACTATGGTGGTACAAAGGCTTGAGTGTTGTTGTTGTATTAACTTCACTTTGCTATATACGAATTCACAATGTTGAATTATTATATTTTCACATTTTTATTTTTTTACAATTTATTTTTGAATCAAGCATTTTCGCTCGAGCGCGGGTTTTCGAGCGGGCGCACGTGTTCACTCGAGCGTGCAGTTTCGCCTGGGCGCGCAGTTTCACCTAGAAATGTGTTTTCGCCAGGGCGTGCGTCTTAGGCGGCCAGATGCTCGTTTTCGGTCTGGCATGCGTTTTCCCCAGGGCACACATTTTCTCCTAGGAGCTCATTTTCACCCGGGAACATGTTTTTCGCCCGATAACGCGTTTTCGGCCTAGTGCGCATTTTCGGTCTGGCACGAGAACCAAACCTATCTATTCGGTTATAAATTTTGTGGATTCGGAACCAAACCAAGACCCATGAGAACCGACCCGAACCACTTGGTTACGTTCGATTTGCGTCCAATTCTCAGTTCTTCGATTATTTTTGCACACCCCTAAGTAATATATATATTATAAGAGAGAGATATTCTCTCTCTCTCTCTCTCTCTCTCTCTCTCTATATATATATATATATATATATATATAATTATCATTATCCGAATGAAGGTAAGATCGAGATCGAACTTTAAAATAAGAGGCCACGAGTTGGCCAAGAAGGTGGAAGAGAAACCATGAAACTAAACGGAAGTAAATTAATGCATGATGATGATGATGATTTAAGAAAGAAGAAGAGGATGATGAAAAAAGAAGAAGATAATTAAAGAAGGTGACGGCAGATCCACATGAGAAGCTTGCTTGACATTTTAATGCTCGCCCGGACTTTCGGCTCTCATGGATCGATGCGCTGCGTAGCACCCTACGCACCTAAATTAATGGATAAGGTTATATTTATATCTATATCTATATCTATATATCTAATAAATATATAATCTTTATGCATGGGGAAATTAATAGGGCAAAAACTTTCTTGGGACGGTGACGTCGTCCGGATTATATTAATAAATATGATCACGGAATTCTGTTTTGAATTCGTACAACAAAGTCAGCATCGGCCACTTATTAATCCTCATAATTATTTATTAGGCTCTTATCGTGTTTAGTCATCGAAGCGTCACCGACGTGCTGAGGTCAGCCCGACGGCACACTTTTATTGGAGGTCGGCTGATGGGTTCATTTCCAGGAAACTTCCGGATTCGGGGAGACATTAATGAATGCTTTTGTATTAAATGGTATTTCTTCGTTGTCATGGATCTATTTAGCCTGCTGATATCAACATATGAGAGTACAAATACAATCAAATACAATCATATTGTGCGCACAAGTTATCCACTCGTGTGAATTTATAGTTCATATCAATCATATGGTATGGCGATAGTATATTCTAATACAGTCTTCAAGATCAATATCCTAGCTTCTTGTATCATTATATAATTAGTATACGATCGACGGCATTGTGTGGAGTTCCTAGAAATGTTCTTTTTTGGGTGGCATTACTCAAAAAGATTTGGACCGTTGCTTTGTAAACACAACTCTAAGTATGGTGGAACATATATACGTACGAAGACCCCAACGCGCTACAAGAAAAGCTTAGATTAGCAAGGAGCTAAATTCCTTGCTAATTACATAAATTCCTTGCTAATTTTAATTAGCAAGGAATTTAGAAACAAAAAAATTTTGTAGCAAATATGAGCCTAGCTAATTTTAGCAAGGAAAAATTTCGATGCTAATAGTTAATACTTTATTTAAATTAAAATAAAATATGTATTTACAAAAAGTGAGCTTTCTTGGATTTGAACACTTAACCTTCTATATACAACCTACAAGACTTATCCAACTAACCCAATTGACAATTTTGTTCTTAAAAGGCGATAATATATATATATATATATATATATATATATATATATATGTGCGTATTTAAAATTGTATAAATCTTTTCTTATGTTATATAAATATTTCATTGTATAATTTAAATAAATATAATTTTATATATAAATGTCGTTATATAATTTAAATGTATATATATATTATATAATTTAAATATGTATATATATATTGTTATATAATTTAAATATATATTTGTTTATATATTTCTTTTTATAATATATATATGTATATAATATATATATATATATCTTTATATATTATTTTATTAGATACTAATAATATATATACATTTATTTCGTTGAAAATAATAATTAATACTAAATTTATAAAAATATATAAATGTTTAAATAATATATACAATTATATAAAAAATTGAATATATTATTAATTATTTTGTTGAACATAATTAATTTATTTTAATTTATAAATATATTTAAACAACAATACTATTTTATGAGAAGGGGATAAAGAAATAAATAAATCTATTTTTTAAGAAAAAAAGATCAAATTTTTTTGAAGAAAATAATTTTTTCTCTTCACAAATATTTTGCAACAAAAAAATTCGTTGCTATTTTGCATCAAAAAATTTGCAACAAAAATATTCGTTACTATTTTAACAACAAATATTTAGTCAACAAAAAAATGCGTTGCTATGTTTGCAACAAAAAAATTCCTTGCTAATTTTGTAGCTAAAACAAAAATTCATTTACCTTGCTAAATTTGATGCTAATTAGGATGGAATTATTTAGCCTTACTAATTTTCCTTGCTAAATGAAGTTTTTCTTGTAGTGATATGGTTGTGATTTCTCCAACAAACTAATCAATACCTTAACGAGTTTAAAAACTCTTCACGACCTTGTACACTACTTGGCACACAGTCGTGTAGCTATCAGGATAAAAATCCCTACACGGCTGAAACTCTGGGCCAGGACACGACCCACCACACAGCTTGGTAATTCAAAGTTTAACGATATAAAATAAATAGCAAAACTGCATATTAAAAAATAATTTTTGTTACATATATTATATTTCTCAAATTATAGTATTTTATCCTCAACAATTATTTATAATATGATGTTATGATAAATGTAGGATACTACAATATATAATCAAAGTGTACGTCATGTAAAAATATTATATCAAATAAATATTATAATTAATGTATTATACTATAAGTTATCAGTCGTGCACAACTTCTCAACGTACAGTCAATATCCTTCAGCTGCTCGATATTTGCTGTAATATATGAAACTGTAGAATTAGGGCTATTTCAAATTACGTATAAACACATACATACATCTATATATATACCTCTACCACTCTTCTAAACCCACACCACTCCTATACGCACACCACTATTCTAATACAAGCCAACACTCCTCAAGGTTGGCGAAATATTTTAACTAAGTCCATCTTGTCACAATTCCTCGTCATGTCATTTGAGCTGAGCCCCTTTGTCGAACAATCAGCAGCTTGATTCTTGGTGGTGACGTAGCTAAGCTCCAAGAGTCCACTAACCAATTTCTCTTTTATAAAGAACCTATCAATCTCGATATGCTTGGTCCTGTCATGGTGAACAGGATTGTTAGCAATGCTCATTGCTGCTTGACTGTCACACCATAGCTTCATCCTGTCTCCTCGATCCAACTTCAGTTCCATTAGCATTCCTTTCAACCAGAGAAGTTCAGCGACCCCCAGAGCCATAGCCCTGTACTCAGCTTCAGTTGTTGATCGGGCTACAACCGACTGCTTCTTGCTTCTCCATGAGATCAGGTTGCCTCCCACAAAGACGCAATAACCCGAGGTTGATCTCCTATCATCAACACTGCTTGCCCAATATGAGTCACAGTTGTGAGGTACAACATTTCTCGTACGTATATTTGTAGCAGCGTTTAAATTTCTTATTTGCGATATGTAAAAAGTGAACACTTAAAGTTAAAAATCCCCTATGATGAGTATTGCATATTACAATAGAACTTCAAATCCCCTATGATAATATTTGAAAATAGTGACGAATGCGATGTTGCCTTGGACATATGTTGGTATATGTTTTATATATATAAATACATTTATTTGTAGTATGTGCCATGAGCAATGTTGTTAAATGCACTTATGTGTATTAAGTTAGTGGGTGAGCTTGAATTGCTAATAATTCAATGACCCTAGACATCATGAATCTGTTGGTTAATCAGTTGTTTTCTTTGTTGGGTTTAATTAAGCCTAAATTATAACTAAGAGGGATTATATTAAAAGAGGCGGTGGAGTCTTTCAGCGGTGCTGCTATTCCTATTCCCATTCCCGATTTCTTCTTCTCCTATCTTATTTCTTGCCGCCTAGGGTACAGCCGAGCGGAGTCGGCGATCGGAATTTCGATTCTTCTTCTTGCTGTGAAACAGTCTTCCTCTCTCCCTCTCCTTTTCACGATCTCAAACGAGATTCTTCCTTTATTGCTGGGATCTGTGGTGGATAAAGTTCTACTTGATCTAAAGTTTTATTTGGGGCGTGCTTTGAGGGCTGGTTTGCACAGTTGCCTTGGATCCCGCTGTAAGTGGCTAAACCTCTTAATCCATGGCTATTCCTTTGTTATTTTTACTGGATGTTAATGTCGGTATGAGTTCGGTTTGGATTTTCCTAGTTGGTGTGGAAAATGGATGTTGGGGGTTCTGTTGTTGTTTCATCTCCATGGTTTGTGGAGGATTTTAGGGAAACTATTGCTTTTAAGTTGGGGATTTGTTGGTTGTTGCTTTATGCAGTCCATTACCTACCTGTACACAGTTGTGGTGTTTTCTGTTTTTGTTGACCGGCTGCTGTGTTGTGGGTTCTTGGTGGTTTTACTGTTGTGCTGCTATTGTGTTGACAGCCCTGCTGCAGTTCCTGTTTATTTGAGTGTTTTTCTGTTGGAATTGGAGGGGAATCCTAGAAAACATGATGCAGGTTGTTATGCTGACTGAAATCAGCATTTATGTTCTTGTTTTGGGCTGATTTGCTGCAGCCATAGGGCTGTTCATGTGTTGTTGTTTCTTTACTCTCTTTCTGCTATGGTTGTTGCTGCTATACCTTCTGCTTGTTGGTCGACTACTCATGCTCCTGTCCTTGTACAGCCCCTTTTGTATGTTGTCCTTACTTGATCAAGCCTTGAAATGTTTAGGTCACCCCTAGAGGTTAACGTCAACACTCTAACTGTGATGCAACCCCGATAAAAGATGTTATTTAATAATATGAATTCCTTAACAGAAATCGCGAAGGATGGCATCCAACGGTAGAGGTGGCGGTGACCTGAGGCGTGACTTGAGGAAGGAAAAAAGAAACGGTGAGACCTATTTGTTTATATGGCTCACAGGTTTGCATGTAATGCAGGTTAAAGAAATAGTGTTTCACTTAGTTTCCAATTCAAATTTTTTTAGGTAAAGGCAAATCCCATGCAGGGCAGAGCTAGAAAAATGTGCGTTGTATGCGCTGGAGTATTATAAATAAAAGCATGTACCTGTTTTGTTGTTGTTAATACTGCACTTGTTAGAATCTAGTGGACATTATGTAATGTATTTGGAACTTGTCGCACTACTTTTAAATTAGTAGAAACTTGTAATAATTATATAGGACTCGGATATTATTCAGTTGATAGCTTATGCATGTGCTTACTCATTGTGTTATGTTAAATGCTATGATGAATGCGCGCTCAAAGCTTTATGAATGTACTTGAGGATATTATTAATAATTGTGATGGACTATGGGCCGTTATAACAGTATCCTTCGATCTTTATATGTTCGTTCCGTCTAAAGAGCAACCCTTTTCCTGGAGCAGATTTCACGTATCGAAGAATTCGGTACACAATATCCATGTGACCCTTCCTGGGATCGTGCATGTAACGACTCAACACGCTCACATCGAAGGAGATGTCTGGACGTGTGTGGCTCAGATAGATCAATCGCCCGACAAGTTTTTGATATCTCTCCCGGTCAACTGGTTCCCCTGCCTCAGCACTCACTTTCTCTTTAGTGTCGATAGGCGTTGCAGCTGGCTTGCATCCGAGCATTCCTGTCTCGGTGAGGAGATCTAAGGCATACTTTCGTTGAGACAGAACAATTCCCTTCGCACCATATGCAATTTCTATCCTAAGAAAGTACTTAAGAAAACCCAAGTCCTTCACCTCGAACGTCTTCCCCAAGTCACACTTAAGACGTGCAATTTCCTCCTCGTCATCTCCCGTAATGATCATGTCATCCACATACACAGCAAGTATGGTGATGTGATGTTTCTCATTATGTCTAAAAAACACAGTGTGGTCGGCATTAGTTTGCTGATATCCCATCCCGACCATGGTCCTTCTGAAGCGGTCAAACCATGCACGAGGGGACTGCTTCACTCCATACAGTGCCTTCTTCAACCTACACATTCTGCCTTCCGTCATGGTTGCACCAAATCCAGGTGGGACCTCTATATATACTTCCTCAACGAGATCGCCATGCAGAAAAGCATTTTTCACATCCAATTGGTGCATCTTCCACCCACCATTGGCCGCCAGGTTGATCAGGGTACGAACCGTACTCATCTTTGCAACAGGTGCGAACGTCTCATCATAATCGATGTCGTACGTCTGGTTGTACCTTTTCGCAACCAATCGAGCCTTGTAGCGCTTGATTTTGCCATCTGTGTTCTGCTTTACGGTAAAGACCCACTTGCACCCAACAGCTCTCTTCCCGGTCGGGAGTTGTGCTAGTTCCCACGTCTTATTCTTCTCCAAGAGCGTGCATCTCCTCCTTCATTACTGCTTGCCAATTGTGGTCGGTTTTAGCTACCTGCCAATTGTTAGGTACAGTAATACTATCCAAGGATGCAATGAATGCTCCGTGAGAAGAAGAGATAGCGTCGTAGGAGACAAATGAAGCAAGATCCCAACCATATCGATCAGGAGGATTACGCGCATTGCTGCGAGTGCTCCTTCTGACAAAAGTAGTCGGGGATGTGGGAGAGATAGACTCACAGGGAGGTGACAGTGGTTCAACCGGAGGTGCTTCCGGGATTGAGACGGGCATAGAAGAGGGACTAGGCACTGTCGCTGTGGGTGCGGACACGAGGTCAGGAGACCTCCTTTCCCTTCTCTGATATGTGACAAACTCCCCTGAAGTTGTGGGTATCACACTTCTCACCTCCCCTGCTCCTTATTCGTCCCTTGCTCCTCAACTGGTTTTCCACTGTCTTTACTTAAATCTGTCACCAGGCTCTCCCATTCTCGGCCTCCATCCCTAAAATTGATTTTTTTTGGAATGAGTAGAATCTCCTCCTGTGGGTAGTACTGCTCTTGCTCTCGGAAATGGACATCCATGCTCACGAAACACCTTTTCTCGGCTGGACTCCAACATAAATATCCCTTCTGAGTACCAGAATACCCCACAAAGATACATTTAATTGCCCTGGCATCAAGCTTGCCAACGCTTGTCCTATTATCCTTCACAAAGCAGACGCACTCAAAAACCTTAAGTGGAAGCATACCTCCATTATGTCCTTGCAGCTCTTGACACAGGGATCTCCACCCTAAAATCTTCGATGGCATTCTATTGATTAACTGTGTTGCCGTTAACACCGCATACCCCCACAAGTGTTGGGGAACCTTCATGTGCAGTATCATGCTTCTTGCCACTTTCATCAGATGTTTGTTCTTCCTCTCAGCGACGCCATTCTGTTCAGGGGTGTATGCACACATAGTTTGATGTAGTATCCCGTGAGATGATTGATAACTTCTCAAAAAGAAGTTATCTAAATCCATTATTTTAGCCCTTTAGCTAAGTTATTTGATGAATATGGATAAAAAGTATATAAAAATGAATAAGTTATTATTTGGATTAAGTTCGGTTATTATTGTTGTTTTTGCATGTTTTATCGCAGAAAATACAAAGATTCCGACTTAACATCAAAGATTGATCACATATTAAAGCCAAGAAGATGTTGCAACAAGGTCACAACAAATGATCCGGTGCAGTTTTTATGAAGAAAATCCAGCAGAAAATTTGTTGTAACAAATTTAATTTTGTTACAACAAATCCAGTTTCGAAAATTCCAGGAAAAACTGTGCAACAAATTTTTATTTGTTGCAACAAATCGGCGGAAATCTGAAATTTCAAACTCCGAAAATGTTTTAAATCTGGCAGTTTTATGGCGAAAAGTCACACCCATTCGGCCATGGGGTGTCTCCATAGTTGGCGTATGACTACATAAGGGGAGGAGGAGAGTGAAACGGGGATTCCTTTCATCTTCTTCATTATTTTAACTTCTCCATTTTTGAAAAGAAGAGAAAAAACCAGGGAAGAAAGAAGAAAACTGAAATTCGGGCACGATGTACTATAAGATCTCTCTAGTTTTGCGACATTCTCTTTTAGATATGAACTAAACTCTTCAAGTCTTGTATGAAGAGAGTATTGTGTGTGTTTTGATGGTATAAAATGTTGAAATTATTGAAGTGGAAGTGGAGGAGGCTTTTGGACCTGGGCGGTCTGGGAAGAGACCGGGCGGTCTGGCGTGACCGCACGGTCTGGTGGTCTGGCAATGGCGATCCGTTCTATTGGTCAGCTGCGGCTTCCGGGGTTGACCGCTGGTCTGGTCCAAGGGCTGCTGAAGGTGGAGGTCGTTCGGTCTGGCTGTGACCGCATGACGGCTGATCATCCTCAGGGTCGCGCGGTCTGTCTCTGACCGCGTGACAAGTTGTTCTCTTCAAGGACGTGCCGGTCTGGCGTGACCGCACGGGTTGGCTCTTGAATCCAGTCTGGTGGCTTTCCAGAGGGTTCTGAAGGAGTTCGCGGACTAAGTCATTCTTAGTCGCGCGGTCTCAGTTCGCGGTCTCAGGAGGAGACCAGGAGGGCGAGCTGGCTGTGTTTGCGGTCTCAGGCGAACACAGGTGGTGGGTGACTTCTAGGCGGTCTGGCGATCTCCGCGTGGAGTCGTGTTCAGACCAAGGGAGTAGCGATCTCCCGCGGTCTGGAGTGAAGTCGGCGCTCACCAAAATGAAGCAGGAGGGTTGCAGTGATTGCGCGGGTTGACCGGTAAGGTCGCGCGATCTGATGGGTGGTGACTCTATCTCATAGGGTGGTGACTGGATCAGGTCTCACGCCTATAAATAGGGAGCCACTGTTGCAACAAATAGAACACACCAAGTGTAAGCCGAGTTTGCCTAGTTCCTGCGGTCTGTGTTTCTGACCGAGCGGTCTCTGATTGAATTCTTCTTTGTGCAGCTTCTGCGGATAGTGCAGGCAGCAGCGATCACCTCTTCCTCTGAAAGTGTTCGGGCGGTTTGCGGCTTGGAGTTGTGGTGCTGGAGTTCGGGAATCAGGAGATCGGCAAAGGAGCGGTCTGGTGCAGCCGTTTGGTGGTGTTTCGAGATCGGGAGCGGTTGCGGTCTGGCAGCAGCGGTCTGGCGAGCTGCTGAGTTCGGCAAGAGTCCGTGCGGTCTCAGTTATCTTCAGTTTCTGTTCTTTCTCTTTGAAGTTTTGTGCTGACGAAATCATGTCTCGTCGAGCATGTCTTGCCCTGTAATTGAAGTGTTGCTATCAATAAAGATCGTTTTGTTCACCTAAGATTGTCTCTGGTTGTTTGGCTTGCATCTCTAGTTGTTATTCCTACTTACTCTCACAAGGTCCGGAAATTTTCACATGGTATCAGAGGGAGGTTGGAGTTGAAAGAGCAGTGAATAACTTAGAGTAGCCATCGCCTTTGTGAAGAAGGAACCAGAGGAAGAGCAATGGAAGGTGGTTTTGCAAGAGGTCTTGGTATTGAGATGCTTACATCGACTAACTTCAAGAAGTGGAAGTCGTATATGCAGAGCTATCTTCTGGGTGAGGACCTCTGGGAGGTGGTAGGAGGAGATGAAACAGAAGAGGTGAAGGCAGTAGTAGGAGGTGATAATGGACCGGCCGTGAGGGCATGGAGGAAGACCAACGCCAAGGCCGAGTTCACCTTGAAGCGTGCCATTTCACCTGATCTCTTTGATCACATCTTGGGGTGTGGATCAGCTGCTGAGATCTGGAGAGCCCTGGATGGGCTGTTTAACAAAAAGAATATAGCAAGGCTACAGTTCTTAGAGAATGAGTTGGCGAGGTCAGCTCAAGGTGATCTTTCTATCTCGAACTTCTTTTTGAAGATGAAGAATCTCTGCGCTGAGATATCAGCACTGGATCCTGATGAGCCAATTTCTGAGGCGAAGCTGAAGAGGCACATCATCCGCGGCTTGCGGAAGGAATATGTGGCCTTTGTGACGTCGGTACAGGGATGGGCAAATCAGCCGTCTCTGCTAGAGCTGGAGAATCTGCTAGCTTCGCAGGAAAGTCTGGCAAGGCAGATGGCGGGGGTGTCAGTGACTGGGGGAGATGGCGAGGTTCTCTTCTCAGGGAAGAAGAAGTGGGAGAAGAAGAAGAAGACCACGGAAGGCCATGGGCCTTCAACTTCTGGGCAGCAGGAAAGGGGGTATGCTCCCAAGGCTGACGGGAAGAAAAAGAAGGAAGGTCTCAAATGCTTCAAGTGCGGAAAGGTTGGGCACTTTAAGAAGGACTGCAGGCTGAATACTCAGCCAGGGCATGCTGCTGAGAAGGAGGAAGCACCGGCCAGGCACCTTGATGGAGGATGGGGAGGAGCCTTCTCGGCTTCTACTGGAGCCTCGGCTACTATCAATTATCTGGAGGACTGGATCGTGGACTCGGGGTGTGGTCATCACCTCACCGGGGACGAGTCGAAGCTTTCTTCAGCAGAGCCGTACACAGGTAACAATGCTATTATCACTGCAGATAATACTGTGCATGCAGTCGAGAAGGTGGGGGTTGTTTCTTTGGGCAGTGATAGAGGGCCACTTACTTTGAAGAGTGTCTATCATGTGCCCGGAATGAAGAAAAACCTCTTCTCCGTGACCAACGCTGTTGACGCCGGGTATCACGTTCTGTTCGGCCCGACAGAAGTGAAATTTCTACGAAATGTAGAGGCCGTGAAGGCCGAGGTCGTCCATGTCGGGAGAAGGGCGAAGGACTTGTTCGTTTTGTCGACGAGTTCCTACGTTGACAAGATGAAGACGAATGATGGTGCCGTTATATGGCATGAGAGGTTGGGGCACGTAGGTATGGACAAGCTGAAAGCTATGGCGGTGAGAGGCCTGGTCAAGGGCCTGCCAAGTCTATCTTCCTACGGAGAAGGTCATGTTTGCGCGGGATGTCAGTTCGGCAAGTCTCATCGACTACCGTTTGACAAGTCGCAGACAAAGAGTAGTGTGTCGTTGGAGTGCATTCACGGTGACTTGATGGGACCTACTGCTACCCCAAGCCTCGGAGGCAGCAGATATATGCTGGTGTTGATCGATGATTACACCAGATATGTCTGGGTTTATTTCCTGAAGGAGAAGGCGGAGGCGTTTGCCAAGTTTGTGGAGTTCAAGGAGCTCGTGGAGGGTCGGCTGAATCTGCGGATCAAGAAGCTGAGGACGGACAACGGAGGGGAGTTCACCTCTGCTGAGTTCTCCAGTTTCTGCAGGAAGGCGGGCATCCGGAGAGAGCTCACTTGTGCGCATACTCCACAACAGAACGGGGTTGCAGAGCGGAAGATTCGTCATCTGACGGAGACCTGCAAGTGTTGGCTTCATGCCAAGAGTATCCCAAAGTCTTTTTGGGCGGAGGGAATGTCTTGTGCTGCCTACGTCATCAACAGGATGCCTTTGAGCCCCATCAACATGCTGACCCCACATGAGATGATGTTCAAGGAGAAGCCGAGTGTGGCACACCTTAGGGTGTTTGGTTCCACCTGCTACGTGCATGTTCCAGATGCTCTTCGGACGAAGCTAGATGCGAAAGCAAGGAAGCTAGTCTTCGTGGGATACGATGAGCGGAAGAAAGGTTGGAAGTGCATGGACCCAGAGACGCGGAGATTTGTTGTATCTCGCGACGTTGTATTTGATGAGGTGACATCTTACAAGGGGTCTTCTGATGTGGAGTTACCAGAGAGCAGGGTGGAGATGCCAGAGAAAGCTGTGAAAAATCTTCAGGTGGAGCTACCTGTGTCACCAGGTGGTCCATCTCTTTCTAGTTCCGAGACGGGGGCTTCTGGTTCAGGGAGCAGGGGGAGCAATGCTCCTAGCACGTCTGGAAGAGGAGCTAGAGAAGAAGCAGCTGGAGATGAAGCGGTTCAGGGGAAGGAGCTGAGGAGATCGAAGCGATCTATCATTGCCCCTGATCGCTATACAGGAGGAAACGCAGTGAGCTTTGTCTCATGTTTCTTTGCTGGTCCCTTGGATGAGAGGGAGCCGTCGAGCTTTGAGAAGGCCCAAGGCGTGAAGGAGTGGGATGTTGCGATGCAAGAAGAGATGGCAGCTCTCGAGAAGAATGAGACCTGGTCTCTTGTGCCCAAGCCTAAGGGCATCGCTCCTGTGACATGCAAGTGGGTCTACAAGCTGAAGAAGAAAGCTGACGGCAGTATCGAGCGGTACAAGGCTCGTCTTGTAGCTCGGGGGTTCTCGCAGCAATACGGTGAAGATTATGATGAGACATTCAGTCCGGTGGCAAAAATGACTTCAGTTCGGTTCATCATTGCCTTGGCGGCGTTCAGTGGATGGGAGATTTGGCAGCTCGACGTCAAGAACGCTTTCTTGTACGGCGAGATTGACAAGGACATCTTCATGGTCCAGCCACCAGGTTTTGTGTCTGAAGATTTTCCGGAGCATGTCTGCAAGCTGAAGAAGGCCCTGTATGGGTTGAAGCAAGCGCCGAGGGCGTGGTACGGGAAGATCGCAGAATATCTCCTATTCTGTGGATTTGTTGCTTCAGACTCAGACTCGAGCTTGTTCGTCAAGAAGAGCGGGGAGCTTCAGGTCATCGTGCTGCTATACGTTGACGATATGATCGTAACGGGGAACTCAAAGGAGGAGGTAGCGCAGCTTCGGGCCGAGCTGGCCATCAGGTTCGAGATGAAGGACTTAGGTGAGCTTCACCATTTCCTTGGACTTGAAGTGCAGAGGAAGGAAGGTGGAGTGCTGGTGACCCAAGCCGGATATGCGGAGCGGATCGTGGAGCGGTTCGGCATGAAGGAAGGGAAGTGCACTTCCACACCTCTGAAGAAAGCTATGAAGCTTCGGAAGGATGAGGGAAGGATCATGCAAGATCCGTTGGTGTTCCGAGCTCTGGTTGGGAGCTTAATCTATCTGACGATCACGAGGCTGGACATTGCATATGCAGTGGGCAGGGTGAGTCGGTTTATGGCGGAGCCACGGGTACCTCATCTGCTAGCGGCCAAGAACATTCTGAAGTATGTCAAGGCGACCTCGGACATGGGTCTCCTATACAGGAAGGATGCGGGCTTCGAGGTGCATGGATACATGGATGCTGATTACGAGGGAGATTCGGATGATCGGAAGTCGACATCTGGATTTGTCTTCATGGCGGGCCCTACGGCTATATCATGGTGCAGCAAGAAGCAGGATTCCGTATCGGTCTCTACCACGGAAGCGGAATACAAGGCTTCGGCCTTGGCAGGTCAGGAAGCCATCTGGCTTAGGAGGTTGGTAGGAGACGTCCACAAGGAGGTTCGGGAGCCGACTCTGCTACGCGGTGACAACGAGAGTGCTCTCAAACTGGTAACCAATCCAGTTTGTCACGCGAGGACCAAGCATATTGAGATCGAGCATCACTTCATACGGGAGAAAGTGCTGGAGGGATCTCTTTCGGTCGAGCATGTGCGGAGTGCGGACAATGTCGCAGACATCTTCACAAAGGCGCTGGCAAAGGGGCCGTTCACACGGCTAAGGGAGCTACTTGGGCTAGTTTCCACTTCCCACTTCAAGGGGGAGTGTTGAAATTATTGAAGTGGAAGTGGAGGAGGCTTTTGGACCTGGGCGGTCTGGGAAGAGACCGGGCGGTCTGGCGTGACCGCACGGTCTGGTGGTCTGGCAATGGCGATCCGTTCTATTGGTCAGCTGCGGCTTCCGGGGTTGACCGCTGGTCTGGTCCAAGGGCTGCTGAAGGTGGAGGTCGTTCGGTCTGGCTGTGACCGCATGACGGCTGATCATCCTCAGGGTCGCGCGGTCTGTCTCTGACCGCGTGACAAGTTGTTCTCTTCAAGGACGTGCCGGTCTGGCGTGACCGCACGGGTTGGCTCTTGAATCCAGTCTGGTGGCTTTCCAGAGGGTTCTGAAGGAGTTCGCGGACTAAGTCATTCTTAGTCGCGCGGTCTCAGTTCGCGGTCTCAGGAGGAGACCAGGAGGGCGAGCTGGCTGTGTTTGCGGTCTCAGGCGAACACAGGTGGTGGGTGACTTCTAGGCGGTCTGGCGATCTCCGTGTGGAGTCGTGTTCAGACTAAGGGAGTAGCGATCTCCCGCGGTCTGGAGTGAAGTCGGCGCTCACCAAAATGAAGCAGGAGGGTTGCAGTGATTGCGCGGGTTGACCGGTAAGGTCGCGCGATCTGATGGGTGGTGACTCTATCTCATAGGGTGGTGACTGGATCAGGTCTCACGCCTATAAATAGGGAGCCACTGTTGCAACAAATAGAACACACCAAGTGTAAGCCGAGTTTGCCTAGTTCCTGCGGTCTGTGTTTCTGACCGAGCGGTCTCTGATTGAATTCTTCTTTGTGCAGCTTCTGCGGATAGTGCAGGCAGCAGCGATCACCTCTTCCTCTGAAAGTGTTCGGGCGGTTTGCGGCTTGGAGTTGTGGTGCTGGAGTTCGGGAATCAGGAGATCGGCAAAGGAGCGGTCTGGTGCAGCCGTTTGGTGGTGTTTCGAGATCGGGAGCGGTTGCGGTCTGGCAGCAGCGGTCTGGCGAGCTGCTGAGTTCGGCAAGAGTCCGTGCGGTCTCAGTTATCTTCAGTTTCTGTTCTTTCTCTTTGAAGTTTTGTGCTGACGAAATCATGTCTCGTCGAGCATGTCTTGCCCTGTAATTGAAGTGTTGCTATCAATAAAGATCGTTTTGTTCGCCTAAGATTGTCTCTGGTTGTTTGGCTTGCATCTCTAGTTGTTATTCCTGCTTACTCTCACAAGGTCCGGAAATTTTCACATAAAATTCTCTTTTGTGGGTTGTTTCATGAATTATTCTTGGTGTAATTTACGAATTTGTTAATGAAACTTTTGACTTATGTTTTCTTCTTCTATTTCGCTACGAGATTCGAGAGATGAGTGCGTAATATTAGTTTGAAAGCTTTCTTATTGCACCGCGAGATTCGAGAGATGAGTGGTGTAAATTTTTAACCAAAAGCTTCTATCCTTACGGTGTGTTTCGAGATTCGAGAGAGGAGAAACGCAATCGTTCATAAGTTTACCATAGTAAAGAAGAGAGGAAGAGATTCCCTCCTCTTGCTAGCATATCTGACTTCTATTCTATGCAATATTCGTTATTCGTTCTAAGTTAGAGATGACTAGAGGAATATAGAGTGTTAAGATCTCCGAGATTCGAGAGATGAGGAGTTCTTCTATATAAGTCGTTGCAGGATTATTTTGTCAAACATTCTCACTTAATATTATTTGCATACATCATTTCAACATGCACAAGAAATCTGAAATACAAGACTGCTTCCTTTCCAACTGATAAAAAGTATTTTTAAATAGTTTATTTATAGTTTAAATCTTCTTTAGAGTTTTTATTACTTATCAAAATCATTTTATTTAACTTGCTTGGATTTAAAGAAACGGTATAACTAGTATTTACAAGCATTAGGTTAAGCACTTCTCCGTGGGAACGATCTCACTCACACTTTATTACTTGGTCGGCACGTATACTTGCGTTAATATATATACCATTTCGGGCGTATCAAGTTTTTGGCGCCGTTGCCGGGGAAGTGCGGCGAATCTAGTGTTTTGTTGTGACCTTGTTGCAACATCTTCTTGGCTTTAATATGTGATCAATCTTTGATGTTAAGTCGGAATCTTTGTATTTTCTGCGATAAAACATACAAAAACAACAATAATAGCCGAACTTAATCCAAATAATAACTTATTCATTTTTATATACTTTTATCCATATTCATCAAATAACTTAGCTAAAGGGCTAAAATAATGGATTTAGATAACTTCTTTTTGAGAAGTTATCACACCCCCATACTTAGCTCTTTGCTAGTCCCGCGCAAAGATAAATCATTGCAGGCTATTGAATGAGCGAATATCTACCAACATATAAGTACGAGTCTCTTTACCCTTGAATATAATGTCGAGATTACTCAAGTAATTCACATTAACAAATGGTGGACATGTCAATCGTTAAAACTTTAAATATGCAAAAATCCATTAGTTTGATAAGAGTTAAAGCTCAATTATGATTTCCTAGTGTTGTGTGTGTTATTCCATAAAATTATTCACTCCCACAACTTAACTCATTAAAATATCACATAATTGGAAAGGATAAGAATAAGACGTGTCTTTGCTTTAGCTTCCATAAGAGTTTAGTAGTTCAATTTGACAAGAAATTATAAGGGCTTGCGGTAGAAATGACTTTGGCTTGGTAAGAAACTTAAGGATAAAATTTGATAGTGGACAAAATTTTCCTAGTTAATATTCTTAATAACTCTCCATACTTTGAGGTTTATTTCTCAATCATCATTTTTTTAGTCCATAGTTGGGATCATTCCAAGTAGGTGTACACACACTTAGGCCACATATCACTATGTCATTATATATTTTCTCTCTTTTTTTTGCAATTTTTTTTTACTTTATGATCATAGTTGGGATCATTCCAAGTAGGTGTACACACACTTAGGCCACATATCACTATGTCATTATACATTTTTTTATTAAACACCCAAAGTTGAAAAGTTAACTAAGAAATAACTAGTAAAATTATAGGAAAAATTATGCATGGTCAAATGGTATCAAAATGGCAAGGCTCAAGCCCAAAGGATTATGGATAATCTAAACAATTGTTGGATGCATGGTGTGAACTGATCCAAAGATGGCCTTAATCATTATTATCAATTAACTACATACACTCCATGTTTTAGCTTATAACATTGACTCAGTTCTTGCTCATCCTTCCACCATTATGTTAATAAGTTAATAAATTTATTTTGTAGGGAGCAAACTCTTTTAAAGAATATAGTGCATAAAAGAAATACTTAAGAGAGCTCTAACATATCTTACTAACTTCAAAATCATAATATGAACTCTTAGGATTGACTAGTCTACCAACCAATTCAAATTGAATTACTTGAATAACGAATACTTATGAAGGATAACAAGAATAAAGCACTTCAAATTAATATTCAATAGATTATGATTCACTCATTCGATGGAGGTTATCTCACCCCCACACTTATTTCTTTGCTAGTCCCTAGCAAAGTTTTTTTTTGAAGAATGGGTACACTAAATCATATTTCAATCAGAAAGATTTAATCATTTAAAATAAAAACTGAATATAAATACTCCCCTGAAATTAACAATCTGAAGCTTCTTCACATCTCTTTTTTTTACATGCTCGGGAAGCGAAATAAGATCAAAGATTTTGATGTTAAGCCCAAATGAAGTGTACCTGCAGTGGTGAGCTCCAAAAAACAAGGAAAATAGACACATAAGAAAAACTAATTGAACTAAAATTAGAAAAATAACAATACAGGAAAAATAAGATAACTACTGGGTTTATTGTCTCCCAGCATGACTTATTCAGGCCTTAAAAAATATTCTAGATTATTGGCCTATGAAAGATAAAGTGAACAGGTAACTGCCTTAATATCCGTTGCGGTAATGAGTACCGATACGGAGATAACACAGTTACTCCCTCTCCTGAATAGTAATACCTGAACTTTACAGGTAAGAGAAATAGATAGTAAGAGGAGGAGGAGGAGGTTTGCTCCTCACTCATCTCATCAAAATATATATCCTTGTCTAGCAAGGTGTCATCGTCCTCAGGGACAATACATGGGGAGAAAGAAACAAGTAGTGCTGCCTCGATGAAGGAGGGATCAACCTCCTCACAAGAGAAGATGCTCAACACATCAAATTGAGCTTGTCGCTCCCTATCCTCTTGATGCACCTGCGACTCATTAACTTGCATAGACTTAGATGACGAAGGGGGTTTAAGAAATAAATTTGAGGAAAGACTTAAATAATTGAAAATTAGGGGAGTTGTCCCGGTCTCACTCCCAACAGGCTCCAAAGCATGTACAATGTTGTTGACATCCAAGGCAGGGCAAGAGATGTCAGAGAGTATAGGAGTCACGCAAGCGACATGGCCATCATCAACGAGCGAGGAAGTGGATACTTCCTCAACCGGTGAGATGTCCTCGTCGAACTTTTGCGACTCGACTATAATCTCTGTAACCTCGCCCTGATGGATGGCTACAACAGTATCAGAGGAAATGGGTGCAGAAAATTTATGCAATGGAGGAACTGTGTCAAACACAGTATCAGAGAATATACGGATTGGTTCCTCCTGGGGTGAATCTAAAAGAGATGATGAATGCGTAGGGAGAGGAGGTTCCACTATGTCATAACACCAATCATCAGAAATTATGATAGGAATATCTGCAACACTCCCTCGTAGACAAGGTGATATTGTATATATATCATCATAGGTGGAAGAAACGTCGGAATGAGAAGAGGACGAGACGATTTGAATAGCCGGCTCATCCTCCTCTTCCCTTTTACGTTGAAATGCAATGCAATCTTTTAATGCGTGGTCAGTGCTATGACAAAACAAACATTGTTTCTCATTTCTTCTCGGCCTTTGAGGGGTCGGGCTGAAATAAGGGAATGATACTTGTTGTGGATGTGCGTAATTATAAGAATTAGGCTCGACATATGACGTATCATAGGATATTGGTGCCACATAGGGTGAGTCATATGAAATATAACTACGATCTCCTATATAACATTCATCACTATTATGATTATAAGACCCGCACCATCGACATTTAGAATAAGAAAACATGATTTGTAGGGGTGTATTCACAAATTGAAATGATGCATAAACTATCTGCATAAATACAAAACCACTATGGAGACCCACTTAGAAAATTTTAAATAACAAATAAAAGGAAAAAAACAACTTCACAATTAATTTATCTAATAGAAAAACAAAAACTTGAGCTCTAAATACTCAGGTTCACTAATATTGCAAGAAAAACACTAGATTCGCCGCACTTCCTCGGCAACGGCGCCAAAAACTTGATACGCCCGAAATGGTATATATATTAACACAAGTATACGTGCTGACCAAGTAATAAAGTGTGAGTGAGATCGTTCCCACGGAGAAGTGCTTAACCTAATGCTTGTAAATACTAGTTATACCATTTCTTTAAATCCAAGCAAGTTAAATGAAATGATTTTGATAAGTAATAAAAACTCTAAAGAAGATTTAAACTATAAATAAACTATTTAAAAATACTTTTTACCAGTTGGAAAGGAAGCAGTCTTGTATTTCAGATTTCTTGTGCATGTTGAAATGATGTATGCAAATAATATTAAGTGAGAATGTTTGACAAAATAATCCTGCAACGACTTATATAGATGAACTCCTCATCTCTCGAATCTTGGAGATCTTAACACTCTATATTCCCCTAGTCATCTCTAACTTAGGACGAATAACGAATATTGCATAGAATAGAAGTCAGATGTGCTAGCAAGAATGATAAGTACTCTGCAAGGGTCTTATTGGTATATTTCGTCTCATTGTCCGACCTAAGTACCTTGAGTACTGCACCATATTGAGTTTGAACATGCTTGTGAAAGTTCTGTAAACAAGTGGGTACCTCACTCTTAGCTCTCATTAAATATACCAACGTGACACGGGAAGCACAGTCAATAAAGGTCACAAAGTATCTATAGCCATTAGAGAAATTAACTGCGCACGGCCCCCAAACATCTGAATGCACAACATTAAACACAGAAGAGCTTCTAGAACCAGAACTAGCATAAGAATTTCTTGTGAGCTTGCCTAAGTCGCAAGCATCACACACAAGTTTATTTTTACATGCCTTTTTAAAAATAGAAGGAAACAATCGTTCTAAAACACCAAAAGACGTATGGCCTAAACGTTGATGGTGGAGCAAAATTGCCTCCTCTATGCTTGTCTCCAGGTTACCCTCCTTTATCTTCTCCGTCGCAGACACAAGTGCAGTGTCCAATCCTTGCTGATCCAGGTACCACAACCCATCATGCCAATGTTGGATCTTATGGCGCCCTTAGAGGGGGGGGGGTGAATAAGGGAATAAAAATCTTTTTATAATTTTATGGAAATTACTAAATTGTTTAAAGTAATATTAGAACACAAAATAATAATTTAGCTAAAGGAAGAAAATATCATAATTTGCAAGTTTATGATTTAGAAACAAGTACTAAATTGTTATATGATAAAATAGATTAAGATAAACAATTTAGACAAAGTGATTTGAATTTAAAGCTTTGTAACCAAGATAACGCCAAAGGAGAGAAATCAAGTGAACACAAATAGAGACATGATTGTATTTATATAAAAAGGTGTTTACAAAAATTGATTTCAATATCGCTAAAAATCGGAGGCGTACAAAAGTAAATTTCTTTTCCTTTTCTATACCGACTTGTATCCCCACAAACCGGTTGGCTTTAGCCTATCCTTCCCCGGATAATGCCTCAAGCCACTCTAGCCAATCCTTCCCCGGATATGACCTCGAGCCCCCTAGATCTAATCACCTAGAACTAGTCGCCAACACAAGGCAAATTTCCCCCTAAGTCCTACCCAGACCTAGTCGCCAACACAAGGCGAATTCTCTAAACGGTTACAAAAGTATGGAATGGAAATAATGAAAAATAATAATAATAACTCCCTATATGAGATCTCTGGAGTCAAGGATGAAGGATCGTTGTAGCATAAGCGAGGTAGAAGCGATCGTCCTTCGGATGTAGCGTGACGTAGTCCTCCTCCAAAATTCCCTTTAAGCTTTTTGTGGGAGATCCATCTTCAGCAGCATAACAGCACTGGACTTTGTGGCACAAGCAACCTCTCTAGGATGGATAGCCAAAACGAGAAGCAAAGGTCCAATTTATAGAACTTGGAGCTAGCGCCAGCGGTAGTGGCTAGCGCCTGCGGTAGCGTTCGTGTGGAGCAGTTGCACAACCGTCGGCGGTGTGGCACTGTGCACGAACTGGAGATAGCGTCTGGCAGTAGCGATAGCGCTGGAGGTAGCTGGAGATAGCGCTGGCGGTAGCTGGAGATAGCGCTGGCGGTAGCTGGAGATAGCGCTGGCGATAACGGTAGCGGTAGCGGTTGCGAAACCGTCGTTGCGCACGAACTCGAGATAGCGCCTGGCGGTAGCGGTAGCGGTAGCGCTAGCGATAGCGCTGGCATTAGCGATAGCGCTGGCGGTAGCGCTGCTCCTTTCAAATGATTGTTCCAAGCTGCTTTATACCTGTGGAGTATTGCACCTATAGTTCCTGCACATTATAAACACACTACAAGCAATATCAAATACAATATGTGATTTGTTATTCTCAAACAAAGGGATGTGACACACATGTCCAACAATCTCCCCATTTTGTTAATAACAAATCCTCTAAACAAGAAATCAACAATAGTGTTTATAGATAAGATAAGCAAGATAAAAGTGCTACTATAGTAAATGATATGCATGATAATGTGCATACTCCCCTTATCTTAATGCTCCCCCTACATAAATGCAATTTATGTGTTACTCCCCCTACATAAATGCAATTTATGTGTTACTCCCCCTACATAAATGCAATTTATGTGTTACTCCCCCTAAATGATAGATTTCATGAATTTATTCTCCCCTTAATCTTCAATATTTCTTCTATATAGATTTCTTCAAATAATCTCCCCCTTTTGGTATTATCAAAATAAGGTGGGGTGAGGGTAGTAAGGAGGCATTAATATATCATGATCGAGCTTTTTGAAATATAAATAATGATAAAGAGTTTAAGCATAGCATATATAAGAGATTTCAAATATAAAGAGAAGAGTTGTAAGCAAGCGGGAAGAGTATAATAAACATCTTTGTGTAAGCATGAAAAGCATAAGTATAAATATGAGTGTTGGTTCAAAATTGAAAGATGTTTTAACCTTTTGGAAATCTCAAAGTTTTTCATAAAAATACCAAGCATGAAATGAACATATCAAAAAGAGAGATTAAACTGCAATGTTGCTCAGTTTGTAAATTCAAGAAATACCAAAACATTGTAGAGATCATGCTAGGTTATCTAGTGCATTTTTATATAAAGAGTAGTATAGATAAAGCATTAGAATCCAATACTCATGAGAAGAAGTGTTATGAAAGATAATGATGTGCACATAAGTGTATTTTGGGCAATGTTAACAATTGATTTAAATCACAAAATACAAGACATATGCAAAGTAAAGTGCACAATAAAACACAAGTAAATTACTTTCACACACTTTTAATGCACATAGTTTTTAACAAAGTGGTGTAATAACCAAGGTTTGCACAAGTAACTTTACTATTCTTTCCAAGGTGCTCAACCTCACAATGCTTATGAAGACTTATCAGGAGGTTCAAGTAGTGCTTGGTGGAGTTATATTTGTCTACATATATAATTTTTGTTCACATTTGTGAGACAACATTCTCCGAATACACTTGTTTTGCAAACCAAAAATTTTAACTTAACCACTTTTCTAAATGTCATAAGTGCAATTCAAATGTAGTGTACGCAATAAACTTATGCAAGTTTTAATTCATTGTACAAATACAATACACAAGCAAACATTTTTAGATTTAGGCACACATGTTGATTACCAAAATAAGTGAGTGAAATGTATCATTATCAATCATAAAACATTTACTCATACTTAGAGGCATGCTAAGCTTGGTTCTACACATTTTTTAATACAATTGATGCACTTTAAATAGATATATCAAAGCATGATAAGCAAAACAATGTTCATAGTAATTTGAAGAAATAAGGTTTAACATTGTAAATAATTCTAAATAAGAATTCATACATGCTTGATATTGGCAATAAAGATCATACATTTTTTTTGTTTTATCATTTTTTTAATCAAGTAAAAACAGAAAAATCACAAAAACATATTTTGGTAAGTTTTGAGTTTTGAATTTTTGTAGTAGATTTTTCATAATATGAAGAAAAAAACATAAATCACAAAAACATATTTTTGTATATTTTTAATTTTGAGCTTTTGTAGTTGATTTTTCATAATATGATTAAAACACAAATAACAAAAAATATTTTTGTATTTTTGAATTTTGATCTTTTGTAGTTGATTTTTCATAATATAAATAAAACAAAAATAACAAAAATCATAAACACAACAAATAAGTAGAAAATATGAACTAACATATTTTTATGGATTTTTAGAAATTTTAAAAATCAGAAAATTCCAACACCCACGCTAGCGCCGGCGCTAGCGCTAGCGCTGGAAATAGTACTCGATTTTTTGAGAATTTTAAAAATCTGATTTTTGATATTTATTAAGTGTCCTTAGAGTAGTCTTATGCAAAAATTTTGTAATTTTTGGAGATGTCTTGATTGCTCAAATTTGCATAAAACTTTAGCTTTTTAAAATACATGTGTTTTACAAAAACATTTAAGCTCAAAAAGATAAATTATGACATGAGGACATTTTTATTAAACAACCCAAAATATGCATGATTTAAGTGATAAGTAAATAAAATGTTCATGCAGTACGTAATATAGGTATGTCCTAAGATTAGAAACTACCCCGACTAAATGTCTACACCCTAGCCCCGTACTAAGTGACGGATGGGCATGAGGAGCTGCACACATGCCGTAGGTTGGGGTGTTAATCCCATATGCACACACTAAAGAACGCTCAACCTAGCACTCTTTCCCCCCAGTGCCTCGCAAGGCCCCACTAGAACCCTCCCCGGTTAAGGACAAGACATGACTTAGAGGTTAGGTCTCTAATGCATACAACCCTACGCCCTCGCTATTGTGAGATATGAAGTCATAGGTGAATAATCTTTTGGACAACCTATGCTTTTTAAATCTATGGGTTGATATATAAACTATGGGTTTTTGTGAAGAGTTATAAAGCCACATAGTTTTTCTATTCTTATGAGATGACGAAATGAGATAACTAGCGCAATTACTAATATGAGATAAATGGTAATGCTAGTATGATGAGTTTTGGGTTTAATGTCATGTCATAAGTTTAACATTTATATTGCATGTATTCCAAACTAGAGTTTCAAATTATAGATCTAGAATAAAGTGATGATTTTAATTTATTCTTATTATTACACAATTGATTCTAGAATCTATATATATGTGAGATACATGCAATCAATAGCAACGCGTATTCATACACCAACTAATGTAAAGAAAACAATATTCATATCTTTATCATAAAATTCATAATTCCAATTTGTTTTTGAGATTTTTCTTGATAGAATATGAATTATGATTTATGATTATAGAGAATTTTGCATAGAATATATGTTAGATCATCATGATGTATGTGATTTCTATTCCTTCTAGACTTATGATAATATGATTTGGTGATTTTCTTTTGAATAAGCATGTTTGATTTTTAAGTCTAGAAATTGATGATCATGTAATCATATCAAAGACAAAGATCACATATATAACATTTTGAAATTTATAATAAAATTGCATTGGATAATTAGATTTATTGATCTTTGCTTTTCCATGATGATATATAGTTTCATGATATATATACTAATGATTAATCCATAAACTATGTGTTTGTTGGAATTTTGGTATTCAATTATAATTTCAAAATCACATAGTTATCATGAAAGTTGAATAACATTGTAAGTGTTCTACCCAACATAAATATATACGCATAGACCAAGAAGAAATGATAGGATGATAAGTTTGAATGCAATGTTATTACATAGGATTAATGGAGATTATGTTGCATGTAATATGAGAAGTTTTCAAATTAATTTTCTTTAGACCAAGAATGAAATGATTAAACTTTTGATTTGATCTTAATGATACAAGATGATTCTAAGGTCTACATTACATGCAAACAATGGTGACACACATCACACACACAATATCTAAATTAATATATGAAACAATTATATTTAGGATGGCATGTGATGAAAATAAAATCCATAGACACAGAAATTTCCGAATCAAACAAACTAAGATAGCTTTTTAAAATGGAGTTAAAATTGGGCAAATTGACAGCACCAAACGAACTCAAATAGGCAATCCTAGTTTGCCGTTGGATGGAGATTTTTGTGTTCTTTCCGAAAATATATTAAACGCGAAAATTAGGCGAGTGGATCAAAAGATATGGCTTTTGAAGTTTTGATTTAAAACTCGCATTTTTGAAAGATTGAAACATGCGTTTAGATGAATGTTTGTTTTCGATTTTATTTGATAATATTTTTCATTATAAGGGCTATCAAATGCAACAAATAGAAATGAATCAAAAACGTTGGCATTTTAATTTTTAGTTTAATGCCTTAAATAAACCATTTAAATCCAATCTTAAAAATAGTTTCACTAGTCTTGATAATAATTTCAATATTCAATTTCTAATGATAATTCAAGACAATTAAGGGTAAAGGATTTAAAAGGATATATATAACAATTTAAAAAATAATGATAGGTGGGTCTCTTTTAAAATCATATGACTTTATGTTCAATTTTAATTCAATTTGATTTGATAAACATTAGGCTTAATATGTGAAAGTCATATTTCATAAAATATAGAGGGACCATAAGCATTTTGGATCAATAAATACAAAAACAAACAAAAGAAAAAGAAATAAAGCACATCATGAAGTAGAGTATTGATATTTCATTTTTAATTATTTCTACTTCATGCAAATGAAAGATACTAAATGATAAGAGATTTAGGTATCCAAAGTTGACCATGTGTAATGGTTCCTTTGGGCACCCAAATATGGCGTGATGGCTTTTGAGAAGATAATGATGAATGAGCCTTTTTAATTAACGTTGATATGTCATTTTTCTTTATGGGTCTCCATTCATACTTTGGTTGTTTATTACTTAAATCCATATAATGATTATGTGAATTGTTTGAAAAATAATTCATTGGAGGTTTATGTTTATTTAAATTATTTTTCAAAATAGCTTGATGTTGATAATCATAATGATTTTTATTATATGGATTGTTTAAAATTTTATAAGAGTGATTGTCTTTCTTTAAAAGTGATTGTTGAAAGAGTGGATTACAATATGTTTTAGAAGATTGATCATTATTTTGATGATTTTCATTTCCACTCTTTCTTATAGACATACTCTTATAATATAAAGGATAATATTTTATATTTTGATTTTCATGAAAAGGAGTTTTTAAGTTTGAGTCATGATTGAAAATATATTGAGACTTATAATAGTGACTCTTAAGAATTTTGTGAGGGTCATAATTCTTTTTGAAACTTAACTCCTTTTGAGTTGATGTATGAAAATGATCCTTTTTAGAAATGATTTTGTAAGTTAATTTATCCTTGTTATTCAAAATCTTATGATGAGATTCATTAGATGACATTTGAAATTTTTCAACAAAAGATTTTAATTGTATTAACTTAGAAGATAAAACATCATTTTCAATTAACAATTTTTCATTATGCCTTTTAGAAATTAAGAGCCCCTTTTCAATTTCCTTGAATTTTTCATTTAATAAATTGCAATTAAGACAAGGAATAGGAATTTCAACTAAAGAGCATGAAAGAGAATTTAACACATCAATATTTGATTCTACGTTATCGTTTGCTTTTAAAGATTTATTTTCTAAACGTAATTTGGAATTAGCAATTTTTAACTTTAAAATTTTACGTTTAGCAATTTTAAGCATACGAGATGTAGAAATAGAATTTTTTACAAAAAGAGGAGATTTAGATTTTCTTACCTTGCAATAGTTTCCGTCTTCTCTTTTGCTTGATGTGTTTCCAACAAATGAGTCCAATATTGTGACGTTGTATTCTTCTTCCTTCAAGCATATGCCCTCATCGATTTCTTCTCTTGGATCCATAAGGAATTCCTCGTCGATTTCTTCTCTTGGATCCATAAGGAATTCCTCGTCGATTTCTTCTCTTGGATCTATAAGGAATTCCTCTTGTTCATCATCTGTAGAAGGAAGACTATAAGTATTCTCAAGAAATTTCCAAACTTCATAAGCAGTAGGAAGTGTATAAATTAGTTTGAAAATATTTTGATGCAATGCACAATATAGACTATTCATAGATTTGACATTTAAAAACATTTCATTTTTATTTAAAATACTTGGGGGCATTTTAATTGTAATATTCCATACTTCCATATCCAAAGATTTAAGAAATTTTTCCATTAGAAATTTCCACCCATTATAATTTTTCCCTTCAAATAAAGGTGGTGCTAAAGATTTTTCATTTATAAGAAAATTTCTCCTATTAGTAGTAGCGCGATCATGAGACGCCATTATTCCTGGTTTTTAAACCGTTTGGAATAACCTCCCTCTGATACCACTTGTTGGATCTTATGACGCCCTTAGAGGGGGGTAAATAAGGGAATAAAAATCTTTTTATAATTTTATGGAAATTACTAAATTGTTTAAAGTAATATTAGAACACAAAATAACAATTTAGCTAAAGGAAGAAAATATCATAATTTGCAAGTTTAGGATTTAGAAACAAGTACTAAATTGTTATATGATAAAATAGATTATGATAAACAATTTAGACAAAGTGATTTGAATTGAAAGCTTTGTAACCAAGATAACGCCAAAGGAGAGAAATCAAGTGAACACAAATAGAGACATGATTGTTTTTATATAAAAAGGTGTTTACAAAAATTGATTTCAATATCGCTAGAAATCGGAGGCATACAAAAGTAAATTTCTTTTCCTTTTCTATACCGACTTGTATCCCCACAAACCGGTTGGCTTTAGCCTATCCTTCCCCGGATAAGACCTCAAGCCACTCTAGCCAATCCTTCCCCGGATATGACCTCGAGCCCCCTAGATCTAATCACCTAGAACTAGTCGCCAACACAAGGCGAATTT
Source organism: Dactylorhiza incarnata (assembly GCA_033032865.1). NCBI lineage: Eukaryota > Viridiplantae > Streptophyta > Magnoliopsida > Asparagales > Orchidaceae > Dactylorhiza > Dactylorhiza incarnata. Next base: position 2,245,878 of record JAWHQI010000094.1, on the reverse strand, counting down.
CCCCCTAAGTCCTACCCAGACCTAGTCGCCAACACAAGGCGAATTCTCTAAACGGTTACAAAAGTATGGAATGGAAATAATGAAAAATAATAATAATAACTCCCTATATGAGATCTCTGGAGTCGAGGATGAAGGATCGCTGTAGCATAAGCGAGGTAGAAGCGATCGTCCTTCGGATGTAGCGTGACGTAGTCCTCCTCCAAAATTCCCTTTAAGCTTTTTGTGGGAGATCCATCTTCAGCAGCATAACAGCACTGGACTTTGTGGCACAAGCAACCTCTCTAGGATGGATAGCCAAAACGAGAAGCAAAGGTCCAATTTATAGAACTTGGAGCTAGCGGCGACGGTAGTGGCTAGCGCCTGCGGTAGCGTTCGTGTGGAGCGGTTGCGCAACCGTCGGCGGCGTGGCGCTGTGCACGAACTGGAGATAGCGCCTGGCGGTAGCTGGAGATAGCGCTGGCGGTAGCGGTAGCGGTAGCGGTAGCGGTTGCGAAACCGTCGCTGCGCACGAACTCGAGATAGCGCCTGGCGGTAGCGGTAGCGCTGGCGGTAGTGCTGGCGGTAGCGTTAGCGCTAGCGATAGCGCTGGCGGTAGCGCTGCTCCTTTCAAATGATTGTTCCAAGCTGCTTCATACCTGTGGAGTATTGCACCTATAGTTCCTGCAAACTATAAACACACTACAAGCAATATCAAATACAATATGTGATTTGTTATTCTCAAACAAAGGGATGTGACACACATGTCCAACAGCCAGGTCCCAGTCCCAAGTATACGCCTCGTCCCTTTCTCCTGGAAGATCACCTTGGGAATATCAAAGGAGACAATACATTTTAGTTGGAGTATAATAGAGCTGATAGACAAAAGGCTAACAGGAAATGAGGGAGCATGCAAGACATTGGATAGTTTTACCGAACCTGTGCAATCGACCGTACCCTTACCAACCACTGACTTAAAGATCCCATCTGCTGTCTGGATGCCATCTGGAGATGCAAGGCGTGAGTAGGAAGTGAACTTCCTCGAGTCCCCGGTCACATATTGGGATGCACCCGAGTCAACAATCCACTATGTCGTTCCAGAAGGATGAGAATACATAGTATGGGATGGCCCATCAGTGGCATCTCCAGCTTGCCTCCTCTTGAGGCCCTCCATCTTGTTCATTAGACTCAGAAGAGTCTGCTCCTCCTCAGTGTAGATAACACCAGCCTTCTCATCGCATCCACTAATGCCTAGATTGGCACGATAGCCACCTCTGCCACCACGACCCTGGCCACGTCCACGACCATGTCCACGACCACATCCACGACCCCCAAAATTTCCCTCCTTTGGTGGTCTGGGGCAAGCATAGAACAGATGACCTGTCTCCCCGCAATTGTAGCATTGTCTTGTTTCCTCTCTGGGTCTTGGAATATCCGTGCCAGTAGCCGCTAGTGCGGACTTTACGGCAGCAGAACCTCCCGTCCCTGCCTAGAGTTTAAACCGAGTCTCCTCCTGAATCATGGTCGAGATGGCCTCTGCCAGAGTGGGGATCTTCGTACCTGACAGAAGTAAGGCTCTCCTCTGGTCGAACCGATCATTTAACCCCTTCAAGAACCTCATGGTCTTCTCTTCTATTATAATCTTGGAAGCCTTACACTGTGGGTCACTACAACATATACCACCAGAAGCATGGTCATAGTCCACCCATAGACGTTCTAACTCTGATGCGTACTCCTGCACAGTCTTTTCCCCTTGAACAGTGTCATCGATTTCTCCCCTGGCCTGGAAGACTCTAAGAGTGTTCCTCACTCCATCATATGTACTTCGCAGCCTGTCTCAAACCTCCATGACTGTCTCCAGGCCATCAACTGTGGCAACAATTGATGGGACAATCGAGCTGAGAAGCCACATGAACACCATCATGTGGGTTGATTCCCACTCATCTCCTGCAGTTGGGTTCTCTGGATTCTTCAATTCCCCTGTCAAGAAACCTCCAACCTTCTTTGTTGTAAGAGTCTTCCTCACACGGCGCGACCAACCCAGATAGGTAGTCGGTCCTTCAAGCTTCAGGTCAACCGGTGGAAGGTCCAACTTCACCGAGCGCGGTGATGAACCCAACAACTTCAACAAGGTAACCACCTCATCCGGATCTAACTTCTTGAGAACTTCCTCCATTCTTTCTTCGTCGGCGGTCTTTCACAGTTCGTGGAATCTTCTTCGAAAGCAACAATTCGGAGGGAGCGGCAATTCGACGGGGAAGCCAACCTTCGTCGAGTGAGGAAGTCAATTATCGTCGAGCAGCCAACCTTCGTTGAGGAATGCAGCACTTCGTCGAGCAGCACTTCGTCGTGCAGCCAGCCTTCGTTGAGGAATGCAGCACTTCGTCGAGCAGTCAGCCTTCGTCGAGCACCAGCCTTCGTCGAGCAGCACTTCGTCGAGCAGCAACCTTCGTCGAGCAGCAACCTTCGTCGAGCAGCAGCCTTCGTCGAGGGTCTTCCCGTCACGATCGACGATGACCCGATCCCCGCCCGTCGACAATGCTCGTGCCCGTCGACGATGCTCCAGCACCCGCTCCTCGCCCGTCGACAATGCCCTAGCGTCGACGATGCTCAGCCCGTCGACGATGCTCCAGCACCCGCTCCTCGCCCGTCGACAATGCCCTAGCGTCGACGATGCTCAGCGACGATGCCGACGGTACTCCAGCGCTCTCCTTCCCTGTGCCCGTCGACGATGCTCCAGCGCTCACTCCAGCGACGATGCCGACGATGCTCCAGCGCTCTCCTTCAGCCCGTCGATGATGAGCTTTCAGCCCCGGGAGATCGCCAAGGGCGGCGCGCAACCCGCTCTGATACCATGTAGAATTAGAGTTTTTTCAAATTACGTATAAACACATACATACATCTATATATATACCTCTACAACTCCTCTAAATGCACACCACTCCTATACGCACACCACTATTCTAATACAAGCCAACATGAATAATAATTTTTGGCAACTGTTATTAGCACCGCATTTTTTGCTATTCACAACTATTTGATAATCGCAAACAACTATTTTCGAAAATGGCTATCCACAAACATAATTTTTATCCGTAAACAATTTTTTTTAAATGAAAATCTAAAGGATTGAAGGGTGGAAGTATGCCCAGGGGAAGAGATTTAAGGAAACCAAAATAGACAAAATCCATACTCCAAACCAAAGAAACCAGAGGAACATTATGCTTCCAACTTCTACTTAAATTACCTACTTTTAATACTATGTTAGCAGTAAAGAAGCATCCTTTACAGCAAATATGAAATAACTGGGGAAAAGAAGCATCCTTTACAACAAATGAAATAACTGGGGATGGGAAAAAGTCCACCATTTGCCTCTATCTTGGAATCTACACTTAGGAAACAGCAGCAACATAAGGAGATTTATTTAGGATCTGTTTAATAACATAATCTAGTTACAACTGAAATAAGATTGAATTTCATGGGGATGTCGTCATGTAAGCGAGAATTTCACGCAAGGCTACAACTTCGTTTGGCATGGTGGTGTCAGTCATGAACATGAGCGTTATGAGCCGACCTCACCTAAAGAACTACGTATACATCCACTTTGTTGAAACCGTCAACCAGTCTCTCGAGGAGTTCGGACCCACAGAGGGGTGTAGCTTACACCTACTTCTCTCTCACTTAGCACACTTGACTGTCGGTGAAGGAAAAAGAATAGACCCAAAGCTTCAACGGGGAGGTCCCACCAAACACCCAAAAGACCTCAGAGAGCTTCCCCTCCCAAACTAATGCTGATCTGGGCACCTTTGGAGGGCACTAGGAGCCAACAAAAAATATCCACAGGAGGAGAGAGCCTAAAAAATCGGGATCTCTCCAAAGGTGCCCTTAAGGGTCTATTTATAGATTCTCTAGTTTGGTCTGCAAATAGCGTAATTCCGCCTTTTGGTTTTACTAAACACACTCCAAACTAGCCTGCTAACAGTCAAACTCCGATGTTCTGAAGGGCTATTAACATTCCCCCAAGGGTATCTAGGTAATTTCACCTCTAGGTCCCACTGGGCGGGTGGGTCGAGAAGGCACTACTCGCCAGATTTCCCGCATACTGGATCCCCTGGATCTTACTAGGCGAGTGGTCTGTGGGGGGAACCACTCGCCAAATCCTTGACCCCCGAGTGAGTGGGGTTCTGCCCTTCACTCGACTGGTGGTTCACGCGTCTAAACTCCTAGGCGGGCGAATGCTTGATTGTACTCGCCCCTCTGGGCCTGGACGAATGCCCCTCATGACCTGGGTGAACGCCCTTCTCTTCATCCCCTAGATCATGGGGCATGATGGTCCACTCGATGAATAAGGGGTTGCACATAATCCCCGCTCTTTGCGAGCTAGTTTTACGCTCGAAAAGAAAAGTCCAACCCCTAGTATTCGGTGAGTACTTGCTGACCTGGAGGGAATCTTTTGGTGGGCCCCACCATTATGCTATATATATATATATATATCAGGCCACAACGTTGAGATTGCCCATTTTCTCTTTATTAATTTCTTCTTTTCCGAGCTCTCGACGTTTCAATGACGTTCATGAGGCCATCGCCGAGACCCCTCTCGCAAGAGCTGCTGGATTGCCTTGCCGCCGCGCAGGAGAAGACTACCTCCGGGTCCGCTAGATATGCCCTTGGATCTTCTCGAAGCGGGACCCATCTCCGCCCTATCGGCCGAAGAGGGCCAAGGCGGTTCGGCGTGACCGAGTGGCGCCTGAGTCCGCGTCAGGGACTCCGCCCACTTCCAAAAATCCTCCTGACGACCTTGCCGAGGTAATTCGATCTTTCTTGTCTTCTTGTTAATTTTGGTGACTGGATATTGCGATGACTCTGACTATTCACAGGAGACGCCGACGACTGGGAATGGCCTCGAGACCAACCCAGCGGACACCGCAACACTCCCGCCTGCACCTTAGGAAGTCCCGCCAACTCAGGAGCCTGACCCTCCTATAATTCTTGGCGGAACCCTGCTTGAGCCTGGTAAGCCACTTATTGCCTTCTCGCTTGCTTTTCAATCTTTTGCCTCCTTACAATGTTTCCCGCAGCAGCCCCCTTTAGGACTACGGGACGACCCCTGATATCGCGAAACTCTCCCGCTCGCGAGAACACAACCCTCCTCGCGCCTGGGCTGGAGCACTCGGCAGGGGGCTTCCGACCACAAGTCTCCTGTCACCGATCTAGCCATCGTTTCTGCTGCCCCCATGTACTTTCTCGCCCTGGGAAGGGAAAATCGCTTCAGCCTCCCGGCCAGACATTTGTCGGGCAAGCTAGCACCTCTCGCCAGCACCAACATGAAGAATATGTACCGGGTTAGTCACTTCATTCGCTTCGACCCTATTTGTTTAAGTTATCAAATAAGACCATCTAACTTTCGTCCCTGCAGGCTACCGAGAGGCCTCGCCAATGGATCCCAACTATGAGAGGGAGTAGTCTCTCCGCCCCCTTCTCCCGGCTACCTTTCAAGCTTTCTTGGCGATCCCGCTGACCCTAGGACGATGAAGGAGCAGATGACAGAGATTCTCGACAAGCTTGTCTGGATGCAGCGAGACCTTGCCAATTAGGTGGACGGACAACGGGAAGCTTTCGAACGCAGGCTGGGCGACCTTGAAAGGGACTACTCGCATCTCGTCAGGGAGATGGAGCGGCAGGGAGCCGGGTGCAAGGGGACTTTCCCCGGGAGGCACATTGCGCGGACAAGGGCCAAATGCCCTTGGTCAATCAAGAACTTATTGTCGTAAGCGCATATTACTACCCGCGCATGCCCCCGAGGACGAGGAGGCAAGGTCGAGGTTGATGACAATGGATTCAGTACTAAGCCTACCGACACTCGCCCCCTGTACTCCCCTTGCGCCGGATAATAATTCTCTTTTTTCTTAATGAATGTCGAGAACGATATTACTTTGCGAACGATATTAATGCCTAGACCGTTGAATATATGTCTATTCTGCCCGCTTTTCTTATGCTTTGTCGAATGATGTCGCGCATAATCTTCTGGTTTCATTGTGCCTGGTTTTGCTCCGCCTTTCTGTGGAAGACTGCTTGTGTCCCTTGCCATCTGCCGGAGAGTGGCGCGAAGGTGGGGATGGCTCGGATCCCAAGGCGTTGGGGTAGTGCGGTCACTACCTGCACCCCACGCCTAGGAAAGTTCTTGATTTTTTTTCTATTTTTCTATAAATAGCTAGGTCCACCCACCGTATTTATCACTTTCATTCCAGCTTTCCTTCTCTTACTTGCTTTCGCACTTGCACTCGCACCCCTCTCCAGATTTCTCGCGCGACCTTACAACTGCGCCATGGTGGCCGAACCTGATGGCAGGGGTAAGTGCGCTCAAGAATTCACTAATCATGATTTTGCCACCTGCGACTTGACGGAAGATGATTTCACCTTGGCGATCGCTAATTACGTCCCGCCAGGATTCATTGTGTGCCGCCCTGGAAACCGCGACCGCATCAACCAGTTCTCTCCGGACACACTCGCCATCCCTCTGGAGCACTTCGAAGTTGGACTCCGCCTCCCTCTCTGGCTAGAGCTGCGCTAGACCTTCCGCTACTTCGATGTAGTTCCCGCGCAGCTGAACCCCAACTCCATCGCCATGCTGGTAGCATTAACCTGCTACCTGCGTGTGGAGGGGATCGAATTCTCCCTCCTTGTCTTCCGCAAGTTATTCAATTTTCGGGTGAAAGGCGGGGTAGCCTTCTTCTCCGGGCAGAGCCCACTCAAGGTCACTGACACCGCCAAGAAGAACCAAGATTGGGTTTGACAGTTCATCTTTCTCACCGGGAACTTCGGCAACACCCTTCTCGTGCCAGTGCAAGAGGAAAAGTTGACCTACAGGCCTCCTTCACTGGGGGTTATGAGGCCAATCTCCACCAGCTCATCCAAGGGCACGTCATGGACATCGTCTACCTGCGGAAGCACGTCAACTCACTTTCTCCAGTGCTGCCGGGAAAGGGTAAGGCGAACTATTTCTACCCTAGCTCCCGCTTATTCTTTTATCTATTTTTCATACCTAATCCACCTGATGCAGGGATGCAAGATCTCCCCCTTCATCCGCCGAATGCGAACGTGGGAACTCCTGACGTCACCCTGACTCTCGCGCGGTACGCCGTCGAAGCCTGCTGCACAGATCCGGGCTCCTTGAAGCCTAGCATCCAGAAGCGAAAGCCGGACGCAGCTCTCGGTTCACCCTCCAAGCGGTCCATGCCCTCGACCACTTCTAAGGGTAAAGCAGTCGCCGCCGAGACTTCTGGGGCAAATGCCCCGGTCGCGATGGGTGCGGCGGTCGGGAGCTCCACCGCGCCGGTGGGGTCCTCTGAGGGACCGATGCCGAGAGGGTATCGAAACTTTGCCCTGGGCGAAAAGTATGTTGACGAGGCAGGTGAGCCCCTGCTCCAATGGGATCAAAACGCCAACCGGGTCTCCATTTCCACCCTCCTACCAACCTAGATGGAGCAGGACACCACCAGCGGCGAGGCCTACGGCCTCTTCTTCGCGCTCAGCAACCGAAAGGATGCCACAGTCTATGACGTCGAGTCCACTTGGACGCTCGCGCACGAGGCCGCGCAGTCTCAGCCGCGCGCTCTCGAGCTCGCGCACAAGTCCTCGCGCCACAACATCACCCTCGCACGGAACCTCGCCGAGGTCGAGAAGACGCTTGCCCTCGCCTCTTCTGAAGCTTTGGCTTTGAAGCAATAGTTGGAGGCCATCGAAACCCTTCTCGCCAACCGCCCGGTCCGAGTGGTAAGCACATCTGAAATAGACGCGTATGTTTTTCCGCCCTCCTTTTGTTTTCTTTTCCTAACCCTATTATTTTTCTTTCGCAGGACACCGCAAACGCGGACATTAAGCATGTGTGAGTGGCCAACCTTGAGGAGAAGGTTAGGGAGCTGCAGGCCGTGAACCAGCGCCTGCGAGATGCCACGATCCTGCCACCTCCCGGCAAGAAGCGCAATCTGCATCAATATACCAACTATGAAATCGAGGTGATGATGCAAGAGAACGCGCAAGGGGCAGCGAGGCATGCATTGGAGGTGTTGAGGCATGCTGGTCTTTTGAATAAAGGAGGCGAGAGGCTCTCCGTTCGCAATATTCTGCCCTGGATCTTCATGTCGCTGAACCCACTGGAGGGCGAGGCCGACCTTCAGCGCGAGGGCGGCGCCATCGACATTCCACGCATAGGCGGTGGGTCCCCCAGCGAGAACTCTGGCTACTCCTCATGAAGATCTTATGCTTCTTTTTCCCATTTTTTCCTTTTATTGTAATCCACACCAGGGGCAGAACCCCCCCCCCCCCCCCCCCCCATAGTAAAGCTTTTACAATAAAATGAAATATATTTATTGTCTAAGTCTCCCCTTTTTATTTATCCTTCATTTTTCTTGCCTATTTGTTGCCACTCGCGAGTAGTCTAACGTACCTCGCGCGTTGCTTGCGCACTCGCGTGTCATTGATACTTGTTTCCGGGCAGTGATTGATTCGCACTTGCCTTTGCGGCCGTTCTTTAGAAAGTCATAACTTGCCCGCACGCGCCCTACCTTTCTAAGATTTAGGTGGTTACCGCGACGGTCCTGCTGAAAGCATGACCTTGCTGGGAGCGCGACCCTGCTGCGAGTGCGACCTTGTCGAATAATTCCCACGCCCCTAGGTGGTCGTCTCTTCGGGTGCATTCGCCGGGCGAGTGCCCCTCTCGCACATCTTGAACTGAAAGACCTCTATTGTGCCAACCTTTCCCTTGAATTTTTCTCCTCTACCCTTTTTCCTTTCACCCTGAATTGTCACCAAGTGAGCCTACGACCCTGCTAGATAGGTGAGAGCCTGATCATTAGGTCTGCTCGGGGCTTTGCCATAGAAGCGGCCTCCGAGCACCGTCTGCACTGTCAGCTAGAGAGAGCCTGACAGCAGGATCACCTCGGGCTGTGATTCACTTTTACCTACTCTCAACCTGCCACTGAGTGAGCCTACGGCCCTACCAGCTAGGTGAGAGTTTGGTCAGCGGGTCTGCTCGGGGCTATGCCATGAAAGCGGCCTCCAAGCGCCGTCTGCCCTGTCAGCTAGAGAGAGCCTGACAGCGGGATCACCTCGGGTTGTGATTCACTTTTTCCTACTCTCAACCTGCCACCGAGTGAGCCTACGACCCTGCCAGCTAGGTGAGAGCCTGGTCAGCGGGTCTGCTCGGGGCTATGCCATGGAAGCAGTGTTCGAGCACCGTCTGCCCTGTTAGCTAGAGAGAGCCTAACAGCAGGATCACCTCGGGCTGTGATTAACTTTTATATACTCTCAACCTGCCACCGAGTGAGCCTACGGCCCTGCCAGCTAGGTGAGAGCCTAGTTAGCGGGTCTGCTCGGAGTTATGCCATGGAAGGTGCATCCGAGCACCGTCTTCCCTGTCAGCTAGAGAGAGTCTGACAGCGGGATCACCTCGGGCTGTGATTCACTTTTACATACTCTCAACCTGCCACCGAGTGAGCCTACAACTCTGCCAGCTAGGTGAGAGCCTGGTCAGCAGGTCTGCTCGGGGCTATGCCATGGAAGCGGCCTCCGAGCACTGTCTGCCCTGTCAGCTAGAGAGAGCCTGACAGCGGGATCACCTCGGGCTGTGATTCACTTTTACATACTTTCAATCTACCACCGAGTGAGCCTACGACCCTGCCAGCTAGGTGAGAGCCTAGTCAGCAAGTCTGCTCGGGGCTATGCCATGGATACGGCCTTCGAGCACCCTCTGCCCTGTCAGCTAGACAGAGCATGACATCGGGATCACCTCGGGGTGTGATTCACTTTTACATACTCTTAACCTACCCCCGAGTGAGCCTACAACCCTGTCAGCTAGGTGAGAGTCTGGTCAACAGGTCTACTCGGGGCTATGCCATTGAAGTGGCCTCTGATCATCGTCTGCCTTGTCAGCTAGAGAGAGCCTGACAACGGGATCACCTCGGGTTGGGATTCACTTTTACATACTCTCAACTAGCCACCAAGTGATCCTACGACCCTGCCAGCTAGGTGAGAGCCTGGTCAGCGGGTCTGCTCGGGGCTATGCCATGGAAGCGGCCTCTGAGCACCATCTACCCTGTCAGCTAGAGAGAGCCTGACAGCAGAATGACGTCAGGCTGTGATTCACTTTTACCTACTCTCAACCCACCACCGAGTGAGCCTACGACCCTGCCAGCTAGGAGAGAGCCTGGTTAGCGGGTCTGCTCAGGGATATGCCATGGAAGCGACCTCTGAGCATCGTCTACCTTGTCAGCTAGAGAGAGCCTTGCAGCGGGATCACCTAGGGCTGTGATTTACTTTTACATACTCTCAACCCGCCACTGAGTGATCCTACGACCCTGCCAGCTAGGTGAGAGCCTGGTCAGCGGGTCTGCTCGAGGCTATGTCATAGAAGTGACCTTTGAGCACCATCTGCCTTGTCAGCTAAAGAGATCCTGACAACGGGATCACCTCGAGATGTAATTCACTTTTACATACTCTCAACCTGCCACCGAGTGAGCCTACAACCCTGCCAGCTAGGTGAGAGCCTGTTCAGCGGGTCTGCTCGGGGATATGCACATATCTACATTACTATCTTATATGCTGACTCAAACTATTCATGAAAGAGAAACAAAGTTCAAAAACAAACCTGAGCAAAGTAGATGATCAACTCACCAAAAGGACTTCCTTCCCCCACTCGGCGAGTAGTATAATCTCACTGGGTCCACTCGCACACCTCAGCACTCACCGGGTTGGGGAACAGCTGCCGCCCGGGAATATCTTGCACACTCCATTCCTCCATTGCTTCCTTCCCGAGTATCTGACCTGGAGCGTTCTCGCCTATCAGTTGTGATGTGATCATCGGGACTACAGATGTCTTGCACTCACTTCTGGTGACAAATGCGAGATGGAAGGTCTGCAGGACCTCCCACTTAAAGTCCTTAAACCTTCCCATCGTCACCCCACTCGCGAGTGGTTGCGAGTGGCCTGGGTCAGATCTATCTTTCTCACCTCCAGCCATGGAGCCCAGCTTGAGATTTTCTTGTATAGGCTATGGTCCACGCTCACCGCACCAAAAAATGTTGAAACCGTCAACCGGTCTCTAGAGGAGTCTGGACACACAGAGGGGTGTAGCCTACACCTACTTCTCTCACTTAGCACACTTGACTATCGGTGAAGGAAAAAGAATAGAACCAAAGCTTCAGCGAGGAGGTCTCGCCATATACCCAGAAGATCTCAGAGAGCTTCTGTAACATCCCCCAAATAGCTAGACCCCTAAGTTGGTTTTGTCATGACTAGGTCATGACAAAACCATAGGAAGAGCCCAAGACCATGTGAATTTAGGTGAGAAGGAGAAAACTCAAGTGGTCTGCAAATAGCAATTTTCAGATACCAAGCCTCGGGTTGGACTTTAGGGCCCCACCTTGAACCTTGACCCCACCATAGCATCCTAACCCATTAGGGGTCTCCTTGAAGCACCAGTGACCCATTGGGGTCAACCTAAGAGGCCAATTTGACTAAAGTCAACCTTAACCCTAAATTTGTCAAACTAACTCAATCAAGGTCAATTGGCCCTCACCATTCCAAATTGACCCTTCCCCTACCCTTGTATTGGTACTAGGAACCTAATGGACCAAAAAGCCCCATCATGGGGCCTCCAATTTGACCAATTTGCCCTAAACCCTAATTTGGTCAAAGTGCCCTAATAAGGGGCAATTCACCCTCACTTTGCCAAATTGACTCCACCTAAGCCTTCCTAACTCACAAGGTAGTCAAATGGGTCACTAGACACCCTTTGGGGTCAACCCAATTGGTCAATTTGACCAAAGTCAACTCAAGCTTAATTTAGGTCAAATTACCCTAATTTAACCTAATCAAGCCCAATCTATTTGGGCTAGGCCCAACTAAAGAGGTCCACCATCTAATGGGCCTGGTAATGACTGAAATTACCACTTAAGTTCTCTATTTGGTGATTAGGAGAGAGAAATTGGAGGTTTCCCCTAAATCGGAGAGAGAAAGAGAGCATTCTTGGAGATTTAATGCAATTGATCCTTCAATTCGCCCCTAATTGATGAGCATTCACCTCCCCCTTTCAGTTACAAACAAATTCTGGAGTTTTTATGGCCAGGGGGGGCTGGATTAAGGGAGAATTAGAAGTAACTGAAATCCTAGTTAATGGCCATTAGTGGCTTTCAGGAATAAAGCCACCCAAGCTCGAATTGAAACCCCCATTTCCTTCAGTGCGCAGAGAGGAAGAGAACCCCCAACCTTCCAGTGAGAATCGTGCAGAGGAAGCCTAGATCGACATGGAACCGAAATCTCCAGCCCCGTCAATGGCAACTCGCCGGAATTCACGCCACCAAGCCCCCACACAGGTCTGATCCGCCTCCTCTCCCTTAGTGCTAGATCTTTTCATTATTTGGGGCTTGATCCGAGTTTAATTGGGCTCGGATTGTGCTTCCGAAAGGGCTCGTTTCGAGCTCTCTTTCCCCTCCTCCAAACTTTGATTCCGACCACCTCCGGTCGGCCAACCACCCCTATCGCCGGCCACCACCTCAACGGAGGTGGTGGTGGCATTGGCTGGCCGGGAAGAGGTACAGGTGGTCGGGAAATCATCCCGCAAAGAAACCCAGGTCGGGTTATCGCGCGCCGTCCATTCCTCGGGGACGATAACTGAGAGCCGTGAGATCTGTTTTTAATGTTTACGTTTATTTCATTTAATTCGTCGATCTGATTGTTGAAGTTCGTCGAACGGAATCCTGAGTTCGTCGAACGAAACTGATTCATTGATTGCGTTTTAGACTTCGTCGATCTGATAGTTGAGTTCGACAAACTGAATATGGAGGTCGTCGAACGGAATTCATTTCGTCGAGCGCAATTTAGTTTTCGTCGAACGCAGATTTATTTTGTTTTCATCGAGCGCAAGTTAGATTTCGTCGAACGCAGATTTGTTCTGCTTTCGTCGAGCGCAGGTTAGTTTTCGTCGAACGCAGATTTATTCTGTCTTCGTTGAGCGCAGTTAGTTTTCATCGAACGCAGATGTGTTCAGATTTCGTCGAACGCAGAGTCAGTAATATAATTAAATGTTTATAGTGTTTTCCGTCACATAATAAGCAGTGTTTCATTTTAATTATTAAAAATACTAGAACACCTCTGATGAAAAAGTGCCCAACACCAATATAGTAGCCATTGGTGTGTAGATTAAGTGAAAATTTGTTTCAGCCCAACAGGAGCACTGTAGCTCCCTGTAGAGCCAAAATTGTAGGACTGGTCCCTAGGGTAGGGAAGTCACTCTTCTTTGCATATCTTTTCATTGGTAGATGATATGGCCTTGATATTTAAAACCTAGGCTAGTTACATACACCCACACAACATAATCAAATATGGGATTTTTAGGAGAACCTTTTTGTAATGTTTTTGAGATAATTTTATAAATCATTTAGTGATTAATTATTGGGTCAAATGACCTCGAATGCCCTCCAAATTTTGGTGGGTTCTCCTTAGGGTTATGTTATGACCTTGGTAAAAATCTCAGCCCAATTGGGACTGTTTTGATTGGGTAATTTGTCAATCCAAGTTGAGTCAAACTAGGTCAAAATTAGGGCATGATGTTATCTTGGGATATTGGGGTAAAATCTCCTCACCATGAGGTGAAACCTTGGCCACTAGTTTGGGGTGGTGTGGAGGTGGTTATGCCCTAGGACACTAGTTTTAGCCCTAGGTGTGCTTATAGGACCTTGTGAAGGACATGGGGTCAAATGTCCTTGAATGATTATTAAACTTAGTGGATAAGTTCATAGGGGATAAATAGGCCCTAGGTAATTTTATAAGAATTTTAGGAACAATTATTACCTTTGAAATAGGTCATAACCCCTTTAGGGAAATTCCTTATAAGAGAAATTTACATGCTTAAATGGTCTTGTATGGAGTTGAAACCTTGGTAGTGCCTTTATAATCATATTTTGGACCTCTGGTAATTTTTGTGTATTTTATTAAATGATTAAACCAGTACTTCATTCACAAGGCACCTATTTTGTCTTAGGCTTAAGAAAAATAATTAAGGGTCCAATACTCTTTGATAAATTGTGCAAATTGGTGATAGGACATTTCAGAGCATTAGGAAACTTTGTGAATTTTTATATAATTTTTGGAGACTTAAATCAATAGGCTTCTTCACAACTTATCTTATTTGAGGTTCTCTTTAAGTATTTATTTAAGTAAGAAAATGATTTCAATAAATCCTGAAACTTGGTCAGTGGACTTTTCTGATAAATACAAGAGCTTGGTATTTTTCCCATAATTTTGGAGTAGATATTTTTGGTGGTTCCTTCATAAATCTACAAGTTTGGATAGATGATAAATATTAAAAATAGAGGACAATTTCTTACTGTAAAAATAAGATATGTTGTATTTACTATTATTTAGTTATCATAGATTTATCATAATTTTTGGAGAGCCATAACATAAGAATTCCTTACACTTCATGTTCATTTTAATACTTGGCAAATGTTTGGAAAAATTAAAATAAATGCTAAATTATTAAGGAAAAATATGATTCTCTGGATTTAGTCTTATAACATCATGATAGACCTCCAGTAAATATCTTGAGTCAGTTGGATGAATATTTGGAGTACCTCTACTTTTAAGCTTCATATAGTTAGTTGGGTCTGCGTTTAGTAAAACTGTGAAACTTAGGTTTTTAGTGGCCTACTAGGTGAAAATGGTGTGCAGATGGTGCACATGGGCTGGTTAAATAGTTAGAAGTCCATCCAAAGAAGTGTCGGTGATGAGAGTGCACTTGGTGGGTTAAGGGTAAGGATGTGCTAGGGATTGACGAAAGATCATCTTTCCCCTGGTGTGTCATAAATCACTTAGGTCTAACTCAAGAGAAAGGGTAAGAGGGAAGTTCTTAAGAGTAGATACCAACAACACTAAGTGTCTTGAGAAAGGGAACTTTGGGGTGTCATCCCATTACAGTTCCTAGTACCGTAGCGAGCCCCTTACAGGGTAATTCTCGGGAAGTCCAAGATTAACCATAAATTGTAGGGATAAGTTGTTATACAAGATTAACTTAATAATACACTCACTCACACTCCGTTGTCACGGGTATGTTAGTTGGTTTGGTTTTCGAGCGGTAGGCTCGGTGGTTGAAGCAGCGGACTAGTTAGTCCGTTGAGCTTGTGACTCAGTAGTGTTTGTTAGTAAGGACGGGTTGGTCCGGCGAGCTGGTGGCTCGGAAGGTTATTGATGATGGGCAGGTTAGCCCGGGGAATTTATGGCTCGGGATATAGTAGAACATGTTGCATGTGCATGAAGGTGGTGGGTCTCCAGTATTGGACGGTCGTTCACACCGACGTCAGTACGTTGACTCGGCAAGTGTGGAATTTGCACTTAGCCATAAAAGTCTGGTGGTCCAGCCAGTAAGAGTACGCAGATGCTCCGCGGTTTTGCGTTGAGGCGTACGATAGGTCTAGGTAGGGTAGTGTGAATACCAACCTAGAGGTGGGCGAGGCCCAACCCACCGCTTCCGTTTGCCACTACGGGAGTATCCTGGGAGTCTTGCTAGCTCCAAAAAGAAGAACTAAAGGTCTATGCGCATAGAGTCGAAGTGTGTGAGTTGCACTTATATGAACATAGCATAAACAACATACTCTGCATGTCATGGCATAAACATTGCATTTCAACCCCTACCCCTATCATATAAGTCAGTTATGGGACTTCTTATATGATAGGCCTTGCTAAACGACCCCTTGGTCTATAGGTTTGTATGGGCATTCCTATAAATCAATGGTTACTTTCTATTATATACATGTCTTTACTTACTGCACTTTACTTATTCTTTACCTGCTTTTACTATGCTCTTTTACTGTTTCAATTATGTATATATACATGTGTAGTGTAGACATTCCCTGTACCCCTGTCACCTGTTATTGTTATACCCCTTGTTGTCCTCCGCTTCATCCTTCCCGCACGGTGCCTAGGAGTCACCGGACGAGCGGTGGGGGATTGGCTTAGTCTTTTTGACTAACGGTCGGTGGACCTTATCATTTTAGGAGACCACGGAGACGAAGCAGCACCAGAGGCCGGTGCATACGGAGGCGGCCCAGTCTAGTACAAGAGCTCAAGTTTCAGGATCAGTGAGTGATTAGTAGTTAGCTTCCGCAGGGTGACCTTGTAGTGAGGATATGATGTACAGGGCATGAGCCCTTTATTATTGTAATCTTTTATTTAGTTATACTATGTGGACATCCCTTGTGATGTTTTACCTTTCTATGTGATGTGGACTTGGATCTTTTGTTTAAGTTGCTTTGTTCTTGCTTCTTTGTGATCGATTTGGTCGGCAGCATCGGCGTTTTGTGGTGGCAACCTTCCCGAGCGAGGGGTCACCGCAAAGCGGCGATTCTGGGCCTAAGACCCCGGGTTTGAAAAGAAAAAAATGGGGTCTTACAGCTTCCCTTCTCAAACCAATGCTGAATTGGGCACTTTGGAGGGCACTAGGAACCAACCAAAAATATCCAAAGGAGGAGAGAGCCTAAAAAATTGGGATCTCTCCTAAGGTGCCCTTAAGGGCCGATTTATAAATTCTCTAGTTTGATCTGCAAATAGCATAATCCCGAATTTTGGTTTTACTAAACCAACCCCAAACTGGTCTGCTAACAACCAAACTCCACTATTTTGAAGGGCTACTGACATTCCTGCAAGAGTATCTAGGTAATTTCACTTCTAGGTCCTGATAGTTTATATAGGATATTGTCTTAGACACCGAGAGGGGGGGGGGGGTGAATAGGTTTCTTTTATTTTAAGCTTAGTGTTTTCTGAATTTAGGTTAGCAAAATATCAAACACAGAAAGCACAAAGAGATTTATAGAGGTTCCTCAAGACAGGGTGTCTTGAGTAGTCCTCTTTCCCCCTTCACCTTTCTAACAATGAGTTAGACAAGGCCAACTTCTCCAAACTCAGCTCCAAGAGCCTACAACACAGATCCCACAGGATCTCTCAGGTTTTCCCAAACCCTACCTCAGGCACAACAACCCTACCTCAGGCACAATAGCCCTACCTCAGAGGAATCCACCTCCTACAACTCAGACCACCTCCTGGTCCTACCTCAAGCTGACCTATCAGCTCTAGAACTCAGGCCAATCAGCCTTACACACTCAGGAAAAAAGCCCTACAGTCTCAGAACCCGAAGGCTCCTACAGATGATATAATAAGGATTACAAATAGAAGGAAGAAGAGGTCAAGCCTTATTCTTCTTCTTCTTAACAGATGCTGTTGCAGACTTGAACCAGGGAGGAGAAGTACAACTCCAACTTGATTCTTCTTGATCAGCCCTTCAGATGATCTACGGGATCTACTTGCTCTTTCTTGAGATGAATTATTGTCTTGTAGTTAATGTGAGCAAGTCTCTTGTGCCATTGAACACAAAGGGACTCATTCTCATTAGCTACTAGACAAATAGATGTAAGAGAATTACTACATATAAAGTCTAAGCAATAAACATTATCACTCCTAGTGCCTAAGAGAATGGTCTCTAAGTCTTTAGACTTTTTGATCAAGCACTTGTCATTGTGGAATTCAATGACATAGCCTAAATCACATAGTTGACTTATGCTGACTAGGTTGTGTTGCAACCCTTCAACATAAGCTACTCTTATGATTGAGACTATGTCATTGGAGATCATACCATATCCTTTGGTGATTCCTTTTTCAGACCCCCAAAGATAATTTTGGGTCCATTCTTCACAGCCTTGTAGTCCTGTAGAAGACTTCTTGTCCCTGTCACGTGCCTTGAGCACCCACTGTCCAAGTACTAAATTTGGTTGAGGCTGGTACTTGAACTATCCTGCAAGAAGGAGTTTAGTTACCCTTAGGAGCCCAAACAGCTTTGGGTCCTAGGTCCTTGTTAGCATGATGAAATGACCTTACACTAGCTGCACCCTTTGCAGGAAGGTTCATCTTTGCACATGGCACATTAGGATTGTGCCAACAGTCTATGGAAAAGTGTCTCAGTTTACCACAGCACCAACATTCATGATAGTTGTATCTCCTCTTCTAAACATTTCTTGAGGGGTGTGCAGCACTGTGCATATGTTCAGGAGGAGAGACATCAACTTTTCTCTTATTTCTTTCAGCAAGGATTTGGCTGAAAGTCAATCTATGGACAGTCTTAGTAGTCTTTGTATTAATGGCATCAACTTGCTTTGGATTTTGGGCAATGCAAGTTTTGATGGCATTAGACACTGAGAAATTAGACATGTCCACTGATTTGACAGCAGTCATGTTCTTGGCTGAATCAACCTTAGAAGATCTTGCTTTCTTATTCTTGAATGAAATGCGCTGATGTACCAAATACAAATGGTCCAGGTTGGGCCATTTGAATTTCCTCATGAGGAGCCTTCATAGCCCTCAATCCCATGCCCTTTCTTCCACTATGGGAAGGAGTGTTTTCCTTCCTATAGGTACTTCCATTCTTCCAGTGACCATACATGCTTTCATGATCATACCTGTTGGAAGGTAGTAATACCTTTTGAAAGGTGGTTTGAGGCTTATCCTTACCCCTGCTCTTTTCTCCACTCCCTTCTCCTACTTCCATTTTATTGAATCCTAGTCCTCTCCTATTGGATTGAGAAGAGAAGGAGTCAATAATAGGGAGCACAGATTTTGGCTTGGAGAATTAAGCCACTAGGCTTCTTTCTTTCACAAGCTTCTCCTCAAGATCCTTGATGACCTTGTTCTTCAGGGATATGGTGCTCAGATGGTTGATAGTTATCCCCTTCAGATGGATAATTTCCCTATACATCTGACTCATCTTGGTAGAAGATTCGGTGTATTCTTGTTTTTCCATCTTAAGGGAATCAATCTCTTGGGCTTGCCTCTTGGTTAGCTTTTAGCTCCTTTTCAGAGCTTCCAAGAGAGCATCATACTTGTCAATCAATTGATTGACATCTACCCCAGCTTCTGAATCACTTCCACCAATTGATGAAGGTGCTCCAGATTCTGGGCCAGTCTCATAATCAGAAGAGGAAATGGAATGAATTAATACATGTTCATTTTCAAAGATGTTCTGACTGTCCTCCTCATCAGTGATGACCATGAGGCCTAGCTGAACATTGTCCTCTTCATCCTCCTCTATATCACTGTCTGAGTGTGATAGAGGGGCCCTGACTCCAACCTTGGCAGCAGGATAATCTTTATCTTCTTCTGCTGCAAACAGCCATATATAGGCTTCTTCTTCATTCTCTGAATCTGAAGTTGAGGATTCAGATTCACTCCAGCTTCTTCCTTTCTTTGCTAGGAAGGTTTTTTTCCACCTTCCTATCCTTTTGGTGATGAGGCTTCTTCTCACCTCTTTCTTTCCTTTTGATTGGGCAGTCAGCAATGACATGTCCAGGCTTGCTGCAGCAATAACAAATAATGTTATTTGAAGCATATTTACTAGATTTGGAGTCATACCTATCACCCTTTGGGTGCAGTCTTTCAGATTTTCTGTGGTCTTTCTTGGAGTGTGATGAGGAGGAGGGCTTGTTCTTCCATTGCTTCCTCCTCATCATCTTCTTGAACTGCCTTGAGAAGGCAGCAACTCTTCATCAGAGGAAGAGCTATCTGAGGTGCTGATTTCAGATTTTTTAGATTCAGCACTTCTCCTTGGAGGAGACACCATCCTGCCCTTGCTTTTCTTGGAGCTGTCAGCTTTGAGAGCTACAGATTTCTCCCTTGCCCGAGCCCTTGTTGAGGTGTCCTCTTCCTTTCTTGCAGACAACTGCATCTCATAAAAGATCAGCTTTCCAAACAGTGTATGAGTGGGGGTCTCACCAAGCCTAGCCACTTCCCTGATAGCACAGATTTTTGTGTCCCAATCCCTTGTCAGAGATCTAAGGAACTTATCATTCAGCTCATAATCAGTGAACACTCTCTCATAGGTTCCCAGCTCATTGACTATTCTGAAGAACCTCTTATAGCACATAGAGATGCTCTCCTGGCTGAGCTGTCTGAAGGCTTCATACTCTTGGTTGAGGAGTGACTTTCTATCATCCCTCACTTCTGATTTCCTTTCCATATATACTACTAATGTGTCCCATATTTCCTTGGCAGTAGTGCAGTGAACTAAGTTTTGAAATGTGGAATCATCAATAGCATTAACAATGATGTTCTGGGCTCTTTTGTCCATAGTGAACAGAATGAGTTCATCCTTGGTTAACTCATTGAAAGGCTTGACCACTCTTCTGGTTGGATCTATTGTGGAGGCTGTTTGGAAGGTGAAGGGACCTTCCTTGATAGTAATATAAATCCTAGGGTCAGATGCTTCCATAAACATTCTAACCCTCTGCTTCCATATGCCAAAATTAGCTTTATTGCATATGGGCAGCTTCATGGAGCCCATCTCCCTCTGCATTACATTGGAGGCCATTGGTTACAGATTTTAAGACTAATCCTTGTAGGATCTGGTCAGATAGTTATGTCTTGCTTGACCAACCTAGCTCTGATACCACTTGATAGTTTATATATGATGTAGTCTTAGACACCTAGAGGGGGGGATGAATAGGTTTATTTTATTTTAAGCTTAGTGTTTTTTGAATTTAGGTTAGCAAAATATCAAGCACAGAAAGCACAAAGAGATTTATAGAGGTTCCTCAAGACAGGGTGTCTTGAGTAGTCCTCTTTCCCCCTTCACCTTTCTAACAATGAGTTAGACAAGGCCAACTTCTCCAAACTCAGCTCCAAGAGCCTACAGCACAGATCCCACAGGGTCTCTCAGATTGTCTCAAAGCCTACCTCAAGCACAACAACCCTACCTCAGGCACAATAGCCCTACCTTAGAGGAATCCACCTCCTACAACTCAAACCACCTCTTAGTCCTACCTCAAGCTGACCTCTCAGCTCTACAACTCAGGCCAATCAGCCTTACACACTCAGGCAATAAAGTCATACAGTCTCAGAACCCAAAGGCTCCTACAGATGATATAATAAGGATTACAAATAAAAGGAAGAAAAGGTCAAGTCTTGTTCTTCTTCTTCTTAACGGCTGTTGTTGCAGACTTGAACCAGGGAGGAGAAGTACAGCTCCAACTTGATTCTTCTTGATCAGCCCTTCAGATGATGAACTAGATCTACTTGCTCTTTCTTGAGATGAATCAAGATAAGCAATCTCTTCTCTCCTTGCAGCCTTGTGTAAGCTCAGTTCTTGGCTGTCGACAATGGAACAGTATTGTTCCGCTTGCTTGTGTGCTGGAGAGTAAGATCAAAGGAAAGTCCTTTTCTCAACCCTAACTTATTCCTTTTATACACCACTGATCTTCAACACCTCTTAGTTGTCCTCCTGACAGGTATAAGAGTGATTGGTGGACCCCAAGATGCTTTTCTGCAGCTTGCGCCAAAAGCAAAACCTGTCAGATCACTTTTGAATCTGTCTCAGCGGTTGGGCTGAGATGGTCAGCCGTCTCAGCGATTGCTTCTGTCCCGTCCTAGCGGATCCGCTGAGACAGACAGTTGTCTCAGCAGTTTTCTTATATCTGCAGCTCAGCTTGCCCAGACACTTTCTCAGCGGCTCCTGACCTTGTCTCAGCGGTTCAGCTGAGACTAAGAGCTCGTCTCAGCGGTTTTGACAGTAAACCAACTGATTATACATCACACCTTGGTATGTCCTAGTCCTGCATTGTCATGAGATAGAAATAGGGTTTATCAAATACAACTTGTAGTTAACATTGAGTGAGAGGCCTCTTCAAATCAAGGGAACATTGAGTGTCAGTTTCCCAACAGGTCCCACTGGGCGAGTGGTCCGAGATGACACCACTCGCCAGACTTCCCGCATACTGGATCCCCTGGATCTTACTAGGCGAGTGGTCCGTGGGGGCAGCACTCGCCAGATCCTTGACCCCCCCCCCCCCCCCCCCCCCCCCCGAGCGAGTGGGGTTCCGCCCTTCACTCGCCTGGTGGTTCGCGCATCTGAACTCCTAGGCGGGTGAATGCTTGATTGTACTCTCCCCTCTTGTCCTGAGCGAATGCCCCTCTTGGCATGGGAGAATGCCCTTCTGTCCATCCCCTAGATCCTTGGGCCTGAGGGCCCACTCGACGAATATGAGGTTGTACACACTTCTATGTTCAAAACTAGTTTCCTTTCCAAACACGTGAGGGAGAGAAGAAAAGATGTCCCTACCAAGGTGCCATGGGATTATATTTATAGACTTCTTAAATTTGGGTTGCGGATAACCAAATTCCACTATTCGCAACTCAACTCTAAATCCAAACTAACGGTCATAATCGGGACAGGAGGGGTGGGGGGGGGGGGGGGTGAGTGGGACTCAAGACGTCCACTCCCCCCTTGCTGGGAGCTGGGAGAGTGGACCGAGTGGTCCACTTCCTGGGCTAGGCGAGTGGACCACTCGATCCACTCCCCATAGGGGCGAGTTGACCTGCGGTCCATTCGCAGGTCCACTCGCCCGAATGCTCGGGGCGAGTGGACCCATGGTCCACTCGCCCCTACCATGGGCGAGTGGGCCGCTATGTCTACTCGCCCAAGCGGGGAAGTGGACATAGGGTCCACTTCCTCTTTTCTCGGGCCTTATCTCACAACCTCGGTCGGTTTCGGTTGCTTCCGATCGGTCAATTTATCAATCCCGTCTACTTTCACTATTGTGACCTCATCCGGGCCGTGTCACACGAGCTCGGCAAATATGGGGGTTGAACAGCAACGTCAAGAAATATCACCAAATTGGGACACGAGCCTCGATTTGGCTTCACCCACAATGCCTAATCCGAGAATCGTTTTCGTACTTCTAATGCAATCAAGTTAGAGTCACAATCTCACGCCTCGATGGTTCACAATGAACATTGGCAAACCCAAGCTCTCTAATTAGATTCACCGAGTACCACAATCAACAAAAATCAAAACAAATAAGAATGAATGCACGACACGCACCCCAAAACTGGGAAGAGAGGAGTCCATACTTTCTTGGATTTCTCTCCTCCGCTCTAACCTAAGAGAGAGAAAAGCTTTGAAGAAATTAGCATGAACCAGCCCCTAATCCGACCTAGAGACCAAAGCTAAGGATCCACACCGTTTGATCTTACAAATCCAGATCAAGCGGCTCAGAAAACGGGTTTAAAAACTCTTCACGAACTTGTACACGACTTGACACGCAGTCGTGTAGCTATCAGGATAAAAATTCCTACACGGCTGAAAATCTGGGCCGGGACACGACACAGGTCTCGTGTCGGGTGACTCGACCTCCCACGAAGCCTTGTATCTCTCCTCTACACAACCCTGTATCTCTCGGGAAAACTAGTTATTTTACACGGCCTAAACACGGCCTTGTGTCTGGCTGTGTAGAACCTATTTTGCAAAGACCTCCAACACTTCCAAATCGGTCGCAAATCTTCATGGGACTTCCCTAGGCCTCTTAAGTCTTTCATGACCTCAGTTACTATGAATTTGTGGGATGTTACAAATTTCGCCTCCCTTTTCTAAGATTCTTATTGAATTATTCAAGGATAATTCCAAGTTTAACGATATAAAATAAATAGCAAGACTGCATATTAAAAAATAATTTTTGTTACATATATTATATTTCTCAAACTATAGTATTTTATCCTCAACAATTATTTATAATATGATGTTATGATAGATGTAGGATACTACAATATATAATCAAAATGTACTTCATGTAAAAATATTATATCAAATAAATATTATAATTAATGTATTATACTATAAGTTATCAGTTGTGCCCAATCTCTACGTACAATCAATATCCTTCAGCTGCTCGTTATTTGCTGTAATATATGCAACGAATAATAATTTTTGGCAATTGCTATTAGCACCGTATTTTTGACTATCCACAACTATTTGATAACCGCAAACAACTATTTTTAAAAATAACTATCCGCAAACATAATTGTTATCCACAAACATTTTTTTTTTTTTTTGAAAAATGAAAATCCAAAGGATTGAATGGTGGAAGTATGCCCAGAGTACTTGATTTAAGGACACCAAAATAGACAAAATCCATACTCCAAATCAAAGAAACGAGAGGAACATTATGCTTCCAACGTCTAAATTACATTTTAATACTATGTTATCCGTAAAGAAGCATCCTTTACAGCAAATGAAATACCTGGGGATGGGAATCTACGCTTAGGAAACTACAACAGCATAAGGAGATTTATCTGGGGCCTGTTTAATAACATAATCTAGTTACAACTGAAATAAGATTGAATTTCACGGGGATATTGTCCTGCAAGCGAGAATTTCACGCAAGGCTATGGCTCCGTTTGACACGGTGGTGGCAGTCATGAACATGATCGTTATGAGGCGACCTCACCTAAAGAACTACTACATCCACTTCTATGTTCAAAACTAATTTTCTTTTCTTGGTGACGGTCATAACCGTTGTGAAGTCAAAATACATTCTATAATTGTGATATTTTTGTCCAAACTCATCCGAGCAAAAAATGCTTGGCCAAACAAAGCCTACCTATAAATATAGGGTCACGTTAATTATATGCAGGCAAGTTTCGATTATATGCAGTCCAAAGATAAATGCAGATCAATCTAAAAACCCATATGAAGTTGTGAATACGTTCAGAATTGGCCTGCATATAATCATTTTCAAATTGCACGACATACATATAGTTATTGCCTAAATATTGTTAATGTATATTTAGCATTTATGTCGGGTCTTTAACGGAACCCTAACGGGTCCGTTAAAGCACCCATAACGGGTCGTCGGGGATTTAGGGTTACGCTTATAAATACCCCTGCTGGGGGCAACGGGTAGAGAGTTCCAAACTTGACGCTCACTCGGATGCTTCGAGCGCACTATCATTCTCGAAGTTGTAACCGCTCGTGAACCCTAGCCCCCTATCTCGTCGCTCTCTCTCGCGTGCGTGAAGGAAATCGCGTACAGTGCCGTCGCCCCTCTCTCTTGCTCGCTCGTCTGAAGGAGCCGCCGGTCTCCCCTCCTGCGCGTTCCCCTCCGACGAAGTAGATCCTCTCCGTTCTCTGCTTCGTGCGACCGAAGGAGGAGTGCAGCATCGCCGCTCTCCCTCTTGCTTGCAGCGTCGCCGTCGAGCCCTCGTTCTAAGGAGGAGTTCGCGCCGTCCTCTCTTGCTGATCTCCGTCGTCAATTGGAAGATCGCATCCGCCGTCGTTAGGAGATCGGTCTTTCCTCTTCGCCAGATCTCATCGCCGAACCCTAGCCGTCACCGCTCCCGTGCGTGCGCCGCTAGCCAGGATCTGTCGCCGCCTGCCGTCAATCGACCGTGGGAGGAGTCGTCGTTCCTCTCTGTCGTCTCTGCCGATCCACTCGCGCCAGGACAGTGTAGCACCGCCGCCCCACCCGCTGCTTTGCCCCCATCGACGAAGGAGAAAGAAGTTTTCCCGCTCATTCGTCGATCGGAGCCTTTCGTCGAACGAAATTCGTCGACCTCCGCCAGTTCGTCGATCGGAGGCCGCCCAAAGACAATTCGTCGAACGCCCCGCCTTCGTCGACCGCTCAGTCGTCGAGCGCTCGTTGGTTCGTCGATCGGAGGCCGCCCAGGTTTAGTTCGTCGAGCTCCCAGTTTCTCGTCGTTCGCTCCGCTGTTCGTCGACCGGAATTCGTCGAACGGAGCTCCCAGAGTTCGTCGAACGGATCTCTCAACTCTTCGTCGACCGGAATTTCGTCGAACGAAGCTCCCAGAGTTCGTCAAACGGAGCTCTCAGCTCTTCGTCGACCGAAATTTCGTCGAACGGAGCTCTCAGTTTTCGCCGAACGGAGCTCCAAGTCTTTCCTCGACCGGAGTTCGTCGAACGGGCTCCCAGCTCTTCGTCGAACGCAGTTTTTCTTCAGTGCGGCCTTCTCCAGATCAGCCGATCCTAGTTGCTGCTCTAGTGCAGTAAACTGCAGTGCCTCTTCGTCGTCTCCGCCGATCCAGTGCTCCAGATGGCCTCTTTTTCGAAGGGCAGCGGCCTCTCCTCTCCTGTGCCGATGATCAAACTGGAGAAGTTCTCTCATTTCGAGTTCAGTGCCTGGAAGCGAAACACGCAGTTCGGTATGAAATATCTGAATATCTTTTATACACTGCAGATTGATTTCGCAGATTTCAAGGGAGGAGACGATGAGGATCAGTGGACCAATGATGAAGATTTCTGTCGTGATTATCTTCTCAATTGTCTCTCCAATTCGTTAGCTGAGACGTTTGGGAAGCTGAAGACAGCGAAGGAGATCTGGAATGTGCTGGAAGATCAGTTCAAAGAGGAGGAGAACATGTCCAAGACGCATCTGGTGGACAAGTTCATGGGATTCACCTTCTCTGAGGACAGGGAAATCCTTCCCCAGATTGCAGACCTGGAGAATTTGGTGGCCAAACTCAACAGTGAAAGTGTCCCTCTGCCAGATGGGTTCGTTGCTGGTGCCATCATTTTCAAGCTCCCCTCAGCGTGGTACTCTTTCAAGACGGAGATGTATAGAAAGAAGACACAGGTCAGTCTGAAAGACCTCAAGCGGTTCATCTGCATTGAGGACGAGAATCAGACAAGGCATGTGAAGGAGGTGGTGAGCAAGCAGCAATCTACTGCTAACATGATCACACACCCAAAAAGGAAGCCTAAGTCTGATAGGGCTCGACCTCCCTCCAGTGCACCCACAGAAGTAGACACGAGCAAGAAAATCAAGAAGTTCAAGGGCAAGTGCTATAACTGCAACAAGTGAGGTCACTGCACTTCTGACTGCAGGCAACCCAAGAAGCCCGATGCCAACCCACCAAAGCCTGATAACAGAGCTCATATGCTCCATCAGACTGCGCCCTCCCACTTTGTTGCCATGGTTGGGAACGGTCAGGCCAGTACTGATTGGTGGTTGGACTCGGGGGCGACCTGCCACGTCTGCAACAATTCCTCTCTGCTGAAGGATGTCACTCCAGCCTCTGAGCCAGTTACAGTTGCAAATGGAGCCACTGCTGAGGTACTCCAGACAGGGACCGTGGATTTGCTACTCTCGTCAGGTACACATTTAGTTTTGAAAGATGTTAAATTCATTCCTACATTAGCTGCTAATTTAATTTCGATTAGTTTGTTAAGCGATGTGGGTATGTCTTTTAACATTAGTGGTGGTAGGGTGACCCTTATGGTCAACTCTCATTATTTTGGTTGCACTTATGTTCTAAATGGGATGTATAGGCTGAGTCTAGCAAACGAAGTAGTCAATCAGGTTAGTTCAAATCTCATAGATCCTAAGACTTTACATGCGAGACTAGGACACGTGAACTATATGAAACTACTTCTGCTAGCTAAAACTCATAACATCCCCTTAGACACTAAAACCAAATTTGACAAATGTGAGATATGTGCTCAAACTAAGATAACTAGAACATCATTCAGTCAGGTGTCTAGGAGTACAAGTTTACTAGAGTTGATACACTCCGACATTTATGACTATAAAAGTTTTGTCACACGTGGTGGTCGGAAGTACCTGATAATCTTTATCGCCGACTTCTCTAGATATACTCGCATTTATCTCTTAAAATCCAAAGATGAAGCTTTTGAAAAATTTCAAATTTTCAAAAATAGGGTTGAGAACCAATTGGATTTGAAAATTAAAAGACTTAGGAGTGATCGAGGAGGCGAGTATGTCTCGAGTGAGTTTAGAGATTTTCTTGCCATCCATGACATAATTCCTGAAACCACTGCCCCTTATTCCCCCCAGTCCAACGATATTGCCGAGCGGAAAAATAGAACTTTAACAGAAATGTTGAATTCTATGTTGCTGACTGCCGGTATGCCTGCGGCTTATTGGGGAGAAGAAGCCCTCGCGTCGAATCACATCCTGAATTTGGTTCCTCATGCTAAATTAAAGCAAACCCCGTAAGAGCTTTGGTTTAAGAGACCGCCCAGATTTGATAACCTCAAAACCTGGGGCTGTATCGCTTATGTTACGATACCTGACATAAGAAGATCTAAGTTAGGACCTAAGACGAACACTTGTGTATACTTAGGATGTGCGGTGGATAGTGCTGCAAATAGATTTCTAGATCTCTCTACCAACTCGGTCATTGAGTCTAGAGATGCTGTGTTCTTTGAGGACAAGTTTCTTAGAGATAAAAACCTGACTCTTCCGGGTCTGCCATACACCAGTTCTGATACCCTCGTTGGGACGGAACTACGACTCTCTGACACTGAGCCAGTTCACACTAGTGCCCTAGAGTCAACTAGGATATCTAATAGGGAACGAGTTCCTAAAAGCTTCGGTACAGACTTTGTGACTTACCACGTTGAAGCTGATCCATCCACCTATAAGGAAGTGATGCGATCCAGGGATTCCCTGTTATGGAGAGAAGCCATTGATGATGAGATGAATTCTCTCATGGATAACCAAACTCGGACCTTAGTTGACCTGCCCAAAGGAGCTAAAATCATTGGGAGCAAGTGGGTTCTTAAGAAGAAACTGAATCCAGATGGGAGTATCGCTAAGTACAAAGCACGTCTAATTGCAAAAGGCTTCACTCAAGTGAGTGGAATAGACTACTTTGATACATACTCACCTGTTTGTCACATTGCAACGATCAGGGTTCTTCTCGCTATCGCATCTATTGAACGCTTCGTCGTTCATCAGATGGACGTAAGGACCACATTTCTAAATGGAGATCTTTCTGAGGAGATCTACATGCGCCAACCTGAAGGGTTCGTCATAGAAGGTCTAGAAACCAAGGTCTGTAAGTTGATTAAGTCACTATACGGATTGAAGCAAGCACTGAAGCTACACGAGAAGTTTGACTCTTGCGTAAGTGGCCTGAATTTTAAATCCAGCCTTTCAGATAAATGTCTATACATACGGACAAGTCCAAACTCCGTCGTTATAATCTGCTTGTATGTTGATGACATGCTAATTCTGGGTACCAATCAGTCTGAGGTGGAAGACGTTAAGGTTACCTTGCAGTCCAAATTTAGCATGACTGACTTAGGTGTGGTGAAAACCATCATAGGAATGGAAGTGAACTTTACGAATAAGGGTATCACCCTTAGCCAGAGTCACTACATCAGAACTCTACTAGAGAAGTGGGGTTATGATAAGTGCAGGAACATTGAGACTCCATACGACTATAATAATAGACTGAAACCTCACGACGATTCACCTATTAGACAATTGGATTACTCCAAAATTATTGGCAGTTTAATGTGCTACTACCTGCACTAGACCCGACATAGCCTTTACGGTCGGCATGTTGAGTAGATTCACTAGTAACCCTGAAAAGGACCACTGGGACACCTTGGAAAGGCTAATGCGATACTTAAAGTATACTAAGCAGTGTGATTTATGTTACAGTGGACACCCTCCTGTGCTTGAAGGGTACTCTGACGCCTCTTGGTGCTCAGACTTGGTGATAGTAGGTCCACTAGTGGTTATGTGTTTACCCTAAGAGGAGCCGCAGTAGCTTGGAAATCTAAGAGGCAAACATGTATATCACTATCCTCTGTGGAATCCGAACTCTATGTTCTTGCTTCAGCTGCCGAAGAAGCAGAGTGGGTTAGAGAATTGGTTATGGATATTCCAATGACGAGTCTAAAAATGAACTCTATCTCGATATTTTGTGACAATCAAGCCACAAACACCATTGCAACTAATTCTTTGTTCAATGGTAAGTGAAGGAAACTACGGCTGAAACAAGCCTGGTTGACCTATCTCACCAGTTAAGGGATCATTTCCCTCTTGGACGTGAGATCAAAAGATAATGTAGCAGATGTCCTTACCAAGGACTTATGCAAGGTTCTTACATTTAAAACATCGGGGGATATGGGATTAAAGTCTATTTAGTGGGACTTAATACCTATGTTTGTTTAAGATTTTAGAACCGAGTCTGCCTACATTCACGCATCTAGACTGAGTACACTGAAGTATTCCAGATGCTGCTTGATGAAAACCTGAGATTGAATAGTTGTCAGTCATTCCAAACTTGATGACTTATACAATTATTTCTTTTCAAAGGCTGAATTGGGTATCATTCCAAAAACGAATACTGAAGTTGCTGATATGCGTCCTGATATTATGATCATTACATATATCATTCCAAACTTGATGATATATTGGTCACAGCTTGTTGTATCATTCCAAACTTGATGATATAATACAATTGTGAAACGTTTGGTAATAATCTTGATAATCGAAGGAGCGTAGTTTGGTTCTATGAAACCAAATTTCTAATTTTGTGTATGTTGCGGGTCGCTTAGGGCTCTTGGTAGACCGGTTTACTTGAACCACCTTAGCTCGGGAGCGAACCAAGCGCGCAAACAGTCAATTTGAGATTCGTTGAGTACACTGAGACTTTTTAACGTGGAAAACCCGGAAAGGGTAAAAAACCACGCGGCCGGAGCTGTGCCGACCAAACTTAACTATCTTCTGAGAGCTTACAGTTAGTTACTTAGAAGTCAAGCGCGACAGGCCGTCGCTCGTTACAATAATAGAGAGAGAGGGAGCGTTCCGAAGGTGACAGGCCACCTTTCAAAAAACTAAGTCTTCTTCCTTCCGAGAAAGTTGGGGAACAGAAGTGAGAAGGCTCCGGAGAACAAAAGTGAGAAGGCCCCGGAGAACAAAAGTGAGAAGGTTCCGGGGAACAAAAGTGAGAAGGCCCCGAAGAACAAAAGTGAGAAGGCTCCGGAGAGCAAAAGTGAAAAGCTGCGTCGCCTTTCAGGACGAAGGAAATCTTCAAGTCCACGAAAGAGATCTTCAAGCGCCGAAGGAGAATTCCGCAAAAGTCTGCAAGGAGCTCTCCCGGGTTCCGAAGGCAAGGTCCTCTCAAATGAAGCCTCGTGGCTCCTTTTATAGCTTTGGCCGGGGGTAGTCCGGTAATTTCGCAGTTGTAACTTCCATAAATACCTGGTGGACGAATCATATTTTCTAATTCGGGGAACACGGATCGCCATTTTTCGTAAATGACCATCTTGCCCTTCGGGCAATTCGGGTAGTTTTGTTGGAGGCGAGAAAGGCGACCAGTTGTTCCTGAAATCTGAGAAACTGGAAAGATAGAAAGTGAGCATGCTGAAAAGACAAAAATGTGAGCACGCTAAAAGACAAAATGTGAGAAGTCAGAAAGACAAAAAGTGAGCTGAGAACGCTCAGAAGCGTTCTGAGCGAGCAACGAACGGAGAAGCAATCTAGGCGACTGGGGAAGCGTTCTGAGCGCGCGTGAGCGTGAAGGCGTTCTGAGCGCGCTCAGAAGTGTTTTGAGCGCGCGCGAGCGCGGGTACGGAAAAAAGGGAAGTCGCGCCCGCTGAGGGGTAACTGGATTCCGACCGGGTACTCCGCAGGGCCCTATGCAGGAGGGGGCGGTCTGGCCGTATCCGCACGGGGCGTGGCCTCACCCCAAGGGGGGTGCGGCCCGGTCGTACCCCAAAAGGAGGGGGGTGCGGCTCGGCCGCACCCCTAGAGGGGTGCAGCGGCTTGGCCGCACCCGAGGAGGGGTGCGGCCCTGGCCGCACTCGAGGAGGGGTGCGGCCCGGGCCGCACCCCAAGAGGGGTGCGGATGCGTCGCACCCCTTGAGGGGTGCGGTTCGGCCGCACCCCTTGAGGGGGGGGGGGGGGGGGGGGGGGGGTTTAGCGCTACCGCGCATGCTAGCGCGCGGTACCGCCACGCGCGTCGTGGCGGTGGCGCGCCTGCTACCGCGCGCGGTAGTGCCTGTAGTTGCGCACGGCACCGCCGCGCGCATGGTTGAGTGCGGCACCGCGGCGCGTTCTGCGTGCGTCTTTGCATGGGCGGTTGGCTGTGGACTGGGCGGAGGTTTCTTCAACTTAAGCGATTATACGTTGACCGTTGACCCCACCTCTCTTTAGTGGATTTTTCTCTAGACGCACCCCAAGGCCTCTATGGGTGTACAACATAAGCCCCCCAAACCTTCGGAGTCCGAATTTCGGCGCGGAGGAGTTCGAAGGTTTCGATTTTTCTGCGGCAGCTTCGATCATTGCTCTCTTTGTGGTGCCTTGGGCGAAAGTTGTTGTCGAAGGGTGAGTGTGTTGTTGCTTTCATTTTTTTGTTTTGCTTGGGTGTTTCTTGCTCTATGTTGCGTTGCAATAGCGTTCTTGTGGTCCTGCTGCCCTGGTCTTTGTCGAAGTGCTGATTGAGAGAAGATGCTTCAAGATGGCTGGCAAGGGATGTCCGTTTTTTGAGATTGTCGCTGGCATGTTGCTTAGCGTCGGTACCTGAGTAACTTGCAAGACTTTAGATTAGTTAGCGTGAGTCTGAGCTCACGGCTTTTTACAAATTTGCGCGAGTCCGGGCCCGCGACTTCTTGGCCGGTGAATAGCGGGTGTATTCAAACCGTTGGCGAACGTAAGAGGGGCAGGCCCTTACGACGCCGGGACTCGACGCCGGAGGAGAAGGGCGAGCCTTTAATCGACGGCGGTGCATGTCCCCGGGACAAGGTCCCGAGATGGCCGGTGAATAGCTGGTGTATTCAAACCGGAGACGAATGTAAGGGGGGCAGGCCCCTACGACGCTGAGACTCTACGGAGGAGGAGAAGGGCGAACCTTTAATCGACGGCGGTGCGAAGTCCCCAGGGCAGGGCCCCGAAATAGCCGGTGAATAGCTGGTGTATTCAAACCGGGGGCGAACGTAAGGGGGCAGGCCCCTACGACGCTGAGACTCTATGGCGGAGGAGAAGGGCGAACCTTCAATCGACGGCGGTGTGAAGTCCCCAGGGCAGGGCCCTGTTATAAAGATTCTTCTTAGTTGAATGTAGTGTCAAAACATATATATATATATATTTTATAAAAAATCATTTTTCGCGTGGCTCTTTGCAAAGTAAGATAAGTTCGCGCGAGTCTGAGCTCGCGACTTTTACATAACATGTAACATAAGATAGGTTCGCGTGAGTCTGAGCTCGCGGCTTTTTACATAATAAATTAAAAGATAAGTTCGCACGAGTCTGGGCTCGCGGCTTTGCATAGAAATTATAAGATAAGTTTGCACGAGCCTGGGCCCGCGGCTTAGTACGTGACAGAAGACTCGGGATTACTGGTAGAAGCGGCGCAGGTTCTGGGCATTCCAGGGGCGTGGTAGAGTCTTCCCTTCCGTCGTTCTGAGTCTGTATGTTCCGGGTTTTACGACCGTGGTAACAACGTATGGGCCTTCCCAGGTTGGTGAGAGCTTATCCCCTTGGGGGCCTTTGCCGGCTGCCTCAATGCTGCGTAGGACGAGATCTCCCACGTTGATTGGCATGGGCTTCACCCTCCTATCATAGGCTCGGGTTATACGCATTTGGTAGGACGCGGCACGTTGGGCGGCGTTGTCCCGAACTTCAGGGATTAGGTCGAGATTTTCCCGAATTAGCCCGTCATTCTTGCTAGGGTCGAAGGTTAGCACCCGAGTACTTGGAATGCCGATGTCGGCAGGGATGATAGCTTCAGTACCGTAACAGAGGTTATAAGGCATCTCTCCGGTAGGAGTCCTCTCTGTGGTGCGGTACGCCCACAACACGTTTGGGAGTGCGTCCATCCATTGTCCCCCTGCTTCTTCTAAG
The DNA here is from genome assembly GCA_033032865.1 of Dactylorhiza incarnata. NCBI lineage: Eukaryota > Viridiplantae > Streptophyta > Magnoliopsida > Asparagales > Orchidaceae > Dactylorhiza > Dactylorhiza incarnata. Next base: position 2,212,420 of record JAWHQI010000094.1, on the reverse strand, counting down.
TGTGTTTTCAACCCTTTGAGGATGGTGCGATTTGTGACTTCTACTTGCCTGTTGGTTTGCGGATGCGCTACGGCAGTATGGCGAAGGTTGATCTTCATGTCCTCGCACAGCCTGGTGAAGGACTTCCCGGTGAATTGAGTGTCGTTGTCAGCAATAATTGTTGCTGGGATGCCGAAGCGGCAGACGATGTTCTTCCAGACAAACTATTTGGCATTTTCTTCCGTGATTTTAGCTAGGGGCTCTGCTTCTACCCATTTGGTGATGTAATCGATGGCTAGGATGATGAACTTCCTTTGCCCGGATGCTAGAGGTAGGGGGCCGAGGAGGTCGATTCCCCACTGTGCGAATGGCTACGCACTTTGGAGCGTGGAGAGTGAGACCGGGGGTTAATGAGGTACGTTAGCGTGCAGCTGATAACTCCTACACCTTTGGACTAGCTCGACCGCGTCCTTCTTCAATGTCGGCCAATAGAAGCCTTGACGTAGTATTTTTTGTACCAACGCCTTCCCGCCTAGGTGTTCTCCGCGGACTCCCCCGTGCACTTCTCTGAGGGCGTAGTCTGCCTCTTCTGCCGGCAGACACTTTAGATACGGTCCTGAGAATGCCCGTTTGTAAAGCTCTCCGTCTATAATGGTAAATGATGCCGCCCGCATCCGCAATCTCCGCGCTTCTAGGTGATCTTCAGGAAGGTGTCCGCGCTCGAGGTAAGCTCGTAATGGGGTCATCCAGGATGATTCTTCCCGGTGGATGGTTGCGATCTCCCATGGTCCTTGAATGCTTGGAGCCACGATTTCTTCGATTCAGCGTCTTCGAGACTGGTAGCTTGAGGGTGAAGTGGCGAGCTTGGATAGAGCATCCGCCCTGGAATTCTGCTCTCGAGGGATGTGTAGAATTTGATACGATGTGAGCTTCTGAAGGAGTAATTTCGCGAATGCGAGGTACTTCGCCATCGGGTCATTCAGCCTCGTAGTCTCCTTCGACTTGTGAGACTACGAGTTGAGAGTCTGTGTAAATAGTCAGGCTCTTAACTTTGCAATCGATAGCGAGCCGGAGACCGGCGATTAGCGCCTCGTATTCTGCAATGTTATTTGTTGCGGGAAATTTTAACCGGAGACCATAGTCCAGGGTGATCTCATTGGGACTTATAAGGAGCAAACCTGCTCCGGCCCCTTCAGCTCCTGAGGCGCCGTCGAGATAGAGAGTCTAACGGGGGCTAAGGGTGTCTTCGACAAGAGCTGTTTCTGGCGGGATGGTGCACTCTACAACAAAGTCGGTGAGTACTTGCGACTTGATGACAGGTCGAGGCAGGAATTAGATGTCAAACTCGCCGAGCTCTACGGCCCACTTCACCATTCTTCCTGAGACTTCCGGTTTCTGGAGGATTGCTCGCAATGGGAGTTGTGTCAACACTTTTACTGTATGAGCCTGGAAGTAGGGCCGAAGCTTCCTCATCGAAAAAACAAGGGCCAAGGATGTCTTGTCCGCTGCTGGATATCTGGTTTCGGTGTCGGAGAGGACTTTGCTGAGGTAGTAGATTGATCGTTGTACCCCTCCTTCATCTTTCACGAGCACTGAGCTAAAATCCGTAGGCGACACTGCCAGGTATAAAAATAGAGTTTCTCCGGGGGTGGGATTTGACAAAAGCGGTGGCGAAGCCAGGTATTGTTTGAGAAGTTCGAACGCCACCGACACTCGTCAGTCCACTGGAAGCCGGAGTGGCGCGCTCCCCGGAGGATTTTGAAGAAGGGGAGGTACTTGTCTCCCGTTCGTGACAAGAAATGGGATAGCGCAGCGATCCTCCCATTCAGGCGTTGTACTTAATTGAGCGAGGTGGAGACATATCCTCCAACGCCTTGACCTTCTCCGGGTTGGCCTCAATCCCCCGATGGGTTACCATGAAACCTAAGAACTTTCCCGCCGTCACACCAAGCGCGCATTTGCTGGGATTGAGTCGCATTTGGAAGCGGCGGAGAAGTTGAAAGCACTTTCCCAAGTCTTTCAAGTGGTCGCAACGGTGGACGCTTTTCACCAGCATGTCGTCCACGTAAACCTCCATCGTTTCCCCGATGAGATTCTTGAAGACCATGTTCATTAGTCTTTGATAGGTGGCTCCAGCATTTTTAAGACCGAAGGGCATCACCTTGTAGCAGTAGACTCCTTTGTCGGTGCGGAAGGCGGTATGCTCCTTGGCCGCGGGGTTCATCTTTATCTGGTTGTAACCTGAATAGGCATCCATGAAGCTGAGTAGCTCGTGGCCGGCCGTCGCGTCGACGAGCTGGTCGATCCTCGGGAGGGGGAAGCTGCCCTTTGGACATGCGTGGTTCAGATTGCTGTAGTCAACGCGCATTCGCCATTTCTCGGAGGCCTTTTTCACCATGACCACGTTGGCAAGCCACGTGGGGTATTCTGCTTCGCGTATGAACCATGCCTCGAGGATTTTAGCTACTTCCTCCTCGATCTCTCTCAGTCGCTCGGGGGCAAAGTTCCTCTTCTTTTGAATTATAGGCCTGCAAGCGGGGTTGATGTTTAAAGAGTGATAAATGACTTCAGGATCCACCCCGGGCATGTCTTCCGGGCTCCAAGCGAAGATGTCCTCGTTCTCTTGCAGGAAGGTTGTGAATTCTTCTCGCTCTTCTCGTGACAGGAGTGACCCGACCTAAACAGTCCGAGTCGAGTCTTGCTGGAAGAGCGGTACTTCCACTAGTCCTTCAACGGGCGCTCCTCGCTGCAGAGTGGCTTCGTCTCGCAGGTCGAAGTTATTGATATTGAGAGCGGTTGCCTTTACTGGTTGAGCCTGCTTCAGATAGCAGGTTCTGGCTGCCTCTTGGTCTCCTCTTACGACTCCTATGCCTGCGGCAGTTGGGAACTTCATAGCCAGATGCAGAATGGAAGGGATTGCTCCAAAGATTTACTGAAACGGTCTCCCAAAGATGGCATTGTAGGCGGAGGTAGATTCTACCACCATGAACAGGATGTTGTACGTCGATTGCCTTGGAAACTCGCCCAATGTGACTGGGAGAGTAATCATGCCTTGGACTGGGACTGGTCTGTTGTTGAAGCCGTAGACGGGCCCGGCTGCAGGGCTGAGCTGATCTTTTGTGAGTTTCATACTTTGCAAAGTGGAAAGGAACAAAACATCAACTGAGCTTCCGTTATCGAGCAGTATTCTCTTCACTTTGAAGCAAGAGTCCCCAATCCCTGCGCTACTCACGAGTGGATCCTGGTGCGGAAGCCGCAACCCTTGCAAGTCTTCTTCTCCGAAAGCAATCGTAACATCTTGCTTGAGTTTTTTGTCTTTGTGGCCTCTTACGGGCTGGGCAATTGAGAGGACTTGGGACACTAAGATGGGAGGCCCGCGATCATTTCGATTTCTCCCACCATCGGCCTTCCTCCACCTGTGCCACGGGGGGGGGGGGGGGGGGGGGGGGGGGGGAGCCTGCTCCCTCACCTCCCTGGGTTGCTGGGGCTGGTCGGGAATCTGGCCTTGCAAGAATCTTCCCATGATTCCTTGGCGGATGAGACGCTCGATCTCATCTTTAAGTCTGGTGCATTCTTCAGTGGAATGCCCGGTTCCCCGATGGAACTCGCAGTACTTGGACTGGTCGCCCCTGGGATTTGGTGGTAGCACCCGGGGCATACGGAACTCTGGGTTGTTCTGAATGGCGTACAGTACATTCGTTCTAGTAGTGTTCAACGGGGTGTACGTCCTGGGCGGCTGCGGTCCCAGGTCCCTTCGGGGATCACGACGACGTTCGTCACCGCGGCGCTCTTCACCGCGTCGTTCTTCTCGCCCGCGAGGGGCTTGATCTGACCCCCTCTTCCTTCCTTGGCTTCCTTCGAACTATCGACGGTGCGCCTCGATGGCCTCGTCGGCAGCTATCTGAGCCTCAACTTGGTGAACGAGATCGGGATAACTTGGTACGGTTTCTCTCATGAGAGCTGAGTAGAAGCCACTTGGGCGGAGCCCTCCAAGGAAAACCCCCCGCAGGAGCTCAGGGTCAACTCCTGGGATCTTTCGAGCCTCCGTAGTGAAGCGTCGGAAAAAATCTTTGACCGTCTCTCCGTCGTGTTGGCGGATCCCTGAGAGATGGGAGGGATCTCAGATAATTCTGCGGTTGGCGATAAATTGGTCCACGAATTGCTGCGCCATCTCTGTGAAGTTGTTGATGGCCCCATTCCGCAGGGAGTGGAACCAAGTGCGCGCTTGTCCCTTCAGGGTTGCCGGGAACACCTGACAGAGGAGCTGATCAAGGGCGTTGTAAATCTTCATGACGGTGGTGAAGTGATTGGCATGCTCCAATGGATCGTCCGTCCCGTCGAATGTCTCGATGCTGGGAAGCTTGAAACCATTCGAAATTGGATGGGCCAAGACTTGAGGCGATATTGGGGAGCCGTGGTGTGCAGGACGGCGAGCGAGGGTTGCGCGTCGTCCTGCTTGGGCGTACTGCTCTTTTATCATGTTGCGTATTTATTCTCGCGTAGTTCTTTCTATTGCTCGATCAGGGGCAGCTCTTCTCGGGTGATGGTTTCGGTGGTCAGCTTCTGGGGCCCCAGCTGGCGGGGCAGGGTGAGCGGAGCTTGCTGCGTTGGAGAATCCTTCCGAAGCTTCGTCCTCTCGAACGACCTCTTCGTTCGGGGCATGATTTGGAACCGGGGGCAGCGGTGCGTTCAGTGCTGGCGGTTGAACTGGAACTTGGGGAGCCTCGAGATTCCTTACGAGAGCCAACATTTCAGCTTGCTGTTCTTCAATCTGCCGCATGCGTCTTTCCAGTCCTGCTGCGGGCGCAGACACTGCCCCTTCTGCGGGAGGCACGTTGATAAGCGAGTGGAAGGGAGTTGGGTCGACGCGCCCTTCCGGGATTGATCCTTCAGTAGTGCGAGCACTCTTTCTTGCCATTGCAGTTGGCCTTCAGAGAGTTTTGGGAATGTTCCCACAGACGATGCCAAACTGTTGCGGGTCGCTTAGGGCTCTTGGTAGACCGGTTTACTTGCGCAAACTGTCTATTTGAGATTCGTTGAGTACACTGAGACTTTTTAACGTGGAAAACCCGGAAAGGGTAAAAAACCACGCGGTCGGAGCTGTGCTGACCAAACTTCACTATCTTTTGAGAGCTTACAGTTAGGTACTTAGAAGTCGAGCGCAACAGGCCGCCGCTCGTTACAATAATAGAGAGAGAGAGGGAGCGTTCCGAAGGTGACAAGCCACCTTTCAGAAAACTAAGTCTTCTTCCTTCCGAGAAAGTTGGGGAACAAAAGTGAGAAGGCTCCGGAGAACAAAAGTGAGAAGGCCCCGGAGAAGAAAAGTGAGAAGGCTCCGGAGAACAAAAGTGAAAAGCTGCGTCGCCTTTCGGGACGAAGGAAATCTTCAAGTCCACGAAGGAGATCTTCAAGCGCCGAAGGAGAATTCCGCAAAAGTCTGCAAGGAGCTCTCCCGGGTTCCGAAGGCAAGGTCCTCTCAAATGAAGCCCCGGGGCTCCTTTTATAGCTTTGGTCGGGGGTAGTCCGGTAATTTCACCGTTGTAACTTCCATAAATACCTGGCGGACGAATTATATTTTTTGGTTCGGGGCACACGGCTTGCCATTTTTCGTAAATGACCATCTTGCCCTTCGGGCAGTTCGGGCAGTTTTGTTGGAGGCGAGAAAGGCGACCAGTTGTTCCTGAAATTTGAGAAACTGGAAAGATAGAAAGTGAGCATAATGAAAAGACAAAATGTGAGCACGCTAAAAAGAGACAAAATGTGAGAAGTCAGAAAGACAAAAAGTGAGTTGAGCGCGCTCAGAAGCGTTCTGAGCGCGCAACGAACGGAGAAGCAATCTAGGCGACTGGGGAAGCGTTCTGAGCGCGCGTGAGCGTGAAGGCGTTCTGAGCGCGCTCAGAAGTGTTCTGAGCGCGCGCGAGCGCGGGTACGTAAAAAAGGGAAGTCGTGCCCGCTGAGGGGGAACTGGATTCCGACCTGGCACTCCGCAGGGCCCTATGCAGGAGGGGTGCGGTCTGGCCGTATCCGCACGGGGCGTGGCCTCACCCCAAGGGGGGTGCGGCCCGGTCGTACCCCAAAAGGAGGGGGGTGCGGCTCGGCCGCACCCCTAGAGGGGTGCAGCGGCTTGGACGCACCCGAGGAGGGGTGCGGCCTTGGCCACACCCCCTCTTGGCCGCACCCGAGGAGGGGTGCGGCCCTCGCCGCACCCCAAGCGGGGTGCGGCCCTGGCCGCACCCCAAGAGGGGTGCGGTTCGGCCGCACCCCTTGAGGGGGGGTCCGCGCTACCGCGCCTGCTAGCGCGCGCGGTAGCGCCTGCTAGCGCGCGCGGTAGTGCCTGCAGTTGCGCGCGGCACCGCCGCGCGCGTGGTTGAGTGCGGCACCGCGGCGCGTTCTACGTGTGTCTTTGCATGGGCGGTTGGCTGTGGAATGGGCGGTGGTTTGTTCAACTCGAGTGATTATACGTTGACCGTTGACCCCACCTCTCTTTAGTGGAGTTTTCTCTAGACGCACCTCAAGGCCTCTATGGGTGTACAACAGTGTAAATTAGATAGAGATGCGGACATGTGAGTCTTTCTTCATAGTTAGAGTATTATGTTCTAAATTGTTAGAACTAATCACTTTACTTTTGATATGCATATGTATGGATTCATTGAGTTTTGTTCTCATGACATTCTAATGTTTAAATGCAGATCAATTGAAGTCTGGAGGAGAGAAAGTGGATTTCGACATGGATGGAGATGATCTGCTGTTTCAGTAGACCGACCCATCACCAGTTTTGAGTTTTGCTTCAGATTACTGTTCTTGTTTTTGCTTTTGCTTTTGCTTTTGCACGTTTGGAACACGTTTGAGTTTAGACGTTTGCTCTAAAACTCTTGTTGTTTTAATCTGAAACTCATTATGTCGTTATCTAACTTATTTGTTTTGTTTAACCCGTTATGTGAATCAATTGCTACAATATAGGAGGAGAATGTTAAGGTATATTTAGCATTTATGTCGGGTCTTTAACGGAACCCTAACGGGTCCGTTAAAGCACACATAACGGGTCGTCAGGGATTTATGGTTACGCTTATAAATACCCCTGCTGGGTGCAACGGGTAGAGAATTCCAAACTTGACGCTCACTCGGATGCTTCGAGCACACTATCAAATATAAATGAGTAAATGACCGTAACAGTCTGAATGCAACTTATGACGCAATAATTTTCCCGTGCACTCAGTGTGATCCTAAAGAAAATTGAGGTTCCAAAGTCTTATCTTGACTTAATCACACAGTCAAAGGCCCGTTGCACTCTGAAGTCTTCATAAGAGCCTAAAATCTTTCCAAAGAGATAAGGATTGACACTAGCTAGTATGAATATATACGCATACTGTTCGTTTTTTTTATCAACCAGCTTCGAATAGTTGACCAGCACGTGCTTGACTATACATACAAACACACTAAGCCTGACTATTCTGAAAATATTTTCCAACAGGTTATTTATTACTTTCGAGTTATTTGTTGTGCTTCGTTTATTGAGATTTGAGGGGTGTTATAGATATGCAAATATCAGCTAATTGCAGCTCAAAATCCTATATTAGCAAATTGCCGCCAACGAACCTGGTCAACTCCGATATCTCTTGCATTTGCAGCGGATCATCATCCCCGCCTACGTATGGCGGCCACTCTCGTGCTGGTTTCGTCGTAGTAATCCTCTAATTAGCTCTTTGTTCTCTTCCACTACCCTCCCCGAGATATCACGAATCTCTTTAATTCTCCTTTTTCCATCGAGTATTCACTTCTGGGGCTATGGTACCGCCAATCCGTCCCGGACTAGTACTAATATCTCCCTAAGTAAAAAGTCCATTCCCGGAGTCTGTGAGGTTCCATTACTAGTGTCAGGGGGAAGCGGTAGTTCTCTGGCTCAAAATTTTGTCGCAAGAGGGGCGGCAGCGGACTATTAGTCGTCTCATTGTGAGTTGCGGGGGCCGGATGAACGGCAGGGACAACAACACTACTCTTTATTATAATTTCTTATTTGTCTTTTATTTAAGTTTTCAATCTTTCAAAGAGAAATTGGGGAGGTCTCTTTCAAAGGAAAAATTGGAGCATGTTGGCATCATCCGCCGAAATACATGAAAAATATTTTCTTCTCAATATTAGAGGTTCATTTTAAACAAATAATGAAATGCTATTACATATTTCACAGTTTTTTTAGATAAATGAAATGCCACCATCGCAGAATGCATGTTTGACAAGACAATGATTATGACCGCTACCAAGAAAAGAAAACTAGTGCTCATAACTATCGCAATCACGACCGTCACCGCCGCGAAAAACAGAGCCTATATTTATTACATTAGACTTCATTGCTATATGTGAGTATGTAGAAATCTTTCCATTCTACAAGAACTGTGTATGTGCACAGTGTACAAAACAATAAAAAAAAGGCCGCTGATATTAGCACTCATATTTTGGCTATTAGCATTCAAATTCTAAGCATTTTAGGGCATTCTAAAATCCCTACCCGCACTCATTTCCTCTTAGTCGACTCACGCGCGGTTTCACGATCTCAAAGCAACGTGCTCCTCCCTGTTTCGCCTAGGTTTTGCCGGTGGTTAATTAGGCACAGTTCGCCCCTGGTTCCTCACACTTCGCACCCTGATATCGCTGGCTGTTGCTCACTGTTTCTCCGACCCAGGTAAAATCGTCTTCTTCTGAAGTTATAATACTTTAGGAATTAATTTAGTTTTATTTATTTTTTCTAATTTTTGAATGCGGATAGCTTTGGTGCTTGCAAATAGTCAAAATCAAGCCATTTAAGATCCGCTGGCAATTAGAATTTCAACAATCCAGTCAACATAGCAAAGAGTGAAAGGAAACAGCCTTGAGATTGTCACTGTGCAGACCCTCAAATGAATAGCGATACGATTATAATTTTTTTGATTTAATGGATTAAATAATTTTTAAATATATAAGACCCTAATAATTTAGGCTCTATTTGGCACGACGATGGCGGTTCTGTACGCGGTGGTTATGAACCGTTCGTTGTTCATGAACGCCCGACCTCACCTAAGAAACTTCATTTTGCTTGGTGGCAGTAGTAACCAATTGTATTGCCAAACATACATTCTATCACTGTTGCGTTTTAGTCGAACCAAAAAAACTGAAAAAACACAGGGTGCAACGGATCCTAAATTAAGCTTTTTTTTTAGGGTGCTGTCATAAACAAATTCTTTCTGATTGCTAGCAAATTAATTTCTATGAGTTATTACGCGACTTTTGAAAATATGCTTCGTATATGCATTTTTAGGAAAAATGTTCAACACTAAAGTTGTAGATCTCGACGAGATCTACAACTTTAGTGTTGAACACTTTTCCTAAAAATGCACGCACAATGCCCCAAAAATCGTCCCGATCGTAACTATTGTAAAATTTAGAAAATAACAAGAAAATACGCCTTGTACATGCATTTTTAGGAAAAGTGTTCAACACGAAAGTTGTAGATCTCGACAATTTTCGTGTTGAACACTTTTTCTAAAAATACATGTATTTTCAAAAGGCGCGTAATAACTCATAGAAATTGATTTGCTAGCAACCAAAAAGAGTTTGTTTATAGTTCGTAAAAGCTACTTTCACACCACAACCCTGGTAAGTTTGGTGGCAGGAAATAATTATTATTTTCTACTCCAAGAATATAAATTAATTAGTTTTCTACATTAAAAAAATCGAATTATTAGAAAAATCAAGGAGCCACAGGAGTCCAGAAAGTAAATATAAGATTCAGGGTCTGTTTGGTTGGGCTGTTGCTGATGAAAAGCTGCTGATCAGAAATAGAGTTTTGAAAAAGAGCTGTTTCTGAGAAATGGAGTTTTGTTAAAAAACTGTTTGGGTGAAATGGAGTTTTCAGTGCTTATTGAAATGAAGTTTTATAAATTTTGTTTGGGTTAAATGGAGTTTTTGAAAGAAAAAAATTGTTCTTCCATAAAATACACAATCTTGATAATACTGACTATAATAGATATAAATACCAATAATTCATCTCACCATCTAAGATCTAGAAGTGTACAACTGTTGCGCTATATTTTCACGCAACGTGATCATCTCATCTACCCCGCCTGCTGTATCATGACAAACTACTTGATGCCCTTGTGTGCTCACCCCCTCATCACCACCTCCCTGCTCGAACTCATTGAAATCAATATCCCTCCGCGACGGGTGCCTCCGAATAAAATTATGCAATGTCATTGTCGTCATCACAATATCCGTTTGTTTGGCGAAGCTGTAGCTCGGCATATCACGCAATATGGCCCACTTTTTCTTCCAAATCCCGAACGATCTTTCAATGACACTTCTAAGGGATGAGTGTGCGTGATTGAATATCTCTCGGCGTCCTTCCGGTGCACGCCCGCCACGAGCAAAGTTCGGGAGATGATAACGTGTCTCTGGATATGGTTTCAAGTATCACCTTTGTAGCGGATACCCAGAGTCCACCAAGTAATATTTTCCTGAAAACCAGGATCAAAATTCGTTATGCTTCAAAGGTGAGAAGTATAAAAAATGGAGTAGAAATCTTATTACCTGGTGGTGGATGCGGAAATTTGTAACGGGGATCCCGAAGCGCATAATTGAAAATGCGGCTATCATGCACAGAGTCTTCCCAACCTGGCATAACAAATGTGAAACACATGTTGAAATCACAAGCAGCCATCACATTTTGTGTTGGCATGCCATGTCTCCTAATGTACGGTACTTGATCACGAACAGGTACGCATGCATGAACATGTGTTCCATCAATTGCACCGACATAATCTTTAAAAAATGGCATGTAACGTGTGTCATACAGAATCTCTGGCGGTGTGCTACTGAAAGATCTATCTAATGGTTAAATCACTTCGGCCGCCAGTAGTATCAACACGCGAATGCCTTCTCCAAAAAACCTGCTAGCAGTCTCTGTCGAGTGCTGAAACCGCTCACATGTCTTCCTCATGACTTCGTTATGAGACAGTATGTCCAAGGTCAGTGCCAAAATCTCTCTAGATGCAGTCCGTCTCGTCCCGTGAAATCCGTACTTCTCCTCCAAGATATGCAATAGATCCATAAAAATATCTTGGGACATCCGAAATGAATTATGAAACCGGACTGTCGAACCTGCTAGCATTTCTCCTACCCATTTATCACCTGTTTGCTTCGAAGTCATGCAAGGTACTGGTTGGTTGAAAAGAGAACTGCTTTCAGCTAAGATACTAACTGCTGCTACCACATTTTGATGATGTGTGATCGCATAATTTTGAATAGCCTCAAAGCTATCTTCTGAATCATCAGAGTCATTGGTAGACATATTCTGATACACAAAAGACAGGACATTAATAAGAATAATGTCTAACCACAACCACAACAACAATAACATAAAACGTCGTAAACAGTCTAGCAGAAACATACAAATACTAGAAATATCCAACATTGTAGCAGAATAACAGTAACAGTCAAACATGAATAACAGTCTAACAGTAGCAACAGTAGAAATACTAGAAATATCCAAACGCAACATCAGAAATAAAAATAACAGTCTCAAAGTCCATGACCCTAACCAGCATAATTCTACCCCCCACCATTGTAGCGGTTATAAATCCACTTTATGTTCATACCCTCGGGTAGGAACATAAATGCCTCTCTATGACCTTTGTCCAACAGAAATGTGATGGCAAAGTCATAGAATTTCTCGTCCGCTACAATGTCGGGGTATCCACTTAACCGCTCTAATGCCTGAGTAATAGTATAAGGGTTGCTCTTTGGATGTTCCTGAATGCATCGACTGATGGTCTTTGAAGATTCTGCCAGATCTTCTAAGACGGAGCTGGTGGCACTTCTCTTTCCTTTCTTCCTCTTCCTCGCCGATGTGACCTCGGGGGGAGGTGGTGCAACATTATCCTCCTGGATGTCATTCTCCCCACCGGGCAACGCTCTCTCGTCGGTAGACTCAGGTGGATTACTCCTTAAGTCAGGAATGGTAGCATGACGTCCACATGCAATAACTGAATCGAACATCCTCCTCAATCGTTCCTCTAACTCAGGGGGGATGCCCGCATATCTGAACTTTTTGGCCGCTGAGACAACCTACAATATTATAACACAAATTAGGAAGGGCAAATAATTGAACATAAAGTTAAATCATCATTTTTAAATAAATGAATACCTTCAATCTCTCAGTCCACCACTCGTCTGAAGCATCTATAGTCTTTGTAGTCGGATTCCAACCCAGACCAGTGGAATCCCGCTTTAGCTCACTCCAAATCTTCCACTCCTTCTTCAAATGATCTCATTTATTCTTCATTTGAACCTTATCATATTTTTTTCCAGTTTGTAGGTGGAATTTGGAAGTCACATTAGCCCACCCCTCCTTGCTAAAATGGGTTGTCGGTCGGTTACCAAGCTCTATCTCATGAATGCATATGTCGCAAAAAACCAGGACATCATTTGAATCTCATATAGCGGACACACCGCCATCTCTCGGCTTACCCATCTTAAAAATGAAAAAAAAGTAAACATATAAAAAAATATACACACACATACACACAAACAAATATACACACACACAAACATACACACACACAAACACACACTCACACACACACACACACACACACACACACACACAAGCACACACACACACATACAAATACACACACACACAAACACACACACATAAACATATACACACACACACATATAAACATATAAACATATATATACACATATAAACATATATACACACACACAAACATACATATACACACACATACAAACACACACACACATACACATACAAACACACACACATACACATACACACACACACATACATACACACACACTCATACATATAAACACACACACACATTCACACACTCATACATATAAACACACACTCACAAACATATAAACACACACACTCACACACTCACAAACATATAAATACACACACACACATACATATAAACACACACACACATAAACACACATACATATATATATATAACACAAACACAAAACACACACATATAAAATACAACACACACACATAACATACACACACATATATAATACACACACACATAAGACACACACACACATATAAAATACACACACACAAACACATAATACACACACATATAACACACACACAAACACATATAATACACACACATATAACACACACAAACACATATAATACACACACATATAACACACACACATATATAACACAAACACAAAAATTAACAAAAAAAAAATTAACAAACACATTCATCTCACCACACACACTAATAACACACATTCACCACCATCATCACACCACACACACAAACACATTCATCTAAAAAAAATTAACAAAAAATAATGATTTCTACCTAAAATCCTGTGGAGGAGGAGGAAGAAGCTGGATAGGTTGATTCCGGAGGAGGAGGAAACTGGAATGTCTATTCCGGCGGCGTCGAGAGATCCAGACGAGGAGCGGCGGCGTGAGGAGCGGCGTGAGGAGTAGGTCCAGGTGACGACGAACGGCGGCGTGAGAAGCGGCGGCGGCGACAAAGAACGGCGAAGGAGATCGGGGGAGAGAAACCCTAGAAGTGCGGTGAGGTGCGGCTGAACTAGCGATAAAAGGCGCGGCTGGAGTTAACAAAGAAACGGAGGTTTTTAATAACCTCCGTTTCAGTCCATAAGCGGCGCCAAACAATGCTTTTGCCTAAACCTCCGTTCCGTTCCAGCCGCACCGGAGCAAATAAGCCGCGCCAAACGCACCCTCAGAAATATTTACATTCCGTTTCTGAAGTCGTAAAATATCACTACTTTTATTGTAATTTGTAAATTTCGTAATTGATGACAACAACCCATAACCAAACACAATGATACAGCTAATTAACAATGGAGTGCTTTCTACCATAATACAAAATTAGACAAAGACCCAGCGATCATACGGTGGCGGGAGCGGCGGCGGCGGCGGCGGCGGCGTCGCCACCCTTTTTGCCGTTGGTCATCTCAAGCTTGGATCGGACGTGAATGTCTTCGTCGGTGATAAAGCGACCCCAGAACCAGTGTCCCTTCCACACATGCGCCATCTCCTCGATGGGAACCCCCTTCGTCTCCGGCAGGAAGAAAGCGATGAAGAAGGTCATGATCAGCACCCAAAAACCGAAGAAGTAGAACAGGCCGAACTTCAGCCGGCATAACAGAGCCAAAAATGCCTGCGCTATGATGAAGGTGAAGAGCATGTTTACCGACACCGTAATGCTCTGCCCCGCCGACCGGATTTCCAGCGGGAAAATCTCCGACGGAACGAGCCACCCAAGCGGCCCCCACGACCACGCGAATCCGGCGACGTAGATGCAGATGAATGCCACGATGGCGCCCGCGTAGGTGTGGGAGAAATGCCCCTCGCCGGAAGTTCCGAACTTAATGGCAATCAGGGTGCCGATGATGATTTGGCAGGCCAACATCTGGCAACCGCCCTGGAGAAAGAGCTTTCGGCGGCCGAGTCGATCGACGGTGAATATGGATACGACGGTGGCGAACACGTTGACGAGGCCGGTGATGATGGCCGACATGAGGGAGGCGTCGCTGCCGAAGCCGAGAGTCTTGAACAGAACAGGGGCGTAGAACATGATGACGTTGATGCCGGTGACCTGCTGGAAGAAGGGGATAAGGATGGCCATGATGAGCTGAGGGCGGTAACGGCGGTGGGTGATGTTGCGCCATGGATGCTTCACGGTATTTGATTCCTCGCTGGCGGCTTTGAGATCTGCGTACTCATCGTGGATGTCTGCGGTTCCTCGAATTCTGCAGAGCATGGTTCGAGCTTTCTCGTCGTGGCCGCGTTCGATGAGGGAATTGGGGGTGTCCGGCAGGAACAGGGAGCCGACAGTGATTATGGCGGCGGGGACGGCGGCGAGTGCAAGGCTGACGCGCCATCCCCAACCTCCCTTGATCTTGGCCGTGCCGTAGTTGATGAGATTGGCCGCGAGGATGCCGATCGTTATCATAAGTTGGAAACCAATGTTGAGCATTCCCCGGAGTTTCGCCGGGGCCATTTCCGATAGATAAACTGGCACAGACTGCAAATTTAAATTTGTTTCAGGCGCAATTTCGTCCAAAAGCTTTCTAAAAGTTTTATTTTTAATTAGAAAGCTGCATTATTTATTTGTGTTAATGATTTACTGCAGTATTTTCGTTTAATATACCATTATCTTAATTAATTTAATCAGATAATCGTGTGGCGTATATGCACCACAGAAAAGAAATACAGCTTTAAGTCTTTTATGTTTTTTTATGAAAGTAATTTATCTAAATTAAGGTTCCATTTGGCAAGGAGTTTATGACCGCGTTTATGACCGCTGCCGCCAGCCACCCACCACCGCCATGCCAAACAAAGCCTAATTTGTATTGGACTCAGCTGAGTTCTTTCAATTATTGCGATTTGACATATATGTAATAGTCAAGAATGGCATACTAACTAAATTCCAAATAATGCCAATCCACGGGAATGGTATATTGGCTCTTATTCTCCAGTCAACCCGCAGTTTGAGGAAAAATATATGTATGCTTAGTGCACAGAAAGAATGGTGCGGGTTAAGCACAGAAAGAATGGTGCGGGTTGCTGACAGCCATTCGATTGTGCTTTTTTGCTGATGTTCGATAGCAGATCGAGCGGACAAAATTTGATCAATGGACATAAATATTTATAATTATTAAAATTCATGTCATTAATTCCTTCATTATATTTTGGCTAGTTTGTTAATATAAAAAATAAGACTTAACGTGGAGAGAGACATCTGAACAACTCCCAAATTAACCAAAGCAGTTCATTTATGATTATAAACTGCATGTATTCAATTTCTGGTTTAAAATAGTATTATAATAATATAAAAGGAATTAACTTAATTGCGGAATAACGAAAAATAATAATAATAAATATTAAAATTTATTTAATGGCGTTTTCGGAAATTAAACAACGAAAAGAGGCAAGTAGTGCTCACCTGATTGGCGAAACCTACGCCAATTCCGAGAAGAATTCGCCCGACGATGAGCATGGCGACGTCCTTAGCGGCGCCGTTAAGAGCGGCGCCGACGAGAAAGGTGATGCCGCCGCCGAACATGGACCACTTCCGGCCGAACACCCGCGTCACCGTGGAGGCAAAGAAGGAAGCGATGAGGGCCGCCAGGTAAAGGGAGGAAGTGAAAGTCGTCAGCAACTGCGAATCGAACTTGCAGTACTGATTCGTGCTCGTGTTCTCCTTCTCCTTCCGGTACACCGACGGGAAGAATTTGCTCAGAAATGAATCCATCGATGTCACGCCGCCTACAATTAAATCCATAATAAATTAATCGATTAGATTAATCGAAAATTCAGAATCCCGAAATTTGGGCGAATCGGCCCTTAAAATCAAATGAATCGGAGCCCTAGGATCGATTTTTACCAGAAATCCCAATGTCGTAGCCGAAGATGAGTCCGCCGGTGGCCGCCACGAGGCATGTGAGGAAGACGAACAACGTCATCTTCCCCGGATACTCCTTCGTATTCCCGCCGGCGTTTACAATCGCCCCTCCGGCCATCGCTCCAAAATCCCAATTGACAGAGAGAGAGAGAGAGAGAGAGAGAGAGAGAGAGAGAGAGAGAGAGAGAGAGATAGTGAAAGAGAGAGAGAGAGAGAGAGAGAGAGAGAGAGAGAGAGAGAGAGAGGACGGCTGTGTGTAGGGGTGTGAAGGCTGGAAGCGGTGAAGGGATGGTATTTATAATGGTTGACGGAAAAGGATTGCTCTTGGGTGTGCAGTTGGGTGTAAAGTGTACAGTCTGTTATTATTAGTATTATAAATTATATATTCTTATCCAAATCTATTTAAAAATGTTTAATTAAATCGGTAGACGCGCCTTGCTTCTTGGAGGAGGTGTCAGATGCGATCTTCAACGCTCATTCATTAGGATCGCCGGAAAACAGTTGCCTTGCAGGCCACATTTTTTCCCTATATAAAAAAAAATTGAATTCTCTTTAAAATTAAATATTTTTCCTAAATAATTAGTTTTGAAAATGTTTGATGATATTTTAGAAAAAATATTTGATTTTCTACCCTAATTTTTTATAATTGTTGCGGCTTCCCAACGCCCTCGGTAGACCGGTTTCGATTCGGTCCGTCTTAGCCCGGGCGGTCGAGCGCGCACACAGTCAGAATGTTACAGAGAGTAAATGCTGAAAATGATACACGCAGAACTTTAGCGTGGAAAACCCTCCAAAGAGTGAAAAACCACGTCGCCAGGGCGGTGCTGGCCGAAATCCGCTATGTTACGCTGTTACAGTGCTTTCTTGGTGAATGCGAGGGCGACAGGCCGCGCCTCGTTACAATTATGGGAGAGAGAGAGAAAGAACTCTGTGGGTGACAGCCCACCGCTTAGGAGTTGAGCGCCCTGCTGCGCGTCTGATGCGGCTGTGCACTGGCTGGGTGAGCACTTCGCGGAGCACCTTGGCTTTGCTGTTCGGGTTCGGGGTGCTCGCCTTGAATGGCGCAGCACTTCTTCTCAGGTGAGAGGCGTTCGTAGGAGGAACCTGTCAGTTAGTAAAAATGAAGTGGCGTAGTGGCGGAATGTAGAGAGAGAAGCTCTGAAGAGGAAATGAAGAGAGAGAGAGTCTGGGAGAGAATGAGAGATGCAAATAAAGACCCTTGAGGGTCTATTTATAGGCTTGGGGGGTGGAAGTTACGGTGGTTATGGTGGTTATCGCGGATAACCACCAAACGGAGGGCCGAGATCGCGCGAGACGATCGGAGGGCCGTGAGGGCCTGGAGGGATCCGACGGTGGAGAGCGAAGGGCGGCGACGCGAGTTGCCGGCCATGGGTGGTCGGCCGCCGGGGGGTGGCCGGCCGGGGCCGCCGACCATGAAGGGGGTGACGGCGGCGGCGGTCGGCCGACGGGGGCCGGCCGGCGGCGGGCGGCGGGCGGCGGCCGGCCGGGGGCGGTCGGCCGGCGGCTGGTGGCGGCCGGCGGGCGGCGGCCGGCCGGGGGCGGTCGGCCGGCGGCTGGTGGCGGCCGGCCGGCGGCGGTCGGCCGACGGCGGTGGCGGCCGACGGTGGCCGGCTGGTGGCGGCCGGCCGGCGGCGGTCGGCCGGCGGCGGTGGTCGGCCGACGGTGGCCGGCCGGTGGTTGGCGGCGGTCGGCCGACGGCGGTTGGTGGCGGTTGCGATCCCGCGCGGGGCGGTTGCGATCCCGCGCGGGGCGGTTGGGATCCCGCGCGAGGTGGTTTGGATCGGCGCGTGGTGGTTCGGATCCGATGCGCGGGACTGGGATCCGGTGTGCGAAGGTGGGATTCGGCGTGCGGTGGTTTCGGGATCCGGTGTGCGGTAATGGGATTTGATGTGCGGGAATGGGATCCGGTGTGCGGTGGTTACGGTCTTTCCATAAGTAGAGGGGGAACCCATCATTTGCCCCCCAAATCCATTTGTTTGGAGCGCACGGAGAACAACTGGATTTTCCCCTGAGACTTGCATCAGTGAGCGATGGCCGGAGCGAATTCTGGCGTGGAGGTGGGCGGTGACGACGGCGGTGCCATGGTGAGCATGAGGTCCAAAGGTTTAATTTCCAAAAAGGCGGGCGAACAGCGCACTAGAAGTGCGGGAGGTCGTGCGGAGGTGACGGGCGGCGCGCGCGTGCGCGGGGTCGCCGTGTGCGCGCGCGGAGGTGTGCGCGGGTCGCACCTGCGCGGGCTTGTGCGGCCGGGCGTGCGCCTGCGCGGCAGGGCGCGCATGCCCGGGCGGGCTCGCGCGCGGCAGGGCGCGCGCGCCCGCGCGCGCTCGCGTGCGGCAGGGCTCGCGCGCCCGCGCGTGCTCGCGCGCCCGCGCGTGCTCGCGCGCCCGCGCGTGCTCGCGCGCGCCCGCGCGTGCTCGCGCGCGCCCGCGCGTGCTCGCGTGCGGCAGGGCGCGCGCGCCCGCGCGTGCTCGCGCGGAGGGTGCGCGCGCCCGCACGTGTTTGCGTGGCAGGGTGCTCGCGCGTGCTTACGCGGACTACCGTGGGGGCAATCGTGCGGGCTGCCCTGCGGGGTCTGCTGCGCGTGTGCTTTCGGGGATTACCTGTGTGTGAGGTTTGCGCGGTGGTTAGTCTTGCGGGTGGACTCCTCTTATATTTGTCTGAGATTTGTACTGACGCTCTTTCCTTTTCTTTCAGGCTTCTCTGCGTGGCGGGCAAAGTCGCCCCATGCGACTGGGCTCGAGTCTTACTCATGATCACGTTGCCATATGGAGGAAGCGTTTCAACCTGCCCCCCGAATTGGAGATCCGGATCCCAGGTCCTGAGGAGCGAGTACAGAATCTGCCTCGGGGTTGGATGACCCTTTGCGAGTCGTCACTTCAGAGTGGCTTTCGCCTCCCGGCGTGCGAGGAGGTGATTCAGATCCTGAAATTTTGCGGCGTCCCAGTGTCACAGTTTACGCCTCAGGGGATGGTGCGGATCATGGGGCTGATTGCCTTCTTCCGAGAGCATGGTGCGAAGTTCTCCCTGGGCCTTTTCAAGGAGTGGTGTGAGGTGCAGGTTGATGTCAGAGGTCGTATTGAAGTTTTTAGCAACAAGAGATGGCTGGAGTTCGAGACCCGGGTGGACCGCCGTCACAGGAATACTTTATTTGGCTATGTCAGGAACCCGGAGGGACTACCGGAGGTGTGAAACTCTTTACCCGATCGTTGCTGGCGCCTCAAAGGGCGTGAGCGAGAGTTTTCTCCTGTTCTCGGATTTTCAGATGCTCGAGAGCTGGGGAATATTCTGCACAGTATTTCCCTGTGTTGGAGTTACCATTGTGATCTAGAAGTGGTCAAACATGTAATGTCACTGCCAACGCGATATGAGCCTGCAGGGTCGCACATAAGAGCATGTGGAGAAGTTGGAAGATTGACTATGTTGGTAAAGGTTACCAATCACCATATAGAATGGGGGAAGTCCAGCAAATGTTGCTATCTGAATTCGTCGGGTTTACACGTATAGAATTCGTCGGATTCGTCGGGATTCGTCGGATTGTTCCGTGGAATCTCGACGAATTGTTACAGAGATCCTTAACTCGGCAAATGTTGCCGTCTGACAGGATTCGTCGTATTCGTCGGGATTCGTCGGATTGTTCCGTGGAATCTCGACGAATTGTTACAGAGATCCTTAACTCGGCAAATGTTGCCGTCTGACATGATTCGTCGGATTCGTCGGGATTCGTCGGATTGTTCTGTGGAATCTTGACGAATTGTCACAGAGAGCATTAACTCGGCAAATGTTGCCGTCTGATGTGATTCGTCGGAATTCGTCGGATTGTCCCGTGAAAACTCGACGAATGCTGTTCCGTGGAATCCCGACGAATTGTAACAGAAGCCCCTATTTTGCTGTGTGGTCTGCGGATAGCGATTCTTCTAGAAGCTGTTTATCCTTTGGGTATAAATAGGACTTCTTTTAGGGTTCTCATAACTGACGAAATAGAAGCCGACGGAAGGAGTTCCGCTCTCGCTCGAACCCTAGACGAAAGTTCCGCCATTCTGAATCGCCTCCGCCGACTTCCTCTCCGACGATTGTCGCCGGTGTTGTTCTTCCTGAAGTGGATCTAGCAATCCGTGGAAGCGCAAGGTGTAGTCTTCTTCTCCCGGCTCGTGTGGACTGCTGTAGAGACGTAGACATTATTCTACGTGAGAACTCTTGCAAAGCCGACGAAGGCAATCTTCTTCTTGGAGCATCTAGGTTGGATTTGATCCAATCCCGCCAAGGTAATTTCAAACCTAGCATTTTGATTAACTTCTTGATTCAATATTCATGGTCGATCCGAATCTTTTGGGTTGTTTCTCTTCATTTCCGCTGCGCCTACATTTGATGTATGGTTCTAGAAAAACCCAACAGTGGTATCAGAGCCAGGTTCCGGTCATGAATGTTGTTTCAGAAGTTAGGTTATTCCAGTACGTGCAAATCTAGGTATTTGGAGACCACCGCCAGGGGCGCTGCCCCTTGGACCCCGTTAGGGGCTCTGCCCCTAAGACCCCGCCAGGGGCGCGACCCTTTGGAACCCCGCCAGGAACGTTTGGGATTTCGTGGTAATTTTTAATTGTTAGAAATTGTTGTCTCCTTAGCAGTAACCGTCCCTCAAGTGGTTAATGAACCCTTGTATTGTTTTGGATTTTGAATCCAACAATGAGAGACGAGCTTGTCTACTGCTTTAAGTCGAGTTGTCTTTGTCTTTGTCCAATGCTAGTAAATCTGAAGATTTGGAAGAGTTCTAAATGTCCAGATTTAGCCTTTTCATCTATCAAAGGTTGATAGTCTTATGTTGTGCACATAAGGGATGCATGTGGATTTTAGAAAGTTTGTTTTTCTGTGGATGTGCACTTTGATCAAATGTTGATCATGGTTAAGTGTTAACCTATTATTTAAAAATTAAAAATCCCTTCATCAAATATTAAGTGTTCGGATGCCTTCCGATGGATGACACTCTTCCTGCCTCGATCGATGAAGTGTGGGCTTGCCAAAGCAAGGTACATTAATCTATCTTGCTAAGGGTGCGAGCGGATAATTGTGATATCCCACTGTCGACATCGGGTCTAACTTAACTAGGTGACCTCAAAGGTTGAGTGTCTGGAGGCATAGGGTTGGCATGCACCATATGATGGATGCGAATAAGGAGTTATTCACCAGCCATACAAGAGTTGCATGAGGATGCAATTGGCAAGCGTTGCCTACCTAAATAACCGCATTATGAGAGGAACGCCAAAGCGGACTCATGGTGTTGGTGAAATACGGATCTTGTCCACTAAGAGAGTAGCTCGCATGGACTCTCCGAATTGATAGTGAGGGTTATCAATTTGAATAAAATAGTGGGAGTATTTAATTGAAGTCCAAATTAAAATAAATTGTATTTTGAAATTAAGGTACTGATTAAATTCTGCATGAATTCTTGTAGAATTCCATGGCAAGTGGTTCACATTCCACCTTGTCCCTGAGAGCTATCCTTGAGAAGGACAAGCTTAGTGGGACGAACTATATGGACTGGTATAGGAACCTGAGAATTGTTCTCAGGCAAGAGCGAAAGCTCTACGTCTTGGAAGAAGAAGCCCCCGAGGTGCCGACCGGGAACTCGTCCCGTGTTGATAAGGATGCTTATAAGAAGTATACCGATGACGCCTTAGACGTCGAGTGCCTTATGCTTGCCACCATGAACTCTGAGCTTCAGAAGCAACACGAGAACATGGGGTGCAAGGAGATTGACGAGCACCTACAGAAAATGTTTCAAGGGCAAGCTCGTCAAGAGAGGTTCGATGTCACGAAGGCCTTATTTCAGTGCAAAATGGGAGCTCGAGACTCTGTTGGTACTCACGTACTCAAGATGATTGGGTATATAGAGAACCTGGAGAGACTGGGTTTTCCTCTGGGTCAAGAGTTGGTCACAGATCTTATCCTGCAATCGTTGCCGGATAGTTATGAGCAGTTTGTCTTGAACTACAACATGAATGAAATAGACAAGACACTGCCCGAGCTCCTAGGCATGTTGCGAACTGCCGAGATAAACATGAAGAAGGCCAAGCCTGCTAGTCCCATATTGATGGTACATAAAGGCAAGGGTAAGGCCAAGGGCTTCAAGAAGACGAAGGTGAGACCTAAGTCACATCTTGAGCCCAAATCTTCTGCGCTGAAAAAAAAAGAGCACCGTGAAGGAAGGGAAATGCCACCACTGTGGCAAGGCTGGTCATTGGAGGAGGAATTGTCCTTCGTATATTGACGGTCTACGGAAATTGAAGGGAGGTATGACTTCCGCTTCGAATATTTACGTTATAGAGATAAACCTTTCTGCTCCTTCATCTTGGGTATTGGATACCGGATGTGGTTCTCACATTTGTACAAATGTGCAGGAACTAGGAAGGAGGAGATTGCTGAGTAAAGGAGAGGTGGACCTGCGCGTCGGCAATGGAGCAAGAGTTGCTGCTGTAGCCGTAGGGGTTTACCGTCTTTCTTTGCCCAGTGGGCTTGTAATAGAACTTAATAATTGTTATTATGTTCCGGCTATAACTAGAAACATTATATCCATTTCATGCTTAGACATGATTGGATTTTCTTTTATAATTAAGAACAATTGTTGTTCTATATTTAAGAATGATGTTTGTTATGCTGTAGCTCAATTGTTTAATGGTCTTTATGTTTTGAACCTAGACCATCCGATCTATAATGTAGATAATAATAAAAGACTAAGAACAAATGACTCAAATCCCACATATCTCTGACATTGTCGTTTGGGCCATATAAACGAGAAGCGCATATCCAAGCTCCATAAAGATGGACTATTGGACTCATTTGATTATGAATCATTTGAGCGATGCGAGTCTTGTTTATTAGGCAAGATGACTAAAGCCCCTTTCACTGGTTATACTGAGAGGGCTGAGGATCTTTTGGGTGTTATACATAGTGATGTATGCGGACCCATGAGTTCTATGGCTAGAGGTGGGTATTTCTACTTCGTTACATTTACTGATGATTTCAGTAGATACGGATATGTGTATCTTATGAAGTGCAAATCCGAAACTTTTGAAAAGTTCAAAGAGTTTAAAAATGAAGTGGAGAACCAATTGGGTAAAAAGGTTAAAGCACTCCGATCTGATCGAGGTGGCGAATACCTGAGTCATGAGTTCCGTGATCATCTGAAAGAGTGTGGTATTGTATCACAGCTCACTCCACCTAGGACACCGCAGCATAATGGTGTGTCTGAGAGGAGAAATCGTACTCTGTTAGACATGGTACGGTCGATGATGAGTCATGCAGACTTGCCTATTTCCTTTTGGGGTTTTGCTTTAGAGACTGCTGCAATAACACTGAATCGCGCTCCAACGAAAACGGTTCTAAAGACACCATATGAGATATGGACTGGGAAACGTCCTAGTATGTCATTCATTAAAATTTGGGGCTGTGAGGCATACGTACGACGTCAAATGCCTGACAAGCTGGAACCCAAATCAGATAAGTGTTATCTGGTGGGATATCCTAAGGAAACGAAAGGATATTACTTTTACCTACCGTCTGAGGGCAAAGTATTTGTCGCAGGGATGGGTGTCTTCTTGGAGAAAGAGTTCTTGTCAAGAAAGACGCAAAAGGTAGAACTTGAAGAAGTTCAAGAACCACAAGTAGTGAATGAACCAGAGTTGGATTCTGAGCCAGGACTATAAGATGTTGTAGCTGGAGAACCTGCTCAAGAGACACAAGTCCTACGTAGATCTGGTAGACCAAGATTTGAGCCTGAGAGATATGGATTTCTCGTGTCTCAAATAGGTAATGTGTTGCTTATGGATCATGATGATGAACCATCGACCTACCAAGAGGCTATGAATGGACCGGACTCCGACAAATGGCTTGAGGCTATGAAATCCGAAATGGACTCCATGTATACAAACTGAGTTTGGAACTTGGTGGAACCACCTGAAGGGGTACGACCCATAGGGTGCAAGTGGGTCTTCAAGAAGAAGACCGACATGGATGGGAATGTACAGACATTCAAAGGGCGACTGGTGGCTAAGGGTTTTAAGCAAATTCATGGTGTTGACTATGATGAGACCTTTTCCCCTGTTGCCATGGTAAAGTCCATTAGGATATTGCTTGCTATTGCTGCGTATTATGACTACGAGATCTGGCAGATGGATGTCAAAACGGTTTTCCTAAATGGAAACCTCCTTAAGGAAGTGTACATGACACAACCCGAGGGTTTTGTATCCCCAAATGAAGCCACTAAAATATGCAAGCTGAATAGGTCCATCTATGGATTGAAACAAGCCTCTAGAAGTTGGAATCTTCGTTTTGATGAGAAGATCAAAGAGTTTGGTTTTGTCAAGAATGAAGATGAACCGTGTGTTTACAAGCGAATCAGTGGGAGCATTGTTGTCTTCCTGATATTGTATGTAGATGACATACTGTTGATCGGGAATGACATACCTACCCTGAAAGTTGTTAAGAACAACCTAGGGAACTGCTTTTCTATGAAGGACTTGGGTGAAGCGACTTACATACTCGGTATTAAGATCTATAGACATAGATCGAAGAAGTTGCTGGGTTTGACCCAGAGTACGTACATTGAGAAGGTGTTGAAGCGGTTCAACATGCTTGAGTCCAAGAAAGGATTTTTGCCCATGTCTCATGGTGTAAATCTCTCTAAGGACCAGTGTCTAAAATCTTGCGAAGATAAGGACCGCATGAAGTTGATTCCATATGCTTCGGCAATTGGGTCAATCATGTATGCAATGTTATGTACTCGACCCGATGTCTCTTTTGCTTTGAGCATGACTAGCAGGTATCAGTCTGATCCTGGTGAATGTCACTGGATAGCCGTAAAGAATATCCTGAAGTACTTGAGAAGGACTAAGGATGTATTCTTGGTATATGGTGGAGAGGAAGAGCTCGTTGTAAGTGGTTACACGGATGCCAGCTTCCAAACTGATAGGGATGATTCGAAGTCTCAGTCAGGGTTTGTGTTTTGCCTGAATGGAGGAGCTGTGAGCTGGAAGAGTTCCAAGCAAGAGACAGTTGCTGATTCTACAACTGAGGCCGAGTATATCGCTGCGGCAAACGCGGCGAAGGAGGCTGTATGGATTAGGAAATTCATCGGCGAGCTAGATGTAGTTCCTAGCATTGTTGGTCCCGTAGTTCTCTACTGTGATAACAATGGTGCAATTGCACAATCTAAGGGACCTAGATCCCATCAGCGCTCCAAGCACATACTTCGGCGGTTCCATCTTATTCGTGAGATTGTCGAACGAGGAGATGTGAACATTTGCAGAGTGCCGACTGAGGAGAATATTGCAGATCCACTAACAAAGCCTATCGCGCAGAGAAAGCATGATGGTCATACTAGATCAATGGGTATACGATACCTGAGTGATCAACATGTAATGTCACTGCCAACGCGATATGAGCCTGCAGGGTCGCACATAAGAGCATGTGGAGAAGTTGGAAGATTGACTATGTTGGTAAAGGTTACCAATCACCATATAGAATGGGGGAAGTCCAGCAAATGTTGCTGTCTGAATTCGTCGGGTTTACACGGATAGAATTCGTCGGATTCGTCGGGATTCGTCGGATTGTTCCGTGGAATCTCGACGAATTGTTACAGAGATCCTTAACTCGGCAAATGTTGCCGTCTGACATGATTCGTCGGATTCGTCGGGATTCGTCGGATTGTTCCGTGGAATCTCGACGAATTGTTACAGAGATCCTTAACTCGGCAAATGTTGCCGTCTGACATGATTCGTCGGATTCGTCGGGATTCGTCGGATTGTTCCGTGGAATCTCGACGAATTGTCACAGAGAGCATTAACTCGGCAAATGTTGCCGTCTGATGTGATTCGTCGGAATTCGTCGGATTGTCCCGTGAAAACTCGACGAATGCTGTTCCGTGGAATCCCGACGAATTGTAACAGAAGCCCCTATTTTGCTGTGTGGTCTGCGGATAGCGATTCTTCTAGAAGCTGTTTATCCTTTGGGTATAAATAGGACTTCTTTTAGGGTTCTCATAACTGACGAAATAGAAGCCGACGAAAGGAGTTCCACTCTCGCTCGAACCCTAAACGGAAGTGTTCCGCCGTTCTAAATCGCCTCCGCCGACTTCCTCTCCGACGATTGTCGCCGGTGTTGTTCTTCCTGAAGTGGATCTAGCAATCCGTGGAAGCGCAAGGTGTAGTCTTCTTCTCCCGGCTCGTGTGGACTGCTGTAGAGACGTAGACATTATTCTACGTGAGAACTCTTGCAAAGCCGACGAAGGCAATCTTCTTCTTGGAGCATCTAGGTTGGATTTGATCCAATCCCGCCAAGGTAATTTCAAACCTAGCATTTTGATTAACTTCTTGATTCAATATTCATGGTCGATCCGAATCTTTTGGGTTGTTTCTCTTCATTTCCGCTGCGCCTACATTTGATGTATGGTTCTAGAAAAACCCAACACCCTGTTCGTGGACGAGAAGCGTCTGCTTTTATGCGGGCTGTCCATTGATGCTGGTCGTGCCGCTGCTGTTCCTCTTGTTCGAGACAGAAATAGGAAGTTGGTGTTTAAAGCTCTGGAGGAGCCAGGTCCTGCTCCTCCACCGGTACAGGATGCTCCTCCGGAGGAGGCGGCTCCTTGTGTATCTGGAGCTGATGGCGAGCCGGCTGATGAGGAGGTTGAGGTCCTGGGATCTACTGCCCCCCGGGCCTCTCCGGAGCGAGGCACAGCTCGAAAGGTGCCGGAAGGGAAGAGGGTCTCTTCCTCTCTGGAGGCCATGAGCCAAGCGGTAAGCAGGATTTCTACTTCCTCTTGTGTAGCGTCATCCTGTGGTTGCGGCTCTGACTTATAACTTTTCTTTTAAAGATGGAGACCCAGACATCGATCGCGCTTACGTGGAACGATCACTACGTGAGCTTGAAGGACGGGTTTATGGCCATCCAGGGTGAGCTTCGGGAGGCGAGGAGCGCACTCATAGAGGCGGAGAGACGGCGAGACCGCGACGTCTCGCGCTTCAGACGGATTGGCTCGGAGATGCAGGATGAGCTAGAGAGGACCAAGTCCGTCTGGGTGCGGAGAAGGCGGCGTTGGAGGAGGCCTTGCGCTCTTTAGAGGCAGCTCGTGGTGACATAGTGTGTCGGGATGCAGAGCTGGAGCAGTGCCGGGCTGAGATAACGCGTCTTTCTTCCGTAGAGCGGGAGACCGAGCTGAAGGCGGCTGGCTTGGCCGAGTACTTGGAGTCGGTTGATTATCTGCGGGACCGCTGCTTGATTTCCGAGGAGGTCCGAGACGTGATCTGGACTCAGGAAGTGGAGCCTCATTTGGAAGACTCACGTGAGCTTGCCCTTCGACAGGGAGCGTCGAAGGCTCTTCGGATGGTATCCCGAAAGCGGGGCTATGATGTTAGCGGCCTTGGATTTGACGACCTGTCAGATGATGAGGACCATAGTCCTAATGAGGAGTGATTTCTTTAGCTGCTTGTAGCCGTGTTCGCCAGATGTGGCTGTATCTCTTTTATTGTATTCGTCATACTTGTTCATCTGCTCGATCTTGTCAATCTGGTTGTTGGCATCTGCATAGTTTGATTATTTTCAAAGTTACAGATGAGTTTGCGCGGACTTGAGCTCGCGGCTTTTATGTTAGTCAAAAAACCGGTTTGCACGAGTTTGGCTCGCGGCTAAAATAGGTCAACGAGTCTGGCTCGCGGCTAAAATAGATCCACGAGTCTGGCTCGCGACTTTTTATAAAATAGGTGCACGAGTCTGGCTCGCGGCTAAAATAGATGCACGAGTCTGGCTCGCGGCTTTTTATAAAATAGGTGCACGAGTCTGGCTCGCGGCTAAAATAGATGCACGAGTCTGGCTCGCGACTTTTTATAAAATAGGTGCACGGGTCTGGCCCGCGGCTTTTTTGCGCGAGTCTATCCCGCGGCTAAAATAGGTGCACGAGTCTGGCTCGCGGCTTTTATAAAATAGGTGCACGGGTCTGGCCCGCGGCTTGGCCGTAAGGGGGGCAGGCCCCTACGGTGCACGAGTCTGGCTCGCGGCTTCTTGCACGAGTCTGGCTCGCGGCTTCTTGCACGAGTCTGGCTCGCGGCTTGGCCGTAAGGGGGGCAGGCCCCTACGGTGCACGAGTCTGGCACGCGGCTTTTTGCACGAGTCTGGCTCGCGGCTTGGCCGTAAGGGGGGCAGGCCCCTACGGTGCACGAGTCTGGCTCGCGGCTTCTTGCACGAGTCTGGCTTGCGTATTCTTGCACGAGTCTGGCTCGCGGCTTGGCCGTAAGGGGGGCAGGCCCCTACGGTGCACGAGTCTGGCTCGCGGCTTTTTGCACGAGTCTGGCTCGCGGCTTGGCCGTAAGGGGGGCAGGCCCCTATGGTGCACGAGTCTGGCTCGCGGTTTTTAGGTGCCCAAGCAACGTTGAGGCAATGTGCCCAGGAAACGTTGAGGCAAGGTGCCCAAGCAACGTTGAGGCAAGGTGCCCAAGCAACGCTGAGGCAAGGTGCCCAAGCAACGTCGAGGCAAGGTGCCCAAGCAACGCTGAGGCAATGTGATCTTTTGAGCTGCAATGATTGATGAGAAGTTGTTTGCATGAATCGAGGTTCGCTGCTTGCACATAAAACTGTAGCTAAATAGTTTGTGTCAGTCTTGTACATAAGATGGTAATAGGATAGTTCGCGCGAGTCAAGGCTCGCGACTTTTACATGGCAAGATGAAATAAAATCATTGATAAAAGCGGCGCAGATTCTGCGCATTCCAGGTGCGTAGGAGGGTCTTTCCTTCCGCCGTTCTGAGCTTGAAGGCTCCAGGTTTCACTGTCGCGGTGACCACATAAGGTCCTTCCCATGCTGGTGAGAGTTTGTCTTTCTGCGGACCTTTCCCGACTGCTTCAATGCTGCGCAAGACGAGATCTCCGACGTTGATTGGTCTGGGCTTCACCCTTCTGTCGTAGAGTCAGGCCACACGCCTTTGGTAGATGGCAATGCGCTGGGCGGCGTGGTCTCGAGTTTCGGAGATTAAGTCGAGATTTTGGCGGAGCAGTTCGTCATTTTTGCTGGGATCGAAAGTCAGCACCCGGATGCTTGGTACTCCGATGTCGACGGGGATGACGGCTTCGGTCCCGTAGCAGAGATTGTACGGGGTCTCTCCTGTTGGAGTCCTCTCCGTCGTGCGGTATGCCCATAGTACATTTGGGAGCGCATCCACCCATTGCCCCCCGGCTTCTTCAAGACGTGTCTTTAGCCCTTTGAGGATGGTGCGGTTGGTGACTTCTACCTGCCCATTCGTCTGCGGGTGTGCTACGGCGGTGTGGCGGAGATTGATCTTTAGGTCATCGCACATTTTGGTAAATGAACTCCCAGTAAACTGGGTGCCATTGTCGGCGATGATTGCTGCTGGGATCTCAAAGCAGCAGATAATATTCTTCCAGACGAACTGCTTAGCATTCTCCTCCGTGATCTTTGCCAGGGGTTCGGCTTCCACCCACTTAGTGAAGTAGTCAATTGCGAGGATGATGAATTTTCTCTGCCCTGATGCCAGTGGTAGGGGGCCGAGGAGATCAATCCCCCACTACGCGAAGGGCCATGCACTCTGGAGCGCAGTGAGTGCAACTGGGGGCTGGTGAGGTACATTTGCATGAAGCTGACAGCTCCTGCACTTCTGAACGAGCTCTGCCGCGTCTTTCTTCATCGTTGGCCAATAGAAACCTTGGCGCAAGATTTTCTGGGGTAGGGCCTTTCCTCCCAGGTGCTCTCCGCAGACCCCTCCGTGTACTTCTCTTAATGCGTAGTCCGCTTCGCTGGCCGGTAAGCACTTTAGGTAGGGCCCTGAGAATGCCCGCTTGTAGAGTTCCCCATCTATGATGGTGAACGATGCTGCTCGCATTCGTAATTTGCGTGCCTCCAGGCGATCCTCGGGGAGGTGCCCCTGCTCGAGGTAAGCTCGCAGAGGGTTTATCCAGGATGGTTCTTCTTCATTGATGGCTGCAATCTCCCATGGCCCTGGTATACTCGGGTCCATGATCTCTTCCACTCGGCGTCTTCGTGACTGATAGCTGGAGGGTGAAGTTGCCAACTTAGAGAGCGCGTCCGCTCTAGAATTCTGCTCCCGGGGCACGTGTAGGATTTGGTACGACGGGATCCTCTAAAGGAGCGACTTTACGCATGTGAGGTAATGCGCCATCTGGTCACTCTTGGCCTCATAATCTCCCTCCACTTGCGAGACTACAAGCTGGGAGTCGGAGTGAATTGTCAAGCTCTCTACCTTACAATCGATGGCGAGCCGGAGGCCGACGATCAGGGCCTCGTACTCCGCGACGTTGTTGGTTGCTGGGAACTTCAGCCTGAGACCATATTCTAGAGTGATCTCGTCGGGGCTTATGAGGAGCAGTCCTGCTCCAGCTCCCTCAGCTCCTGAAGCGCCGTCGACGTAGAGAGTCCATCGGGGTGTGGTAACATCTTTGACAGGAGTTGCTTCCGATGGGATGGTATTTTCTACAACAAAGTCAGCGAGCACCTGTGACTTGATGTCCGGTCGGGGCAAGAATTGGATGTCGAATTCGCCGAGTTCTACTGCCCACTTTACGAGTCTCCCCGAGACTTCCGGCTTTTGGAGGATTGTTCGCAGCGGGAGCTGAGTTAGTACCTTCACTGTGTGTGCTTGGAAATAGGGTCGAAGCTTTCGCGCCAAGAAGACGAGTGTTAAGGCCGTTTTTTCTGCTGCCGGATACCTGGTTTCGGTATCGGTGAGGACCTTGCTGAGGTAGTAGATCGGCCTTTGCACCCCTCCTTCGTCCTTCACAAGAACTGAACTGAGGGCCGTATGCGAAACTGCGAGGTACAAGAACAGGGTCTCCCCGGGGATTGGCTTTGAGAGAAGCGGCGGCGAGGCCAGGTACTGTTTGAGGAGTTCGAAAGCCGTCTGGCACTCGTCCGTCCACTGGAACCCAGTGTGGCGCGCTCCCCGGAGAACTTTGAAGAAAGGGAGGTACTTGTCCCCCGTCCTTGACAGGAAGCGGGACAGTGCGGCGATCCTCCCATTCAGGCGTTGCACTTCCTT
This sequence comes from Dactylorhiza incarnata, assembly GCA_033032865.1. Lineage (NCBI taxonomy): Eukaryota > Viridiplantae > Streptophyta > Magnoliopsida > Asparagales > Orchidaceae > Dactylorhiza > Dactylorhiza incarnata. The sequence goes on along the minus strand of JAWHQI010000094.1, from coordinate 2,180,905 downwards.
GATTGAGCGAGGCGGCGACATGTCCTCCAACGCCTTGATCTTCTCAGGGTTGGCCTCGATTCCCCGATGGGTTACCATGAAACCCAGGAACTTCCCCGCTGTCACACCAAACGCGCATTTGCTGGGGTTGAGCCGCATCTAGAAGCGACGAAGAAGCTGAAAGCACTTTCCCAAGTCTTTCAAATGGTCGCGACGGTGGACGCTCTTCACTAGCATGTCATCCACATATACCTCCATCGTCTCCCCGATGAGGTCTTTGAAGACTTTATTCATCAGTCTTTGGTATGTTGCTCCGGCGTTTTTAAGGCCGAACGGCATCACCTTGTAGCAGTAGACTCCTTTATCGGTGCGGAAGGCGGTGTGCTCCTCGTCCGCGGGATTCATTCTTATTTGGTTGTAGCCTGAGTATGCATCCATGAAGCTGAGCAGCTCGTGGCCGGCCGTTGCGTCGACAAGCTGGTCAATCCTCGGAAGAGGAAAACTGTCTTTCGGGCACGCCTGGTTCAGGTTGCTGTAGTCGACGCACATCCGCCACTTTCCGGACGCCTTTTTTACCATCACCACGTTTGCGAGCCACGTGGGATAATCCGCCTCGCGGATGAACCGCGCCTCCAGGAGCTTTGTTACTTCTTCTTTGATTGCCTTTACTCGCTCAGGGGCGAAGTTCCTCTTCTTTTGGATTACGGGCCTGCAGGCGGGGTTAATGTTTAATGAGTGAAAAATGATTTCAGGATCTACCCCAGGCATGTCCTCCGGGCTCCAAGCGAAAATGTCCTTGTTCTCTTGCAGGAAGGTTGTAATACTTTCTCGTTATTCTGGCGTCAAAAGGGACCCGACCTGGACAGTCCGGGTTTGATCCTGCTGGGAGAGCGGTACTTTCACTACTCCTTCAACGGGTGCTCCTCGCTGAAGAGTGACTTCATCTCGTAGGTCGAAGTTGTCGATGTTGAGAGTCATCGCCCTTGCTGGTTGAGCTTGCCTCAGGTAACAGGTCCTAGCTGCCTCCTGGTTTCCACGAACGAACCCGATCCCGGCGGCGGTCGGAAACTTCATGGCCAAATGCGGGATTGATGGGATGGCTCTGAAGATGGATTGGAGCGGTCTCCCGAAAATCGCGTTGTAGGCGGAACTTGACTCCACGACCACGAACTGGATGTTGTGGGTTACCTGTCTTGGGAACTCGCCAAGCGTTACCGGAAGGGTGATCATGCCCTGGACCGGGACGGGGCGATTGTCAAAACCGTAGACGGGCCCCGCTGCTGGGCTGAGGTGCTCCCTGGTGAGGTTCATGCTTTGCAGAGTGGAGAGGAACAGGACGTCAACTGAGCTTCCGTTGTCGACCAGTACCCTTTTGACGTTGAAACAGGGATCCCCGATCCCGGCGCTGATCACGAGCGGGTCTTGGTGTGGCAGCCGTAACCCCTCGAGGTCTTCATCTCCGAAGACGATGGCGGCGTCCTGCTTTAACTTCTTATCTTCGTGCCCTCTCTCTGGCCTAGCGATGGAGAGAATTTGCGCGGTGAGATTAGGAGACCCAGCTATAGTCTCGACTTGCCCTACCATCGACACTCCAGCCGCTGCGCCGTGAGGTGCAGGAGGCTGATCTCTGGGCTGCCTGGGTTGTTGTGGTTGGTTTGGTAGCTGACCTTGCAGGAACCTTCCAAGGAGTCCTTGCCTGACGAGGCGCTCAATTTCCTCCTTTAACCTGGCGCATTCTTCGGTCGTGTGTCCAGCTCCTCTATGGAATTCACAATACTTTGAGTGGTCGGTTCTTTCATTCTGATTTAGCGGCCTCGGCCTACGGAATGCCGGATTTTCTTGAATAGCGTAGAGCACGTTGGTTCGCGACGTGTTGAGGGGAGTGTAATTCAGCGGTGGCCGGGGACCCCGATCCCTTCGGAGATCCCGACCGCGAATATGGTTCCGGCGCTCTTCCGTACGCCGCTCTTCCTGCCTTCTGGGAGATTGCTCCGACCCTTTCTTCCTTTTTAGACTTCCTTCGAACTGCTGGCGATGTGCTTCGATGGCTTCATCCGCTGCTATCTGTGCCTCAACTCGGTGCACGAGGTCCGGATAATTTGGAACTGTCTCCCTCATTAGAGCGGAATAGAAGCCGCTTGGGCGGAGTCCTCCTAGAAAGACACCGCGCAGAAGCTCGGGGTCGACCCCTGGGATTTGTCGCGCCTCAGTAGTGAAGCGACAGAAGAAGTCTTTAAGGGTCTCGCCCTCGTTCTGGCGGATCCCCGAAAGATGAGAGGGATCTCGGACGATTCTTCGGTTGGCGACGAACTGATCTGTGAACAGTCGGGCCAGCTCGGTGAAGTTGTTGATGGATCCTTCTCGCAGGGAGTGAAACCAGGTGCGAGCTTGCCCCCTGAGCGTTGCCGGGAACACTTGACAGAGGAACTGGTCGGCAGCGTTGTAGATCCTCATGATGGTGGTGAAATGACACTACAACAAACTGCACCTGTTGTAAGGACAAAAATATAACTGAAACACAGTTTGTTACTAATAGTTATATTTAGTAACAAATTTTTTTTTTGTTACAAAAAAGTACTTTTTAGTAACGAATATTTTAAACTTTGTTACAATAATAATTAATTCGTTACTATAACTATAAGTATTTGTAACAACACTAATGTTACGTTACAAATAAAAAACTTTTCTCACAATAAGTATCAATTGTAACCACATCATGAAAGTTTTTTGTGACAAAGACATTGTCCTTACTAATAGTAATATTTTATTATTAAAGTTTTGTTACAAAAAATATATCATATTTTATTTTTAATTTTTGTACAATTTTATTATCAAAGTTTTGAAATATTATTCTTTTTTTGAAAAAAAAAATTTGTATGCGCGCGACAGTACCCCGCCTCGATAGTGCTCTAACGCGACGACAATACTCCTACAGCTCGCAAACATCCGTGCGCGGCTGTCGCAGATATGTAGTACTATTGCGACATGTATTTTTGCGCGTACGGGTTTTTTTTTATAAATTTTTAACTTTTTATAAAAGTTTTTCTGCCTCTCTCTCATGCAGCTCTATCTCTCTCTCAAATGAATGAATGAAATATACGGATGAAAATTTCCCTCCATAAAATTTTGAACAAAACAAAACTAAAAATTAAAAATATATTAAATGTAAAAATGAATGCAAATTAATATGACATTAATTTTTTAATGTAATTTTGTAATTAAAATAAAATCACGCACGAACTCGCGTGCACGCAAATGCACTCTCGCGCATGCAAATGCACTCTCGCGCGCACGCAAATGCACTCTCGCGCGTACACAAATGCACTCTCGCGCGCACGCAAATGCACTCTCGTGCGTGCAGTTTTCCTTTTTTTGCTTGAGAGCTAGCGCGTATTGCATGTGTCGGGGCTCAAACACAGACACATGCACACACACACACACACGGACAACCAAACACACAAACATCCATTTGCGAGCTGTAGCAATGTCTTTCACGTACGCCCGCCGTCGTTGTCTCCCCTCTCTTCGACGGTCGCCGTCGTCGTCTCCTCTCTCTTCCACGTCCGCCGCCATCGTCGTTCTCTTTCTCGGCCGTCATCGCGCGCCGTTTTCTTCCTCTAGTTTATTAAGTTTTGTCTATTTCCTTCTCTCTCACATTAATGAAATATATGGAGGGAAATTTCCCTCCATAAAATTTTGCACAAAACAAATCAAAAAATTTAAAACATATTAATATAATTTTTGAATAAAAATAACGATCGCGCACTGGCCCCGCATGCACACATATTTTTTCATTGTGCACAGGGGTGAAATAATTGTACCCTTTTTGCGCCCATTTTTCGCTCAAGCACGTGTTTTTCACTCGGATGCGCGTTTTATTTCCCGAGCATACATTTTTTTCAATCGCGCGCATTGCACTAGCTCTATCTTTTTTGCTCAGGAGCATAAATAAATGTGTCAGCGCACACGTTTTTTTCTCGGGAGCAAGCGTTTTAATGAAAATATATGTCATATATATATATATATATATATATATATTGATTGATAGATGACACGTGTTTCAAAAACATTTATATTTTAACAAAAAACCATTTTAAAGTTTCTTTATATATTGTAGTTAAAGATATATAAATTTTCTTTATATAAATTTTTTATAAAATATTATAAAAAATGTTATATAAAGTTTTTATAAGACTAGAAACGTTTTTATAAAAGTTTTTTTTCCTCTCCCCATCTCTCTTATTACATGAATGAATTAAATATATAGAGAAAAATTTACCTCCATAAATTTTGCAAAAAAAAAATCAAAAAATTAAAAGTATTAAATTTAAAAATGAATGTCAATTTGACATTAAACACAAACACTGCACAGACACAGACATAGACATAAACACACACACAGACGACACACATACTGCACACATACACAGACACAGATATACACAAATATAGACACATACAGACACACAGACACAGACACACAAACACACAGACACATACACAAACACACACACACACACACAGAGAAATAGACTGACAAACACAGATACAGACTGACACATACACAAATAAACACAGACAGACACACAGACACATACAAACACAGATAGACACACCGACACATACATACACATACAGACACAGACACACATATGAGCATACGCACGAACACAGACTGACACACATATGCACATACACACATATATAGCTAGAGATCACACAGACATAGACACACAAACACAGACACATACCTAGATACATGACACAGACAGACACAGACACATAAACAAAGAAACACAAACACAGACACTCATGCACAAACACACATACACACACAGATACAGACATACACACAGGCACAGTCACACATAGCTAGCTAGAGATCACACAGACACACAAAGGAACAGACACACACACAAACATACACAAACATACACACACATCGACACACACACACACACACACACACACACACACACACACCGACACACACATACATTCAGACACACAGATACAGACACAGACACATTCAGACACACAGACACACACACACATGCACAAACACACATAGACACACAGACACAGACGCACACAGGCACGGTCACACATAGCTAGAGATCACACAGACACATAGACACACACACACACACACACACACACATAGGTACGGACACAGACATATATATGTGTGTATATGTGTTGTTGTGTGTGTGTGTGTATGTATTTTTAATTTAGATTTTCTCCACTATGAAGCATTCCATTATATGGATTTTGATCAAATTTTCTAATTAGTAGATTTAGATGTGAAATTAATAAGAATGTGTTGTTGTGTGCGTTGTTGTTGTGTGTGTGTGTGTGTGTGTGTGTGTGTGTGTTTGTTTGTATGTATATATGTGTGTGTATATGTGTTGTTGTGTGTGTATATGTGTTGTTGTGTGTGTGTGTGTGTATGTGCTGTTGTATGTATATATGTGTGTGTATATGTGTTGTTGTGTGTGTGTGTATGTTTTTTTAATTTAGATTTTCTCCACTATGAGGCATCCATTATATGGATTTTGATCAAATTTTCTAATTAGTAGATTTAGATGTGAAATTAATAAGAATGTGTTGTTGTGTGTGTTGTTGTGTGTGTGTGTGTGCGTGTGTGTGTGTGTTTGGGTGTGTTTGTTTGTATGTATATATGTGTGTGTATATGTGCTGTTGTGTGTGTGTGTATGTGCTGTTGTGTGTATGTGTACTGTGTGTGTATGTGTGTTGTGTTGGTGTGAATATGTATATATATGTGTTGTTGTTGTTGTGTGTGTGTGTGTGTGTGTTTGTGTGTGTTTGTTTGTATGTATATATGTGTGTGTATATGTGTTGTTGTGTGTGTGTGTGTATGTGTTGTTGTGTGTATGTGTACTGTGTGTGTATGTGTGTTGTGTTGGTGTGAATATGTATATATATGTGTTGTTGTGTGTGTGTGTATGTGCTGTTGTGTGTATGTGTACTGTGTGTGTATGTGTGTTGTGTTGGTGTGAATATGTATATATATATTCAGGTTCAGTAATATACCAATGTTCATGCTCATACCATGCTTTAAAATTCAACCGTTCGATCGGAATAAAATGCAAATCTGATTCATTTCCAACATATGCTTATTATTTCTTCCAGATTCTTTCTTCCCAAATGAATGTACATTGCTGATTCTAGGATTGCTTTATACACATTGTAGTCACCAAAGAGATCTTATATTATTTTTTATCTTATACAGGAAATAGTGCACTGATAATTGGTTAGCCTGCAACTGTTCAGGAGATTCAAAGGTTGAAGAGCGATTTGGTTGATCTTCGAGGTAATATTGATGTTTAACTTTGTGTTTCAGTTTTTATCCTTTTCAAAAACCATTGAATTGGATGAATTGAATGTGCTTAGATCTATTCTAAAAACAAATTTTTTCAGTTATAATAGAGTTGTAAATCATAAGTGAAGGAGTATAAATTTTTTTAATAGTTTTTGGCCTTCATAGAAGATGACAATTAATTTTTTAAGTTATAATATAGATTTTGGCTTTGTAAATGGAGGAACCTGTTTGAAAAATGTTTGGTATCCATGACCGGATCTACGAAGGATCGGCAATATCATTTTACAACAATTGATAGCAGTCGAACCTCTGTTTTTGGGTTAAAATTCGGCAGACTTGCTCTTCAGTTTCCTGATTTTTTGTCCACCTACAGCAGTCGGCGTGAGGCAAGCTCATCCAGTTATCACTATTTGTTATTCATTTTGCGTAATTTTAAAATTTTCCTTCGTAATTAAGTGTCTTTAAAGGAAGGATTTATAACTCCCTATATATGGTTTTCTTTAAAGGATTTATAACTCCCTATATATGGTTGTGTATGACTCTATATTCAATTGTACGCTTGTTTAATGGGGTGTATATGGATTTTGTATGTATGGATGTGAGTTTGTATGGATGTTTCTGCTCTCATTTATTTGTAGGGTGATCTTAATTGCTCTCTTTTATTTGTAGGGTGCTCGAGCATTGACCGGCAAGTGACGAAAGATTCATTAGTCAGAAAGTGATGGACGATTCATTTTTCGAAAGATGATGGAAGATTTATTAGAAACATGTTGATCTTGTAATGTAATATTGTATTATTTTAGAAGAGATGATAATAACTTGTACTCTATGTAATACTTTTTGGTGTGAATAAATACATGTTGATTTTGTTACAAAATATTAAATGTGTGTTTTTAAGATTATTATTTGAAATAAAATCTCAGGTACACAAAAAATAGAAATGGAATATTTTTGATATATAAATGAATTGGCTGTTGTTAGAAGAATGGAAAATAAATGTAACGATTTTTTCGTTACTATTGTTTAATCTATTGTAACGAAATAATGTTTATTATACTTTATTGTAACGAAGATATTTTATTTTTAGTGAGGAAAAAATAAAACATTTGTAACGAAATAGTATTAATCGTAACTGTTTTTTTGTGAGGAAAAAGAGCATTCGTAACGAAATAATATTTATTGTGACCAATTTATTGTGAGGAAGAATCTCTTTTTGGTGAGAAAGTATCATTTGTTACAATTACTTTATTTGTAACGACATGCATACATTCGTTACAATAACCTTTAGCGTCGAGCTTTAGAGGAGGACCGTTACTTAAACTTTTTTTCGTTACCAAAGAGTTTTTGTAACGAGTTTTGTCACTTATTGTAACGAATTAAGTCCTTACTATAAGTGCAGTTTGTTGTAGTGTGATTGATGTGCTCCAGCGGATCCTCCGTTCCGTCAAACGATTCGATGCTAGGAAGCTTGAAACCGTGTGGAACCGGATGGACTAGGAGCTGCTGCGCAAAGGGGGAGCCGTGATGCAGAGGAAGGCGGGCAAAGATGCCCCGGCGTCCGACTTGTCCATACTCCTCAGCAATTACGTCGCGGATCTCCTCGCGAGTGGGCCCTCTTATGGCTTGGTTGATCCCTGCTCCTTGCTGATGGTGCAGGGGTTCTCTCCTAGCGCCCCTGCCAGGACGGGCTGGATGTGCGGAGCTGGCTGCGTCCGAGTAGTCTTCTTCGTATACTTCCTCTTCCTGAACGGCTTCTCCTAAGGGAGCGCGATTAGGGACCAAGGGAGGTGGGATGACCGGAGCGGCAGGTGGATCAGGTGCTTCAAGGTTTCTGAGAAGAGCCAGCATTTCAGCTTGCTGTTCCTCTATCTGACGCATGCGTCCTTCTAGTGTGGCGACAGGTGCCAAAGGGACCTCTTCGACGGGAGGTGCGTTGATGAGTGAATGGGATGGAGCGGGCTCAACGCGTCCTTCAGGAATGGAGCCATTAGTGGTGCGAGCACTTCTTCTCGCCATTGTTGTCGGTCACGAGTATTGCCGCGAGGCGAATACTGTCTTCAGAGAACTTTTGCAGAGCTTGGGGAACACTGTTCCCACAGACGACGCCAAACTGTTGCGGCTTCCCAACACCCTCGGTAGACCGGTTTCGATTCGGTCCGTCTTAGCCCGGGCGGTCGAGCGCGCACACAGTCAGAATGTTGCAGAGAGTAAATGCTGAAAATGATACACACAGAACTTTAGCGTGGAAAACCCTCCAAAGGGTGAAAAACCACGTGGCCAGGGCGGTGCTGGCCGAAATCCACTATGTTATGCTGTTACAGTGCTTTCTTGGTGAATGCGAGGGCGACAGGCCGCGCCTCGTTACAATTATGGGAGAGAGAGAGAAAGAACTTCGTGGGTGACAGGCCACCGCTTAGGAGTTGAGCGCCCTGCTGCGCGTCTGATGCGGCTGTGCACTGGCTGGGTGAGCACTTCGCGGAGCACCTTGGCTTTGCTGTTCGGGTTCGGGGTGCTCGCCTTGAATGGCGCAACACTTCTTCTCAGGTGAGAGGCGTTCGTAGGAGGAACCTGTCAGTTAGTAAAAATGAAGTGGCGGAGTGGCGGAATGTAGAGAGAGAAGCTCTGAAGAGGAAATGAAGAGAGAGAGAGAGAGTCTGGGAGAGAATGAGAGATGCAAATAAAGACCCTTGAGGGTCTATTTATAGGCTTGGGGGGTAAAAGTTACGGTGGTTACGGTGGTTACGGTGGTTATCGCGGATAACCACCAAACGGAGGGCCGAGATCGCGCGAGACGATCGGAGGGCCGTGAGGGCCTGGAGGGATCCGACGGTGGAGAGCGAAGGGTGGCGACGCGAGGGGCCGGCCGGCGGCCGGCGGCGGCCGGCCGGGGGCGGTCGGCCGGCGGCTGGTGGCGGTCGGCCGGCGGCGGTCGGCCGGCGGCGGTCGACCGGCGGCGGTGGTCGGCCGGCGGCGGTGGTCGGCCGGCGGTGGCCTGCCGGTGGTTGGCGGCGGTCGGCCGACGGCGGTTGGTGGCGGTTGCGATCCCGCGCGGGGCGGTTGGGATCCCGCGCGAGGTGGTTTGGATCGGCGCGTGGTGGTTCGGATCCGATGCGCGGGAGTGGGATCCGGTGTGCGAAGGTGGGATTCGGCGTGCGGTGGTTTCAGGATCCGGTGTGCGGTAATGGGATTTGACGTGCGGGAATGGGATCCGGTGTGCGGTGGTTACGGTCTTTTCAATAAGTAGAGGGGGAACCCATCAATAATTGACAAATTTAATTTTATACAAATTCTTTTAAAATGAGGTCAAATGTCTCGTTATAAAATATTAGAGGTTACAATCATGGGTGAACCTACATAGGGCTCAGTGTGGGTGGCCACTGTCACATATTTTTTAAAAAAATACTATTTTTCAATAATAGATAATAAGTTATTTGTCATGATATATAAGATACCAGTCAATATATAAAATTAAATACTATTAAATGTAAACATGCCCTTGTAGCTTAGTTGGTGAAGTGATTTGTTTGTATCCATGTGGTTCTTGAATTTTAATATTAGAAATGATCATTTAAAGTTTAAATTTTATATAAAAAAATTCATTAGTATACTTGTCGATACATAATTTCATTTTTATGTTATACTTGGCGATTAATATTTTTTGAAGTATATTTTAAAGTACTTTTTGTAAGATTCGTTATAGCCAATTTATGGTAACCATTTATTTTAGCCAATTAGATAGTGCAAAGAGAAACAAATATGGAGAGAAATACGCTGCAAAATATTAAAATTAGATGCTAATTACCAGAATTATATTTAGAAGCAAAACAAGTTTCTTAATAAATCAAGCCTAATTAATTTTAATATGATCATTTTTTATTTCTAATTTGGGCCATTTGGCAGTAATATTTTCTTCATAATTTAGAAAAAAAGCTGCTTTCGTTCCTAATATTTTAGATAAAATTTTAAAATCAATTTTATTATTAATCACAACCCGTGCAGTTTAATAACTACCATAGTTTGTTAAAAAAAATAGCATTGATTCTGTTGTCTATTTAAAGAACAACAGCGTCTTGAGGTTGGAGCTGCCCGGGCTTCATTCTATCCATATATCCACAAGTTTTGGAACTTATCCGATCAGCCAAGAATCGTTCGAATAAGAATCATCTTTAGGTTATAAATCGTCGTAAATTCGTAAACGCTCCACTTCAGCAAAGAACTCCGTTCACTTTTATGTTCAAAACTAGTTTCCTTTTATTCGTGGTGGTTTTAACCGTTGTCATGATAAACATACATTCATTCTATGACGGCGGCATTTTTGTTCAAACACACCGGAGCGTAAGCGCTGCACCAAACGGAGACCTACCATCCAAAATGGTGAATATGAGTGCTACTATACAACAAGTTTGTGGGCTCCTTGTGGAGCAAAGTAGGATTTTGTCCTCCAAGATTGTTTATTTCCTCACGACATGCGCTGCAGCAACTGAGATCTTCAAGCTCGTGTACTTTCAAAGATTTCGAGCAAGCGGGCGATCTTCAAACAAGTGAGCTAATTCTGATATTTACGACTTTATGTTATAATTAATTCAATTGTTTTGCATGGGATCTGTTGCGACGATGACGCATCTTCCTTTTCTTGGCCGGCATCTTTTTTTGGCGACTGCTCAATTTGTGTCTCCTCCTTTTGAAATTCCCAGATTCCAGCAATTATGGAGGAGCATTAGTGGCAGAATATATTTCCTTCCACTGATTGAGGATTTCTGGGAAGGGATCTTAGATCTCCTTCCATTGTTGCCGCTTTTCCCTATATTCCGCCTAATTTTTCACCTGACCGGCCCCACTATTATTTGGAGATCGCTCCAAATTTGGCATCCCCATTATTCCGGTGTTTGTTGGAGGATTTTTTTTGGAAGGGATTGATCTACTTCCATTATTGAGCCGACACATCCTCCTTACCCTCTTAGGGTTTCCTCCTCCTTAAATAGGTGCGGTCGGCCACCCTTAGGAGAGAGTGCAGTGCAACAGAGTTTCTTCGGTGGTTCAGCGGATTTCGGCATACATTCGGCCATCGCCTAGCCGGCTTCCTCTTTGGAGTTCTTCTTCCAGTCGGCTTCTTCTCTCGTCGTCGAAACTATTTTCTCGTCGCAACGTGTACGACCGGACCTTGGAGGATTCGGGATTTCCATCATTTTTCTCGGTCTATTCTTCTCCTCCATTTTTAGTCGTATTGTATGTTTGAGAAATAAATAGTAAATTTATCTCTACCTGCACAGTGGACGTACCCATTTCAATTTTTTCGGGGAACCACTTTACATCTGGTGTTCTTGATTGCGGTGATTGCTTTTATTTTTTTCTCTAATTTTTTGTGCGTATCGCTCTTCGCAATTTTGGTCGTTAGAAAAATATTTTGGAACAGAATTTTTCATCTGCACTCGGATCTGGTTTTCATAACTAGTGGTATCAGAGCCAGGTTCGATCGGCGACCATTTGGACGTTTCGTTTCGAGTTGGGTCAACGATAGGTGACGACATCGGTCCGCTCCCTATCTTCCCAATCTTAATCCGTGAATTTATCTGGTCGCCTCGGTCTCAGTGCAGATTTCCTCTGTTTGATTTTCTATGGCATCTTCTACACCCAATTTTTCCCTTTTTTGGGTCATGCTATTTCTATGCTTGTTTTCGTATAACTCTTTTTTTGAGTTATCTTTCCTGGTCAAGAACTTTTTTTGTGAATGCAGTTTGGTCACCCTCTATTACCTAAGCTCTTTCATTGTTACTCCTCATTCATGAGCTTAGAGTGTGTCTAATCAATCTTTTTTGATCAGTTCTCATAGGGGTTAATTATTTCCATGATGATGTCAGTTTGTTTTGCATTCTTTGTTGGTGTGTCTGCATTTATTAATTTTTCTCCCGCGCGCACATCAAAGGCCAGAAGTTTTGACAGGTTCAGTTTTGCTATTGGAGACCACCGCTGGAGGTGGAGCAGCTGTTTGTTAGCTCTAGGTGGAGTATTTTTTTTTTTGAGTCAGCCACGTCAGTCCAGTTGGTGTGCTACTCAGAATCAGAGGAGTTTCTTTCTTATGATCCGTTCTCGGCCGAAGTTCATTCAGTCATTCTCTTTGGCTTTTTTTTTGGATCTTGGTGACCGTTATGGCATCTAGGAGTTATCTCAGCCAGGTGGAGCATGTCATAGAAGAGGCGTCAAGGTGGAGATTGTTGCGATGATGACGCATCTTCCCTGTCTTGGCTGACGTCTTTTTTTGGCGACTGCTCAATTTGTGGCTCCTCCTTTTGGAATTCTCAGATTCCAGCAATTATGGAGGAGCATTAGTGGCAGAATATATTTCCTTCCACTGATTGAGGATTTCTAGGAAGGGATCATAGATCTCCTTCCATTGTTGCCGCTTTTCCCTATATTCCACCTAATTTTTCACCTGGCCGGCCCCACTATTATTTGGAGATCGCTCCAAATTTGGCATCCCCTTTATTCTGGTGTTTGTTGGAGGATTTTTTTGGGAAGGGATTGATCAACTTCCATTGTTGAGCCGACACATCCTCCTTACCCTCTTAGGGTTTCCTCCTCCTTAAATAGGTGCGGTCGGCCACCCTTAGGAGAGAGTGCAGTGCAACAGAGTTTCTTCGGTGGTTCAGCGGATTTCGGCAGACATTCGACCATCACCTAGCCAGCTTCCTCTTTGGAGTTCTTCTTCCAGTCGGCTTCTTCTCTCGCCGTCGAAACTATTTTCTCGTCGCAACGTGTACGACCGGACCTTGGAGGATTCGATATTTCCATCGTTTTTCTCGTCTATTCTTCTCCTCCATTTTTAGTCGTATTGTATGTTTGAGAAATAAATAGCAAATTTATCTCTGCATGCACAGTGGACGTACCCATTTCAATTTTTTTGGGGAACCACTTTATCTATGGTGTTCTTGATTGCGGTGCTTGCTTTTATTTTTTTCTCTAATTTTTTGTGCGTATCGCTCTTCGCAATTTTGGTCGTTAGAAAAATATTTTGGAACAGAATTTTTCATCTGCACTCGGATCGGTTTTCATAACAGGGATCTTTGGGTCCTTATGCCTATTGTTGCGGACCACTCAAGGCTCCGGTGGACCAGAATAAATTGAGCCGTCTTATCCCGGGAGCGTTCGAGCGTGCTAACAGTCACAGAAAAAGGAAAGCTGACGAGATAATATTTTTAACGTGGAAAATCAGTCAACTTGGTGAAAAATCACGTGGCCGGGTCTGTGCCGGCCAAAACTTCCACTATTTGTTGGTTGTTGTACATAGTTATTATGAAGAACTCGAGGGCGACAAGCCGCCTCTCGTTATAATTGTTAAGAGAGAGGTGCTCGGTGGGTGACAAGCCACCACTCACGGAGCTAAATCTTTTGTCTGCTGCAGAGGGGAATGCTGCACTCTGAGCGCTCTGGAGATTTTTGACTGCTGCTTGAAGGTTGGATCGATGTGTTCTGTCCGACTTTGTCTCTGTGGCTTGTCTTATGCTGCGCGAGAGGAGTTTGTAGTACTGGTCTTGCTGGTGGATGGCACGCTTGTTGCTGCGTATGTGGGGGGTTGGCTTGGAGCGATCTTGAGAGTGAAGCGATCACGGAGGCGCACTTGGAGTGGTCTTCAGAGCGGAGTGTAAGGAGGCGCGCTTGGAGCGGAGCGCACGGAAGCACGCTTGGAGCGGAGCACACGGAGGCACGCTTGGAGCGGAGCGCCCGGAGGCGCGCTTGGAGCGGAGAGCCCGGAGGCGCGCTTGGATCGGAGCGCACGTAGGCGCGCTTGGAGCGGAGCGCCCGAAGGCGCGCTTGGAGCGGAGTGTATGGAGGCGCGCTTGGATCAGAGCGCCCGAAGGCGCGCTTGGAGCGGTCTTGAGAGCGGAGCACCAGGAAGCGCGCTTGGAGCGCAGCGCACAGAGGTGCGCTTAGAGCGGAACGCTCGAAGGCGCGCTCGGAGCGTAGCACACGGAGGCGCGCTTCGAGCGGAGCACACAGAGTTGCTCTTGGAGCGGAGGGCACTGAGGCGCACTTGGAGCGGAGCGCACAGCGGCGCGCTTGGATAGGAGCGCACAGACGTGCTTGGAGTAGAGTGCGCGGAGGCGCGCTTGGAGAGGTCTTGAGAGCGTAAGAAGGCCTTCGAAGGATCTTCAAGGCGCTCGAAGATCTTCGAATGAGTCTTCGAAGGCGAGTGAGATCCTCAAAGGAGGATAAAGATCTTCGCCTGTCTTCGAAGGCGAGGGAGATCTTCAAAGGAGGATGAAGATCTTCGTCCGTCTTCGAAGTGCTTGAAGATTCTTCAAGGGCGTCTTCGAAGATGAAGGAGATATTTAAGAGGGAGAGGAAGGAGATCTTCGAAGATGAAGGAGATCTTTGAAGAAGGATGATGATCTTCGTCCGTCTTCGAAGTGCTTGAAGGTTCCTTTAAGGGCGGCTTCGAAGATGAGGGAGATCTTCAAGAGGTAGAGGAAGGAGGAGGAGAAAAGGATCCAAAAAAGAGAAGCCTTGTAGTTCTATTTATAGGCCCCAGAGGTGGTTACGGTTGTTATTTGGTTATTCACAGATCGTAACCATCATAACTGCTATACGCAGGTCGGGCTTATATGATTTGAGACACATATTATTCTGGTATTATTCTATACGCAACCCGATACAATTCTGGTCATTTACACTCGCTCATAGTGGGTGGTTACGGTGGTTATGCGGCTACCAGCACACCATAACCAACGTATGTGCTATACGTACACCCGTTTGGAGGAATTTACTATTTGCACCCCCCCCCATGTTAGAAGAATTTACTATTTGCACCCCATGACGGAGGAATTTACTATTTGGACTCCCATGATGGAGGAATTTACTATTTGCACCCCCATGTTGGAGGATTTTAGTATTTGCACCCCATGATGGAGGAAGTTACTATTTGCACCCCAATGTTGGAGGAATTACTATTTGCACCCCATGATGTGAGATTTTACTATCTGTACCGCACGAAGAGGGAATTCACTATTTGTATCCCGATGTTGGAGGATTTTACTATTTGCACCCTATGTTGTGAGATTTTAATATCTACATCGCTCGATGAGGGAATTCACTATTTGCACCTCATGTTGGAAGATTTTACAATTTGCACCCCATGTTGTGAGATTTTATTGTCTGCACCCCATGTTGGGTGGTTACGGGGCTAGTGGGGTTTACTTTGGTCAACCTCATTTCCTCCACCAAATGCGGTGGGTGCTTTGGCTATTCGCAACCCGGATTAGAGGGTACCTATCATTTGCCCCAAGTCCCCATAACTTCGAGTCGAAGTGAATGGAGGGCGGGGACTTTTACGCGAAATCTGGATGACGCGCATAATGTTTGGTGGTGGTGTCCATACGACAAAATATCTAAAAGGTGCACAAGATAGGCTAGCCATCGGGCAGAGAGCTTGCTTGCAGTTGTGCGCATAGCAAGATGCATGGGAGGTGCGGAGGAAGGAACTTACAAGGGGCATATCGTGTGCTGGGAATGGTGTGAGGAAGGTGCGTCCGTGGGCTACGAGCATGCGGAAGGGGCGCCCACGCATTATGCACGCATAAGTGCGCTCGCGCGCTATGTGCGTGCGGGACTTGCGCCCACACGCTGTGTGCTCGTGGGATGGGCACTGTTGAAACCAGTAACCTGGTTTCAGCGTTCAAAAGTGGGTTGCGACTAACCCTTATTTGACCTAAGCCTAGACCCTTGACCGTTTACTAGGAACTAGGAGACTTGACCTTGATGACAACCGGAGTCTAGAGACAGACCCCTTAAGCTTCAGCGTGGAGGTCCCACCGCACACCCGGAAGCCCACTCGGAACTTCCCCTCCCAAGCCAATGCTGAGCCTGGACACCATGGAGGGCACTAAGAACCACTTCACTGTCAGGTGAAGGATGACAAGGGAGGGGGGGGGGGGTGCTCGCTCACAAGACACACGCAAGGGGGGGGGGGGGGGGGGGTTAGTGACCAACCCTTCCCAAGGTGCCCATGGGGGTCTATTTATAGATTTCCCAAAATTGGGCTGCGGATAGCCGAAATTTCTCTATCCGCAGCTCGATCATGACCCTGAATGATCAACGCAGGGGGGAGGGGCGAATGGGGCTCGAGGCACCCACTCCCCCCTCCTCACGGGAGGTCCTACCTTCCTCCCCAAGGATGTCGGGCGAGTGGGAGGGTCCCTCCCACTCGCCCAAAGGGGGCGGCGAGTGGGAGAGCATCTCCCACTCGCCCCCAAAGGGGGCCGGCGAGTGGGAGTGCCTCTCCCACTCACCGGCGAGTGGGAGGGCCCCTTCCACTCACCCGGGTGAGTGGGAGAGCTCCTCCCACTCCCCGCACAAAGGGCCGGCGAGTGGGAGGGCCCCTCCCACTCGCCCAAAGGTGGTTGGCGAGTGGGAGGTTCTTCCCACTCGCCCAAAGAGTGCTGGGCGAGTGGGAGGGTTCCTCCCACTCGCCCGAAGGGAGTCGGGGGAGCGGATGCTCCCCCCCCCCGCTTCTCCCGCTGCCTCTTTTTGCCTTGATCGGTTTCGACCGTTTCTCGCGGTCGTTTTGTTCGTTTCGGCCACCTTCACTGTCTCGGCCTCATCCGGGTCGGGTCACAGCGACTCGGAAAATATGAGGGTTGTACACAATCCCCGCTCTTTGCGAGCTTGTCCCAAGCTCGGAAAGAAAGTCCAACCCACCTATTGGACGAGTAGGTGGGACCCGGAGGGAATCTTTGGAGGGCTCCGCCCGATGGCTATAAAACCCCTCGAAGAGGGAGGCAAGGAGAGCACCATTCCTGAGGGATCCTCCTATTCCCCCCCCCCCCCCCTTCTCGAACTAGATGGATCCACCTCGAGACTTCAGGGCTCGCTTCAAGGCTCTTGCCGGGAAAAATCAGGCCGACCTGACGGAGCTCAAAGCTCTGATTCATGGCCCTTCGTCCTCTCCTACCCGGTCAGCAGTGCGATCACCTCGGAAGAAGTCCCGCCCTGAGCCGGTGAAGGAGGTGGCGTCGTCGTCCTCTCATGGGACAACCGAATTTGTCCGAGGCCTGTAGATTGATACGGTATCGGTTCTTCCCTTGTTTCTGTCCCACACTTGCAATTGTAACACGACAATGATGACACGTTTCTTAACTGCTCACAGCTTCTCGCGGATGACATCGAAGGGGCCCGAAGACTGATAGAGGGCACGGGTGCAGACGCTCGGGTGGGCCGTGTTCCCTTTATTCAGGAACTTGCCGCCTTCTCGACTGCTCATGATGACCCTTCTGCTGGGGGGGACAAAACTTCGACGGGTCAATCGAGCTGCAGGGAGGTCTCGGCGCCACTCCGCTCTCCTACTGCAGTCGAGGAGCCCACCGAGGACCGATCCAACGTCCTCGAGCGTCTAGGCCGTTTGGAGACCCTTACCTAGGAGTTGCGGGAGGGGAGGTTGTTTTCTGGACCCGACCCCCTCGCCCGCGTTTGCGTACTGGAGCGCCGGGTGGAGAGGTTGGAGGCTGAACTCAACCTGCTACGGGGAGAGGTCCGGCTCGCATTCGGGGGCATGACGACACCGTTCGAGGATCACTTTCGCCGGGTGGAGGCCACCGTGCGCACCGTGGGCGAGGAGCTCGCCTCAGCCAAAGCGTGCTTTGAATCCACGCGTGGGGGGGGGGGGGGGGGGGGGGGGTCCCCTTCACCCAAGACCAGGGTTACTGGAAGTGGACGGCGCGTTAGCTATCTTTTTTTTTGGTGATCTACTATTTGATGTGTAATAATAAGGATTGGCCCGCCATAGCAATCTCATCTGCTTTGCGGCCGGACCATTTATTTCCTCATGCCTATACTATGCTTACTTCAATAAC
Organism: Dactylorhiza incarnata; assembly: GCA_033032865.1. Classification (NCBI taxonomy): domain Eukaryota; kingdom Viridiplantae; phylum Streptophyta; class Magnoliopsida; order Asparagales; family Orchidaceae; genus Dactylorhiza; species Dactylorhiza incarnata. The sequence continues at coordinate 2,162,740 of JAWHQI010000094.1, read as the reverse complement.
CCTACTGATTCATGTCTCGTTTAAGTTGCTATCCTTTGGTTAACTAACATGCAGGGTGAGCGTCATGATGCTGAAACAGCTGACTAGCGGACAGGAGGTAGATACCTCGAGTGGACGATCTTGGGATGAAGCGGTCGGGTGGTGTCAGGGGGAGGCATAGGTGAAGGGACCCCTCGGTCCGCATCCTTACACCAGGCAAGAGGACCGCAAGGCCCTCCCACCTCTGTCGGGCGAGTGGACCATGAGGTCCACCCCTGTGCACCGGGCGAGTGGACCTCAAGGTTCACTCGCCTGTGCTCGGGGCGAGTGGGCCTTGCGGTCCACTCGCCCGGGGCGAGTGGACCACCTGGTCCACTCCCCCTCCATGCCCTTGGGCGAGTGGGCCTCGTGGTCCACTCGCCTTCTCTTTTATCTCCCCCTATAAATACACCCCCTTCTACTTCTAGGTCCTCACCTTCATTTCTCCCCTTGCCTTACCTTCCTCCTGGAGCCAGTTCTACCTCTTCCTATCACTCCTGCTAGATGGCACCCAACCGCCCACCTGTCATGAGGAACGGCCGGGAGCAAAGCGCGGCCAACTTCTCAGGGTGCTCTTTCCCTGTGGGAAAGGTATCTAAGGAAGACCTCTTGGCCTTCAGGAGTTCCCACCTCCCTGAGGGGTGGTCATGCAGACGCCCGTCGGCGGGCGAGACCATCAACTCCTTTTATGATGACTGGCTTGCATTCCCCCTCCCTCACTTTGAGGCCGGGCTACGACTGCCTTTGTGGCCTGAGGTGAAGGAGTTCCTGGACTACTTCGGCGTAGTCCCTGCTCAAGTCAACACGAATGCAATCTCAATGTTGACGGCCTACGCGTGCTACCTGCGGGAGGAGAGGGTGGTGTTCGACCTGAGCGTGTTCCGTAAGGTCTTTATCTTCCGAGCAACCACCGATGGGGTTTGCTTCCTGACCGGCACACACGTGAAGGTGTGTGAGACCTCCAACAAGACCCACCACTGGAACGATTCATTTGTGTTTGTTAAGGGCGACCTAGGCGGCATCCCGTTCTCCCCCACACAGAGACCTGAGAAGGTCTGCAAAGCCCCCTCGCTATGCGGGGAGGCTGCTGAGCTGCACCGCTTCCTTGCGGGTGCGAGCTTTGAGGTCGAGCACCTCCGGAGGAATATTAATCGGCTCACTTACGTGGAGCCGGGGACAGGTACTGGGACCTCACTAACTCGCCTCTTTTTTGGTTCACTTCTACCTATGGCTGCTTACTCCATCCTAACTTGTGCAGGTGAGCGGTCCCTTCCTCGATACCTCCCCTTTGCGGGGGGAAGTTCTTCCTTCGCCCGTGGGCTCGTCGAGGAGGCTGCAGCTGCCTCTGCCTCGGCTCTGGAGGTGTCCAGGTCGAGGCAAAGGAAGGACAAGGAACAGGTGGCAGAGGGGGGTGTGCCCTCCCCCCCAGAAGGGACCGAGGATGCGGCGGGAAAAGGTCATCTGCCGAAGGGATTCCAGGGCGCCAACTGGGGAGAGGGGGGAACCGAGTGACCCCAACGCGTTGGCCAACCACCCCAACTTTGAGATGGGGAGGAAGGCCACGGACCCTCTTGGCGAGCCCATCATCCATTGGGATGAAACGATGAACCGGGTCTCCCTCACCTCCCAGCAGCCTTCGTGGGTTGAGGGGGATGTCATCGATGACGCGGCATATAGCTTTACCTACGGCATCTACGGTCGGCAGGACGCTGCATCCTACAAGGGGATGTCTATGCGCGACCTTGCGTACGCGAGTTCCCAGGCCCAGCTTCGCACGGCCGAGCTCTCCCACATGGCCGCCCGCCGAGGTCTCAGTCTCTCGATCAGGTGGATGCAGACAGACGCGTCGAAGCTGGACGCAGAAGAGAAGGCCGTCGACCTCACAGCTCGCTTGGCCACCGCTGAGAAACTCCTGGAGGAATCATCCGGAGGCTTGGTTCGTGCCTATCTTGATGATTTTTCTTTTTCTCTTCTCAATTCCTTGTTATTCATAGGTTTTAATTCATTTGCTTTGTTGACCTGCAGGGACCCGGTACCGCCGACTCGCTCAGGAGACGATGCGAGGAGTCGGACCGGGAGGTGTATGACCCGAGGGCTCAGCTTGCTGAAGCCCATAGGCAGCTAAAGGAGAGGAAAGGAGAAGGAAGTGTACCTTCGAGGGCGGCGATGCTGGCCCCACCCCGACCTGCCGAAGTCGAGCGCGCTCGGGGGAAGATCATGGCGTCAACGGCTCGAGCCATGGTGAGTCGCCTTCATGATGTGGATGCCCTCCGAGATAATTGGAGGGGGGTCTCCGCCAGCGACATCCTGCCTGAGTTCTTTCCTTCACCTGGGCGATCTGACTCGCCCCCTAGCAGCGGCGGCTACTCTCCCTGGTTGTGAGGATGGCCAGTGACTTCTCCTTTTCTCCTGCTCTTCATAGGAGCTGTGTACTTTTTTGTGTTTGCTTTTCCCTTTAACCCTGCATGTACTAATAAGGGTGAAGCAATAACTCATGCAATATATGTTATCAATGAATCAATTATCATTGTAATGAATTTCTTAGCTTACTCCCCCCCCCTCTACTGCTTGAGGATTTGATACCCTACTTGAGCCGACCACCGAGTGGTTAATTGACCCGATGAGCCTCCCATCTGCCGACGTGACTGAGCCTGGAGAGTGGTTTCTTTAGTCAGTGATCTTAGCGATTGGAGGCGGAAGTACCCGCATGCATCCTGGGTGCTTACCTTCACCTGGAGGAAGGGGAACTCAACGCCTTCCCAACCTGACTGGAGGTGGAAGTACCCATCCGCGTCCTAGGTGCTTAGCTCACCTGGAGGCAGAGGAACTCAACGCCTTCCCAGTCCGACTGGAGGTGGAAGTACCCATCCACGTCCTAGGTGCTTAGCTCACCGGGAGGCAGAGGAACTCAACGCCTTCCCAGCCCCCTTACCGATTGGAGGCGGAAGTACCCATCCGCGTCCTAGGTGTTTACCTTCGCCTAGAGGCAGAGGAACTCAACGCCTTCCCAATCTGACTGGAGGTGGAAGTACCCATCCATGTCCTAGATGTTTACCTCACCTGGAGGCAGAGGAACTCAACGCCTTCCCAGTCCCCTTACCGATTGGAGGCGGAAGTACCCATCCGCGTCCTAGGTGTTTACCTTCACCTGGAGGCAGAGGAACTCAACGCCTTCCCAATCTGACTGGAGGTGGAAGTACCCATCCACGTCCTAGATGTTTACCTCACCTGGAGGCAGAGGAACTCAACGCCTTCCCAGTCCCCTTACCGATTGGAGGCGGAAGTACCCATCCGCGTCCTAGGTGTTTACCTTCACCTGGAGGCAGAGGAACTCAACGTCTTCCCAATCTGACTGGAGGTGGAAGTACCCATCCACGTCCTAGGTGTTTACCTCACCTGGAGGCAGAGGAACTCAACGCCTTCCCAGTCCCCTTACCGATTGGAGGCGGAAGTACCCATCCGCGTCCTAGGTGTTTACCTTCACCTGAAGGCAGAGGAACTCAACGCCTTCCCAACCCAATTATCGAGCAGTGAGTCGTCCCGACGAGCCCCCCATCTACCGGCATGACTTAGCCCGGCGGAGGGTCTCCAGCCAGGGATCTTGAACCTGGATATTTTTTTCAGAACCCATTTCCCATTCATAGCTTTATCTATTACAACTTACCTACGCTACGCCCCTCTGGGCATCTCGTTACACCTCACCCCTATCTGGGCACTTTGTTACACCTCGCCCCTATCTGGGCACTTTGTTACACCTCACCCCTCCTCGGGCACCTCATTACATCTCGCCCATCCCGGGCTCACTCGGCCGCATGCTCCTTGGACATCTCCGCCATCGCTTCCTCCACTTCTTCAGCTTCTCGCATCCATCCGATCGTGTTGACCGCCGTAACATAACACTGGCGCGCCTCCCGGGGATCTCCCCTGACTCTCACCTGGACCTCTCCGGAGTTGTATTTTAGGCACTGATGGTAGGAGGACGACACGCACTTGTACGCGTTGATGAGGGGACGCCCGAAGATGGCGTTGTAATTGCTCGGCGCATCCACGATGACGAACCAACAGTTCTTTGAAGTTCCCCGCATGGTGACGAGGAGTTCGACTCCTCCATCCACCTCCTTCCTCTCCCCGGAGAATCCAAAAAGCGGCCCGTCCGATGCCAGCACTCGCCTTGCTTCAACCTTCATCCCTTCCAAAGCCTTCTTGAAGACCACGTTCACCGAGCTCCCGTTGTCGACTAGGATCCGGGAGACGGTGAAGTTCTCGATCGCCGCCTTGATGACCAGCGCGTCGCAGAAGGGGTCATCATGGGCCGGCAGGTCTTGGATTAAGAAGGTGATCTTCTCGCTCGAAGGTGGGGATCGGGAGGTCGAAGCAATGCTCCGACGGTATATGGCGTGGAGGCTCCCCTTCCGGTGGTCTCTTTGCACGCTCCCCCGTGGATGACCCCGATCCCTCCCAGGGCCCCTACATCGACCCTCTCTTCATATGGAACGTCCTCCTCCTTGTTCTTCCCCTTCTCCCCTGCCCGCGGTCCTTCCAGGAACAACTGCTTCCCCCCTGCTGGGGCTCTTCCTCCTTCTCTCATCTTGAGGAATTCTGGGCAAGCCGTGATCGCGTGACCTTCCTGTTGGTGGAAGTCACAATACAGCAGCGCCAGCTCGCCCCCCTCCCCCCCGCTTCTCCCTCCCTCTTCTTCCCTCCTCTCTTCCGGCCGATGGCCATGGCTTGCAGGGGCTGGACTTGCAGCGGCCCCGGGTTCTGTTGCCACCCTGCCGGGTGGAACCGCCCGTGCCTCCCCTGATAACCTCCTCCTCCCTGGAAGTGGACCCTTCCTTGGCCCTGAGGGGGAACAACCTATGAACTCCAAGCTGGTCGGGCGGCTATCGGTTGCGACCTCCAGCCTTGCTCCTGCCCAACGGGGGGTCCCGGTTGTCCCTGACTCCTCACTTCCTCCTTCTTTCTTCCTCCACGCTCTCTCCTCTCCTCCTCCGCTACCTCGGCTAACCTAGACACAAACTCCTGATTGGTAGCCTCACACTCGATCTCCCGATCAGCGCGCTTCATCAGCTCTTCGAAAGACAAGGGAGGGTCCCGAGTCAGACTCATCCTGAACAGCCCCTGCTGCAGCCCAAGGGTGAAGGCTAGCTGCAGGGTGTGCCCGGGCACCTCGACAACTAGGAGGACCTCCCCCTGGAACCTATCCATATAGTCGGCCAGCATCTCCCCTGGCTTCTACCTGACTGCAAATAGGGCCTCTACCCCCTTCCTCCTCTTCTTCGAGGTAGAGAACCTTAGCAAGAAACTTCGCCGCAAATCATCGAAACAGTAGATGGTCCCTACCGGGAGTTGGTGGAACCAATCTCTCGCCTTTCCCTGGAATGTGACGGAGAAGAGCCTACACTTGAACGCATCCGACATCTCCCTGATCGAGTACATGTCCTCGAACCACTGAAGATGCTGGAGAGGATCGCTATCCCCCTCGTAGTAGGACATGACAGGGTCGCAAAACCCATCCGGAATGGGGGCTGACATGACCAGCCCGCAGAAAGGGCTTCTCCATTCTTCTTGGTTGGGGAGAGGCATTCCCATCACCTCCCCGCCGGGGCAGCTGGTCCGGGGCGAGCTGTTGAAGAGCATTCGCGCCTGGAGGCTCAAACCCTCCTCCGAGGCTGGCTCCTTCCCTTGCTGACTGCTTCTTCCTACTTCCATCAGGGGCAGTGAGGGGATCCTAGGTGCAGGTGGTGTTGAGCACTCACCGCGAGCGGAGGGTGTAGCCTGCATGAACTCCATGATCCTCTTGCTGAATTCGTCGAAGTCGCTCTTCTTCGCATACTCGCAAGGCGGAGGCGGGTCTCCCAGCTCGTCGCTTCCAGCCATGAGACTTGGCACAGGGTTTTCCGAACTAGTCGCTTCCACGCTCACCGCACCAGAATGTTGAAACCAGTAACCCGGTTTCAGCGTTCGAAAGGGGGTTGCGACTAACCCTTACTTGACCTAAGCCTAGACCCTTGACCGGTTACTAGGAACTAGAAGACTTGACCCTGATGACAACTGGAGTCTAGAGACAGACCCCTTAAGCTTCAATGTGGAGGTCCCACCGCACACCCGGAAGCCCACTCGGAACTTCCCCTCCCAAGCCAATGCTGAGCCTGGACACCTTGGAGGGCACTAAGAACCACCTCACTGTCAGCTGAAGGATGATAAGGGAGGGGGGGGGGGGTGCTCACTCACAAGACACACGCAAAGGGGGGGGGGGGGGGTAGTGACCAACCCTTCCCAAGGTGCCCATGGGGGTCTATTTATAGATTTCCCAAAATTGGACTGCGGATAGCCGAAATTTCTCTATCCGCAGCTCGATCATGACCCTGAATGATCAATGCAGGGGGGGGGGGGGCGAGTGGGGCTCGAGGCGCCCACTTCCCCCCTCACGGGAGGTCCTACCTTCCTCCCCAAGGATGCTGGGCGAGTGGGAGGGTCCCTCCCACTCGCCCAAAGGGGGCGGCGAGTGGGAGCACCTCTCCCACTCGCCCCCAAAGGGGGGCCAGCGAGTGGGAGTGCCTCTCCCACTCGTCGGCGAGTGGGAGGGCCCCTCCCACTCACCCGGGTGAGTGGGAGAGCTCCTCCCACTCCCCCACAAAGGGCCGGCGAGTGGGAGGGCCCCTCCCACTCGCCCAAAGGTGGTTGGCGAGTGGGAGGTTCCTCCCACTCGCCCAAAGAGTGCTGGGCGAGTGGGAGGGTTCCTCCCACTCGCCCGAAGGGAGTCGGGGGAGCGGATGCTGCCCTCGCTTCTCCCGCTGCCTCTTTTTGCCTTGATCGGTTTCGACCGTTTTCGCGAGGTCGTTTTGTTCGTTTCGGCCACCTTCACTGTCTCGGGCTCATCCAGGTCGGGTCACAGCGACTCGGAAAATATGAGGGTTGTACAGGCACCTATGCGCCGTGCGCACGCGGGATGCGGGCCCGCGCGTCGTGCGTGCGGAATGCGCCCGAGCATTGTGCTTGTTCGGGTTGGGCGCCTGCGCGGGACTTGCGCCCGCACGCGACACACACACCAGGAGGCTGTGCTATGCATGCGCGGGGTGTGCGCCTACACACTGTGCGCATGCGGGACGTGCGCCCACGCGCTGTGCGAGCACGGGCCATGCGCCCGTGCGTGGGGCGCGCGCCCGCGTGCTTTGCGTGCACGCGATGTGCGTCCACACACTGTGTGCGCGCGGGACGGGTGCCTGCGTGATGTGGCTCGTACCTGCGTACTTTTGCTCATGAAAACTTGGGCAATTCCTTGGTCCTTCAGGTAGCGAGGCGTTGCTCTCAGGGGAAATTAATGCAGTGCCGCTCCTCATTTGTTGTGGAGCATGTTGATGTTTAAAAGTGACGGTATGTGATACCTGCAAGTCCGGTGGTGAAGTTCCCATGTACGGCAGTGTCGTCGCGTCGTTGAGATATAACCGAGCTTGATATCGGAGATCTCTTCAAAGGTGAGAGAGGGTTTTGGTGTTGATGTGGATGAGGCGTGGCTTCGCGCTTTTCATTTCTTTTCACATTTGCATCATGCAGTGGCTTTGTACTTTGTTTACGGAGCTGTGACCGCTCCTTGAGCGTTGCTTGATTATTTGCCCACTGTTCTAGCTTTGAGCACTTGCTTGTGATAGTAGAACTTTTGTGGTGTTGGAACTGGCATTTTGCGGGGTCAACTATGTTTTGCTTCTTTAATGTTGACGGTTGGACGAAGAAACCCAGATGGTGCTGCAACCTACTACGTGGGTGAAGGGCGGATGCTTCGAGCCGAGTAGTGAGAGGTCCGGATTACCGACCCGGGGGATGTCGTTGATAGTAGTGGTGAAGGGCGGACGCTTCGAACTGGTTGCGAGCGCGAGGGCGCAGACCCTGGCGTTAGAGGACGAGACTCAGGTGGTGTTGGAACCTTCTACGTGAGCGAAGGGCCGATGCTTCGAGTCGGGTAGTGTGAGGTTCGCGTTACCGACCTGGGGCATGTCGTTGATAGTAGCGGTGAAGGGCAGAGGGTTCGAACTGTTTGCGAGCGCGAGGGGGCAGGCCCTGGCGACGCGATTTAGAGGACGAGACCCAGGTAGTGTTGGAACCTACTATGTGGGCGAATGACGGACGATTCGAGCCGAGTAGTGAGGGGTTCACATCACAGACCTGAGGGATATTATTGTTTGTAGCGGTGAAGGGCAGACGCTTCGAACCGTTTGCGAGCGCGAGGGAGGGGGGGGGGGGGGGGGACATGCCCTGACAATGTGGTTTAGAGGACGAGACCCAGGTGGTGTTGTAACCTACTACGTGGGCGAATGGCGGACGATTCGAGCCGAGTAGTGAGAGGTTCGCGTTACCGACCTGGGGGATGTCGTTGATAGTAGCGGTGAAGGGCATACACTTCGAACCGTTTGCGAGGGCGAGGGGGGGGGGGGGGGGTCAGGCCCTGACGACGCGATTTAGAGAACGAGACCCAGGTGGTGTTGGAACCTACTACGTGGGCGAATGATGGATATTCGAGCCAAGTAGTGAGAGTTTGCGTTACTGACCTGGGGGATGTCGTTGATAGTAGCGGTGAAGGGCAGATGCTTCGAACCGTTTGCGAGCACGAGGGGGGGGGGGGGGGGGGGGGGCAGACCCTGACAACGTGATTTAGAGGACGAGACCTAGGTGGTGTTGGAACCTACTACGTGGGCAAATGACGGACGATTCGAGCCGATTAGTGAGAGGTTCGCGTTACCGACTTGGGGGATGTCGTTGGAAGTAGCGGTGAAGGGCAAATACTTCAAACCGTTTGCGAGCACGAGGGGGCAGGCCCTGGGGATGCGGTTTAGAGGACGAGATCCAATTGGTGTTGGAACCTACTACGTGGGCGAATGTCAGACGATTCGAGCCGAGTAGTGAGAGGTTCACGTTACCGACCTGGGGGATGTCGTTGATAGTAGAGGTGAAGGGCAGACGCTTCGTGTCGCTGCAATGAACTTACTAGGGAGGAGAGTGAACTTTCTCCCCGTCTGGCGGATGTGGGGTCCTTCGAAAAATATCAGAGTCTCTATTTGGGCTACCCGATCGTTCTGTTCCGAAGTGCTCGGTGTCTTTGCATGGGATATCTGAGCGCTTTGTTCTGGGAGAGGCCAGAATCCTTTGATGGGAGATCCGAAAACTCTGTTCTGGGAGATGCCAGAGTCCCTTGTTGGGAGATCCGAACACTCTATTTTGGAAGAGATCGGAGTCCCTTGTTGGGAGATCCAAACACTCACTACAACAAATTACACTTTTAGTAAGGACTAAAATGTTACAAAAGGTAACTAATACCGTTACACAAAGTTGTTGTAATGACATTTACTTTATGTGACCACCGTTACCTAAAGCTCGAAGCTAATAGTTCTCGTAACGAATTTTTGTTTGTCATTACAAAAAATTTATTCGTGATTAACATTACTTTCTCACAGTAAGATGAGTTATAGTAAAGTATATTTCGTTACAAATGTTTTACTTCTTCCCCCCACTAAAGAAATTATATTTATATATCAAATATATGAATATTTTGTTACAAATGTTTGATTTCTTTCTCACTAAAAAATTATGTTTATATATCAAATATATTGAAATTAATTTATCATTACAAATAATTATAATAAACATTACTATGTTACAATAAGTTGTAACATAACACTAATTATTTTGTTATAATTGTTATATACTTTCGTTACTAAAAAAATTCATTTATATTTTTAAATTTTCAATTCCTAATTTAGATGGGTAGGCATGATTTTATTATAAATATGATTTATTATTTTAAGTATAATATAGTTTTATATTATGTAATAATATTTTATATTCATAATTTGTAATTAAAATATTTAAAAATAGAAATCATTATAGATTTAAAGAACTAATATACTTTTCATATATAAAATTTGAATAAAGTACGAGCAGGAAAAAATATGCCAAATTAATAAAAAGAAAACACATTACAAATATTAAATTTGAAATACATATAGTAGCTAGATAGAGTACACGTGTCATCTCATCTATAACAAAACAACATTACATAACAACAATAAAATCAAAATGTTTTACAAATCACATCAACTTCGACACTTTCCGACTAATGCATCTTCTTCCGTCACTTTTCGTTCCAAGCTCCAACTCCCTAGAAATAAAAGAGAGCAATTATTAAAGGGGGCAGTAACACTTTAAAGGAGGCAAAAAAGTAATATAAAGATGATTCATGAGTGTGATGTGAAAATGTGTAAATTTTACAAGACATAAAAGTTTAAAACTAATACTTAGATGAAGTTTAATACATAAATAGTTTATTTGATCATTACAATACATAAGCATTGAATATGATAACTGAATAAACAGTTGAAGAACCCTAAACATGCAAGTTCATTTGAGTAATACAATGATATATAAGCGCAGTTGCAGCAAACTACATGAAGCAAATCAAGTGATTAATTCCTATACTACATGAAGCAAAACATAAGAAGTAAATAATACTGAATACATCACAAAAGCGGAGTAATTAACCTACAAAGTACCAATAGTGGATGCTGGTAATTATCATTGTTCTCTCCTGAGCTATATTACCCCATGAAGGTCTGATGAAATAATAGTTACTCATTTTCCGTTACTCACTCAATCTTCTGCCAGTTCGAGTTAAAACAACTTCAGTTGCCCTTACAAAATATGATGTAGAAGTGCACTTTGTAATTTTTACAACATAAACATCGCATAAAAACCAAAACATCGTGGTATTCTTCTTCTTATGTTTTATGTTATTCTCAAACATCAGAGACAAATTAAATTATGCATTGCTTATAAATGTTTGAATTTTTAAGAGGCTTTCCTGATTGATAAAATATCAAATACTCCCCCTTATAAAGATAGCTAAAGTTGGGCAAGGAAAATGATAGTTATCCAAAGCATGCTCGTGTATTGCTAATTAACGGGAACTAGAATGAAGCAGCTCCTTTTGTATCACCCATATTATTTTTTCATTTCTTTCTTGTAATGTATGTGGCACCGTTCCTTTTCTACCGCAATACTCTTTGTAATAAGAAACAAAAAATGGTCTTGAAATCTTAAATCCTACTGTGCACCCGTGTGCTCCTTTTGATTAAGGGGTGGGGAAACACGCCAAGTTGTTGTGTGGGTTGTGTCACAGGCCCGTTCATAGGATCTAGTCACTGAATAAGCAGTTGCAGCAAACTGCAGCTACAAGGGAAGAGTCTATTTCATTACTTTCTGCACAACACACTACACAACTCACTCACAACACAACGCACTCTGCACAACACACTCACTGAACAGAATAATACGCACTTCACAACACAACACTCAACGCAGCTGCACACACATCACTCATAGTTGCACACACAACACAACTGCGCACACAACACTTAGCACAGTTGCACACACAACACTCACACCAAAGAGTTTGTGGCACCTGCAGCTAACTCGCTGCTGCAGTTTGCTGCAGCTCCAGCAAACCCGCTGCTACAGTTTGCTGCAGCTCCAACGAATCCGCTGCTGCAGTTTGCTGCAGCTCCAGCAAACCCGTTGCTGTAGTTTGCTGCAGCTGCAGCAAACCCGTTGCTATAGTTTGCTAAAGCCGGAGCAAACTCGCTGTTGCAGTTTGCTGCAGCTCCAGCAAACCCGCTGCTACAGTTTGCTGCAGCTCCAGCGAACCCGCTGCTGCAGTTTGCTGCAGCTCCAACAAACCCGTTGCTGCAGTTTGCTGCAGCTGCAGCAAACCCGTTGCTATAGTTTGCTAAAGCCGGAGCAAACTCGTTGCAGTTTGCAAACTCATTGCAGATTTATTTCTAAAAAAGACTTGTAACGAAACTATAAGGAAAGACATGATGTACTTAGGCATTAGTGAGACTATGATTAAATATAGGGCGCAATGGCGACAAAGGATCCATATAGCCGACCCCACTATGATGGGATAAAGTCTTGAGTGTTGTTGTTGTTGTTTATGTGTTCATCTGTATCTACTGAACAATATTTTATTACATTTGTCGCTAAATATATGAAGATAGCTAAAGTTGGGCAAGGAAAATGATAGTTATCCAAAGCATGCTCGTGCATTGCTAATTAACGGGAACTAGAATGAAGCAGCACCTTTTGTATCTCCCAGATTATTTCTTCATTTCTTTTTTGTAATGTATGTGGTTCCGTTCCTTTTCTACTGCAATACTCTTTGTAATAAGAATCAAAAAATGGTCATGAAATCTTAAATCCTACTGTGCTCCTTTTGATTAAGGGGTAGGGAAATGCGCCAATTTGTTGTGTGGGATGTGTCACAGGCCCGTTCATAGGATCGAGTCGCTGAATAAGCAGTTGCAGCAAACTGCAGCTACAAGGGAAGATCCTATTTCATTACTTTCTGCACAACACACTACACTACTCACTCACAACACAACACACTCTGCACAACACACTCAATGCACAAAAAATAACACGCAGCTGCAAACCCGCTGATGTAGTTTGCTGCAACTGCAGCAAACCCGCTGCTGCAGATTGTTGCAGCTGCAGCAAACCCGCTGCTGCAGTTTGCTTCAGCTGCAGCAAACCCGTAGCTGCAGTTTGCTGCAGCTGCAGCAAACCCACTGCTGCAGCAAACCCGTTGCTGCATTTTGCTAAAACCAGAGTAAACTCGCTGCAGTTTGCAAACTCGCTGCAGATTTATTTCTAAAAAAGACTTGGAATGAAACTATAAGGAAAGACATGATGTACTTAGGCATTTGTGAGACTATGATTAAATATAGGGCGCAATGGCGACAAAGGATCCATATAGCCAACCCCACTATGATGGGATAAAGGCTTGAGTGTTGTTGTTATTGTTGTTTATGTGTTAACCCGTATCTACTGAACAATATTTTATTACATTTGTCGCAGTTTTACAATGACATTGAATTATATAGATGATTCTGAAGTATCTAGTTGCCAACCTAAATCACCTAGATGGGGTGAATAGGTGATAACTGCGTCTTTTGCGGCATTAAAAACTTGATAAAATAGAATGCACAGAAATCAAATCACAAACACAGATGGCACAAGGAATTTATAGTGGTTCCCCGTTCTTGGGTACTCCAATTGCCGACCTCACCAATCTAGCACCACAACTAGACTTGACTACTTCACTATAACTCGGATCAAGAATGACCCTACAATTTCGGAGTCAACACTCCTACAACTCGGAGACAAATCTGTTGGATCTGATGGCACCCTTAGAGGGGGGGGGGGGGGGGGGGTGAATAAGGAGTTTACTATTTTTACAATAAACTGACATATTTTAAAGAAACAGAAAACTTTTTAGCACTGTTGCTAACGCCTAGCGTTGACTAGTTAACGTCTGGCGTTACCCCTCCAGAAAGTATTTTGGCAGAAATAAACAAAGTGATTTTACTTGCACAATTTTAAATGAAATATAAATCTAGAAAAATAGATATACTGAAAAAGGAATTTTATATATCACAAAATGATTACAAGGATAATATTTCAATAACGCTTGAAATTGAGGCGACAAGTTGAAAAACTCTTTTTTGATCCTTCACCGATCCTTCTCCCAAGGACCGGTTGGCTATAACCTATCTATCCCCAGATAAGGCCTCTAGCCACCCCCTAGATCTACCCTTGACCTAGTCGCCACGCACAAGGCGGCGAATTACCCCCTAAACCGCACAAGGACCTAGTCGCCACATGCAAGGTGGCGATTTCACTACGGTTACAAGTAAATGAAAAGATAAAGATACAAATCAGAATAAAAGACTCCCTATATTGAAGAGTACTGAAGGAGATGTTGAAGACACGCTTTGATCATCATCGGAGTTGAAGCGAGCGTCCTTCTTCAAATTGACTGTTGCAAATCTCCTTCTCACTCTTGTTCCTCAATGGTGGTGTTGGGAGTTCTCTGAATTCGGGGATGAAATGCTCTCTCAAAAGATTGGAGTGAAGGCTTCCAGAAAAGCTCTATTGAACACCAAAATCAGGTCTTTAAATAGACACGGGAGCTAACGCCTGGAGTTAGAGTTAACGCCAACGTTAAGCATCGTGTCTGGCAGTTGCTGAAGTCGTGCAAAAAATCGGGAACGTGACAGACAAAATTTCGTCGAACGGGACTGATTTCGTCGAACACGCCTTCGTCGAATGCACCCTTCGTCGAACGGAAAAACCGCAACCGTCAGGATCGTGCAAACCGCTAAGGATCGTGACAGAACCAACTTTCGTTGAACGGAATCGATTTCGTCGAACGGAGCTTCAAGTTCGTCGAACGCAGTTGTCAGGCACAATGTCGTCGAGCGCAGGCTCAGTTCGTCGAATGGAGCTCCTCGTTCGTCGAACGCAACTTGTTCAGCGCAAATTCGTCGAGCGCAGGAAATTTCGTCGAACGGAGCTCCTCGTTCATCGAACGCAGGTTCCATTCGTCGAACGCAGCTTCCTTCTCAGCGGTTTTCTTCTCAATGGAAGTTAACGCGGGGCGTTAGCTCTCTTTCCAGAGAATCCTCATCAAATAGCATCCTGTTCATAGGGTTATTTAACAATTGTACCTGCACACTTATAAACACAAGAAAGATCAAATACATAGTATGATTTGTTATTCTCAAACTAAGAGATGTGGAACACAAGCTCCAACAATCTCCCCCTTTTGATAATAACAAATCCACTAATAAGAAATAAAAATAGAATAGTGTTTATAGTATATGATCATAAGCGTGATAATCATGCATACTCCCCTTACATGAATGCATGTCATAATGTACTCCCCCTAAATAATAGATTTTTCTACGTTATTTCTTGAAGTTAGTCTCTTCTCCCTCTTTTGTTATAATCAAAATGAGATAGGGATGAGTAGTAGAAATTTGTTCTTTTGTACATTCTGTAGAGATAATTGCAACTCTTTGAAAGTGAACACAACGAAAGCAATATTTGAACATCGTTAAGAATTTGTAAGAACAAAACATAATAAGCGTTGTAAATCAAATAAGTAGATGTTTTAAATTGAAATACACAAGTTGCAAATACATTTGAAATTTGGAATATTTAAAGTTAGCAAGCAAGAATATATAATATCAATGGAAGATAGATGTACAATGTAAAATAATTTGCATTTCAAGAAATCATAAACATTGTAAAGATCATGCGTTGCTATCTAGTGCATTTACTCATGATTGTAGAGAACAATGTAGGTAAGCTTTAAGTCCAATTCTCATGAGTGAAAGTATTATAATTGATAATGATGTGTACAATAAATGTGTTTTGATAGAGCATACAAGTGTAGAAATCAAACCACATGAAACTATGTAATGTAAGAGCATAAATTGAGTTAAACAAAAATAACTTTACTTTCACAAATTTCAATGCACTATAGATTTTTTTTTAATGAGAAGTGGTGAAAATTTTGTTTGCACAAGACACTTTACAATTCTTTCCAAGGTGCTCAACCTCACAATGCTCATTAAGACTTATCAGGAGGTTCAACTAGTGCTTGGTGGAGTTATCATTGTCATTCATTTGTTGCTTTTTAGACTTAGTGACAAAGGACTCCGAATTCACTTATTTAGAAAACATAGTTTATATTTTGTTTTGAATTTTATTTACCACATTTCTCTAAATACAAGTGCATGAAAAACAAAGAATTCAAGAAAGAATTCAATGTTGTTTAGGTAATCTGTTTATGAAATTCAAAATAAGTTCTTATGCTACACAACCATGTAAAATAAGATTTAAAAACACATGTATATTAACCAAAAAGTGTAAGTGAGAAAATCATTATCAAAGATAAAAACTTTACTCATACTTAGAGGCATGTAAAAGCATTTCGACATATGTTATCTATTCTCAAACTCTTTACACATTTGAAGATAATTAATTTTGAAGGCATGATTAAATCAGAACAATGTTTTTAATGAAACTTGAAGGTTTAAATTAAACATTGTAAATAATCGTGAACCAATATCTATATAATCATCCCTGAAATCAACATTTAAGCTTATAGTAGTTTTTTTGTTTGTAAGTTTTGAAAGAAAACACACCAAAATACCAACACAGTTGTAAAAACACACACACAAAAAAATTCTGAGCATAGAAGCTAACGCCAGACGTTAACTTCTTAACGCCGAGACAGAACACCAATTTTTGACTTTTTGAAAAATATTTTTCATGATACATTTGTAATATAAATAGGCCTTTATACAGTTGAAATTTCAGACATTATGGAGTTGATATGATGACATTTTTAGCGTGTTTTTGGTGGTTTTCCCATAGTTTTTAAATTTTTATTATTTTTTAAATTTTTTAAGAGAAAAAAAATTTGAAGTATATAAAATAATTTGATAGTTTTTTATAAGGGTCAAAGTGACATTTCTAAGACACCTAACTCTAACCTAAGCATGTGAAAACGTGCATCGGGTAGAGGTTTGGTAAAAATGTCAGCAAGTTGTGATTCCGTCCCTATAAAGCTAATTTTAACATGTTCCTTCTTAATATGATCTCTAATGAAATGATGTCAGACATCAATATGTTTAGATCTAGAATGATGTACGTGATTGTTTGTGTGATCTATAGCGCTCTTGTTGTCACATTTTAATTCAATGTTATTTAGATAAACATCAAAGTCTTCTAACGTTTGGGTCATCCATAATGCTTGTGCACAACAACTACCTAGTGCGATATATTCGGCCTCGGTGGTGGAGAGGGCAACAAAATTCTGTTTCCTACTCGACCATGATATAAGTGAAGAACCTATAAAATGACACGTGCCACTAGTGCTTTTACGATCTAATGAACATCCCGTATAGTCCGAATCAGAAAAACCGTGTAGAATAAAACAATTATTATGAGGATACTATAAGCCTAATCTAGATGTTCCGATTAGATGTCTAAAGATACGTTTAACCACTTTTACATGTGATTCTTTTGGGTTAGCTTAAAATCTAACACATAAACAAACGGAAAACATAATATCGGGTCTAGATGCGCTTAAATAAAACAATGAGCCTATCATTCCTGTATATAATGTTTGATCTATTGAAATACCGGATTCATCTTTTCCTAACTTTAGTGATGCACTCATAGGAGTATTGGCTTGCTTTAGGTTTTCAAATCCAAAATCTCTTAAGAATATCATGAACATATTTAGTTTGACAAATAAATATACCATCTTGTTTTTGTGAGATTTGAAATCCTAGAAAATAAGTGAGTTCTCCTACCAAGCTCATTTCAAATTCACTTTTCATCACTAAAATAACTTCATTACATAACTCTTCATTAGTGGCTCCAAAAATGATATCATCAACATAAATTTGCAATATAATCAAATCATTATCTACATGCTTAATGAATAGTGTATTATTCGCACTTCCCATTTTATAACTGTGCTTTATCAAAAATAATGTCAATCTATCATACCAAGCACGTGGCGCTTGCTTTAATCCATAAAGCGTTTTTTTCTAACTTATACACATGATTAGGAAATTTTTTATTCACAAAACCGGAGGGTTGTTCTACATAAACTTCTTCTTTTATAATCCCGTTTAGAAAGACACTTTTAACATCCATTTGAAATAATTTAAATCTTTTAAAACTCGCAAATGCAAGAAATATTCTAATTGATTCTAGGCGAGCAACGGGTGCAAAAGTTTCATCAAAACCTACCCCTTCGATTTGTGAATAACCTTGTGCAACAAGTCTTGCTTTTTTCCTTATTATCCTAGAGTCACCATCTAATTTATTATTGAAAATCCATTTGACTCCTATAACCGGATGATTAGATGGCCTCTCTACTAAATTCCAAAACTTGTTAAGTTCAAATTGATTTAATTCATCATTCATAGCTATAAACCAAAATTCATCATTTAAAGCGATTGAAATATTTTTTGGTTCTATTTCGGATATAAAACAAAGGTTTGAAAAAGACTCATGTAAAGAAGAACGAGTACTTACCCCTTTTGATGGTTCTCCTATCACAAGCTCCTTTGGATGATCCTTAGTGAACTGCAACACGCTTGGAGGAACATATTCAATTATCTCATTTCTTTCTCCTCTTGTTCTTCTTCTTTTTCTTCTTCTTTTTCTCCAAGTGATTCATCATTCTCATGCTCCAAAGGGGAAATAGGTTCGTCTTCATTTCCTATATGATTAGAATCTACACAAGGAACAAACTCATCAAATCTTACATGTAAAGACTCTTCAACTACTTTAGTTCTGTTAAATATATATTCTATAAGCATTGCTAGTTGAAGAGTAACCAATGAAAATTTCCTCATCGCATTTTACATCAAATTTTCCTAGTGTATCTTTAGTGTTTAAAATAAAACATTTACAACCAAACACATGAAAATAAGATACATTAGGTTTTCTTTTAAAGTAAAGCTCATAATGTGTCAATTTTAAAATAGGACGAAGCATGACACGATTAATGATATAACATGAAGTATTAACCGCTTCGACCCAAAATGATTTAGGCAATCCATATTCACAAAGCATAGTGCATGCTAGCTCTTGAAGGGTTCTATTTTTTCTCTCCACTACACCATTTTGTTGTGGGGTGCGAGGAGCGGAAAATTCATGTTTAATTCCTAAATCATCACAAAAAGAAGAAAATATATCATTTTCAAATTCTCCTCCATGATCCGAACGTATGCATTTAATCTTTAAATCAAGTTCATTTTGAATATGAATGCATATTTTAGTAAATTCAAGGAATGCATCAGATTTGGAAGATAGAAATAATGTCCAATAAAATCTAGAGAAATTATCAATTATTACAAACGTATATTTTCTACTTCCTAGACTAGAAGTGCTAACCGGTCCAAATAAATCCATATGAATTAATTGAAGAGGTCTAGTGGTAGAAATTACATTTTTGCTCTTAAAAGAATTTTTTGAAAATTTTCCTTTTTGGCAAGGCGTACAAAGAGAAGTTAAATTTCCATTAAGCATAGGTAATCTCTTAATTAATTTATCTTTTGTTAATTTCAAAATAAGCTTGGTGCTAGAATGACCAAGGTGTCTCTGCCAAAGTTCTAATTTTTCATTTTTAGAAATAAAACATTTTAAAGAAGAATTTGAAAGATCATTAAAAGTAATCATATAAACATTATGCATCCTAGGTGCGGTGAGTACGACATCATTTGTTTTAGAATTTATAATTTTACAAAGATTTGTAGATGATTCAAATAATACATTTAAACCCTTATCACATAATTGACTAATTGAAATTAGATTATGTTTTAAACCATCTACATATAAAACATTTGAGATTGAGAAGGAATCGTTACCCACTGTACCGATGCCCATGATCCTTCCTTTACCGTTGTCACAAAATATCACCATCCCTCCTTTCTTCATCTCAAGGCTAAGGAACTTTGCTTTGTTTTCCGTCATGTGTTTGGAGCATCCCGAATCCAAATACCACACGTCATGTTTGTCCTAAGCCTGCCAACATACCTAAAAAGGAGATGAGAGTAAAGATCCGGATACCCAAGAGGTTCCTCCCATAGAATAGGTGGAAAACTTAGGCACCCAGACTTGCTTTATAGCACTGCGACCCTTTTTCTTACAAGAGTTTGAGGTGTGTCCAAATAAATGACATTTGGCACACGCTATAAAAGAGGATGAGACCCTTTTTGAAGTTTTGGGTAAGCTCTTTCTAGAATATGAGGCAACATTTAAGTTTTTGAAATCATTATTACCAGAATTAATTTTTCTGGAATTATGGCTAACGCCGGCGTTAGGAGTTAACGCCTGGCGATAGCTTCCAGAACTATATCCAAGGCCAGATTTGGCACTCCCATGGCATTGGTTGGCCAAGATCATGTCCAAAGATCTTTGTCCAACTCCGAATTTTTTAATAGCCAAATTTAAATCAAGTATACGGGCTTTGAGAGCGGTGTTTTCCGTTACCAACATAACACACCGATTCGCAAAACTCTTCTTCCCATCTTCTATTTGAGAAAGAGAGGTTTTTAAAGTTCTTTCCAAATCCCCATTCTCCTTAGTAAGAAGTTCAATAGTGGAGTGGGATTTAGAAAGAGCTTCTTCAAGTTCTTTCACTCTTCCCAAGGAGTTATTGCACTCTTGGCAAGATACCTTTTCTTTCCCCAATTGTTTAGATAAATTTTTATTTTTTTTTAACAAAAGTTTATTTTCAGAATTTAGAAGATCAATCTTTAAACTTTTATCAAAAAATTTGCATGTTTGTAAATATTCAATATATAAATCATCATAAGAAGTAGAGAGAGTTACCTCAGTGTCGCTTTGGACACTGCATTCATCTTCAGATGTCTTGTTACTCTTTCCCATTAGGCACATGTTTGCCTCTTCTTCATCACTAGTGGATGAGCCGCTTGAAACCTCGGAGGAGGAGTCATCCCATGTAGCCGCTTTTAGGACCTTCTTCTTCTCATTTCCCTTGTGCCCTTTTTCTTTACGCTCTTTCAAATATTTTGGGCAATTGCTCCGAATATGTCCAGTCTTTCTACAATAGTAGCACTCTGGTGGTGGTCGTTCATCATCGTTCTCGTCGCTACCTCTCTCTTTCTTTGATGAAGATCCCTTTTTGATGAAATATTTCCGAAAGGTGTTTCTCCTTTCTGGATTCTTCATGAACCTTTTGAATTTCTTCACAAAAAGGCTCTCCTCGTCCTCTTCATCATCATCTTCATTTGTCTCCTTCATTGACTTTAAGGCCAAGCTCTTCTTCTTTGGCTCCAAGTTGTACTCTTGTTGTTGAATTTTGAGTTCAACCTCATGGGTCTTGAGGTTCCCAATAAGGCTCTCAATTTGGAGCTTTTTCAAGTCGTGCGACTCCGAGATAGCCGTCACCTTTGGATTGAACTTTGGAGGGAGAGACCTTAGAATTTTTCTCACCAAGTCGCCGTTGGAGAATACCTTTCCAAGCACTTTTGAGTCGTTGACGATTTTGGTGAACCTTGTGTACATATAATCCACGTCTTCATCCGTCTCCATCTGTCTCCATCCGGAATTTCTCATACTCGGATTCAAGTTGGAAGAGCTTTGAATCCTTCACCTGCGAAGTGTCTTCATGAGTAATTTCTAAAAGATTTCAAATATCATAAGCTGTTTCGCAAGCACAAGTTCTATTAAATTCAGTTCTATCCAAAGCACAAAATAACGCATTCATTGCTTTAGCGTTATTCTTACATCTCAACTTATCATTGTCATCCCATCTATCTTTAGGTTTTTCCATAGTGACTTCTCCAACAACAAATGTTGGTGGAGAATAACTTTGTTCTACCATACCCCAAACGTCATTATCTAAAGCAGTTAAAAAACAACGCATTCTAGTTTTCCAATAATTATAATCAGTTCCAGTAAATAGTGGAGGTCTACTATCCCTTGACCCTCCAAAAAGGCATGATCGTGATACGCCATTAGTCCCGGTTGTGAGACCGTTTTGGAATAACCTCGCTCTGATACCAAGTGTTGGATCTGATGGCACCCTTAGAGGGGGGGGGGGGTGAATTAGGGGTTTACTGTTTTTACAATAAACTGATAGATTTTAAAGAAACAGAAAACTTTTTAGCACTGTTGTTACGCCTGGCGTTGACTAGTTAACGCCTGAAGTTATCCCTCCAGAAAGTATTTTGACAGAAATAAACAAAGTGATTTTACTTGCACAATTTTAAATGAAATATAAATCCAGAAAAATAGATATACTGAAAAAGAAATTTTATATATCACAAAATGATTACAAGGATAATATTTCAATAACGCTTGAAATTGAGGCGACAAGTTGAAAAACTCTTTTTTGATCCTTCACCGGTCCTTCTCCCAAGGACCGATTGGCTATAACCTATCTATCCCCAAATAAGGCCTCTAGCCACCCCTAGATCTACCCTTGACCTAGTCGCCACGCACAAGGTCACAAATTACCCCCTAAGCCGCACAAGGACCTAGTCGCCATACGCAAGGCGGCGATTTCACTACGGTTACAAGTAAATGAAAAGATAAAGATACAAATCAGAATAAAAGACTCCATATATTGAAGAGTACTGAAGGAGATGTTGAAGACACGCTTTGATTATCATCGGAGTTGAAGCGAGCGTCCTTCTTCAAATTGACCGTTGCAAATCTCCTTCTCACTCTTGTTCCTCAATGGTGGTGTTGGGAGTTCTCTGAATTCGGGGATGAAATGTTCTCTCAAAAGATTGGAGTGAAGGCTTCCAGAAAAACTCCATTGAACACTGAAATTAGGTCTTTAAATAGATACGGGAGCTAACGCCTGGCGTTAGAGTTAACGCCAGCGTTAAGCATCGTGTCTGGCAGTTGTTGAAGTCGTGCAAAAAGTTAGGAGCGTGACAGACAAAATTTCATCGAACGGGACTGATTTTGTCGAACACGCCTTCGTCGAACGCACCCTTCGTCGAACGGAAAAACCGCAATCGTCAGGATTGTGCAAACCGCCAAGGATCGTGACAGAACCAACTTTCGTCGAACGGAATCGATTTCGTCGAACGGAGCTTCAAGTTCGTCGAACGCAGTTGTCGGGCACAATGTCGTCGAGCGCAGGCTCAGTTCTTCGAACGGAGCTCCTCGTTCATCGAACGCAGCTTGTCCAGCACAAATTCGTCGAGCGCAGGAAATTTCGTCGAACGGAGCTCCTCGTTCGTCGAACGCAGGTTCCATTCGTCGAACGCAGCTTCCTTTTCAGCGGTTTTCTTCTCAATGGAAGTTATCGCGGGGCGTTAGCTCTCTTTCCAGAGAATCCTCATCAAACATCATCCTGTTCATAGGGTTATTTAACAATAGTACTTGTACACATATAAACGCAAGCAAGATCAAATACATAGTGTGATTTGTTATTCTCAAACTAAGAGATGTGGAACACAAGCTCCAACAAAATCTCCTACAAACTCAAAGAAAATCTCTCTTACAACTCGGAGAAAAACCTCTCCTACAACTCAGAGAAAAACCTCTCCTACAACTCAGAGAAAAACTTCTCTTACAACAAATGTAAATCGAGATTGATACAACACTTATCAATACATAAACAGATTTGAAAACCCCGAGAGATCTTCTTCCTTCTTGAGACTTGAAAAGATTTGACTTGTTGTCGATGAGGAAGAATTGAAAATAACTCAGATCCGACCTTCCACGATTCGACTTGATCCAATAGATACAGTAGAGGATGGAGCAATGATCAATCGAACCTTTTCTTCCACTGGAGATAATTGATTCAGAACAGTAGATCGATCTCCAGCAATGGCGACAGGCGGCGACACTTTCTCGTTCTTTCAGATCGAATAGAGATTAGGGTTAATGATCAGAAAGATTGATACTGAATTAATCCTTAAAAGAGAGCCTTATATAGCCAAGGACTTAACAACAGGAATTAAGGTAGAATAAACCTTAAACGAAATCAAATGACCCGTCACTTCTGACAGAAGAAATTAACGTCCCGACAAACAGACTGAAAATCACTTAAAAGGATGAAAATAAAATTTCTCGAGAGATACAAGACTTCTTCGAGAAATTGCAGCTTCTACTCGAGAAAAGCCATTGAAGGATTTTCTGAGGCTTGAGATAAACTTCTCGAGAGATAATTAATGTCTCGAGAAAAGAATGGACTTCTCGAAAAACCGCTGAGAAAAACTTCTAAGAGAAAATAGGAATGATTTCTCGAGAACAATTAAGACTTCTCGAGAGATGAATTCAACTTCTCGAAAGATAAAAGACTTCTCGGAAAACCGTTGAGAAATGCTTCTAAGAGAAAATAGGAATGATTTCTCGAGAACAATTAAGACTTCTCGAGAAATGAAATCAACTTCTCGAAAGATAAAAGACTTCTAGAGATATTCCTCAGAAACAAAAGAATAGAAAACAGAGAGGGATTTCTCGAAAACTAGAGAAGACTTCTCGAGAAATGAATTGGATTTCTCGAGAGATACATTTGATTTCTCGAGAAATACCCTTAGAATAATTTTGAATTTTTCTCCTTTCTTCTCTTGGACACCAACAGCTCTTCCATCTTCCAAGCTTCAAGTGCCTTGAAAATAAAGTGTATCTCAATAGAGAAATCACACATGAGTCAACACCATGTTACACAATGAGGAATTATATTGTATGAAACTGTGCTTAATGACCCATTGTGAACTGACATTAGTCTACACTTTGTAATAACAACCTGCAAGATCATAACTAAAAGACAATATCAAATACATTAGCAATTCAACTTGGTTCAAGGGTGACTTCTCACAAATCTAGGCTATTGTGGATTCAATACCCAACAATCTCACCCTATTTGTAGAAGTCAGAACCCTGTGCACTAAGATGAATTGCAACATGATAAAAGATATAAACTACTCATTACAGAAGAAAAAGAATAAAGAGCGCATTGCGAAAAAATGCTCTCCCAGGTGAAATGCGTGCACCGGTAAAAATGCGTGCTCTGACGAAAATGAGCGCCGATGCAAAAATGCGCACCCAGGAGAAAGCGCGTGCCCGGGTGAGTTCACAATTCCGAAATGCTCAATATTAAAACCGACGGCGTGACCTAAATATTTGACGGAGGGTTTTATATATGTTTATTCTTGATTATCAATGTCGTCCAAACGAACATACCCTAAAATGCTACCTAATAAAAAAAACCTAAAAGCAGATATGTGCAAACCAAACATCAAGAATCACGCTCTCGTCTGTTCGACCTTCATCCCTCTTCTTGTTCGGCTTCCCCACTTCCGTCCAGGTTCCAGTCACCGAGGGTTTCGGCTTCCCTGCTTCGGTGCAGGTTCCGGCCTTCTCCGCTCTTTCTAAGGCTATTCATGCGTCGACGAGTATATTCTTGCACCGGTTTCTCACCCTCACCGTCAGGGGCGGACCCAGTAAAAGGCACACCCAGGTCAAAAATTTCGCGTAACTGCATTGTTGCCCGTTGCCCGGTCAAATTGTATCGCGAAATATTTTTTCCGCTCTTATTTTCCTGCCCTAATCCTCTCCGTCTCAGCGGCTATCACCGCGATTTCACGTAAGCTTGCGACCTGCGGCGTTCCGACCAGTTCCGACGGCGATTCTTCTCAAAGCAAAGAATATTCCGCAAGCTCCTTTGGTGACGACTGACGAGGGCAGGCCGCCGACGATTCTTCTCCAGGGACGGCGAACGATGGAACGAGGGCAGGCGACGGTGCAATTTCCGCCTCCTGTGTCTTTTCTCTAGTTCTCTGAGTCTCTGACGGCGAAAGCAGGGGGCAGCCCGAAGATCGATCCTTCTCGTCTTCTCGTCTTCTCGTCGTGTGAGGTAAAAACTCTGCTCGACTCAGTCTCCTATGCCTTGTTCAATAGGCAATAGATCCGATCAACTGTGGTCTGTGACTGTGAGATGGATTTCCTAATTTCAAACAGTTCTCCAACTTTCCAAGTCCAGCCAATCCTTCTTGTTCATCAGTGGTTTTCCATTTCATCAGTGGATTTCATCAAGCCCAGGTAGAGTGATTTATTGTTTGTTAGTGTTGGATAGCTCTTAGTGTTAGCTCTTCATTAGTAATTTATTCGACCAGGAAGCCACGAAAAATTGTTTGGTAATGATATGTATTTTGATTATTACTATTGTTCTATGCTTTAAGTAATGATACCATTTTTTGTTGTTTTCTTTGGATAAAAATATTTATATATTTTACATGATGCCCAGATTGGATGAAAATTCTGAGTCCGCCATCCACGACCGAAGTTCTCACCCTCACCGTCCACGACCGGAGTACTCGTCCTCACCGTCGCCCCTCCACATTATTGCTTCTGCATTTGGTTTCAGGTGAGGTCGCCCCTGCGTTTGGTTTTAGGTAAGGTCGCCCATACATTTGGTTTCATTTAATTAATGTTTTTTGTTTTGATTTTCGGTAATATCACCTCTGCCTTTCATAGATGACGTCAACCAACCCTGCTTCTCATTTTCAGGAATATTTCCAACTGTTTCAAATTTTAGAGGTATTAAATTCAATTTAAGTTTTCAAGTTTACATGTTTGAATTTAAGATGTTAAATTCAAAATAGATGTAAATTTGTATCCGGAGATTTAGGCTCCGTTTGGGGGGACTTATTTTCACCGGTCAAGCGGTTACGACCGCATGAACCGGACCTTAATTAAGGTCCGGTTCATGCGGTCGTAACCGCTTGACCGGTGAAAATAAGTCCCCCCAAACAGAGCCTTAATGAGTTCGAGAATATAAATATAAATATATATATATATATATTTGTTGAGGTATATTTAATTATCGGGTTAACGGATATTTTGCGGTTGAGTATGATCTATTAGGGATCCACGTACCCATCAGAAATTTAGGGTTTGACTATAAATACTCTACTAGGGGCAACGAATAGAGTGTTCCAAACTTGAAACTCACGTGAATGCTTCGAGCACCATTCCTAACAATATTTTCAATCTTTGACACTTTTTTTCACGGGTGCAACAATTGAAGTAAAAACTTTTTATTTAAAAGAGGCTTTTTTTGATGAATTATAAGCTTTTATTTGATGCTATAATTTGTAATATTGATGCAAACTATTAATTAACATTTTGCTAAAGAAATTAGAATGTTTTTTGTTTGCAAGTAATAATTTGGTCTGCATATATTTTTTTTTGATCTGCACGTACAATTGATTTACCCATCAAAAAGTGATTTGCACATAGCAATCACTTTATAATATATGTTAAGTCATTTGATTAAAACAATAGGGTCCGTTCGTTTGAGCGAAGGAAGGAGTTGGGATTGGCTCGCCAATTCCAATTCTGCTGTTCTTGGTGCCTTTTTCTCTGGCGGAATTGGAATTCGGCTGAATTCCATTGGAATTCAATTTTGCTGAGAGCTTTCCCCCTCGAATTCTTAACTCCCGAGCTATTCTTTCCCAATTCCGTTCTCGCAATCGTTGTTCGCGCTCGTCGCTCTCGCTCCTGTATCCATCTCCTGTGATGACTCTAGTGCCGCCGTATCCGTCTCGCTCGGCGGCCTCCGTCTATCCAGCGAGCTCAAATTCAACACGATTGCCGACATGAGAGATCGCTTCGCAACCTCGGTCTCTCCGGGAACTTCTTCACCGTTTGCCTTGTGCCAGCCGTTGGAGGCATGTTCTCTCTGCAGTATCTTGATTTGTCCGGTTCCTGGTAAGATTGTGAACCTATGACCCTCGTCCACCTCAATCTCTCGGGGAATGGTTTCAAGGGCGGATTCCTGATTGGTATCCAGAATCTCCGGCAGCTGAGGGTGCTCGACCTGCTGTCCAGTGTGCTTTGGGGTGATGTTAGGGCCCTAATTTCCGAGCTCAGGAACTTGAAACATGTGGATCTTAGCAGTAACGTCTTCTAGATTGCATGTTCATGGACTCGAGCAGACTCTCGAGTTTGTCCAACATGGTGAAGTATATGAATCCGAGTTTTAATCGGCTGAGTGGAAGGTAAATCCTTTCCTCCACTGCAGTTTCATTTTAGCCTGAATTGTGACGAAAAACTATTTTGTAGAAATTTTGGCATATTTCATTTTCGTTTTAGTTTGAATTGTGAAGAAAACTCCCTGAGGACTTGTCGTTGTTAGTCCTAAAGTGAGTTTTTTCATATTTTGTATAACACGCTAATAGATTGAATTCTTGAACAAAAGAAACCCACAATTCCATCCAAACGAATGGACCCGATTATATTGGGCAATTTTGAAAGTTTCACCAAATACAAGTTTTTCATTTTAATATTGTAAACATAATAACATAGATTTTTTAACTGAAAGTTACTAGATATTTTTAAAAAAACCAAGAAAACCAAAAATCCCTCCATTTGTCTTAATTAATACCAACATTGAACTCAAATTAATTTTTTTTTATCATGATTAAGCGTCCATAACATAGACATACACATGCAAGTTGATCATTTATTTGAATTAATCAACCGAGCCATTAATTTAGAGAGTTGATATTAGCAGTCCGGAATTGGCTATTCGCAGTCCATCGCTATTCGTAGTCCCTAAATTTTATTTGTAGTCCAAAATTATATTCCCCCCCCCACTCTCATCGCAAATAAGCGAAACACTTTGCTGATTTATTAAGCACTAGAAGCTTAGAGAAACATCTTAAATACTCTAAAATTGTTGCGGAACGCTTAGGACTCTTGGTAGACCGGTTCGATTGAACCGCCTTAGCTCGTGAGCGAACTAAGCGCGCAAACAGTCAATTAGAGATTCGTCGATTGCACTGGGACTTTTTAGCGTAGAAAACCCGAAAAGGGTAAAAAACCACGTGGTCGGAGCTGTGCCGACCAAACTCCACTATCTTCAGGGAGGCTACAAAGTGAGACTTAGAACTCGAGTGCGACAGGCCGCAGCTCGTTACAGTAGTAGTGAGATAGAGAGATCCGAAGGCGACAGGCCGCCTCTTGGAAAAAACTAAGTCCTTTTCTCCTTCTGAGAAAGGTGGAGAACAAAAGTGAACTGCTCCGGGGAACAAAAGTGAGCTGCTCCTGGGAACAAAAGTGAGCTGCTCCGGGGAACAAAAGTGAGCTGCTGCGTCGCCTTTCGGGATGAAGGAAATCTTCAAGTCCGGAAAGGAAATCTTCAAGCTCCGAAGGAGAATTCCGCAAAAGTCTGCAAGGAGCTCTCCTAGGTCCCGAAGTCAAGGTCCCTTCAAATGAAACCCCAGGGCCCTTTTTATAGCTTTGACCGGGGGTAGTCTGGTAATCTCGTCGTTGGCAGTTTCCATAAATGCTTGGTGGACGAATCATATTTTCCGGTTTGGGGCACACGGATTGCCATTTTTCGTAAATGACCACCTTGCCCTTCGGGCAGCTTGGGCGGCTCGGGCAGTTCGGGCAGCTCTGTTGGAGGCGAAAAAGGCGACTGGCCGTTCCTGAAAAGTGAGAAGCCTGAAAGACAAAAAGTGAGGAGCCGGAAAGACAAAAAGTGAGAAGCCGGAAAGACAAAAAGTGAGAAAACTTCCTGATCGCGCTCAGAAACGTTCTGAGCGCGTGCTAGCGCCGAAGCGCTCCAAGTGCGCAACGAACCACGGGGACGCCTCGGGCGGACGACGGACGAGGAGTTGTCCCCCAAAGGGGGGACCGGGATCCTTTGGCGAGGAGAGGGCGCCGGACCGCACCCCGAGGAGGGGTGGGCGCGGATTGGCTGCACCCCCAAGGAGGGGTGCGGACTGGCCGCACCCTCCAAGGGGGTGCGGCTTGGCCGCACCCCCCAAGGGGGGATGCGGCTTGGCCGCACCCCCCAAGGGGGGATGCGGCTTGGCCGCACCCCAAGGGGGGTGCGGCTTGGGCGCACCCCCCAAGGGGTGCGGCTTGGCCGCACCCCCAATGGGTGCGGCTTGGCCGCACCCCAAGGGGGGTGCGGCTTGGCCGCACCCCCCAAGGGGTGCGGCTTGGCCGCACCCTCAAGGGGTTCGGCTTGGCCGCACCCCAAAAGGGGGGTGCGGCTCGGCCGCACCCCCAAACGGGTGCGGCTTGGTCGTACCCCCTTGGGGGATGCGGCTTGGCCGCACCCCAAGGGGGGTGCGGCTCGGTCGCACCCCCTTGGGGGGTGCGACTTGGCCGGCCGCACCCCTAAGGGCGGTGCGGTCGGGGGGTGCAGCCTGCGTGCTATCGCGCTCTTTGATTGTCGACCCCGCCTATCTTTTCCGGGGCTTTCCTCAGGTGCGTCCTAAGGCCTTTACGGGTGTACAACATAAGCCCCCCAAACCTTCGGAGTCCGAGTTCCGGAGCGAGGAGTTCGAAGGTTTTGACCTTTTCTGCGGCGGCTTTACCCATTGTCCTCCGTGTGGCGCTTTTCTGGTAGGAGCTGATGTCGGAGGGTGTTGTTTTTTTGAGGTCGTTGTGGGCTTGCTGCCCGGCTCTGATATCCGTATGGGCTGAGGGGTTTCTGCAAAATGA
Source organism: Dactylorhiza incarnata (assembly GCA_033032865.1). Classification (NCBI taxonomy): domain Eukaryota; kingdom Viridiplantae; phylum Streptophyta; class Magnoliopsida; order Asparagales; family Orchidaceae; genus Dactylorhiza; species Dactylorhiza incarnata. The sequence goes on along the minus strand of JAWHQI010000094.1, from coordinate 2,132,848 downwards.
CAGATTAGCTTGCGCGGTTCTGAGCCCGCGGCTTTTACACAATAGAGAATTAGTTTGCGCAAGTCTGTGCTTGCGGCTTTTTTGCACGAGTCTGCGCTCGCGACTTTTTTGCACGAGTCCGTGCTCGCGGCTTGGCCGGTGAATAGCGGGTGTATTCAAACCGTGGGTGAACGTAAGGGGGGCAGGCCCCTACGTCACCGGGACTCGACGGCGGAGGAGAAGGGCGAACCTTCAATCGACGGCGGTGCAAAGTCCCCGGGGCAGGGCCCCGAAGTGGCCGGTGAATAGCTGGTGTATTCAAACCGGGGGCGAACGTAAGGGGGGCAGGCCCCTACGACGTTGGGACTCAACGGCGGAGGAGAAGGGCGAACCTTCAATCGACGGCGGTGCAAAGCCCCCGAGGCAGGGCCTCTTTATAAAGTTTTTTCTTAAGTGAGTGTAAGTGTCAAAATATGGTTTTACAGTATGAAATCATTTGGTGCATAGCTTTATGTAAGATGAGATAGGTGCACGAGTCTGGGCTCGCGGCTTTTACATAACATGAAATATAAGATAGGTGCACGAGTCTGAGCTCGCGGCTTGTTCATAAATTGAAGATAAGTTTGCGCGAGCTTGAGCTCGTGGCTTAGTACATGGTAGAGGTCCCTGGATCACTGGTAAAAGCGGCGCAGGTTTTGAGCGTTCCAGGTGCGTGGCAAAGTCTTCCCTTCCGCCGTCCTGAGCCTGTATGTTCCGGGTTTCACGACTGTGGTGACTACGTACGGGCCCTCCCAGGCCGGTGAGAGCTTATCTCCTTGGGGGCCTTTGTCGGTGGCCTCGACGCTGCGTAAGATGAGATCTCCTACGTTGATTGGTCTCGGCTTCACCCTCCTGTCGTAGGTCCGGGAGACACGCATTTGGTAGAGTGCAGCGCGGTGAGCAGCGCTGACTCGAACTTCTGGGATTAGATCGAGGTTTTCTCAGAGCAGTCCATCATTCTTGCTGGGGTCGAAGGTTAGTACTCGAGCACTCGGAACGCCGATGTTGACGGGGATGATAGCTTCGGTTCCGTAACAGAGGTTATAAGATGTCTCCCCTGTAGGAGTCCTCTCTGTTGTGCGATACGCCCACAACACATTCGGGAGCGCGTCTACCCACTGTCCCCCGGCTTCTTCCAAGCGTGTTTTCAGTCCTTTGAGGATGGTGCGGTTTGTGACTTCTACTTGTCCGTTGGTTTGCGGATGTGCCACGGCCGTGTGACGCAGGTTGATCTTCAGGTCCTCGCACATCTTGGTGAAGGACTTCCCAGTGGATTGAGTGCCGTTGTCGGCAATGATCGCAGTTGGGATGCCGAAGCGGCAGACGATGTTCTTCCAAACGAATTGCTTGGCGTTTTCCTCCGTAATTTTGGCCAGGGGCTCCGCCTCCACCCATTTGGTGAAGTAATCTATGGCTAGGATGATGAACTTCCTCTGCCCGGATGCTAGAGGTAGGGGACCGAGGAGGTCGATCCCCCACTGCGCAAATGGCCACGCACACTGCAGCGTGGAAAGTGAGACCGGGGGTTGATGAGGCATGTTGGCGTGCAGCTGACAGCTTTTGCACTTCTGGACAAAGTCGGCCGCGTCCTTCCTCATTGTTGGCCAATAGAAGCCTTGTCGCAGTATTTTTCGCGCTAATGCCTTCCCGCCTAGGTGTTCTCCGCAGACTCCTCCGTGTACTTCCCTGAGGGCGTAGTCTGCCTCGCCCGCTGGCAGGCATTTTAGATATGGTCCTGAGAATGCCCGTTTGTAAAGCTCCTCATCTATAATGGTGAACAATGTTGCCCGCATTCGTAGCCTTCGCACCTCTAGGCGATCTTCGGGAAGGTCCCCTTGCTCGAGGTAAGCTCGCAACGGGGTCATCCAGGATGACTCTTCCTGGTGAATGGCTGCGATTTCCCATGGCCCTTGAATGCTTGGGATCACGACTTCTTCGATTCGGCGTCTTCGAGACTGGTAGCTGGAGGGTGAGGTGGCGAGCTTGGATAGAGCATCCGCCCTGGAATTCTGCTCTCGGGGGATGTGTAGAATCTGATACGATGAGATCTTCTGGAGAAGTGATTTCGCGAATGCGAGGTACTTCGCCATCTGTTCGCTCTTAGCCTCATAATCTCCTTCAACCTGTGAGACCACGAGTTGGGAGTCTGTATAGATCGTTAGGTTCTCGGCTTTGCAGTCGATGGCGAGTCGGAGTCCGGCGATCAGTGCTTCGTATTCCGCGATGTTATTTGTTGCGGGGAACTTTAGTCGGAGTCCGTAATCCAGGGTGATCTCTTCGGGGCTTATGAGGAGCAATCCTGCCCCGGCCCCTTCAGCTCCAGAGGCGCCGTCGACATAGAGGGTCCAACGGGGGCTGGTGGTGTCTTTGATGAGGGTTGTTTCTGGCGGGATGGTGTATTCCACCACGAAGTCGGCGAGCACCTGCGACTTGATGTCGGGCCGAGGCAGGAATTGGATGTCGAACTCGCCGAGTTCTACGGCCCACTTTACAAGTCTCCCCGAGACTTCCGGCTTTTGGAGGATTGCCCGTAATGGGAGTTGCATCAACACCTTGACCGCATGAGCCTGGAAGTAGGGTCTAAGTTTTCTAGCTGAGAAAACAAGAGCCAAGGCTGTCTTGTCCGCTGTCGGATACCTGGTTTCGGTGTCGGTGAGGACTTTGCTGAGGTAGTAGATTGGTCGCTGCACCCCTCCTTCGTCTTTCACGAGCACTGAGCTAAGAGCCGTAGGCGACACGGCCAGGTACAAGAACAGAGTTTCCCCGGGGGTGGGCTTTGACAGAAGCGGTGGCGAAGCCAGGTACTGCTTGAGAAGCTCGAAGGCCACTTGGCACTCGTCCGTCCACTGGAAACCTGAATGTCGTGTTCCCCGGAGGATTTTGAAGAAGGGGAGGTACTTGTCTCCCGTTCGTGATAGGAAACGGGACAAAGCAACAATCCTCCCGTTTAGGCGTTGTACTTCCTTAATTGAGCGAGGTGGCGACATATCCTCCAACGCCTTGATCTTCTCGGGGTTGGCCTCAATTCCCCGATGGGTTACCATGAAACCTAGAAACTTCCCCGACGTCACACCAAACGCACACTTGCTGGGATTGAGCCGCATCTGGAAGCGACGGAGAAGCTGGAAGCACTTTTCCAAGTCTTCCAAGTGGTCGCGCCGGTGGACGCTCTTTACTAGCATGTCGTCCACGTAAACCTCCATCGTTTCTCCGATGAGGTCCTTGAAGACCTTGTTCATCAGCCTTTGGTAGGTGGCTCCGGCGTTTTTAAGGCCGAAGGGCATCACCTTGTAGCAGTAGACTCCCCGGTCGGTGCGGAAGGCAGTATGTTCTTCGTCCACGGGGTTCATCCTTATCTGGTTGTAACCTGAATAAGCATCCATGAAGCTGAGCAGCTCATGGCCTGCCGTGGCATCGACGAGCTGGTCAATCCTTGGGGGGGGGGGAGCTGTCCTTCGGGCATGCTTGGTTCAGATTGCTGTAGTCGACGCACATCCGCCACTTTCCCGAGGCCTTCTTCACCATGACTACGTTGGCGAGCCATGTGGGGTATTCTGCTTCGCGTATGAATCGCGCCTCTAGGAGCTTAGCTACCGCCTCCTCGATCGCCTTTAAACGCTCGGGGGCAAAGTTCCTCTTCTTTTGAATCACAGGTCTGCAGGCGGGGTTGATGTTTAGCGAATGATAGATAACGTTATGATCTACCCCGGGCATGTCTTCCGGGCTCCAAGCGAAAATGTCCTCGTTCTTCTGCAGGAAGATGGTGAACTCTTCCCGCTCTTTTTGGGTTAAGAGTGACCCGACCTGAACAGTTCGAGTCGGGTCTCGCCGGGAGAGTGGTATTTCTACCAGCCCTTCAACGGGCGCTCCTCGTTGCAAAGTAGCCTCGTCCCGCAGGTCGAAGTTATTGATGTTGAGAGCGGTCGCCCTTGCTGGTTGGGCCTGCTTCGGGTAGCAGGTCCTGGCTGCCTCTTGGTCTCCTCTTACGACTCTTATTCCTGCGGCAGTGGGGAACTTCATAGCTAGGTGTGGAATGGAGGGGATTGCCCCGAAGATCGACTGGAGCGGTCTCCCGAAGATGGCATTGTAGGCGGAGGTGGACTCTACCACCATGAACTGGATGTTGTGCGTTGACTGTCTTGGAAATTCGCCCAATGTGACTGGGAGAATGATCATGCCTTGCACCGGGACAGGTCTGTTATCGAAGCCGTAGACGGGCCCGGCCGCAGGACTAAGCTGGTCTTTTGTGAGCTTCATACTTTGCAAAGTGGAGAGAAATAAGACATCGACCGAGCTTCCATTGTCGACCAGTATTCTCTTCACCTTGAAGCAGGGATCCCCGATCCCTGCGCTGATCACGAGTGGATCCTGGTGCGGAAGCCGCAAACCTTGCAAGTCTTCGTCTCCGAAAGCTATCGTAATATCTTGCTTGAGTTTTTTGTCTTCGTGGTCTCTTGCGGGCTGGGCAATTGAGAGGATCTGTGATGCTGAGACGGGGGGTCCGGCGATCGTCTCGATTTCTCCTACCATCGGCCTTCCTCCCCCCGTGCCACGGGGGGGGGGGGGGGGGGGGGGGGGGGGGGGGGGGGGGGCGGGAGGCTGCTCCCCTGCATCCCTAGGCTGCTGGGGCTGATTGGGAATCTGGCCTTGTAGGAATCTTCCCAGGAGTCCCTGGCGGATGAGGCGCTCGATCTCGTCTTTGAGTCTGGTGCACTCCTCAGTGGTATGCCCGGTTCCCGATGGAACTCGCAGTACCTGGACTGGTCGCCCCTTGGATTTGGCGGGGGTATCCTGGGCATGCGGAGCTCGGGGTTGTTTTGTATGGCGTAGAGCACATTCGTTCTGGTGGTGTTCAACGGGGTGTAGGTCCTGGGCGGCTGTGGTCCCAGATCCCTCTGGTGGTTACGCCGACGTTCATCGCCGCGACGCTCCCCGCTGCGATGTTCTTCTTGTTCGCGAGGGGCTTGATCTGATCCCCTCTTCCTTCCCTGGCTTCCTTCGAATTGCCGACGGTGTGCTTCGATAGCCTCATCTGCAGCTATTTGTGCTTCAACCCGATGAACGAGGTCGGGATAACTTGGCACGGTTTCTCTCATGAGAGCCGAGTAGAAGCCACTTGGGCGGAGTCCTCCCAGGAAAACTCCTCGCAGGAGCTCGGGGTCGACTCCTGGGATCTGTCGAGCCTCGGTAGTGAAGCGTCGGAAGAAATCTTTGAGTGTCTCTCCATCGTTCTGGCGGATTCCTGAGAGGTGCGAGGGATCCCGGACAATTCGGCGGTTGGCAATGAACTGATCCACGAACTGCCACGCCATTTCTGTGAAGTTGTTGATGGCCCCATTCTGCAGGGAATGGAACCAAGTGCGCGCTTGTCCCTTCAAGGTTGCTGGGAACACTTGGCAGAGGAGCTGATCAGGAGCGCTGTAAATCCTCATGACGGTGGTGAAGTGATTGACGTGCTCCAGTGGATCGTCCGTCCCGTCGAACGTCTCGATGTTGGGAAGCCTGAAGCCATTAGGAATTGGATGGGCTAAGACTTGAGGTGATAGCGGGGAGTCCTGATGCGCGGGACGGCGGGTGAGAGCGGCGCGTCGTCCTGCTTGGGCATATTCTTCCTCTATCATGTTGCGTATCTCTTCCCGCGTAGCTCTTTCCACTGCTTGCTCAGGGGCAGCTCTTCCGTGGTGGTGGCGGCGGTGATCAGCTTCTGGGCCTCCAGCTGGTGGGCCAAGGTGAGCGGTATTTGCCGCATTGGAGAATCCTTCTGAAGCTTCGTCTTCTTGGACAGCCTCCCCGTTCGGGGCATGATTCAGAGTCGGGGGCGGCGGTGCGTTTAAAGTTGGCGGTTGGTTCGGAACTTGAGGAGCCCCAAGATTCCTCACGAGGGCCAACATCTCAGCTTGATGTTCTTCGATCTGCTGCATGCGCGCCTCCAAATCTGCTGCAGGTGTTGGCAGTGCCTCCTCTGCGGGAGGTGCATTGATAAGTGAGTGGGAAGGAGCTGGGTCGACGCGTCCTTCCGGCATCGATCCTTCAGTAATGCGAGCACTCCTCCTCGCCATAGCAGTTGGCTCTCGAAGAGTTTTTCGGGAAAGTTCCCACAGACGGCGCCAAACTGTTGCGGAACGCTTAGGACTCTTGGTAGACCGGTTCGATTGAACCGCCTTAGCTCGTGAGCGAACTAAGCGCGCAAACAGTCAATTAGAGATTCGTCGATTGCACTGAGACTTTTTAGCGTGGAAAACCCAGAAAGGGTAAAAAGCCACGTGGTCGGAGCTGTGCCGAGCAAACTCCACTATCTTCAGGGGGGTTACAAAGTGAGACTTAGAACTCGAGTGCGACAGGCCGCAGCTCGTTACAGTAGTAGTGAGATAGAGAGATCTGAAGGCGACATGCCGCCTCTTGGAAAAAACTAAGTCCTTTTCTCCTTCTGAGAAAGGTGGAGAACAAAAGTGAGCTGCTCCGGGGAACAAAAGTGAGCTGTTCCTGGGAACAAAAGTGAGCTGCTCCGGGGAACAAAAGTGAGTTGCTGCGTCGCCTTTCGGGATGAAAGAAATCTTCAAGTCCGGAAAGGAAATCTTCAAGCTCCGAAGGAGAATTCCGCAAAAGTCTGCAAGGAGCTCTCCCAGGTCCCGAAGTCAAGGTTCCTTCAAATGAAGCCCCATGGCCCTTTTTATAGCTTTGGCCGGGGGTAGTCTGGTAATCTTGTCGTTGGCAGTTTCCATAAATGCTTGGTGGACGAATCATATTTTCCGGTTTGGGGCACACGGATCGCCATTTTTCGTAAATGACCACCTTGCCCTTCGGGCAGCTTGGGCGGCTCGGGCAGTTCGGGCAGCTCTGTTGGAGGCGAAAAAGGCGACTGGCCGTTCCTGAAAAGTGAGAAGCCTGAAAGACAAAAAGTGAGGAGCCGGAAAGACAAAAAGTGAGAAGCCGGAAAGACAAAAAGTGAGAAAACTTCCTGATCGCGCTCAGAAACGTTCTGAGCGCGTGCTTATAATTACGGATAGGGTTTAGGCAACGAGAAGAGACAAATGATGAGGAGGTTATTCGATGGAGTCCGATTAGCGAGAATTGCACTGCGAATATAATGAATTTTTTTTATACAATTTTTAGGGTGCGAATAGCGAGAGTTGGACTGCTAATATCAATTTGTCTTAATTTATATACATTGCAATTTCTTCCACTAAAGAAGCCCAAGTGATTTGAAATATTGAAGCGGTGTCCTGCAGAAAAATTACGCGACATGTTATTATAGTTTATGGTACTTTAATAATCACCATCAGTAATGTATTTTCTTATGAAGACTTTCCGTGTTTCACAGACATTTTTGCTCTGATGAGTTTAGACAAAAAATGTCACAGTCATAGAATGCATGTTTGACAAGACAATGACTATGACCGTCGCCACCAAGAAGAGAAAGCAGCTTGTTTTGTGTTAAGGTATATTTAGCATTGTTATCAGATATTTATCGGAACTCTAACGGGTCCGTTAACGGGTCGTCGGGGATTTAGGGTTACACCTATAAATACCCCCGCTGGGGGCAACGGGTAGTTCGTTCCAAACTTGACGTTCACTCGGATGCTTCGAGCACTCCCGTCGCTCGAGCGGTTGCCCCCTCCCGTCGCTCGAGCAGGTTACCGTCATTCTTCGTGCGTTTTTTCTCGCCCGTTATTGAAGCGGTGTTCTCTCATTTCGAGTTCAGTGCCTGGAAGCGGAACACCCAGTTTGGTATGAAGTATTTGAATGTCTTTTATACTCTGCAAACTGATTCAGCAAATTTCAAAGGAGGAGACGAGGAAACACAGTGGACCAGTGATGAAATTTCTGTTGTGATTATCTTCTCAACTGTCTCTCCAATTCGCTGGCCGAGACGATCGGAAAGTTGAAGACCGCGAAAGAGATCTGGAATGCGCTGGAAGATCAGTTCAAGGAGGAGGAGAACATGTCCAAGACGCAACTGGTGGACAAGTTCATGGGATTCACCTTCTCTGAGGACATGCAAATCCTTCCCCAGATTGCAGACCTGGAGAATTTGGTGGCCAAACTCAACAGTGAAAGTGTCCCTCTGCCAAATGGGTTCGTTGCTGGTGCCATCATTTACAAGCTCCCCTCAGCGTGACACTCTTTCAAGACGGAGATGTATCGTAAGAAGACTCAGGTCAGTCTGAAAGACCTCAAGCGGTTCATCTGCATTGAGGATGAGAATCGAACAAGGCATGCGAAGAAGGTGGTGAGCAAGCAGCAATCTGCTGATAATATGATCACACACCCAAAAAGGAAGCCTAAGTCTGATTGGACTCGACCTCCCCCCCAGTGCACCCGCAGTAGTAGACACCAGCAAGAAAATCAAGAAGTTCAAAGGCAAGTGCTACAACTGTAACAAGTGGGGTCACTGCGCTTCTGACTGCAGGCAGCCCAATAAGCCCGATGCTAACCCACCAAAGCCTGATAACATAGCTCATATGCTCCATCAGACCGCTCCCTCCCACTTTGTTGCCAAGGTTGGGAACGTTCAGGCCAGTACTTATTGGTGGTTGGATTCGGGGGCGACCTGCCACGTCTGCAACAACTCCGCTCTGCTGAAGGATGTCACTCCAGCCTCTAAGTCAGTTACAGTGGCAAATGGAGCCACTGCCGAGGTACTCCAGACAGGGACCGTGGATTTGCTACTCTCGTTAGGTACGCATTTACTTTTAAAAGATGTTAAATACATTCCTACATTAGCTGCTAATTTAATTTCGATTAGTCTGTTAAGCGATGCGGGTATGTCCTTTAACATTAGTGGTGGTAGGGTGACCATAATGGTCAACTCTCATTATTTTGGTTGTGCGTATGTAGTCAATGGAATGTATCGGCTGAGTCTAGCAAACGAAGTAGTTAATCAAGTTAGTTCTAATTTGATTGATCCTAAGACTCTACACGCAAGACTAGGACATGTCAACTATAGAAAACTACTCCTGCTAGCTAGAACACACAACATCCCCTTAGACACTAAAACCAAATTCGACAAATGTGAGATATGTGCTCAAACTAAGATAACTAGAACACCATTCAGGCAGGTGTCTAGGAGTACACGTTTACTAGAGTTGATACACTCCGACATTTGTGACTACAAATGTTTTGTCACACGTGGTGGTCGGAAGTACCTGATAACTTTTATCGACGACTTCTCTAGATATACTCACATTTATCTCTTAAAATCAAAAGATGAAGCTTTGGAAAAATTTCAAATTTTCAAAAATAGGCTTGAGAACCTATTGGATTTGAAAATTAAGAGACTTAGGAGTGATCGAGGAGGCGAGTACGTCTCTGGTGAGTTTAGGGACTTTCTTGCCAGTAATGGCATAATTCCTGAAACCACTGCCCCTTATTCGCCCCATTCAAACGGTATTGCTGAGCGGAAAAATAGAACTTTAACAGAAATGTTGAATTTTATGTTGTTGACTGCCGGTATGCCTGCCTCTTATTGGGGAGAAGCAGCCCTCGCATCGAATTACATCCTGAATATGGTTCCTCATGCTAAATTAAAGCAAATCCCGTATGAGCTTTGGTTTAAGAGACCGCCCAGATTTGATAACCTCAAAACCTGGGGCTTTATCGCCTATGTTAGGATACCTGACATAAGTAGATCTAAGTTACGACCTAAGACGAACACTTGTGTATACTTAGGACGTGCGGTGGATAATGCTGCAGACCGATTTTTAGATCTCTCTACCAACTCGGTCATTGAGTCTAGAGATGCTGTGTTCTTTAAGGACAAGTTTCTTAGAGATAAGAACCTGACTCTTCCAGGTCTGCCAGACACCAGTTCTGATACCCTCGTTGGGATGGAACTACGACTCCCTGACACTGAGCCAGTCCACACTAGTGCCCTAGAGTCCACTAGGCTATCTAATAGGGAACGTGTTCCTAAAAGCTTCGGTACAGACTTTGTGACTTATCACGTTGAAGCTGATCCATCCACCTATAGGGGCGCGATGCGATCCAGGGATTCCCTGTTATGGAGAGAAGCCATTGATGATGAGATGAACTCTCTCATGGAGAACCAAACTTGGACATTAGTTGACCTACCCAAAGGAGCTAAAACCATTGGGAGCAAGTGGGTTCTTAAGAAGAAACTGAATCCAGATGGGAGTATCGCTAAGTACAAAGCACGTTTAGTTGCAAAAGGCTTCACTCAAGTGAGTGGAATAGACTACTTTGATACATACTCACCTGTTTGTCACATTGCAATGATTAAGGTTCTTCTCGCTATCGCATCTATTAAACATTTTGTCGTTCATCAGATGGACGTAAAGACTGCATTTCTAAATGGAGATCTTTCTGAGGAGATCTACATGCGTCAACCTGAAGGGTTCGTCGTAGAAGGTCTAGAAACCAAGGTCTGTAAGTTGATTAAGTCACTATACGGATTGAAGCAAGCATCAAAGCTATGACACGAGAAGTTTGATACTTGCGTAAAAGGCCTGCATTTTCAATCCAGCCTTTCAGATAAATGTCTATACATACGGACAAGTCCAAACTCCGTCGCTATAATCTGCTTGTATGTTGATGACATGCTAATTCTGGGTACTGATCAGTCTGAGGTGGAAGACGTTAAGGTTACCTTGAAGTCAAAATTTAGCATGACTAACTTAGGTGTGGTGAAAACCATCCTAGGAATGGAAGTGAACTTTACGGATAAGGGTATCACCCTCAGCCAGAGTCACTACATCAGAACTCTAATAGAGAAGTGGGGTTATGATAAGTGCAGGAAGATTGAGACTCCATACGACTATAATAATAGATTGAAACCTCATGACGGTTCACCTATTAGACAGTCGGATTACTCCAAACTTATTGGCAGTCTAATGTATGTTACTACCTGCACTAGACCCGACATAGCCTTTACGGTCGGCATGTTGAGTAGATTCACTAGTAACCCTGGAAAAGACCACTGAGACGCCTTGGAAAGGCTAATGCGATACTTAAAGTATACTGAGCAGTATGCTTTATGTTACAGTGGTCACCCTCCTATACTTGAAGGATACTCTGACGCCTCCTGGTGCTCAGACGTTGATGATAGTAGGTCCACTAGTGATTATATGTTTACCCTAGGAGGAGTCGCAGTAGCTTGGAAATCTAAGAGGCAAACGTGTATAACACTATTCTCTATGGAATCCGAACTCTATGCTTTTGCTTCAGCTGCCGAAGAAGCAGAGTGGGTTAGAGATATGGTTATGGATATTCCAATGACGAGTCTAAAAATGAACTCTATCTCGATTTTTTGTGACAATCAAGCCACAAAAACCATTGCAACTAATTCTCTGTTCAATGGTAAGTGAAGGCAACTACGGATGAAACAGGTCTGGTTGACCTATCTCACCAGTCAAGGGATCATTTCCCTCTTGGACGTGAGATCAAAAGATAATGTAGCTGATGTCCTTACCAAGGGCTTATGCAAGGTTCTTACATCTAAAACATCGGGGGATATGAGATTAAAGTCTATTTAGTGGGACTTAATACCTATGTTTGTTTAAGATTTAAGAACCGAGTCTGCCTACATTCACGCATCTAGACTGAGTACACTGAAGTGTTCCAAATGCTACTTGATGAAAGCCTGAAATTGTTTAGTTGCTAGTCATTCCAAACTTGATGACTTACACAACTATTTCTTTTCAAAGGCTGAATTGGGTATCATTCCAAAAACGAATACTGAAGTTGCTGATATGCGTCATGATATTATGATCATTACTTATATCATTCCAAACTTGATGATATATTGGTCACAGCTTGTTGTATCATTTCAAACTTGACGATATAATACAATTGTGAAACGTTTGGTAATAATCTTAATAATCGAAGGAACATAGCTTGGTTCTATGAAACCAAATTTCTAATTTTGTGTAAATTAGATAGAGATGCGGATCTGTGAGTCTTTCTTCCTAGTTAGAGTATTATGTTCTAAATTGTAAGAACTAATTACTTTACTTTTGATATGCATATGTATGGATTCATTGAGTTTTGTTCTCATCACATTCTAATATTTAAATGCAGATCAATTGGAGTCTGGAGGAGAGAAAGTGAATTTCGACATGGATGGAGATGATCTGCTGTTTGAGTAGACCGACCCATCACTAGTTTTGAGTTTTGATTCAGATTACTGTTCTTGCTTCTGCTTTTGCTTTTGCATGTTTGGGACCTGGTTGAGTTTAGACGTTTGATCTAAAAGTCTTGTTGTTTTAATCTGAAACTCATTTTGTCGTTATCTAACTTATATATTTTGTTTAACTCGTTATGTGATACAATTGCTACAATATAGGAGGAGAATGTTAATGTATATTTAACATTTTTATCAGATATTTAACGGAACCCTAACGGGTCCGTTAACGGGTCGTCGAGGATTTAGGGTTACGCCTATAAATACCCCCGCTGGGGGCAACGGGTAGTTCGTTCCAAACTTGACGTTCACTCGGATGCTTCGAGCACTCTTTCATTTTGAACATAAAAGTGGTTGAAGTTCCTTAGGCGAGGTCGAGCGTTCACGAACGACGATTCACAATCACCACGTTCACGACCGCCACGTCACGCCAAACAGTGCATTTTGGGGTCGAAACTAAAAATAATAAAATAAATGTAATCAGCGAATTTGTCAAAGACCAAGTTACAAGTATTTGCTTAACAAGCATACGGGGATTCGAAAAATATGCATATATTAGATGAATAAGAAAATATTTATCTACGCATATTAAATAAAATTTTCTGAATTGGATTGCTTTTTTTTACCGGCTTTAGCCTCCGTTTGGCAAGACAACAGTTAATAAAAAATTAGTTTTGAACAAGTGGATGTAATTTTTTTGGTGAGGTTAGGCGTTCACGACGACAGTTTATAACCACCGCCGCGTTCACGATTGTCATCTCGTATCATTACCGAGAAATACTTTTATACATGTAGCGTTCCATGTTTTAGGCGTTGGACTGTATTTTCCCAATTAATTACAGTTGTATCGAAAATATAATTCAAAACAACTGTGTTACGCGATGTATTTTCTATGTTAATATTTTTACAACCTTTATCCAAAACATATGCATATATATATGATCTTAAAATGATCGTAAAAAAATGAATCGATATTACGATTTTTATTTTGTAAGAAAATATCCATCTCTGCATACAAAATCAATCTCACACATTCTTGCAGGAATGCTACACATATAAAAAAAAATTTGGGAGCTTTAATATAATAATACAATTTATTAATAATATTTATATTTTATTAAAAAAAAAAATATTTATATAATATAATTCTATAATACGAATTCTTGTATCCCAAATATACCAGTGTCGTGGAAGACAATAATTCCAATGCAACTAATTTCGATTGATTCCAAGTTTGTTTGACCCCTCAAAGAAATCGCACCAGACCCGAATCGGACCTGGTCCGGCAGGTCATCCCTTTCCCCGTGCTAGCGCATGCCGACCCTAGCAAGAGGTTAATTGCCGGAGGGGACACGATCCTTGTGTTAGGAAATCGGCGCCGGACAAAATGCAAGGGAAAAATATTAGCGGCAATAATATTTATAATATTCAAAATAACAGATAATGTCCGATACAAAACGCCACGGACGCGCCGGACGCGCCGGACGCGCCGGACGCGCCGGACGCGCACGATCCGCAGGAAAGGTAGAAGATCTGGACTACAATCCGCCTAGCGGACGCACAAGGTTCGTCGGAACCTTCAACGTCGACGTCCGACGTTCAACCGCAACCACCACCGGAGACAAACGCCGTCAAGGCTAACTGCACACACGCAAGCCTTCCTCGTCCACGACGATCTCCGCCAAGCCCGATGACGGCTCCCTCTCCAACGCCGGCGGCTCACCTCCAAGACCGGCAACACCTCCTTCCAACGGCGAAACCTTGAGGCCGGCGGCCTCCCAATCGCACGAGAGAGAGAGGAGAGAGAAACGTGAGAGAGAGAGGAGAGAGGGCTGGCCTTGGTTGTTTTTTTGAAGTGGACTGCAGCAAGTTATATTTATATAGCTTCCAGGCAATTTCTCCCATGCTCCGATTCCCAAATAAAAAGCTAGCTGCCAGCGGTTTCTCATTAATTCCAGCGGCTTCTAATTAATCCCACGCCATCGGTTCCAATTAATTTTTCCTTGGCGTCAATGGAATTCATTTATTATTGGCAATTTTTTCTTCCTTCTGGCGGTTCATCCAAGAAACCCACGTATGCTGCTATGTCTCTTTATATAGAATTTCTATATATATATCTATATATATAACCTTATATATATATTATTCTAATATATAATTCATATCCGAACCAATCCTAGCAATCACCACCTTGGTTCGGGACCCGAAGCCACCACCTGCACGAAGCACTTCCTGTACGATGCACACTAACTACACAAGGCAACATTGCACAAAGCACCGACTGCGCGAAGCAACAACCTGCACGAAGAACCACCCCAAAAACTGAGGCGTCAGCCGACTTGCTCCAGTCGACTCAGTAGAATCCGTCATCTCCTTCCAGGTCCAGTGTCACTAAGCCCGCATCTTGGACATCCTTCGAAGTTCCAGAACTTCCTGCACGCTGCGGACAATTTCTCCTAATGTGACCAACTTGTCTGCAGTGGTAACACGTCACTGCCTTCTTCGACGACGACCGAGCTCGTGCACTGCTCGATCCTCTGTCAGAACTCCTCCCGCGTCCATGCGCTACCAAGATCTGATCACCCCTAGGAGTGGGGTCCTTGAACATTTGACTGGATAATAGCGCCGACGTGACTTCTTCCAGCCCCACCGTATCTTTCCCATACAGGAGCGTAGTGTAAGACCCCCCCCCCCCCCCCCCCCCCCCCCACCCCCCAATCGACGGTTCGGCCGGGAGATCTTATCGCACACCACCCTTTAGCACGACGCCGAAACGGCTCCGAAGGGTGAAGGCACTAGCTTCTCCAACCCTTTTCCTTGAACACTCTGATGTCACGCCTAGGGGTGGTGTTAAGCGAAAGTCACCACACACCAACAGAGTAAGGAAGCAGTATTTTAGCGGAAGACATTATTAAAGAGTGCGCTTTGTTACCCTTAGCGGAAGACATGGTTTATAGCGGAAGATTAAATATCACAGAAACCATAATTTCAAAACCTGTATGAGTAATATCGATTTCGCCGCCGCAATGAATCCTATCCATCAAGGCTTCATTGCATTATATATGTATACCCTGAGATAGGGCACAACAAAAAAGAGATGCGACTTAATAACGTATACCTGATGTAGCCTGCTTTGTGGCCTTATCCGCACACAGACGTTGTCACTCATCCGCACCTGTCACCTGTACCAAAGACAAGTTATTAGAACCACAAACAGAATCCAACCCCTACTAACAAACCTACATAATACAACACTTATATGGGAGGGGGATATCTGGACTTGTATTGGGCCGAGGCGGTCTTCCCACGACCACCGCCTACGTACTCCGTATCATTCTGCATACGGCCTCAGACCCACGTAGTTCTATTAGTTTCACACGGGTTGCCCTCCCAGACCGTCCATCGTGCGGGTTGCCTTAGAGTAAAACTCATAGGTCATCCGATTTTATCCCTTGTCACATTCCCGAAGGCAACATTTCATTCCCGTAGGAATTATATCTCGAAGGCAACATTTCATTCCCGTAGGAATTATTTCTCGAAGGCAACATTTCATTCCTGTAGGAATTATTTCTCGAAGGCAACATTTCATTCCCGTAGGAATTATTTCTCGAAGGCAACCTTTCATTCCTGTAGAAATTATTTCTCGAAGGCAACATTTCATTCCCGTAGGAATTATTTCTCGAAGGCAACATTTCATTCCTGGAGTCCAACTCAACAAGGAGCAGCCCCCAAACCAACAAGGAAAGGAGCAGCCCCATTTCAACAAACCTGCAGTCCAACTCAACAAGGAGCAGCCCCCAAACCAACAAGGAAAGGAGCAGCCCTATTTCAACAAACCTGCAGTCCAACTCAACAAGGAGCAGCCCCCAAACCAACAAGGAAAGGAGCAGCCCCATTTCAACAAACCTGCAGTCCAACTCAACAAGGAGCAGCCCCCAAACCAACAAGGAAAGGAGCAGCCCCATTTCAACAAACCTGCAGTCCAACTCAACAAGGAGCAGCCCCCAAACCAACAAGGAAAGGAGCAGCCCTATTTCAACAAACCTGCAGTCCAACTCAACAAGGAGCAGCCCCCAAACCAACAAGGAAAGGAGCAGCCCCATTTCAACAAACCTGCAGTCCAACTCAACAAGGAGCAGCCCCCAAACCAACAAGGAAAGGAGCAGCCCTATTTCAACAAACCTGCAGTCCAACTCAACAAGGAGCAGCCCCCAAACCAACAAGGAAAGGAGCAGCCCCATTTCAACAAACCTGCAGTCCAACTCAACAAGGAGCAGCCCCCAAACCAACAAGGAAAGGAGCAGCCCCATTTCAACAAACCTGCAGTCCAACTCAACAAGGAGCAGCCCCCAATCATGAATCCCAAAAGAAATCCCAAGCTATAATTTCAGAATACAAAAAGAAGAGAGCAGCCACACCATTCATGGATCCCAAGAAAATTCCAAACCTGAAGGGGGCAACCGAGCAGCCATACCCAGAATTCCAAAGGGAAAACTCTAACATTATAGTTTCTGGAAACAAAAAGGAGCAGCCTTACCCCATAAAAATCCGAAAATCCCCAAGACTGAAGGGGCAACCGAGCAGCCATACCCAGAATTCCAAAGGGAAAACTCCCAGTTAACGATTTCTGGAAACAACAAGGAGCAGCCGCAAACTATAGGTCCCCCAACACATTTTCCAAATCAAAAGGGGGGGGGGGGGGGGGGGGGGGGGTACCATAACCCCTAAATTCCCCCAACAAAAAAAATCAAGGGAAAGAAAAAGAAACCAACATAATTATCTCCAGAACAAAGAGGAAAGAAAACTGAAGGCACAAGGGGGGCTCATAACAAGGAATCATCACAGCAATAGCACATAACCAAGCAGATTTTCACAATCCAACCACCCAACAGCAGCTACTATGGAACAAGGGGAGGAGGTGAAGGAGGAGAAAGAAGAGTTTCCTTACTGCCATACCTTGTCGAGAGCCATGAGAGAAGAAGAGGTGAAGCTCCCCCCTCCAGCTCGATCTTGTCGAGAGCCATGAGAGAAGAAGAGGTGAAGCTCCCCCTCCAGCTCGATCTTCCCCCGTCCCCCCCTTAAGAGGTCCCGGCGCTGCGTATAAGAAGGAGCGGAGACAGTGGATTCCGCCCCTGGTTCTCGCCCACGGTTTTCATCCCAGCGATCCATCCCCTCTCCTGGCTGGTTTTGATTTTTCCTCCCTGGTTTTGTCTTAAGTTTTTATATATATATATAGCATATAATTATATACATACATATATATTCATAACTCTCAAAATAAGTACGGGGAAAATGTGCGAAGTGTGTCTTTGTGTTTGTGTCGGCCATACAAAGCTAATGAAAGTATCCGAAGTTGATTCCGAGTCCGTTCGCCCAATATTTTAAACTGGCGTTGTTGTCGCGCTCGACGTTACTCAAAATAGTGGTTTTCTTCAAACGACCTCGGATCGAAACGAAACGAGTTCCGTTGCACTCGTATAAACTATACGAGTCTAAAGCAACTGACGGAAATTGATTCGGGGCACGTATGCTCCATATTCTAAAACTGCGTCGTCGTGACGCGCTGCGATACTCAAAACGGTCACTTTTATCAAATGACCTCTGATCGAAACGAAACGAGTTCCGTTGCACTCGTGTCAATTATACGAGTCTAACGTAACTGACGGAAGTCGATTCGGAGTACGTATGCTCCATATTCTAAAACTGCGTCGTCGTGACGCGTTGCGAAACTCAAAACGGTCACTTTCGCCAAATAACCTCTGATTGGGACGAAACGAATTCCGTTGCACTCGTATTGACCATACGAGTTTAATGCAACTGACAGAAGTCGATTCGGAGTACGTATGTTCAATAAATAACTTTGACGTTGTGGCGAAGCACGATGCTACCCAAAACAGTCATTTCTCTAAATGATCACCTCTATGTGGTGAAGGTCGGGTCGCGATTGCCTGATTACCCGGCCTAGGTTCCTCTAAGGGTTCAACTGACCCGGCTAGACTCCTTTTTAAAGTCGGGATGTTACACGTAGTCACCATGTGCTTGTACGACGCCGGGAGCGAGGTAAGAAGCAAGATGGCCTTGTCTTCTTCCTCCACCTTCGAGCCAACCACATGCAATTGGCTCAGAAGACCGTTGAACACATTGAAGTGTTCCTGCAGGTTGACACCTTCCTGCATCTTCAACGCGTAGAGGCGCTGCTTCAGCAACAATCTTGTCGTCACAGATTTTGCCAAGTACAGTCGCTCCAGCTTCTCCCAAAGCCCGACTGCCGTCTCTTCATCCCCGATGTTGAAGAGCACCTGGTCAGCAACACACATCCGGATTGTGCTCGTGGCTTTTTCATCAAGATCCTTCCATTCCTCATCTTTGACCTCCGTGGTTAATTTGTCGCGCCCCCGCAGGACTCGAATCAAGCCTTGCTGAACCAGCATAACCTTAACTCGAATCTGCCATAGGCAGAAATTCCCACTGCCATCGAACTTCTCTACTGAATATCTTTCCAAAATTGCGCTCTTCCCTGCCATGACTGTCCCCGGCAAACTAGAAGACCTGATTAGTTCAAAGGTCGGATCTGAAAGAGTGGGAAGAGGACCTAGTCGTTCACCACCGCAGTCAAACCCTTCCTAGAACGTCCAATCACGGTCGTCTACCCGAACCTGGCTCTGATACCACTTGTTAGGAAATCGGCGCCGGACAAAATGCAAGAGAAAAATATTAGCGGCAATAATATTTATAATATTCAAAATAACAGATAATGTCCGATACAAAACGCCACGGACGCGCCGGACGCGCACGATCCGCAGGAAAGGTAGAAGATCTGGAATGCAATCCGCCTAGCGGACGCACAAGGTTCGTCGGAACCTTCAACGTCGACGTCCGACGTTCAACCGCAACCACCACCGGAGACAAACGCCGTCAAGGCTAACTGCACACACACAAGCCTTCCTCGTCCACGACGATCTCCGCCAAGCCCGATGACGGCTCCCTCTCCAACGCCGGCGGCTCACCTCCAAGACCGGCAACACCTCCTTCCAACGGCGAAACCTTGAGGCCGGCGGCCTCCCAATCGCACGAGAGAGAGAGAGGAGAGAGAAACGGGAGAGAGAGAGGAGAGAGGGCTGGCCTTGGTTGTTTTTTTGAAGTGGACTGCAGCAAGTTATATTTATATAGCTTCCAGGCAATTTCTCCCATGCTCCGATTCCCAAATAAAAAGCTAGCTGCCAGCGGTTTCTCATTAATTCCAGCGGCTTCTAATTAATCCCACGCCATCGGTTCCAATTAATTTTTCTTTGGCGTCAATGAAATTCATTTATTACTGGCAATTTTTTCTTCCTTCTGGCGGTTCATCCAAGAAACCCACGTATGCTGCTATGTCTCTTTATATAGAATTTCTATATATATCTATATAGATATAACCTTATATATATATTATTCTAATATATAATTTATATCCGAACCAATCATAGCAATCACCACCTTGGTTCGGGACCCGAAGCCACCACCTGCACGAAGCACTTCCTGTACGAAGCACACTAACTGCACAAGGCAACACTGCACAAAGCACCGACTGCGCGAAGCAACAACCTGCACGAAGCACCACCCAAAAAACTGAGGCGTCAGCCGACTTGCTCCAGTCGACTCAGTAGAATCCGTCATCTCCTTCCAGGTCCAGTGTCACTAAGCCCGCATCTTGGACATCCTTCGAAGTTCCAGAACTTCCTGCACGCTGCGGACAATTTCTCCTAATGTGACCAACCTGTATGCAGTGGTAACACGTCACTGCCTTCTTCGACGCCGACCGAGCTCGTGCACTGCTCGATCCTCTGTCAGAACTCCTCCCGCGTCCATGTGCTACCAAGATCTGGTCACCCCTAGAAGTGGGGTCCTTGATCATCTGACTGGATAATAGCGCCGACGTGACTTCTTCCAGCCACACCGTATCTTTCCCATACAGGAGCGTAGTCACCATGTGCTTGTACGACGCCGGGAGCGAGGTAAGAAGCAAGAGGGCCTTGTCTTCTTCCTCCACCTTCGAGCCAACCACATGCAATTGGCTCAGAAGACCGTTGAACACATTGAAGTGTTCCTGCAGGTTGCCACCTTCCTGCATCTTCAGCGCGTAGAGGCGCTGCTTCAGCAACAATCTTGTCGTCACAGATTTTGCCAAGTACAGTCGCTCCAGCTTCTCCCAAAGCCCGACTGCCGTCTCTTCATCCCCGATGTTGAAGAGCACCTGGTCAGCAAGACACATCCGGATTGTGCTCGTGGCTTTTTCATCAAGATCCTTCCATTCCTCATCTTTGACCTCCGTGGTTAATTTGTCGCGCCCCCGCAGGACTCGAATCAAGCCTTGCTGAACCAGCATATCCTTAACTCGAATTTGCCATAGGCTGAAATTCACACTGCCATCGAACTTTTCTACTGAATATCTTTCCAAAATTGCGCTCTTCCCTGCCATGACTGTCCCCGGCAAACTAGAAGACCTGATTAGTTCAAAGGTCGGATCTGAAAGAGTGGGAAGAGGACCTAGTCGTTCACCACCGCAGTCAAACCCTTCCTAGAACGTCCAATCACGGTCGTCTACCCGAACCTGGCTCTGATACCACTTGTTAGGAAATCGGCGCCGGACAAAATGCAAGGGAAATATATTAGCGGCAATAAAATTTATAATATTCAAAATAACAGATAATGTCCGATTCAAAACGCCACGGACGCGCCGGACGCGCACGATCCGCAGGAAAGGTAGAAGATCTGGACTGCAATCCGCCTAGCGGACGCACAAGGTTCGTCGGAACCTTCAACGTCGACGTCCGACGTTCAACCGCAACCACCACCGGAGACAAACGTCGTCAAGACTAACTGCACACACGCAAGCCTTCCTCGTCCACGACGATCTCCGCCAAGCCCGATGACGGCTCCCTCTCCAACGCCGGCGGCTCACCTCCAAGACCGGCAACACCTCCTTCCAACGGCGAAACCTTGAGGCCGGCGGCCTCCCAATCACACGAGAGAGAGAGGAGAGAGAAACGGGAGAGAGAGAGGAGAGAGGGCTGGCCTTGGTTGTTTTTTTGAAGTGGACTGCAGCAAGTTATATTTATATAGCTTCCAAGCAATTTCTCCCATGCTCCGATTCCCAAATAAAAAGCTAGCTGCAAGCGGTTTCTCATTAATTCCAGCGGCTTCTAATTAATCCCACGCCATCGGTTCCAATTAATTTTTCCTTGGCGTCAATGGAATTCATTTATTACTAGCAATTTTTTCTTCCTTCTGGCGGTTCATCCAAGAAACCCACGTATGCTGCTATGTCTCTTTATATAGAATTTCTATATATATCTATATATATAACCTTATATATATATTATTCTAATATATAATTCATATCCGAACCAATCCTAGCAATCACCACCTTGGTTCGGGACCCGAAGCCACCACCTGCACGAAGCACTTCCTGTACGAAGCACACTAACTGCACAAGGCAACATTGCACAAAGCGCCGACTGCGCGAAGCAATAACCTGCACGAAGCACCACCCAAAAAACTGAGGCGTCAGCCGACTTGCTCCAGCCGACTCAGTAGAATTCGTCATCTCCTTCCAGGTCCAGTGTCACTAAGCCCGCATCTTGGACATCCTTCGAAGTTCCAGAACTTCCTGCACGCTGCGGACAATTTCTCCTAATGTGACCAACTTGTCTGCAGTGGTAACACGTCACTGCCTTCTTTGACGCCGACCGAGCTCGTGCACTGCTCGATCCTCTGTCAGAACTCTTCCCGCGTCCATGCGCTACCAAGATCTGGTCACCCCTAGGAGTGGGGTCCTTGAACATCTGACTGGATAATAGCGCCGACGTGACTTCTTCCAGCCCCACTGTATCTTTCCCATACAGGAGCGTAGTCACCATGTGCTTGTACGACGCCGGGAGCGAGGTAAGAAGCAAGAGGGCCTTGTCTTCTTCCTCCACCTTCGAGCCAACCACATGCAATTGGCTCAGAAGACCGTTGAACACATTGAAGTGTTCCTGCAGGTTGCCACCTTCCTGCATCTTCAGCGGGTAGAGGCGCTGCTTTAGCAACAATCTTGTCGTCACAGATTTTGCCAAGTACAGTCGCTCCAGCTTCTCCCAAAGCCCGACTGCCGTCTCTTCATCCCCGATGTTGAAGAGCACCTAGTCAGCAACACACATCCGGATTGTGCTCGTGGCTTTTTCATCAAGATCCTTCCATTCCTCATCTTTGACCTCCGTGCTTAATTTGTCGCGCCCCCGCAGGACTCGAATCAAGCCTTGCTGAACCAGCATATCCTTAACTCGAATCTGCCATAGGCTGAAATTCCCACTGCCATCGAACTTCTCTACTGAATATCTTTCCAAAATTGCGCTCTTCCCTGCCATGACTGTCCCCGGCAAACTAGAAGACCTGATTAGTTCAAAGGTCGGATCTGAAAGAGTGGGAAGAGGACCTAGTCGTTCACCACCGCAGTCAAACCCTTCCTAGAACGTCCAATCACGGTCGTCTACCCGAACCTGGCTCTGATACCACTTGTTAGGAAATCGGCGCCGGACAAAATGCAAGGGAAAAATATTAGCGGCAATAATATTTATAATATTCAAAATAACAGATAATGTCCGATACAAAACGCCACGGACGCGCCGGACGCGCACGATCCGCAGGAAAGGTAGAAGATCTGGACTGCAATCCTCCTAGCGGACGCACAAGGTTTGTCGGAACCTTCAACATCGACGTCCGACGTTCAACCGCAACCACCACCGGAGACAAACGTCGTCAAGGCTAACTGCACACACGCAAGCCTTCCTCGTCCACGACGATCTCCGCCAAGCCCGATGACGGCTCCCTCTCCAACGCCGGCGGCTCACCTCCAAGACCGGCAACACCTCCTTCCAACGGCGAAACCTTGAGGCCGGCGGCCTCCCAATCGCACGAGAGAGAGAGGAGAGAGAAACGGGAGAGAGAGAGGAGAGAGGGCTGGCCTTGGTTGTTTTTTTGAAGTGGACTGCAGCAAGTTATATTTATATAGCTTCCAGGCAATTTCTCCCATGCTCCGATTCCCAAATAAAAAGCTAGCTGCCAGCGGTTTCTCATTAATTCCAGCGGCTTCTAATTAATCCCACGCCATCGGTTCCAATAAATTTTTCCTTGGCGTTAATGGAATTCATTTATTACTGGCAATTTTTTCTTCCTTCTGGCGGTTCATCCAAGAAACCCACGTATACTGATATGTCTCTTTATATAGAATTTCTATATATATATCTATATATATATATAACCTTATATATATATTATTCTAATATATAATTTATATCCGAACCAATCCTAGCAATCACCACCTTGGTTCGGGACCCGAAGCCACCACCTGCACGAAGCACTTCCTGTACGAAGCACACTAACTTCACAAGGCAACACTGCACAAAGCACCGACTGCGCGAAGCAACAACCTACACGAAGCACCACCCCAAAAACTGAGGGGTCAGCCGACTTGCTCCAGTCGACTCAGTAGAATCCGTCATCTCCTTCCAGGTCCAGTGTCATTAAGCCCGCATCTTGGACATCCTTCGAAGTTCCAGAACTTCCTGCACGCTGCGGACAATTTCTCCTAATGTGACCAACCTGTATGCAGTGGTAACACGTCACTGCCTTCTTCGACGCCGACCGAGCTCGTGCACTGCTCGATCCTCTGTCAGAACTCCTCCCGCGTCCATGTGCTACCAAGATCTGGTCACCCCTAGGAGTGGGGTCCTTGAACATCTGACTGGATAATAGCGCCGACGTGACTTCTTCCAGCCCCACCGTATCTTTCCCATACAGGAGCGTAGTCACCATGTGCTTGTACGACGCCGGGAGCGAGGTAAGAAGCAAGAGGGCCTTGTCTTCTTCCTCCACCTTCGAGCCAACCACATGCAATTGGCTCAGAAGACCGTTGAACACATTGAAGTGTTCCTGCAGGTTGCCACCTTCCTGCATCTTCAGCGCGTAGAGGCGCTGCTTCAGCAACAATCTTGTCGTCACAGATTTTGCCAAGTACAGTCGCTCCAGCTTCTCCCAAAGCCCGACTGCCGTCTCTTCATCCCCGATGTTGAAGAGCACCTGGTCAGCAAGACACATCCGGATTGTGTTCGTGGCTTTTTCATCAAGATCCTTCCAGTCCTCATCTTTGACCTCCGTGGTTAATTTGTCGCGCCCCCGCAGGACTCGAATCAAGCCTTGCTGAACCAGCATATCCTTAACTCGAATCTGCCATAGGCTGAAATTCCCACTGCCATCGAACTTTTCTACTGAATATCTTTCCAAAATTGCGCTCTTCCCTGCCATGACTGTACCCGGCAAACTAGAAGACCTGATTAGTTCAAAGGTCGGATTTGAAAGAGTGGGAAGAGGACCTAGTCGTTCACCACCGCAGTCAAACCCTTCCTAGAACGTCCAATCACGGTCGTCTACCCGAACCTGGCTCTGATACCACTTGTTAGGAAATCGGCGCCGGACAAAATGCAAGGGAAAAATATTAGCGGCAATAATATTTATAATATTCAAAATAACAGATAATGTCCGATACAAAACGCCACGGACGCGCCGGACGCGCACGATCCGCAGGAAAGGTAGAAGATCTGGACTGCAATCCGCCTAGTGGACGCACAAGGTTCGTCGGAACCTTCAACGTCGACGTCCGACGTTCAACCGCAACCACCACCGGAGACAAACGCCGTCAAGGCTAACTGCACACACGCAAGCCTTCCTCGTCCACGACGATCTCCGCCAAGCCCGATGACGGCTCCCTCTCCAACGCCGGCGGCTCACCTCCAAGACCGGCAACACCTCCTTCCAACGGCGAAACCTTGAGGTCGGCGGCCTCCCAATCGCACGAGAGAGAGAGGAGAGAGAAACGGGAGAGAGAGAGGAGAGAGGGCTGGCCTTGGTTGTTTTTTTGAAGTGGACTGCAGCAAGTTATATTTATATAGCTTCCAGGCAATCTCTCCCATGCTCCGATTCCCAAATAAAAAACTAGCTGTCAGCGGTTTCTCATTAATTCCAGCGGCTTCTAATTAATCTCACGCCATCGGTTCCAATTAATTTTTCCTTGGCGTCAATGGAATTCATTTATTACTGGCAATTTTTTCTTCCTTTATATAGAATTTCTATATATATATATATATAACCTTATATATATATATATATTATTCTAATATATAATTCATATCCGAACCAATCCTAGCACCTTACCGCAGCCGCCACTCTCTTTGTTGCCACACTACAACATCTATGCTCAATGGCGGCCTTTTTTTGTTGGATGCCTTTAACCGCGTTGTTTTGGTAAACGCCACAACGCACTAGCTTTAGCCCCGTTTTTGCTCCAAGCGCCGCCGTAGAGATTTTTAATCAAGCTGGACGCCACGTGTTTGTTATTTTTCTAAGGCGGATCGGGCGGAGAGTCTAGGGCTTTTATCGCG
This sequence comes from Dactylorhiza incarnata, assembly GCA_033032865.1. Taxonomy (NCBI): domain Eukaryota; kingdom Viridiplantae; phylum Streptophyta; class Magnoliopsida; order Asparagales; family Orchidaceae; genus Dactylorhiza; species Dactylorhiza incarnata. The sequence continues at coordinate 2,107,234 of JAWHQI010000094.1, read as the reverse complement.
CACTCCTCTCCCCCCTTTCAACATTCATCGACGATACGGTCGTAATCCGTCGTCATCCTAGCGGCCTCGCTCGAGTGGTGACTTGTGATATCATCCTGCTCATCGTCGTGTCCGTCGGTGAGCCTTGCTCCATTTTTTCGAGCCTACCAACTTTGCACCCAACCTCAAGAAGTGTCGTCTTCGGTGTTCGGCCCTTCCACTTCAGCCTGCCGTACTCCCCAAGATCGAGCCCTCGTATGTCGGCGTCCCCGCTGTTGTAGAAGGCCACTCAACTACCAGAATGTAAGTTCTTCTGTTTTAGAATCACTAAGCAGAGAAGTCATGTTCAATGATATAATCGGTTTTGACTTAGGCATTGCTGAGTGCCCCTTGGCCCCTTTTGCCTGAGCCCTGCAAAATTTCATGGCATCTGTTGCTAAATTTCTTTGTAATCAATAAAAAAATAATACTCATTTATGCGAGCGCTCGAGTGTCGTCGTGATGTGACACTGTTATGGCAAGAGCAGAGACGGAACTAGGATTTCCGCTCAACCCGAAAACACATGATTAAAAATTACTGGTGAAAATATTTCGCAATTTTTTTTGCTCATACAGTATCGTGACTATATAGAATTATAATACAGAAGAAACTACAAATTCCCAATGAAATCACAAATAAAAAATAACATGTGCGAAATTACATAAAAATGTAATATCTTGTCCATAAGCATTGACGAAGAAACTTCAAACTCCTAATAATTTACTCACGAATAAACTTATTAAATATGTTAAAATTGTATGTGTCTGCAAAATCAGCAAGAAATGAAATTGACTAGAGCAAAAATGCAACGTCATAAAAAAAAGTGACTAAACTGAAGGGAGGAGTCCTAAATATTGAATGGGAGAATTAGAATAACAAAACTTGCGGTCTACAGAGGAGACGAGCTGCCGAAGGAACTCCAATTCTCCAATCAGCCGAGAGAAGTGCCTGCTCGTCGGCCGAAGGAACTCCGGAGTTAGGAGAGAAGCCTTCTTGTCGTCCGTGAAGCCGAAAGAAGGAGAAAGAAGAATCGCGTGATGTCGCCTTGTTCGACGCCAGCCTCGCAGGTCGCAGCCCTCACGTTTCCTCGAAGTCGAACCCAAGAGAAACCAAAGAAGAAGACTGCTGGGGAAAAAACACTAGGGCATCACATGCTCGCACCACCAGGCGGGATTCGCGAAAAAACACACCCGGGCACATGGGCGGGTCCAGAGGGGGGCCCTACGGACACTGCCCCCCCCCCACACACACACATTATTTTTTGAAATTTGCTATAAGTCCACAAAAACTTGGATATCTGCACACATAAGGTCGGCTGATCACAGACCAATTCATTTCATTTCCTAAAACAAAACTGATCTCCCGCAGTCCCGCCGAATGGCGAAAACCCTAACTGCCCTACGCTCTCGCCATCCCGCTTATGGCGAAAACCCTAACAGCCCTACGCTCTCGCCGTCCCGCTCCTCAAGTGTGGAAAGAGTTTTCCAGGCATGAATTATGTGAAGAACAAGTTGCACAATAGTATGTGTGATCAGATGTTGAATGATTGTCTAGTTACTTTTATTGAGCGAGAGCCATTTTTGAAAGTAACTGATGATTATGTTATCGATCGTTTTCAAAAAATGAGAACTCGTAGTTGACTTGTATTATATATATCTAGGTATATATATATGTTATCTGTTCATCCGACGCCTAACTTGTATTATATATATCTAGGTATATAAATATTATCTATATTAATAAATATAATAGCCATATAATACAAAGATAATATAGATTTTATACTGAAAGTTAAGAAATATTTTGTAAGAAACCATAAAATCCTAAAATCCCTCCATTTGTCATAATTAATACCAATATCAAAATCAAACTATAAAATGTTTATCATGATTAAGCCATAAGATGGACATGTTTATCAGTTTGAATTAATCAACAGAGACGTTTGTTGCGGAACGCTTAGGGCTCGTGGTAGATCGGTTCACTTGAACCACCTTAGCTCGTGAGCGAACTAAGCGCGCAAACAGTCAATTAGAGATTTGCTGAGTACACAGGGACTTTTTAACGTGGAAAACCCGGAAAGGGTAAAAAACCACGCGGCCGGAGCTGTGCCGACCAAACTTCACTATCTTCTGGGGGTTACAACTTGGAAACTAGAACTTGAGCGTGACAGACCGCTGCTCGTTACAATATTTGGAGAGAGAGAGAACGTGCTCCGAGGGTGACAGGTCACCTCTCGGAAAAACTAAGTCTTTTTCTCTTCTGAGAATGCTAGTCGTCTTTCGGAAGTGAGAAGGCTAGTCGCCTTTTTCTTCTGAGAATGCTAGTCGCCTTTCGGAAGTGAGAACGCTAGTCGCCTTTCGGGATGATGAAGATCTTCAAGTCCACGAAGGAGATATTCAAGCGCCGAAGGAGAATTCCGCAAAAGTCTGCAAGGAGCTCTCCCGGGTCCAGAAGTCAAGGTCCTTTCAAATGAAGCCTTGGAGCTCCTTTTATAGCTTTGGACGGGGGCGACCCGGTAATTTTGTCGTTGGTAGTTTCCATAAATGCTCGATGGACGAATCATATTCTCCGGTTCGGGGCCCTCAGATCGCCATTTTTCGTAAATGACCACCTTGCCCCTCGGGCAGCTTGGGCAGCTCGGGCAGTTCGGGCAGTTCCGTTGGAGGCGAAAAAGAAGACTGACTGTTCCTGAAAAGTGAGAAGCCTGAAAGACAAAAAGTGAGAAGCCGGAAAGACAAAAAGTGAGAAGCCGGAAACCCAAAAAGTGAGAAGCCGGAAACCCAAAAAGTGAGAAGCCGGAAAGACAAAAAGTGAGAAGCTGGAAACCCAAAAAGTGAGAAGCCGGAAAGACAAAAAGTGAGAAGCCGGAAACCCAAAAAGTGAGAAGCCGGAAAGACAAAAAGTGAGAAAGCTTCCTGATCGCGCTCAGAAACGTTCTGAGTGCGCGCTAGTGCTGAAGCGCTCCAAGTGCGCAACGAACCACGGGGACGCCTCGGGCGGACGGCGAATCGGGGGGTCGCCCCCTAAAATGGGGACCGGGATCCTTCGGCGAGGAGCGGGCGCCGGACCGCACCCCGAGGAGGGGTGGGCGCGGCCGTATCCTGAGGGAATGCGACGTAGGCGCGTCCAAGAGGGGGTGTGGCTCGGGCGCACCCCGAGGGGGTGCGGCTTTGACCGCACCCCGCGGGGGGTGCGGCCTGGCCGCACCCTAAGGGGGTGCGGCCAAGGCCGCGCCCCAAGGGGGCGCGACTTGGCCGCGTCCCTTGCAGTACGCGGCGCGGCGGTAGGAATTCCCCCCGCGATGGGTGGGGGACTCTCTGTCGTGTTTGCGACGACTTTGCGCGTCTTACTTTTCCTGCCAAATTGGGGGAGGAGAGATTTTGGAAATGATCCGTCTTTGGAAGTAATTCGTCTTTGGAAATGATCCGTCTTTGGAAATATCCGTCTTTGGAAATATTCGTTGCCTTTCTAAGGAGATCTCTACCAAGCTCTTTTATAAATATTGGGCTCTATTATGAGTACTCATCATAAGCCCCCCAAACCTTCGTAGTCCAAACCTTGGGAGGGAGTGCGAAGGTTTTTGAACAGTCGGCAGCGGATCTGGTTGTCATCTCTGCAGGGTGCGTCGGACGATGGCCGGGGTAAGCTGCTATTGTTTTTTGTTTTTTAAAATAGGAGCGGAGGGAAAAAACGACCAGCGGCGGACGGGAGGGCGCAGTGAGCGGTGCGCGGGCGGCCGGTGCCCGGGCACCCTTGCGCGCGGCCGGAGCGGTCGAAAAGGCGGTGCCCGGGCGTGATCGCGCGCGGCCGGAGCCGGCGGAGGGGTGGCACTCGGGCATGCTTGCGCCCGGCCGGGGCCGGCGGTGGGGCGCCCGGCTGGCGCGAGCGCGCCCCTGCGCGCGGGTGCGGCCCCTGCGCGCGGGATTCCCGCGCGCCTGCGCGCGCGAGCGCCGCGCTGCGCGCTCCTGCGCGCGGGTGCGGCCCCTGCGCGCGGGACGCGTGGGCGTTGTTCCCGCACGCCCGCGCGCGCGGGTGCCGCGCTGCGCGCCCGCGCGTGCGGGTGCCGCGCTGCGTGCCCGCGCGCGGGTGCCGCGCTGCGCGCTCCCGCGCTGCGCGCTCCCGCACGCGGGTGCCTGCGTGTGGACGGTGCGCGCGGACTGTGCCTTCGCGTGCGGCTGTTTCTCGCGTGCGGGTGATGCTGGCGGTGCGGGCCTCCGGTGTTTGCGTGCTTGGTGCGCGGAGAGGCGACTTGTAACATTTTGGATTTTCTGATACGGTTTCTTTTTAACGCTCGTTTTTATGTGCTTGCTCTTCCTTGCAGGCTTCGAAGCGGGGCGGTCAGTCGAGGCCGATGCGCCTACGTTCTTCACTTGACGGTGCGCGAATCGAGATGTGGCGCAAGCGGTTCGGATTGCCTCCGAATGTTGAGGTGAAAATCCCGGGAGCGGAGGAGCGCGTCCAGAATCCACCCACGGGTTACATGACACTTTCTGAAAGTTGCCTGAAGTCTGGATTCCGCATCCCTCCATCGGAGGAAGCTATCGAAATATTCTGGTTCTGCGGCGTCCCAATTACCCAGTTTACGCCCGCCGGGATGTCGAATATCATGGGGCTGGTGGTGCTCTTTCGGGAGCACATCGCGCGCTTTTCACTCGAGCTTTTCAAGGATTGGTGCGAGGCTACCACTGACTCGGGCGGCCGGATTGAGGTTCGAAGCAACAAAAACTGGTTTCATTTTGGCGAGAAGACAGATTATCGGCACGGGAATACCCTTTATGGATATGTTCGAAATCGTTGGGAGCTGCCTGAGCTTTGGAGGTCACTCCCTGGACGCTGTCGTCGGCTGACCGGTCGGGAAGACGAGTTCATTCCTATCCCCGGCTTTCCCGGCCGAGAGGGGTTGTCGAAGGCTTTATTCAGCGTGCACAACTGCGTGGAGGAGGGTCGACTGCTTTCGGTGGGGCTTTCTTGGGACCCTGAGCGGGAGGCTGCGGTTCCCCTGGAGCGTGGGAAAAAGAGGAAGATTGTCTTCAAGAACGGAGTTCCTGGTTCGTGCTCCACCTTGCCGGAGCCTAGGAGCCACGATCACGAGGCCGACCCGAGTCGTTGTCGGAGAGAGCCGATCTCATCCGACCCGGAGGTCGAGATTCTGACGTCCCCCGCCGCCGATCAAGTCGGGCAGGGAGACTTGCCGCCACCTCCTCCTCATCCACCGTCGAGGCGAGTTTCCTCATCCCTCCAGGCGATGACTTCTGCAGTAAGTGAGGCTCTCCTTTCTTGGGTCTTGACTTGTCTTTGCTTTCATTGTTTATGTTTCCTGATTGCTTCTTTCGTGTTTGCAGGCGAACGTTCTGACCAATGTCGCTCTCACGTGGAACGACTGTTACGTGGGCCTCAAGGATAGCTACATCTCCCTCCAGGAGGAGCTGAGCGTGATGAAGAGGGACATGTCAGCTTTACAGAAGAGGAGGGATCGCGATCTGTCCCGCGTCAAGCAGCTGGAGGCGGACCTCTCTTCTTCCCAATCTGAGGTTGAGAAGCTGCAGGAGGCGTATGGTGGAGACAAGGCGCTTGCCCAGGATGCGCTTCGTCACTTGTCTGAGGCTCAGGGGGAGATGTTTCGCATGGAGGGGGAGCTGGGTTTTCTGCGGAGCGAGGTGGAGCGGCTGTCGTCGGTCGAGCGCAGCCTTGAGGATGCCAAGGCGGCCGGAGTGGCCGAGTTCCGAGATTCTCTTGCTTTTGTCGAGGAGCGGTTCCAGATGGCGGAGGAGATCCGTGCCGAGGTCATGACGAAGGAGGTCGAGCCCTTGTGGAGGACGAGCGCGAAGTCGCCTTCCAGCGCGGCATTCAGAAGACTCTGCGCCTGGTGGGGAGGAAGTTCGGGTGTGATACCGCTGGTCTAGGAGCGGGAGACCTTTCGGAGGATGAGTGCTCGGACGCAGCCGAGGATTGATGTTGGTCGTCTCCTGTTTTCTTGTTTTCCATACCATTGTTCGCTTGTGTGTCGTTCTGAGTTGGCTTTTTTGCTTTTTCTCTTTCCGTATTGTTGTCTGTTTTGTGCGCAGCGTTGAGCTGACGCGGTTATTGTGTTTATTGTATTCACTTCATTGTGTGATCCTGTTAACCTGGTTGTTAGCACCTGCATAGTTTGTTTGTTTTTTAAATGAGCTTTGCACGAGACGGAGCCCACGGCTTTCAAATGTATACATATATAAAGAGTTAGTTTGCGCAAGTCTGTGCCTGCGGCTTTCTTGCACGAGTCTGTGCTCGCGGCTTTGGTGCACGAGTCTGTGCTCGCGGCTTTGGTGCACGAGTCTGTGCTCGCGGCTTTAGTGCACGAGCCTTTGCTCGCGACTTTTTTGCACGGTTCTGTGCCCGCGGCTTTGGTGCACGAGCCTTTGCTCGCGACTTTTTTGCGCGGTTCTGTGCCCGCGGCTTTGGTGCACGAGTCTGTGCTCGCGGCTTTGGCCGGTGAATAGCGGGTGTATTCAAACTGAGGGTGAACGCAGGGGGGGTGGGCCCCTACGACACCGGGACTCGACGGCGGAGGAGAAGGGCGAACCTTCAATCGACGGCGGTGCAGAGTCCCCGGGGCAGGGCCCCGAAGCGGTACCTGCAGCAGAATGGATTGGAGCAAGTAGAATTTTATTAGAAAATGAATACTGATACATGCGCAAGTGTAATCTTGCGATCCCGGGGTTAACAAGTTTCTGAGACAGGCTTTATTGAGAGAGAAGATAGCGTTGAGCTTCGTTTGCGTTGCGCTTGCTCGAGTCTTTTCGGCCGTTCAGCTTGGGGGGCGACAGTGGCCTGGCGGTTGACCTTCGTTGGCCTTTTCCTGTGTCTCTTCGCGGAAGGCCTCCAGGTATCCTAATTGAACAAGGCGTTCGATTTCATCTTTCAGTCGGGCACATTGCTCCGTTCGGTGCCCTCGGCCTTTGTGGAAGTGGCAAAACTGGGATTGATCTCCCCTGTGCAAGGAGAGCTTTCTGGGCCAGTGGATGATCTTGCTATTACAGATTACGGACAATATGTGCTTGCGTGGTGTATTCAGCGGGGTGAAGCTCCGGGAGCCTTGACTTGTTGGCTCTCGGGGGCGGTCTGCTTGGTTCTGAGCGGGCAGTTGGGCTTCCTCGAACTGCTGCTGCTGCCCCTTTCTCTTGCGGCTTGTATCGAAGGGCGGCGAGCCTGTCAGTGTCTGAAGTTTGTCTTTTCCAACTACTGCAGGAGTCGCTTGGCCTTTCCGTGCACCCTGCTTCTCGGACTTCGATTTCGGCGACGGGTTGCTGTTGATCCAGGGGAGCTGGAGGCAGGTGTGTCGAAACCATGCATCGCGCTCCTGAGGATATTTCCTTTGCTGGCCATACGTCCGGACATGAAAACATCGTGGTCCATGGCGTCCAGTAGGAGACTCCCGAATATTGCGTCGTAGGGGGAGTCTGCTTCGGCGACGACGAACTGTACATCGTACTGGACTGGTTCTGCGTGCGCCCTTACTTGGACGGGGAGGGTGATGATTCCTACGGTGGGTACCGTAGTTCCATCAGGGAGCTCTGCTTCGCTGGCCCTAAGCTTGAGGTTCCCGCTTAGGAGCTTGAGCTGAACTATTGCTGCTAGGAATAGAACTTTGAAGGAGATGCGGTGGGTTATCAATGCTTTCTTCAGCTCACAGGGGGGATTCCCTAAGCTTGCGTCCAAGGTGAAGTCCATCCATGCGCAGGGGCGCTCTTGGTGAAAATTTGTGCCGATTTTCTCCGCTTGCTCGTTCCGCTCTTCCTCCCCTAGGAGAGGTGGTTTGCTTGCACCGGGCTTTCCTTCTTCTTGGATCTTTGTCGAGTGTGTCTCGTGCCGCTCGACGAACAGTTGGGACAACTTGGTGAAGTTATGTATCGCTCCGCTTGGCAGGGCATGATACCAGCGGAGGGCGTCTCCGCGCAGTGTCTTGGCGAAGATCTTGCATCCGATCTGATCGGGAAGTCCGTGTATCCGCATCGTTGCCAAGAAATGGTTAATGTGCTCGTAGGGGTCTTCTACTCCGTGGTACTCCTTATAGTGCAGGAACTTTAGCCATGGCGGAACTGGGTATGCCAAAATTGTCTTTGACAGTGGAGATCGCTTTCGTTGATATTTGTCATCGTTCGGATCCTGCCCTCCTGCGGGAGGGGTCGGTTTGCCAGTCGATCCAGGCCAAGGGGGCCGGATGGGTGCAGTGATGAGCGCTCCTTTCACCGGGCTCTCTGGGACTGAGAAGTTGTATGCGTCGGATAGTTCAGGGGAGGTGTCCACTCTTGCTGCTTCCGAGAATTCCGGCGAAGCGGGTACTGCGCTCGGAAATTCTTTGCTTAGAATTTGGGAATCCATTCCCACAGACGGCGCCAAACTGTTGCGGAACGCTTAGGGCTCGTGGTAGAACGGTTCACTTGAACCACCTTAGCTCGTGAGCGAACTAAGCGCACAAACAGTCAATTAGAGATTTGCTGAGTACACATGGACTTTTTAACGTGGAAAACCTGGAAAGGGTAAAAAACCACGCGGCCGGAGCTGTGCCGACCAAACTTCACTATCTTCTGGGGGTTACAACTTGGAAACTAGAACTTGAGCGCGACAGGCCGCTGCTCGTTACAATATTTGGAGAGAGAGAGAACGAGCTCCGAGGGTGACAGGCCACCTCTCGGAAAAACTAAGTCTTTTTCCCTTCTGAGAATGCAAGTCGCCTTTCGGAAGTGAGAATGCTGGTCGCCTATTTCTTCTGAGAATGCTAGTCGCCTTTCGGAAGTGAGAATGCTAGTCGCCTTTCGGGATGATGAAGATCTTCAAGTCCACGAAGGAGATCTTCAAGCGCCGAAGGAGAATTCCGCAAAAGTCTGCAAGGAGCTCTCCCGGGTCCAGAAGTCAAGGTCCTTTCAAATGAAGCCTTGGGGCTCCTTTTATAGCTTTGGACGGGGGCGACCCGGTAATTTTGTCGTTGGTAGTTTCCATAAATGCTCGGTGGACGAATCATATTCTCCGGTTCGGGGCCCTCGGATCGCCATTTTTCGTAAATGACCACCTTGCCCCTCGGGCAGCTTGGGCAGCTCGGGCAGTTCGGGCAGTTCCGTTGGAGGCGAAAAAGGCGACTGACTGTTCCTGAAAAGTGAGAAGCCTGAAAGACAAAAAGTGAGAAGCCGATAAGACAAAAAGTGAGAAGCCGGAAACCCAAAAAGTGAGAAGCCGGAAACCCAAAAAGTGAGAAGCCGGAAAGACAAAAGTGAGAAGCCGGAAACCCAAAAAGTGAGAAGCCGGAAAGACAAAAAGTGAGAAGCCGGAAATCCAAAAAGTGAGAAGCCGGAAAGACAAAAAGTGAGAAAGCTTCGTGATCGCGCTCATAAACGTTCTGAGCGCGCGCTAGTGCTGAAGCGCTCCAAGTGCGCAACGAACCACGGGGACGCCTCGGGCGGACGGCGAATCGGGGGGGGGGGGGGGGGGGGGGGGGGGGGGGGGGGGTCGCCCCCTAAAAGGGGGACCGGGATCCTTCGGCGAGGAGCGGGCGCCGGACTGCACCCCGAGGAGGGGTGGGCGCGGCCGTATCCTGAGGGAATGCGACGTAGGCGCGTCCAAGAGGGGGTGCGGCCCGGGCGCACCCCGAGGGGGTGCGGCCAAGGCCGCACCCCGCGTGGGGTGCGGATTGGCCGCACCCTAAGGGGGTGCGGCCAAGGCCGCGCCCCAAGGGGGCGCGACTTGGCCGCGTCCCTTCCGGGACGCGGCGCGGCGGTGGGAATTCCCCCCGCGATGGGTGGGGGACTCTCTGTCGTGTTTGCGACGGCTTTGCGCGTCTTACTTTTCCTGCCAAATTGGGGGAGGAGAGATTTTTGAAGTAATTCGTCTATGGAAATGATCCGTCTTTGGAAATATCCGTCTTTGGAAATATTCGTTGCCTTTCTAAGAAGATCTCTACCAAGCTCTTTTATAAATATGAGGCTCTATTATGAGTACCCATCAACATTAATTTACAAAAATAGCAATTCCTGATTTTCTTCTAATTAATAAGAAGCCAAAATGATTTTGAAATATTGAAATGGTAGCCAGCAGAAAAATTAAGCTACATGTTATCCCTCTATCTGGGTACAACTAATAGATATCACTGGTAGGGGGGAAAATTAGTAGGCTGCATTCAATTTAGAATAAGCTGTCGTGCGAATAGGTACGAATAATTTTAATGGTACATGAAATTAATCATATAATATATAAAAATTGAGTAGCTCGACGAGACCTAAAATTTTCGTGTTGAACACTTTTTCTAATTTTGCAAGTATGAGCCGAATTTTCAACCCGAATATATAAAAAACGAGAGTAAGGATGCCCCCTATATATTGCAAGCACATGATGACCTAAATAATGTGGTTATTTCATACACATGTATCACAGTAATCAGTCAATCATTTGAGAAGCAATCTGGTGAAGAATTACTTATTAATGCTCAATATTAATTTATTATCATTTTTGTCTGATTCTCCCTAGCTCTCTTATGTTGGGCTCAAGAGATTGGGTGCTACTCTTGTGTAGTGAGGTTTTGTGTAGTTGGGTTCAAGGAAGAGCATTTTCTTGGGTGTTTTTCTACTAGCTAGCCTATGTGACTTCTCGATAATGGATAGAGCTCGCGCGTCATCCTCTTTCATCTTGATTTATTTATTGTTAATTTGTTCGTTCATCAAATAGATTTTCATGCGTGGTGAGACAATTCTGCCTACAAAGTAATTAAGTTTTGTGTCCAACATTCAACATTTTAAACCATCAATATCACCATTTACTAGGGGCGACCTTCGGTACGTATTATAGCATAATTCTATTACTAATTGGTTCATTTCCTAGTCAATATACAAAGACAACAAAACAGTCTGAATCCAAATCAAACAGAATTTGTTTGTAGCGTACAAGAAAAAAACAGAAGATATTGCAGTATATAAATTTCATAGGAAGAATAGAAAGACAACAAAACTAATTAAAGTTGTGTATGAGACATACAGCTGAGAAAAAAATGAAGATTGTAAATCCTTTACCCTAAGGCTTCGTTTGGCACGGCGGTGACGGACATAAACGCGGTCCGCAATTATGAATCGTCGTTATTCGTGTATGCATGACCTCGTACATAAGTAACTTCATCCACTTTTATGTTCAAAACTGGCTTTATTTTCTTGGTGGGGGTCGTAACCGTTGTCATGCCTAACATACATTCTATGAATGCGGCGCTTTTCTCCAAACGAAATGGTGCAAAAATGTCGTGTCAAACTGAGCCTTTGTGTAAGACCCTCTTTTTTTGCACTCTTTCCCGGGTCTTACAGCCCAGAATCGCCGTCTTGCGGCAGCACCATTACTCCAAATGGTCGCCGCCACAATACGCCGATCCTGCCGGCTATTCAACATCATCCAGGTCAACCACAATTCACAGTAATAGAAGCATTAGAAGAAACAAGTCAACAAATCACATTAAATATATAAATTACAAAATTACGCTGTCCACGATGAGAAAGAACTAAAAAGAATATGAGTTTATGCCCAGTACATATCCAAAATAAGGTAGACAATTCTCTCATTCTGCATATATGCGGAAGCTATCGAACTTGTCATCACGTGTCTGTAGCTGCTACTGCAACAACGGGTAGTGGTTGCTCTGCTTCATCCCGACCTCCTGACCTGTCTCCAGAATGGGGTCCTGCTATTCTGACGCACCATCCCTAAAAATGAGGTCCATCGACCGTCAGTCTATAAGACTCAGCATATTCCTCACCGACTCCACCCGCGACTCCTAGGCACCGTGCGGGAGGAGGAAGCGGAGGACATCAAGCGGTAATGAATCAAGCAGGTGACAAGTAGCTAGACTATCAGGGTATTTAAACACTAAGCAATTAATGATAACAATTCTATGCTAGCAGAGTAAGTGATGCAGCAATAAGGAAATGACAGTATAAGTAAGAGAGCAGATAAAAGTAAATAAGAGCAGCTATGAATGTAACCTTAACTTATATGCACACACAAAAGCACATAAGCTAAGGAATCTGGAACTAAGGTAAACTCATCGTATAAAAGAGTCCATACTAATTTATACGATGAGGTCTCTGTTTTATGCAAGAATGCTATGTTATAATATGCAATGCAATGTAATGGTGCAACTCACGCACACGACTCTGTACGTACAGACCTTTAGTTCCCACTTTTCGGAGGTAGCTAACCTCTCGGGCACCTCCCATCGTGGTCAAACGATGGCAGAGGAGCATGCGTCTCCTCACCTAGGTGGGTAAGTCACACTACCAGACCTAGGCCCTATCGTACGCGGTGATACCAGTACCCGGTACTCACGAGCTCCTGCGTACTAAACTGAATTGGCCAGGCATGGTTTAGGGAATCCGTCCCGTCGGACGCGCAGTAAAACAACCTGGCCCCTAATCAAACAACTAGCACTGCTGATGAGTTTGGTTTATACAGTGATTTCTGGCCTCATCTGGGTTTGTTTTAGTGTCATTGCACTTCAATTGCTGTTCATATATGCTTATATTGATATCACGGCGTATCTGCGCCTTTTGTGCAATCCTTCCCCCTTTGTGGCATGTTTTTCTTATATATTACTGTATGCCTGTGTTATGGATCTGGTGGTGTGCACTGATCGGGGTCATATGTATTTTTCCTGCAGGTCCTGGGATCGCGTGAACGTTCGGGATGGTGCGGGGCAATTTTTGGCCTAAAAAGCCTCTGATCGTGCGCATTCCTTCACGCACGATCAGGCGCACGACCAGTGGTCGTGCGTTAATTCCCTTCCCAGACAGAGCGACTGCGCACGATCAGAGGATTCCTTCGCGCACGACCACTGGTCTTGCGCCCCTGACCGTGCGTTATTTTCCATCTTTTTCTTTGCTACAGGTTGACTGCGCACGATCACAGGCATTCCTTCGCGCACGACCATTGGTCGTGCGCCACTGACCGTGCGCAGTGTTTATTCTGCTCCTTATTTAAACCGCTGCTCCGCGAAATTAGGGCATTCAGCACTGTTTTGGGGCGCGATTTTTCCGCGCCAGTCCGCCGTTTCACCTCTCCAAGTTCCTCCCATCCATTCCCCCCTTTGGGAAGGCTTCATCCATTGATCCTAAGGTCCATCTAGGATCCCGGAAGCATTCTCCGCCATCTACAGCCAGCATTCCATGAGGAGGACATCTCCATTGGGCGAAGCAGAAGTGACCCAGCTCTGAGAAGAAGACGGGCAACGATTGGAGGTAGTGACAGCCTCTAAGCCCCGGAAGCAACCAAGGACTGAGCTCGGAGGAGGCGTGACGACCCCCCATTCCGACCAAGATCCACGGCGAGGCTTCTCATCTCGTGGTTCCTTCTACCCCTTCTCCTTTTTTAATATGTACTCTTCATTGTTGTAATGAACTAAGTGAACCTCTATTTGTCTATGAATGGGAGTTTGTTTATGATCTTGTTCTTTACTTGATGCTGTGTTGTGATGCGCTGTAACATCCCCCAGACAGCTAGACCCCTAAGATGGTTTTGTCATGACAAAACCATAGGAAGAACCCAAGGCCTTGTGAATTGAGGTGAGAAGAAGAAAACCACCTTGGTCTGCAAATAGCAATTTCTTGTTACCAAGCTTAGGGTTGGACTTTAGGGCCTCAACTTGACCATGTGACCCCACCTTAGTATCCCTAACCCTTTAAGGGTCCCCTTAGGGCATCAGGAGCACATTGGGGTCAACCAAAGAGGCCAAATTGACCAAGTCAACCCTAACCCTAAATTGGTCAAAGTAGCCTAATTAGGGTCAATTAACCCTCACCATGCCAAATTGACCACTCATCTAGGTTTAGAATATCATGAGAGACCTAGTGGGCCTAAAAGCCCCATCATGGGACCCTTAGGGGGTGCAAATTGACCAAAATGCCCCTTTAGGTCAAAAATGACATTTCTTCTCAAAGTACCCCAATTGACCTTCACCATATTAAATTGACCTTACCCATAGTGTTATCATATCATAGGGGACCCAGTGGACCAAAAAGCCCCATGACTGGGTCAACCCTAGGGCTCAATTTGACCAAAGTCATCTTAGCCTGTTTTGGTCAAATCAGCTTAGATTGGGTCAACCAAGAACCATATGACCAAATTGACTCCACCATTAGTTCCTAAACTTAATTGGGAACCTATTGAACCCAAAAGCCCCATCCTAGGGTTCCCCAATTGGCCAATTTGACCAAAAGTCAAAATTGCCCAATTTAGGTCAAACCTCTTGAACCTAGCCCAATCCCTTTGGGCTAAGCCCAAATTGACCCTTTGACCAGCACCCTTGACTGCTAATTAACTCAGGAGAGAGGGTAGAAGTCGGCCATGATGAGTAGGAGAGAGAAATTTCAATTTGGGGGAGAGAGAGAGATGAGGCCATCAATGGAGGAAGGTGAAACCCCCCTCAATTCTCCCCATTTATGGCTGCATTCATCTCCTCTAGGGGAGAGGAGGAGTTTCCAACAGTTTCCAAGGCTGAAGGGGGGCTGATTAAGAGAGGAATTGGAGGTGGCCGAAATCAACTTTAATGGTGATAATGGCATTTCATGCCATGGCTCTTCCCCTCCCTCTTCTGAAGCCTTTAAAAGCTTCCCTAGGTCTAGAGCATATGTTTCCCCTGTTTAGTCGAAGGAATCGGGCTCCTCCATGTGGTGGTTGCAGAATTCGGAAACCATGGAGGTCGGCCATGGCGAGATCCCAATCGGCAAGGCTTCGGGCCACCACTCAGGTCCGGTTCTCCTCCTCCTCTCCAGTGGGTAGATCCTCTTCCATTGCCTGCAAGTTCTGGGCTCAATTGATCCCAGATCGGGTAGGCTGAAACTCCATTTCTGGAGCTTGTTATTTCCTACCCAAAAACCCCACTCCGGCCACCACCGGCCGGCCCAACCCCTCCTATCGCCGTCCACCACCTCAACGGAGGTGGTGGTGGCACTGGCCGGCCGGGAACGGGCATAGGTGGCCGGGAAATTGGCATCCAAGTCGGCCCAGGCGCGGGCCCTGTGAGCCCTTGGCTCATCGGGGAAGATGAACTGCAGCCGTCCGATCCTGCATAATAAAACAAAATCTGTTATATATATATATAATTATTAGTAGTAGTTTATATGCAGTTTTCTTATTTTAATTATAGAAAATATTTAAAGGCCTCAACAGAAAAAGTGCCAAACATGAAAGTTGTGGGCCTTGACCCCTAGGACCATACAAAATTGACTTCACTCAATTTGGAGTCCTTATTTGACCTCAGCACCCATTCTAGTGCAAAGATTGACCAAACTTTGAATGGGTGCCCACACCAAACCACTTGTCCAAATGACTTGAGATTTGGACCAGTGGTGAGTCATACCTAGGGCTATGTCATATCCAAAAATGAGAATTTTTGGAGAACATTTTCCTAAAGTTTTTGTAGAAATTTAATAATCCTTGCACAAATTAATTGGAGGGTCAAATGACCTTCAATCTCCACCAAATTTTGGTGGGGGGTTATTAGGGTCATGATAAACCCCTAGTTAAAATATCAACTCAATTGGAGCTCTTTTGGTTGGGTAATCTTTAGACCAAAGTTTTGTTCATTAAGGGGAAAAATTGTGCTTAGGGGACATTTAGGGTTTTTCATGATAAACCACCTCCAAAAGGAGTGGATCCTTGTCCACTGCCCTAATATCACCCAAGACACCTCCAAGAGAGTTTTGGGGTCATGGGGAGTTGGTTTGCCCTAGGACTTGGAGTAAGGGCACCTTGGGGTGCAAATAGCCAAGTAGAGAATCTTTGGCCAATAAGGTCTTTTGAGACTTGAGACTTCTTAGGAAGGTCAGTGGGATGAAGTTGAGACCCCATGAGGAGTTTGGTGAGCATTGGAGTTGTTTTGCTCAAGGTCATAGGGTTGATCCCTATGGAGTGGAATTTGGGGTTGTGAAGGACATAGGGGAGTTTGTCCTTGGAGAGGGGTGTATTGGACTCCTCTGGCTTTTATAAGTGATATGATACCCTCACAAGAGGTTTGGGAGGATTTGGATAGGTTTAGACCTTAACCCTAGGCTAAACCCTAATGAGGTGCAATTAGAGGCTAATGAAGGAAGTAGGGTCAAACCTTAATGGTTTGACCTAAAGTTTTGGAGGGAAGGTCCTAGTGACCAGAGGAACCTCCCCTGTGAATTTGAAGAGGTTTGGAGTTGTCAAACCTAGGTAATTAATTCTTGGGTAGATTTGTAAATGTTTAAGTTTTTGGGTTCTAGGAATAAATATTACTTTGTGGTTAATCATCTTCTGTCACCCACTTAGTTTTGATATCATAAATCTCTGGAGTTCCTATTAGAGCCATTGGAGAAGTTTAGACCCTAACCCTAGGCTAAACCCTAATGGGGTGCAATTAGAGGTCAATGAAGGGAGTGGGGTCAAACATTATTGGTTTGACCTAAGATTTTGTATGGTAGGTCCTAGTGACCAGAGGAGCCTCCCTTGTGAATTTGAAGAGGTTTGGAGTTGTCAAACCTAGGTAATAAACCCTTAGGTAGATTTGTAAATAATTAGGGTTTTGGGTTTTAGGGAGAAATATTACTTAATGGTTTACCACCTTCTGTCACAAACTTAGTTTTAATGTTATAAATCTCTGGAAGATTTGGTTAGACCAGGAGAAAACTTTTGGAGGTCCAAATTGTAATATTTCACATTGTTGGCAATTTTTGGGATGATTGAATTTAGGGTGTTAGCTCTCTGTAATGACATGAAACTTTGCTGGTTGTATTTTCATACCAATATGTACCCACTGTAATTTTCTCATAAATTATGGATTAATATGTTTGGTATCTCTAGTTCATTTTGGAATTATTTACAAATATATCCTTTGAGGAAATTACAAATGTAACCTCTGTGTTATGTGGTAAAACTTGGTAGACCTGAATATTTTAGTAAGATACACCTCTGTATAAATTTGCATAAGGTTTAGAGATCATATGAGGGTACCTCCTTTGGAATTTATTGGTAATAAATGAGTTTTGGAATTTTTAAAAATAGTAAATCTTGCTGGTTTTCCCTAAGATTTCATGACTACTGATTAATAGGTACTTTTGATTTATGTAAAAATTTGGAGGGGCATTGGAAGTCAGAAAAGTGCACTTGTAGTTCAAACCCTAGGAAGTTGTCCTTGGGAAAAATGGTTTTAAATATTAATAATATGGGAAAAATTATGGAACTCTGGAAGGGATCTTAAATCAGTGACATGGACCCCCAGTGAGAATATTGGGTCATAGAGTTGATTAATTAATGTACTTCCCTTCATGAGGATCAAAACGTTAAGGGTGGTCTACGTTTAGCAAATCGGTAGTTTCGGAGTTGTAGGCCTTTGGACTATATTGATTGGAGATGTGAGGGCCTGATGGTAATCATATGGATATGAGAGGACCCTTGGAAAGAATTAAGGTTTGATGAGTCCTAGGGTGGTGGGGTGCCATCCTTGGGGTAGGTCGTCCTGTGGTTGACGAAAGATCATCTTTTGTCTATTAGGACCTAAAAGCACTTAGGTTTAGACCAGGTGAAATGGTAAGAGGGTTTTCTTATGGGTAGTAACTAATAACATTAAGTGTTTTGGGAATGGGAACTTTGGGGTGTCATCCCATAGTGGTTCCTAGTACCGTAGCGAGCCCCTCACAGGGTAACCCTCGGGAAGTCCAAGTCTAACCCTAACTCATAGGAGTAAGACATTGTACAAGATTAACTAATAACACACTCATCCACACCATGTGGTTTCGGAAGTTTAGTTGGATTGGTTGTCCGAGCGGTGGGCTCGGTGGTTGTTGCAGCAGACTAGTTAGTCTGGTGAGCTTATGGCTCGGAAGGTTATTGATGACGGGCAGGTTAGCCCGGGGAGCTTTTGGCTCGGAAGGTTATTGATGGCGGGCGGGTTAGCCCGGGGAACTCATGGCTCAGAGATAGAAAGTAGAACATGTTGCATGTGCACTGAAGGTGGTGGGTCTTCGGTATTGGACGGTCGTTCACACCGACGTCAATACGTTGACTCGGCAAGTGTGGTCTTACACTTAGCCTTGATAGTCTGGCGGTCCAGTCAGCAAGAGTACGCAGACGCTCCGCGGGAATAGTGGAGGCGTACAATAGGTCTAGGTTGGGTAGTGTGAATACCAACCTAGAGGTGGGCGGGGCCCAACCCACCGCTTCCGTTTGCCACTACGGGAGTATCCTGGGAGTCTAGCTCGCTCCAAAAAGGGGGAACTAAAGGTCTATGCGCATAGAGTCGTAGTGTGTGAGTTGCACTTGTATGATCATAACATAACAGCATACTTGCATGTCATAGCATAAACATTGCATTCAACCTACCCCTAACGTATAAGTCGGTTATGGGACTTCTTATACGGTAGGCCCTGCTAAACGACCCCTTGGTCTATAGGTTTGTATGGGCATTCCTATAAATCAATGGTTACTTTTATATTACTTTACTTGCTGCTTACTGTTCTTTATATACTTGTTGCCATGCTTCATATATATGTATACACCTGTGTAGCTCTAGTTTCGCCGTCACCTGCTCTTGTTTTTACCCCTTGCCGTCCTCCGCTTCATCCTCCCGCACGGTGCCTAGGAGCCATTGGGGGAGGGGTGGGGAATTGGCTGAGTCATTTTGACTGACGGTCGGTGGACCATATCATTTTAGGAGTTCGAGGAGACGCAGCAACCTTCAAGAAACAGGTACAGCAGGATCCGACATGGTGGACCCCACGGCCATGCTACCATTGTCACCAGCCGGGACATACTCGAGTCAGATGCCCCTTGATGAGTGGAACCCCTCCAGTACAGCGACCAGGAGGCCAATGGCGAAGACGTAAACGTGGACTGCGAGGCAGCAACCGCAGGTTAAAAGAGAAGAAGCATCCAGTGTTGCAGCACCATTGGAGCCCGGAGTCTGCAGGGATGGGTCAGTCAGGTCAGAGTGCTCCGGTTCCAGTGTCGGTGACGATTAGCGTTAGTTTTGCTTAGGAGTTAGCTTCCGCGAGTGATCTTGTAGTGAGGAAATGATGTACAGGGCAAGAGCCCCTTTTATTATTTGTAACCCTTGTCTCTTTATTCAGTTAATATATGTGGACATTTATAATTCATGTGATTCTGTGGACTTGTCTTACTCTTTATTGTACTTTTCTTCGTGATCGATTTGGCCGGCAGGATCGGCGTTTTGTGGTGGCGACCTTCCCGAGCGAAGGTGTCACCGCAAAACGGCGGTTCTGGGCCTAAGACCCCGGATGTTTGAAAAAAAAATGGGGTCTTACATGCACTCCGCCCCCGCTCCACTTACACACACACGTTCTAGCACTCGCTCTAGCAAAAGCTGGAAGCGATAGCGAAGAGGTGCCTTCGACCCTCAACTCTCGCATTTGCACTCACCTCATCCATTTGCTCACCGGCCATCCGCTAAGCGAAGCACGACATCGCGGCCTGCACTAAATCCATCCACCAAGCGACGCGGTGATTGTGACCCGCATAGTTTGTTTAGTTTTCTCATTCCTGTTCTATAAAACCAATCAAAATCCCCCTGTTTTTGTTTAACTCAGAAACCCTCATAATTAATCTCCTAACAAGCAAATCGTACTACCCAACTTGCGGTCCTTTGAGAACGATATTCAGGGAGCTACTCCCTACTTTTATTGCTTGACAATGACCGGTGCACTGCCGTCGTACCGCATTTCGTGCCCGCTAATTAGCGGTGTGGAAATAGCGCGTCAACTGCCGAGTCAACGAACTGTTGTCAGTGTGACGACTAAGCCAGAACCGAAGACCCACCACATCTTATGCACGTGCAATTATGTATTATCTCGTACCACCGAGCCTTCAACTCGTAATTCTTAAACCAACATTTATAAAAATCATGTCAAATGCTCGCAGAACTATCTCAGTGCTTCCTTATAACCTGAGCTTACCGCTCGCAGGACTATCTCAGTCCTTCCTTATAACCCGAGCCTACCGCTCGCAGGGCTATCTCAGTCCTTCCTTATAACCCGAGCTTACCGCTCGCAGGACTATCCCAGTCCTTCCTTATAACCCGAGCCTACCGCTCACAGGACTATCCCAGTCCTTCCTTATAACCCGAGCCTACCGCTCGCAAGACTATCTTAGTCATTCCTTATATCCCGAGCCTACCGCTCGCAGGACTATCATAGTCCTTCCTTATATCTCAAGCCTACCGCTCGCAGGACTATCCCAGTCCTTCCTTATATCTCGAGCCTACCGCTCGCAGTACTATCCCAGTCTTTCCTTATATATCGAGCCTACCGCTCGCAGGACTATCCAGTCCTTATTTCATTCCTTCCCAAATTTGGGAGGGAGATTATGTTTCAAGTTCTCCTGCTTTACTACTCTTGTCTATTGTTAGTTGATCTTAGAAGCTTGGGGTGCATCCTGGACTTCCCGTGGATTACCCGGTGAATGGCTCGCAATGGTACTAGGGAATGTGATGGTGGCTGAAACCCAAATTCCCCTTTCCAGGATATTTACTCTTATTGGTTTCTACCCATTCTTATGTACCAATTTGCTCTCCAATTGCTCCAAATCCTTTGGTGGATTAACATTTGACTCGGACTGACGAGTGTCGGTGTTCAATCGAACATCGAAACTCTACCTCTCCTAGTGGCCGACTATTTCTTTGTGTTATCTCTCAATCACAACTTGCACTTCCTGCTAAGTCATTCATCACCTCCCCTAATAGGTCCTTGTCAAATTCCCGAATTGATAGTTTTACTAAACGCACCCCCGTCTTTACTTTCGATGTCTGCCTTTGGTGATTAATCCTCCAACCTAACTAGGCATATCCAAATCTCTTAGAGTTAATAACTCTAGGGGTGGTGACCATAAGGGAGGGGTCCAAATCTATGTTTTCAGTTTCTACTATTCGCAGACCGGCATATCTTAGAGTGAAACCCCATGTCCTACAAGTGGGACTATATGAATTATAACTAAGCATGAGGTCATTTTAATTTCAGAAGTTTGTATTGATGTCAAGGTTCTAAGTACAAGTTTCTATAATATTCCAACAATTATAATCCATTAATTAATTCCCCAAGTCATAATTCAATCACTACCTTGTGAAAGAAGTATGAAGTTTACTTAGTTGACAATTCTAACATAATTTCCATGGCTTCATACTGTTATAAAAAGTCCGGGTACAAGATTCTATCACAATCAGCAAGTATATATATCAAGTTATGAGATTCTCAAGGTATTAACTAGATTTCAACTTTGTGAAGGAAACATGACATATAATCAAGATTAAATTTTAACAAAATTCTCAGAGCTTCCTACTGGTAGGGAAAGTCTATGTACAAAATTACATATCAATCTAGTGAATATATTTCTGGTTTCCCATTTAATATAAATGGGTACTATTAGGGTTTTACACATCAAGTATCATCTCATGATCTTTAAAGATTATGAGAAATTCAACATAGCACAATAATGACCTAACAACATTAACTCTTATTCTTCATAATTTTCCATAATTAAATCTCTCAATAATTAATCAAAATGTCCATGGAAGGCATTTCTTAGTTTGTGAAGGATCTATCCTAATATTTCATCCCAACAACATGAAATTAATTCTACTGATGTAACTCAACGTAAAATCACAATTTCCAGAGAATTACAATTTTCTATATTTAAATTTCTCAATAAACAATTAAAATACTCGAGGAAGACAATTCATATTTTGTGAAGGGTCTACCCTACATTTTCATCAAAATAATTTGAGATAATTACTACTGGTTTGTCACATCAATAAACTACCAAATCCAGAGAATCAATAATGACAACAATTATTTCCACCATAATTAAATTAAACTCTATTTAGGGTTTTTCCAAGGTTTGTGAAGGACCTACCCTAAATTTCCATCCCAACAACTTGAAATTAATTCTACTGATGTAACTCAACATAAAATTACAATTTCCAGAGAATCACAATTTTCTATATTTAAGGTTCTCAAAAAATAATTAAAATACTCAAGGAAGACAATTCATATTTTGTGAAGGGTCTACCCTAAATTTTCATCAAAATAATTTGAGATAATTACTACTGATGTGTCACACTATTATACCACCAAATCCAGAGAATCAATATTTTATGAACTATATTACCCTAATTTCAGAATTAAATAAGAACAAGGGTTTTCACTTGGTTTGTAAAATGACTACTGTATAAATTCATAAACATGATTTGAATTAATTACTAAAGATCTATAACATGAAAATATCACTACAGCGAGAGATTTGGAATTTTCCAAACTAATTTACCCCATTAATTTAATTAAATACAAAAGGGGGGTTTTCTTTAATAAAATGATATCTACGGCAAAAACTCTTCTAAAAATTCTGGGGAAATTTACAGAGCTATAAGATCACCAAGGTAATCTACTAGAATAATTTCATAATTTTCCAAATGCATATGAGACCTAAGTATCATACTTGAATGAATTTGACCTAACCAAATGAATCAAATTCAGAGAAACATATGTGATCAAAAATTCCAAAACAAATTCCTAAACATATCTTTCAAGTCAAAGACCCATTTCCCAGAGTTTTCGATCTATCCCTAAAGTTTTGATTCAAATTATTTCATTAATTTAAAAGTGTGACAATTTTCATTTAATTAAAAACTTTAGGAAAATGATTTCCAAAAATCATGAACCTTATGTCAATGATGTATATCCTCATGACATACAAAATCCCCAAGGTTTCAGAAGCATGCAAGGTGATTTCCACCTTCAATTCCATCAAAAACTTCAAAAGCCCAAAATGACCATTAACACCCCAATTTCACTCTTAAGTCCCAAAACTTCAATTTGAAGCTCAGTGAAATCCACTCATGCACATGAGATGAAATTTTAACCAGATCCCATACATGACCTAATGCAACCCTCACCAAAATTTGGGAGGCTTTGGGGTCCATGTGACTTCCTAATTAAATCTTGCATGCTTTATTTAATCTCCACAAAAACTTAGGAAAAAGTTTTTCCAAAAATCCCAAAATTTTGGCAGGGAATGTATTTTGGCATGACTCATGCATGCCCAAAATTTCACCTCGTTTGGAGTTGTAGAACTCCCTAAATGAATTTTCTAAGGTTCACCTAGCCCATTGTACACAACCCACCATTTTGGCTGCTTAGAGTTCTACAGTGCCCCATTTTGGCTGATTCAAATTCTTTCTTAAAGTAGACCTCTAGATCTACAAAAGTTATTTCAGGGCATTTTTCCTAAAACGGCCACTAAGGGTCTCAAAATAAGCTTATAAAATCGGTTTAATAGTGTGACAATTAATTAAATGCAATTAATCAAATGATTTTGGACTGCGTATAAGGAAATCACGCGCCATCCGACGGCTGTGATTTCGTCTTCCCCGATGAATCAAGGGCTCAGATCGACTGTTCATGGTCCAACTTGCGGGCCATTTTCTGGCGAACTGGGGCCGACTCCGGCCAAACCCCTAAGCCACCACCTTCACTCGACCTAGGGCTACCGTTTGGCGGTGAGAACGCGACCGAAGGTGGCCGGAGATGGCCTGCACCACCTTTCATTTTTTCGGTAAGGAACATAGAAAAATAAAATGGAGAGAGCTCCATTCACGATTTGTCTCAAAATCAGAAGATATAGATGGCTTGCACAGGAGGAGGGGGGAAGGAAACTTGCCTCAATTTTGAGCTTCATGCACCATCCTCCCGTATTTCTTCATGCCCGATCTTGTGGAGCTCCAATGGCGATCCCCGATTTCTGAGCCCGATTTCCTCTCCAATGTTGGGGCTTTTCCTCCTCTCCACTCCAGGAAGCTAGTAGGGTGAGTCAATTCGGCTGGGGGAGCTTCTATTGTTAACAGCCATTGAAGGTGGCGATTTCCTCTATGTTGCACCTCTCAGACAGCCACTACCAGTGCTCCAGCTCATCCTGGATTTACTCTTCAGCCCGAATTCAAGCAAAGGGGGAGAGAATTGGGTCCAATGGCAGCCCATCCCTTGGATTGCCATTATTGTTGGTCGGCTAGCTTGAGTTTGAAAGCTCCCCTCCCCATTGTTCAGCTGCCACCTCACCAATTTTCTGCTGGGGATTTCTTGGGTGGGCTGAGAGAGGACCAGGAAATGAGGGATGGTGGCCATGTGGCCACCAATCCATGAATCCCTCGTTGTCTCTTCTCCAATTTGGGAGAAAACCCAAATTTAACATTGCATGTCACCTTATTCCAATTTCTGATGGGCAAGCATGGTAATTGGATCTTGGGCCTCAGAATGGGCCTCTATTGAGGGCCTTAGTCCATGGGGATTTGGTTTGATTTCATATAAGCCCATTTTAGGCATATTTGACAAAATGTTGACTTTTAGGTTGACTTGGTCAAATAGGTGAGTTGACTGGTCCAATGTGTTGGTCTTGAGTCCCTTGACTTCACCCAATGTTGATTGGGTCATGGCGGTGTCTCAATTGGGTCAATTTTGCCAATATGTGTGATTTTGAGCAAAATTGGGGGAAAGTTGACTTTGGTCAAATTGGACCAATTAATGACCAATATATGGGCTTTTGGGTCCATTGTGTACCCTATAATGTCATAAGACTAGGGGTGAAGTCAATTTCATGTTTTGGTGGTCAATTGGACCTATTGGTGAAGGTTTGACCTATGTTGACCTTAAGGGCACTTTGGTCAAATTGGGTCAATTGGTGACCCCATGATTGGGCTTTTGAGTCCATTATACCCCAACTAGGGTTTGTAATACATTGGTGGGGTTAATTTGATCATTTGAACCCTAATTGACCCTTATTAGGGATGGTTGACTTATTTGGCCATAGAGTTGACCTTAGCCAAATTGATCAATTTGGTTGACCCCAATGGGTCCTAAATGACCCAAGGGACTCCCTAAAAGGTTTAAGGAGAGTTGGTGGGGCCCACTTGTCATTGTGAAGCTCAATTATCAAGCTCTAAGCTTTGGGATCAATTTGGCTATTTGCACACCATGATGATTTTTACCTATTCACCCTGGTTCTTAAGGCCATTTTGGCCTCTTAGAGCAATGTCATGACCTTGTCATGACAAAATGCACCTCATGGGTCTAGTTGTTCTGGGGATGTTACACTTTGATTAGAGGTGATTTTACAGTAAATTTGAAGATTATTCAACTAACGAAGGACGTGAAAATATGTACGCAAATTTGGACAATATTGCTATTCGGCCAACCCAGCACTTTGTATTGTATTGGAGCAAATATATAAAAAAACAAAAAACTTACGCTGGAATCCGTCAGCAGTATAATGAACATGGATTCGGATCCCCTCGATCCTGATATAATGAACATCAGCAATTGCTGAAGATCATAAAGCAATCCATCTGGACCGTGAAATGGATTCCCTCCATTTCGTCAGAAATGAGGCGAAATGAAGGGGATTCTGATATAATGAACATCAACAATTGCCGAAGGTCATAATAACTAAAAATTAATGAAGCAGTCGTGCGAATTTGTGAAAGACCAAGTTACAAGTATATTTGCTTAGCAAGCTTATAGCGAAACTAAAAATATTTATATATTAGATGATCAAGCAGTCGTGCGAGATTTTCTCGTGCCTTGATCGTGGCGGAATTAGAATTTTGACTCAGCCCGGATACTAACTAAAAATAAAAAATTCTTGATTTAATTAATGTCCTCGCTAGATAGTAGAGCGAGTCTTTAGTTTATGAGAATCATATGCACACATAATTAAAAAAGAAATGACAATAATATTTTTAACGTGAAAATTTTAGATAATGAAAAATAATACAAAATCACCCATAGCGCTGAAAAATAATGTATGTGTATTTATGTATATATATATATATGCATGTATATGTAAATGTCCTGACTTTCACTAATTTAGTGTCCTTATATGATCAAACTCTTTGTGCATCTAAATTTTGTTCTGTTCAGTTATGATCTTACGTACGAGGACTTGAGTTCCATCACATTGCTCTTTAAACTAGTTTAGATGAACAAATATGAGAAAACTCGTTATAAAACTAATCAAGAATTTTTAAAATGTCACCTAAAATTATTGTTGATCCGGATAGTTTTTTAGAAAATATTCAACTAATTTTCGAGACTCTGATGTTGGTGAATGATTATTTTATCTAATTAGCAAATTTTTGACAATTAGCTATAAAATATCAATTTGGTGAAATTGATAGTCCTAACCAATCTGCATGAAAACTTCTTTTGATGGGTCTATTTTGGGTATTTTTGATACGAGTCCGTTGCCGCTTTTAAATTTGAATATCATTAAGCAGTTAAGAAGAAATCAACTCTTAAAATTTATTATTTTGCATAAGCAAAAAAAATATATTTTTTTTCTCTCAAAAATTGAACCAGGGTTCCGCCCATGGATATTACAATTGTCATTCGTTATCCCCATACATTTTTTAAGTGGGGGAACCTAACTAGATTTTTCACTTGAAATTTTTTGAAGGTGGGAAGTTATTTTTTTACGAGTGACAGTCACGGAGGCCGCGTCAGCGCCACAATGCAATGACACTCTCGCTGCTCGTAGTCCCTCAAGCACACGAATGCAGCCCCCCCCCCCCCCCCCCCCCCCCCCCCCCCCCCCCCCGACACAATAACCCTTGAGGGACTGCGAGCGACGTGAGTGTCGTCGGGTAGTTACACTATCGCGGCCAGGGTCCTATCACAGCCGCGCAGGGGGCGGTGCTCTCTCACTCATGTGTGTCTATATATAAGAGAAGCCAATATTTTAAATTGGTGTAGTTGCTAGGCTTCCATTTTTCTTTTTATTTATATATTTTATATATCTTAAATTCATAAAGAAAGAAGAAAGAAGAAAATGGGAACTGAATGTAATCATATATTTTGATGTTTTATACATATATTTTTATTTTTTTAAAATCACTATTTTATTTGTATAGACTATAAAACTTGATCTTATTACCAGCTACAGATAGAGATTGGAAAATAGTGCAGCTCCAATGCTCCGTACCGTATGTGAACACTGGCAATATATAAGAATCTCTTCTCTTTTTTTTTTTTAGAAAAATCATTAAAAAAAGAACTGCCAGTTTTATACGTCAAACAATTTGACTGGCCGATGGATAATAAAGAATCATCATTGGGAAATATACATATTCATATAGATAGAGAGAGTAACTGCCATTAGAGCTGAAACTCGTGCGATTTGGTGTTGTTCTGAGCTCAAATCGCAACCACATCAAAGAGGGTCGGTTTTTGACTTTACAAAATCGCACCGCATCCAAATCGTGCGGTGCGGTGTGACATTGGTGGGTTTTGGAGTCGGTTTTTGAGGTGCGGTTTCGGTTTTTTTCCTATGTTTTGTAATAATTGTTAAAAATTAAAATAGGTTCTGAGAACTTTAGACTACAACCACACAGCTGATAAATATAATCATAACAACACAATTTAAGATAGAAATAAAATGTAAAAACCTAGCTAGAAATGTCTATGCGGAACAACAAAGATGAAAGTATACCTTAATTTGTAAAAAAAATTATAACTTATAAGATATAAAATAAAATATTTATAATCATACGGTGCGGTGCGGTTTATGCGGTTTCGACAAGGCCAAAAACCGAACCGCACCGCAAACTATGCGGTTTTTCAATAATCAAAACAGCACCGCAACCACACCGTTCGGTGCGGTTCGAAAACAGTGCGGTGTTACGATTTTTTGCGGTTTCGATTTTTAAATTTCAGGCCTAACTGCCATTATATTAATTTACTTAATAAACAATAAAATTAATTATTTTTGGCATGGCCAACCTTTATTAATTGCTCTTCGCTGAAAAATCTCAGCTTTTTGTCGTCTGAATTGGAAACTTGTGCCATTGACATTCTTTCTCAGCATTTTGGGCAGGATTTGGTCCGGCTTATTTCGCAAATTCCAGTCAATTTGGATCCTGCATTCCTTATTCTGCGTCTTATAAATTCGGCCCCGGGAAAGGCTCGTTTGGTGGCGATTCGCTCGTGATGCTGCGATCCCGACTTTTTCTTGGTTAGCTCGGCGTGGGCTCTCGGACGCTGTTAATTGTCCTTGGGGATGTGCTGAGTGCCCCAGAGGATTGCGACCACCTTATTGACAGTTGCTCCACTCTTGCAGCTATTGGCGCGGTAATGCAACGCTGGGGAATTACTATGTCTGTAATCCATCAATGGTCTGATTTCCCGGAGAAGGTGCAGCATTTTAACTGCCTAGAGCCGGGCAATTTTAGAGTACTATGCTATGCGGTCTACCAGTGTTGGCGCGCCCGCAATGCCAAGGTGCATGTCCGTGAATACGGCACTCCCGCAGTCATCGCGTCAACTATTATGGAGAATATTAATTGTTCCCCTCTTTATCCCTTCTGGAGATACTGGAGCACCGACCGGCCATCTCCCTCTTATTTTTGGTGCCCCCGCCCCAGGTTGGATCAAGATTAATATAGATGGTGCGCTTTCTCAGCATAATGACGCTGGTTTGGGTGTGGTTGTTGGCACCGACCGCGGGTTGGTTCTCCTTGCTTCTGGTTACCATTTGCACCATTGGGACCCTTGGGGGGGATGGCTGCTCGATCTCCTTGCTGTCAAGCGTATTGTTACTCAGGCAATGCTAGAGGTGAAAGGGGGTTATTATTGAGGGGGATTGCCTCAACGTGATCAATTAATGTCGCGCATTGCAGCGCTCTTCCTGGCTTGCGGCCTCTTCATTGGAGTTGGATCTATCTTTCTTAGCGGAGTTTTCCCAAGTGATGTTCAGCCACATTCCTCGCAAGACAAACAGATTGGTGGACTTTTGTGATAAGCTTAGTGTTGAAACCAGTTTCCCGGCTTCAGCGTTCGAAAGGGGGTTGCGACTAACCCTTACTTGACCTAAGCCTAGACCCGTGACCGGTTGCTAGGAACTAAGAGACTCGGACTTGATGATAACTAGAGTCTAGAGACAGACCCCTTAAGCTTCAGCGTGGAGGTCTCACCACATACCCGGAAGATCTTAGAGCGCTTCCGCTCCCAAGCCAATGCTGAGCCTGGGCACCTTGGAGGGCACTAAGACCCACCTCACCGTCAACCTTCGATGACAAGGGGAGGGGGGGGGTGCTTGCTCACAAGACCACGCGAGGGAGGGGGTAGGAATCAACCCTTCCCAATGTGCCCATGAGGGTCTATTTATAGGCTTTCCCAAAAATGGACTGCGGATAGCCAAAATTGGACTGCGAATAGCCAAAATTCTGCTATCCGCAGTCCGACCATGACCATGAACAATCAACGTATGAGGAGGGGCGAGTGGGGTTTGGAGTGCCCACTCCACCCCTCGCAGGAGGATCGGGAGAGCGGAGGGAGGGTCACCCCCACTCGCTCCCCTAAGGGGGACGGTCGAGTGGGGGGGGACTTCCCCCACTCGCCTCCCACTAGGGAGGCCGGCCGAGTGGGGGGGCTGCCCCCACTCGCCTCCCACAAGGGAAGGGGCCGAGTGGGGGGGGGGGGGGGGGGGGGGGGTTTCCCCCACTCGCCTCCCTCAAAGGGGGTCGGCCGAGTGGGGGGGCTGCCCCCACTCGCCTCCCACAAGGGAGGGGGCCGAGTGGGGGGCTGCACCCACTCGCCTCCCACAAGGGAGGGGGCCGAGTGGGGGGGGGGGGGGGGGTTGCCCCCACTCGCCTCCCTCAAAGGGGGTCGGCCGAGTGGGGGGCTGCCCCCACTCGCCTCCCACAAGGGAGGGGACGAGTGGGGGGGGGGGGGGGGGGGGGTTGCCCCCACTCGCCTCCCACAAGGGAGTGGGCCGAGTGGGGGGGGGGGGGGGGGGGGGTTCCCCCACTCGCCTCCCACAAGGGAGTGGGCCGAGTGGGGGGGTTTCCCCCACTCGCCTCCCACAAGGGAGGGGGCCGAGTGGGGGGGGGGGGGGGGACTTCCCCCACTTGGCTTGCTTAGTTATTTCTCCCTCTCTTGGGTCATCTCCCGGCCTTACTCGGTCTCGGTCGCCTCCGAGAGGTCGACCGGCTTGCCTCGGTCAGCTTAACCTTCGATTTGGTCTTGACGGATTACAGGTAACACAGCGACCCTACTCATGTCGGGTCACACCGGCTCAGAAAATATGAGGGTTGTACACAATCCCCGCTCTTTGCGAGCTTGTACCAAGCTCGGAAAGAAAGTCCAACCCACCTATTTGACGAGTAGGTGGGACCTTAGGGGAATCCACGAAGGGATCTGCCATCGGGGAACCTCTGCCAAGCCGTTCGGCTGAAGCCATCTTGAGACGAAGGGTGAACCCTTCCCCACTAAACACCCCTCCGGCGAGCCGAGCTCGACAGGAGGTGGAGAAAGCTCAACACCTGAGGTCGGACTAAGCCCAACCGAAGGTGGACGAAAACCCGATACCTCTAGTCGAGCTGAACTCGACTCGAGGTGGGGAACGAACCTTTCTCCACTAAACACCCCTCCGGCGAGCCGAGCTCGACAGGAGGTGGAGAAAGCTCAACACCTGAGGTCGGACTAAGCCCAACAGAAGGTGGAGGGAAACTTGACACCTCTAACCGAGCTGAACTCAGCCTGAGGTGGAGGAAAAACTCAGCACTTCTGATCGAGCCGAGCTCGACCTGAGATGAGAGGCAAACTTTTCTCCACTAAACACCCCTCCGGCGAGCCGAGCTCGACTGGAGGTGAAGAAAGCTCAACACCTTAGGTCGAATTGAACTCGACCTGAGGTGGAGGAAGAACTTAGCACCTCTAGTCGAGTCGAACTCAACCTAAGATGGAGGGAACTCAACATCTCTAGTCGAGTCGACCTCAACCTGAGATAAAAAGAACTCAACATCTCTAGTCGAGTCGAACTCAACCTAAGATGGAGGGACCTCAACATCTCTAGTCGAGTCGAACTCAACCTAAGATGGAGGGAACTCAACATCTCTAGTCGAGTCGAACTTGACCTGAGATGAAGGGAACTCAACATCTCTAGTCGAGTCGAACATGACCTGAGATGGAGGGAACTCAACATCTCTAGTCGAGTCGATCTCAACCTGAGATGGAGGGAACTCAACATCTCTAGTCGAGTCGATCTCAACCTGAGATGGAGAGAACTCAACATCTCTAGTCGAGTCGATCTCAACCTAAGATGGAGGGAACTCAACATCTCTAGTCGAGTCGAACTCAACCTAAGATGTAGGGAACTCAACATCTCTAGTCGAGTCGAACATGACCTGAGATGGAGGGAACTCAACATCTCTAGTCGAGTCGAACTCAACCTGAGATGGAGGGAACTCAACATCTCTAGTCGAGTCGAACTCAACCTGAGATGGAGGGAACTCAACATCTCTAGTCGAGTCGAACTCAACCTAAGATGGAGGGACCTCAACATCTTTAGTCGAGTCGAACTCAATCTCAGATGGAGGGAACTCAACATCTCTAATCGAGTCGAACTCAACCTAAGATGGAGGGAACTCAACATCTCTAGTCGAGTCGAACTCAACCTAAAATGGAGGGAACTCAACATCTCTAGTCGAGTCGAACTTGACCTGAGATGAAGGGAACTCAACATCTCTAGTCGAGTCGAACATGACCTGAGATGGAGGGAACACAACATCTCTAGTCGAGTCGATCTCAACCTGAGATGGAGGGAACTCAACATCTCTAGTCGAGTCGAACTCAACCTGAAATGGAGGGAACTAAACATCTCTAGTCGAGTCGAACTCAACCTCAGATGGAGGGAACTCAACATCTCTAGTCGAGTCGAACTCAACCTAAGATGGAGGGAACTCAACATCTCTAGTCGAGTCGAACATGACCTGAGATGGAGGGAACTCAACATCTCTAGTCGAGTCGAACTCAACCTGAGATGGAGGGAACTCAACATCTCTAGTCGAGTCGAACTCAACCTAAGATGGAGGGACCTCAACATCTCTAGTCGAGTCGAACTCAACCTAACATGGAGGGAACTCAACATCTCTAGTCGAGTCGAACTCAACCTAAGATGGAGGGAACTCAACATCTCTAGTCGAGTCGAACTCAACCTAAGATGGAGGGAACTCAACATCTCTAGTCGAGTCGAACTTGACCTGAGATGAAGGGAACTCAACATCTCTAGTCGAGTCGAACATGACCTGAGATGGAGGGAACTCAATGTCTCTAGTCGAGTCGATCTCAACCTAAGATGGAGGGAACTCAACATCTCTAGTCGAGTCGAACTCAACCTGAGATGGAGGGAACTCAACATCTCTAGTCGAGTCGAACTCAACCTCAGATGGAGGGAATTCAACATCTTCCAGGGAGCAGAGCTCAACTGGAAGTGGAGGCAGCTCAACAAGAGCCCGCGCGCTGGTTTCTCTTCTCGCCTGCTGAAGCCCAAAGACAGCTAAGGGAGAAAGGAGAGAGAAAGAGGCGAACCTTCGAGGGCAGCGACGGCTGCCCTACCTTGCACGCTTGAAGCCGAGTGTACTCGCAGGAGGATTCTGACGTCAATGACCCAAGCCCTGGGGAGCCGCCTTCATGAGGCGGATGCTCTCCGAGACAGCTGGAGGGGAGTCTCTGCCGATGACATCCTGCATGAGTTCTCCCCTTCTCCTGCACGACCCGACTCGTCCCCTTGCAGCGGTGGCTATTCCCCCTGAACGTGAGGGTGGCCAGGGACTTCTTCTCTTCTTTGGATCCTTGTAGGAGCCATGTATCTCCTGCATACCTGTTTTCTTTAATCCTGCATGCACCAATAGGGGTGAAGTAATGACTAATGTAACATATGTTATCACTGAACCAGTTACCATTGTAATGAATTTCTTAGCTTACTTTCTCCCTTTACTGCTTGAGGATTTGATACCTTACTTGAATCGATCATTGGGTAGTTAATCGATCCGATGAGCCTCCCATCTGCCGACATGACTGAGCCCGGAGAACGGTCTGTAGTCAGGGATCTTACCGATTGGAGGTGGAAGTACCCGCCTGCACCCTGAGTGCTTACCTTCACCCGGAGGCAGAGGAACTCAACGCCTTCCCAATCTAACTGGAGGTGGAAGTACTCATCCACGTATTAGGTGCTTATCTCACTTGGAGGCAGAGGAACTCAACGCCTTCCCAGCCTGACTGGAGGTGGAAGTACCCATCCACATCCTAGGTGCTTAGCTCACCTGGAGACAGAGGAACTCAACACCTTCCCAATCTCATTGGAGGCGGAAGTACCCATCCATGTCTTAGGGGCTTAGCTTGCCTGGAGGTAGAGGAACTCAACGCCTTCCCAATCTGACTGGAGGTGGAAGTACCCGTCCGCGTCCTTGGTGCTTAGCGCACCTGGAGGTGGAGGAACTCAACGCCTTCCCAGTCCCCTTACCGATTGGAGGTGGAAGTACCCGTCCGTGTCCTTGGTGCTTACCTTCACCTGGAGGCAGAGGAACTCAACGCCTTCCCAATCTGACTGGAGGTAGAAGTACCCGTCCGCGTCCTTGGTGCTTAGCGCACCTGGAGGTGGAGGAACTCAACGCCTTCCCAGTCCCCTTACCGATTGGAGGTGGAAGTACCCGTCCGCGTCCTAGGTGATTACCTTCACCTGGAGGCAGAGGAACTCAACGCCTTCCCAATCTGACTAGAGGTGGAAGTACCCGTCCGCGTCCTTGGTGCTTAGCGCACCTGGAGGTGGAGGAACTCAATGCCTTCCCAGTCCCCTTACCGATTGGAGGTGGAAGTACTCGTCCGCGTCCTAGGTGCTTACCTTCACCTGGAGGCAGAGGAACTCAACGCCTTCCCAATCTGACTGGAGGTGGAAGTACCCATCCACGTCCTAGGTATTTAGCGCACCTGGAGGTGGAGGAACTCAACGCCTTCCCAGTCCAATTACCAAGTAGCGAGTCGACCCGATGAGTCCCCCATCTACCGGCATGACTAAGCCCGGAGAATGGTCTCTAGTCGGGGATCTTAGATCGGGGTATTACCCCAGAACCCTTTTTTCATTCCAAGTTCGTCTATTACAACTTCACTACCCTACGCCCCTCCAGGGCACTTCATTACACCTCGCCCTTCTTGGGCAGTTCACTTACATCTCTCCCTTCCTGGGCACTTCACTTACATCTCGCCCTTCCTGGGCACTTCACTTACATCTCGCCCTTCCTGGGCACTTCACTCGGCTGCATGCTCCTTGACCGTCTTCTTCACCACTTCCTCCGTCTCCTCAACTTCTTCTTGGTCTTTCCAGGTGAAGTTACTCCCCCTTGGTTAGACGGGGGCGTTCCTATCACCTCCCTGCCGGGGTAGCTGGTCCTGGGCGAGCTGTTGAAGAGCACTCGTGCCTGGAGGTTCAAACCCTCCTCTGAGACTGGCTCTCTCCCTTGCTGACAGGTTCTCCCTACTTCCATCAGAGGTGGTGAGGCGATCCTAGGCGCAGGTGGTGTCGAGCACTCGCCGCGAGTGGAGGGTGCGACCGGCATGAACTCCAGGATCTTCTTGCTGAATTCGTCGAAGTCGCTCTTCTTCACATACTCGCAAGGCGGAGGCGGGTCTCCCAACTCGTCGCTTCCAGCCATGAGACTTGGCTCAGAGTTTTCCGAACTAGTCGCTTCCACGCTCACCGCACCAGAATGTTGAAACCAGTTTCCCGGCTTCAGCGTTCGAAAGGGGGTTGCGACTAACCCTTACTTGACATAAGCCTAGACCCGTGACCGGTTGCTAGGAACTAAGAGACTCGGACTTGATGATAACTAGAGTCCAGAGATAGACCCCTTAAGCTTCAGCGTGGAGGTCCCACCACATACCCGGAAGATCTTAGAGCGCTTCCCCTCCCAAGCCAATGCTGAGCCTGGGCACCTTGGAGGGCACTAAGACCCACCTCACCGTCAACCTTCGATGACAAGGGGAGGGGGGGGGGGGGCTTGCTCACAAGACCACGCGAGGGAGGGGGTAGGAACCAACCCTTCCCAAGGTGCCCATGGGGGTCTATTTATAGACTTTCCCAAAAATGGACTGCGGATAGCCAAAATTGGACTGCGAATAGCCAAAATTCTGCTATCCGCAGTCCGACCATGACCATGAACAATCAACGTATGAGGAGGGGCGAGTGGGGTTTGGAGTGCCCACTCGACCCCTCGCAGGAGGATCGGGAGAGCGGAGGGAGGGTCACCCCCACTCGCTCCCCTAAGGGGGACGGTCGAGTGGGGGGGACTTCCCCCACTCGCCTCCCACTAGGGAGGCCGGCCGAGTGGGGGGGGCTGCCCCCACTCGCCTCCCACAAGGGAGGGGGCCGAGTGGGGGGGTTGCCCCCACTCGCCTCCCTCAAAGGGGGTCGGCCGAGTGGGGGGGCTGCCCCCACTCGCCTCCCACAAGGGAGGGGGCCGAGTGGGGGGGGGGGGGGGGGGGGGGGTTGCCCCCACTCGCCTCCCTCAAAGGGGGCGGCCGAGTGGGGGGCTGCCCCCACTCGCCTCCCACAAGGGAGGGGGCCGAGTGGGGGGGTGCCCCCACTCGCCTCCCACAAGGGAGTGGGCCGAGTGGGGGGGGGTTGCCCCCACTCGCCTCCCACAAGGGAGGGGGCCGAGTGGTGGGGGGGGGGGGGGGGGGAACTTCCCCCACTTGGCTTGCTTAGTTATTTCTCCCTCTCTTGGGTCATCTCCCGGCCTTACTCGGTCTCGGTTGCCTCCGAGAGGTCGACCGGCTTGCCTCGGTCAGCTTAACCTTCGATTTGGTCTTGACGGATTACGGGTAACACAGCGACCCTACTCATGTCGGGTCACACCGGCTCGGAAAATATGAGGGTTGTACACTTAGGCTTCATTTGGTTCGGCGGTGGCGGATGCAACCGGCGGGTCCAAACGGAGCATTGGAACCGGAGGGGGGGAGGCGGGGTTGGAAACGCTCCATTTAGACTCCTTTTCCTCTATCCGGCGGGTGCAAACGGAGCAAACGCCGCCGGCGCCCGTTTGTTTACCCGCCGTCCGGTGGCGTTTGCTCCAAACGGAGGAGGCGAAACGCCCAACCAAACGAAGCCTTAGTCTTTTCTGTAGCATTATTTGGCAAGAGTTTGAACTTGCTCCTCCTGTGTTTCTGGAGATTGTCAAGGATGACCTAGCGAGCATGGTTCCTTTATAGTCGTACTGCCTTTTATTTTATATATGCATATGCACTTTCAGCCAAACAAATCGTCGTTAGAGATGTTAGAAAAACAGTTGTAAGCAAAGTGGTATGAGGAGAAGGAGAATGCTGACCTGCGAAAAGAGAAGCATGAAAATAAGGCCTGAAAGTGAGATGATTCACTTTTTTCAAAGAAGTAATGAAAATGGCTTTTTGACACAAAGCACTTTTCCAACCACCGGTACGCCAAATGCTTCCAAAACATCGGTGGCGGCGGAAAAAGAACTTTTACACTACCACCATCGTCTAAAACAGAGCCGCAGTAGCAATTTAAATCATGTTTTGATTCGGATAGCACTAATTGAGCATGAAATTAGCAATCAATAACATGCATATCGTAGAAAAGAAAACGATTAATTTATGCCCCTTTGTCGGAATGTTTCAATGCGATAATAAGTTTAGAAGCTAGAGAGAGTTGGAGCCAAAGACAACCTGATCAATTATATACATATATTTATTATAATTATTATAATCATGTATCATATTTATTCATTTTATCTCGGTTTCTTGTAGCAGGCCAAGATTATTGTTTGTATCACTTTTGGGTGTAGATAATTAATAAGCTATATGGTCATAAGCAGGGGCGGATTCAGAGGGGGGCCCGAGGGACACTGACACTCTCATTATTTTCAAAATTGTCAGTGGATTTGGATTCCTCTCGTCGAGGCAATGAATTTTGACTACTCATATCTCAAAAACGGTGACCAGATGAGCGAGAAACAGCTTCGATAAGATAGAAGCGTTTTGACAAGTATTGGTTATTCGCGGACCAAAGTTGGTTATTCGCAGACCAAATTTGGCTATTCGCAAACTATAAGTTCAGCTATGTGCACCCCCAAAATTAATTTCCAACATGTGACGCACGACCCTCCTTCTCACCCCGCTAGCATTTGTGTTTAGAAATTTTTTGTGCACCCCCATTTATAATTTTCAGGATCCGTCGCCGGTTATAAGAGGTTTATATATATTGGGATGCATAATTACTGGTTACACCCTCTATCTTTCACAACTATAAGTTTCCCAAATTTACAAAAAATGCCACTTCCGTCGGAAATATAATCAGCCAAATTATTTTATGATATTCCAATTTTACCCTTTGTAATAATGAGTCTACATTGAAAAGAGCGACCTCTTCCTTCAGAACTGTCTTATTTTATGATAATCTAATTTTATTCTTTGTAATAACTCAAAATTGAAAGAGTTGCCTTACATTTTACCCTTTGTAATGAATCATAAAAATAAAAAATTTAGAATATCATAAAATAATTTTGCTGATTTTATCATTTTCCAGCCATATTTCTAAGGAAGGGACTTTTTTGTAAACTGAGAAAACTTAGAGAAGAGGTAAATGTAATTTTGAAAGATAGAGGGGTGCAACCTGCAATTATGCAAACCTCCAGGCGAGGTCCCGGTAATTTTACCGGTCCGGTCCGGGACCGGTCTTTTAAAAGACCGGTCTTTTGGCCAACCGGTCCCGGACCGGTCCCGTCTAAACCAGTCCCGGTCTGGGACCGGTTTTTCCCCTCTGGAGGAGGACTGGCTGGGACCGGAGAACCGGTCCTAACCGGTCCCGGACCAATCATTTTAATTTATTTTTTTTTTAAATATAAAAAGACAGTGGAGAGTGAGAGAGAGAGAGAGAGAGGGAGGGGGTCGAATGATAGGAGGGGGAGGGGGTTATAAATTTTTTTTTTTAATGAGAGAGAGGGGGGGTTATTAATTAAAAAAAAATTTAAATATCCTAGGGCCTAGGCTGTGCAGTCTAGGCCAGCCTAGGCCCTAGGCTGGCGTAGGCAGCAGCAGCAGACCGACAACATTAATTGTTGTCGGTCAGGTAACAGCTGTTACCAACAGCTCTTTTAAAGAGCTATTTTTAAAGTTCTTTAGCTGTTAACAACTCTTTTACAGCAGCATTAATTGTTGTCTTTTACCGGTCCCGGTCCGGGACCGGTCTTTTACCGGTCCCGGTCCCGGACCGGTCTTTTACCGGTCCCGGTCCCGGACCGGTCTTTGAGGGAAAAAGGGGGACTGCTAGGGACCTCTGGGATCGGTCCGGGACCGGACCGGTCCTAACTGGGACCGGTCCCTAACCGGTCCGATCCCAACCGGACCGTTTTTTTTGTACACGACTATTACTATATTAAAAGGAAAAAGTTGTCTTTGGTGAAACATTCAAAATTGTCAAATGTAGCCTTATAGTTTTCATTTAATGACTTAATATATATTATAATCTATTTAGAAAAATAGAATGCATATTTAAGTAATTGTACTTTATTCTTAAATTTAAAATAATAATAAAAAATCATAAAATTAGAAAACAAAATTTGTAAAGCTCTTATACCTACTATGATAGGTTATCATATTAACTAAAAAACGAAAAAAAAAAAACAGTGTATAATTATTTTCCGCATTAATTAATTAATAGCGTGTTTATTTTAAACTGCATTAATTAATTGATAGGGGCGGAGCCCTGTGCCTGTCGCGATCGGGGTGCTATCACAATGAGGGTACTGTCGTGGTTAGCCGTGGGGGCGGAGCGTAGGGGCGGAGCCCCGTGTCTGTGTGTCACTCGTGTGTGTGTGTGTGTGTCACTCGTGTGTGTGTGTCACTCGTGTGTGAGTGTATGTCACTCGTGTGTGTATGTGTGTGTCACTCGTGTGTGTGTGTGTGCCACTCGTGTGTGTGTGTCACTCGTGTGCTGTGTGTGTCACTTATGTGTGTGTGTGTCACTCGTGTGTGTGTGTGTGTGTGTGTGTGTGTGTGCGTGTGTGTGTGTGTTACTCGTGTGTGTGTGTGTGTGTGTGTGTGTAACTCGTGTGTGTGTGTGTGTGTGTGTCACTCGTGTGTGTGCCACTCATCTGTGTGTGTGTCACTCGTGTGTGTGCCACTCATGTGTGTGTGTGTGTCACTCGTGTGCTGTGTGTGTCACTTATGTGTGTGTGTGTCACTCGTGTGTGTGTGTGTGTGTGCGTGTGTGTGTGTTACTCGTGTGTGTGTGTGTGTAACTCGTGTGTGTGTGTGTGTCATTTGTGTGTGTGTGTGTGTGTGTCACTCGTGTGTGTGCCACTCATGTGTGTGTGTGTGTGTCACTCGTGTGTGTGTGTGTGTGTGTGTCACTCGTGTGTGTGTGTGTGTGTGTGTCACTCGTGTGTGTGTGTGTGTCACTCGTGTGTGTGTGTGTGTGTCACTCGTGTGTGTGTGTGTGTGTCACTCGTGTGTGTGTGTGTGTAAGTGTCACTCGTGTGTGTGTAAGTGTCACTCGTGTGTGTGTGCGTGAGTGTCACTCGTGTGTGTGTGAGTGTCACTCGTGTGGGTGTGGGCGTCACTCGTGTGTGTGTGTCACTCGTGTGTGTGTGTGTGTGTGTGTCACTTGTGTGTGTGTGTGTCACTCGTGTGTGTGTGTGTGTCACTCGTGCGTGTGTGTCACTCGCGTGTGTGCGTGTGTGCGTGTGTGCGTGTGTGCATGTGTGCGTGCATGCGTGCGTGTGCGTGCGGGCGTGTGTGTGCGTGCGTGTGTGTGCTTGTGTGTGGAGAGAGAGAGAGAGAGAGAGAGAGCAATGTTACATAATAAAAATTTCTTTTTTGCCTCCTTCCCTCCCACCAGAAATCTTCTCTGAGACACCAATCGTTCGCAATTTTAACTTCCAATTCCGACAAATTTCTTGCGTGTGCGTGTCACTCGTGTGTGTGTGTGTGTCACTCGTGTGTGTGTGTGTGTGTGTGTGTGTGTGTGTGTGTGTGTGTGTGTGTGCGTGCGTGTTCACGTGCGTGTGCGTGCGTTTGCGTTTGCGTGCGTGTGCGTGTGCGTGTGCGTGTGTGTGTGTGCGCATGTGTGGAGAGAGAGAGAGAGAGAGAGCAATGTTACATAATAAAAACTTCTTTTTTTGCCTCCTTCCCTCCCACCAGAAATCTTCTCTGAGACACCAATCGTTCGCAATTTTAACTTCCAATTCCGACAAATTTTCTTGCTGGTTCTTATACTCGTGTGTGTGTCACTCGTGTGTGTGTGTGTGTCACTCGTGTGTGTGTGTGTGTGTCACTCGTGTGTGTGTGTGTGTGTGTGTCACTCGTGTGTGTGTGTGTGTAAGTGTCGCTCGTGTGTGTGTGTGTGTCACTCGTGTGTGTGTGAGTGTCACTCGTGTGGGTGTGTGTCACTCGTGTGTGTGTGTGTGTGTGTGTGTGTGTGTGTGTGTGTGTGTGTGTGTGTGTGTCACTCGTGTGTGTGTGTGTTTGTCACTCGTGTGTTTGTGTGTGTGTGTGTGTGTGTGTCACTCGTGTGTGTCACTCGTGTGTCACTCGTGTGTGTGTGTGTGTGTGTCACTCGTGTGTGTCACTCGTGCGTGTGTGTCACTCGTGTGTGTGCGTGTGTGCGTGTGTGCGTGCATGCGTGCGTGTGTGTTCACGTGCGTGTGCGTGCGGGCGTGTGTGTGCGTGCGTGTGTGTGCTTGTGTGTGGAGAGAGAGAGAGAGAGCAATGTTACATAATAAAAACTTCTTTTTTGCCTCCTTCCCTCCCACCAGAAATCTTCTCTGAGACACCAATCATTCGCAATTTTAACTTCCAATTCCGACAAATTTCTTGCGTGTGCGTGTCACTCGTGTGTGTGTGTGTGTCACTCATGTGTGTGTGTGTCACTCGTG
The DNA here is from genome assembly GCA_033032865.1 of Dactylorhiza incarnata. Classification (NCBI taxonomy): domain Eukaryota; kingdom Viridiplantae; phylum Streptophyta; class Magnoliopsida; order Asparagales; family Orchidaceae; genus Dactylorhiza; species Dactylorhiza incarnata. The sequence continues at coordinate 2,066,474 of JAWHQI010000094.1, read as the reverse complement.
TGTGTGTGTGTGTGCGTGTGTGTGCGTGTTCACGTGCGTGTGCGTGCATTTGCCTGTGCGTGCGTGTGCGTGTGTGTGTGCGCATGTGTGGAGAGAGAGAGAGAGCAATGTTACATAATAAAAACTTCTTTTTTTGCCTCCTTCCCTCCCACCAGAAATCTTCTCTGAGACACCAATCGTTCGCAATTTTAACTTCCAATTCCGACAAATTTTCTTGCTGGTTCTTATACTCGTGTGTGTCACTCGTGTGTGTGTGTCACTCGTGTGTGTGTGTGTGTGTCACTCGTGTGTGTGTGTGTGTCACTCGTGTGTGTGTGTGTAAGTGTCGCTCGTGTGTGTGTTTGTGTGTGTGAGTGTCACTCGTGTGTGTGTGTGTGTGAGTGTCACTCGTGTGTGTGTGAGTGTCACTCGTGTGTGTGAGTGTCTCTCGTGTGGGTGTGTGTGTCACTCGTGTGTGTGTCACTCGTGTGTGTGTGTCACTCGTGTGTGTGTGTCACTCGTGTGTGTGTGTGTGTGTCACTCGTGTGTGTGTGTGTGTCACTCGTGTGTGTGTGTGTTTGTCACTCGTGTGTTTGTGTGTGTGTGTGTGTGTGTCACTCGTGTGTCACTCGTGTGTGTCACTCGTGTGTCACTCGTGTGTGTGTGTGTCACTCGTGTGTGTGTGTGTGTGTGTGTCACTCGTGTGTGTGTCACTCGTGTGTGTGTGTGTGTGTGTCACTCGTGCGTGTGTCACTCGTGTGTGTGCGTGTGTGCGTGTGTGCGTGCGTGTGTGTTCACGTGCGTGTGCGTGCGGGCGTGTGTGTGCGTGCGTGTGTGCTTGTGTGTGGAGAGAGAGAGAGCAATGTTACATAATAAAAACTTCTTTTTTGCCTCCTTCCCTCCCACCAGAAATCTTCTCTAAGACATCAATCGTTCGCAATTTTAACTTCCAATTCCGACAAATTTCTTGCGTGTGCGTGTCACTCGTGTGTGTGTGTGTGTGTCACTTATGTGTGTGTGTGTGTGCGCGTGTTCACGTGCGTGTGCGTGCGTTTGCATGTGCGTGCGTGTTTGTGTGCGCGCATGTGTGGAGAGAGAGAGAGCAATGTTACATAATAAAAACTTCTTTTTTTGCCTCCTCCTTCCCTCCCACCAGAAATCTTCTCTGAGACACCAATCGTTCGCAATTTTAACTTCCAATTCCGACAAATTTTCTTGCTGGTTCTTATACTCGCGTTCAGAGCTCGCAAACCTTTCTAACTTCTGAGTCCATTGCTGCAAAACAGAATCTGCTGCAACAAATCGTTCACATGAATGCACTGTTCATCATCTTCTCCAAATTTTTGCTCTGTTTTGTATCAAGCAAATAGCCGGCCAATTTTTGCTCTGTTTCGTATCAAGCCAACAGCTTCCAAGATGAAGATGAAATTCATAGTTGCCTTAACGTAAAAGATGAAAAAAAATTCAGCAAACAACCGGTCAATTACTCTTAAATCCTCAAAAATACAGTTGGCCAAGAATCATATAGCTCTGGAGGAGAGGGGTCGCGGGCGTGAGCACAAAGGGGAGGAGTCACCGGGGTTAGGAAAGAGAGGCGTGGGCTCGTCGGCGAGAGGAACTCTGGAGCAGGAGAGGGTTCGTCGGCGTGAGTAAATGAGGCCGTTGGCTTCCTCTTCCTCGGAATGGGAGGGCCGGCTGGATGCTTGTCGGCCAGAGAACAAACACCAAGAACCGCTAACTGCACATAAGACTTTTTGACATCCGAAAAGGATCAAAATAATATGATTTTTAGCTAATTTTGCGTGTGCACATAGCCATACTTGGCCTTCCTTTAACATTGCTCTATATATATATATATATATATATCTATGAATATGAAGATCCATGTGCGTTGTGTGTTTTTCATCATAAATTGTTGGCAAATGATCAAACTGGATGCATTTTCCGTCGAGATGAAGATGATCCTCCAGGCTTTTATCTTATGCTTGCTTGGACTGTTTGTTAGGTGCTGCAGCCTCAAGCCTTTGGTCGAGCAATAGAGGTGCTATATCTGCTGCTGCTGCTTCAATTTAATTCTGCTTTGAAACATGATGTGAGCATGGCTGGCTGTCACTGATTCCAGCTACGACAAAAACCCGGGGCTCGACAATTGTGTTAGGAAACCGATTAATTCAGCTGGCCCTCAGGTTGGGTTTATTCTTGTGATTGCATGCAATCTTCTTTAGCCGCAGTTACTGTAGCCGTGTGTGTGAAGTTTCTGCTTCTTTAGGGTGTGCGTGTTATAATTTAGAGTTGTTGTTTAACAACAATGCCCATTGTTGAGTTGTTCATTGCCATCTTCTTGAGCCTCTAAGACTTCGATTGCCTGCTTCTTTAGGGTTTGATTGTTTAGATAACCTCTATTTGGAAGAGTGAATTTAAAAAAAAAAAGCCATTTATGCATAATTACAGCCACATGAAAGCGGTCACATTTAGGAAATGAGAACTGTTAAAAGGCAAATCAAATTGGGCTATCCATAAATCATTGTTAACAGCAAATCATATATTTTAAAAAATATTAGGTGCAAATCAAAATGTTAACCACAAACCAATATTGTTAACAACAAATCAATAATACAAACTATACAAACAAATTTTCTAGACAAAAAACTAAGTTCGTGACATTTCCAGCACATCATTCAACAAAATAACACGTTTATAACCAAATGAAAAATCTGAAAACCATATACAAAACTCAAATTAGAAAATGAAAACCAAATGAAAATATGAATTAGAAACTGAAAATTAAATCTGAAATGGAAATCTGAAATGGAAATTAGAAACCCTATTCCATGGAGAACTAAGTTTCAATCTGCAACAATAAGCCCAGGTTTGATCTCATACTTTGAAAATCCTCCAATGTTGGCGTATGCGTAACGAGCGGCTCGGCGGAAACCTCGCAAACCACCGGCGACGGGAGAAGCAATGGGAGAGGGGACGGGATAGGTGGCGGGAGAGGCGACGGCGGTACGGACTCCGGAGTCTTCTCCATTCGGTGAAGCGCGAGAGGGTTTGCGATTTTGCGGCTTAGGGTTTGCGTAAAGAAAAACTGGAGAAGAAATTTTGGTTTAATTTTTAAGATTTTTGATGTGCGATTAGCCAATTTAGATTTGCCTTTAACAATTCCCTTAGGAAATGGTTCTAACCACAATTGTACCATCTCCAGCTGTCACTGCCTTGCCACCCATGCCCTAAATTGTTTATGCTAGCTCTCCCTAGTGTTGCCACAACTCTTCTTTCCCTTTTGAGTGTTGTTAAAGGCAAATCAGAATTGGCTATTGGCAAACCAATTTCTATGAGTTATTACGCGCCTTTTGAAAATACGCTTTCTACATGCATTTTTAGGAAGTGTTCAACACAAAAATTGTAGAGATCTACAACTTTCGTGTTGAACACTTTTCCTAAAAATGCATGTACAAGGCGTATTTTCTTGTTATTTTCAAAAATTCACTATATTTACGATCAGGGCGACAATACGTCTTGTGCGTGCATTTTTAGAAAAAGTGTTCAGCACGAAAGTTGTAGATCTCGACAAGATCTACAATTTTCGTGTTGAACACTTTTCCTAAAAATGCATGTACAAAGCGTATTTTCAAAAGATGCGTAATAACTCATAGAAATTGGTTTGCCAATAGCCAATTCTGGTTTGCCTTTAACAATGCCCATTTTTTTAATGAAAGGGTGTGAAATTTTATTAATAAAAGGAAAATATATATATAGTTGGGAGTCTATTGGCTCCTAAAGTAAAAAACAAAGTGGCCCCAAGTGAAGGGGGCAGCCTAGAATTCATCTGATTCTGAGCTCAACAGGTAGCCATATCTTCCATGTTATAATTTTCCGCCTAGTTGAGCGAGAAGATACACATTTTTCTACAATTTTTCTTCTGATGAGTACGTGCTCTAAACTCAAAACTCTAAAAGCTTGTTGCGGTCCACTCAAGGCTCCGGTAGATCGGACTAGATTGGACCGTCTTAGTTTGGCGCCGTCTGTGGGAATCGAGTTCCCCCAAAGCTTGAAGAAGACTCTGAAGACAGTATCCGTTGCACAACGGTACTCGTGACTAGAGATCATGGCAGGAAAAGCCATCCGCACAAGTGAAGAATCAATCCCCGGGGGGGCATGCTGATTTGTCTCCCCTCCACTCGCTTATCAGCAAACCCGAAGGAGAGCTCTCCAGTACGAATGCCCAAGACCGTGTGGCCCGTCCTGACAGAAGTCCAGAAACTCAGTATCACCGCAACCGCCCTGAAGCGACAGGCCATGAGCCTGCAGATGGGAGGCTCACACGTGAAAAAGTCTGTCACATAATTTTTGAAGAGCACGAACGAGCAACGCAGCGTGCCGCTTTGGCCCCTCGCCCTCTCCATTGTCACTCACCATTTGTACCTGAGGTTCTGGCACATCCAATCCCCCTTGGCTTCAAGCTCCCAAAGATTGAGACATACGACGGAGCGAGCGACCCATCGGAGCATGTCAGACACGCGATCATGATGCAACTCTGTAATGCCACAGATTCACTGCTGTGTCAGGCATTCCCGACAACTTTGAAAGGACAGGCTCGCACCTGGTTCCTATCCTTGGGGGAGGGAGAAATCAGGGATTTCGCAGAGCTGACTCAACAATTCACAGACCAGTTCATCGCTAGCCGCCGGATAGTTAAAGATCCCTCCCACCTGTCCGGGATCCGTCAAAGCGAAGGGGAAACCCTTAAAGATTTCTTCCGTCGTTTCACCGCTGAGGCACGACAAATTCCTGGAGCAAAACCAGAGCTCCTGCGAGGGTTTTTACTCGCAGGGCTCCGCCCTGGTGGCTTCCACTCTGCATTAATACGGGAGACTGTACCCAACTACCCCGATCTCGTTCAACGGATCGACGCCCTGATCACTGCCGACGAAGCAATCGAAGCACATAAACAGCAGTTTGACAGAGGCATGAAAAGGCAAAGGGAACAAGAGGCTTCATCAGCCTTCGGGAGGAGCAATGAACGTCACGTCAACCCACAACCTCGGCAGCGCCAGAGAAACACGCCCCTCAATACCTCCAGAACAAACATACTTTACGCAATCCAAGATAAGGTGGCGCTTCATAGGCCTAAGTCGATCGCTCCAAACAAAGGAGACCAATCACAATACTGTGAGTTCCACCGCGGACGCGGGCATGACACGGAAGATTGCACAAAGCTAAAGAAGGAAATCGAACGTCTTATTCGACAAGGACTTCTGAAAAGATTCTCGTGAAGCAAAACATTAAATCGGTTGACGACACCTCGGCAAGCGAGAGATCGGTCGCCCGCTTGCCTGGAAAGACTGGGGGGCAACCCCTACAAGTAATCGCACCAGGAGAAAGCTCCCTCCCTGTTCACCAAGTTGTACTTGCACCTCCTCTCCTTCATGCCGGCTTTATCAGCATTCAATAAAGACATGTGATTTAACTTCTACACGTGGTTTCTGCGAATTACTTTTCTGATTTCATTAACTTCATATGTTTCAGATAACATAGTTTCAATAGGTAAGGTCGCCAGACCTCCGCCTGCCATCGTCAGGGTCCTGCCCCCCTTGACGATCGGTCCCTGCCAAGTTACAATAGGTAAGGTCGCCAGACCTCCGCCTGCCATCGTCAGGGGCCTGCCCCCTTGACGATCGGTCCCTGCCAAGTTTCAATAGGTAAGGTCGCCAGACCTCCGCCTGCCATCTTCAAGGGCCTGCCCCCCTTGACGACCGGTCCCCGCCAATTTACAATAGGTAAGGTCGCCAGACCTCCGCCTGCCATCGTCAGGGGCCTGCCCCCCTTGACGATCGGTCCCCGCCAAGTTACAATAGGTAAGGTCGCCAGACCTCCGCCTGCCATCGTCAGGGGCCTGCCCCCCTTGACGATCGGTCCCTGCCAAGTTTCAAAAGGTAAGGTCGCCAGACCTCCGCCTGCCATCGTCAGGGGCCTGCCCCCCTTGACGATCGGTCCCCGCCAAGTTACAATAGGTAAGGTCGCCAGACCTCCGCCTACCATCGTCAGGGGCCTGCCCCCCTTGACGATCGGTCCCTGCCAAGTTTCAATAGGTAAGGTCGCCAGACCTCCTCCTTCCATCATCAGGGGCCTGCCCCCCTTTGACGATCGGTCCCGGCCAAGTTTCAATAGGTAAGGTCGCCAGACCTCTGCTTGCCATCGTCAGGGGCTTGCCCCCTTGACGATCGATCCCTGCCAAGTTACAATAGGTAAGGTCGCCAGACCTCCGCCTGCCATCGTCAGGGGCCTGCCCCCCTTGATGATCGGCCAAGCAAAGTTACAATGGGTCTGCCCTTCTACCCGCAGTAGGTTGCAGCGTCGCCATGGCCTGCCCCCTCGCGCTCACAAACGGTTCGAAGCGCCTGCCTTTCACTGCGACTATCAACGACATCCCCTAGGTCGGTAACGTGAACCTCTCACTACTCGGCTCGAATCGCCCTCCATTCGCCCACGTAGTAAGTTCCAGCACCACCTGTGTCTCGTCCTCCAAACACCAACATCCAAGAAGAAAAATGCAATTGACCGCGCAAGATGGTTACAACACCACAAATGCTTAACCATCATCACAAGCAAGTGCTCAAGGCTGGAACAGTAAACAAACACTCAAGCAATGCTCAAGGAGCTACCAAAGCTCTGTAAGCAAAGTACCAAGTTACTGCACAATGCAAATGTGCAAAGAAACGATAAAGACGCATCCATGCCTCATCCACATCTTCTCCTCCTCCATCTCTCCCCTCTTTTGAGACTTTCTCTCTCTCGGGCAGGGAAAATCCTCCTACGGATTTTCTCTCTCCTCCTTCTTCCTTGCGCGCTCACAAGCGCGCGTCCTCCTTGCGCGCTCACAAGCGCGCGTCCTCCTTGCGCGCTCACAAGCGCGCGTCCTCCTTGCGCGCTCACAAGCGCGCGCCCTCCTTGCGCGCTCACAAGCGCGCCTCCTCCTTGCGCGCTCAAAGCGTGCATCCTCCTTGCGCGCTCACCAGCGCGCGTCCTCCTTGCGAGCTCACAAGCGTGCGTCCTCCTTGCGCGCTCACAAGCACGCCTCCTCCTTGCGCGCTCACAAGCGCGCCTCCTCCTTGCGCGCTCACAAGCGCGCCTCCTCCTTGCGCGCTCACAAGCGCGCGTCCTCCTTGCGCGTTCACAAGCGCGCCTCCTCCTTGCGCGCTCACAAGCGCGCCTCCTCCTTGCGCGCTCACAAGCGCGCCTCCTCCTTGCGCGCTCACAAGCGCGCCTCCTCCTTGCGAGCTCACAAGCGCGTCTTCTCCTTGCGCGCTCACCAGCGCGCCTCCTCCTTGCGCGCTCACCAGCACGCCCCCTCCTTGCGCGCTCACCAGCGCGCCCCCTCCTTGCGCGCTCACCAGCGCGCCTCCTCCTTGCGCGCTCACAAGCGCGCCTCCTCCTTGCGCGCTCACAAGCGCGCCTTCTCCTTGCGCGCTCACAAGCGCGCCTCCGTGCGCTCCGCTCTCAAGAACGCTCCAAGCGCGCCTCCGTGCACTCCGCTCTCAAGATCGCTCCAAGCGCGCCACCGTGCGCTCCGCTCTCAAGACCGCTCCAAGCGCGCCACCGTGCGCTCCGCTCTCAAGACCACTCCAAGCGCGCCTCCGTGCGCTCCGCTCTCAAGACCGCTCCAAGCGCGCCTCCGTGCGCTCCGCTCTCAAGACCGCTCCAAGCGCGCCTCCGCGCGCTCCGCTCTCAAGACCGCTCCAAGCGCGCCTCCGTGCGCTCCGCTCTGAAGACTGCTCCAAGAGCGCGACGCTCTCCTCTCTCAAGACCGTCCAAGCATAACCCCGCGTACTCAGCAACAAGCACTCCGCGCACTCAAGAACAAACGCTCCAGCCTCCAGCAAGAACAGCACTCCAAACTCCTCTCGCGCAGCAGGAGACAACCGACAGAGACAAAGACGCACAGAGCACATCGATCCAACCTTCAAGCTGCAGTCAAAACCTCTAGAGCGCTTAGAGCGCAGCATCCCCCTCTGCATCAGACAAAAGTCTTAGCTCCAGGAGCGGTGGCTTGTCACCCTCCGAGTATCTCTCTCTCAACAATTGTAACGAGAGGCGGCCTGTCGCCCTCGAGTTCTTTAAAGTAGCTTTGTACAACAACCAACAAATAGTGGAGGTTTCGGCCGGCACAGACCCGACCGCGTGGTTTTTCACCCAGTTGACGGGTTTTCCACGTTAAAAAAATTGTCTTGTTAGCTTTCTCTTTTTCTGTGACTGTTTGCACGCTCAAACGCTCCCGGGCTAAGACGGTCCAATCTAATCCGATCTACCGGAGCCTTGAGTGGACCGCAACAACCCTAAAGTTTTTGATTAATAAAGCAAGGATACAAGAATGTGAGAGAAGGTCCACACCACCCTAAACCCCAAACAAAAAGAAAACTACTGCAACCAGGCATGATCTAAATGAGCAAGTGTTATATGGTCGCAGCTAGCTACAATTATCTAAATGAGCAAGTGTTATATGAAATGCCCTCTGTAATGGGAAATTATTCAGTCCGATGGAGAGAGAGGAATCGGGACCACTCCTATTAGGCCACTTGGCCAGCCCGAATCCCCACACAAAAATGTGCTGCACTTTCCCTGAATTTGACGGCTCCTCTTCATCCCAGAGACGTTCGCTGCTCGGACGCAAAAATGCCTCCTCTGTGATAGAAAAGAATGAAGATACATAGATCATTTCATCAAACAGATTCAAAAGTAGTGGTACAAGATACATTGGTTCACCTTGCTATTTATAGATTTCATACCCAGGTTACAAGTGGTATAAAAATATTACATATTGATTACTTTGATTACATTACATCATCACTAATAAAGCTCTTGTCTTTATCTTTAAGGATTACCTATATCTCTTCTAGCTTTCATGATTTGGTTCTGGATTTTAGGTGTTGATGTCACCCCGATTATCCTCAATTACGCCCCCTTAATCAGGAGCGGCTTTTACTTTAATCTCCTCTATTAATTTCTGAAAATGTTCTCATGGTAAGGCTTTAGTGAATCTATCTGCTAATTGTTCTTCGGTGTTGGGATTTGCCCCTTCTCGACAAGTTCTCTGATAAAATGGTATCTTAATTCAATATGTTTGCTCGTGTTATGAAAAATAGGATTTTTCGAGAGGCGATTGCTGAGATGTTGTCGCACAATAAGGGGATTGCCGTGTCTTCTTCTTTCACGCCCTCTTCTTTCTTATCTCTCTTTATAAATTGTAGAACTTGAAATAGCCATAGGGCTTCACATGTGGCTGTTGATAGATCAATTTATCATGCCTTCGTTGATGATAAAGCGACGGAATATTGCTTTTTAGAGGTCCAGAAAATTGGTTTGTTTCCGAGAAAGAAGAGATATCCGTTACTGCTTTTTCGTTCATTAGGGTAACCACCCCAGTCGACATCAAAGTAACCTGTAAGGTTCAAATTTCCTCCTTTTTGGTACATTAGTCCATACTTCTTCGTCCCTTGCAAGTTTCGCAATATTTTCTTCACTGTGGCATAATGTTGTTGACTGGGGCTGGAGGCAAATCTTGAGGCAATGTTGACAACATGCTCAATATCAGGTCTAGAATAAACAACACTCAAGCCTTTATCCCACTATAGTGGGGTCGGCTTATCAGGTCTAGTATGCGTTACATAAATTAGTGATCCGACTAAAGATCTATAATATGCTTCATCTCCTTTCTCATCTCCTTCTTTTCTTACTATCAACTTATCTCCTGGATTTAATGGGATTAAAGCTCATGGATGTATCTTTCTTGAGATAGAAATATATAAGAGGAATGCTGAATTTCTTGCATTCCTAAAAAGAAAGGAATCAAACCGAGATCTCATCTGAAATTGTTGATGCATTTGATCATTTATATGTTGTATCAATTGAGGGGAATTACCTGGTAATACACCATCATCAACATAAAGTCACATGAGTATATTACTTGTTGCATCTTCCATCTTATACATAAAAGCTTCTACGACACATTTTTGAAATCCTGCTACTTGGAGGAATGTATCAAAGTTAAAATTCCACACTCTTGGCGCTTGCCTTAAGCCGTAGAGAGTTTTATATAGTTTTAATACTTTGTGTTTGTTATGGGCTCCGGACTGAGATCGCGTGAAGAGCCATGTGGAGAGGCTCGATCTGCACCGAGAAGGAAGACGGAGACGGCCATGGGTCCTGGCCCTGCCACTGGACCAAACGAGCACCCTCGTACCAAGTCATGGTAAGGCGGTCGAAATCCCATGTCAGGGGACCCAAGGTGCGCAGCCAGCGAACGCCCAAGACGACCTCGAAGCCACGGAGGTCCACCACAAAGAGGTCCGTCTGAGAACGGTACCCATCCAACGTAAAGACCACACGCCTACTGATGGGGATCCATCAGATCATGCACCAGGAGGGGTTCGCCGCAAGGCGGGACCCACCCTCATGTACTCGCGCAGGAGGACTTGATCGCATCGCCGATCCGACTCCGCGGATGCGTCTGAATCCGGGCCGTGAGTCGTTTTGATATATTATTTTAGTATTTTTGGCTTTTATTTATTGTATTTAGGGTGGTCCCACCTCCGACCAATCATAGTCGTCGATGGTGGGATGCCGTAATCCTTCTTTTATTATAAATAAGTGGTTAGTGGGCTGGTTTAGACCATTGTAGATTTTGGAGAAGTGTATTCCCGAAATTCCGCGATCCCGACACGGTGCCGACTCCGTGGAACCCTAGGTGACGACTCCTAGGTGTGTATCTCCCCCCCCCCCCCCCCCCCCAAAGGTTTGCCCTAACCCTAGGACACTTCCTCCCCCTTCCAATCCCCTTTCCGCAGCCCCCTACAGCCCCAACAGCCGCCCCCCTTCCTTTGTCCAGTCGCTTCCCCCTCACAGCAACTGCCGCCCCTCCTCCCTCACAGCAGCCTCCGCCCTCCTCCACTCCTCTACAGCCCAAGCCGCCGCCCTCCCCCAAGCCCATCCGCCGCCCTCCTCCAAGCCCATTCGCCTCCCCTACAGCTGCCGCCCCTCCCCCTCCTTCCCTACAGTCGCCGCCCACCTCCCTGCCTTCAAAACCCGATGCCAGCCCTCCCCCGCTTTGTTCCCAGCAACCACCACCCCTCTCCTCTACGTGGAACCATCTCCAGCCCCCCTTGTCCAGATCAGTCTAGATCTGGACAAATCCAGCCATATCCGCCCTTTTTCCCCACCCGACCATCATTCCCTAGCCCGGATCCGCTCTCAAACTATCAAATCTACCCTTCTCCGCCCGGATCTCCCTACACGTCGCCAGATCTACTCATTTCTGGTTCGTTTTCACCCTCCACCGCCAAGGATAGCCACCTACGTCGCTTTCCCGCCTCCGGTTCCACCTCGGATCGTCGTTCACGCATCTCCGGCTCCGGATTCTTCAGTGCCTTGGTTAGCCCACTACTTTGTGAGTCTTTATTGTATTGGGATAATTTATTCAGCATTTTATATTGGATTGGACTCTTTATTTTGCTTGGGAATCTTGTTTGTGGAAGTTCGCTGCGATACGCTTACTATTCGCAGGTGGGATTCATCCGCCGCGCGCTTTGCCTTGGCCCTCTGAGCGGAGGAACGTCGTAAACCGTTTGCTTACTGAATGCTTTTATGTTCTTCTAAATATTTGTGGGTTGAAATTCTTATTTCTCTAATAAATCTGTCGCTGCCACTGACGGTGTCATTGCATTTAGATTTGGGTTTGTGTGTCAAGTCTACGTTCATCCCTAAAAGTCTTGGTTTTGTGCACCCCACAACCTACCCTACATCAATTGGTATCACCGTATCAGAGCCCAAGGTTTGGGCCACGTCTATGCTCCGAAGTGGTAGAGCTTATAGATCCCCAATGTCTGATCCTAACGTCACCGAGGATCAAGTGAATAGTTCGAATTCGGGAGCTTCATTTGCTAAATTTCAGCGACTTATTCTTGACCGTTTCGATGCCACGGGCACTCAATTTCAGGGTTTCCGCCGTGACCTCACATAGATAAACACTCGGTTAAGGCACCTAGAAAATCCAAGTGACACGCCCTCTCAAGAAGGGGAACCCCGCGAGGATGAACCTCGAGATCCTCGTCAGGGACCATGCATCCCTCCTCGTCGGGACCCGCGTTAGAGGGATGTTCAGCCACCTCCTGACCGAGATCCTCGTGATACTCCCCGTCGGAGTCCGGCCCGTGAGCACGGACAGGACCTTGATTATGATAGGTACCCGCCTCAGCGCGACAGAACCCGAGCAGTCCCTCAGGATCATAGAGGCCGCGCACCTCAGCACGACCACCAAGATTTGAACTGTGATGATTATCTTAACCTCAGTCATAGAGAGTGTGGACCCCCGCCCGCTCGACGCGATTACGCCCGTGAGGAATATTATGAGGACTATCCGGGTCCGCATCAAGGGGGTTACCAACAGGAGTATGACGTCACCCGACGCATTCGCATCGACGTCCCTTCGTTCGATGGCCGCTTGGACCCAAAATTCTTTAGTGATTTGCTCCTCAACATGGATCACTATTTTGAGTGGTATGACATGAATGACGAGGTGTCCGCTTCGCCAAGATGAAGTTGGTCGGGCAGGCCAAGGTATTTTGGATTAGTGTAGAGAGAGTTATAGAGAGGGATAACTATTATCCCATCACCCGATGGGACGATATGAAACGGAGGATGAAAGACAAGTATCTCCCCGCCTCCTACAAAAACAAACTGCTCGATCAGTTTTACGACAGGGCACGCTTACCGTCTCTGAGTATATGGCTCGCTTCGACGAGCTTGTCGTTAGGAGTGACATCTCGGAGGAGCCCATTGCCACCGCATCTCGTTTCAAGGGAATCGGTTGACTTTGATGAGTTCTCGTTCCCGGCCTACGGTCTGAGATTAGGAGAGAGTTGATTCCTCATCGCCTCGAGACTGTCAATCAGTATTTCAGCTCGTACTAGAGTACGAGCAGTATCTCCGCTCGTCTAGTACGAAGCAGTTCCCTTCTCGTTCAGATACCTCATCGTATAGGAAACCTGCCCCACCCCAGACTACTGCGACTGCGCCCTCACGTGCCCCAGTGGACACGAAGGGCAAGGCCACCACCACTGATGGCCAACGATCTGGGGGTATTCAGTGTTTTAGATGTTCTGACAGAGGACATGTGGCGGCGCAGTGCCCCACGCGGAACCTGTTAATTGAGGATGAAGAGCCAAGTTTATATGGAGAAGAGGAGGCTACTGAGGAGATTACAGCCACTGTTGAGGAAGGATGGGTGAGTACGTCGAGCGATCTTTAGAGATGGGAGTGATTAGGCATCTTCTACATACCCCACGTGTAGATGAGGATTGGCGTCGCACTACCATATTCTACACGTACTTTCCTAGTGCAGGCGGTCCCTGCAAGTTAGCCATCGACAGTGGGAGTTTTGTGAATATCGTGGCCCAAAAGGGTCTTGACCGTATGCAAGTGAAGGTTGAGCCTCACCCACATCCCTATCGTGTCGTCTGGGTAGACAAAACAACGATTCAGGTCACCCAACGTTGTCTCGTTCTGATTAGCATCGCCTCATTTGAGGATCGGGTCTGGTGCGATGTCATTCCCATGGACGTTGCCCATGTGTTGCTCGGCCGCCCCTGGTTATTTGATCGTGATGTCACCTATTTCGGACGCTCGAACACGTGTTTTTTATGACAAGGAGCGGAAGATTACACTGTCACCTACTCAACCCAAGGAGAAATCCAAGGAGAAATCCAAGGGAAAGATTGAGCCTTCCGTGAGCACGAGTTCTTCGAGACCACTTCATATATTGAGGCGAGGCGAGTTTCTGTGAGATAGCATTGAGTCTGACATCATTACGTTGTGACGACCACTATGGCTTCTGAGTGCCCCTGTTATGGGCCTTGGTCAGAGGTGGTCGGAGGTGGAGACGATGATGGCGGAGATACTACGGAGCCATGACCGCGGCTGCCTAAGCGGGGCTTGCTCGTTGAAGGAGAGAGCTACCAAGACCTCACATACAAGATGGAACTAGAATTCTTCTTTTCTTCCTTTGTGCAATACCCCTAGTGCCTTTATATAGGCTTACGATACATAATAAGACAAAAGATAATAAAAACTCCTAATATCTAAGCCCGGTGCTCAAGGCCGCCTACATAATTATAACATGAACTTACTAAAATAATTATACTAGATACGCAGGCACGCAACCCGTAAGCCCGATGCAGTTGGATGATAGGAGCTGGCGTTAAGAGCTTCTAAAGGAGGTCGGGGGATCGAGCCATCGTGCCTCAACACCCCGCAACGCCGAGAACACGTGCTGAGAAGGGTTGGGGTGTGCGGGCCGCGGCCCTGTTATGGGAGGGACTAAACTTCGGGGGCGGGAGCGGATGATAAAGCCCAGAGTCCCAGAGCCCCGGAGCCCGGCCCATAACATAAAAAGTGCACTTTTATGTCATGGGCCGCTCATTCAGGTTTGAACCCCGGTCGAGCCACATAACAGGGTCGCGGCCCGCACACCCCAACCCATCACCGCACGTGTTCTCGACGCGCCAGCTCAGTTGGTGATGTGAGCTAGCGTTAAGAGCTTACATCAAGGAGGTGAAGGGTTCGAGACCCGGCCTCAACAACCTGACGCGCCGAGAACACGTGCGGTGATGGGTTGGGGTGTGCGGGCCGCGGCCTTGTTATGTGACTCGACCGGGGTTCAAAACCTGAATGAGCGACCCATAACAGCCCCCCTGACGACCACCCACCAGCGGTGCGTCCTCTTTTGGACGAGTTTTCGGATATCATGCCAAATGAGCTCCCCGATGAGTTTCCCCCTCCGCGGGACATTCAACACACTATTGGCTTAGTCCCGGGGGCTTCTCTCCCGGACCTACCCCACTACCGTATGCACCCTGATGAGCACGTTGAGCTCAAAAGGAAGGTTGATGAGCTTCTTCGGAAGCAATTTATTCGTGAGAGTTTGAGTCTGTGTGCGGTTCCCGCCCTTCTTACCTCTAAGAAGGACGGTAGTTGGCGCGTGTGCATTGATAGTCGGGCTATCAATAAGATCACGGTCAAGTGTCATTTTCCCATCCCACGACTCGATGACCTACTGGATACGATGTTCGGTGCCCAGATCTTTTCCAAGATCGACCTCTGTAGTGGGTACCATCAGATCCAAGTTCGTGAGGGGAACAATGGAAGACAACCTTTAAGACCAAAGTTGGATAGTCATGTCATTTGGGCTATCGAACGCCCTTACTACGTTCATGAGAGTCATGACGCAGGTCTTACGGCCCTACATGGGCAAGTTTCTGGTAGTATACTTCGATGATATACTGATCTATAGCCAGAACCAGACCGACCACCTAGATCATCTGAGGCTTCTCTTTGGCACCCTCCACCGGGAGAAGTTGTATATGAATCTGAAGAAGTGCTCCTTCCTTTCCGAGTCTGCTCATTTTCTAGGATTCATTGTATCTTCCACTGGAGTTTCCGTCGACCCTGAGAAGGTCAAGTCCATTCGAGACTGGAATGTGCCAGCCACCATCCACGAGGCTCGTAGCTTCCACAGACTTGCCACCTTCTATAGGAGGTTTGTCTAGGGGTTCAGTACGATCATGGCCCCATTCACGAGCTGCCTTCAGAAGGGTGAGTTTCAGTGGACCGTCGTGGCCGCTAGGGCATTTGAGGAGATTAAAGAGAGATTGACGACGGCTCCTGTACTGAGACTACCTGATTTTAGTAATGCTTTTGAGGTCGCGTGTGATTCTTCTGGTCTGGGTATCGGTGGCATATTGAGCCAAGAGGGACATCGGATTTCTTACTTTAGTGAGAAACTGAACGAAGCTAAGCAGAAATACTCGAACTACGATCGGGAATTTTATGCTATTGTCCAGTCTCTGCGCTACTAGAGACACTATCTCCTCCCCCATGAGTTTGTGCTCTACTCCGATCATCAGGCGTTACGATATCTAGATTCACAGCGCAAGTTGGAGCACAAGCATGCCAAGTGGGTCGAGTACCTCCAGGATTTCCATTACGTCCTCAAGCACCGAGCTGGTGTTGAGAACAAGCTGGTTGATGTGTTGAGTCGTCGTGTCTCCTTGTTACAAACAATGACCGCACGTGTAGATGGGCTTGAGAGAGTGATCCTAGACTATCCGACATGCCCCAATTTTGGTGAGATTTATACCGCCTTGTCCCGGGACCCCCCAGACCCTGTTGAGGGCTATCAGATCTTTGAGGGCTATCTGTACCAGGGCACTCGTCTGTGCATACCCCAGACTTCCTATTGTGATTACTTGATTTGGGAATTGCACGCGGGCGGGGCTGCTGGGCACTTTGGGCGAGATAAATACATAGCCATTATTGAGGATCGCCTCTATTGGGAAGGACGTGGCTCGTGTTGTCCACCACTGTCGTATCTGCCAGAAGGCCAAGGGCACTAAGCAGAACACGGGCATGTACACGCCTCCTCCCGTCCCACACCGCCCTTGGTAGGACATCGGCATGGATTTCGTGCTCGGACTCCCCGCACTCTTCGGAGACATGACTCTATCTTTGTAGTGGTCGATCGATTCTCGAAGATGACGCACTTTATTACGTGATGCAAGACGGCGGATGCTTCACACGTAGCATCCATCTTTATGAGGGACATTTTTAGACTGCATGGCCTACCCAAGTCTATCGTGTCAGACCGCGATCTGCGGTTTATGAGCTATTTTTGGAAGACCTTGTGGCATAAGACTGACACCACCCTTAGGTTCTCCTCGCTTATCATCCACAGTCGGACGGGCAGATTGAAGTCGTGAACTGTAGCTTAGGAAACCTACTGAGGTGTCTATTGGGTGAGCGTATAGCTAGTTGGGACCTTGATCTCCCAGTCGCGGAGTTTGCGTATAATAATTCGGTCAATAGGTCCACTGGGTTGAGTCCATTTCATGTAGTGTTAGGATACGAACCTAGGAAACCTATCGACCTTATTCCTAGTCCCCTAGAGTCACGCCCTAGCGAGTCTGCTGAGTCATTTGCACGTCACTTGCATGAGTTGCATGAGTCGGTCCGCCGACGAATTATTACGAGCAATGAAATTTATAAAACCCATGCAGATCGACGAAAGCGGGAACAAGTATTTCAGGAAGGCGAACAGGTGATGGTGCGAGTCCGCCCTGAGAGGCTCCCTTCGGGGCCTGCCAAAAAGCTAAGCGCCAGGCGAATGGGACCCTACTTAGTCATAAGCCGTATTGGGACGAACGCCTACAGGCTCGATATACCTGTGAGTATGGGGATCCATCCGGTATTTAATGTTGAAGATCTGACACCATACTACGAGCCTCGCGAGTATGTGGACCCAAGCAATGGAGACTCCCAGTCGACCACTCCCCCACCCCCGTTGTCGTGCCACCCTCATAGTCCACCCATGTTTGATGGCAACCATAGCTCACTCATTGCTGACACCCACCCACTTGGGGACTCGTCTTCTTTGGTTTCACTAACGGCACCGCCGATCGCACCGGGATCCACCACTTGTGAGTTGAGCGTTGAGAGAATTACCGAGATCAGATCCCACCAGTTCGTTCCTACCACAGGCGGGCCGCTATGCCGTAACTTAGTACATTGGCGAGGCCTCCCAGATGCAAATGACACCTGGATATTACCAGCAGAGCTCGATCGACTCGCCCTTGGACTTCGAATTTAGTATGATCGTCTCCATTCATCAGAGATGAAGACTTTTCAGTCGGGGGGAGTTGATGGGGATCCATCAGATCATGCACCAGGAGGGGTTCGCCGCAAGGCGGGACCCACGTTCGTGTACTCGCGCAGGAGGACTTGATCGGATCGTCGATCCAACTACGCGGGTGCGTCTGGATCCACGTCGCGAGTCGTTTTGATAAATTATTTTTGTATTTTTGGCTTTTTGGCTTTTATTTATTGTATTTAGGGTGCCCCGCCTCCGGCCAACCATAATCGTCGATGGTGGGATGCCATAATCCTTCTTTTATTATAAATAAGTGGTTGGTGGATTGGTTTAAACCATTGCAGAATTTGGAGAAGTGTATTCCCGGAATTCCGCGATCCCGCCACGGTGCCGACTCCGTGGAATCCTAGGTAACGACTCCTATGTGTGTATCTCCCCCTCAAGGTTTGCCCTAAGCCTAAGCCACTTCCTCCCCCCCCCCCCCCAATCCCCTTTACGCAGCCCCGTACAGCCCCAACAACCGCCCCCTTCCTTTGTCCAGTCGCTGCCCCCTCACAGCAACCGCCGCCCATCTCCCTGCCTTCAAAACCCACCGCCAGCCCTCCCCCCGCTTTGTTCCCAGCAACCACCACCCCTCTCCTCTACGTGGAACCACCTCCAGCCCCCCCCCCCCCCCCCCCCCCTTGTCCAGATCAGTCTAGATCTGGACAAATCCAGCCATATCCGCCCTTTTTCCCCACCCGACCATCATTCCCTAGCCCGGATCCGCTCTCAAACTATCAGATCTACCCTTCCCCGCCCAGATCTCCCCACACGTCGTCGGATCTACTCATTTTCGGTTCGTTTTCCTCCACCGCCAAGGACAGCCACCTACGTCGCTTCCTTCGATTCCACCTCGCGTTCACGCATCTCCGTCTTGGGATTCTTCAGTGTCTTGGTCAGCCGACTACTTTGTGAGTCTTTATTGTATTGGGATATTTTATTCAGCATTTTATATTGGATTGGACTCTTTATTTTGCTTGGGAATCTTGTTTGTGGAAGTTCGCTACGATACGCTTACTATTTGCAGGTGAGATTCATTCGCCGCGCGCTTTGCCTTGGCCCTCCGAGCGGAGGAACGTCGTAAACCGTTTACTTACTAAATACTTTTCTGTTCTTCTAAATATTTGCGTGGGTTGAAATTCTTATTGCTCTAATAAATCTGTCGCCGCCACCGACGGTATCATTGCATTTAGATTTGGGTTTGCGTGTCAAGTCTATGTTCATCCCTAGAAGTCTTGGTTTTGTGCACCCCGCAGCCTACACTACATCACCTACAAACCCCGGGGCACGACATCTGCTGGTCATTAGCCACGACCACCTTGACGTGGCTACGGGAGGCAAAAGGAAGGTGCAAACTAAGGGCCTTGTTCTGACGGATAAAACTGTGGGTGCTGCCTGAATCCATTAGAGTTAGAAGTTGTGTCCTGCCAATCTCCACATACATTTGAACCGTGCAACCCTCCTGAGGTCCCTCCATGTCAAGTTGTGGCGTGCTGGTGTCCTCGACTTCATCATCATCATCCTCGGACGGGTCATCCACCTCAAGCCAAAATAACCGCTTGCACCGGTGGCTGGGGGTGAAGGGTTCATCACTGTTGAAACACAAGCCTTTCTCGCGGCGGGCCGCCATTTCGGTGCGGGATAAAGGGCGGCGGAAAATGGGCCGCGGCTACTCCCCTCTGATAGGTGGCTTGTACTCGGTATGACCGAAGGAGGGCGGATGGGGAGGTCGTCACGACATCCCAGAGGGGGCGGTCAAGCAGGAGGCGACACTCACAAGCTCGCGTGAGGCTCATTGAAACCGTCAAGTCATGCGGGTTTTGGAATTCCACATCAACGCAAGCCTTCATGAAGACCGACAGTAAAGAGGGAAACTTGTTGCTTCGGTAGAACGGAGGTCGCTCGCGACAGCAAAATCTGAAATTGCTCCAAGTAAGCATCAATGGAACCAAATTGTTTGAGGGAAACAAGATCGCCTAGGGGTTGCCCGACAGCGCCGGTCTGAAGCGAAGTGTGCAAGCATCCGGGAAGTCCTCCCACGAGGAGTTCGGATATTCCCGCAAGAGTTGGGTAAACCATATTTACGCAGACCCAAGAAGGTGGAACGAAACAATGCCGACACATTCCTCGTCCGGCGTTCGTTGATTAGAGAAGAAAATATCGCATCGAGTGAGCCACGGAAGGGGATCCTCGCGTCCTTCGTAGATGGGGAAATCCATACGGATGGAGCGAAAGAAGGGGGGGCTTCCGCACGAGGAAGGGAGGAATCCACTCGACTTGTCGCCGGTGAGGCCGCTACGGGCACCGTTGGGGGGCTTTGTAAGGCGACCAAACGAGCATTTAGGGCTTCCATTTTCGCATTTTGGGTGGTGAGCATGGCCTGGAAGAGTTCGACGACCTGGGTGAGCGACGAACCACCTTCGTCCACGGTGGAGGGCTGCTGGAGGGTCACGGAAGGAGAGGGCAGCAGGCCGGCTGCGGTGCTGGGCGGTGGCGGGTGCGTGAGAGACCGGTGCGGCGAGTGGAGAGCGTCGCGGTAGGTGCTGGAGACGGGTGTGCCGGCGTTTGGCTCTGATACCAAGTTGTTATGGGTTCCGGACTGAGATCGCGTGAAGGGGCGTGAGAGGGGAAAATCCCACAAGGGATCGGCTTGTCCCTTCTTGGAATTCGGTGGTGCTATGGCTGGAGAATGGGGAAAGAACCGGAGGAAGGAGGGGAGGAGACGCCAACTGGAGCGGGCTTCGACCGAGCGGCTAGGGCATGCGTGAAGGACTAGGAGCGGGGGTTGTGGTTTAGAGAGAGAGGGAGAGAAGAAGAGAGAGAGAGAGAGGCTTTTGAGGAATTAATTCTTGCATACCACACATTGGTCCAACCAACCCAACATAAATAAACCAGTTCACAAATATCGCCCCCCCCCCCCCCCCCACTTAGGCTTAGACATGTGGGACACTTGCATATTGCGGATAAAATAACACAAACACGGAAACTATTAAAAGACAAAGATATTCACGCATTCGTCGCATGTGGTCAGCGTTGATACGTGCGGCCCCAACGTGAGTCCGACTCGTCATGTGTCATAATAGTGTTCCTCCCCCTTCTTTTCATACATATCCTTGTGACTGGTAGACATATATATATATATATCTTCTTTTATGTCTCCATAATGCGGATTTAACATATAGTTGATAGATTGGTAATGAAAATGTGGTTGTATAGGCTATGGCAAGTCGAATAGTTTCCATGCGCACGACTGAAGCATATGTTTCTTGGAAATCAATACCTGATTTTTGTGCATAGGCCTTAGCTGCTAGTCTTGTTTTTCTCCATTTCTTCTCCTTTTTCAATGCATTTGATTATGTAGATCCATTTTAACCCAATGGGTTGGCAGCTGGAAGGTGGATTTACAAGTATCCAGGTATTGTTTTTGTTGATCATACCAATTTCCTCATTCATTGCTTGCTGTCATTGAGTTGATGTGGAAGCTTCTGTTGGAAGCGCGACCTCGCTACCTCAATACAATCTCCTTGTCGAGCACCTCTTCTTTTCGAACACTTCTCCGGCAAGCACACGTCCACTCACTCACACTCCCTTCCTTGCGAGCACTACCCCTTGGCTCTCCTTCTCGCAAAACCTTCCACGCGAACACTTCCACGCTGCCTCCTCCCTTCGAGCACTCTCCACGCCGAGCACGCACACCACACTACTCTGCCGAGATGTGACCACCACACAATTCCGGCGAGATCTCCACTATGCAACACACCTCACTCCTGCGAGCTCCACCTCACCTCACCGGCGAGACGCACCTCTTCACTCACTCCGGCGAGGTCACACACACTCCTCGGCGAGACACAGCTCACGCGAGCACCACACCTACTACTAGTTCTCGGCGAGCACCTCCAACCTCAACACTACGGCGAGCGCAACTCTACTCCGGCGAATGACCTGTAGGCGAGAACTCCTACATGCGATAGTTTCCTGCGGGAGTGGCAGGCGAGAAGAAGGTGGCGAGATACACCTCCAGGCGAGATGGCGGATGGCAGCGAGCTTCTCCACGCGAGAAGATGGCTAGCGAGGTGTACAGGCGAGAGAAATATTATTCCTGCGGGAATAATAAAATTCGCGGCTGCACTGTACCTGCTGGCGAGATGTAGGAGGCGAGAATGCTCTTCCTGCGGGAAGAATACAAATATTCTCTCTCTCTACAATCCTCTCTCTCTATATATATAATTCTGCCGCAAAAACCAAAAACTGCAGCATTTTCTCTTGCTTTCTATTCACCGCAAACTTTACAATGGGGACACGCCTATTTATAGGCAACAAAAAACAAACCCTCTCTCTCCACAATAAATGCCAACTCCTTCTCTCTCCTAATAATTAATACAAAATACAAAATACATATAAAAACATATATAAAACTGTTGACCAGGTCAACACAGCTCAAACCAACAAACTCCCCCTCAAGCTTGGCCGCACATGCCGAGCTTGCCTTTGAGCTTCGCGAACGTGTCTGCCTTCAATGCCTTAGTAAAAATATCCGCGACCTGCTCTCCGGTAGGGCAATACACGACCTTCACGGTCTTCTGCTCCACTTGCTCACAAAGAAAATGATACCTCGTCTCGATGTGCTTGCTCCTCCCATGCAGCACCGGGTTCTTCGCGAGCTGGATGGCCGACATGTTATCCACTAACACTGTCGTTGGCCAGTCTTGCACATGATGTAGCTCCCCTAATAGCTTCCTGAGCCAGATGGCTTGGCAGGCGCATGCCGCCGCCATTATATACTCCGCTTCGCATGATGACAAGGCTATAGTAGCCTGCTTCTTCGAGCTCCATGAGAACGCCGCCGTCCCCATGTGAAAACAGTATCCGGAAGTGCTCTTCCGATCATTGACATCTCCACCATAGTCGCTATCCGAGTAGCCGACTAGCTTCAACTCTCCTCCTGATGAGTACTTCAGGCCATGGTCCCTTGTTCCGTTCACATATCTTAGGATTCGCTTCGCTGCGGTGAAGTGATCCTGCTTGGGCTCCTCCATGTGCCTGCTTACTACCCCGACCGCATACATGATGTCCGGCCTAGTGAAGGTCAAGTACCTTAGACTCCCGACTAGGCTCTTGAACATCGTCGGGTCCACACCTTCCTCCTCAGAGTCCTTCCTCAACTTTGTCCCTGGGTCCGCTGGAGTGAAGATAGCCTTGCTACCCTCCATCCTGAACTTCTTCAGAATTTCTTCTGCATACTTCTTCTGGGATATGAAGATCCCGTCTTCCTCCTGCTTCACCTCAACCCCCAGGAAATAACTCAGCTCTCCCAAGTCCGTCATTTCGAACTCCTTCTTCATAAGCCTCTTGAACTCCTCAAGCATCGTTGGGTTGTTCCCGTTGAATATCATGTCGTCCACGTATAGACACAAGACCATGATGTCCCCGTTCTCCGCTATCTTCACATATAGGGCATACTCGTACGGGCACTTCACATATCCATGCTTCTGGAGGAAGGCATCTATCCTTCCATTCCACGCCCTTGCTCCTTGCTTCAGCCCGTACAAGGCTCTGTCTAGCTTGCAGACTTTTCTCTCCTGGCCCTTCACCACATACCCTGGAGGCTGCTCGATGTACACATCCTCCTCCAGGTACCCCATTCAAGTACGCCGCCACAGCATCCATTTGCAAGATTATCCACCCATAATGAGCTGCCAGTGCGATGATCAGTCTTATGGTATCGATCCGCGCAACTGGGGCGTAGACTTCATCATAGTCCACTCCTTGGAGTTGTCTATACCCTTTCACCACCAGCCTGGCCTTGTGCTTCTCCACAGCGCCGTCTTTGTTCTTCTTCACCTTATAGACCCACTTCACCCTGAGGGGTTTGTGGCCTGCCGGTGGATCCACTAGCCTCCAGGTATCGTTCTTCTTGATAGAAGCCATCTCGGCATCCATCGCCGTCCTCCAAGATTTCTCCTGGGCAGCTTCTTCATAGGACCTTGGCTCACAATCTGCTAAGAGACAATACAATGAATAGTTAGTATGGATTGGGGTCGTCTCCTCATAGAGCTCCCCCACCCTCTTCATCCTGGGTGGTGGACTCTCGGAGTCACTCCGGCTCCCACTGCCTCCTGCAGAATTTCCTCCACTTGAGCCTTCCCCTCTTGAGTGGGAGGTGGAAGCTCCCCCTGAATTCCTGCTCGGTGGTGATGGTGGCTCCACTCCACCATCCTCGGCTCCAGCCTCATGACCTCCTTCATCTTCATCCTCGAAGAACATGCCCTTCATGCTCCTCGTCTTCTCATCCCAGCTCCAGCTGCTGCCTTCTTCAAACACCGCGTCTCTCGAGACTATGACCTTCTCTGTCACCGGGTTGTAAAACTTGTAAGTCTTGCTCTCCAGAGCGTAGCCAACAAAGATACACTTCTCGCTCCTATCGTCGAGCTTCTTCCTTCTCTGTTCCGGGATGTGAGCATGAGCTACACACCCGAAGACCCTTAGGTGCTTCACGCTTGGCTTCCAGCCACTCCATGCTTCAAACGGCGTCATGAACTTCACGCTCTTTGTGGGGCATCTGTTCAGTAGATACACCGCACACTGCACTCCTTCCGCCCAGAAACTCTTCGGTAGCCCCTTCTCCTTCACCATGCTCCTCGCCATGTTCATGATGGTGAGGTTCTTCCTCTCTGCCACTCCGCTCTGCTGCGGTGAGTACGCCACCGTCAGCTGGTGTGAGATCTCATTCTCCTTGCAGAAAGCATCAAACAGCCTCGAGGTGTACTCCCCACCTCGATCTATCCTTAGCACCTTCAGAGCCTGACCGCTGTCCTTCTCCGTCATAGCCTTGAACTCTTTGAACTTGTCAAGGGCCTCAGATTTCTCCCTTAGGAAATATACCCAACACTTCCGACTAAAGTCATCCGTGAAGGTTATGTAGTATTTGCTTCCGCCTATTGAGGTGGTCTCAAACGGACCCGCAATGTCCGAGTGAACCAGTTCAAGATGCCTCCTTGCTCTCCAGGACTTCCCTCCTTCAAAACTCTGCCTCTTCTGCTTCCCCTTCGTGCAAGCTTCACACACCTTCTGAGGTGGTGAGATCATTGGCAGATCTGTCACCATCCTTGAGTGAGATAGCAGCTTCAACCCCGTGAAACCCAAATGACCCATCCTATGGTGCCATAGCCATGCTTCTTCCTCTTCCTCCGTTCTCGCGAGACAAGCTGTCTCTTGAGCATCCATCTTCAGCGTGAAGAGACGGTTCGCCGTCATCTCCACCTTCACTACTTCCTTCCCTTGACCATTCTTCATTGCCAGAGACCCATCCTTCATCTGGACGCAATAGCCTCTCTCCACTAACTGCCCAATGCTCAAGATGTTGGTCTTCAACCCTGGCACATAGTACACGTCGTTCAGGTGCACTCTCTCCCCATTCAGCTTCGTCTCCACCAAACCCTTTCCTTCCAAGGAGATCTTTGACGCATCTCCGAAGCTAACCTCACCCCCAATGGGTTCAAGGTTTGTGAACATCTCTCTATCTCCACACATGTGGTTGCTCGCCCCTGTGTCCAGGTACCACACTTCACTTCTCCCTTCTTCCGCACCTCGGTAGGTTAGGAACATCATCGGGTTTCCATCTCCAGCATTGTTCCCATTGTTCCTAGCCTCCGCATAGTGGTTAGCTTCTTCTCTCTTCCTCGGACTCCAGCAGTTGTAGCATATGCCCATACTTGTTACAGTTGTAACATTGTACTTGGGACATATCTCCTCGGCCTCTTCCTCGGCCTCTTCCTCTTCCTCTTCCTTCTTGCCAACCTCCTTGAGGTCGCTCCGCCTCCTTCTGGAAATTTTGGTTTCTACCTCCTCTTCTACCTCTGCCTCTGCCTTGATGACCTCGGCCACGCTGGCCGCCTCCTCTTCCTGAACTTTCCCCAAAGTTCAACTGGGTCTGGAGTGCTTTTCCCAAGTCACTCGCTTCTTCATCATCTTGCAGCATCCTGTACTCATGAGCTTGCAAAGAGCCTACAAGCTCATCAACGGTCATCAAGTTGAGGTCCTTCGATTCTTCGATCGCCACCACTATATGACGGAACTTCTTGGCCATAGATCTCAGCAACTTCTCCATGAAGCTTACATCTTCGATCGCCTCCCCATTTCTCTTCATCTCGTTTGTGAGCGTCCGCAGACGAGTCACATAGTCACCGACCTTCTCGGTGCTTTGCATCTTGGTTACTTCATACTCCGCACGGAGGGACTGTAGCTTCACCTTCTTGGCCTTCTCAACCCCTTGCATGGAGCGTTGCAACACCTCCCATGCTTCCTTAGAGGTTCTCGCGTCTGAGATCTTCTCGAAGGTTGCTTCGTCAACCCCTTGATACAACAAGAACAAAGCCTTCTTGTCCGTCTTCCTTGCCTCTCTAAGTGTTGTCTTCTGGGCGTTAGTCAACGTCGCCTCTGCTTCAGCAGTAAGCTCAGTATAGCCATTGTTCACTATATCCCATAGTTCTTTGGAGGCGAGTAGCACTCGCATCTGTATGCTCCAATTCTCATAATTGGTCTTCGTCAACTTGGGGACTTGCCCCGGCATAGCTCCACCCATCTCCATGGCTTCTACTCCTCAAACCTTCCGAGTCACCGCAAAGGTTTGCAACCTAGCTCTGATACCACTTGTTGGAAGCGCGACCTCGCTACCTCAATACAGTCTCCTTGTCGAGCACCTCTTCTTTTCGAACACTTCTCCGGCAAGCACACGTCCACTCACTCACACTCCCTTCCTTGCGAGCACTACCCCTTGGCTCTCCTTCTCGCAAAACCTTCCACGCGAACACTTCCACGCTGCCTCCTCCCTTCGAGCACTCTCCACGCCGAGCACGCACACCACACTACTCTGCCGAGACACAATTCCGGCAAGATCTCCACTATGCAACACACCTCACTCCTGCGAGCTCCACCTCACCTCACCGGCGAGACGCACCTCTTCACTCACTCCGGCGAGGTCACACACACTCCTCGGCGAGACACAGCTCACGCGAGCACCACACCTATTACTAGTTCTCGGCGAGCACCTCCAACCTCAACACTACGGCGAGCGCAACTCTACTCCGGCGAATGACCTGTAGGCGAGAACTCCTACATGCGATAGTTTCCTGTGGGAGTGGCAGGCGAGAAGAAGGTGGCGAGATACACCTCCAGGCGAGATGGCGGATGGCAGCGAGCTTCTCCACGCGAGAAGATGGCTAGCGAGGTGTACAGGCGAGAGAAATATTATTCCTACGGGAATAATAAAATTCGCGGCTGCACTATACCTGCTGGCGAGATGTAGGAGGCGAGAATGCTCTTCCTGCGGGAAGAATACAAATATTCTCTCTCTCTACAATCCTCTCTCTCTCTCTCTCTATAATTCTGCCGCAAAAACCAAAAACTGCAGAATTTTCTCTTGCTTTCTATTCACCACAAACTTTACAATGGGGACACGCCTATTTATAGGCAACAAAAAACAAACCCTCTCTCTCCACAATAAATGCCAACTCCTTCTCTCTCCTAATAATTAATACAGAATACAAAATACATATAAAAACATATATAAAACTGTTGACCAGGTCAACACAGCTCAAACCAACAGCTTCTTCATACGATTGTGGAGTAGATGAGAAAAAGGCTATGCCACAGGTTTCATAAATCTCCTTTAAACTTCTTGTTTTTACCGATGGTTCTGCTTCTTTTTCACTTGAGATGATTGGAGGTTGACTGCTTGATGATTGGAGGGGACACCATGAAGTTGGATGCTCAAACCAGTGGTTCCTGAATAGAATGCATGCCATTCCAATCCCATGAGGCAGCTTCATAAAATTGTGCATCTCTAGAAATAATTAGTTTCTTTTCTTCTGGTATGAACAATCTATAAGCTCTGAAGGAATCACTATAACCAATAAAGATAGCTTTTCTACTTCTTTCTTCTAACTTATCATTCTTCTCTTTCAGTACATAAGCAACACATTCAAAGATTTTCAAATGTGCTACTGATGGTTTTTTGGAGAGCAAAGATTCATGAGGAGTTATCCTGGGTAATGCTTTAGTTAGTACTTTGTTTAAGAGGTAAACGACAGTATGAGTAGCTTTCTGACCAAAAGGTTTTAGGCAGATTTTTGTTTATCATCATTACTCGTGCCATTTCCACCACTGTTTGATTTCTTCTCTCACCTATATCGTTCTATTCTGGTGACCTTGGAGCAGTTGTTTCTTTTCTTATGCCATGAGACTGACAATAGGTATTAAATTCTACAGATGTGAATTCATCTCGATCCACAATTTGTTTTCAGAGCTTTGATTGGCAAATCAAGTTCCTTTTCAATCAAACTCTTGAAAGTTTTGAACACAGAAGGTTTCTGATTTGGAGGTTAGATAAAATATCCACATATAGCGAGAATAATCATCTACAATGAGAAAGTGGTAATGTTTACCTCCAAAAGAAGTAGAAGCGGTTGGCCCCTATAAATCTGCATGAAGTAATTCTAGAGGCTAAGATGCTTTCTAGCTAGTGTATTTTGAGAAAGGTTGTCTGTGCAGAACGTTTTATTTATTTGTAGATTTGGCATTCCTTTTACCATTTCTTGTTTCATCATTTCTTCCATTGCTTCTCAATTTAAGTGCCAAGTCGATGATGCCAAATAAAAGAAGGGCTAGTGCAACCCCTATCATGGGAGATGGCACTGTGGCAAATAGCCCTTAGATCTAAAGAGAAAGTGTGGTTTTGTGACATACAAGCTGATGCTATTACTGAGTCACTTCCTGATTCAGTATGATGCACATATTTTCTGAAAATTGAACTTTGTATCCTCGTTCTACTAACTTCCCCACATTAAGAGGCTTTGAGTAAGTTTTGGTACCCACTGAACATCAGGGATAATTTCCTTACTCCTTGTTGGGTGGTTACTTGTATGTCCCTTTTCCTTCTATAGATTGAGCATTCCCATCTCCTAAATACACTATGAATTTTTGTGTTTCATCTAAGTCACAAAATTATCTTTTTTACTGCAAATATGACTGGAACATGCAGTATCTATATACCAATTTTGATTTGCAACATTAATTGGTACTTTATTAGTGTTAGAGGTGAAGAAAAAGGCTTCAGATGTGTTTTTTCCAGCAAAGTTGGCTTCTTCCTTTTGTTGAAACCAATAGTCTCTATTAAAATGTGTGGGCTTTTTGCATCTTTTACATCTATGAAAATAGTCTGCAGCTACATGATTCATTTTCTTGCATAAGAGGCATTGTATTGGAGTTGAAAAGGTTTTCTTTCCTTAGACTTGAAACTTCCGTTGTTTCACAAGTGGTGGTTGCTTTTGATATAAGAACTTTTTATGAAAATTTTCTTCTGACTTTCCTTTATATATGGGCATCTTTATTTGGAATGCTTGCTCTATCATAACTGAATTTGTTGTCTTCATTTTATCCTCATGTGATTGTAGTGAGCCCATAAGTTCAGTTATAGTTAGAGTTTCAAGATCCTTAGCTTCCTCTGTGGCAGATACAACATATATGTTGGTTGTCTACTGTTTTACCAAGATTGTGGATTTGATTTACTATATGTGTGACCCGTGCACGAAAATCTATTACTTTCTCATCATCTCTCATTCATAGACTATCTAATTGACGCCACAATGTACCTTTAAACTCTTGCTCCAATATATCTCATGCTTCTTTGGCTGTTTTTGCTCCCATGATATGAGGAAAGATATCATTTGTGACGGCTTGTTGTATGAGTAACAGAGGTTGAGCATTGCTTACTCTTTGCTCACGGCTTGGCTTCAAGTCCCCCTCTTTTCCTGGAGTTGGTTGTTGAAATCCAGCTTCTATAATATCAAGTAAATCCTGTGAATCAAACACAGTTTTCATCTTGATACTCCAATATTCATAAAGCTCGCCATTGAAGATTGGTATTGCAGCATGAGAGAATGAAGTGGTAGATGATGAGCTTGCATTAGATGAAATTAATGATAATTCGAACATGTTCTACACTGCTCTGATATCACTGATAGAAAATAATGAAGATACATAGATCATTTCATCAAACACATACACAAGGAGAAAGTGGGTCTTCCAGTATTTCATTGTTTCAAAAGTAGTGGTGCATGATACATTGGTTCACCTTGGTATTTATAGATTTCATACCCAGGTTACAAGTGGTAATACAAATATTACATATTGATTATGATGAAATGTCGCTAAAATGAGAGATGTTCCTATTCCAATACAACACTCGGGTATATATAGAAAACTCGTACAACAATAAATAATACTACGCAACATAAAATTACGATAACGCAAACTCAACACCCCCCCTCAAGTTGGGCGTGTAATGTCAGCCATGCCAAACTTGCCGATAAGATTATTGAACATATTGAAGCTCAAACCCTTCGTGAGAACATCAGCCAACTGTTGATCAGATGGTACGAATGGGGTAACCACTGTCCCCCTGTCAATATTCTCCTTAATGAAATGCATGTCGATCTCGATGTGCTTCGTGCGATCATGCTGTACTGGATTGTGCGCTATAGAAATCGCCGCTTTATTATCGCAATACAACCTGACAGGCTCATTCCTCTTCAAACCCAGTTCCCCAAGGATGGTAGAGATCCATAGTCCTTCACAAATGCCATGGGCCATCGCCCTAAACTCGGCCTCAGCACTCGATCTGGCAACAACATGTTGTTTCTTGCTCCTCCAGCTAACTAGATTTCCTCCGACCATAGCACAATATCCCGAGGTGGAACGTCTGTCAGATGGCGATCTAGCCCAATCTGCATCAGTATAGACTTCAATAGTCAATTTTTCATTTTTTGAGAATAGAATGCCCTTCCCTGGTGAGGACTTGAGGTATCTGAGGACCCGATGCGCAGCGTCAACATGTCGGGTCTTGGGAGTGTGCATGAACTGACTGAGAACTCCCACTGCATAAGAAATGTCAGGTCGAGTGTGTGATAAGTAGATTAATTTCCCAACCAGCCTCTGGAAACCGGGGATATCTTCAATCACATCACCATCATCCCTACCTAGCTTGTGGTTGGTCTCGATTGGGGTATCGGCAGGTCTACAACCACTCATCCCGGTAGCATCAAGAAGATCGAGCGTATATTTCCTTTGAGATAAGAAAATACCGTGCTTTGACCTCGCAACCTCAATGCCTAAGAAGTACTTGAGGTCCCCCAAGTCTTTCACATCGAATTCCTTAGCTAATTTTCCCTTAAGGGCCTGAATCTCCACGTCGTCATCCCCAGTTATTATAATATCGTCCACATAAACTATTAGGACTGCCAATTTCCCTTTGCTGATTCTTGTAAACATAGTATGGTCTGCATTGCTCTGGTTGTATCTGAAACTATGCATGGCTTTGTGGAACTTTCCAAACCAAGCTCTGGCTGATTGTTTTAGGCCGTATAGCGGCCTCTTTAACTTGCACACTTTCCCTGTGGATCCCTGTGGAGTGAGCCCCGGAGGAAGAGCCATGTACACCTCTTCTTCGAGATCGCCATGAAGGTAGGCGTTCTTGACATCTAATTGGCAAAGTTTCCACCCCTTGCAAGCAGCGCAAGAAATAAGGATCCTGATTGAGTTCATCTTAGCAACAGGAGCAAACGTCTCCTGGTAATCAATACCCTCCGTCTGAGAGTAGCCTCTCGCCACCAGCCTTGCCTTGTATCGTTCCACAACTCCCGAGGGATTCTGTTTGACAGCGAACACCCATTTGCATCCCACCACTTTCTTTCCTGGAGGTAATTGAACCAAATCCCATGTGTTGTTCTTCTCCAGGGCATTCATTTCTTCAAACATGGTCAACTTCCATCTGTCATCGGAAATGGCATCCTGCCACGAAGTTGGGACAGAAACAGAAGACAAAGAGGAAACAAACACTCTATGGGAGGTTGTTAGAGAAGTATAAGACACGAATTGAGATATAGGGTGCCGCGTAGGAGTACCTTCCGACGGGTCAGGTGGGTGATCTGATATCCAGATGTTAGGCCGCGTGTTTGAAACCTTTGTCCGACGAGAGTAAACCTGTAGGGGTTTATGGACCTGGACCTCTACAGGTGGGACATATGGACTAGCGGGAGTAGGTAGAGTGGGATGATATGCGGGAGGAATAGGTAAAGGGATGATCTCCAGAGAAAAAGGGGAATTCACTTCCGACGTAGGAGAGGGCCCCCCCCTGAAGTGAGGACCCGTAATAACTCTCGGATTCACGGAACGTGACATCCATGGTGACGAAAACCTTCTTGCTGACAGGGTCATAACATTTATACCCTTTCTGAGTAGGGGAATATCCGATGAACACACACTTGTGCGCACGGGCATCAAGTTTCGAGCGGTGGTAGATGTGGACAAAGCAAACACATCCAAAGACACGAGGTTGTAGAGTGGTAGGTGGCACGCCAAGCATGGTAAGGGGAGTTTCGAAACCGAGAACACGTGAAGGCATACGGTTGATAAGATACGCCGCGGTGAGAACCGCATCGCCCCAGTAGTACTTTGGAAGATGCATGTGAAGGAGAAGACATCGAGCAACTTCCAGGAGGTGGCGATTTTTTCGTTCCGCCACTCCATTTTGAGCGGGGGAGTAGACACATGATGTCTGATGAATGATCCCGTGATCGGCCAAGTATTGCTCGAAAGCCGAATCCATGAATTCCCGACCATTATCAGTGAGGAGAATTTTTATGGGGGTCGCAAACTGGGTGGAGACCATATTATGAAAACGTCGAAACAAGGAGAACACTTCACTTTTTGCCTTAATCAAGTAAACCCACGTGGTACGCGAAAAACAATCGATGAACGTCACAAACCAACAACAACCAGAAATAGACGCAACCGGGCAAGGCCCCCACACATCACTATGTATCAAATGGAAAGGAGCAGTACTGCGAGAGGAAACATGCTGAAAGGAAGTACGATGATGTTTACTAAGGTCACAAGCATCACAATGAAAATTACGAAGTACATCAGATGACAAAACAGGAAATAAGTGTTTCATAGAAACGATAGACGGATGTCCCAGCCGACAGTGCCAGGACACTAAGGTGGCAGCCTGATCCGCATGAAGGGCCTGGGGAGAGGAAATCGGGGCAGAGGAATCGAACACGTAGAGCCCATTCACCAGTTTACCAGTTCCAATCACCGTTCCCGTCTTCAGGTCCTGAAAAAGGCAAGAGGAAGGAAAAAAAGTTACGGAACAGTTCAACGAATTGGTTAAATGACTAATGGAAAGAAGATTCCGAGTGAAGTTTGGGACGTGAAGAACCGAGGAAAGGGTGAAGGAGGAGCACGGGATGGAACCCTTCCCGGCAATCGGGGAAAGGGACCCATCAGCGATGCTCACCTTTTCACGACCTGACAATGGAGAGTAGGACACAAAACCTGAGGAAGAGCTGGTCATATGGTTTGTTGCTCCAGAGTCAATGATCCAGTGAGTAGAGGGGCGAGTGGAAGCAGCATGAGCACCTGGTGGCCCCTGATGGGCATACGAAGACGATGGGGCAGGGGACTCCAGTGACTGTCCCTGCATCAAGCGACGGAAGGCAAGCACCTCATCGACAGAGAGAGTCAATGTCGGAGTAGGCAAGACAAAAGGAGGCTGCGACTCTTTAAAACTTTCGGACAGATGCGCGGAGCGGGGCTGAGGAGGACGACCAGAGGTACGGTCGAAACCACGACCTCCACGAGAGGGAGGTCCACCACGGGGTGCAGGAAACCCATGAAGACGAAAGCAAGTCTCTCGTGTATGGCGAGCCTTCCCGCAATAGTCACAGAGCAGGTGATCCTTGTCACTGGGCTTTGATCTAGAATCACGAGGTCCCCGAGGCCCAGTTTGGGCCGCCAAAGCAAAACCATCTGGAGGAGGATCTGGAGTCCAAGTTTGTCGCCTATCAAATTCCTGCTGAACCAGACTGAAAACCTCAGGAAGAGAGGGCAAAGGGGAGCGGCCAAGGATCTGCACACTGATGTGGTCGAAATCCCGATGCAAACCGTGAAGGAACTCAAAAACTCTATTCCGATCTTCTCGCGTGCGGACAAGAACTTCATCCTCCGGGGACACAAGAGTGAGCGAGTCGAAATGATCATATTCCTGATATAACTGGGTGAACTCGAGATAGTAGGCCGACGGAGGACGGTCGCCTTGACGTAAGAGGAAAATCTTTCTGCGCAGCTGAAATATCTGGGCAGCATTGCCCCGCCCGAATAAGTAGTCTCGGCTCTTCGCCAAATATCGGCGGCAGTATCAAGGAACAGGTAGTTGCGGGCAATGGAATCAATCATGGAGTTCGTCAACCAAGACATGACGAGGGAATTCTCCGATTCCCATTGCGCCCAATCCGGGGAATCCAAGGTAGGGGTAGGTGTAGTACCCATGACATACCCAAACAGTCTCCTGCTCTTCAAAGCGAGGGTAACAGCCCGAGACCACGGGAGATAATTTGTACCATCCAGCCGAATCGTCGTGATCTGAGGAGTATTGTGATCATTTCCAGGACGGGAGAAAACATTGGGTGTAGCGGGGGACACGGAAGCACCGGTGGTAGAAGACATAGCGGGAGATCCATCTGTTTCGGCCATGGTAACCAAGAATACAAATCGAGGGAACCGGGAGAACAAAAAAAATGCCTAGATAGAAACTAGGGCTGCCTCATATAAAGAGGGAGGAGAGAAAAAAGGGAGCAGACACCGGAAATGGCATCAAACGGACGATTGCATCTCCGGTGTCCAAAAAACGGAATAAAGCGAGGTGGAGTCGAACTGACTCCTAGGCGGAGGAGGAAGAAAAGGTGAGAGGAAGAAAACTGGAGAAAAAAGAACGGGAAGAAGAAGCCCGGAGGAAGAGGCGGGACGAGCCCTCGACGCCTGGACGCGGGCTAGCGGGAGGAGACGCCTGGACGCGGGCTAGCGGGAGGAGACGCCTGGACGCGGGCTAGCGGGAGGAGACGCCGGAAGAGGCGGATCGAGCGAGGCGAGGGTCGAGCGAGGCGGATCGGGTGAGGCGAGGCGGTGTTAGCGGCGCAGTCGCGGAAACGAGGAGATCGGTATCGGGGAAGCCCTAAGGCTCTGATACCATGATGAAATGTCGCTAAAATGAGAGATGTTCCGATTCCAATACAACACTCGGGTATATATAGATAATCCGTACAACAATAAATAATACTACGCAACATAAAATTACGATAACGCAAACTCAACAGATTACATCATCACTAATAAAGCTCTTGTCTTTATCTTTCAGGATTAGCTGCGACTTCGTTCTGGATTTTAGGTGCTTATGTCGCCCAGATTATCCTCCAATACTCTGTATGCCAAGAGCGGAAAATAGAGATAACGAGGATGGATATTGATGCGGAGCTTCGTCCTGCGTCAGATATTCTAAAGTGCACGCTATGAGATTTGCCATAACATTTTGTTTGTGTAGGAAGATGTGGTGAAAGAGACCAACTTATGATAAAAATTCCAAATGCAGCAAGCAATTTCACTATTGCAGAGTGGGTGATTAGCTGCTTTGATTTTTTGTGCGGAGTATAATACCTAGAAACCGTGGATACCCCCAATCGACCTAACATCAAATGTTCATCCGTTGCATATTTAACACCGGTTTCCAGCATGGGAGACACCTTTTGGGTGGGAAACACTCGGACCAAAACCAGTCAAAAGGAAAATTTATATTGCTTTCTACTTTGCATGCATAGCTGCAGCCTGTTGGTAAATGATGGGAAGAAAAATGAGTATGAGCTATATTATGTTATGCCCCGGACGATCTACGGTTCCGAGGGTTCAAATACGCCAGAAGACTAAAAGAAGCGCCGGGAAAAGACCGGGCTGAACCATCCGGTTCAGCCCGCAACTAATAAACAAGAGGAGGGGGGCTGAACCACACGGGTTCAGCCCCAATGGGGGCCGGCCGGCCCTAGGGGGGTTGGGTTTAATATAAATACCCAAACCCCCCTCTTTTGGTGGCATGCAATATTATCTTCAGGTATTTTTCTTTCTAGCAAACCCTAGCCGTCTTCTTCCTCACTAGTACCCTTTTTTCTCTAGTTTTCCCTAGTAGATTCGTATCATTTGGTATCAGAGCCTCCTTCCTGCGACCATGGTGACACGTACGGAGGCGGAAATAGCGCGCTTGGCCGCCATCGAGGAGAACTATGTCACCTTGACGGATTCCGTAGCGGCAATCGAAGCAAGCGTGAAGAACTCGCAACAAAATCTGGAGGAACGCTTCGAGACGAGGATGGAGGAGTTGAAATCTCTCCTCTTGCAAAATCTGAAAGGCAAAGCGGTGAACGGCGATGGATCCGACGCCGAGACAGCAAATACGCCTAAGGAGGGTAGCACGGGAGCGGGAAATGGCGGGGGAATTCCGTCTAGGGCTTCCGGTTCCGGATCGGGAGCGGGAGATCTGCTGGAGGCCGCACGAGGAAACGGAATCCCGTTTCGAACGGGCGGAATGCCAGGCGGGCACTCGGACGGCTGGGGGCTGAGCGGCAGGGAGCTGGGAGGCCGGGAGGTACCGGAGCCACCCCGGACTGGCTCCAGCAGAGCGGCGGAGGCCGCAGGCGGCTCCTGGGGGGTCGGCGGAGGAGCAGCGTGTCACGATATCAAGGTTAGCTAACACGTCTCGTGACCATTGTTCAAGATTACTCTAGATATGTTGAGAATATTCTAGAATATTGGAGAAAGATCACACTTGGGAGATATGGAAGAGTATGGAAGAATGTGGAAGAATCTAGTCTCTTCCATGTGTAGAGAAATCTATATTCTTCTTGAGTTTGGAGGGAAAAGGGGGAGGAGGCCTATATAAGGGGAGGACCTCTCCCCATTTGGATCATCCAAGGTTTTGGAGTGTATTGTGATAGTGAGACTCCTCTTGTGAGTGCTTGTGAGCTTGGAGTGTTGAGCATTGTTGTATGTCTTGTTCCTTTTGTATGTCTCGCGCAACTGTCTACCTAAGTGTCTTGTAACTTTGTTGAGAGTTATAATAAGAGTTGTTCTCTTTATTCCACTGCTTTGTTTGAGGAAGGCTTACTTGGTTAACCTAAGTTTGTTGGAATTCTAGCCAAGTGCCGCACGTACTTAGTGTCAAAGTGCTAAGTCCGTGACAGTTGGTATCAGAGCTAGGTTGTGCACGTCGTGCTGCAACAAGACCAAATATGGCAGGAGAAGATTACATTACGGAGGAGGAACGGGGTAGAGATGCAACCCTACAAGCTAGCAAGAAGAAGCGTGACCAAAGCCGGGTTCGAGAAGAGAGTCACTTGCTGCTAGCTATGGAGGACTGGGAGAAACACATGGAAGTTATGGAAATCGACAACCATGCGATGCGTAAGGAGTGGGAAGCCACTCGTGTGGAGCTAGAGAAGAGACTCAAATATGCATTTGATGACAATGCCACATTACATACACGCATCGACGAGTTGGAGGAGGAACTGGCCATTTGCAAGAAGGCTATCGCCAATGGAAGTGTAAGCACCACCTCCGCCATCCCTAGGGTGGACATCCCAAGACCAGATTCATTCTTGGGCAAGCGGGATGCCAAAGAAGTTGAGAACTTCCTATGGAAGATGGAGAACTACTTTGAAGGATGTCATCTACGTGATGATGCGACCAAGGTACGCACTGCTTCACAATTTCTTGATGACAATGCTGCACTATGGTGGCGAAGGAGGCAGACGGATGTCGCAAAAGGATTATGTCGATTGAACACATGGGATGATTTCAAGAGGGAGCTTAAACGCCACTTCTACCCAGAGAATGTGGCATATCTTGCACGAAAGAGGTTAAGAGAGTTGAAACAAAAGAGAACAATAGCGGAATATGTGAGCGAGTTCACAACACTTATGTTGCAAATCCCTGACATGTCGGAGGATGATCGACAATTCTATTTCGTGGACGGGCTACAACTATGGGCAAAACAAGAAGTGCAGAGGCGTGGGCCTCGTACTGTCGATGAAGCAATTGCAGCAGCCGAATCACTCAGCGAGTTCCACCAAGAAGAAGAGACGGGTCATCCTGAGGATGTTGAGGATGCTGAAATAGAACCCAAGAACTACACACACCGCCAAAGAAGATTCGAGGAAAGAAGAAGGCCACCCACCTGCTTTGTATGCAAGGGACCCCATCACATGAAGGAATGCCCGAAGCTTGGCGCCTTAACAGCAATAATGAAGAAAGAAGAGTCAATAAGTGGGGATGTAGAAGAGTCACAAGAAATGGCAAGGCTAAGTATCATGCAACGCCTTAATGCCATGACCACCCAAGGATCCTACATAAGACGCCAACCTTTGCAGTGTTTCTTCTGTAAAGGACCACATAAAGTGAATGCTTGTCCGACTTTGGAGACGATACGATTCACTGTAGATCAAGTGGGGAGAAGGAGCAACTATAAGACAGGAAGGGCAAACCAAACCCAAACTAGGGGGAGGATAGTAAGTAATGGACAAATGATGGTGGATGTAGAGATCGAGGGCACGAAGATGAGAGCCTTAGTGGACACGGGAGCAACTGACTTCTTTATGTCCAAGTCTGCTGCCAAGAGAATTGGACTACCGATCAAATTTGGACCAACTCGGCTCAAATTTGCGAACTCTCAGGAAGTGCGAACTATCGGTCTTGCTCCAGATGTGAGCGTTCGTCTTGGAGATTGGAAGGGAAAGGTGCCCATTGAAATTATCCCCTTTGACGATTATGACATTATCATTGGAATGAATTTTCTTGATCAGTTTGAAGGTTTTCTCATCTTCCCAACATCTGAGATGCACCTCATTGATGGTCCGACTTCCTACCCGGTGCCGATAAGGAGAGTACATGAACGAGAAGCGAAGACCCTCTCCGTGATAAGGTCTGCACAAAGATGGTGAAGGAAGGATGCGTCGAGGACGACGCATGGTTTCAGTGGGGGAGAATGTCACGATATCAAGGTTAGCTAACACGTCTCGTGACCATTGTTCAAGATTATTCTAGATATGTTGAGAATATTCTAGAATATTGGAGAAAGATCACACTTGGGAGATATGGAAGAGTATGGAAGAATGTGGAAGAATCTAGTCTCTTCCATGTGTAGAGAAATCTATATTCTTCTTGAGTTTGGAGGGAAAAGGGGGAGGAGGCCTATATAAGGGGAGGATCTCTCCCCATTTGGATCATCCAAGGTTTTGGAGTGTATTGTGATAGTGAGACTCCTCTTGTGAGTGCTTGTGAGCTTGGAGTGTTGAGCATTGTTGTATGTCTTGTTCCTTTTGTATGTCTCGCGCAACTGTCTACCTAAGTGTCTTGTAACTTTGTTGAGAGTTATAATAAGAATTGTTCTCTTTATTCCACTGCTTTGTTTGAGGAAGGCTTACTTGGTTAACCTAAGTTTGTTGGAATTCTAGCCAAGTGCCGCACGTACTTAGTGTCAAAGTGCTAAGTCCGTGACAAGCGGCTCCCTGGGGGGTCGGCGGAGGAGCAACGGCTCCCTGGGGGTTCGAACAGCCCCTGCATGGACCCGGCGGCCTGCTGCGGCATGGAGGGGGCTCCGGACAGGGTGGAGGAGCCTCGTTTGGACCGGGACAGCACGCAGGACAACCCTGGAGGCCGCAACACCAGGGATTTGGGCTGTTTCGCCCAACCGTGGCGAATGCGGTTCTTCTCGGAGGCGCAACGGAATTTTTTCCTCCCCAACCAGCGATCGCTCCGAACGGAGGGTATGGACCGGCCAATATGGGGCCGGGTAGGCCTCCGGGGTGGAATCATGGAGGACTTCAAGGAGATCATGAGCAACACGGACCGATGGGCCAAAATGGAGGCGGCTTGGGAGGGGCATTTCAGCGACCTTACATGCAACCCAAGCTGACTCGGATGAACATTCCGAAGTTCCGGGGAGGCGACGCGCTCGAGTGGATCCAAAAGGCCGAGCTGTTCTTCAGATATCAGGAGGTTCCTGCGGCTCAGTGGGTACAGTTGGCGGCCTTCCATCTAGAGGAGGACGCGTACCAGTGGACACAATGGTTTTTGCGGGGACGCACCCACGCTCCCTGGGCCGAGTTCATAGAGGCTTTCTCGGCTAGATTCGGACCCCTGGAGTACGAGGACGTGGAGGCCAGTCTTCAGAAACTCCGACAACGGGGAACAGTCACGGAGTACCGGACGGAGTTCGAGAAGTTGGCCAACCGGGTCACCTGGGGAGAGCAGACGATGTTGAGCTGTTTCATCTCGGGTCTGAAGGACTACTTGCGCGACGAGGTTCACGCGTACTTACCGCGCAGCTTGAGTCATGCTATTAGCATCGCTCGGATACAGGAGGAGCGTTACAACAGGCAGCGGAACCGGATGACGACCCGG
Organism: Dactylorhiza incarnata; assembly: GCA_033032865.1. NCBI lineage: Eukaryota > Viridiplantae > Streptophyta > Magnoliopsida > Asparagales > Orchidaceae > Dactylorhiza > Dactylorhiza incarnata. Next base: position 2,026,420 of record JAWHQI010000094.1, on the reverse strand, counting down.
CCTCCCGCGACCCCCGCAGCGGGACGAAAGGATCAGCTACCTCCCATTCGTCCCACGGTGACTAAGTTGACTTGGCCGGAGATGCAGGCTCGGAAGGAGAAGGGCTTGTGCTTTAATTGTGATGAGAAATACACACGGGGACACAACTGCCAGAAGATTCAGGTGTTTATGCTGAGAGAGGAGGATGAGGAGGAGGACCCACTGGAGAGTGTCGACGCTGAGACACTCGACCTGACAGAGTTTGGGGTTTCTATACAGGCCATGCAGGGGGGATCAGCCCCGGTGACTCTCCGTTTCACAGGCCTGATCGGCGGGCAGCGGGTTACCATATTGTTAGATAGTGGGAGTACCCACAATTTTATCAACCCGGCAGTTGCTCTGAAGGTGGGGCTACCGATCGATAAAGAGGCGGCTTTCCAGGTCATGGTGGCCGATGGTAGCAAATTGAGGTGCGAAGGGTGATGAAGGGGGCGGAAATCCGGATGCAGAGCTATGTATGCAACACGGACCTGTATTTACTTCCGATTAGGGGTTCGGGCATGGTGATGGGGGTTCAGTGGCTGCTTCAGCTACAACGGGTCACCACGGATTGAGTTCATCTTACTATGGAATTCTCCCAGTTGGGGAAGGATTACTGCCTTCGGGGAATCCGTTCTCCCCCCCCCCCCCCCCTGAAGGAAATATCTCTGTGGAGCCTGCAGCGGTTGGAGGTCGAGGGCTCCCCTATGGCTATGGTGGTGGGAGTAGCGACGTCAGATGCAGACCCTCCGTCCATTCCGATGGAGATTCAGGCACTTCTGTCCCAGTTTGAGGATGTGTTTCAGGAACCTAGGGGCCTTTCCCCGCCCAGATTCAGTAATCATGCCATACAGTTGAAAGAGGGGGCTGCACTCCCAAACGTCAGGCCCTATCGCTACCCGTACATCCAGAAGGCCGAGATCGAGAGGAGCGTGAAGGAGATGTTGGCGACCGGTATCATACGACCGAGCACCAGTGCCTTCTCTTCCCCTATCATCTTGGTGAAGAAGAAGGACGGGTCGTGGCGTTTCTGCGTGGATTACCGCAACTTGAACGATTCTACAATCAAGGACAAGTTTCTGATTCCTATGATCGAGGAGCTACTGGACGAGCTGCACGGGGCGAGCTTATTTACCAAGTTGGACCTTCGGTCCGGCTACCACCAGATACGGATGAAGACTGATGACATCCATAAGACCGCGTTTCGCACGCATGATGGGCATTACGAGTTCTTGGTGATGCCCTTTGGGCTATCCAACGCCCCATCTACCTTCCAGGCGGTGATGAATGAGACCTTTCGGCATCTCCTACGGCGATCGGTACTCATTTTCTTCGACGATATTCTGATATACAGTCGGAGTTGGGAGGAGCATATCGAGCACGTGGCACAGGTCTTTACCATCCTGCGGCAGCATCAGTTCTACGCCAAGCTGTCGAAGTGCTCGTTTGGACAACCAGAGGTGGAGTACTTGGGCCATCTGGTGTCGGCTCAGGGGGTCAGGGCGGACCCAAAGAAGATAGAGAGCATGGTGTCGTGGCCGCGACCGACTACAGTGCAGGCACTACGAGGCTTCCTGGGCCTTACGGGGTACTATCGGAGATTTGTAAAGGACTATGGTAAGCTGACTCATCCTCTTACCCAGCTCCTCCACAAGGAGTCCTTTACATGGCATGATGAAGCAGAGCAGGCCTTCTCCACTCTCAAGGAGGCTATGACGACCACGTCGGTGCTCGCCTTACCAGATTTCAGCAAAGAGTTCGTGTTGGAGACTGATGCCTCGGGAGTTGGCATTGGGGCGGTTTTGATGCAGGAGGGCCGGCCCTTGGCTTACTTCAGCAAGGCCTTGGCTCCTCGGACGTTAGGCCTCTCCACGTACGAGAAGGAGATGCTGGCGATCTTACATGTCGTGACTCTTTTGAGGCCGTACCTGCTGGGCCGCCATTTTAAAGTTCGCACCGATCACCAGAGCCTAAAGCATTTTCTGGATCAACGGCTGGCATCCCCTCTCCAGCAGAAGTGGCTGACCAAGCTGCTGGGATATGATTATGAGATCGTGTACAAGCAGGGTAAGGAAAATTTGGTGGCCGATGCCTTGTCCCGCCTACCGGAGAGCACCATCTTCCACCTTTCGGGACCATTGATCGAGTCACTGGATGACATTCAGAGGGAGATCGCCGCGGATCAGGAGCTCCAGCCCATTGTGGAGGCCATGTTATAGGGCCAACCTACTCTTCCGGGTTACCAGCTTATTGGAGGACATCTGTACTACCGGGGTAGGGTGGTCATTCCCGCCTCTTCCACCTGGAAGGAGGTCATGTTACAGGAGTTCCACTCGTCGCCGACCGGAGGCCATGCCGGAGTGCTTCGTACGCTACAGCGACTTCGGGCCAATGTCTTTTGGAAGGGGTTACGGAGGGACGCGCAGCGTTTTGTGCAGCAGTGTGACGTGTGCCAGCGTCAGAAGTATGAGAAGACCTCACCAGCAGGGCTGCTCACGCCCTTGGAGATTCCTCAGCAGGTGTGGGAGACGGTCTCGATGGATTTCATTGATGGCTTGCCCCGGTCGCAGGGTAAGTCGGTGATCTTGGTCATAGTGGACAAGCTGTCCAAGTATGGCCACTTTCTAGCTCTCAGCCATCCGTATTCCGCGGAGACAGTGGCCGATCTTTTTGCCCGAGAGGTGGTTCGCCTACATGGTCTCCCTAGTTCGATCATCTCTGATCGCGATCCAGTCTTCATCAGCAACTTTTGGCAGGAGCTTTTCCGACTACAGGGCACGAGGTTACGCATGAGCACTGCGAATCATCCGCAGACCGATGGCCAAACAGAAGTCCTCAATCGGGGGGTTGAGACATACCTCCGTTGCTTCGTCATGGATGAACCTCGCTCGTGGACGCGATGGTTACATTGGGCGGAGTATTGCTATAATACTTCGTATCACACGGCCAGCAGGATCACACCGTTTGAAGTCGTCTACGGGCGGCCGCCACCTTCTCTACGTTCCTACGAGCCGGGTAGCACAACCCTTCCTGCCGTGGATAGGGCTTTACGGGACCGGGATCAGACCTTGGTCCTCCTGCGGGACAATCTCCGTTCCGCCCAAGATCGGATGAAATTACAAGCTGACAAACATCGGACAGAGCGGACTTTTCAGGTAGGGGACGAGGTCTTTCTCCGTCTCCAACCTTACAGGCAGCTTTCAGTCGCTCGCCGGGCCAATCAGAAGTTAGCCCCCCGGTACTATGCTCCCTTTCGCATCACTCAGAGGGTAGGACAGGTCGCCTATACTCTTGATCTTCCTGAAGGGTCCCGCATCCACCCCACTTTTCATGTCTCGTTGCTGAAGAAGAAGTTGGGGGCGGCAGTCACGGTGCTCCCTTTCTTCCCGCGGCGACTACGACCGGGGAACTACGCCCCAGTCCCGAGGATATCCTGCTGTCCAGATGGAAAAAACGTGGCACGGAATACCGTTCGGAGGTGCTGGTCAAGTGGAAGGATCAGTCAGAGGCTCACAACACCTGGGTGGATTTACTGGAGTTCCGGGAATTCTTCCCCGACTTTCAGCTTGAAGACAAGATGCCTCTTGATGGGGAGGGGAATGTTATGCCCCGGACGATCTACGGTTCCGAGGGTTCAAATACGCCAGAAGACTAAAAGAAGCACCGGGAAAAGACCGGGCTGAACCATCCGGTTCAGCCCGCAACTAATAAACAAGAGGAGGGGGGCTGAACCACACGGGTTCAGCCCCAATGGGGGCCGGCCGGCCCTAGGGGGTTGGGTTTAATATAAATACTCCACCCCCCCTCTTTTGGTGGCATGCAATATTATCTTCAGGTATTTTTTTTTCTAGCAAACCCTAGCCGTCTTCTTCCTCACTAGTACCCTTTTTTCTCTAGTTTTCCCTAGTAGATTAGTATCATATTATTAGACTCATAAACTAAGCTTCATTAGCCTTTTCATATTACAAGTCCTATTTATATAGATTCCCTTAGTTGGTGCATCTAGTTACAAGGTTCATTGCATTTGTCCTATTACATAATTAGCTCTTCTTCTTATTTCTTATCTATTTATATGATAACATATGATAACATTTTTATTTGTTTTTTAGCAGGTCCAAGGAAGCTGCCACATTTATTTTGTCTTACATCCCCCCCTTAAACCGGGCATGCTTTGATCCCTAGGGTTTGTCGATGTGCTATATGGAGTTGGTGCTTTGGGCTTTGTCATCAGATCAGCGAGCTGTTCTTCACTGCGACAAAATTCCACATGAATTTCTCCTTTCTCGATTTGTTCTCTGATGAAGTGGAATTTGAGATCTATGTGTTTGCTTCCTTTTTTAGTCACTGGATTCTTAGCCAAGTGGATGGCAGATACATTGCCGCATTTGATAATGTTGGCTGTAGCATTCTTCTTGCTATCATTTCTTCTCGTCTCTTTCCCATCTTTATTTGTTTGTTCTTTCTCATCTTCATTTGTCTGCTCTTCCTTATCTTCATTCGTCTGTTCTTTCTCTTCGGGCTTTATTATTTCTTTTAGCAAACTTCTCAGCTAGATGCATTCACAGCTTGCATTACTAAGCAACATATATTCGGCTTCGGTGGTAGATAATGCAATTGTGGGCTGATTGCGAATTTGCGAGGGGACCATGTTATTGGGTTTGTGCCTAGACAAAAAACATAACCAATAGTGCTTCTTCGATCTTCTATGCAAGATCCCCAATCAGCATTTGCATATCCATTTAGGGCTAATGTGGCTTCCTTTTTATAAAAACAGTCCTAGCTGTTTAGTGCCTTGTATGTACTGCGATATTCGTTTTGCCGCAAGCCGATGTGCTTTGATTGGGTGGCTCATATATTGTGCTACTTTATTCATGACATAGGTTACTGGCCGAGTGTGAGTCACATATATGAGAGATCCAATGAGGGATTGCTATCCTTTAAAGTTAACACATTTTTTTCAAGATAGTGTTTGTGGCCATTGGAGTACTGCTGGGATTGCATTCTTGCATATGGAATCGCTTTAAAAGTTCCATTGCATGCTTGGATTGAAAAATGAATATACCATTGCTTTGTTGTTTCACTTGCAGTCCTAGGAAGTATTGCAGTCGGCCAAGATCTGTCATTTCAAATGTTACTTTTAAGTTATTTTGAAATTCATGGATCACTTCTTGTGAGTTTCCTGTGATGATCAGATCATCAACATACAAGCATATGAGTATGTGATGTTTTCCAATGTGAAATAAGTATAAGGAGGGATCCTTTTTGCATCGATGGAAGCCTTGCTTAATAAAAATAGCTGTCAATTGTAGCATTCCAGGCTAAGAAAGCTTGTTTTAAGCCATACAGAGCTTTTTATAATCTACATCACCCTTTTTTGATATCCAGGAGGTTGTTCTGTGTATACTTCTTCACATAGCCCGCCGTTTATGAAAGCTGATTTAACATCCATGTGAAACAATGGATAATTGTGATGTGTCGTAAATGCAAGGAGTAGTCGTATTGTGTCCATTCGAGCAACAAGGGAGAATGATTCATCATAATCTCTGCCTTGTATTTGCATATCCTTTGGCTATTAGCCTTGCTTAGATTTTTCTAGGCTTCCATCTTCATTATACTTGATGTGGTATAGCCATCGAAGTCCCAGAATTGGTTTATTTTTAGGTTTGTTAACTATTCCCAAGTCTGATTTTTAAGAATCATGCTCATTTCTTGATCCTGGAAGCAGCCTCTTGCAAAAATGCATGGTAAGGTTTGCCTACATTTCACCCTTGTGGTGGGACCCTTCCCCGGACCCTCGCTGCGCGGGGATGCCATTGTGCACCGGGCTGCCCCTATGCTCATTTCTTGATCCATTGTTTTTCTCCATTTTCTGACTTGTTTGCTTCTGCAAAGTTAGAAGGCACTTCATTGAATAATGTGATATGGGATTCTTGATAAATGTCTTATAGACTGCGGGTTTTAATTAGTGCAAGTCCTTCAATTATATCTTCTCCCCTGCTGGTTGAGCTGCTTTCTTCTCATTCAGAATTGGTTTGGAGGGTATCATTATATGATTCAACCACTAATTTTGGATGTATAGAATTGTCATGCTTTAGCTCCCAGTTCCAGGCAGAATCTTCATCAAAACTAACATTTCTTGAAACAATTAACTACTTTTTGTCTGGATCACATAGTCTATAGGCCTTGAAACATTCACTGCATCTGATAAAGAGACATGGTTTGGACTTTGCATCCAATTTATCTCGTAGCTTTGCTGGTGTGTACACATGCAATACAACCAAAACAACGGAGATGGGCAATAGATGGTTGTCTGTTGAATAACTTCTCATATGGTGTTGCATTTATTTTGTGAGCACTCGATTTAGTGTGTATACTGCAACATTAGTTGCTTCTGCCCAAAATTATTTAGTCATTTTCCTTGCATGCAACATTACTCTAGCCATTTCAACAATAATTCTATTTCGTCTTTCCACAGACCCATTTTATTGATGTGAGTAGGGAGTTGTTAATTTTCTTCGAATGCCTTTCTCTTTACAGAATATATCAAATTCTTTGGGTACAGATTCCCCACCTCTATCACTTCTAAAAGTTTTGATTTGTAGGCCGAGGGCTTTTTCAATATAAGATTTGAATTGTTCGAAAGCCGTAAAAACTTCTCCTTTGTGCTGCAAAAAGTAAATCCACATGAACTTACTATAATCATCAACTAAGAGGAGATAGTACAGTTGAAAGGAATAATGATAATTGAATTATGAAAGGAAACCCTTTACTTATACATATACTTGAGTAAGGGGTAATACAAAAGACGAAAGAAACTCTCACAGGTAATACAGGATAAACACGGCTTGAAGAAGCAGTAATAAATAAATACAACTTCAACTCTCCCCCTCAAGTCGGATGGAAGATATCCATCATTCCGAGTTTATGGATGTCATCAGTAAGCACATCGCATCCCAAGCTTTTGGTGAAGACATCGGCCAGTTGATCTTTAGAATGAACAAAAGGTGTGACCACATTTTCTTTCTCTCGGTGGTCTTTAATAAAATGTCAATCAACCTCAACATGCTTAATCTTGTCATGTTGAACAAGGTTGTGAGCAATACTAATAGCTGTCTTGTTGTCACAGTATAAGGAGAGAGGGACATTCGACTGGAGTCCCAAATCTTGTAACACAGTACGCAGCCATAAACCTTCACAGAGACCTTGAGACATTGACTGGTACTCAACTTCAGCACTAGACATGGCCACCACATGCTGCTTCTTGCTACGCCATGTTACCAAATTTTCACCAACAAAGGTGCAGTACACCGTTGTGGATTTCCTGTCATCACATTCCAGCCCAATCAACATCAGTGAAGACTTCGATCTTTAAGTGGTTGTTCTTGGAGAACATAAGGCCGCGACCAGAGGCCTTCTTTAAGTACCGTAGTACATAATAAGCAGCATCCTGATGTCTGATCCTAGGAGCATGCATATATCTACTCGAGATCCCTGCAACATATGTAATGTCAGGACGAGTGTGAGATAAGCATAAGAGTCTCCCAACCAATCTTTGATAACTCGAAGCATCTGTGTGGTCACCATCACTATCTTCATCAATCATATGATTTTCCTCCGTAGGGGTGTTAGCTGGAAACAACCGAGCATACCAGTTTCTTTTAACAAATCCAAAACATACTTACGTTGAGAGATGAATATTCCTTGGTTTGATCTGGTCACTTCAATCCCAAGGAAGTAACGTAATCTCCCTAAGTCCTTTACTTCGAACTCAGCAGACAAGAGCGCTTTGAGATTAGCAATTTCCTATGTGCCATCTACGGTGATCACAATGCCATCAACGTAGATAATAAGTGCCACAGTTTTTTGTTCACGTTTTTGAATAAACAAAGTGTGATCAGACTGTCCCTCTTTGTAGTCAGACTTGAGCATGGCTTTAAGAAACCTACCAAACCAAGCTCTGGGAGACTGCTTCAGGCCATACAACGACTTCCTTAAGTGACAGACAAGCCCTTCTTGTCCCTTCTTCACAAATCCAGGAGGGAATGTCATGCACACTTCTTCATCAAGCTCACCGTGCAGGAAGACATTTTTAACATCCATCTGGTGAAGATCCCAGCCCAGGCAAGCAACACAAGATAGAAGGGCACGAACGGAGTCCATCTTTGCTACAGGAGCAATGGTCTCCCGGTAGTCCACTCCTTGAGTTTGGGTGTATCCCCGAGCCACAAGACGAGCCTTGTAACGCTCAATTTTACCATACTAGTTTTACTTAACAGAGAAAACCCACATTGAACCAATGACTTTCTTGTTAGGAGGAAGGGGAGAGACATCCCATGTGTGATTCTTGTCCAAGGCAGACATTTCCTCCTCGCATGTGCCCATACCGGAATACTCACAGTTTCTTGCCACGTTTTTAGAATAGAAATCAAGGACAAAAAGGATATAAAGTTCTGATGAGCAGGGGTAAGGTGATGATAAGCAACATGGTTAGAAATAGGGTGTTGCGTACACAAAGCTTTACTTTTTAGCAATGCAAGAGGAACATGTAGGTCATCACCAGAATCTAAGTCCAAAGCAGACACAGGTAGTGGGAGAACGTCGATGGCCTGTTTACTTGTTTGACGATGGTGGAATGCATGAGAAAAGAGAGAGATAAGAGATGGACATATGGGAAACTGTGTAGGAGATGTAAGGGATGTAGGAGATGTAGGGGACGTAGGAGATGTAGGGGACGTAGGAGATGTAGGGGACGTAGGAGTCATAGGAGTCGTAGGAGGCATAGGAGACAAAGGAGGCGTAAGAGGAATCAGAGGGATAGGAACAGTAGAATTAAAAGTAATGTCACCAATCACCCCCTGCGGAAAGTAACATCCATGGTACAAAAAACACGTCGGGATGAAGGGTGATAACACTGATAGTCTTTCGTAGTGGCAGAATAGCCAATAAAGACACAACGATCAGCACGGGGGTCAAGTTTGTCACAATGAGGCTGATGTATGTGAACAAAACATACATACCCAAAAACACAGAGTGGAAGATGAGAATGTTGGATCGATAGGCGCCCTTAGAGGGGGAGTGAATAAGGGAATAAAAATTCTTTTTATAATTTTAAGAAAATGACTAACTTGTTTTGCGGTTCTGAGTGTTGGGCAGTGAATGGTGTACACGAGCAAAAAATGGGAGTCGCGGAGATGAGAATGCTTAGGTGGATGTGTGGTCACACGAGACTGGATAAAATTAGGAATGAATGTATCAGGGATAAGATAGGAGTGGCGCCAATTGTAGAGAAGATGCGAGAAGCTCGTTTAAGATGGTTTGGACATGTACATAGGAGACCATTAGAGGCACCTGTTAGGCGTTGTGAGAGTTTAGTCACTAGACATGTTAAACGGGGGAGGGGTAGACCAAAAAAGACTTGGAATGAAACTATAAAGAAAGACATGATGTACTTAGGCATTAATGAGACTATGCTTAAAGATAGGGCGCAATGGCGACAGAGGATCCATATAGCCGACCCCACTATGGTGGGATAAAGGCTTGAGTGTTGTTGTTGAGTGTTGTTGACTAAATTGTTTTTAGTAAGAGAGAGCAAAATAACAATTTAGCAAAAGTAATTTGCAATAATAAAATTTATGTCAAATGAAAGAAATCAAGTAAACACAAATAGAGACATGATTGTATTATATGAAAAAGTGTTTACATAAATTTGATTTTAATATCGCTAGAAATCAGGGGCGTACAAATGTAAATATCTTTTCCTTTTCTATACCGACTTGCATCCCCACAAACCGGTTGGCTTTAGCCCATCCTTTCCCGGATATGGCCTCAAACCGCTCTAGCCAATCCTTCCCCGGATATGGCCTCGAGCACCCCCTAGATCTAATCTCCTAGACCTAGTCGCCAACTCACGCGGCGAATTACCCCCTAAGCCGCGCAAGGACCTAGTCGCCAACACAATGCGATTTTACTACACAAATTCACAATAATGAAATAAAGTAAATAACAAGAACTCCCTCTATGAGATTTCTGAAGATGAGGTTGAAGGATCGCTGTAGCATAAGCGAGGTTGAAGCGATCGTTCTTCGGATGCAGCGTGACGGCTTCCTTCTCCAGAAATCTTCTTTGGCTTTGAGTGGGAGATAAACTTTTGACAGAGTAACAACTCTAGATTTTGGCACAAGTAATCTCTCTGGGATGGATAACCAAAACGAGAGAGAAGACATCAAATTATATATCTTGGAGATAGCGCCTGCGGTAGCGTTCGTGTAGAAGCGGTTACGAAACCGTCGCGGCATGGCGTTGTGTGCACGAACTCGAGTTAGCGCCAGGCAGTATCCCTAGCGCTGACGGTAGTGTTTCTTTCAGAAAATTATTTTCAGCTGCTTTCTACCTGTGGAGTATTGCACCTATAATTCCTGCACACTATAAACACACGACAAGCAAGATCAAATACAATATGAGATTTGTAATTCTCAAACAAAAGGATATGACACACATGTCCAACAATCTCCCCTTTTTGATAATAACAAATCCTCTTAGCAAGAAATCAACAAAGATGTTTATAGAAGATGATAAGCGAGATAAAAGTGCAACTATAGTATTTGATAAGCATGAGAATGTGCATACTCCCCCTATCTTAATGCCCCTCTTACTTAAATGCAATTTATGTTTTACTCCCCCTAAATGATAGATTAAATGAATTATTTATTATCCCCTAAATCGTCTAGATTTCTCTTCTAGATTTCTTCAATTAATCTCCCCCTTTTGGTATTATCAAAAGAAGGTGGGGTGAAGGTATTAAGGAGGCATTTTTTATAAATGACAAATCATGATCAAGCTTTTGTAATATAGAAAATGATAAAGAGTTTAAGCATAGTGTTGAAAAGATTTCAAATAAAGATATAAGAGTTGTAAGCAAGCGGAAGATTATAAGAAACATCTTTTGGTAAGCAAGAAAATCATAAGTATAAATATGAGTTTTAGTTCAAAATGTAAAGATGTTTTAACCTTTTTTGAAATCTCATAAAGTTACCAAGCATGAAATGAATATATCTAAAAGAATATACTACAATGTTACTTAATTTTAAATTCAAGAGATACCAAAACATTGTAGAGATCATGCTAGGTTATCTAGTGCATTTATTATATAAAGAGTATTATATATAAAGCATTAGAATCCAATACTCATGAGAAGAAGTGTTATGAAAGATAATGAAGTGCACATAAATGTATTTTGAGCAATGTTAACAATTGATTTAAATCACAAAATACAAGACATATGTAGAGTAAAGTGCACAATAAAACACAAGTATATTAACTTTCACACACTTTAATGCACATAATTTTTAACAAAGTGGTGTAATAACCAAAGTTTGCACAAGACATTTTACTATTCTTTTCAAGTAGCACTTGGTGGAGTTATATTTGTCTATATTTTTTTTTGTTCATTTTTGTGAGACAACATTCTCCGAATACACTTGTTTTGCAAACCCAACATAATTTTTTTTTTAAAACAATCACTTTTCTTAATTTCTTAAGTGCAATTCAAATGTAGTGTAGGTAATAAATTTATGCAAGTTTTAATTCATTGCACAATTACAATACACAAACATTTTTAGATTTAAACACACATGTAGATTACTAAAATAAGTGAGTGAAAGGTATCATTATCAATCACAAAATATTTACTCATACTTAGAGGCATGCTAAGTTTGGTTCTACACATTATTCAATACAATTGATGCATTTAATTAGAGATATCAAAGCATGATAAACAAAACAATGTTCATAGTAATATGAAGAAACAAGTTTTAACATTGTAAATAATTCTAAATAATAGAATTCATACATGCTTGATATTAGCAATAAAGATCATACAGTTTTTTTTGTCGTTTTGAAAAAAATTTAATGAAAGAAAAACAGAAAACCACAAAAACATATTTTTATATTTTTGAATTTTGAAGTTTTGTAGTTGATTTTCCATAATATAAAAAAAAATAACAATAGTCAGACATACAAAACAAAGTAGTACATATAAACTAACATATTTTTATTGATTTTTAGAAATTTTGAAAAACAGAAAAATTAAACACCCACGTTAGCGCCGGCGCTAGTGCTAGCGCGACAAACAGTAAGTGATTTTTTGAGAAATTTAAATTTTCACTTTTTAATCTTGATTAAGTGTCCTTATAGTAATTTCATGCAGAAATTTCAGAATTTTTGGAGATCTCTAGGTGGATCAAATTTGCATGAAACTTTGGCTTTTTCAAATACTTGTGTTTTACAAAATTATTTAAGCACAAAAAGATAAATTATGCAAACACAAGAAGACATTTTCGAACAACCCAAAATATGCTTGATTTAAGTGATAAGTAAATAAAAAGTTCATGCAGTGAGTAATAAAAGTATGTCCTAAGATTAAAAACTACCCGGATTAAATGTCTACACCCTAGCCCCGTACTAAGTGACGGATGAGCATGAGGAGCTGCACACATGCCGTAGGTTGGGGTGTTAATCCTATATGCACACACTAGAGAACGCTCAACCTAGCACTCTTTCCCCCAGTGCCTCGCAAGGCCCCACTGGAACCCTCCCTGGTTAAGGACAAGACATGACTTAGAGGTTAGGTTTCTAATGCATACAACCCTACGCCCCCGCTATTGTGAGATATGAAGTCATAGGTGAATAATCTTTGGGCAACCTATGCTTTTAAACTATGGGTTAATTTATAAACCATGGTTTTTGTTTAATGTGAAGAAAAATATAAAGCCGCATAGTTTCTCTACTTTTATGAGATGACGATATGAGATGACGATATGAGATAACTAGCACAATTACTAATATTCAATAAGTGATAATGCTAGTATAATGAGTTTTGAGTTTAATGTCACGTCATAAGATTAACATTAATATTGCATGTATTCCAAAATAGAGTTTTAAATTATAGATCTAGAATAAAGTGATGATTTAGTTTGATTTATTCTTATTATTACAAAGTTGATTCTAGAGTCTACATATATGTGAGATACATGCAATCAATAGCAAAGCATATCAATACACCAAATAATATAAAGAAAAACATAATTCATATTTTTATCATAAGATTCATAATTCCTAGGTGACAGACATTATTGATTTGAGATATTTCTTGATAGAACATGAATTATGATTTATGATTATAGAGAATTTTGCATAGAAGATATGTTAGATCATCATGATGTATGTGAATTCTATTTCTTCTAGACTTGTGACAATATGATTTGATGATTTTCTTTTGAATGAGCATGTTTGATTTGTAAGCCCAAAAAAATGATGATCATGCAATCATATCAAAGAAAAAAATCACATATATAACATTTTGAAATTTATAATAAAATTGCATTCAATAATAGAATTTATTGATCTTTAGTTTTGCATGATAATATATGATTCATGATACAATATTCATATATATTCTAATGATTAATCCATAAACTATGTGTTTTGATGGAATTTTAGTATTCTATTATAATTTCAAATCACATAATATCATGATTTTTTAATAACATTGTAAATGTTATACCTAGCATATAAATTTAAGCATAAACTAAGAAGTGATGCTAGGATGATGAGTTTGAATGCAATGTTATTATATAGGATTAATGGAGATAATGTTATATGTAATATGAGAAGATTTCAAATTAATTTTCTTTAGACCTAGAATGAAATGATTATTCAATTTGATATCATCTTGTTGATATCAAGTTAATTCTTAGATCTAAATATAATGAGATACATGCAGACAATAGAGATGCATATCACACACAAAACAAGATATGAAACTATAATACCAATAGTCATCACATATTTCATAATTCCTAAGGTTGATAGAATTAGTTGATTTAAGATAATTCTTGATAGATCATGAATTATGATTATAGTGAATTTTAGCATATGATATCAATAGATCATGGTGGTGATTGTATTGTTCATATTCATCATTTTTAATATGTAGTGACTGCTTGTAAAGTGAATATTATACTACATATATATAAAATGATAAAAATATTGTTTTTGTAATTTTGAATTGTTTTGTAAATTTTCTTTTTGATTTTAATTTGTAGAAATTAGACAAAAACAAATACAAGATATCTGAAAGTAGAAGATAACGATACTTAACATAGTAAAATAATTTTTCAGAAAATAATAATTAGAGAAATCAGAATTTTTTAGGAAAATAGGCTACCGTCGGCGTTAGTGATAACGCCTGGCATTAGCAACTCATGGTTTTTATTTACAATTTTGAGTTACAATTTTTGATTTAAAAACACATGTTTTTTATATCATTTGATTCAGATTTTTCTCGATTATGATTTTTCAATATAAGGGTTATCATATGCAACAAAGAAATTAGACAAATATACAATAAATTGTGCATTTAATATTTTTAGCCTAAGACCCCTAAATAAATCATTTAAATCTATTCTTTAAAACAATTTCATTAGTCTTGATAATAATTTCAATATTCAATTTATAATGATAATTCAAGACATTTATGGGTAAAGGATTTAAAAGGATAAAAACTAAAAACATGAGAGATAGGTCACTTTTAAACACATATGACTTTTTATTCAATTTGATTTATACGTTATAAAGCTTTAAATGATAAAGTCATAATTTAAATATTTATGAGGTGACCAAGGCATGTTAGCATAAGTAAAAATAAAAAATAAAAAACAACAAAGAAAAGAAATTAAGCATATCATGAAGTAGAGAAATGATATTTCATTTTTAATTGTTTCTACTTCATGCAAACGATTAGATACTAATGAATGAGAGAATTAGGTATCCAAAGGGGACCAAGTGGGATGGTTTCTTTGGGTACCCAAATACATCGTGTTGGCTTTTGGGGAGACAAGGATAAATGGGCTCTTTCAATTAAAGTTAATGTGTCATTTTTCTTTATGGGTCTCCATTCATACCTTGGTTGTTTATCACTCAAATCCATATGATGATTATGTGACATCTTTATATGATTGTAGTTGTTTGAAAAATAATTTATTTGGGATTTATGTTTATTCAAATTATTTTTCAAAATAGATTGATGTTGATAATCATAATGAAATTTATTATATGGATTTTTTGAAGGTTTATAAGAGTGATTGTCTTTCTTTAGAAGTGATTGTTGATAGAGTGGGTTACAATATGTGTTAAATGTTTGGTTCTTATTTTGATGATTTTCATTTCCACTCTTTCTTATAGACATACTCTTATAATGTGAAGGAAAATATTTTATAGTTTGATTTTCATGAAAAGGAGTTTTTAAATTTGAGTCATAATTGAAAATATATTGAGACTTATAATAGTGACTCTTAAGAATTTTGTGAGGATCATAATTCTTTTTGAAACTAAACTCCTTTTGAGTTGATGTGTGAAATTGATTCTTTTTAGAAATAATTTTGTAAGTTAATTTATCCTTGTTATTCAAAAAGTCATTAATAGAAATTTGAACTTTTTCAACAAAGATTTTAATTGTATTAACTTATAAGTTAAAGCATCATTGACAATTATCAATTTTTTACTATGCTCTTTAGAAACTAAGAGCCCTTTTTCAATATCCTTGAATTTTTCTTTTAATAGATTGCAATCAAAATAAGGAGTAGAAATTTTAACTAAAGAGCATGAAAGAGAATTTAACACATCAATATTTGATTCTACTTTATCGTTAGTTTTTAAAGATTTATTTTTAAACGTAATTTGGAATTAGCAATTTTCAACTTTAAAATTTTACGTTTAGCAATTTTAAACATACGAGATGTAGAAATAGAATTTGTTACAAAAAGAGAAGTTTTTGATTTTCTTACATTGCTATGGGATGAGGCAAGATTTGAACCAAGGGTTCCTTTGACATCTTCGCATTCCTCTTTCATAGTTGAATTTTCGTCTTCTCTTTTGCTTGATGTGTTGCCATCATTTGAGTCCAATATTGTGACATTGCATTCTTCTTTCTTAGATAGATCTTCCTCCAAGCATAAGTCCTGATCGGTTTCTTCTCTTGGATCCATAAGGAATTGCTCTTGTTCATCATCTGTGGAAGAAAGACTATAAGAATTCTCAAAAAAATTCCAAACTTCATAGGCTACTGGAAGTGTATAAATAAGTTTGAAAATATTTTGATCTAGTGCACAATATAGACTATTCATTAATTTGACATTTAAAAATATCTCATTTTTATTTAAAATACTTAAGGGCATTTTAATTGTAATATGATCCAAACTTCAATATCCAAAGATTTAAGAAATTTTTCCATAAGAGTTTTCCACCCATTATAATTTTCACCCATAAATAATGGTGGACATAAGGATTTCTCATTTTCATAAAAACTTCCCCTTCTAGTGGATGCGAGATCATGAAGCGCCATTATTCCCGGTTGTGAAGCCGTATTGGAATAACCTGCGCTCTGATACCACTTGTTGGATCGATAAGCGCCCTTAGAGGAGAAGGTGAATAAGGGAATAAAAATTCTTTTTATAATTTTAAGAAAATGACTAAATTGTTTTTAGTAAGAGAGCAAAATAACAATTTAGCAAAAGTAATTTGCAATAATAAAATTTATGTCAAATGAAAGAAATCAAGTAAACACAAATAGAGACATGATTGTATTATATGAAAAAATGTTTACATAAATTTGATTTCAATATCGCTAGAAATCGGAGGCGTACAAATGTAAATATCTTTTCCTTTTCTATACCGACTTGTATCCCCACAAACCAGTTGGCTTTAGCCTATCCTTCCCCGGATATGACCTCAAACCGCTCTAGTCAATCGTTCCATGGATATGCCTCGAGCACCCCCTAGATCTAATCTCCTAGACCTAGTCGCCAACTCACGCGGCGAATTACCCCCTAAGCCGCGCAAGGACCTAATCCCAACATAAGGCGATTTTACTACACAAATTCACAATAATGAAATAAAGTAAATAACAAGAACTCCCTCTATGAGATTTTTGAAGATGAGGTTGAAGGATCGTTGTAGCATAAGCGAGGTTGAAGCGATCGTTTTTCGGATGCAGCGTGACGGCTTCCTTCTCCAGAAATCTTCTTTGGCTTTGAATGGGAGATGAACTTTCGGCAGAGTAACAACTCTAGATTTTGGCACAAGTAATCTCTCTGGGATGGATAACCAAAACGAGAGAGAAGGCATCAAATTATATATCTTGGAGATAGCGCCTGCGGTAGCTCCTAGCGCTTGCGGTAGCGTTCGTGTAGAAGCGGTTACGAAACCGTCGCGGCGTGGCGTTGTGTGCACGAACTCGAGCTAGCGCCAGGCGGTAGCGCTAGCGCCAGGCGGTAGCGCTAGCGCTAGGCGGTATCTCTAGCGCTGGCGGTAGTGTTTCTTTCAGAAAATTGTTTTCAGCTACTTTCTACATGTGGAGTATTGCACATATAGTTCCTGCACACTATAAACACACGACAAGCAAGATCAAATACAATATGGGATTTGTTATTCTCAAACAAATGGATGTGACACAAATGTCCAACAGAGAAGTATGAACAACAGACGTAGTGGAGAGACGGGTTAGAGGAGTAGCATAATTGAGAACCCGTGAAGGAAAACGATCTATAAGATGAGCAGCGGTTAGGACAACATCACCCCAATAGGATTTAGGAAGATGCATAGTGATGAGAAGACATCGGGAAACATCCAGGAGATGCCAATTTTTTTGTTCAGCAACACCATTTTGGGCAGAGGTGTAAACGCAAGTAGTTTGATGCAAAATATCATGACTGGTTAGATAAGAACCAAACACTCCACGATCATCATATTCCCCCTCATTATCACTACGAAGAACACAAATATTACCATTGAACTAAGTCTGAACCATTTTATGAAAACAAGGAAAACTTCATTTTTTTTCTTTAATAGATAGACCCAAGTGGTGTGGGAAAAACAGTCGATAAACGTGACAAACCAACAAAAACCAGATAAAGATAAAATAGGGGAGGGCCCCCAAACATCAGAATGTATAACAGCGAAAGGAGTGCTACTGGGAGAAGATAAATGTGACGAGCAATGTCTAGCATATTTCGACATTGCACAAACATCACAAGCTAAAGTTCTATTAAAAGACAACAAAGCAGGAAACAATTTTGAAAGGTAAACGGAGGAGGGATGCCCAAGGTGCAAATGCCAACATCGAGCATCGACAACAGTACCAGTAGAGGAAGAGAGGGCGTGAGACGGAGATGGAGAATCTAGGTAGTACAAGCCACCGCGGTTCCTACCACTGTAAATGGTCAGCTTCGTACCCAGTTCCTGAAAAACACATGAATCGGGGGGAAAAGGTTACAAAACAGTTTAGAGATCGAGTGATATTGCTAATTAAAAGTAAATTGCGGGGAAAATAGGGAACATGTAGGACAGAAGAAATGGAAATTGAGGAGATTAGGAAATGTGGCCCTTGCCCGCAATGGGGGACAAGGTACCATTTGCCGAGATAACCTTGTCCTTACCAGACAAGGGAGAGTAGGAAACAAAACATGAGCAGGATCTTGTCATATGATCGGTGGCTCCCAAGTCAAAGATCCAATCAGTTGGAGGCGTGGCAGCATGAGCGCTGGGCAAAGCGGCAGTAGCAAAGGAAGTAGAAATACCGGAGGCAACATCAGACTGTGAGTGGAGAAGACGGCGGAGAGCATCCAATTCATGAGCAGTAAAATGTCCTGAAGGCTGACTAATAGGTCATTCATAGACTTTTGTAGAGTAGGCAACGTCATGAGATCAAGAACCACCATGTCGAGACTCCCCACCCCCACCCCGTTTGAATCCACGACCACATCCACGACCACGTCCGGGTCCTGATGGAGCAAGGTGAGGATGGAGTTTGAAGCAGACTTCCGAGTGTGGCCCTTGCGGCCACAGTAATCACAAGTAGGAACAGTGTTGGTGGGGTTGGCACTACCCCGACCAACACTAGTAAAGGCAGAGCGATCAAGAGTAGCTATCGTGCTGAGGGATCGACGACGGTCTTCATCATCGAGAACCATACTGAATGCCTCCCGAAGAGATGGGAGAGGAGAGCGGTGAAGAATATTAGTCCGAACTGTATATAATTTCATGTTCAAACCCATCAGGAAGACATGTAGACGGAAACGTTCTTCCTTTTTCTGCAATAGGACTGCATCGGCAGTACAAGCAGGGGTAAAATATTCAAAGTAATCCAATTACTGAGAAAGACACTCGAACTCAGAAAAATAGGTGGACACAATCATAGATCCTTGTCTCAACTTCAATATACGACGCGTAAGCTCGTAAATCTGGGTGGAATTATGGATCTGAGAGTGTTTCGCAAGCCCGAGTCCATATCTCATGGGCAAAATCCATCAGCATACAACTCCGGTAGACCTTAGGAGACATAGAATGGAGGAGCCACGAGACGACAAGGGAATCTTCAAAATCGCAATGCTTCCAAGTAAAATCATCCTTAGGGAGTTCCACCACCGTCCCATCTATATATCCAAACATCTGATGACAGTGAATCACATGTTGGGCAGCATGGGACCATTCATGGTAATTAGTTTCATCCAGAGAGTCAGAGACGCAATGGTGATCTTCAACGAGCCACTGTGGCCATGAGTCCATTGAGGGTCACTCATCTGGGGCGTCCCCACACTTGGCGAAGAAACTGAAGACTCAACCATGGTGGCTCAATGGAAAAAAAAACAGAGAGAAACTGAGAAAGGAACACTATAGGAAGCCAGATCTGTATCGACAAGAACTCCAGGAAGGCATAGTGGGAGCAGTTTCAGCCAGAGACAGAAAAACAAGAACCATTGACGATTCCAACATCAGTTGACGAAGGGATTCAAGGCTGGAGGGAGCAGTCATAGGCTGGAAGCATGCAAATCAGTCAAACAGGAAGCAGAGCAGTCGAAGCAGAACAACCGTCGAAATGAGTCCCTGAAAGCAGACGATCCAGACGCAGCCACCAGTCGAAGCAGTCGAAGCAGTCGAAGCAGGCGAAGCAGAGCAGTCGAAGAAGACACTGCTCAGTCGATCCAGACGCAACAAAGTAGTCGTCGAAGCAGACGCTACAGGCGCTGGAAGAAATCGAGGCAGAAGCCGTCGATCCAGAAGCAGTTGAAGCAGTCGACGGCCGAGAATGAGGAAGACGACCCAGATCTGGTCTTGAATGAGGAAGACGACCCAGATCTGGCTAGAAGTGGACGGTAGAAGGCGTCGACGGCGAGGCAGGAACCATCACGAGGAAAGGCGGCGGTCTCCTTCAGCGAGAGCTCCCCGCGACGCGAGAGCCGCGTGGGTTGGCATGGAGAAGACCTCAAAACAACGAGAAAGGGGACGACGGGAAGCGCTCATGAGATTTCCGCAGCAGATCTTGCGAGAACGACGGGAAGAGGGTTTTGGCGGCGAGGGATTAGGGCTTCCTCTAATTCCAAGTTGAAAGGAATAATGATAATTGAATTATGAAAGGAAACCCTTTACTCATACATATACTTGAGTAAGGGGTAATACAAAAGATGAAAGAAACCCTCACGGGTAATACAAGATAAACACGACTTGAAGAAACAGTAATAAATAAATACAACTTCAACTAGTACCTTCGATTTGCTATTGATAGTGAGGATGCAGGGCCCCATAGATCACCATGAATAAGTTCTAGTGGATAGTGACTTCTTTGTTCTGCTGCTTTTGGAAATGCTTTGATGTTGGCTTTGCCAAGGGCACACTCCTTACGAAATTGTGCCTTGAATGAGATTGGTGGGAGCCCTTTTACTAATTTCTGTTTTTGCATGGTTGGAATTGCCTCCCAATGCACATGGCCTAGCCGATGATGCCATCTTTTTGCGACAGAGTTACAGCCTTGCCTTGCGCATGTGAAAGCACCTGCTTGAGCTTAGTCATGCCCAAGGTGAAGACTTTGTTTTGGGACATTGAAGCTGAGGGAGGCTATGATTTTGCCAAATTTAACTTCTTTTATTTTGCACGAGGCATGTGCAAAGGTTACTTCATAACCTTTTTGTACCAGTTGTCCTACACTGAGCAAGTTTTGAGCTAAATTTGGGACGTATTGAACACCAGGTATGATCTTTCTATCTCCTTCAGCTATTTTGACGTCAATTTCTCCTTGTCCTTCGATTCTTTGAGTTTTGCCGTCACCCATATATACTTGAGCTTTTTAACTTTCATCGAAAGTTATGAAGCTTTCCTTATTGTGGGTCATATGGCTTGAGCAGCCACTGTCAATGAACCACAAATCTAGTTTGAGGTTGGTTTGCTGTTGATTTAAATAAATCATTTCTTCTCTCATCTCCTTACCTAGCTCAGTAATATTTGCAGAGCTTCAATGACAGCAAAAAGAAGGTGCTACTCCCACTATTTTCAGCTCAAATTTCAGCTGTTCAAGAGTTTATTCCAGGCCGGAGAAGATGAGTTGAATCCTCCTTATTTAACTAATCAGCCAGCGTAGCTATATTATGATTTGATTTTGTTTCGGTAACAGCTACCACAATAAAAAATCAAAGTTCATCAAGTTATTTCCTTCAAAATTCCAATTTTCTTGTCTTTTTGCCAAACTAACTACAATCTACCCTGGAAAAAATTTGCATGCATTTTCTATTAGGATATGTTGTATAAAAATACAAGGCAAAGCTCGCCATGTCAAAAACCTATCAAGACATCTTTTGTAAAAGCAACAGACCATCGATTGACAAGGGAACCGAAGCCCACGCAAATTCTGAAACTCACAGAGGAGCAATTGGAAGAAACTTACAACTCCGGGACCGAATCCGTAAACCGATCATGACACGATGTGCTTTGAGTTTATAGACTTTCAGAGTCTCTGTAATCATCTTTTAATTATTCTTAATGGAAGTAATTCGATAAACATGAATGAATATGAATCTTGCAATCTTTTGTCATTTTCACAAGTATCACCTTCACAATTGCATTCACTTCTGCAATGGAAATAGCAGAAAGAGAGCTGCGAAGGCAAGCTACATACTGCAGACAGTGAGGAATATTTTCAGGGTTCGAACATAAACACTAAGTTTAGGAAAAATATATGAACATAAACACACCAAATTCATGGGAAAAAACACTATGTGCAGAGTTGGTACTCTATTGTGGCAGTGTTGACATTGCATGCATTTTCTATCAGGATATGTTGTATAAAAATACAAGGCAAAGCTCGCCATGTCAAAAACGTATCAAGACATCTTTTGTAAAAGAAACAGACCATCGATTGACAAGGGAACCGAAGCCCACGCAAATTCTGAAACTCACAGAGGAGCAATTGGAAGAAACTTACAACTACGGGACCGAATCCATAAACCGATCATGACACGATGTGCTTTGAGTTTATAGACTTTCAGAGTCTCTGTAATCATCTTTTAATTATTCTTAATGGAAGTAATTCGATAAACATGAATGAATATGAATCTTGCAATCTTTTGTCATTTTCACAAGTATCGCCTTCACAATTGCATTCACTTCTGCAATGGAAATAGCAGAAAAAGAGCTGCGAAGGCAAGCTACATACTGTAGACAGTGAGGAATATTTTCAGGGTTGGAACATAAACACTAAGTTTAGGAAAAATATATGAACATAAACACACCAAGTTCATGGAAAAAAACACTATGTCCAGAGTTGGTACTCTATTGTGGCAGTGTTGGCATTGCAGCTTCAGCCCCCCCCCCCCCCCCCCCCCCCCCCACCACCACCCACCTAGACACTCTCCTATGGCAAAATTTTGTGTGCCCGAGAGACCTGCCTACGTGCAAAAATGTTGCGCCATGTGTAAAGCGTTTTTGCTTGAACGCACCCAATTATTCCGGCTCCTATCCCGATTATTCCCAATTTTGCCTTTTTTAGATCCAAGAAATTTTGCCTTTTTTAGATCCAAGATACCGTGTCACTCTCAATAAGAGCACCATTTGTAACGATCATAAGTCGTTACGAGTTCGCCGGAGAGATCGCCGGCGCTAGAAGAAGTAGAATACTAGAATATGAGGGAGAAGGCCGGAGAAGAGAAACAAATCAAAATGGCAGAGATGAAGGGGAAGAACAGCTCTACAAGAACAAGAGAACTATCTTTATTACGTTCATTTCATAATCCTTCATTACAGCTTATTAGCCTATATTTATAACTTTCATACCATTACAATTTTTTTTCTCTTCTGAAACCTAAGTAATTGGAAAATGAGTATGGGCTGCTAGAAAGACAAAACAGAACCTGTCCCAACTAGCCTATTCCTAATGATATTAACCAAGTCTCACACTAATAGCAATAAAATCAAAAAATTACACTTTATGATTTTAACAGGAAGAGATTGAAGGAATGTCAGCACTCAGCTACACCAATTTTAATCAAGTAAATGCACATTAAAATGTGTAAAATAAATAAAAATCATTAAATTTCAAGCATGTTTCATGAATAAAGAACAAGGAGCCCAAGAAGAACTATGGTAGTTGCACATTTAAAAACAAATTCAGAGTACCTCTTCATACAATTGTTGTGAATCCAAGTGTGAAAACTTCGCACCCCAGAGATGCGCAAGCCAATCCACTTGAAGAAGAACACCGCATATAAAAGAACTTTGAAATAGAGAGACAGACAGGGCAGACCACTACAAACTTCTTACAGCAACGCACAAACGAACATGAAACAACTAAGATAGAGTCAGAAGGAGATCACCTCAACCAGATTTGATGAAGGAGGGAAAAACATAATAGCAAAAGAAACAATGGCGTTGTATGCTTCTACCAAACTGCTCAGGCGACTCCTCCGGTTTGCTTCAGAGAGAACAAAAAGCCTTCCTCTGTATAGGGAGACTAATTTGCTGCTATTTTTGTTGGGTAGGAGCCATGACTCTAGGGGGGAGAAAACCTAGGCGGCGGTGGTAGTTGCGTCGCGAGATGCTTGAACGTCAAATGGAGGAGTGCGTTGAGTGGAGAGAGGCTGCTTGTGCGTCGAATTACTCGAACAGGAATTTTTTTTGGGCAGGGGGCAGCGTATTATACTCGTGGATTTTGGGCCGTCAAATTGGTTATTGGATGCTCGATTTCAAATTTATTTTCTTAAATTTTGTAATTCAAAATAACCTATTGCACGTGGAGGGAATCCGGAATATAATTTCCTTTGTGGATTTAAAGTCGGGAGCATTTTCAGTCATTGTGTGTTACAATAAACCTGAAAAATGATATAAAGTAGTATGTCAAGACTCATTACTCGTAGGGTTTCACCCTTGAAGCAACACAACTATATCTTAAACGTTAGATTCATCACATTCTCTAAATGAATTCTTGCCACACTTATGTCAGTAAGTTGAAAATGTGTATATTAGCAGAATTTTATATTAGTAGTGTGGTAATCATAGAGGATTTATCATCGAGGATTTATATTACAACGTACAAACCCTGGCTGGAGTCGCCGGAGCCCGACGAGGAGAGGAGGTCCTCCCTTGGCTGGAGTCGTCGGAGCCCGACTGGGAGAGGAGAGGAGGTCCTCCCTTGGCTGGAGTCGCCGGAGCCCGACGAGGAGAGGAGGTCCGCCCTTGGCTGGAGTCGCCGGAGCCCGACGAGGAGAGGAGAGGAGGTCTGCCCTTGGCTGGAGTCGATGGAGCCCGACGAGGAGAGGAGAGGAGGTCCGCCCTTGGCTGGAGTCGCCGGAGGCAATCGTCGCCGAGGTCGATGGAGGCCGTCGTCGGAGTCGCCAAGGCCGTCGTCGGAGTCGCCCCTGGCAGAAATCGCGGAAGTGCTTCGAATCGCGATGAGCATGAGAGCGGGCGGATAGGTTTAGGGTTAGGTTTGCTAGTAGTAGAAAAATGCTTTTCAAAATAACGTAATAAAATCAATTTTGAGGGGATTTTGGGTTTGCTAGCAACCAAATGAGGTTTGGAGTGAAGACACCATCGGGGAAGAAGAGAGGCAAGCAAAGTGACATGCATATTATTTATATTCACATGTGGATAAATGGTTCCACCTTAGGAATGTAACACTTTTTCTTAAGTAAAGATCGGATCGAGGTTCAAACAAAGGCACTCGAACGGTTCCTTGGAAAGAGATTTTGTGAAGATGTCGGCGTTGTTGTCTTGACTTCACACATACTACACGATAAAGATCCATCAAATACTTTCTCTCTTACATGATAAGTGTCATGTGGTAGGGGTTGACGCGTGTGCTAGCACTATCACAGGGTTCTAGGCATAAGACTCCTCTCATATCAGGTACATGATATACGCTCTTTAAGGTGAGAGCTCCACCTTCATTATTCAAGATCACACTTAATTCTTTCCTTCTCCATCGCATGAACAGTATTATTTATTGTCGCTATGACAGCATTACCTTAAAACTTTTGGAGAGAGGAGAATTTTAAATGATCTCCTGTAAGATGGTGTCCACACCCGCAATCAACTATCTAATCATCTTAGAAGTTGATGGAAGCTAGAGAATTTATCGGCATGGTCGCAGTTTTTGCCATGAAGCAGTTATTCCATGCAACTTCTTCATCAGATCCTCCTCCTTTCTCTACCACATGACTCAGCTATAAGTTAACACGATACACGACAATCTCGAATGAGATGACTTATGATGATACCTAAAACACTTAGGCCCCCTTTGAGTTCCTTCATTCTTGGAAAAGGAGGAACCGCCCTCGTCCTTCGATGAAGTAGAAGGTCCTGCACCACAACCCTTCTTCTTGTCATATGACTTTTTCTTCCCCGAAAAGAGTGCCTCACTTTCTCCACCAGAAATAGAATACCCAGTCATATGTTATGCCAAGATCTTATGCGATGATAGAAGGTTATCCAACTTCATCAAGGTGGGTTGCATATCCCAACCTTGAACTGAAGTGATGAAGGGAATATAATCTCTCTGAGTTCTCTCTCTCCTTCTCGCTCAAGAAACTCTCTCTGAGTTCTCTCACACTCTCTAACTCTCTAACATAAGAAGGGGGTCTGCCCTCCTATTTATAAGCAGGGAGAGACCTTCTAGAAGCTGAGCTACCGCTGGCGGTAGCGCTAGCGCCGACGCTAGCTTACATCACAAAACTAACACTCCCCTTTGAAGTGAGCTCCGAGAACAACACCAAGCAACAAGCGAAGCCTCCTGAACGTCCCCGCAGATAGGGGCTTTGTTAATATGTCCGCAAGGTTGTTTTCGCTCCGCACATGCTCTACCGCAATCAAGTCACCCAACACCTTCTCTCTGATGAAGTGATGCTCGATCTCTATGTGATTGGTCCTTGCATGACACACTGGGTTGGTTACCAGTTTCAAGGCACTCTCGTTGTCCCCTCGTAGCACAGTAGGTTCGCTGACCTTCTCATCCACATCCTCCACCAGCCTCCTTATCCATACACACTCCTGGGCTGCTAAGCACGACGCCTTGTACTCAGCCTCTGTGGTGGAAAGGGAGATATAATCCTACTTCTTGCTACACCACGAGATGACAGCAGCTCCACATAGAAATACGTAGTTTGATGTCGACTTGTGATCATCAGCGTCACCTCCGTAGTCTGCATCCGTGTACCCATGCAGCTTGAATCCAGACTTCTCTTCATAGATCAACCCCATCTCAAGTGTCCCCTTCACGTACTTCAGAATCCTTTTTGCTGCTTCCAGATGAGGCTTTCGTGACTCCTGCATGTACCGACTCACTCGGTTGATGGAAAAAGCGATGTCAGACCATGTAATAGTCAGGTAGATTATACTCCCCATCAGTGCCTGGAAGACCTTCGGATCAGGAAGAATCCTCCCTTCTTCCTTCTAAAGCATTAGCCCAACCTCCAGTGGAACAGAGCTGCTCTTCCCCTCCTTCATGCTGAATCTCTCGACGATCTTGTCTGGATAAGCCCTCTGAGAGACAAACAGCCCACCACTTCCCTTCTCTATTTGAAGTCCAAGGAAATGGTGCAGTTCACCAAGATCCTTCATCTCAAAGTGAATGGATATCTGCTGTCTCAGCATCGCGACCTCTTCACTGTTGTTCCCCGTCATTATCATGTCGTCGACATACAACAGCACCAGCACATGAAGGTCTCCACTCTTCTTCACAAACATGCTGGAGTCTGAGTCTGAGGCACCATAACCACAGAACTGCAGGTACTCCGCGATCTTCCCATACCAGGCTCTCGACGTCTGTTTCAACCCGTAGAGGGCCTTCTTCAACTTGGACACATGATGTGTTTGTGATTTGGACACGTATCCAGGTGGTTGCACCATGAATATGTCCTTGTCAATCTCTCCGTACAGGAACGCATTCTTCACA
This sequence comes from Dactylorhiza incarnata, assembly GCA_033032865.1. Taxonomy (NCBI): domain Eukaryota; kingdom Viridiplantae; phylum Streptophyta; class Magnoliopsida; order Asparagales; family Orchidaceae; genus Dactylorhiza; species Dactylorhiza incarnata. The sequence goes on along the minus strand of JAWHQI010000094.1, from coordinate 1,999,134 downwards.
ACAAGTTGCCACAGCTTCCACCCTCGGCACGCTGACAGAGCTATGACCGTCCTCAATGACGTCATCTTTGCTACAGGACTAAACGTCTCCTCGTAGTCCTCTCCATAGGTTTGCGAGAAACCTCGAGCGACAATCCTAGCCTTTTACCGCTCTACTCCTCCATCAGCCCTCTTCTTAATCTTGTACACCCACTTGCAGGTGACAGGTTTGATGCCCTCCACCATGGGAACAAGGTCTCATGTCTCATTCTTCTCTAAGGCTTCCATCTTTTCATTCATAGTCACGTCTCACTCCTTAATGCCAACTGCATCTTCAAAGAGGGCAGGTTCTCTCTCGTCGAGTGGTCCTGCGAAGAAGCAAGAGACCAAACTCACGAATTTCCCCTCCTTATAGAGAGAAGGCGGGACGATGGTCCACTTCGACCACCTCAAGGCTTGGCCACTCTCTACCACTCCGGTAGACTCCTCCTCTACAGCTCTTCTCCCATCATCTCTTAGAGCACTGCTCCCCCTGCTTCTCGAACTCGAATCTCCTCCTAAATTAAATGGCGATGGGGCACTGGGAGATAGCTCCAACTCCACAGTAGAGCCCTCAGTGACTCTCTCTTCACCCCTGCTTGAACCTCCACTCTCCGACAACATCACAGAAGAGTCTCCCTGATACGAGATCAGTTCATCAAACACTACGTCGTGCGAGACGACAAACTTGTGGGTCTGCGAATCCATGCACTTCCACCCCTTCTTCCGCTCATCATAGCCGATGAAGACACACTTCTGTGCTTTCGGCTCCAACTTGGTTCTCTGAGCATCAGGGACGTGTACGAAGCATGTATAACAAAAAACTCTCATGTGACCCACATTTGGCTTCTCTCTGAACATGAGCTGGTGTGGAGACATCATCCTGTTAGGACTCAGAGATAGTCGGTTGATCACGTGAGTTGCACACGTCATTCCCTCCACCCATAAGGCCTTGGGAATCCCTTTGACATGTAGCCAACTCTTAGTTGTCTCCACCAGATTGCAGATCTTCTTCTCTGCGACCCCATTTTGCTGAGGGGTATGAGCGCAAGAGAGCTCTCACCTAATGCCAAATTTCCTACAGAAAGAAGCAAACTCGTTAGAGGTAAACTCCCCCCATTATCACTCATCAGCTTCTTCACCCTCAGGTTCAGCCTCCCCTCCACTAGTTCCTTCCACTCCTGGAACTGCTCAAACACTTCTGATTTCCCTCTCAGAAATTATACCCACGTGTAGCGGGTGTAGTCATCCAACAGAACCAGCGCATACTTATTTCCTCCATAGGTAAGGGTGGCGCATGACCCCATCACATCAGCATGTGCACACTCAAGAAGTGCCTTACACCTGGTCTCCGACTTGTCAAATGGAAGTCGATGCGACTTTCCATATTGACAGCCCTCGCACACATGGCCGTCGCCGCAGGAGGAGAGATTAGGCAAGTCATTCACCAAGACCTTTGCATCCATCATCTTCAACTTGTCCATCCACACATGACCTGGACTTTCATGCCAGATCGCAGCGATGTCATTTGTCTTCAGCTTGCCCACATAGACATTTGTAGATAGAACATACAAATCATTCACCCTCCTCCCGGTGAGCGTGATATCAGCATCAACAGAAGACAGGTTCTTCAGGAACTTCACTTCCTTCGGTCTAAATAGCACGTGGTATCCTGCATCCACTGCGTTTGCAACCAAGAAGAGATTCTTCTTCATGCCCGGCACATGATACACACTCTTCAGTGTCACAGGTTTCTTTTCACTCCCAAGGGATACCATCCCTTCTTGCTCTACAAGATGCATCGTATCATCCGCAGTGATGATTGCATCCGTCCCTCCATATGCCTTCAAGGAGGCAAACTTAGGCACATCTCCAGTGAGATGATTCCCGCAACCGGAATCCACAATCTAGTCATTCTCGAAATTGATTGAGGCTAAGACATCGACTGGCGTTGTCGTCATCTCAGCCAGGAAGCAGTTGTCTCCACCCTCACCACCCTGGTGACCTCCACCTCTAGCTCCACCTCTCTAGTGGCCTCCTTCCTTCTCAGCAACGTGATCGTCCTTCAGATTGGAACGACAGTCCTTTGTCATGTACCCGTACTTCTTACAGGCATAACAAAGAGTTCTCCCCCTCTCATCACGAGCAGAGAGGAACTTCCATCTATCTCCTTGAGAGGATGTTGAAAGTCCATCTCTGGAGTTCTTCTTCTTGTCCCAGGATTTCTTCTTTCCTAAGAACATCACCTTGCTATCTCCCCCTGAGATAGACACTCCAGTCATTTGCTTCGACAAGCTCTCCTATGACGACAACAGGTTCTCTAGCTCCAGTAAATAGGGCTGAGTAGCCGATCCTTGCACTGAGGTAATAAACGGAATATACTCCTTCCGCAGGCCTCAGAGTATGTGCATCTTCAACTTCGCATCATAGATCGACTCAACAAGATCCAAGCTCGAGATCTCCGCACACAGGTTCTTCACCTTCAAGAAGAAGGTGGATATCGACAACTCTCCTTGAGTGGACCGCGCCAACTCATTCTCCAGAAACTGTAGTCGAGCTACATTCTTTTTGTTGAATAGCCCATCGAAGGCTTTCCAGATTTCAGATGCTGACTTTGCAACCCATGATGTGGTCGAACAAGTCAGGAGCAATAACCCTCTTCAAGGTGAACTCTGCTTTGGCGTTTGTCTTCATCCAAGCTCTCACAGCTTGAGCATTACCATCAGCAGCTACAACTTCCTCTTGCTCATCTCCACCAACGACCTCTCATAGGTCCTCTCCAAGAAGGTAGCTCTCCATACACGACTTCCATTTCTTGAAGTTTGTCTGGGTAAGCAACTCAATGCCAAGACCTCTCGCATAGCCTCCTCCTCCATCCATCTTGGTTGCTCAGTGCTTGTTACTCAGTGCTTGTTCCAACCTACCTCTGATACCATGTGAAATTTTCCGGATCTAAGGACACCAAGACAAGCACACCAAATAATGAACAAAAAACCTGCCTCTATTACTTAGTACAGGATTACACTTTACAAGAGATAAGGTTGAATACAAGTTGCATACAACTTGATTCGCAAAAGCCAGAAGATATAAGAAAACTTGGTCGCAAACAGTGTCCGCTCTCCTCCACTTCTCTCTAACGCCGACGCTAACTCATAACGCCAGCACTATCTCGCGAGTACTCCCTCACACCTCGCACTCGCAGCTCGCTAGCCACACTCGCACTCACTCCACTCGCTAGCTACTTTCGCTCTCGCTACCGTCGGCGCTAGCACTAGTGCCCGCGCTATCTCGCGAGTGCTCTCTCTCCTTCTCGCTCAAGAAACTCTCTCTGAGTTCTCTCACACTCTCTAACTCTCTAACATAAGAAGGGGGGTCTGCTCTCCTATTTATAGGCAGGGAGAGACCTTCTAGAAGCTGAGCTACCGTCGGCGGTAGCGCTAGCGTCGGCGCTAACTCACTTCACAAAACTAACAATATAAATGAATATTGAAATATAGAGAAGGTCAAACATCTCAAACGAACATGAAACAACTAAGATAGAATCAAAAGGAGTATCATCTCAATCTCGGCACACAAAAGTCTAGTAGATATACCAGATTTGATGAAGGAGAGAAAAAAACATAATAGCAAAAGAAACAATGACATTGTAACCTTCTACCAAACAGCTTAGGCGACTCCTCTGGTATGCTTCAGAAAGCAAAAAAACATTCCTCTGTATAGGGAAACTGAATTACTGTTATTTTTTTGCTAGGAAGAAGCCACGATTCTAGGGAAGAGGAAGTTGTAATGGGATTTAATACCCGCTACATATAATTAATGGCTCAGATCTACCATTAGCTAATCCAAGGGCGCAAATCTATCGATATTATGTAACGGTCATAATTTTGCTTATAAATAAACTCATGTACCAGACACTCGATTATTATTAAAATATATGAATTACTTAATTTCTTTAGATAGCTAATGTTAGAGTTAGATTAATGAGTGAAAGAATTGACCGTTCTACCTCCGACTGTGAGCCGCCACCATAGCCCATCGCAAGAGATTGCAACATAAACCTAAAAGGTGGTGGAAGTTGCGGCGCTTCAGGGTTGAAGAGAAAAGGGTACCCTAGGTGACGCCCTTTTTAATTCTAGGACAAGCTTATTTTATGATCAATATCCGTATGGAAGCGAGGATACTTGTGCGTCGAAAGGAGGAATGTGTCAAGTGGAGAGTGGCTTGTCATGGACTTGTCTCTTTACAAGTTCTCGTGAGTCTTAGCTCCTCTTTGACACTCTGCGTAGCCTAGTTAAGTCAGTCTACTGCAAGATCTTATTGGTGATGAAGAGAAGAGTGGAAAAACAACTCAAGAGAAAGCTCACAAATGAAGAGAACTCCAAATAACTTCATTGCTTGTCCAAACTTCGATGCTTATAAATGAGAGAGTCTTTCCCTTTTATAGGTCCTAAAGAATTTTCCCTTCAAAGTATGAAATATCTAAAATGCGTACTTTCTAGATTATTTTATACATCTTGAATATTTACAATTGATATGCACCCGTAGATTTATAAACACTTTTGGGGTGCGTTTATAGGATGCTCTACTAAAGAGAGGTGGAGTTAGTGGAGTCAAATTCCAGCCCATGATCATGGGAGTGAAGGAATTCGTCGGCGCGCAATTCGCGCTTTACCAACACCAGGCATGGTAAAGGCCGCACTCGCACCCCACTACTGGGGTGCGGGTAGCCCACACCCCCACTAGGCCAAACCGCACCCATGGTGGGGTGCGGTCAAGCCGCCCCCCAAATGGGGTTGCGGCCAAACCGCACCCCAATGGCCCATGCAGCCAAACCGCACTCCCCACGAGGGTGCGGCCAAACCGCACCCCCCATGGGGGTGAGACCAAGCCGCTCGCCCCCCCCCCCCGGGGGTGAGGTGCGGCCAAGCCCCCTCCCCCCGACTTGCAGGGGATGCGGCCGAAACCGCACCCCTCGGTGGGTGCGGTCGGAGCCCACTTTCCCCTTGGGGGGCGCAGTTTCCTATTTCCTGAGTGACGCGGTCTTCGGAGGGCACGTCCTCGTTTGCATGACGACTGCTTTCCAATAACGCTCGTCCATTCTTCGTCCACTCAGAACACTCTCGTGTTTGTTGGGCACTCAAAATGCTCTCGTGTTCGTTGCGTGCCCAGAATACTCTCGTGTTCGTTGCGCGCTCAGAACACTTTCGCGCACACTCAGAACGCATCCACGTTCCCGACGCGCGCGACAGTTAACCTTTCCTAATTTCTCAGATTGCAGGTCTCCTTCATCGCCTTCAACAAAGTTGCCCGAACTGCCCGACTTGCTCGAACTGCCCGAAGGACGAAACAGTCATTTGCGAAAAATGGCGATCAATGTGCTCTGAATCGGCAAATGTGATTCGCTCACCAGGTGGTTACGGTGGTTACGACGACGAAATTACCGGACTACCCTTGCCCAAGGCTATAAAAAGAGCTCAGGGCCTTCATTTCAAGACACTTTGCCTTCTGCGCCCAAGAGAGCTTTGTTGAAGATTTTCTCTGAGTTCTCCTTCGGCGCTCAAAGATCTCATTTGTCCATCGAAGATCTCCTTCGAGGCTTTGAAGATCTCTTTCGTGGACTTGGAGATTTCCTTCGCTCCGGAAGATCATCCTCCTAAGTTATTCGGGAATCCTTCGGGTCCCGAAAGGCGACTCAACGATCTCACTTTCGTTCCCAGAAGAAGAAGTACATAGCATTCCGAGAGGTGGCCTGTCACCCTCAGAATTCTCTCTCTCTCTCTCTCTCTCTCTCTCTCTCTCTCTCTCTCTCTCTCTCTCTCTCTCCCCCCTATTGTAATGAGCAGCGGCCTGTCGTGCTCGAGTTCTTAGTTTCCAAATTGCAACGTACCAGCAGATAATGGAATTTGGCCGGCATAGCTTCGTCCACGTGATTTTTCACCCTTTCCGGGTTTTCCACTTTAAAAGTTCTCGTGTCACTTACTAATTCATTCATTGACTATTTGCACGCTCAGTTCGCTTTCGAGCTAAGGTGATTCAATTCGACTGATCTACCAGAGCACCCGAGCGACCCGCAACAACAATATTCATGAATCCTCTTACTTATTAGATCATTATAGAATTCTCCATCATCTTCATGCTTCTTTTGATGTACAAGATTCCTCAAAATTCCATATATCTCTAGAATCTTCCCGGGGCCACTACCAAAAATGTGCATTGAACAGAGAAATGCGTCGTGTGGAGAGAAGTCACCGTCCCCGGAGGAAGAGACGCAAGCAAGTGGCATGCATATTATTTATAAATGGTTTCTTTTGTAATTTAACACCAAGCTCGATAAACAAAAATTAATGTCAACTTAAAATAATCAAGATTACAAACATACAGCTCAGGAAGCCCAAATTACTTTCAGTATAGATCGAAATCTGTTATTCGAAATCTTCTTCATGATCTTTTTCGCGTCAGTCATATCAGTTTCAACGAGTTTCTCCAAATTCTTCACATAAGCAGAAGCTCCTATCATCTTCCTCCCAGCGTTGCCATCCGTTACCGACATAAGAACAGAGAGCAGAAGCTTCTTCGTCGCAGAGCTTCCAGCTTCTTCGGAATCAAGCAGCCTGAGAACTCGATTGATGTTTTCTTGCTCTTCAATGAATCTCCTTCTGTTCTTCTGAACCGACATTAAGCTGCAGATAATTTCAGCTGCAATCTCTCTTGCATCACAGGATTTAGCTTCGAGTAACCTCATGAACTCCGCCATGAAACCCATGCCGCCCATTGCCTTCTTGACCTCTTCGGAAGCTCTGCCGAATTTGAACGCCGTCTTCAGCGCCGTTTCCTGGTCCAATTTCTCTCCGTTTCTCAGAAAAAAGAGAATTTGACGGAGGAATCCAGAGTTGAGAAGGTAATGCACAGCGGCGGAAGAAGAAAAGCAGAGTCCTTCAATTGCTCGAAGAGCGATCTCCCTTGCCTTCCATGAATAAAATTTATTAGGATTCATGACAGTAAGGAGGGATTCGAGCATCTCCTCCGTCACAACCTTCTGTCTAACGGCTTCATCCTCAGAGGCCAACTGATACAAGAATTCCATGGTTTGAATCTTCGCCAATTCATCATCCTTTGATCTCAGCAGCTTCAGAAGCACTGTTACAACTCCTTCTTCCACCATGAATCTCTTGATCTCATCGACGCAGCTGATGTTCTTCAACACTCCGCAGGCAAGACTTACAAGTCTGCATGCTCCTCCTTCATCATCCCCGCAAATCTTTAGCAGTGGCAAAACTCCTCCTTGCGAAGACACCAGCCATGAATTGCTGCAGTTCTCAGTCAGATTCTTCAGAGCCCCAGCAGACCTTTCTTTCGCGACCAAACTTCCCCAGTCCAAAACCTGAATCAATCGTGGAACAACTCCGGCATTAACAAGCATTCCTCTGTATGAATTGAAGCCCGAAATCACTGAAACAGCCTGCAAAACTTCTTCCATTATATACATATCTCTGAATTCAAGAATATTAACTAAAACGCTCACTCCATCAACTGCTTCATCGGTTATGGCTCTAACATACATCTCATCTTCCTGCAAGACTTCATTGAGGGCTGAGAGTGCTCGAAATCTCATCTCCAATTCACCAATCCTTATCCTGGAGAAGAGATCCTTAACATAAAATCTCATGTCCTCTGTTTTTGCCCCAACGCCGGGCTTCGATAGAACAATAGCCCGATAGTTCATCAGAACCCCTGAAGAATATATATCACCGAGTTGTTTAATATGGACCTCAAGCTTCGCGGCCATGACATCCAGATCACTGTTCATGAGAAGCTTCCCACCATTGAAGAAACCGTCGCTGCAGTGCCGGGCTAGAAGCTCAGCGTCCTGTGCTGTGGAAGATATATCTTCTAAAAGCTTGATGAGGGAAGGGATTCCTCTGCAGCCGCCATTGCTGGTGATGACAAGCTCCGAATGAAGCTTCTTCAGCTTGGTTCTGATCGACTGCCATTTCGCGGGGAATAATTTGATGGAGTATGTGGAGGATACTGCGGAATTCAAGAGCTTCAAAGCCTGCTCCATGACTGTCATCACTTCTACCAAAGCACACTGAGCAGAGTTCTGGAATGAATTGGGGGGAAGGATGAAGAAGTGATGCTCTGTTCTCTCTAATGCCTTTTGTCTTTATATCTCTGCTAACAAACATTGGTGGTTGCTAACAAACATAGGTGGTATCCATTTGGGTGAAATGGATAGTACCTATTTTGTGGTGTGGATGCATTCTCATTTGATTTAATGGTGGAGAATTTTTTGATTAAAAAGAAAATATAAAAGAATGAGATTAGTGAACCTGTCGGATCAGCAAGAAATATACAGAATGAGTAGTCGTTCGTGATCGCCCGACCTCACCTAAGAAACTTTTTCCACTTTAATGTACACAACTTGTTTTTTTCTGTTGATCGCCCGACCTCACTTAAGAAACTTATTTCGCTCTTATGTTGAAAACTTGTTTTTTTTTCTTGGTGGCTGTCATAACCACCAAACATATATTCTGTAATTATGGCGTTTTTGTCCAAACTAACCGGAGCAAAAATACCGCGCGAAACGGAGCCTCAATTATTTGACATTCACAAATCCTAAAAATTTATTTGCAGACTATGTGTACGGATTTCTTTGCCTGAATTGCCGGTGGCTGGCGGCGGCACTCGTATTTGTAGGTAAAGAATAAGATTTGAGGCATTTTTTTGATGTGCGAATAGTGATAACGGATGTGCGAATATCCTCGCTCTAAAAAATTACGAAGGTTGGAAGCATCAAAAGTAGAGGTTAGTGCCCTTCGTGGGCGATCATGGTGGTGGTAAAAGGGAAAGTGCATTACAGGAGCCGCTTTGATGTTATGAATCTTCATATTATAGTACTACAACTTAACTTCTCTGAAATCTCGTTCTATATTTGCGTGCGCGGTTTTTTTCGAAGTACAGCGAGGATGCTTTGAGAGATTCACGTGCAACGCAGAGCGATATAAGAACTTCATTTGATGCGAGGACGGAATTCATTTCTGAACCACATAATTTCTCTTGATTATCTATGATAACATTAAGGATGAGTTTTTAATGAAGACGAGTAGACGACTAATGTTTTCATTACTGCGTCGGTGTTCGCTGAATGCATTGGGACGGCGAAAGACATTCTTCGATCGCTGCAGAGGTGCGGGTAGTCAGTTTTAACCACCCAACTCTCTCTGGAATTGTGTGTTCTCAAACGGAATCTCAGACATTCAGAACCAATTGGATGGTCGCTGATGAATTTAGGGCTCATTTGGGATAGCGTTGGCGGTCATGAACCGGGTGGTTATAAACCGTCATTTGTGAACTCCTGACCTCACCTAAGGAGTTCCATCTATTTTTATGTTCAAAACTAGTTTTTTTCTTGGTGGGGATCATAACCATAGTCATGTCAAACATAATATTTTATGACGGTGGAGTTTTTGTCCATACTAATCGGAGCAAAAAGCCGTGCCAAATGAAGCCTTAGGCTCCGTTTGACATGGCGGTGGCAGTCGTGAACGTGGTGATTATGAACAATCGTTCATGAACGTTCAACCTCACCTAAGGAACTTCATCCACTTTTATGTTCAAAACTAGTAATCTTATCATGGTGGCGGTCATAACCGTTGTCATGCCAAACATGCATTTTTTCTCTAAACTCAACGGAGCAAAAACACTGAGCCTTAGCTTCGTTTGATGTGACTTATTTGCTCCGGTGAGTTTGGTCAAAAACACAGTTATCATAGAATGTATGTTTGGCGTGACAAAGGTCATGACCGCTACCAAGAAAATAAACTAGTTTTGAGCATAAAATGCATGAAATTTTTTAGGTGAGGCCGGGCGTTCACGAACGATGGTTTATGACCACCACTTTCACGACCGCCACCACCGCACTAGGCTTTGTTTGGCGCGGCTTATTTGCTCAGGTGAGTTTGGTAAAAAAACGCCATTATCATCGAATGTATGTTTGACAAGAAAAATGTTATGATCGCTACCAAGAAAATAAACTAGTTTTGAGCATACAATGCATGATTTTTTTAGGTGAGGTCGGGCGTTCACGAACGACGGTTCATGACTACCACTTTCACGACCGCCACCATCGCGCCAAATGCGGCGGCGGTCGTAAACGCATGGGTTAAACTGTCATTCGTTAACGACCACCTAAAAAACTTCATCCGTTTGAACATAAAAATGGATGAAGTTCCTTAGGTGGACGTTAGCGAATGACAGTTTAACCTCCATATTCACGATCGCCACCACCGTGCCAAACGGAGCCTTAATCAACAAAAGATAGATAAGAATAGGAAAGGGAGGGGCTGATAAATTTAAGAGGAGAAAGCAGCGAAAGTGGATGGGGGGGGGGGGGGGGGGGTTAATAACTTTCCATGGACCACACAATATGCCTTGATGCTAAAATGTGCCCCCCATGTGAACCACCTTTGTTTCTATGCATTTGCATTGGTGTCTTTTTGTCCACCAATTCAGACAGGAAAAAAAAATATTTTAAAGGCAAAAAGGAAAGGGAAAGGGATGAAAAGATTGTCAATATGGCATTTTGACACAAAAAGGATAGGCTTCTATGGGTGGAGATGACTAAAAGATTGTCAATATGGCAGTGCATTAAAGAAGAAAAAAGAGGGGTTTTGAAATCATCAATATTTGTGATGTTATTCCATGAAGAAGATGAAGCATTAAAGCTGCTGATTGGAAAAGTTTTATCTAAGATAAAGCTAGATGATAGATGGCTTTGGACAGCGATGTGGATGGGTTTGATTTGTCGCACGAGTTAACGGAGATTTGGGTTAATCGTATCTTCAAAAATGACATTTTTTTTTCACAAAGGTTATATTTTTATTGAAATTTAAATAGAGATACGTACGTGCAACATGACGTAAATGACCATAGATCGAGGTTGCATAAATCACCACCTAGTATAACTTAGATGTGGACATGCATGTGTGGAAAGGGCAGAAAGGAAACTTAAAGATCCTCGGATTCTAAGCTATTTAGGGACTTCCCTTGCTTTGGTGTAGGCCATTTTATTACACTTTTTACTAGGTTTGGGTTTGTCACTCTCCGACGTACTCACTTTCTTGCTCCCCATCAGAGCTATCTTCTTTATGATGCTATGTGTGTTCCTCAATGTTGTTGACTTTCACATACTAATTATCCGAGCCAAGGTTTTCGTAGCCTCCATCGTCAAGAGTCGTGCAATCAAACGTGACTTCGGACAGTGGAACCACAATGGCCCGAGAACCGCACGGCCCCGACCGAGCCCGGCAACGCCTGCGAGAAGTTGTGGTTGGTCGCACAATCTCCGAGATGTTGTCCTCAACTCGTAAATTCGATCCACCGCCCGATTTACCACTCCAGGGAGTGAAGACGTAGACGCGTTATTGAGTGCGGTGTGATCAATCAGCTAGAAAATGTTATCATTGCCGATTAAGGTTGGCATTCAGGATCCTTCTCTTTTTCTCTGCATGTAATCAACAGATTGTTCTAATATAATTAAATTTCTTACAATTATATCCTCCTCCTCCCTTCTTTTGTTCATTTCCCAATCATGTGTCATTTTTATACAAAAGCATATGTTAATTATATGTCTAGAATCCTAACCCAAAGACGATGTTGGTGCGGATCTCGGCCCATACGGAGTGTTATATAAACTTATATTCGTTCTAGGGTTAAAAGTATTCAGAAATCTGCAATCCGTCTGCTTCCCTGTGACCGCTTTTGTTCTTGATCTAGTGAAAAACGAACTCTTACTGCATGTAGCCCATCTTGAGGTGAATCAGGTAAATATGTGTCTCTGTGTTTTTAATTTTATGTTTGTTTGATCGTTCTACACTCATTTCCGCAACGACATATTTAAAATTTTCCCGTATAAGTATGGATGCAACATAAGAAGCAACATGATTTTGTTCTCTTCAACCTACTACATCCTCAATCTATGTAGTCAATGTTTAAGGTAGAGCTTTATCATAATAGATTATGTCACCGCTACCTATGTTTCAAGTAAGCAGAACCTAAATTTTTTAAAACAAAATTATAATCTTTTATGAACTTGCTTTGTGTTGGGCTTTCTAAAAATCACTTATAACAGTAGCTTTTGAGGCTCTGCTGTTAAGAAAGCTGATCAAAGATAATTATGCAAACAGTCTGAAAAATAATTAAAAATCTTCAGCAAACAAAATATAGTCATTAACTTTGTAGATAGCCAAGAGAAGTAATTAAGCTAAGCAACATATATTCTGTCTTAAGAGGATGTAGAAAAAGTGATAGATTGCTTAGAGAGTAAATGAGTAGAGTGGATCTGAAAACAATATTATTATTATTATTATTATTATTGGTAGCTGTGAATATACCTTAGCTTAGAAGATAGTAGTCGAGTTATACTGGTTTCTTGTTATCTACTTTTTCCTTGAATGATTTGGTGTATGACTTCACAAGCAAGTATAAAAAAAACATTACTACGATAGAAAATTGATTATTGTTAGCTAATGGGTAGAAATCTAGGAGATCGAGTTCATCATGAGTATGGTTAGGTGAGCTTAATAGCCTCTTTGGGAGAGCGGTGGTGGTATGAAAAAGAGTGATAGCCAAATGAGGGCTGTAAATTGAGCCGTAGGAAAAAAGTATGTTGCAAATGGAGATCTGTTTGGATGAACTCCGTTTAACATATCATTAATTTTCGAAAAGAGCATTAAAAACAATATTGGGCGGCAACGTGACAATCAAAACGGCAACGGAGCTAAAAAGTCCTCCCAAACGGGGCTTAAGGCTCTGTTTGGCAAGGCGGTGACGGTCGTGAACACGGTGGTTATGAAGTGTCGTTCATGAACGCCCGACCTCACCTAAGGAACTTCATCCACTTTTATGTTCAAAACTAGTTTTATTTTCTTTGTGATGGTCCTAACCATTGTCATGCCAAACATATATTCTATGACCGTGGTGCTTTTGTCCAAACTCATCGGAGCAAAAACGGAGCTTAAAGCTCTGTTTAGTTGTGTTGTTGCTAATGAAATGTTGCTGATAGAAAATGGAGTATGAGAAAAGTGTTGTTTCTGAAAAACATAGTTTTGTTAAAAAACTGTTTGAGTGAAATAATGTTTGCAAAATCGAGTTTTGAAAAAGTTATTTGAGAACAAAATGAAATTTTGAGTGAATTTTTTTTCATAATATACACATTCAAACACTCACACACACACACACATGCGCACACACACACACACGCATGCACACACACACACACACACATGCGCGCGCACACACACACACACACACACACACACACACACACACACACACACACACACACACACACACACACACACACACACACACACACATTCAAACACTCACAAACACATATACATTCAAAATGCACACACATATACACACACACACAAACACATATATAATGTAAATCACTATAACCACAATAACCCTTTTGCAAAAAATGAGGATTTATGGAAAGACTAAAAAACTGAAAAAGAAAATACCTAGCAATTAATTTACAGTGTAACTCCGTGCGAAAAGATGATCTATCTTCCAAGCATTTGAGGTGTATACAAATTTACCAAGAAATGTTTGATCTAATAGGTAATGTAAGTGCGGATGAGGAGATCAGAGAGGCCGTAGCTGCTGGAGGATGATCGCCGGAGGAAAACGAAGCAGCCATGACGGAACTCTTGCGGTTGCAAGATGTTGAAAATCCATTAACAGAGCTTCTGCAAGATGTCGAAATGGGTGGTAGTGTGAAAACTCTTTTGCCCAGGATGTGCACAACCACCAAAAGAAAAATCACCAGAACAATGCAGGAAATACTTGAAATCAAGAATATAATTAAGTTTGCTACAACCACACAAACAAACAACCGGACTCTCAGAACCACTGAGTATTTTGATAAGGAGACTCTCAGAACCACATAGTCTTTTGATAAGGAGACTCTCAGAATCACTGAGTATTTTGACAAGGAGACTCTCAGAACCACTGAGTCTTTTGATAAGGAGACTCTTAGAACCACTGAGTCTTTTGATAAGGAGACTCTTAGAACCCCTGAATCCTTTGAAAGAGGGATTCTTAAAACTCTTTTACAGTTGGTGAATGAAGGAGAAGAAAGAAAGAAGAGAATAGAATTCTGCTGTCAGAATTCTTCAGAAGCTGTTTCTTTGAATGTTGTAGCTTCTGTTTATCCCAGGATCAGAATATGATGAACCCTTGCTTATGATAGTGATGATTGCAAGGTTTATGAGCTTGATCCTGATTCTCTGCACTTTTGTTGTTTTGTTGCTATGAGATAAGGAAGAAGAAGCAGCACTGTTGATTATCTCTTTTCCTGTGCAGAGGAAATATTCTTATGTTCTGTCTTAGGGTTGAAGGAGGAAGAAGAAGAAGATCTGGTTCGACAGACAGAATTATCAGCTTGTTGTTCCTTTCTTTTTCTCCTCTCAGCATCTTATTCTCTATCAATTGAATTTGAATTTATTTCTTCTTTTGGACTATCCTTAGAAGGAATGCCCATTGGACAATTGATTTCTCCTTCTACATTTGTTCCCAACCCATCCATATGATTTGAATACCTTCCAGGAATGTTTTTGTTGTACCCTGGAATACTTCATTTCATTCTTGGCAATAAACGAGCCGTTGGAGAACTGTCTTCAGCTTTGCGGACCTTCTGAAAAGGTATTAGAAAGGATAGCAGAAAAGCTTCTATTTCTGACTGTATTCGACGCTGCGTCGACTTCATCATTCGTCATATCGACGCACCTCTGAGTTCTTATCGAAGTAGCTTCGAATTCCTTCTTAGCTCTGGCTGAACTCAGATGTCGACGTTGCGTCGAGTCCTTATCGACATATCCGTTGAGTTGACGACTTGAACTTGAACTTTATCTTCTCTGTCGAGTTGAAATCGAAGTTGCGTCGACTTTTATGATGGATTCAGCAGGCTCTTCCTTCTGCGTCGAGTTCCTTTTGACGTTGCGTCGACTTGACTTGATACTTCGACAGACATATTGAATTGCTTCGACTTCTAGTCAGAGTTGCGTGGACATCAAGTCGAAGTTGCGTCGACTTCCATTCGACGCAAGTCTTAACTTAACTGATTTTGTGATTATCTTGACGTGACCTTGACACTCTAAGGTGAGTGTGACATCCTAGGATATCTAATGACCATTTTATCATTTCTATACAATGTGAGTAATATAACCTAATAGATGAAATGTAACACCCCAGGCTTCGCTCAAGCTACTTCTCGAGAAACAGCTACTTCTCGAAAAATGCAGGGTCAAGCTACTTCTCGAGAAACAGCTATTTCTCGAGAAGTGAAGGCAGGGAGTTCGACGAAGAGAGAGTTCAGAACCGTCGGTCCGTGAGTTGGTTTCATCGAACGGAGTTCGACGAAGAGCTAGCGCCGGAGTTCGACGAAGAGCTAACGCATAGTTCGTCGAACGGAGTTTAGGGTTTTAGGGAGTTCGTCGAACGGAGTTCGACGAAGAGTTCGACGAAGGGAGTTCGTCGAACGGAGTTCGACGAAGAGTTCGACGAAGGGAGTTCGTCCAACGGAGTTCGACGAAGAGGTCGACGAAGGGAGTTCGTCGAATGGAGTTCGACGAAGAGGTAACGTGGGCGTTAGCTGACGGGACCTGTTCCGTAAGTAGCGTTTCCTGGACGCCCGATCTGTTTGGATCTTGATCCTACGGTCTAGATAAGTGCGTACTAAGTAGGCCTGTGCACGAAAAACCGAAAACCGCCCGAACCGACCAAACCGCCCGAACCGAACCGAAATTCAAACCGAACCGCCCGGTTCGGTGTTGGTCCGATTTTTCATTTTGGAAAACCGCCCTACTTTCGACTTGGTGCGGTTTTCAATTTTAATAAACCGAGAAAACCGAACCGAGAAATTTTGTTATATAAATTTCATATGAAATTATGTAAGTATGATAAATAGATAAATTAATATTCATAGTCTAGATAAGTTTCATATATAAATTAATATTACTTTGGCTGTCAGCCTAGCTACAAAAATGAATATATATAATTTTATTTCATTGAGTGTGTCGAGATATGGCTCTCAGCCTAGCTACAAAAAGGTATTCAAGCTACATAACAAGAAGGTATTCAAGCTACATCACTGAAGGCGGTTAGGTTTGATGGGGAAAGTTGCAAGTTAGCATGTGCAAAGATGATCTTAGTGGATGAATTGCCTTTCAAATTCGTTGAGAATGAAGGATTCAAAGGGCTTGTCAAAGAATTAGAGCCTAGATTTCACGTTCCTTCGCGCACAACAATTGCCAAGTATTGCATGAATCTTTTTGTTACCGAGAGAAAGAATTTACAAAGGCAATTGAAATCAGAACGATTATGTTTAACAACCGATACATGGACATCAGTCCAAAGATACAGTTATATGTGCCTAACAGGTCATTGGATAGACAAAGATTGGAGGCTCCAGAAAAGAATTCTTAATTTTGTTAGAATCCTTGATCATACTGGAGAAGCAATTGGCAATGAAATAATCAATTGTTTATCCACGTGGGGAGTGAAAAAAATATTTACAATTACTATGGACAATGCATCTGTTAATGATGTAGTTGGAAGACACTTAAAGAGGAAAACAAAAGACTGGAAAAGCACAATCTTAGGACATGAGTTCCTACAAGTTAGATGCTCAGCTCACATATTGAATTTAATTGTTAAAGATGGACTATCTGAATTTAATGAGTCCATTGAGAAGATTAGACTTGCTATCAAATATGTTAAAGGATCCTCTCAACGATCTGAGAAATTCAAGAAATGTGTTGTAAATGCTCAAATTAGCTGCAAATCTCTCTTATGCCTAGATGTCGAAACAAGGTGGAACTCCACCTACTTGATGTTAGAGACTGCAATCAAATTTGAGAAAGCATTTGACGGGTTGGAGGACGAGCTATCATACTTAAACTATTTCATAAATGACAATAAAGTTAAAGGGCCTCCCACTGCAGATGATTGGGAGAATGCAAGATTATTTGTGACGATATTAAAGTTGTTCTACACAGTTACTTTAGAAGTCTCGGGCTCCAAATATCCAACATCCCATTTATTCTTTCAGAATATTTCAATGATGGAGCATATGATAAATTCAATGTGTGACAGTTCTGATTCTGCCATGTGTGACATTGCACAACGCATGAACTTTAAATTTAATAAATATTGGGGTAGTGACTCAGAGAGAAATAATATGTTACTATATGTCGCATTTGTATTAGACCCACAATGCAAGTTGATGCGACTTAAAAAATGCTTCAATGCATTGTATGATCCTATCAAGACAAGGGAGATGGTTCAGTCGGTTGAGAGCACATTGCACAGATTATATGATCATTATGCATCTATTATGCACCCAAGTCAGAACCAAGCTACTAATAGTCAAGGACAATCTTCAAATTATGGCAAGTTTAAAGTGGAGCCTGATGTGCAATTTAAGTTTGCGCTTTATCAAAAGAAAATGTTCAATGACGAATCTGAAGAAGCAGAAGATGCGGCAACTTGTACATCAGAATTGATACAATATCTTAAAGAAGACACATTGAAAATGCAAGTTGACTTTGATATTTTAAGTTGGTGGAAAGTAAACTCTTCACGATTTACAGTTTTATCCCAAGTTGCTAGGGATGTTTTGTCCATTCCAATATCAACTGTAGCCTCAGAGTCAGCATTTAGTACAGGTGGACGCATTCTTGATCCATTTAGAAGTTCTTTGTCTCCAAAAACAGTAGAAGCTCTTGTATGTGGGCGTGATTGGCTGCGTTGCAAAACAAAACTTATAGACTTGGAAGAGATGCTTGATGATGTTGAAAAGTATGAAGAGCTTGACAAAGGTAAATATTATTTTCGTATAACATATAACATGTATATATTTGTCTATGCTAAATATATGACATTTTTTAGAGTTGGAAGTACCGATTGTGGATGAAGATGCAATGGATATTGTCTAACTATTGTGGAGGAAGATGAAATAAATATTGTCAAATAGTTAAGTATCATTGTATCAAGTACGTATTTTTCTCGAAGCTTGATCAGCTATAAAGTAAAAAAATTAATGTGCTTGTTTTACATTCGTATAGGTACTCCGTACTTTCCGCTTGGTGGATTTGGGACTTTGGGAGCAATGCGGATATTAAATATTTTTTGCATTTTGTTTACACTACTTTTGCTTGGTGGTTCACTCATAGGATGGTGATGGGGGAATTCATATATGTGTTCCAAATCCTCTTAAAATATTGTGTTTTGTGCAGTTATGTGCATCAGTGCATGTCATATTATTAGAAAACAATTATACCACCATATTCTAGCATAACAACTGGAATGTTTGAACATTTTTCTACTTGTAACAATAGACTAATATAAATAGTAGATTTATGATTTGACTGAAAGCATAGTCCCGGTGGTTAAGGAGTATTTTTAAAACCGAAAACCGCCCCGAAAAACCGCCCCAAACCGCCCCGACTGTTGAACCGAACCGATCGGTTTAGGTTTGGTTCGGTTTGGAGAAAAAAATAACCGAACCTTTCCGGTTTGGTTTCGGTTTGGGTTCAAACCGACCCAAACCGAACCGCTTGCAGGCCTAGTACTAAGGTTTTATTTAGGGCAGAGAAGTTTTATTCTCTTTTCGTGAAGTCCTTTGTGCTTTTGGAGGCGTAGAAGAGAGGTTGGGTTTGGAGGAAGAAGAGGGCTAGATCCGCCATTGTTGGAGCACCGGAGCTTCGTTCGCCGATCCGAGACTAGATCCGTGGAGAGGACTAGAAGGCACTTCTTTCTATCCGTGCCTTTCAACCGATCCATGGCGAGGAAGAGAACTCTTAGGGTAACGACATCTCTCCTCCCAGTTTTAGGATGCGTGCATGACATCTATGCTTTTACCTTTCCTTTTCTGAATTTTGATGGCACCGGATCTCTCAAATGAGAGGGGTTTGGGTCGCCTTGGTTCAAGAAGAACCATCGGGTTGATTGAGTCCGTCCCCGACATGATTTTGCACTAGATATCCGCTCCGTTAGTGGATTAGGCATTTTGGGTGAAGCCAAAATCGTCACCGGTGGTCCGATTCGGTGATGTTGCTTAACGTGCATTTTAGGGATTTTGCTAGAAATCCGATGACGGTGAAAACATCGTATGTGTTGCCCTTATGTTCATGTGAGAATGAACGTTGGTTTGGAAAGGGTAAATGTTATGTGTATGTGAAGGCGTGGCTTTGTCTTTGTGGTCGGCTGACTAGCCCGTGAATGCTTGCATTCATGTGGGGAGAGTATCCCGGCAAGACAAGTCCCCTTTTGGGCTAACTGACAAGAACAAGTATGTCGGTGCGCCCATTGGCAAGGTGAGCCATGTAAGGGGTGAGGTCCCAGTGGAGTTCTTGGCTTTTGGCTTAGTGATTGCAGCGAGAACAAGTATGCTGATGCGCCCGTTGACAAGATGAGCCATGTAAGGGGTGAGGTCTCAGTGGAGTTCTTGGCCTTGGGCTTGTACGCCCGTGGGAGAATGATAAGTACCCTTGGTTTGTTATGAAATGTTGACGTGTGTTGTTATGTTAGAAGCATACACACCATAGGGTGCCTTGGGTGAAACCCAGGTTTGCATACATGCTGCATTGCTAGATCCCCTTACTTTTATTGCTCAACATAGAAACGTGGATGATGATTGTGACACCCATGCCTGTCGTGTTTATGTTAATACTGTTTATTACATTTGCATACGAAGTGCTGACTTGCAGGGTGATGTAGTTCCCCGGGGTCCGCTAGGACGGTCGGGAGGAGGGGTGATGTTACACCGTTGTTGGTCAGCCAAAGCTGACCCTCGTTATACCATTCTTTGTGATTTGGATGCAGGGCAAGGATCGCAGGCTGGACCTAGCTCGCCGGTCAGAAAGGTCTAAGCTTCATGAAGTGCACTTTTCATGCTTTCTTATTTGATTTGATGTCTTTACCTGTTCCGGCTTGCATGCCGAGGTAGCTTAGGATTGTGATGATCTGTTGGACATTTATATGCCCTGTTTTGACTTGAGTATGAGCTTTGCAAGGCCTTAGGGTCGTAGTACTCTTATGTAGATGTGCACAACTTCTGTTGTTTATTTAATGTTTCCGCTGTGTTGGTTCTGAGTTTTGAGATGGTTAGATCTATATCACTTTTTAATACTAAATTTGTGTCGATTATATGCTGTGGGGTCCCGGCCGGACCTATATTATATAGTCATTGTAGGGGAGGTGTTACAATTTGGTATCAGAGCGAAGTTTGCGTTCTTATTGAGGTTTAGGGTGTTCGGATCGCGCTAATAGGTTGTCCACATAGGAGTACCTTGCGGGACCATGAGTGTCCTTGAGTTCGAGTCTTGCGAATAGAGTCTGATTCGTTTTTCCTTGCTTATGCTAGGATGGTGGCGACGATGCGGGGACGTCGAGGCGTCAAGAGGAGCCGTCGGCAAGCAGTGCAACGGCCCCAGCCCTTGTGAATATGGGTGTGTCCCCAGCAGACTTTTGTCGTATGCTAGCAGAGGCAATGATGGCGGCTCAAGCTGCGGCAATGCCACAGATTGCGACGCCTGTTGTGCAGGCTGCGACTCATGTTACTCCGGTCACTGTGACGCCGAAAGTGGGAGTAAGGCAGGTAGAGCCGTTAGCCGAGAGAGCGGTTGGGCCAGGAGATCGTCAGATGAAGTACTATCTGAGTTTCCATCCTCCGATGTTCAAAGGAGTTGGCACTCCGACAGACGCCGAGGAGTAGTTGGCGAGAATTCAGGAACTCCTAAAGGCGGCAGAGACCCCAGAGGACAAGCAGTCCCAGTTCGCAGCATTTATGTTAGAAGGCGACGCCAAGCTGTGGTGGGTGAATCATAGTGGTCGTCAATTCCCTGGACGTGCCCCGTCCATGGAAGAGTTCGGGAATGCCTTTCTGAAGCGCTATATCCCCTCTTCGACGAGGTTAGCCCTTCAGCGACAGTTATTGCACTTGGTGCAGCGCGAGAAGACGGTAGACGAGTACTTGCAGGAGTTTACTCGATTGGGTCGTTACGCGGGAACGACCATGGCAGACGATGAGGAGAGGGATAATCTCTTCTATCAGGGTCTGAGAGAGAATTTAAGGCAACCTCTGATAGCCTTAAAGAATGCGGGGTTCAATGAGTTAGTTGAAGCTTCGAACTTTGGAGAACGATATGGAGCGAACCCAGCGCCGCAAGGGATTG
This sequence comes from Dactylorhiza incarnata, assembly GCA_033032865.1. NCBI lineage: Eukaryota > Viridiplantae > Streptophyta > Magnoliopsida > Asparagales > Orchidaceae > Dactylorhiza > Dactylorhiza incarnata. The sequence continues at coordinate 1,977,872 of JAWHQI010000094.1, read as the reverse complement.
GAGGCAAAGCAGGGAGAAAGTAAGCCATCTCAGTCTCAGGGGAAGTATGAGAAAAGTTGGTGGAAGAAAAAGCCCGTCCTTTTAGGACTGGCGAGAGGAGCGGTGTGGCTTCTGGAGAGTTCCGTCCCAAGGGGCCAATGACTTGCTACAAGTGTGGCAAAGTGATCCACATAGCTCGAAACTGTTTCGAGAGTGGTGTTGAGCCAGAGCAGAGGCAGGAGCAGTCTGTGCGTTCCGGTCCTAGTGTTGGGGAGAGAGGGAAGGCAGCGGAGTCCAATGCTTCCCATTTCCCTCCTGTGCAGCCTAGAGCGTACAACCTCGGGCAACAGGAAGCGATTTGTCAACCTGACATGGTGACAGGTACGAAAGTTCAGAGTTTTGTTTAATAGTTTTAACCTGTTTGCGACCTTTCATATTCGTTATATGCGTGTTAGGCTTCGTGCTAGTTTCTGGCTATCCCTCTAGAGTGTTGTTCGACAAGGGAACGTCACACTCTTTTATCGCGGAAAGCTTTACCCGGAGGACCAGTGTTGAGACTGTCGAGGCAGAGGCGGAGCTTAGTGTGCGCATGCCGAATGGGTCTTTCATGACCAATGGAAGGAAATGACGCATTGTGCTGAGGATTTGCGAGTGTGATTTCGAGTTGGTAGCAGCAATTCTACCACTAGCCGAATTTGACATTATCCTGGGAATGGACTGGCTTGCAGAGCAACGAGCTAGTATTCACTGCCTGTTGAAGGTGGTGACCTTAAGGAGTGAAGGAAGAGCGGAGGTCAAGTTCGAGGGCCTATGCGAAGTGGTCTGCTCCCTGATTTCTGCCGTGCAAATGGTGCGTGCGGTGAATCAAGGAGGTGAGGCATTTGTTGTTGAAAATGTTGAAGTGGAATTTTGAGGAGGTTGGCGGTCTGGAAGGTGGTCGGGCGGTCTGGCGTGACCGCACGACCTGGCGGTCTCCATCTGCGGCCTGACGTGTTGCTGTCTGGCCGGTCTCCTGGTAATCCGGCGTGACTGCTGCTTCTCTCTTCTTGGTGGTGAGGTAAGACCGCGCGGTCTGGTATGTGACCGCGTGGCGGGCTGTCTACCTCAGGGCTGTGCCGGTCTGGTGTGACCACACATGTTGTTTCAGGTTTCCAGAAGTCGGTCTTATGGCTATCCAGGTTCCTGGATGTTTTTGCTGGCTAAGGCATCTTAGTCGAGCGGTCTCTGTTCGCGGTCTCAGGAGGAGGCTGGCAGGAGAACAGGTTGTGTTCGGTCTCGTTGGCGAACATTGGTGGTGGGCGGCTTCATAGTGGGAGTGGCGATCTCCCGCGGTCTGATTGTTGAAGCCGGCGATCTCACCTAAGCAGAATGATCTGTTGCTGATCGTGGGGGTTGACCGGTTCTGGTCGCGCGATCTGGAGGGTGGTGATCCTATCTCAGGGTGGTGACTGGATCAGGTCTCACACCTATAAATAGGAGCCACTGTAGCAGCATTATATCGCACTAAGTGTAAGCTGAGCTCGCGTCCTATTCTTGCGGTCTGTTTTCTGTAACCGGTCGGTTAGCTGATCGAACTTGTCTTGTGCAGCTTCTGCGGATTGTGCGGGTAGCAGCGGCCACCTCCTCTTCTGAAGGTGTTCGAGTGGTCTCGCGGCTTGCAGTGCGGGTTGCTGGAGTTCGGGAGGATCAATGGAGTTCAGCAGTTCGCGTGGTTCTCAGTTGGTGTTGTTCAAGTCGCAGACAGGCAGTTTGGGCGGTCTCGTCTTCTAGTCGAGCGAACTGTCAGGTCGAGCGGTCAGGCGGTCTCAGTCAGGCAGATCGCTGGTTATCTTTCAGTTATTTTTCTTCTCCTGTTTTTTGTGTTCTGGCGAAATCATGTCTCGCCATGTATACCTCTCCCTGTAATGAAGATTGTTGTTATCAATAAAGATTCTATTTCCTTCATGTGCTTCTGGTTGTTTGGCTTGTGAACTCTAAGTTGTATGATTCCTGCTCACTCCATAAAGATTCGAAAAAATTTCACATGGTATCAGAGCCAGGTTGGAGTGGATAGAGCAGTGAACAACTTAGAGTATCCATCGCCTTTGTGAAGAAGAAACCAGTGGTAGAGCCACAGAAGCGAGGGGTCTTGGAATTGAGATGCTAAACTCGACCAACTCTAAGAAGTGCAGGTCTTGTATGCACAGTTATCTTCTGGGTGAGGACCTCTGGGAAGTGGTTGGAGGAGAGAGCACAGAGGAAGTTTTTCTGGTTGGAGATAACCATCATGAGGTGAGGAACTGGAGGCGGCTTAATGCCAAAGCAGAGTTCGCCCTGAAGAGGGTAATATCACATAATCTGTTTGATCACATCTTGGGGTGTGCATCAGCTGCAGGGATCTGGAGAGCCCTGGATGGGCTGTTTAACAAAAAGAATGTGGCAAGACTTCAATTCCTGGAGAATGATCTGGCCAGATCGGCTTAAGGTGACCTTTTTATCTCTACGTTCTTCTTGAAGATGAAGAACTTGTGCGCCTAGATTTCAGTGCTGGATCCCGATGAGCCAATTTCTGAGGCGAAGTTGAAGAGGCACATCATCCGTGGCTTGCGGAAGGAATATGTTGCCTTTGTGACGTCGGTGCAGGGTTGGGCAAATCAACCATCTCTGCTGGAGCTGGAAAATCTGCTTTCTTCGCAGGAGAGTCTGGCAAGGCAGATGGCGGGGTGTCAGTGTTTGGGGGAGATGGCGAAGTTCTCTTCACAGTAAAGAAGAAGAAGTGGGATAAGAAGAAGACCGCTGGAGGAGGCAATGGGCCTTCAACCTCTGGACAAAGGAGAGGGGCTATGCTCCTAAGGCTGAAGGGAAGAAGAAGGGGGGAGGTCCCAAGTGCTTCAGGTGCGGAAAGGTTGGTCATATCAGGAAGGAGTGCCGGGTGAATCTTCAGTCGGGGCATGCTGCTGCAGGAAAGGGGGAAGCTGAAGCCAGGCAGGTTGATGGAGGATGGGGAGGAGCCTTCTCGGCTTCTGTTGGAGCTGAGGCTCCCATTAACTATCAGGAGGACTGGATCGTGGACTCGGGGTGTGGTCATCACCTCACCGGGGACGAGTCGAAGCTTTCTTCAGCGCAGCCTTATTCAGGTAATGATGTCATTATTACTGCTGATAATACTGTGCATGCTGTAGAGAAGGTGGGGGTTGTTTCCTTAGGCAGTGATAGGGGGCCACTAACTTTGAAGAGTGTCTATCATGTGCCCGGAATGAGGAAAAACCTCTTCTCCGTGACCAACGTCGTTGACGCTGGGTATCACGTTCTGTTCGGCCCAACAGAAGTGAGGTTTCTTCAGAATGTTGAAGCAGTGAAGGCGGAGGTAGTTTATGTGGGGAGGAGAGCTAAAGACTTGTTCGTGCTTTCGACAAGTTCTTACGTTGACAAGATGAGGACAAACGACAGTGCCGTGATATGGCACGAGAGGTTGGGGCATGCAGGGATGGACAAGCTGAAAGCTATGGCGGTGAAAGGTCTGGTCAAGGGCCTGCCTAGTCTATCTTCCTATGGAGACGGTCATGTGTGCGCAGGATGTCAGTTCGACAAGTCTCATCGGCTTCCGTTTGATAAGTCGCAGACAAGGAGTAGTGTGCCGTTGGAGTGCATCCACGGTGACTTGATGGGACCGACTGCAACCCCAAGCCTCAGAGGCAGCAGATATATGCTGGTGTTGATCGATGATTACACCAGATATGTCTGGGTATATTTCTTGAAGGAAAAAGCGGAGGCGTTTGCCAAGTTTGTGGAGTTCAAGGAGCTCGTAGAGGGTCGGCTTGGCCTGCGGGTTAAGAAGCTGAGGACTGACAACGGAGGGGAGTTCACCTCTGGTGTGTTCTCTACTTTTTGCAGGAAGGCGGACATCCAGAGGGAGCTTACTTGTGCACATACTCCACAACAAAACGGAGTTGCAGAGCGGAAGATCCGTCATCTGACGGAGACTTGCAAGTGTTGGCTGCATGCCAAGAGTATCCCAAAGTCCTTCTGGGCGGAGGGAATGTCTTGTGCTGCCTACGTCATCAACCAGATGTCTCTCAGTCCCATCAATATGAAGACCCCGCATGAATTGATGTTCAAGGAAAAGCCAAGTGTGGCGCACCTTCGGGTGTTTGGTTCCACCTGCTATGTGCACGTTCCAAATGCGCTTCAGACGAAGCTAGATGCAAAAGCAAGGAAGCTAGTCTTCGTGGGTTATGATGATCGGAAGAAGGGCTGGAAGTGCATGGACCCCGAGACGCGGAGATTTGTTGTATCTCGCGACGTTGTGTTCGACGAGGTGACATCTTACAAGGGGAGTTCTAGTGTTGAGTTACCAGAAAGCAGGGTGGAGGAGCCAGAGAAAGCTGTGGAAAATCTTCAGGTGGAGCTACCTGTGTCACCAGGTGGTCCATCAATATCTAGTTCTGAGACGGAGGCTTCTGGTTCAGGAAGCAGGGGGAGCGATGCTCCTAGTACATCTGGGAGAGGAGCTAGGGAAGAAGCAGCTGAGGATACTGCGAGTCAGGGGAAGGCGTTGCGGAGATCGAAGCGAACTATCATTGCCCCTGATCGCTATACAGGAGGAAACATGGTGAGCTTTGTCTCATGCTTCTTTGCTGGTCCCTTGGATGAGAGGGAGCCGTCGAGCTTTGAGAAGGCCAAAGGTGTGGAACAGTGGGATTCAACTATGCATGAAGAGATGCGTGCTCTTGAGAAGAATGAGACTTGGTCTCTGGTGCCCAAGCCCAAGGGCATCACCCCTGTGACATGCAAGTGGGTATACAAGCTTAAGAAGACGCCTGACGGCAGTATCGAGCGGTACAAGGCTCGCCTTGTGGCTCGGGGTTTTTCGCAGCAATACGGTGAAGACTATGAAGAGACATTCAGTCCGGTGGCAAAAATGACTTCAGTTCGAGTTATGATTGCCTTGGCGGCGTGTTGGGGGTGGAAGATCTGGCAGCTCGACGTAAAGAATGCGTTCTTGTACGGCGAGATTGACAAGGACATCTTCATGGTCCAGCCGCCAGGCTTCATATCTGAAGATTTTCCGGAGCATGTCTGCAAGTTGAAGAAGGCCCTGTATGGGTTGAAGCAAGCGTCAAGGGCGTGGTATGGAAAAATTACAGAGTATCTCTTATTCTGCGGGTTTGGGGCTTCAAACTCAGATTCAAGCTTGTTCGTCAAGAAGAGCGGGGAGCTTCAAGTTATCGTACTGATATACGTCGACGATATGATCGTGACGGGGAATTCGAAGGAGGAGGTAGCGCAGCTTCGGGCTGAGCTGTCCATCAGATTTGAGATGAAGGATTTAGGTGAGTTGCACCACTTCCTTGGACTCGAGGTGCAGAGGAAGGAGAGTGGAGTGCTGGTGTCCCAGGCTGGATATGCGGAGCGGATCATGGAACGGTTCGGCATGAAGGAAGGGAAGTGCATTTCCACACCTTGGAGAAGGCCATGAAACTTCGCAAGGATGAAGGGAGGATTCTGGAAGATTCGCTGGTGTTCCGGGCTCTGGTTAGGAGCTTGATTTATCTGACGATTACCAGGCCGGATATTGCGTATGCAGTTGGCAGGGTGAGCCGTTATATGGCGGAACCACGGATGCCTTATCTTCTAGCAGCCAAGAATATATTGAAGTATGTCAAGGCGACTTCGGATATGGGTCTCCTTTACAGGAGGGATGCGGGCTTCGAGGTGCATAGGTACATGGACGCTGATTACGGGGGAGATTCGGATGATCGGAAGTCGACGTCTGGATACGTCTTCATGGCGGGCCCCACGGCTATATCATGGTGCAGCAAGAAGCAGGATTCCGTATCTGTCTCAACCACGAAAGCGGAATACAAAGCGTCGGCCTTGGCAGCTCAGGAAGCCATTTGGCTTAGGAGGTTGGTTGGAGACGTCCATAAGGAGGTTCGTGGTCCGACTCTGCTCCGCGGCGACAACGAGAGTGCTCTCAAACTGGTTACTAATCTAGTTTGTCACGCGAGGACCAAGCATATCGAGATCGAGCATCATTTCATTCATGAGAAGGTGCTGGAGGGGTCTCTTTCGGTCGAGCATGTTCGGAGTCAGGACAACGTTGCTGACATCTTCACAAAGGCGCTGACGAAGGGGTCGTTTACTCGGCTAAGGAGTTTACTTGGACTGTTTTCGACTTCCCACTTCAAGGGGGAGTGTTGAAAATGTTGAAGTGGAAGTTTGAGGAGGTTGGCGGTCTGGAAGGTGGTCGGGCGGTCTGGCGTGACCGCACGACCTGGCGGTCTGGCGTGACCGCATGACCTGGCGGTCTCCATCTGCGGTCTGACGTATTGCTGTCTGGCTGGTCTCCTGGTAATTCGGCGTGACTGCTGCTTCTCTCTTCTTGGTGGTGAGGTAAGAACGCGCGGTCTGGTATGTGACCGCGTGGCGGGCTGTCTACCTCAGGGCTGTGCTGGTCTGGTGTGACCGCACAGGTTGTTTCAGGTTTCCAGAAGCCGGTCTTATGGCTATCCAGGTTCCTGGTTGTTTTCGCTGGCTAAGGCATCTTAGTCGAGCGGTCTCTGTTCGCGGTCTCAGGAGGAGGCTGGCAGGCGAACAGGTTGTGTTCGGTCTCGTTGGCGAACATTGGTGGTGGGCGGCTTCATAGTGGGAGTGGCGATCTCCCGCGGTCTGATTGTTGAAGCCGGCGATCTCACCTAAGCAGAATGATCTGTTGCTGATCGTGCGGGTTGACCGGTTCTGGTCGCGCGATCTGGAGGGTGGTGACTAGATCAGGTCTCATGCCTATAAATAGGAGCCACTGTAGCAGCATTATATCGCACTAAGTGCAAGCTGAGCTCGTGTACTATTCTTGCGGTCTGTTTTTTGTAACCGGTCGGTTAGCTGATCGAACTTGTCTTGTGCATCTTCTGCGGATTGTGCGGGTAGCAGCGGTCACCTCCTTTTCTGAAGGTGTTCGGGCGGTCTCGCGGCTTGTAGTGCGGGTTGCTGGAGTTCGGGAGGATCAGTGGAGTTCGGGAGTTCGCGTGGTTCTCAGTTGGTGTTGTTCAAGTCGCAGGCAAGCAGTTCGGGCGGTCTCGTCTTCTAGTCGAGCGAACTGTCAGGTCGAGCGGTCAGGCGGTCTCAGTTAGGCAGACCACTGGTTATCTTTCAATTGTTTTTCTTCTCCTATTTTTGTGTACTGGCGAAATCATGCCTCGCCATGTATACCTCTCCCTGTAATGAAGATTGTTGTTATCAATAAAGATTCTATTTCCTTCATGTGCTTCTGGTTGTTTGGCTTGTGAACTCTAAGTTGTATGATTCCTGCTCACTCCATAAAGATTCGAAAAAATTTCACATTTGTCGCTTTGTTGGAGACTCTCTCCACAAAGTTGGCGATCGGAGAAGTGCCAGTGGTGGAGGAATTCGAGGATGTGTTCCCTGAGGAGCTTCCGGGAGCGCCTCCTCAGCGTAAAATCTACTTTTCAATTGAGTTGGTGTCGGATGCGAGGCCGGTGTCGCGTCCTCCGTTTAGGATGGCACCGAAGGAACTGGCCGAGTTAAATGTGCAGTTGCAAGAGTTGCTCGAGCAAGGGTACATTAGGCCCATCTCCTCACCTTGGAGTGCGCCGGTGTTGTTCGTTAAGAAGAAGGATGGTAGGATGCGGCTGTGCATAGACTATCGCGAGTTGAATAAGTTGACCATAAAAAATAAGTACCCGATTCTGCGAATTGATGATTTGTTCGATCAGCTGGTGGGGTCGACGGTGTACTCCAAGTTGGACTTGAAGTCGGGTTACTATCAGTTAAGGATCCGAGAAGAGGATATTCCCAAGACGGCGTTTGGGATGAGATATGGTCATTTTGAGTTCTCTGTGATGTCGTTCGGTTTGACAAACGCGCCGTCAGTGTTCATGGATTTAATGAACCAAGTGTTTCGACAATACCTGGATTCATTCGTGGTGGTGTTCATTGACGACATCTTAGTGTATTCGAAGTCGAAGGCGGAGCATGAGTCTCATCTGAGAATAGTGCTGCAGACATTGAGGGAGAACCAACTTTATGCGAAGTTCTCAAAATGTGAGTTCTGGATCGGGAAAGTGGCATTCTTGGGCCACGTGATTAGTGGAGATGAGGTGGTGGTGGATCCTGCGAAGATTGAAGCCATTAGAGATTGGCCTGTACTGAGAACCATGGCGGAAGTCCGGAGTTTCCTTGGACTAGCCAGTTATTACAGAAGGTTCGTTGAGAACTTTTCGCGGATGGCCTTGCCCCTCACCACTCTTACCCGAAAGGACCAGAAGTTTGTGTGGACGCCGGAGTGTGCCAGTGCGTTCGAGACCTTGAAGGAAAAATTGATGTCTGCTCCAATCCTAAGTCTTCCAAATGGTACTGAGGGATTCCAAATTTTCAGCGACGCGTCAGGGTGCGGTTTGAGTTGCGTGCTTGTGAAGCATGGCAACGTGATAGCTTATGGGTCGAGGCAGCTAAAGCCTCATGAGAGAAATTACCCCGTCCACGACTTGGAGTTGGCGGTGGTAATTTTTGCGTTGAAGATGTGGCGGCACTACGTGTATGGTGCGAAGGTTGAAATCTTCACAGACCACAAAAGCTTGAGGTATCTTTTAGATCAGAAGGATCTTAATATGAGGCATGGCCTACTTGAAGATCAAGCCGTTCAAAGGCGTTTCGCGAATTCGACGACTCAAGAAATTGAGCCCGAGATACTTGGGTCCGTTTAAGGTTACAGAACACATAAGCGAAGCGGCCTATCGGTTGGCGTTGTCCGTAGAGCTAAGCGGATTACATGATGTATTTCATGTTTCGGTGCTGAGGAAAGCATTGGTGGAGCCGGAGGATGTGGTTGAGTCTTCGACAGTTCCTGTAACCGAAGATCTGAGGACGATAGCTCGTCCGGTTTGCGTGAAGGATTCTGAAGTCCGGCTGTTGCGGAACAAAGAGGTCAAGCTGGTGAAAGTGCGTTGGGATAATTGCGGACGAGATGAGTTCTCGTGGGAGCAAGAGCAAACAATGCGGGATAACTTTCCGGAACTGTTCGTTTCAGGTATGTGTGTTAGTTGTGCTTTCGTTTAATGTTTTAAATTTCGAGGACGAAATTCTTTTAAGGGTGGATTTGTAACACCCCAGGCTTCGCTCAAGCTACTTCTCGAGAAACAGCTACTTCTCGAAAAATGCAGGGTCAAGCTACTTCTTGAGAAACAGCTATTTCTCGAGAAGTGAAGGTAGGGAGTTCGACGAAGAGAGAGTTCAGAACCGTTGGTCCGTGAGTTGGTTTCGTCGAACGGAGTTCGACGAAGAGTTAGCGCCGGAGTTCGACGAACGGAGTTCGAGGAAGAGCTAACGCATAGTTCGTCGAACGGATTTTAGGATTTTAGGGAGTTCGTTGAACGAAGTTCGACGAAGAGTTCGACGAAGGGAGTTCATCGAACAGAGTTCGACGAAGAGTTCGACGAAGGGAGTTCATCGAATGGAGTTCGACGAAGAGTTCGACGAAGGGAGTTCGTCGAACGGAGTTCGATGAAGAGTTCGACGAAGGGAGTTCGTCGAACGGAGTTCGGCGAAGAGGTCGACGAAGGGAGTTTGTCAAACGGAGTTCGACGAAGAGCTAACACGGGCATTAGCTGACGAGACCTGTTCCGTAAGTAGCATTTCCTGGACGCCCGATCTGTTTGGATCTTGATCCTACGGTCTAGATAAGTGCGTCCTAAGGTTTTATTTAGGGCAGAGAAGTTTTATTCTCTTTTCGTGAAGTCCTTTGTGCTTTTGGAGGCGTAGAAGAGAGGTTGGGTTTGGAGGAAGAAGAGGGCTAGATCCGCCATTGTTGGAGCACCGGAGCTCCGTTCACCGATCCGAGACCAAATCCGTGGAGAGGACTAGAAGGCGCTTCTTTCTATCCATGCCTTTCAACCGATCCATGGCGAGGAAGAGAACTCTTAGGGTAACGACATCTCTCCTCCCGGTTTTAGGATGCGTGCATGACATCTATGCTTTTACCTTTCCTTTTCTAAATTTTGATGGCACTGAATCTCTCAAATGAGAGGGGTTTGGGTCGCCTTGGTTCAAGAAGAACCATCGAGTTGATTTTTGAGTCCGTCCCCAACATGATTTTGCACTAGAGATCCGCTCCGTTAGTGGATTAGGCATTTTGGGTGAAGCCGAAATCGTCACCGGTGGTCCGATTCGGTGATGTTGCTTAACGTGCATTTTAGGGATTTTGCTAAAAATCCGATGACGGCGAAAACGTCGTATGTGTTGCCTTTATGTTCGTGTGAGAATGAACGTTGGTTTGGAGAGGGTAAATGTTATATGTACGTGAAGGCGTGGCTTTGTCTTTGTGGTCGGCTGGCTAGCCCGTGAATGCTTGCATTCATGTGGGGAGAGTGTCCCGGCAAGACAAGTCCCATTTTGGGCTAACTGACAAGAACAAGTATGCTGGTGCGCCCGTTGGCAAGATGAGCCATGTAAGGGGTGAGGTCCCAGTGGAGTTCTTAGCTTTTGGCTTAGTGATTGTGGCGAGAACAAGTATGCTGATGCGCCCGTTGGCAAGATGAGCCATGTAAGGGGTGAGGTCTCAGTGGAGTTCTTGGCCTTGGGATTGTACGCCCGTGGGAGAATGATAAGTACCCTTGGTTTGTTATGAAATATTGATGTGTGTTGTTATGTTAGAAACATACACGTCATAGGGTGCCTTGGGTGAAACCCAGGTTTGCATACATGCTGCATTGCTAGATGATGACGCGGCCCCTCCTACACTACTTGATGATGATCTGGTTGCCGAGGCACAACGACATAAGGATTTTAGGCGCCATGTTGACGCTAACGGAAGGCATCGTTACAACCTCCACCCGCGACATGCTAAATCCGCTTGAAGACCAAGTTATCTATTTTATGCGTTTTATTTTATAATATAAAATTATTACATATTTTGGTAATAATTTTATATTCATTTGCGTATTTTAATTATTTATTTCCTGCATTTAAAAACGTTTGGTGTGTATTTAACCGTACAGATGGTTGAGATCACATCTTCATCTTAAACGGTTGTTTGATGTTGTAACTCCTATATAAGGAGACTATTATGAGGCTTGAGAAGATTAAGAAAGAACGATTTTAACCCTAAATTTCCCCTTGTGAAATTTCGGCCAAGAGGGGACTCCTCCTTGCCGCCGCCCCCTTTGTTGGAGTGACTCCAACGTTTGCTTCCTCCACGCCTCTTCGGTGCGACTCCGGCGAGGATTCCTTCGGTGCGACTCCAAGGAAGAAGGTTGCAGCCCCATTCGGTGTGACGCCGGTGGATCCGTGGAGAGAGTGATTCTCCCACACATATCTTGTGCGATTGCTAGATCCGGGTTGGGTAACTTCTCCCCTCCATCTTGTGTTTCTTTCTTTAGATTTGTGGAGAACGAACAACCGTTTTATCCGCGATTTTAATACTCCGTTTGTAATTTCTCAAATTGATTTCATTGTTATCGAATCTCTTTTATTTCGGATCGGGTAGGTCCAATTTGCTTGAGCGGATCTTGGCCTATAGCCTTGATTTTGCTCTAAAAAAGGATTGACAACCTTTATGTTAATTTTGAGTTATAATCCGACTCTCTTCTGATCGTTATTTTAGAGTCGATCATTCCTCCCGTTGTGGTGTATGTGTTGCGTTAGATGCGAACGTATTGCGACGATAGATGCTTGTGTAGGTGCGGTAGATCTAGGTTTGAAGGGCGTTGTGAGGCGTCTTGTTTGTGTTAATCTCTAACGCCCGGAACCCCTACATCAATTTGGTATCAAAGCAGGTAGTGTCAATTTCTTAATTGATACAACCTTGTAATCCATTTCCGTGGCGCAAACTAATAAAAAAAATAAAAAAAAAAATATCGGTGGTCTGCGAATAGCGGGCTAAAATCTTTATTTTTCGTCAAAAAAATCCAAAACAATTTCTGTAGGTTCTCCTTTTTAGTAACATCCCGAAAATAATTTTCTGCCAAAAAAATTAGATTTTAATATGCACTACAAAATTCACTTATTATTATTCTGTCCAAAAACTACATGCACACTAGACTAGGAACGGAGTATAACACACCTTCAACGTCTAGGATGACTGCGAATGAGCACAGGGATCGTAACGCTGAGGCCATAGAGGGGATACGTAACGAGATGACCGAGCTTAGGACCATGTTAGCACAAATCCTTCTGAATCAAGGAGGACTGCCACCACCACCCGTTAATGTTGGGCAGCCCGACCGGCACCAACAGGTCCATGATTCGGATTCCGATGGGAACTCTCCCCGGGTGCCCCCTCGAGAACACCGCCACGAGCGTGGTTTTGCTATTACTAGGGTCGTTAAGATTGACGCCCCCACTTACGATGGTTTGGGAGATCCCCAGGTCTTCCTTACTTGGGTAGTGGATATGGAATGCTACTTCGAATGACACAACCTGACGGACCCTCAAAAGGTCCAAGTTGCCAGGATGAAGTTAACAGGTCGTGCGAAAACTTTTTGGCTGAATGAGGAGCGGAGATTAGGAGCCGGGCAGGGAGTGCCACCTATAGGTTGGCCGATGATGAAGAATTTGCTGACCGATCAGTACGTCCCAGCGTACCACCGAACACAGATGTTCGATGAGCTTCCCTCTCATTCAAAGCCTATACTGATGAGGTTTGGTGTGATGTCCTGCCGATGGACGCTTGTCACGTGTTATTAGGCCTCCCTTGGCTCTATGACCGTGATGTGACACATTTTGGTAGAGCCAACACTTATGAATTTAAATTCAATGGCAAAACCATTACCTTGAGGCCGACCATTCCGAAGGAGACAGTAGTTTTGGCTAAGGACACCACTATCCCAGTAGAGAGGAAGACGTTGAGTCTAGTTGGTAGGAAAGAGCTTGTGAAGGATCCGTTTCTTGATGGAGTGATGTATGCACTAGTACTTATGAGTGAGAAGCCTGATTCTAGTGTTTTGGATGATTGCCCAGAGAGTTACAGGTACTGTTGGAAGAGTATAGGGACGTGTACCCGGAGGAGTTATCGTCGTCATTACCCCTGCTCAGGGATATTCAACATGCGATAGATCTGATCCCGGGCTCCTCCTTCCCCAACCAGCCCCATTATCGACTCCATCCAGCTGCTCACACGGAGTTACAGGCCCAAATTGAGGACCTGTTGAAGAAGGGGTTCATTAGGACTAGCATGAGTCCATGTGCGGTACCAGCCTTGCTTGCCCCCAAGAAGAATGGTACATGGCAGATGTGTGTTGATAGCCGTGCTATCAACAAGATTACCATCAAGTATAGGTTTCCTATTCCACGATTAGATGACCTCTTAGATGTCTTATCTGGCGCCACCATCTTTTCGAAATTGGATTTATGGAGTGGCTATCACCAGATTAGGATCCGCGAGGGAGACGAATGGAAGACTGTGTTTAAGTCTAAGGATGGGTTGTACGAGTGGCTTGTGATGCCCTTTGGGCTATCCAATGCCCCGTGCACCTTTTCACGGATGATGACCCACGTCTTTCGGCCCTTCATGGGTAGGTTTATGGTAGTCTACTTTGACGACATATTGATTTATAGCACCACCACAGCCGAGCACACCTCCCACATGAGAGCGATTCTTTCCACCTTGCGGAAGGAAACATTATCTCTTAACCTTAATAAGTGCACTTTCTATGTCCCTGAAGTGGAGTTTTTAGGCTACATAGTCAGATCAGAGGGCATTAAAGTTGACCCTAGCAAGGTCCAAGTCATTAAGGACTGGCCCGAGCCGACCACTTTACGAGAGGTGCGTAGTTTCCACGGGTTAGCTACATTTTACCGCCGTTTTATACGGGACTTCAGTAGCATCATGGCCCCCATTACTGAGTGCATGAAGAAGGGCAAGTTCACCTGGACGAAGTCCGCCACCCATGCTTTTCAACGCATTAAGGAGCTTATGACTGAGGCACCTGTCTTACGTCTACCTGACTTTGCCAAAGTCTTTGAGCTTACTTGTGATGCTTCTGGTTCAGGAATAAGAGGTGTTTTGAGTCAGGAAGGGCACCCTGTGAGTTACTTTAGTGAGAAGTTATCTGGCGCTAATTTAAATTATTCGAACTACGACAGGGAATTTTATGCGGTTGTACAGTGTTTGCACCATTGGAGGCACTATCTCCTCTCCAAGGAGTTTGTGATCCTCTCCGATCACGAGGCATTGCGGTTCATCGATGGCCAACATAAAATCAGCCCGCGTCACGCTAAGTGGGTAGCTTTCCTACAAGGTTACACGTTTAATCTTAAGCACCTTAAGGGAGCTGACAACCGAGTCGCGGACGCTCTTAGCCGCCTTACCCTTTTACTTTCCACTATGGAGGTTAATGTTGTTGGATTTGAGCGCATTAAGGATGAGTACACTACCTGCCCAGACTTTCAGGATTCATATTTATCTGCCCAAGATTGTTCCCCCACGACTATATCTGCGTTTATTATTAAGGATGGCTATCTATTTAGGCATGAGAAGTTGTGTATCCCGCAATCGTCTTTACGTTTTCATATCATCTGGGAGCTACATAGCGGAGGGTTGAGTGGCCATTTCGGTAGGGATAAGACCGTTACGCTAGTTGAGGAAAAATTTTATTGGCCAAAACTTAAGGCAATGGTGGGAAGGGTAGCGAGTAGTTGTCGTACCTGTCAGGTATCCAAGGGCACCAAGACCAACGTAGGATTATATACACCCTTACCGATCCCTTCCACACCATGGGAAGACGTGAGTATGAACTTTGTTTTAGGCCTACCCACTACTTTACGCCGTCATGATTCTATCTTTGTAGTTGTGGATAGGCTTTCAAAAATGGCATATTTTATTCCATGCACTAGGACCGACGATGCGTCTCACATTGCAAAATTATATTTTAAAGAAGTCGTTAGTCATCGTGGAGTGCTGAAGACAATAGTCTCGGATAGGGATGTGAAGTATACGAGTTATTTCTGGAAAACGCTATGGATTTTAATGAGTGCCAAATTATTGTTTTCTGCCGCCTATCATCCACAAACGGATGGGCAGACGGAAGTGGTTAATCGGAGTTTGGGTAATCTTCTTAGATGTCTAGTGAGCGATCACAAAGGCACATGGGACCTACTTCTTCCCCATGCCCAATTGGCCTACAATAATTCGAAAAATAAGTCCACGGGTATGTCTCCAAACGAGATTGTTCACGGGTACAAGGCCCCGGTGCCGCTTGACTTGGTTCCGTTGCCCCCAACGTACAAAGCAAGTCAATTTGCCCAATCCTTCGCCCAACACATTCATGATCTACATGCACGTATATGGGCTACCTTGACTTCTCAATACGAGTCCTATCAAGCGCACGCTAATCTACATAGGAGAGTGTCACACTTTAAAGTCGGCGATCTGGTTTTAGTCTGGTTAGTTCCCGAACGACTGCCATCTGGCACCGTTAAAAAGTTAGCACTAAAGCGCGCCGACCCTTTTCGGATTATAAAGAAACTAGGTGACAATGCTTTCGTTTTGGATTTGCCTGCGGATTGGGGTATCTCCCCCATTTTTAATGTCTCGGATTTAACGTTGTTTGTTTCTCCTCCACAAGAGTTGAATTCTTTGTCGTCTTCTCCCTCCACTAAAATTTCTAATGGATTGGGGAGTGGTAGTTCGAATGATCTCTCTCTTTTGGTCCCTACAGGTATATCATCGGATGGTGAGTTGCATTCTCTTATTCCTACTGCTGACATGTTTCCCAGGTTTCCCAAGACATTTCTCACTCCAGATACGATACTTGTTGCTGAGCCACTTGCTACTGCTGATGGTGATACCTACCGCTTCCTCATCCGTTGGTGTGACCGCCCCCTTCGGACGACTCATGGGTACTCGAGACAGAGCTTCGACGCTTGGATGCCGACCTTCTCCACCGCTATCTTTCGGACCACACATCGGTGATACGTGATTTTGAGCCGGGGAGGATTGATGGCGCGGCCACTCCTACACTACTTGATGATGATCCGGTTGCCGAGGCACAACGACATACGAATTTTAGGCGCCATGTTGACGCTAACGAAAGGCAGCGTTACAACCTCCGCCTGCGGCATGCTAAATCTGCTTGAAGACCAAGTTATCTATTTTATGCGTTTTATTTTATAATATAAAATTATTACATGTTTTGGTAATAATTTATATTCATTTGCGTATTTTTATTATTTATTTCCTGCATTTAAAAACGTTTGGTGTGTATTTAACCGTACGAATGGTTGAGACCACATCTCCATCTTAAACGGTTGTTTGATGTTGTAACTCCTATATAAGGAGACTATTATGAGGCTTGAGAAGATTAAGAAAGAACGATTTTAACCCTAAATTTCCCCTTGTGAAATTTCGGCCAAGAGGGGACTCCTCCTTGCCGTCGCCCCCTTTGTTGGAGTGACTCCAACGTTTGTTTCCTCCACGCCTCTTCGGTGCGACTCCGGCGAGGATTCCTTCGGTGCGACTCCAAGGAAGAAGGTTGCAGCCCCATTTGGTGTGACGTCGGTGGATCCGTGGAGAGAGTGATTCTCCCACACATATCTTGTGCGATTGCTAGATCCGGGTTGGGTAACTTCTCCCCTCCATCTTGTGTTTCTTTCTTTAGATTTGTGGAGAACGAACAACCGTTTTATCCGCGATTTTAATACTCCATTTGTAATTTCTGAAATTGATTTCATTGTTATCGAATCTCTTTTATTCCGGATCGGGTAGGTCCAATTTTCTTGAGCGGATTTTGGCCTATATCCTTGATTTTGCTCTCAAAAAGGATTGACAACCTTTATGTTAATTTTGGGGAATAATTTGACTCTCTTCCGATCGTTATTTTAGAGTCGATCATTCCCCCCGTTGTGGTGTATGTGCTGCGTTAGATGCGAACGTATTGCGACAATAGATGCTTGTGTAGGTGCGGTAGATCTAGGTTTGAAGGGCGTTGTGAGGCGTCTTGTTCGTGTTAATCTCTAAGGTCTCGGAACCCCTACATCACTAGATCCCCTTACTTTTATTGCTCAACATAGAAACGTGGATGATGATTGTGACACCCATGCCTGTCGTGTTTATGTTAATACTATTTATTACATTTGCATACAAAGTGCTGACTTGCAGGGTGATGTAGTTCCCCGGGGTCCGCTAGGACGGCCGGGAGGAGGGGTGTTGTTACACCGTTGTTGGTCAGCCAAAGCTGACCCTCGTTATACCATTCTTTGTGATTTGGATGCAGGGCAAGGATCGCAGGCTGGACCTAGCTCGCCGGCAAGAAAGGCCTAAGCTTCATGAAGTGCACTTTTCATGCTTTCTTGTTTGATTTGATGTCTTTACCTGTTACGGCTTGCATGCCGAGGTAGCTTAGGATTGTGATGATCTGTTGGACATTTATATGCCCTGTTTTGACTTGAGTATGAGCTTTATAAGGCCTTAGGACCGTAGTACTCTTATGTAGATGTGGACAACTTCTGTGGTTTATTTAATGTTTTCGCTGTGTTGGTTCTGAGTTTTGAGACGGTTAGATCTATATCACTTTTTAATACTAAAGATGTGGCGATTATATGTTGTGGGGTCCCGGCCGGACTTATATTATATAGTCATTGCAGGGGAGGTGTTACATGAAATCACTTTAAGTAATTGTTAGATAAATCACAAGGGTTTTTCCCAACACTCCCGTATATGATGAAAACGAATTTCAACATGCTTGCTCTTTTTATGGTATACCGGGTTCTTTGCCAAAGCAATAGCAGAGGTACTATCACACCTAATAGTTGTAGGTTCTGCATTTTCTTCCTCTTCTATTTCTTTGACAAGTCTTTTGATCCATATCCCTTCACTCACGGCTGAGCTTAATGCCATATATTCGACTTCAGCTGTGCTTATAGCCACAATTTGTTGCTTTCAGGATGACCATGTAATTGGATTGTCCACTTTGAAGTAGATAAATCCACTGGTACTTCTTTTATCATCTATGCATCCTCCCCAATCTGAGTCTGAGTAACCTATCAATATGTTATTTTGTGCAGGCTTATAATATAAACCATATGATTTTGTACATTGGATATATCATAGAATACGTTTGGCTGCTCCCAGATGTAGTTTGGATGGTTTACTCACAAACCTGGATAGTAGATTTATCACATTCTCTATATCTGGCCGAGTATTTGTCAAATAAATAGCGATCCAATAAGACTTCTATAAGATCCTTCATCTATTGTCTCTCCTTTATCAACTCTGCTTAACTTTTCTGAAGTAGACATTGGAGTAGAAACTGGATTACAGTTTTCTAATTTGAATTTCCGCAACAAATCATTTGCATATTTTTCTTGAGATAATGTAATACCTGCTGATGTATTGATTTGAATGCAGAGAAAAAACTTCAGCATACCTAGATCTGTCATTTCATACTTCATCTTCATCTCTTCTCTGAAATTCTCTATAAGTTGTGTGTTATTTCCTGTGACTATCAAATCATCAACATAAAGACATAATATTAGTATATTGCATTTGTCCTTTTTGATATATAGAGAAGAGTCATTTGCACTACGTTGGTAGTTTTGCTGAAGTAAGTAGGAATCTATGTTTGAATGTCATGCCCTTGGAGTTTGCTTCAAGTCATAGAGAGCTTTTTGTAATTTGTAAACTTTACGTTCAGACCCTTCTATCTCATAACCTCTTGGCTGATGAACATACACATCTTCTTCAATCTCTATGTTCAGAAAAGCTGACTTGACATCAAGTTGATATAACTTGAAATGGTTTTGTGCTGTAAAGGATATAATAGCTCGAATGGTTTCTAACCGAGCTACTGGAGTAAAAGTTTCATTGAAGTCTACTCCAAGAATTTGGGAGTATCCTTTAGCTACTATCCGATCTTTATATTTATAGATAGAGCTATCATCATTTTCTTTTATCTTAAAGATCCATTTTAGACCAGTTATATCTTTATCAGGTGGAGGATCAACTTGTGTCCATGTATTATTTTTCTCTACCATCTTTATCTCTTCATCCATGGTTGATCTCCATATATGTTCTGTTGATGCTTCTTCAAATGTTACAGGTGTTATTGGTGAAAAGGCTATATCACAAGCTTGGTATATATCACTTAATAATCTCATGCTTTTGGGTGATGATGATTCAGAACTAGAAGAGTCTGAGGAATTTGGGTATGTACTTATATCTTGATTTGACTCTGAGGGATCAGGATCATTTGATTCAACCGCCAATGACTCATTGGAAAGGATGGAATCAATGGAAATTCCTGATGTTGTGGTTGTTTCAGAATTTGATGCCCATTCCCTTTTTTTCTTCTTCATATAATAACACATCTCTAGAAATAACAAGCTTGTGTAGATTTGGTTGATAAATTCTATAACCTTTTGATTCATCACTATAGCCCGGAAAAATCCCTTTTTCACTTTTCTTTTCTAATTTAGTTATTTCATTACTATGGATGTATGAGTAGGCTATACATCCAAATGTTTTCAGATGCCCTATTTTAGGCTTTCTGTTTGTCAATGCCTCATAAGGTGTAACATCCTTTAATGCTCGTGTGGGGGATCTGTTAAGAAGATATGTGGCAATGTTAACTGCCTCTGCCCAGAATTCAGTGGGTAGTTGCTTGTGCAATTGCATTGTTCTTGACATCTCTCCTATAGTTCTATTCCTTCTCTCTACTACCCCATTTTGTTGAGGTGATTTACTGACTGACAGTTGTCTCTTTATTCCATTGGAATGACAAAATTTAGAGAATTCATTAGAAAGGAATTCTCCCCCTCTATCTGTTCTTAACATTTTGATAGAGAAGTCAAACTATTTTTCAACTAAGTCTTTAAATTGTTTAAAATAATGAAAAGCTTGTGATTTATTTTCTAGGAAATAAACCCACATAAATCTAGTACAATCATCAACAAACAATAGATAATACCTCTTTTGTCCCATAGATGGTGTTTATGAAGGTTCCCATAGATTTGCATGAATCAATTCTAATGGCTGAGAACTCCTCCACTCACTTGCATTTGGAAATGGAGTTCGATGATGTTTTCCTAGAGCACATCCTTTACATTGAATGAAAGTCCCTTTTAGTATTGGTGGTAACCCAAGAACAACACTATTCTGATGCAATTTTCTTAGATCTTGAATATTCAGATGACCATATCTCTTATGCCATACTTGAGTAACTGAGTTGTTTGGACCAATACAAGCGAGGGCCAAATCCTTTCCTGGTTTTAGAGTAAAAGGAAATACCCTATTTTTGGACATGTGGATAGACATAATGAGATTGGTATTTAGATCAAAGATGTCACATTGACCTTTTGAAAAGATCACCTGATTGCCTTTTTGGATCGGTTGACCAATGCTTAATAAGCTCTGTGCAAGAGTTGGGACATATTGAATATTTTCTATATGCCTCAACTCTCCATTCTTTACTTGTATTATTATAGTGCCTTGGCCTTAAATTTTTTCTGGTTTTCCATTTCCCAAAGCTACTTCTGACTTATGGGTCTCATTTAAGGTTGAGAAATAGTTTATGTTTCTAGTCATATGACTAGAGCATCCACTATCCACATACCAAGTCTCATTAGTGGATTGTTTCATAGTTTTGTTACCTCTGTCTTCATTTCCAACAAAAAATAACTGTTCTATTTTGCTTTCAGAAAATTTTACCTCTGGTTGATTTTCTGAAAACTTTGCTTCTTGTGATTTTTTGTTGGACCAACAGTCCTTGGCTAGATGTGTTGGTCTCTTACATTTTTTACACTTGTAGTAGCAATCTTGAGGTTCATGATTAACCCTTTTGCAGAGAATACAGAAAATTTGTTGTTTGGAATGTTGAAAAATAGTTTTTTTTCCTTTGGTTATACTGTTGTTTTTTAGTTTTAATAAACTCGGGTTTCTTTAAAAACTGTTTACTGCTATTAATTCTGGTTTGTAAGGCATGATCATGTGATGAATTCTGCCTTTTCATGCGATCTTCATGGGCTTGTAAAGATCCCATGAGGGATGGCATGGATAGAGTGTCGAAATTTTTGGACTCTTCTATAGCAATAACAATTGAATTAAAACTGGAAGGAAGACTTCTTAATAATTTTGGTACAACTTTTCTATCTTCTATGTTATCTCCCAAATTTCATATTTGGTTTATGATATTGGTTGTCCTCGCAAAGAAGTCTTGCACACTCTCACTTTCTTTCATAAGGAGAGTGTCAAATTTCCTCCAATATGTTTGCAATTTGATGGTAATTACCTGATTAGTGCCTTTGTACTCTTGTTTTAACAAATCCCATGCAGCTTTTGTTGTGGGCGAGGCCATGATCCTGGGAAAAATAGCTTTGATTATGCCTTGTTGTATCAAAAGCTTAGCTTTAGCATCCTTTACTTCATTCTCTGCTAATGTCTTTCGTGTGGCTGATGTTGTGAGTTCTTCTTCTGTTGGTCGTGTATAACCATTCTCAACAAGATCCCAAAGTCCATGAGATTTGAAGAGAGTGATCATTTGCACGACCCAATATTCATATGATTCCCCTTGAAAGATGGGAACTGCACTTGTGGCATAAGTAAATGTGGACATTGTTGCATGAATTATTGGAGGTTTTTAAACCAAAGTAAGCTCTGATACCACTCTTGAAAATAGAAACCTGTATTGCTTATTATCGGGACTCACACAAGCCAGTGAAACAGTGGACAGGTAAAGACAAAAACAGAAAACTGGAAAAATTCATTACTTAAAATACTAATACACATCTTCTTTTATAGTGCAGGAAAAGTACATAAATAAGAGAGATTCATAAGGGCAGCGTCTGTTGGAATCGACACCATCGCTTCTTGCTTCTTCTCCACGTCTTCTTCTTTTTGCTTTTATCTTCTTTTGAACCGATTCGTTCTAATGCTTATCTTTGTAGATTGAGTTGGTACTGGACTGTACTGAGGTCTTCCGCTTGCTTCTCTTCAGCTTACTGCTTTCAGGCGTAGCTCTCGACGATGGCTACGACGGCGCTGCTTTTATTTCGTCGGAGAAGAAGTGTTCCGGCTGACTGCTACTTCACGATGGAGGAGAAATAGTTTCTTGTGGCTGGTTGTTCCACCAGAGAAGTTGACAGATTGCAGCTAGGTTTTATTGACAAAATAAGATTTATATTTATATGGTGTTATGCTCTGATAGGAGCAGTCAGAGCAAATTTTATGCTCCGAGATAATCACAGAAGAGCTTCCAACCGGTGAGGTCATCGTACGTGGAGTGAAAAAATATTTGAGAGACGAGAGATACAGCCAACAGTGAGCGTTGATATGGATAGGTCGACGTACTGTGACATAAAGAAAAATCTGAGCGTCACGAAGAGAGAACGTACGTGGAGAGATGAATCCAGAACAGAGATAGGTTATGTACAGAAATTCAAATCTTCACTTTAAAAACTAACAATCCCCCTTAAAGTGAAGATTTTATACAAGTCTGAGCAACCCGCGAAGGCGTTCAAACGGCCCCTTAGACAGAGGCTTCGTGAATATGTCGGCGACGTTGTCCTGACTCCAAATGTACTCCACGGCAAGAGATCCACCAAGAACTTTCTCACAAATAAAATGGTGCTCGATCTCAATGTGTTTTGTCCGCGCATGACAAACATGATTTGTAACAAGCTTCAAAGCACTTTCGTTGTCCCCGAGAAACAAAGTAGGACTAAGAACTTTCTCATGAATATCCTACACCAATCTTCGCAACCAAATGCATTCCTGAGCCGCTAAGGATGACGCCTTGTACTCCGCCTCAGTGGTGGCCATGAGATGAACACTGAATCTTGCTTCTTGCTACACCACGAGATAGTCATTGAACCGCACATAAAGAAATACTCTGGCATCGACTTTCGATTGTCAGCATCTCCGTCATAGTCAGCATCCGTGAATCCATGTAAATTGAAGCCAATGTCTCTTCCAAACAGCAACCCCATGTCCGAGGTTGACTTAACATATTTCAAAATCCCCTATGTCGCATCCAGATGAAGCTTCCTAGGCTTATGCATATAACGACTAACTCGACCAACTGCAAATGAGATATTTGGCCATGTAATCGTCAAGTAAATCAAACTCCACATCAGAGCCCAAAAAGGCTTAGGATCCGACAAGATCCTACCATCATCCCGGCGAAGTTTCACTCCAACTTCAAGTGGAGTAGAGCAACGCTTCCCATTCGACATGTCGAATCTCTCCACGATCCGTTCCGCATAGGCCTTCTGGGAAATTAGTACCCCACTCTTCTTCCCCTCCACTTCTATACAATGGAAATGATGTAGCTCCCTCAAATCCTTCATCTCGAATTGGATAGATAGCTCCACCCTAAGCATTGTCACCTCTCCATCATCGTTCTCTGTCATGATCATGTCGTCGCCATACAACAGTACCAAGACATGAAGTCCACCCCTCTTCTTCACAAACAGACTCGAGTCGGAGTCTGATGCATAGTACCTGATAACTTCCCAAAATAGAAGTTATTTGGTCTATGATTAACACATTTTGCACTATGAGATGTTGAATATTAATATGAAACTTGGATATAATAAACTTAATTAATTATAAATTACAAAGTAATTATTACATGGTGATTCTGCTTAAATTAGAGTTTAATATGCAGGAATTAAATGAGTATTCAGGATGAAAAAAAAAGAAATGGAGGAATAATTAATGCAGGCGGATTTGTCGCAACAAGGTTACAACAAGGTTACAACAAGCGGGGGCTGCCAACATGGCATAAAAGATGCGACTATTTAAAACCATATGATGAGGTGGCAGCAGTTATGCACAGGCGGACAACTGGCTGGAGACGAAATTAGAAGGCTGATTTTGTGATTCTAAAGAGGAGAATTAAATATAGAAGATGGCGGTTACACGAATTGAAAATCGGGAAGTTACTTAATTTGATTATAAATTAGAGGGAAGGGAGAGCAATAGAGAGAAGGAAATCGAGGAGAAAATGAAAGATATTTTCGGCAAGGAGAATTCTTCCTACTTGGAGGGCCGAACCATTCCAATCCGGGAGAGAGATATTGCAACTTTGGAGTGAAAAACTTACCTTCTTCAACCATGTCTTTGAGCATGTCTTGTAAGGATGTCCTTATTTGTTATTTTATTCCAATTAGCATGAACTAAAATCTGTTGCTTTGTGTGTGGAAAAATACTTTGTCTTTTGTGATGTATTAGAACACAATTCTGTTAAATTATTTGCTTCAATTATTTGTCCGTTTTAAGTGTGCGATTACATTTTAAAGATTTTGTGTCAAACATTGTATATCTCTTTGTAGTGTATTTATAAATCGAGAGAGGAGTTGCACGCAAGATTATACAAACCATTTTCTTATGTGGAATAAATCGAGAGAGGAACCACATAAATCTTTAACCAAAAATTCTTCATCCAAATACTGCGTCGCGAAATTCGAGAGAGGAGTGACGAAAGTAATTCGCATATTCTAATTTAATCATTGGAAGTAGAAAGAGATTTCACTTTCTTCATGATTAGTCGCTGTGTACGGATTTCGGAGACCGAGAGGTAATGAGTCCTACATTTAATTTGCGTCAGGAGAATAATTTTACAAATATTTAATTAAATCTTTTGAAATTTCATATCACATAGACTTAGGAAATCCACATGCAAAGCCTTCTCTAAAAATTGGTATTTCTCAAAAATAAAAAAAACCATTGAATTAATTAATTAAAGTTATTTTCCTATTTTAATTTTTCTTCACGCAACCAACTTTTGAATTATTTACTTGGATTCAAAGAAAAGGATAATATTAGTACTTGTGAGCGTTAAATTAACACTTCCCTGTGGAGACGATCTTACTTACACTTTATTAATTACTTGAATCGGCACGTGCACTTGCGTAACATTCATTTTCACCGTATCAAGTTTTTGGCGCCGCTGCCGGGGAGGTGTACTAATTTAGCGTTTTCTTGCAAAATTAGTAAATTCTTAGTAATTGGAGCTCAAGTACTGTTTTTGTTTTATTTCATTGTTTGTCTGTTTTATTTATTTTAATTGCATTACTCTAGTTTATGTCCAGATTTCGGCCTATTGAATTATTCCCTCTAAAATTAGAAATTGAGCGTGAGTGTAGGCAAAATAGAAGAGCTTTTCGCTTAGAGCATTCTAGTCATCCTACTATGAACCCAAACGGTTTAAATAACGGGAACGGGAATGATCATGATGGTCATGATCATGGAGGTCAAGTTGAACAAAATGGGTGTAATGGTGAACGTAGGAGAACTTGTAGAGATTATAATTTACCTTTTGGAGGAGGAATCCAATTTAGTATCACTAGGCCGACCATTGAGGCTAATAATTTTAAAATTGACACCACGGCTATGCACCTAGTGAGTAATAATAAATTTGGAGGACTCAACCATGAGGATCCTAATTCTCACCTACGCACATTTATTGAAATATGTGACACTTTTAAAGTAAATGGGGCAACCGATGAGGCCATCCGATTGAGGCTTTTCTCTTTCTCCCTTGAAGGAAAAGCTAAGGATTGGCTTAACTCCCTACCACATGGATCCATAACGACTTGGGACCAATTGGTAGAGAAATTTTTAAGTAAATATTTTCCACCATCAAAGACGGCTAAATTAATAAGAGATATATCTACGTTTTCTCAAAATCACGGGGAATCTCTTCATGATGCTTGGGAGCGTTTTAAGGAGATGCTAAGGAAATGCCCTCACCATGGTTTAGCTCAACACCAACAAGTGTCAACTTTTTATAATGGGTTACAAACAACTAATATGATTCTTGTAGATGGAGCCGCAGGGGGCTTATTAATGAAGAAGTATTCCGAGGATGCTTACACCATTTTAGAGGACTTAGCCTCAAATAATTATCATTCTCATGAAAGGCAAGGAAATAATAACCCCACAGGAATTCATCAAATTGATCAATTCACATCATTGGCCGCACAAATGACCACTCAATTTAATTTAATAAATAAGAGGTTAGATTCTTTATCTACCCCTTCAACAAGTGTGCCAATGACAGTGGAACAATTAAACCAAGTAACTGAAGAAGTACATTATCTTGGAGGCCAACAAAGGCAAGGACCTTCAAATTTCGGAAATCATTATAATCCAGAGTGGCGAAATCGTCCCAATTTTTCTTGAAAAAATTCACAAAATGAAATTCAACCACCAGGTTTCAATCAAAACATTAATTCTATACCAACCCATATGCATAATCAACAAACCAATAATAGGAAATTGACTGATGAGTATATTGTAGGTTTGTTTCAAAAGAATGACTCTAGGATGGGTGGTATCATCTTCACTTCGATCTTTAGAATCCACAATTGGTCAATTGGCCAATGCTTTAAATCAAAGAACGTACAATAGGATCGCTACCATCTGACACCACACTTAATTCAACAAGGGAAGAGCCAAATAATCATTGTAAAGTTATTGCATTAAGGAGTGGGGTAGAGATCTCAAGTGGGGATGGATTGCTAGAGAAGTTAAGGGAGGAAGAGGCAAGAGAAAATACGATTAGGAGAGAAGAGTCTATAGAAGTTAAGGAGCCGGAGGAAGTGGAACTAGATCCACAAAATAATAAAAAGAAAGAAATTATTTACCCTCCTCCACCTTTTC
Organism: Dactylorhiza incarnata; assembly: GCA_033032865.1. NCBI lineage: Eukaryota > Viridiplantae > Streptophyta > Magnoliopsida > Asparagales > Orchidaceae > Dactylorhiza > Dactylorhiza incarnata. The sequence continues at coordinate 1,951,300 of JAWHQI010000094.1, read as the reverse complement.
CATCTAGATTAAATAAAACAAAACTTGACAAACAATTTCAAAAATTTATGAAATTTTTTAAGAAGCTTACAATTAATATTCCATTTGCCGAGGCATTAGAGCAAATGCCTATTTATGTCAAGTTTATGAAAGATATTTTATCTAAGAAAAGAAAATTTCTAGATAGAGAAATAGTTGCATTAATGGAAGAGTGTAGTGCAATTTTGCAAAAGAAATTGCCTCAAAAACTTAAGGACCCCGGTAGTTTTACCATACCTTGTTCCATATGAGTGAAATTTGTCGGGAGAGCATTATGTGATTTAGGTGCGAGCATCAATTTAATGCCCTTATCTATTTATACAAAGTTATGTCTATGAGAGATAGCTCCAACAACTCTTACTCTCCAATTAGCCGATAGGACTTTAGCATTCCCTAAGGGAATAGTTGAGGATGTATTGGTTAAGGTGGAGAAATTTATTTTTCCGACCGATTTTGTAGTGTTGGACATGAAAGAGGATAAGGATGTGCCCATAATCTTAGGAAGGCCATTTTTAACAACCGGAAGAACTTTAATTGACGTACAAAAAAGGGAGTTAACAATGAGAGTTAATGAAGAGGAAGTAACATTCAATATCCTAAAAGCTATGAAATTTCCAAATGAAAAAGAAGATTGTTACTCTATTGAAGAAGTGGAGTTTAAAAATCAATTAATTAAGGGTAATAAAGATGACCTAGAACAAAGACTTCTCACAATTTTGACAAATGAAGAGTGGGATGATGATTTAGAATTGGATGAATGTGTGAAGGTCTTAGAATCCCATTATAAATTGCCTATCTTTAGGAGTTTTGAATCTATAACTAGGTCAAGCGAACCAAAAATTATGAAACCCTCAATTATTGAACCTCCAACTTTAGATTTGAAACCTCTTACGGAACATCTTAAATATGCTTTTCTTGGAGAAGAAAATACTCTTCCGGTAATAATTGATGCATCATTAAAATTTGAAGATGAAGAAAAACTACTTCTTGTTTTGAAAGAATTTAAGAAGGCCATGGGATGGACTATAGCAGACATTAGTTGCATTAGCCCCTCGATTTGTATGCATAAAATAATATTAGAAGATGAGGCTAAAGGGTCAATTGAACATCAACGTAGGCTTAGTCCACCCATGAAAGAAGTAGTTATGAATGAGATAATAAAATGGTTAGATGCAGGAATTATTTACCCTATTTCGGATAGCAAGTGGGTGAGTCTGGTACAATGTGTACCGAAGAAGGGAGGAATTACGGTGGTGAAAAATGATAACAATGAGTTGATACCAACTAGGACGGTTACCAGTTGGAGAATATGTATGGATTATAGGAAACTAAATAAATCAACTCGGAAGGATCACTTTCCACTACCTTTTATTGATCAAGTACTTGACAAGTTGGCGGGTAATGATTATTTTTATTTCTTGGACGGATATTCCGGTTATAATCAGATTATGGTTGCTCCGGAAGATCAAGAAAAACCACATTTACATGTCCTTATGGTACGTTTGCATTTCACAAAATGCCATTTGGATTATGTAATGCACCCGCCACTTTTCAAAGGTGCATGATATCTATTTTTACTGATTTAATGGATGAAGGAATAGAGGTGTTTATGGATGATTTTTCTGTGTTTGGGAAGTCATTTGATTGTTGTTTGGAAGTTCTTAGGAAGGTATTAACAAGATGTGTTGAGACAAATTTAGTGCTAAATTGGGAGAAGTGTCATTTCATGGTGAGAAAGGGAATTGTCTTATGCCATAAAGTATCAAGCAAGGGTTTGGAGGTAGATCGGGCTAAAATAGAAGTTATTGAAAAGCTTCCTCCTCCTAAGAATGTCAAGGGCATTCGTAGCTTTTTAGGCCATGCGGGGTTCTATAGGAGGTTTATTAAAGATTTCTTTAAAGTATCAAAATCTTTATGTAACTTGTTAGAAAAAGGCACTCCTTTTATATTTGATGACCACTGTTTGCACGCTTTTGACACATTAAAACACAAGTTAGTTTCTTCACCTATTGTCACAACACCGGATTGGTCGTCACCTTTTGTTCTTATGTGTGATGCTAGTGATTATGCCGTATGAGTTGTTTTAGGACAAATCCGGGATAGAATTTTTCATACTATATATTATGCTAGCAAAACACTTATTGATGCACAAATAAACTACACTACAACCGAGAAGGAACTCTTAGCCGTAATGTTTGCATTTGATAAGTTCCGTTCTTATTTAATAAATTCTAAAGTGATAGTTTATACGGACCATTCGGCTATCAAATACTTGGTAGTGAAAAAAGATGCTAAACCCCGTCTTATTAGGTGGGTGCTACTATTACAAGAGTTTGATATATAAATTAAGGACCGTAAGGGGGCTGAAAATCAAGTGGTCGACCACCTATCAAGGCTAGAACAAGAATGTGAAAAGAATAGCCAAGTAGAGATTAAGGAAAACTTTCCGGATGAGTATATTCTTGCAATTACTAGTGATAATACTCCATGGTATGCTGATTTTGTAAATTATATTGTGAGTAATATTTTACCACCGGATTTAAGTTTTCAACAAAGGAAGAGATTCCTTCATTTAGTGAAATCTTATTTATGGGATGCACCACATTTATTTAAAATTTGTGCCGATCAAATGATTCGTAGATGTGTCCCCGAAATAGAAGTCCCAAGTATCCTTCACAAATGTCATGCATCTCCTTATGGAGGACATTTTCAAGGACTTAGGACGGCTATGAAGGTCTTAGAAGCTGGATTCTATTGGCCAAATTTATTTAGGGACTCCCATGAATTTGTAAAACAATGTGATAGGTGCCAACGCACCGGTAATATGAATAGAGGAGCGAGTTTGCCCCTTAATAACATCATAGAAGTTGAGATATTTGATGTTTGGGGGATAGATTTTATGGGTCCATTTGTGAATTCAAATGGACATATTTACATTCTACTAGCGGTTGATTATGTTAGCAAATGGGTGGAGGCAATTCCAACTCAAAAGTGTGATGCAAAATCCGTACTAAAATTTCTAAAGTCACATATTTTTAGTAGGTTCGGCACACCAAGGGCTATCATTAGTGATGGGGGGCACACTTTTGCAATTATCATTTTAAATCCTTGTTAAATAAATATGGGATAATACATAAAGTTGCCTTATCTTACCACCCACAAACCAATGGTTTGGCCGAAGTTTCAAATAGAGAAATTAAATCAATCTTAGAAAAGACAGTGAGTACAACCCGTAAGGATTGGTCACACAAGTTGAATGATTCACTTTGGGCTTATAGGACTGCATTCAAAACACCTATAGGGTTGACTCCATATCGGATGATATTTGGTAAGGCATGTCACTTACCGGTTGAGCTAGAGCATAAAGCTTTTTGGGCAATTAAGAAATTGAATTTTGATTTTAATAATGCAGATAAAAATCGTTTAGCCCAAATAAATGAACTCGATGAAATACGATTTCATGCATATGAGAATCATAAGCTCTATAAAGAAAGGACGAAGAAATGACATTACGCTAGGATTTCACCTAAGGAATTCCGGGAAGAACAATTAGTATTATTATATAATTCAAGGTTGAGATTATTCCCGGGTAAACTAAAATCTAGGTGGTCGGGACCATTTCGTGTAACAAAGGTACACCCATATGGGGTTGTGACCATACAAAATGAGAAAGACAAATTTAAATTTAAAGTCAATGGACAACGCCTTACGATATATTTCCAACAAAATGAGCAATGTGAGGCGGTGGTAACCATATTAGCATAAACATTATCATTAGGTCCTGCCGGGACTTTAAATTAGGCGCTGGTTGGGAGGCAACCCAATAAAATGTAGAATAGGAAGCTATTTTTAATTTTTAATATAATTTCTTTGCATAATTACTGCTTTTTGCTTGAACCGTATATGTGTTTTGTTTGTTAATTTCTACACTATTCTGCTGGGTTGGTTATGTTTTTCTGAACGAATATTGTTATGGAAGCTAGGACCCACATGTGGCTACTTGTGGTTGATCATTATGCTGCTGAATATTATATTTTGTTGGGATATTGCTATGCATGTATTATTTTTGGTGAGTTTATGTTGCAGGAAAATGAGACATGCCGAGCCCAAGGTCATCTACTACTTCTCTTTATTTCATGAGCTCTAAAACAAGTTGTATATATTTTAAATTTCTATAAAAAAATTAAATTCAAAAGTAGTCAAGAGCCAAATAGCATTGTTTAGTCCAAAGCAATAATGAACTAGTAAATATCATTTATCGAACCATCACTTGCTATCATCTTGGAAAATCAACTTCATTCTTGAATATTAATCTTGTGGATTTTCTCAAGTGACATCCACGCTAGTGTGTTAAATCATGAAGACAAAAAATGATAAAAAAATCAAAATTAAAAAGAGAGAAATTGCTTATGGTGATATGTGGCCTGGATATTGAAGGAATTTTCGTGCATGTCGCAAGGGTGAAAATTAAAAATAAATTTCACGCTCGACACCCAACCACGAAGGATCACACTATTATGACATTGCAAGATATCATTCATTACTAAGGAGCAAAAACACGTAGGGCATTTGATTGAAAGAGCCCAACCGGGATAAAACATATTAATCAAAGCCCCATAGAGATTGCATGACAAATTAAAACCCAACCGGGATAAAACGCATCGCATTCACATAGTTTAGGAATTATACCTATAGAGATTGAAGAATCTCTATAATCGTGTGATGAACCAAACGGCCTCCTCTGAAATCGAGAGGAGGACCTAACGACGCTAGCGGGAAACTCTGAAATCAGCGAAGAAAAGAGCACAGCCGGCGACCTCTGGGTGCACCTAGAACTTGAACAACGACCTTCGAGTTCCCCTCCGGATAGAAGAGGGCGGAGCTCGGATAGGACCCAAACTGAATGTTCTGAAGCAGCAAGAAGAAGCCGCACCACAACCGCTATAGCCAGCGACGAGATCTGAAGGACAAGGAAACCCTTCGGCGAGATCTCAACGGCGAGCCCTAGACCTCCTTGGACGACTCCTCCGGCAAGCTCAGAACTTCAAAGTCACCGACGATGGACTTGCGCGAGAGAAGGAGGTGACGAGAGGGGCTCGGTGCCGACCTAGGAGGTCCTGTGCGAACACACCAGGGAGAGAGCGGAGTGCGGCTGGGGATTTCACAAATCTCATAACCCTAACGTGGGTTTTATTTTGCCTTTATATACTCACTCTTCATTTTCTATATTATATAATTATACATATAAAATTTATATACAAAATAATTCATAACACTTATAACTAATATAAGTTATATGTAAATTATTTATATATATAGGTTATATGTAACCCATTATATAACACGGACATAAAACATGTAAGTATACGATTAAATCCTTCATCTTGGTATCATAACACACGGTTAACATTTTAATCCGGGGTCCAAACACGTCAACTCATGACATCAGATAAACACTCAATCACGTGCTCAGACGACATACATCACGAGATCAGGCACGTTAGTGAGGTGTTAAAATTCGTTGTTCCCTTTTCATTGGGTGTGACCTTTATAGAGGATCTATGTCATCTTGGAGTTGATATAACACAATTTATATCATAGACTATAAGAGGTTCTATCATTACATTACAATCACCCAAACGACATAGACTAAACGTAACGGGTCAATTTGACCTATGTCCATCCTTGTCACATGATATTGTAAATACTACGCAAGATAGGACCGTGTCATTCTTGTGCAATATTTGTATTTCTTGGTCTCTTAAGTAAATCATACATATAACTTCATAAGTTACACTTGCATGCTGTATGATCTCACTTTACCAAGGGGCCCAGTAATATCATAACTCAGAAAAACTGAGGGACAACGATAATGTTGATGTGCAAGTTTCCTAAACATCAGTCATATGCGACGAATCACCATCTTATCCCCATAAGTAGTATGGTCTTAAACAGTGATCACATGGCACACAACCGATGCAAAACTCACACATCTCATATCCTAAGATTCATAGACATGATGGAGTCATTAATGACACTAAACACAATCAGTATAATGCTCCATCTCTATCGGTCATGCTCAACTTATAAAACTTGTATTTATATGCTCGTGTTGTTAAACGATAACTACTTATCAACATTAATAGAACCATAATGTACTTTAATCAACACGACAATCTTATCTCGGTTATCAATATCCCTCTTTGATAACCACGATTGTGAGCCTGTCTAGAACTCGTATGTGACTCTAAGGAGTTCTATGGTTCAAGACCAAGAGCATCTTCTCAAACCTTCCAAAAGACGGCATACGAATCTTCAAGGGATCAAATGTTTGAAAACATTTGTAATCATGAACGAAATATATAAATATATAAATATATATATATATATATACATGTATATAAAAGAACACTTTCAAAAACACTCCATCCTTCAGATATTTGCTTGCTTACTTGGAATGATCCCTGCTATGTGATTATATGTTAAAAAAAAGAAAAAGAAAAGAGAACGTCTCATAATGATATGTGGCCTAAACATGCATATGTTTGGAATGATCCCTATTATGATGATATATATATATAACAAAAAAAAATTTAGTGCCATAGTGATATGTGGCCTAAGTAAGCACTCAAATATTTGAAAGATCCCTATCATGAGTACATAAAAAAGTAATAAATGTGTGCCTTCATGACCTAAGCACTAGGGGATTATTGCTTTTTGAAAATTCGTTCTCATTTGTTATAAAAGATCATATTGTTGAGAATCCTTTCCATTCCTTGTTTTTACTAAATTATTGTTGTAATGGACTAATCATGGCTATTAGCATTATTCTACTCAGAATTATTTTTATAGATGTTTAAATGTAATAATTTGGATAGGAATGATTGATTTAAAAGAGAATCACACACACACACACACACACACACACACACTATGTGAAGTCTCATTTGAACATTATTCCCACTATTTCCCTAACTTACTAAAATATGTTTATTTGGCAAATTATACAATGTTGTTGCTTGCTTAGCCTCCTTATATTATAAATCTTGAGCATGCAAGCTCATATGAATCAAAAATTTTGTATGTAGTTTTGCTAGGGGCTAGCAAAAAGCTAAGTGTGGGGGTGTGATAACTTCCCAAAATAGAAGTTATTTGGTCTATGATTAACACATTTTGCACTATGAGATGATGAATATTAATATGAAACTTGGATATAATAAACTTAATTAATTATAAATTACAAAGTAATTATTACATGGTGATTCTGCTTAAATTAGAGTTTAATATGCAGGAATTAAATGAGTGTTCAGGATGGAAAAAAAGAAATTGAGGAATAATTAATGCAGGCGGATTTATCGCAATAAGGTTACAACAAGCGGGGGCTGCCAACATGGCATAAAAGGCGCGACTATTTAAAACCATATGATGAGGTGGCAACAGTTATGCACAGGCGGACAACTGGCTGGAGACGGAATTAGAAAGCTGATTATGTGATTCTAAAGAGGAGAATTAAATATAGAAGATGGCGGTTACAAGAATTGAAAACCGGGAAGTTACTTAATTTGAATTATAAAATAGAGGGAAGGGAGAGCAATAGAGAGAAGGAAATCGAGGAGAAAAGAAAAGATATTTTCGGCAAGGAGAATTCTTCCTACTTGGAGGGCCGAACCATTCCAATCCGGGAGAGAGATGTTGCAACTTTGGAGTGAAAAACTTACCTTCTTCAACCATGTCTTTGAGCATGTCTTGTAAGGATGTCCTTATTTGTTATTTTATTCCAATTAGCATGAACTAAAATCTGTAGCTTTGTGTATGGAAAAATACTTTGTCTTTTGTGATATGTATTACAACACAATTCTGTTAAATTATTTGCTTCAATTATTTGTCCGTTTTAAGTGTGCGATTACATTTTGAAGATTTTGTGTCAAGCATTGTATATCTCTTTGGAGTGTATTCATAAATCGAGAGAGGAGTTGCACGCAAGATTATACAAACCATTTTCTTATGTGGAATAAATCGAGAGAGGAACCACATAAATCTTTAACCAAAAATTCTTCATCCAAATACTGCGTCGCGAAATTCGAGAGAGGAGTGACGAAAGTAATTCGCATATTCTAATTTAATCATTGCAAGTAGAAAGAGATTTCACTTTCTTCATGATTAGTCGCTGTGTACGGATTTCGGAGACTGAGAGGTAATGAGTCCTACATTTAATTTGCGTCAGGAGAATAATTTTACAAATATTTAATTAAATCTTTTGAAATTTCATATCACAAAGACTTAGGAAATCCACATGCAAAGCCTTCTCTACAAATTGGTATTTCTAAAAAAAAAACCCATTGAATTAATTAATTAAAGTTATTTTCCTATTTTAATTTTTCTTCACGCAACCAACTTTTGAATTATTTACTTGGATTCAAAGAAAAGGATAATATTAGTACTTGTGAGCATTAAATTAACACTTCCCTGTGGAGACGATCTTACTTACACTTTATTACTTGAATCGGCACGTGCACTTGCGTAACACTCATTTTCACCGTATCAGTACCCGCAAAACAATAAGTACTCTGCAATCTTCCCTAAACCAAGATCGAGGTGCCTTCTTCACACCATAAATGGCCTTCTTCAACTTGCATAAGTGCTCCATATGTGACTTGGACACATATCTTGGTGGTTGCTCCATGAAGATATTCTTGGCAATCTCGTCATAAGAAAAACATTCTTCACGTCGAGTTGTCGCAGCTTCCAACTTTGGCACACCGCCAACGCAATCACCACCCGCACTGAAGTCATCTTTGCCACAGAGCTGAATTTCTCCTCGGAGTCTTCTCCATACTACTGTGAAAAACGTCAAGCAACAAGGCGAGCCTTGTACCGCTTCATGCCGCCATCGACCTTCTTCTTGACCTTGTATACCCACTTACAAGTGACATGAGTAATGTCATCCAACTTGGGATCAAGGTCTCAAGTCTCATTCTTCCCGAGAGCTTCCATCTCCTCATCCATGACATTCTCACACGCCTTCACTCCAGTGGATTCGTCAAAACATGACGGCTCCCGCTCGTCAATAAGTCCTATAAAGAAACATGAACACATACTAACAAGGTTACCTTCCCTGTAGCGAGTCGGTGGGACGATAGTTCTCTTCGATCTTTGCAAAGCCGAACCACTCTCCACCGCTCCAATAACATCATGACCATCAGCTCCCTCGCTAGAATGACTTGGAGCATCGCTCCCCCTGCTTCTAAGATCAGAAGCTCTTGGACTAGAGTTTGATAAAATAGGAGCACCTGGAGACAAAGGCAAGTCCACCAAGGAGTTTTCAGCCACTCTCCAATCACTCCTTCCTTCTCTTCTTTCTCCTGCACTCTCCTCCAAAGCTACGGTAAAAACACCATAATATGATTTCAACTCATCAAACACCACATCACGAGAGACAATGAACCGGTGTGTTTGCGGATCCATGCACTTCCACCCCTTCTTTCGTTCTTCATAGCAGATGAATATTCACTTTCGTGTCTTCGCATCCAACTTGGCTCTGACAGCATTCAGAATGTGCATAAAGCAAAGTAGCTCCAAATACCTGCAAGTGCTTCACACTCGGCTTCTCTTCAAACATCATCTCGTGTGGAGACTTCAGCTCAATAGGACTTAGTGGCAACCTATTGATCACATATGTCGCACAAGTCATTCCTGTAAGACCCCCTCCCAAATCGGCGGTCCGACCGGGGGATCTTATCGCACACCACCCTTTTTGCACGACGCTGAAGTGATCGCGAAGGGTGAAGGTACCAGCTTCTCCAACCCCATTCCCTGAACACTCCATTGTCACGCATAAGGGTAATGTTAAGCGAAAGTCACAACACACCACAGAGTAGCGAAGCAGATCTCTAGTGGGAGGCACCATTTGCGAGTGCACATTATAGTACTTAGCGGAAGACGTAGTATTATAGCGAAAGATTAAACTATCACAGAAACCCCAAACTCAAGACCTATATGATTAATATCAATATCTCCATCCTGTAAAATCCTATCAATCAAGGCTTCATTTCCATTACATATATACCGTTCGGTAGGGCACAATAAAAGGGGATGTGGCTTAATGACTTGTACCTGACGTAGCCTGCTCCGTGGCTTCATCCATACATAGGTGATGTCTCTCATTCGCACCTGTCACCTGTGCTAAAGACAAGTTATTAGAACTACAAACAGAATCCAACCCCTACTAACAACAAACATAATATAACATTTATAAGGGAGGGGATCTCTGGACTCTTATTGGGCCGAGGCAGTCTTCCCACGACCACCGCCTACGTACTCCGTATCATCCTGCATACGGTCTCAGACCCACGTAGTTCTATTAGATTCGCACGGGTTGCCCTCCCAGACCGTACATCGTGCGGGTTGCCTTAGAGTAAAACTCATCGGCCATCCGACATTCTCCTAAGGCATATTTTCCGAAGGCACATTTATTCCCGTAGGAATATTTCTAGAAGGCACAATGTATTCCTGAAGGAACATTCATCGAATGCACAATATATTCCCGTAGGAATATTTCTCGAAGGCACGATATATTCCCGTAGGAACATTTATCGAAGGCACGACATATTCCCGTAAGAATATTTCGGGAAGGCATAATGTATTCCCGAAGGAACATTCATCGAAGGCACAATATATTCCCGTAGGAATATTTCTCGAAGGCACGATATATTCTCGTGGGAATATTTCTCGAAGGCACGATATATTTCCGTAGGAATATTTCTCGAATGCACGATATATTCCTGTATGAATATTTCTCGAAGGCACGATATATTCCCGTCAAATCTAAATTATAGTCAATACAAGGATAAAACCTCAAAACATCGATCTGTCCACTCTGCTCTACAAGCGGCGGCCAGTTCGACACTATTTATGGTTGACTCTGAAGGAATGGCTCATCTTCACGTCAACTCTAAATTATAGGCAATAAAGGAGAAAAAGCCAAAACATCGATCTGTCCGCTCCACACTACAAGCGGCGGCCAGTTCGGCGCTATTTAGGGTTGACTCTGAAGGAATGGCTCATCTTCACATCAACTCTAAATTATAGGTAATAAAGAAGGAAAGGCCAAAACATCAATCTGTCCGCTCCGCCCTACAAGCGGTGGCCAGTTTGGCACTATTTAGGGTTGACTCTGAAGGACTGCCCCATTTTCACGTCAACTCTAAATTATATGCAATAAAGGAGGAAAAGCCAAAACATCGATCTGTCTGCTCCGCCCTACAAGCGACGTCCAGTTCGGCACTATTTAGGGTTGACTCTGAAGGACTGCCCCATCTTCACGTCAACTCTAAATTATAGGCAATAATAGGAAAAGCCAAAACATTGATCTGTCCGCTCCACCCTATAAGCGGCGGCCAGTTCGGCACTATTTAGGGTCTACTCTGAAAGAATAGCTCATCTTCACGTCAACTCTAAATTATAGGTAATAAAGAAGGAAAACCCAAAACATCGATCTGTCTGCTCCGCCCTACAAGCGGCGGCCAGTTCGGCACTATTTAGGGTTGACTCTAAAAGACTGCCCAATTTTCACGTCAACTCTAAATTATATGTAATAAAGGAGGAAAAACCAAAACATCAATCTGTCCGCTCTGATCTACAAGCTGCGGCCAGCTTGACACTATTTATGGTTGACTCTGAAGGAATGACACATTTTCACGTCAACTCTAAATTTTAGGTAATAAAGAAGGACGAGTCAAAACATCGATTTGTCCGCTCTGCTCTACAAGCGGCGACCAGTTTGGCACTATTTAGAGTTGACTCTGAAGGAATGCTCCATCTTCACGTCAACTCTAAATTATAGGTAATAAAGAAGGAAAAGCCAAAACATCGATCTGTCCGCTTTGCTCTACAAGCGGCGGCCAGTTCGGCACTATTTATGGTTGACTCTGAAGGACTGCCCCATCTTCACGTCAACTCTAAATTATAGGCAATAAAGGAGAAAAAGCCAAAACATCGATATGTCCGCTCCGCCCTACAAGCGGCGGCCAGTTCGGCACTATTTAGGGTTGACTCTGAAGGAATGGCTCATCTTCACGTCAACTCTAAATTATAGGTAATAAGGAAGGAAAAGCCAAAACATCGATCTGTCCGCTCCGCCCTACAAGCGGCGGCCAGTTCGACACTATTTAGGGTTGACTCTGAAGGACTGCACCATTTTCTCATCAACTCTAAATTATATGCAATAAAGGAGGAAAAGCCAAAACATCGATCTATCCGCTCTGACCTACAAGCGGCGGCCAGCTCGGCACTATTTAGGGTTGACTCTGAAGGAATGACACATCTTCACGTCAAATCTAAATTTTAGGTAATAAAGAAGGACGAGTCAAAACATCGATCTGTCCGCTCTGCTCTACAAGCGGCGACCAGTTTGGCACTATTTAGGGTTGACTCTGAAGGAATGCTCCATCTTCACGTCAACTCTAAATTATAGGTAATAAAGAAGGAAAAGCCAAAACATCGATCTGTCCGCTTTGCTCTACAAGCGGCGGCCAGTTTGGCACTATTTATGGTTGACTCTGAATGACTGCCCCATCTTCACGTCAACTCTAAATTATAGGCAATAAAGGAGAAAAAGCCAAAACATCGATCTGTCCGCTCCGCCCTACAATCGGCGGCCAGTTCGGCACTATTTAGGGTTGACTCTGAAGGAATGGCTCATCTTCACGTCAACTCTAAATTATAGGTAATAAAGAAGGAAAAGCCAAAACATCGATCTGTCCGCTCCGCCCTACAAGCGGCGGCCAGTTCGACACTATTTATGGTTGACTCTGAAGGACTGCACCATTTTCTCGTCAACTCTAAATTATATCCAATAAAGGAGGAAAAGCCAAAACATCGATCTGTCCGCTCTGACCTACAAGCGGCGGCCAGCTCGGCACTATTTAGGGTTGACTCTGAAGGAATGACACATCTTCACGTCAAATCTAAATTATAGGTAATAAAGAAGGACAAGCCAAAACATCGATCTGTCTGCTCTGCTCTACAAGCGGCGGCCAGTTCAACACTATTTAGGGTTGACTCTGAAGGAATGCTCCAAAGTGATCGCGAAGGGTGAAGGTACGACGCCGAAGTGATCGCGAAGGGTGAAGGTACCAGCTTCTCCAACCCCATTCCCTGAACACTCCGTTGTCACGCATAAGGGTGATGTTAAGCGAAAGTCACAACACACCACAGAGTAGCGAAGCAGATCTCTAGTGGGAGGCACCATTTGCGAGTGCACATTATAGTACTTAGCGGAAGACGTAGTATTATAGCGAAAGATTAAACTATCACAGAAACCCAAACTCAAGACCTATATGATTAATATCAATATCTCCATCCTGTAAAATCCTATCAATCAAGGCTTCATTTCCATTACATATATACCGCGCGGTATGGCACAATAAAAGGGGATGTAGCTTAATGACTTGTACCTGACGTAGCCTGCTCCGTGGCTTCATCCATACATAGGTGATGTCTCTCATTCACACCTGTCACATGTGCTAAAGACAAGTTATTTGAACTACAAACAGAATCCAACCCCTACTAACAACAAACATAATATAACATTTATAAGGGAGGGGATCTCTGGACTCTTATTGGGCCGAGGCAGTCTTCCCACGACCACCGCCTACGTACTCCGTATCATCCTGCATACGGTCTCAGACCCACGTAGTTCTATTAGATTCGCACGGGTTGCCCTCCCAGACCGTACATCGTGCGGGTTGCCTTAGAGTAAAACTCATCAGTCATCCGACATTCTCCTAAGGCATATTTTCCGAAGGCACATTTATTCCCGTAGGAATATTTCTGGAAGGCATAATGTATTCCTGAAGGAACATTCATCGAATGCACAATATATTCCCGTAGGAATATTTCTCGAAGGCACGATATATTCCCGTAGGAACATTTATCGAAGGCACGACATATTCCCGTAAGAATATTTCTGGAAGGCATAATGTATTCCCGAAGGAACATTCATCGAAGGCACAATATATTCCCGTAGGAATATTTCTCGAAGGCACGATATATTCTCGTGGGAATATTTCTCGAAGGCACGATATATTTCCGTAGGAATATTTCTCGAATGCACGATATATTCCTGTATGAATATTTCTCGAAGGCACGATATATTCCCGTCAAATCTAAATTATAGTCAATACAAGGATAAAACCTCAAAACATCGATCTGTCCACTCTGCTCTACAAGCGGCGGCCAGTTCGACACTATTTATGGTTGACTCTGAAGGAATGACTCATCTTCACGTCAACTCTAAATTATAGGCAATAAAGGAGAAAAAGCCAAAACATCGATCTGTCCGCTCCGCACTACAAGCGACGGCCAGTTCGGCGCTATTTAGGGTTGACTCTGAAGGAATGGCTCATCTTCACATCAACTCTAAATTATAGGTAATAAAGAAGGAAAAGCCAAAACATCAATCTGTCAGCTCCGCCCTACAAGCGGCGGCCAGTTCGGCACTATTTAGGGTTGACTCTGAAGGACTGCCCCATTTTCACGTCAACTCTAAATTATATGCAATAAAGGAGGAAAAGCCAAAACATCGATCTGTCTGCTTCGCCCTACAAGCGACGTCCAGTTCGGCACTATTTAGGGTTGACTCTGAAGGACTGCCCCATCTTCACGTCAACTCTAAATTATATGCAATAATGGAGGAAAAGCCAAAACAATTATCTGTCCTCTCCACCCTATAAGCGGCGGCCAGTTCGGCACTATTTAGGGTTGACTCTGAAGGAATAACTCATCTTCACGTCAACTCTAAATTATAGGTAATAAAGAAGGAAAACCCAAAACATCGATCTGTCTGCTCCGCCATACAAGCGGCGGCCAGTTCGGCACTATTTAGGGTTGACTCTGAAGGACTGCACCATTTTCTCATCAACTCTAAATTATATGCAATAAAGGAGGAAAAGCCAAAACATCGATCTGTCCGCTCTGACCTACAAGCGGCGGCCAGCTCGGCACTATTTAGGGTTGACTCTGAAGGAATGACACATCTTCACGTCAAATCTAAATTTTAGGTAATAATGAAGGACGAGTCAAAACATCGATCTGTCCGCTCTGCTCTACAAACGGCGACCAGTTTGGCACTATTTAGGTTTGACTCTGAAGGAATGCTCCATCTTCACGTCAACTCTAAATTATAGGTAATAAAGAAGGAAAAGCCAAAACATCGATCTGTCCGCTTTGCTCTACAAGCGGCGGCCAGTTTGACACTATTTATGGTTGACTCTGAATGACTGTCCCATCTTCACGTCAACTCTAAATTATAGGCAATAAATGAGAAAAAGCCAAAACATCGATCTGTCCGCTCCGCCCTACAAGCGGCGGCCAGTTCGGCACTATTTAGGGTTGACTTTGAAGGAATAGCTCATCTTCACGTCAACTCTAAAGTATAGGTAATAAAGAAGGAAAAGCCAAAACATCGATCTGTCCGCTCCGCCCTACAAGCGACGGCCAGTTCGGCACTATTTATGGTTGACTCTGAAGGACTGCACCATTTTCTCGTCAACTCTAAATTATATGCAATAAAGGAGGAAAATCCAAAACATCGATCTGTCCGCTCTGACCTACAAGCGGCGGCCAGCTCGGCACTATTTAGGGTTGACTCTGAAGGAATGACACATCTTCACGTCAACTCTAAATTATAGGTAATAAAGAAGGAAAAGCCAAAACATCGATCTGTCCGCTTTGCTCTACAAGCGGCGGCTAGTTCGGCACTATTTATGGTTGACTCTGAAGGACTGCCCCATCTTCACGTCAACTCTAAATTATAGGCAATAAAGGAGAAAAAGCCAAAACATCGATCTGTCCGCTCCGCCCTACAAGCGGCGGCCAGTTCGGCACTATTTAGGGTTGACTCTGAAGGAATGGCTCATCTTCACGTCAACTCTAAATTATAGGTAATAAGGAAGGAAAAGCCAAAACATCGATCTGTCCGCTCAGCCCTACAAGCGGCGGCCAGTTCGGCACTATTTAGGGTTGACTCTGAAGGACTGCACCATTTTCTCATCAACTCTAAATTATATGCAATAAAGGAGGAAAAGCCAAAACATCGATCTATCCGCTCTCACTTACAAGCGGCGGCCAGCTCGGCACTATTTAGGGTTGACTCTGAAGGAATGACACATCTTCACGTCAAATCTAAATTTTAGGTAATAAAGAAGGACGAGTCAAAACATCGATCTGTCCGCTCTGCTCTACAAGCGGCGACCAGTTTGGCACTATTTAGGGTTGACTCTGAAGGAATGCTCCATCTTCACGTCAACTCTAAATTATAGGTAATAAAGAAGGAAAAGCCAAAACATCGATCTGTCCGCTTTGCTCTACAAGCGGCGGCCAGTTTGGCACTATTTATGGTTGACTCTGAATGACTGCCCCATCTTCACGTCAACTCTAAATTATAGGCAATAAAGGAGAAAAAGCCAAAACATCGATATGTCCGCTCCGCCCTACAAGCGGCGGCCAGTTCGGCACTATTTAGGGTTGACTCTGAAGGAATGGCTCATCTTCACGTCAACTCTAAATTATAGGTAATAAAGAAGGAAAAGCCAAAACATCGATCTATCTGCTCCGCCCTACAAGCGGCGGCCAGTTCGACACTATTTATGGTTGACTCTGAAGGACTGCACCATTTTCTCGTCAACTCTAAATTATATCCAATAAAGGAGGAAAAACCAAAACATCGATCTGTCCGCTCTGACCTACAAGCGGCGGCCAGCTCGGCACTATTTAGGGTTGACTCTGAAGGAATGACACATCTTCACGTCAAATCTAAATTATAGGTAATAAAGAAGGACAAGCCAAAACATCAATCTGTCTGCTCTGCTCTACAAGCGGCGGCCAGTTCGACACTATTTAGGGTTGACTCTGAAGGAATGCTCCAAAGTGATCGCGAAGGGTGAAGGTACGACGCCGAAGTGATCACGAAGGGTGAAGGTACCAGCTTCTCCAACCCCATTCCCTGAACACTCCGTTGTCACGCATAAGGGTGATGTTAAGCGAAAGTCACAACACACCACAGAGTAGCGAAGCAGATCTCTAGTGGGAGGCACCATTTGCGAGTGCATATTATAGTACTTAGCGGAAGACGTAGTATTATAGCGAAAGATTAAACTATCACAGAAACCCAAACTCAAGACCTATATGATTAATATCAATATCTCCATCCTGTAAAATCCTATCAATCAAGGCTTCATTTCCATTACATATATACCGCGCGGTAGGGCACAATAAAAGGGGATGTGGCTTAATGACTTGTACCTGACGTAGCCTGCTCCGTGACTTCATCCATACATAGGTGATGTCTCTCATTCACACCTGTCACCTGTGCTAAAGACAAGTTATTTGAACTACAAACAGAATCCAACCCCTACTAACAACAAACATAATATAACATTTATAAGGGAGGGGATCTCTGGACTCTTATTGGGCCGAGGCAGTCTTCCCACGACCACCGCCTACGTACTCCGTATCATCCTGCATACGGTCTCAGACCCACGTAGTTCTATTAGATTCGCACGGGTTGCCCTCCCAGACCGTACATCGTGCGGGTTGCCTTAGAGTAAAACTTATCAGTCATCCGACATTCTCCTAAGGCATATTTTCCGAAGGCACATTTATTCCCGTAGGAATATTTCTGGAAGGCACAATGTATTCCTGAAGGAACATTCATCGAATGCACAATATATTCCCGTAGGAATATTTCTCGAAGGCACGATATATTCCCGTAGGAACATTTATCGAAGGCACGACATATTCCCGTAAGAATATTTCTGGAAGGCATAATGTATTCCCGAAGGAACATTCATCGAAGGCACAATATATTCCCGTAGGAATATTTCTCGAAGGCACGATATATTCTCGTGGGAATATTTCTCGAAGGCACGATATATTTCCGTAGGAATATTTCTCGAATGCACGATATATTCCTGTATGAATATTTCTCGAAGGCACGATATATTCCCGTCAAATCTAAATTATAGTCAATACAAAGATAAAACCTCAAAACATCGATCTGTCCACTCTGCTCTACAAGCGGCGGCCAGTTCGACACTATTTATGGTTGACTCTGAAGGAATGACTCATCTTCACGTCAACTTTAAATTATAGGCAATAAAGGAGAAAAAGCCAAAACATCGATCTGTCCGCTTCGCACTAAAAGCGGCGGCCAGTTCGGCGCTATTTAGGGTTGACTCTGAAGGAATGGCTCATCTTCACATCAACTCTAAATTATAGGTAATAAAGAAGGAAAAGCCAAAACATCAATCTGTCAGCTCCGCCCTACAAGCGGCGGCCAGTTCGGTACTATTTAGGGTTGACTCTGAAGGACTGCCCCATTTTCACGTCAACTCTAAATTATATGCAATAAAGGAGGAAAAGCCAAAACATCGATCTGTCTGCTTCGCCCTACAAGCGACATCCAGTTCGGCACTATTTAGGGTTGACTCTGAAGGACTGCCCCATCTTCACGTCAACTCTAAATTATATGCAATAATGGAGGAAAAGCCAAAACAATTATCTGTCCTCTCCACCCTATAAGCGGCGGCCAGTTCGGCACTATTTAGGGTTGACTCTGAAGGAATAACTCATCTTCACGTCAACTCCAAATTATAGGTAATAAAGAAGGAAAACCCAAAACATCGATCTGTCTGCTCCGCCCTACAAGCGGCGGCCAGTTCGGCACTATTTAGGGTTGACTCTGAAGGACTGCACCATTTTCTCATCAACTCTAAATTATATGCAATAAAGGAGGAAAAGCCAAAACATCGATCTGTCTGCTCTGACCTACAAGCGGCGGCCAGCTCGGCACTATTTAGGGTTGACTCTGAAGGAATGACACATCTTCACGTCAAATCTAAATTTTAGGTAATAAAGAAGGACGAGTCAAAACATCGATCTGTCCGCTCTGCTCTACAAGCGGCGACCAGTTTGGCACTATTTAGGGTTGACTCTGAAGGAATGCTCCATCTTCACGTCAACTCTAAATTATAGGTAATAAAGAAGGAAAAGCCAAAACATCGATCTGTCCGCTTTGCTCTACAAGCGGAAGCCAGTTTGACACTATTTATGGTTGACTCTGAATGACTGCCCCATCTTCACGTCAACTCTAAATTATAGGCAATAAAGGAGAAAAAGCCAAAACATCGATCTGTCCGCTCCGCCCTACAAGCGGCGGCCAGTTCGGCACTATTTAGGGTTGACTCTGAAGGAATGGCTCATCTTCACATCAACTCTAAATTATAGGTAATAAAGAAGGAAAAGCCAAAACATCGATCTGTCCGCTCCGCCCTACAAGCGACGGCCAGTTCGGCACTATTTATGGTTGACTCTGAAGGACTGCGTCAACTCTAAATTATATGCAATAAAGGAGGAAAAGCCAAAACATCGATCTGTCCGCTCTGACCTACAAGCGGCGGCCAGCTCGGCACTATTTAGGGTTGACTCTGAAGGAATGACACATCTTCACGTCAAATATAAATTATATGTAATAAAGAAGGATAAGCCAAAACATCGATCTGTCTGCTCTGCTCTACAAGCGGCGGCCAGTTCGACACTATTTAGAGTTGACTCTGAAGGAATGCTCCATCTTCACGTCAACTCTAAATTATAGGTAATAAAGAAGGATAAGCCAAAACATCGATCTGTCCGCTCTGCTCTACAAGCGGCGGCCAGTTCGACACTATTTATGGTTGAATCTGAAGGAACGACCCATCTTCACGTCAACTCTAAATTATAGGTAATAATGAAGGAAAATCCAAAACATCGATCTGTCCGCTCTGCTCTACAAGCGGCGGCCAGTTCGACACTATTTAGGGTTGACTCTTAAGGAATGCTCCATCTTCACATCAACTCTAAATTATAGGTAATAAAGAAGAAAAAGCCAAAACATCGATCTGTCCGCTCTGCTCTACAAGTGGCGGCCAGTTCGACACTATTTAGGGTTGACTCTGAAGGAACGACTCATCTTTACGTCAACTCTAAATTATATGTAATAAAGAAGGAAAATCCAAAACATCGATCTGTCCGCTCTGCTCTACAAGCGGCGGCAAGTTCGGCACTATTTAGGGTTGACCCTGAAGGAATGCCCCATCTTCAGGTCAACGCTAAATTAATATGCTGCTGGAATAAACCACAGATATGAAGTATTGGAAAAAGTACAGAAACGAACTGCAGTAGTAAAATATGGAACTGTTAAAGTACTGAACGGAAACGAACTGAAATAAAATACTGGAAAGAACTGGATCAGTACTGAACT
Organism: Dactylorhiza incarnata; assembly: GCA_033032865.1. Classification (NCBI taxonomy): domain Eukaryota; kingdom Viridiplantae; phylum Streptophyta; class Magnoliopsida; order Asparagales; family Orchidaceae; genus Dactylorhiza; species Dactylorhiza incarnata. The sequence goes on along the minus strand of JAWHQI010000094.1, from coordinate 1,930,986 downwards.
AGAGTAGAACTGAAAGAAAGTGCAGTAAACTGAAATGAAAGTACTGAAACTGAAAGGAGCGGGACCAGTATGAGACTGGAGTAAAAGAAAGTGTCATAAAATAAAAGGGTTAGTAGTCCTTCACTCCATATACAGGAGGCTTCGATTCTATCTCCGTTCATAGGAGGAAAATTTTGTTCTATCTCCGTTCCTAGGAGGAAAGTTCTGTTCTATCTCCGTTCATATGAGCTTCTTCCAAATTCTGCCTTTTGTTATAGTCCGACCTTGGGTTTGAATTGCAACCTCTAAGCATGTCTTATGCGGACTTGAGGAACAATATTATGAGTTTCTTAAAACCTCAGAAGGGGCGGTTCTCAATGTCCGAACATTATTCTAATCGCAGCTCGTTGAGTTATTATTTCATTTTATGATCATTAATATAGAAGCTCATATCTGAAAATCATCCCACTTTTATCATAGGCTGATAACATTCATAAAGAGTTATCATAAATTTTCCAAAGCCTTTTGAGTTATAAACAGACCTTGCTAATTTATTTAGCAAGATTACTTTTAAAAATCCCCAAACTTTTCCATAGGGTGTGAACCATACCCTCACACTGTTCATAATTTTTGGAGACATTTTGAAAGAGAGAATAATTCTCCATTAATTTAAAACATGGATTTTTATTATCTAAAAATAGCAAACCTTATCCAACAATGCTTAAATAATTATAGTAAGTGTAGGTCAGTAGTAGGAAGCTTTCCAAATTTTATCAGAATTTTCCGTCACTATTAAGGCCCTCTGATAATTCAAAAACCCCAAATATCACAGTATTTTAATTTCTAAAAATACCTAGCCTCCTCCAAAAATTATGAAATTTTTACAGAAGCTAGCCCTTGCCAACATGAGCAAATTTGATGTTCAAAGTTTTTGCATTTGTGATGCATATAGGGCTCAGAAAATTCAAATATTATAATATATATAATTATAAAAAATTTATAAAAAATTTAGACCAAGCTCACGCACAGCCGCCCCTTGCGGGTCTCCTCCGCCTCCGGCCGGCCTTGGCTCCGCCACCGACCGACTCTTAGGGGGCGGGAGCTCCCTCCGGCGGTGGTCCGGTGGCCTTCCGCCGCCGGCCATCGCCGGAGTTATATATATATATAAAATTTTTTTTTTAAGGAATGGAGGAGAGGGGGGAAGGCGGCGGCGCTCCGGCCGGCTGAGTTGAAATGCGAGGCGTCCGAAAGTGAGGGAGGGAGGAGAGGAGAAGGATCCACCTGGTTTGGAGGCCTCCGGGAGCTCTCGGCGAGATCCGCTAAGGAAGGTGGTGGAGGGTGGTGGAGGCTCGGCTCGCGTTTTCCGGCAAGGTGGCGCTCCGGCAGGGGGTGGCTTGGGCTCGACTGAGCTGGGGGAGAGGAGTGTAGTGTCCTGGAGGGGGTGGGGGCCTTTATATAGGTTGGGAGGAGCCCCTCCCTCTTCATCTCTTCGGTGTAGGATTAAAAGGATGCAATGGGGGGAGTTTTGGCCTTCTCCAGCTGCTTGGACAGATGACCCCCATCTACAGTGACAAGTATTGCCACATGTAAGGATCAAGGATGGTTTAAAAATATCTAAACCCACTAAAGTGTTTGGACTTGGAGTTAGCCTAGGGTAGGGTTTAGGCTTGGATTTGTCTTGGTATTAGGTTAGGAAGGGAGAGAGATTAGGACCCATGCCAACAAATATCTCATCCCATTAGTGCCATATAAGATGAAGGGGTGGGCTTGGTGTGGAGAGGGTTTAAGAATTATTGAAACTACTCTTTTTGAGGAGGGTTGACCAAAGTCAACTACAAGCGGGTCCCCCATATGGTCAAGGTCAATATGGGTCTGAGTCGTCGAGTGTCAGGTCAACATCGATGTGATAGGGTTGAAATCCAGCGTTCATGTATCTCGAAATTTCGTATAATTTTACGAGCGTTTATTTTATTTACTTGACTAAACGACGTCGGAATTGAGCGAAACGAATTCTGTTGTACTCGTATTGTCTATACGAGCCCAACGCAACTGACGGAATTCAATTCGGAACTCGTTTGCCCAATATACTAAAATAGCATCGTCGTGGCGCGCTACGGTACTCAAAACGGTCACTTTCACCAAGTGACATCGGATTGGAACAAAACGAGTTCCGTTGCACTCGTATCGACCATACGAGTCTAACGCAACTGACGGAAGTCCATTCGGATCACGTATGCTTATTAAACTAAAATAGCGTCGTCGTGACGCGCTACGGTACCCAAAACGGTCACTTTTGCCAAATGACCTTGGATTGAAACGAGACGAGTTCCATTGCACTCGTATCAACCATACGAGTCTAACGCAACTGACGGAAGTCAATTCGGAGCACGCATGCTCACTATACTAAAATAGCGTCGTCATAACGCGCCACAGTACTCAAAACGGTCACTTTCGCCAAATGACCTTGGATTGGAATGAAACGAGTTCTGTTGCACTCGTATCGACCATACGAGTCTAACGCAACTGACAGAAGTCAATTTGGAGCTCGTTTGCCCAATATACTAAAATAGCATCGTCGTGACGCGCATCGGTACCCAAAACGGTCACTTTCGCCAAATGACCTTGGATTGGAACGAGACGAGTTCCATTGCACTCGTATCGACCATACGAGTCTAACGCAGCTGACGGAAGTCAATTCGGAGCACACATGCTCACTATACTAAAATAACGTTGTCGTGACGCGCTACGGTACTTAAAACGGTCACTTTCGCCAAATGACCTCGGATTGGAACGAAACGAGTTCCATTGCACTCGTATCGACCATACGAGTCTAGCGCAACTGACGGAAGTCAATTCGGAGCACACAAGCTCACTATACTAAAATAGCGTCGTCGTGACGCGCTATAGTACTCAAAACGGTCACTTTCGCCAAATGACCTCGGATTGGAACGAAACGAGTTCTGTTGCCCTCGTATCGACCATACGAGTCTAACGCAACTGACGGAAGTCAATTTGGAGCACATATGCTCATTGTACTACCTCGGTGTTGCGGCGAAGTACAATGCTACCCATTTTTTGGGTGGAGCTTGGTTTGTGGTTTTCTATGACCCGACCTAAGCTCCTCCAAGGATCCAAGTGAACCGGTTAGACCCCTTTTTAAAGTTGGGATGTTACAATTCCCTCCACCCATAAGGCTTTGGGTATGCCCTTCACATGCAACCAATACTTGCACGTTTCAGCCAAGTGCTGAATCTTCCTCTCAGCCACTCCAGTTTGTTGTGGAGTGTGAGCAGAAGATAGCTCTCGCCTAATATTATGCTTCCTGCAAAAAGTAGAGAACTCATTAGAAGTAAACTCTCACCCGTTGTCCGTTCTCAGCTTTTTGATTTGCAAATTCAACACTCATTCAACTCTTTCTTTGAACTCCACAAACTTCCAGAAGACCTCCGACTTCTCCTTCACAAAATACACTCACGTGTATCGTGAAAAGTCATCCACAAGCACAAGCATGTAACGGTTTTCGGAGTAAGTGGGTGTGGCGCACGGTCCCATCAAGTCACCATGAATACACTCTAATGACGCCTTGCTCCTGGGAAGAGACTTGTCAAATGGGAGGTGATGTTCTTTCCCAAATTGACACCCTTCATAAACATGACCATCACCAAAGGAAGACAAGCTAGGTAAGCCTTTCACAAGGACTCTTGCCACCATAGCCTTCAACTTGTCCTCCCCACATACCTCAACCTCTCATGTCAGATCACTGCACTATCATTTGTCTTCATCTTGTTCACATATGAGTTTGTAGAAAGAACAAATAGATCCTTCACAAGCCGCCCGGTGTGAGTAACGTCCGCCTTCATAGAAGAAAGATTTCTAAGGAACTTCACCTCCTTAGGCCCAAATAGAACATGATAACTTGCATCCACCACATTGGTCACCGAGAAGAGATTCTTCTTCACCCCCCGCACGTGATAAACACTCTTCAATTTGAGTGCACTTCCATCACTGCTCAAGGTAACCGTCCCCTCCTTCTCCACTGCATGCACCAAATCATCCGCCGTCACGATAGCATCATTCCCTCCGTAGGCTTGAAAGGAGGAGAACTTTGATTCATCGCCAGTGAGGTAATGATCGCGGCTAGAATCAACAATCCAATCGTACTGAAAATTTATGGAGGCCAAGGCATCCACCGACGTCGTCGTCATCTCTATCAAGAAACAATTCCCCCATTCTTCTTCATATTTGGATCCTTCTCCCTTCTCCTCTACATGTTCCGACTTGAGATTCACCTTGCAATCTCTCTTGAAGTGACCCAGTTTGTTACACCTGTAGCACTTTGGCATATTCTGCCCTCCATCAAACCTAGGAGAAAACTTGCCTGCATCTCCTTGTAATAAGGTAGAAGGCCCCTCCCCCATGTTCTTCATTTTTCTCCCGTTCCAATTTGTTGGGAAAAACTCCTTGGATTTAACTTAACAAATTATCTAAAGTGATTTTATCTCTTAGGTTTTAATTACCCATTTGTATAGTGAGGGTAATATGGTCATTAGATGTCTTAGGATATCTCACTCAACTTAGGGTGACAAGACAAACAGAATTTGGGTTGTGTTAACAATTACGTCAAATAGAAATCGACGCAACATCAAATTCATGTCGATGTAACTTTGACTAGAAGTCCAAGCAACTCAACTTCTCTGTCGAAGTAGATCAAGTCGACGCTATGTCGAAAGGATATCGACGTAGAGGAAATGGTCATATCGAAGTATCGTTAGAAGTCGACACAGCGTTGACTTCAACTCAACGCAGAAGAAAGAATCCGTCGAAGCCATCTGAAGTCAACGCAACGTCGACTACAATTCGACGTAGATGATGAAGTTCACAGCCAAACCTTCAACTCGATGGTTACGTCAATAAGTAATTGTCGCAATGTCGACTGCAGTCTTCAATCAGAGCAAGAATGAATTCGAAGCTGCTTTTACAAGAACTCGAAAGTGTGTCGATAAGAGAGAGAGAAATTGACGCAACGTCGAATAAAGTATGAAAAGGAAACTTTTTCAGCTGTCATTTTGGAACTCTCTCTCAAGGCCCACAATACTGAAGATCGTTCTATAACGGCTCATTTATTGCCTAGAATAGAAAGGAGCAATAAAGAAAACAACAAAAGCTTTCTTGGAAAGGATCAAGATAGTTGGCAGATGGCTCAAGAACAAATGAGGAACGAAAGAGAAATTGAAAGACCAATACCTTTTTAGCACACTCTTAAAGAGGAAACAAGTTCAAATTAAAGGATGGAGAATAAATAAGAAGATTACAAAGAAGAAAATAGAGGATTCAACACATTTTTCTCACGGCTGTCAATTAGGGCTTCCTCCTCCTTCTTCCTCCTGGAACCCTAAAAGACTGAAAACAGAAGATCTGCTCTCTCTCTCTCTCTCTCAAATCAGAAAAACAAAGGCTGCTTCTCATCACTACTATACAACAGCCAGATATCAATAGAAGAAAAGCAGAACAGGATCTGAAGCTCATAATCCTTGCAAAAATATCTCTATCAAAAGCAAGAATTCATTATTTACAGATCCAAAAAAGAGAGAACTGAAGCAGATGGCTTCACAGAATTCTGAGAACAGAATTCACCCTCTTTCTTTCTCTTCCTCCTTCACTTTCTCTTCACCTGTAAAAGAGTTTTTAGAATCCCTCTTCCAAAGGATTCAGTGGTTCAAGATCTCCTTACCAAAAGATCTGTGGTTCAAGATCTCCTTATCAAAAGATCTGTGGTTCAAGATCTCCTTATCAAAAGATCTTTGGTTCTAAGAGTCTCCTTATCAAAAGACTCAGGCACAGGTGGTGCATTCCTACCAGGTGGTAGAAGAGAGGATAACCCACATTTTGGGGAACCTCTATAAAATCTTTTGTGTTTGTATTGTGCTTTTCTGTGCTGTCCCAATTTTCTTTCTCAGCATTTTATTTCCTGCACTATATTATTCTGTCTGTGTGTTGTTTGTGTGCATAATTCCTTAGTTTGTTTTATTGTCTACACAGTTAGGATAGAAATATTTTAAATCTCTATTCACCCACCTCTAGAGGATTCTCAGAGGCACACTGTGCACGTTCACAATTCTTCTTTCCTGAGAATAGGATTTCACTTTCTCCCCCGAAGATAGAACAACCAGACATCTGCTTTACCAAGCTCTCCTGCGAAGCCAATAAGTTCTCTAACTCCAACAAAGATGGTTGAGTAGTTACGTTCATCCTTGCACCGAAGTAATGAAGGACACATACTGTAAGACCCCCCGGATGTTACACATACTCCTTCGACAAACCACGAATGATATGCTGTTTTAACTTGGCCTCCGATATCGGCTCATCCAGATCCAACGCCGATATCTCTGTTAAAAGGTTCTTCATCTTCAAAAAAAACTGAAATCGACATCTCCTCTCCCCCTGATTGGCTTTCGCCAACTGATTCTCCAAGAACTGCAACATTTTGCTACATTCTTCTTGTTGAACAACCCATCAAGAGATGTCCAAATCGATGAAGCCGACTTTTACCCGATGATGTGATCAAACAAGTCCATAGATATTACCCATTTGAGTGTGAACTCAGTCTTCACATTTGTCTTCTTCCATGCTCTCACCGCCTGACCGTTGTCCCCGGCCGCAACTACTTCCTCCTGTTCAGCACCGCCAACAACCTCCCATAGGTCTTCTCCCAACATGTAGCTCTTCATACACGATTTTCACTTACTGTAATTTGTCTGTGTAAGCAACTCAATACCAAGACCCATAGCATATCCAGATGCACCTTCCATTCCGATATACCGATCTTCTTCACCAAAGGAATTTAGCAATCACCGCTAAAACCTTTGAAACTCTGATACCATGTGAAAAATCTTTTGCACGGAATGTGCACCACCAGAAGAAAAATCACCAGAACAATGCAAGAAATACTTGAAATCAAGAATATAAGTTCGCTACAACCACACAAACAAACAACTGGACATGCACCGCGACAGACACGGTTGTATGGTTCCGAATAAAATCCACAAAAAATAAATACAAGAGATCAAGAAAAGCAAAACAGATAAACCTTCAACTCCCCCTACGGCCTCCACGTCGCACCGCCTCGACAAATTGACTACACCGCGATGTAGATCTCGACGACAGCTACGGCGGCGTTGCTTTGATTTCGTAGGAGAAGAAGTGACAGGTTGGCTGCTAACTACTTCACGATCGAGGAGAGAGTTTCTTGTGGTTGCATGTTCCTACAGACGGCTTTCTTAAAATCCGCCGTTTTGCCTAAACACTGAACCAAATGTCGTTGTTCAGTCAACCTCCATTTTTCGAGCTACCGGAACGGAGAGGATCAGCCGAACCAAACGGGTACTAAGTCTTTTGTTTAAAATTAACTCAATATTACAATATTCAAAGCCATGCACCCTTCAATCATAGTTTTTTATGAGGAGCTTAACACCACTCTTCATACCCATTTGCGCTGCAGCGCGGATGGGTGTAAGGAGTGGTGTTAAAACCCTCTTACAAAGGAGGTCGGCGGTTCGATCCTCGGCCTCAACAACCCGCCACATGTCAGTTTAAGGGAAGTCCGGTAAGCCCGGGTTGGATGGACTGCACGCAGGTGTGGAGAGGTGTTGGAGCGGGTGGACTGCAGTCCTGGATGTGGGCCGGCCGGGCAGTGCTCTTTGAGTGGAGGTCAGCGCCACTTTCTAACAGTTCTTCGGTGGGTGTTAATGAATGACACTTTAACCCCCATGTTAACGACCACCACCATCATGTCAAACGGAGCCTAAGAAAAAAGAGTTTACGTCATCTAATATCACTAGGGATCCACAATCCAAAATCCCACCCAAGAAAATCTTCATACAAGCCATTGTTGTCGCATCACCATTATTGACGATGTCGTCGATATCTAACTTTTGTTTATTGATTGCAGATTTTTTCACTTGGCGAAGATTGATTGACGACCCTTTTAAAAAGATGTTTTCTTAAAATTTTGAGATTTAAAACATCTCTATATCTTGGATTATATCTTTTTGTAATGTTTAACTACTTAGTTGCTCTACTAATATGATATTACTGTATTGCGTGCATAAACAAACAAACTTTGTTTGCATTGATTTGCATATAATAATTATGTGTACGTATAATAATTTTAGATTTCTCTGGTTTGTATATAGCAATGGCTTGTATATAGTCAAATTTAATCTATATATAACAATACCTTAAGAAATGTCCATCAATTTTATACTGAGCACAACAAATAAATAGATTTTTGGGAGTTACCTTTCTCGAGTAGTTCTCAATTCCAGTAATTATCACGCTCGACTGCAAGAGTTTATAAAGGCAAAAAATTTCAACTTGGGCCGATTTTCAAATCTGCGTCCGGGAGCCTCGCGATCTTGACATGTGGCGCAGAAAAACACAAAATTGCTCGTGGTTTTTAGCCTTCTCCGCGAAGATCATGTGCCTTCTCCATGCAGATCACGAGAGCTTAATCTGCACGGAAGCATTCTCCACAGACGACACCACCACCGCCGTAGTATTTTGAATGCAGGTACGCGCCCTTTAAGCGCCGCCATTTCTTCCCATTGAAAAGGACTCATCCCGCTTGCTGGAGATGGTAGACTCTACATGAGACACGTTGTTGTTGCATTTAACTTCCATGCACTTATCAAATGGCTTAGACGAAAAGGAAAATGATGAGATGAACCTAATTTGTTACGAGTTGGAGATGTTCGGTAATTCCCCTAAGATAGTAGCCTGAACATATAACAAGGAGAGGGGAAGATAACACAGACAACACAAAACATACAATTCAATCCTCGATTGTCGATCGGTTACACTCTATCCAATCGGCAATGGCCGATCGGTTACACTACACGATCGGCGATAGGCGGTCGATTACACAGTACATAATCACACGTCAATGATTCTTCACAACATTATCAGTCCTTTAAGGAAAAAACTTGTTGATTTTAAGGTGAAATCGAGCTCGTAAATCAACACTCAACGATCGGTGATCGATTTTCTTTAGCGCTCATTGCTCAACAATCAATGACTAGTGTCATTCTACGTTCAACGAAACACCTCCATCGCTCCCACTATTTTGATTTACATTGAGCTCAACCATAGTTGATCGGTTTTTGCTTGTGAGCTCAACGATCATTAATTAGCCCACATGCATGCATACCATACCCGGGCACGTGCCCGGGTATGAATGCTCTCAGTAATTATCGTCCCACCGGCTTGGTACAAAGAAGGTAATCTTATTAGTATGTGTTCGTGCTTCTTTGCAGGACTCCTTGATAAAGCGGGAGCCGTCATGTTTTGAGGAAGCCACTGATGTAAAGGAGTGAGAAAACGTGATTGATGAGGAGATGAATGCTCTCAGAAAGAACAAGACTTGAGATCTTGTGCCCAATGTGGATGGTGTTACTCATGTCATTTGCAAGTGGGTGTATAAGATCTAAAAGAAGACAGATGACAGCGTGGAGAGGTAAGACTCGTCTTGTTTCTCGGAGATTCTCACAACAATACAGGGAGGATTATAAGGAAACATTCAGCCATGTGACGAAGATGACCTCGGTGCGGGCGGTGATTGCATTGGCGGCTTGCTAAGGTTGCAGGCTTTGACAACTCGGCGTGAAAAAAACACTTTTCTTTACGACAAGATTGACACAAATATTTTCATGGTGCAAACATCAGGTTACGTATCAAAGACACATCTAGGGCATGTGTTCAAGTTGAAGGAGAGCATGTATGATTTGAAGCAAGCACCTCGAGCTTGATATGAGAAGATTGCAAAGTATTTACAGTTTTGTGGATATTATGCATCAGATTTTGACTCGAGCCTGTTTGTGAACAAGAAGGGTGGACTTCATGTCCTCGTGTTGTTGAATGTCGACGACATGATCGTGACAGGAAATGACGGCGAAGAGGTGACAATGTTTAGGGTAGTGTTGAAGCCAGGAAAATCCTAGGCTCCAAAATTCGGACCAATGCAGCCGGAGGCTACTCGCCCAGCAGTCCAACGAGATGACTTGGCTGACAACAACGAAGAAGCTAGAAGAGCAACAAATAGGACCCCAGGTGCTGCGGCAGGGAGGTCCCACCACGTACCCAGAAGCTCAGAAGAGACTTCCCCTCCAAAACCAAAAATGGCCAAGCAGGGTACGAGGAAGGAACCGACTTGGCTAGTACAGAGAGTGACTACCAAGGATGACGGGTCCGAGAATTTGAACGAGGGGGGTTCCAAAAGCTCAAGTTCAGGTGCCAATCCAAGTACCCCTAGTGTCCTATTTATAGGAAAACCAAGGGGGAGGGGGGGGAGGGGGGGGGGTTATGGCCCAGACCCTGCCCGGCGACTAGCGACATTGAGGCGATCTCCCCCATAAAAGAGGCGAGCATCACCTATGGTCGCCCACCTTTTGGCGAGTATCCGGGCTACTCGCGCGAGTGCACCCCTACTTGCCTAGGCCTTCTTCTGCCCCTGCTGGCTGAGCTGTCTTGTATCCTGGACTGCTGACCTCTGTGTTGACCTCTGTGTTGACCTTTTGACCTTGACTTCTGCCTACATGGCTTTGAGTGGGCCCTACCCTCGGAGAATGAGAGTTGTACATAATCCCCGCTCTTTGCGAGTAACGTAATTTCTCGAAAAGAATCATCCAACCTTCATTCGACATTTTGTCCTTCTGGCGAGTACTGGTCTATAGTCGGCATCTCGCTGGCCGACGTCTGGACTCTATATATAGAGGGGGGTGGGTCTCTAAGCGGAACTGTCTTTTTGATCTCGCTTACAATGTCGCACAATTATGCCGAGGAAGCTGTTGCTTCCATGGCCGGCCTTGTGAGTGTGTTAGATGCTCCTTCGCTCCCTCCTCGTGTAGATGCCGACCTTAAAGACTTCCTCGCCTCTAAGAAGAGGAAGCGTCTTGACAAGAAGAAGAAGAAGAAAAGAGAGAAGAAGAGGAAGACGACTACTCCGGAGGATGTCGCCGATCCTCTGGTCGACCGATGTCAGCGACTGCTTGACGATCTGGGTCTTTCTCGCGAGGGCGACTCGCCTGCAACTAATCCTCCCACGCCGAATGTTGTCGTGCAGGCGAGTACGGCTGGGACCTCGGCTCCGAATCCACCTGACATCGCACCTGTGCGAGGTGGGAGCTACCTACTCGCCACCTTCAGTTTACTGATTTTAATCATGCTGGCGAGGTTCTGACGCTTTTTCTGATACTCGTAGATATGCCGACTACTAATGATCAGGAGGAGCCTTTGGACGTACCTCCTTTGTGATCGTCCCCGATGATCTCACCTAGGGCTGGTAGTTGCTCGGTGCGAATCCTTCACAACTCCTTGTTGCAGAAGCGGCCTTCGAGCAGAGGGCTACTTCGGCGAGCAACGCACCTCCACCGCCTCCGCCTCCTCAACAATCGGAGTTGGAGAGTAGTTTGCAGCCACTTGCTGAAAGGCTTCCGCCACCTCCTCCGTTCCCTCCTCCTGTCGATATTCAGGGAGATCAACGCCCTACGTCTTCTGCTGCTCCTCCAACAAACCTGGGAGAATCCTCCCGCCGAGGCGGGGCTGGGGCTCTTCGGGTCTCTTTGCTCCAAGGGGAGGAGGGAGACGAGTAGATGGTCGCGGGCGAGGGGACGCTTCTCGCGTCAGGGAGCAAACTGGAGGGACTCACTCCACTCGGCGAGGTACCGGGCATCATAGCACCTCTCCCCACTGAGGAAGGAGCCCTTCTTCTCGGCGATCTCGCAGCCCTCCTCGCAGCTCGAGGAATGACTCTCGCCGTCCTGGTAACTTGGTTGTTGGTTTGACTGACTCTGCTGGACTTGTTTTTTGATACTCGCCACTAAAGTCTTCTGCCTTTATGTCTTCTTTTCAACTCGCGCTCAGACTCCTGTGGGAGCTTTGATTGATGGGGTCGGCCTGCCTTCTCGCGAGTACCAAGAGAGAGCTACTCGCGCTATCTTGGATCTAGAAGCGAAGATAGAGCGCCTGGCGATATGCGAGTCTCATCGTCGTTTGACCGACATAGAGTCGCGGGTTAAGCGCTTGGCGGCCGTCGAGCCACATCATCGACTGACCGAGCTGGAGGCACGAGTATCTCGGCTGGAGGAATTCGATACTCGCCTAACCGGCGTGGAATCTCGCCTGCAAATCGCAAATGACCTGGAGCGGGTCGCAAGGTTGGAGCATCTACAGCAGCTTCACCACGACGAGCTCGTTGGGATGGGCGCGAGCATGGGCTCGGTCGGACGCTTGGCGAGGATTGAAGATCAACTTCGTCAGGGCGAGGATGCGATGACCCTGGCCTTCGAGCATTTCAAGCGTGCTCGCAGCATGGACTGGGTCGGGCAACATCTGCAACCTCCAGAAGCCCAGGCGAACCTTCAGGGCCCTCTTTAGACGCTGCTTCCTTTCTTTGTTGTAGTCGCTTGGTCGCCCTTTGACGAATTCCTGTAATTCTGAACAATTTTATGTATGTAATTTTATTTGGCGAGTATTTAGATCTCGCCTTTTACTCTTCGCTTGCTTGCTGGTTCGCTTGTCGTGAGGTCTGAATTCTTCTATCTTCTTTTTGCGGTCTTCTTGCGAGTAGTGGTAGAATGTCGCTCCTTCTTGGCGAGCTTCCTTGTATTCCGATGCAGGTACTCGCGCGCTTTGATGTTTTGACGTGCGCTGCTGATTTTGGCGACTTTTCTTAATGCTCGCCAACCCATATTCGTAGTCGTGGCGGCGTACGCGACAAGCCAAGTATCCTTGACTACTATAAATAGGGGGGTGGGTACGTATTTATTACGCTTTATGGCGATCTTCTAGCATCCTAGCGAGTATCTTCCTTTCGTTCCCTTGCTCGTCTTTTGATACTCGCTCTTCCCTTCCTACTGCTACAGAATGGCCGACGAAGCGACCATTCGGCGTGCGAATCACGCCAAGAACTTCGGGGCGACTACCTTCAAGAAGCCGATTCTTCGGTCGCGGGATTTGAAGGAGTTTTGTGCTAAGTACTCGTCGCCTGGGTATGTCGCCAGGCTTCCTCGCGGGGATGAGCGACTGAACTCATTCTCGACGACCGAGCTGGTGTTCCCCGCTCGCCACTTCGAGGTCGGCCTGTGACTACCCCTTTGGACAGAGTTTTGTCAAATCCTCCGCTTCTTTGGGATAGTCCCCGCCCAGATCAACCCTAACAGGGTGGCGATGATCATTGGGTTTCTATGCTTCCTGCGAAACAGAAGATCGCCTTCGATCTTTCTGTTTTTCGGCGAGTATTCCACTTCAACGCCACTGGCGATGGCGTTGTCTTCTTGTGTAGCCACGTATGCACGCTGACCGGCACGACGAACAAGAACCATCGCTGGGGCGAGCGACTAGTCGTCATAAGTGGCGACTTTCAAATTGTCCCAACCTCGTCCTTCCAGCCGGCGGAGAGAGCCTTTTTGAACCCTTACCTGGAGGAGACGAGGGAGAAGCTACTCGACAGCTTCCGCGGTCGCCGCTTGGATGTCCTCGTCTGGAGGTGGCGGGTAGACGAGCTTGCCGAGGTGTTCGCAGGCGAAGGCCGTCATCTGAGCGAGCACTACGCATACTCGCCTTTTGTCTTCAACCGGCGACTAATACCTTGTGTCTTGTTCTGTTGCACCTACTCGCTCCTTGCCGAGCGAGCTTCTTCCGTTAGCGCCGAAGGCGGGGGCTTCCACCCCTATCGACTTGTCGCCGGGTGGTGATGGGCAGGAGGTCGCCGGCGATGATGCTGAGCCTTCTAAGAAGCGGAAGGGTAAGACCAAGTCTGGGGAGCCTGCGACAAGGAAGAAAAAGGAGGTCGCCAAGAGGGACTTGAAGGCGAAGGCAAACCTTTCGGAGGCCGGCGAGCCTCACAGTCACCCGCTCTTCAATGAAGGTGGCCGCAGCGAGGATGTCTCTGGTCGCCCTCTGGTGTCCTGGGCTGAGCGCGCCCACGAGGTGACTTTGAGCACCAATCTTCCTGCCTGGTCGGAGGATTGGGAAGATAGCGGCGAGGCATTCGATGTGATGTTCACCCTATATGGTCGCGCAGATGCCGAGGCCCTGCAAGATGTGTCAGTCGAGTATCTGGCGAACCAGTCCTCGCGCTCTTACCTGCGAGCTACCGAGCTCGGTCATGCGACATCGAGGAAGCTGCTTGAATACGAGCAGATTATCAAATTACAAAGTAAGAAGCTCATCTCTATGGGGCTGGAGGCCGCCAAGTGGAAGGAGCATGAGGTACTCGTTCATCATCTTTTTGGCTTCTGGACTACTGGCCTTTTACGCCGAGCATTCTGCTGATCGCTGTCTTCGTGTCTTATTCGCACCTTCTGTAAGATCCCCCTCCCGGAACACAAAACACGACCGAGGGGAGCCTTATGCCCAGGATAGCCGCCTTGCGGAAGCGCCAACGCACGAGCTAGCCTCCCCCATAAGATGCCTATCCTGCCAGCCAAACCAACTGAACAACGCCAACCCATCAATAATAGAAAGCATTAAAGCCATAGGTTCACAATAAGTAATAAAGTCCGGAACAGTACAGAGAAAAGCAGAAAGCTACACAAGCTCCTGCAAATCATCAGAGTAACCAGCTAAATGCCCCAAGAGCTACATCTCAAAACACTCACCTGCCTCTGCCACTGACGGCAGCTAAGGTACCATAAACCCCAGCCCTGCACACCTGACCTGGCTGGCCTCCGGTGTTGAACGCTGCTATACCACTGAATATGCTCCTAAAAAGAGGGACGTAGCAACCGTTAGTCATAAAGACTAAGTGGCTTCCCATCCGCTCCCCCGACGACTCCAAGGCACCAGGCGGAAGGAAGGGAAGAAAAGCTGCAATATAACAGTAATATACAAAGCAGGTGACGGGGGAAGTAAACTAGTATATACACAAATTCTAAGCTACACAAGTGTAAAAGGGCTAATCTAATCATGTATAAGCAGGAGTATAATAAAGGTGTACATCAGTAAATAAACAGTAAGTAAAGCAGGTAAAGCAAGGCAGTAAGAACAGTAGCGACAAGTAATCAATCTCGTACCCTAACTTATATGAATGCCCATACAAACTTATAAGTTAGGATTTCCAGGAATCAATTACTCATCATATAAAAGAGCCCATACTAATTTATATGATGAGGATCTGCAAGTGCGTATGTTATGCTATGCCATGAATGTTTTATGCAATGAAACTCACACACACGACTCTATGCGCATAGACCTTTGTAGTTCCCTCTCTTTGAAAGGAAGCCAACCTCTCAGGTACCAACCGCTGTGACACACGGTGGTAGCGGACCGGGCTGTCCACTCCTAGGCGGGTATACACTCTACCAGGCCTAGACCACACGTACGCCTCGACGCTAAACAACCGCGGAGCTCTGCGTACTCTTTGCTGGAGTCCACCAGACTGTGAGCCAAGTGAGAGGTGTCTTCGGGGAACTGTCGTCCCGACACGCAGCCAAGCTGGCCCCTTAGACCCCTACACACCCGCTAAGTCAACGTACCGCGGTCGGAGTGACGACCTGCCTAGTACCGAAGACCTGCCACATTTCTGAGAATGTTACCGGGATAATCATCCCCTCGAGGTTCCCGCTCGTCTAACCGGGCACCACAATCCTGCCACTCCCGCGACTGGGAGGAGATACATAAATCCAATCTTACCCTACTATGGCTTCTCTTGCCTACTTTAATTGTTATTGCAATTTAGGGTTGATCTTGGACTTCCCGAGGTACACCCGGTGAAGGGCTCTCATCGGTACTTGGGAACACGATGGGCTGAATCCCAAACTCCCTTTTACCAGATACTTATTTAGATTGGTGGACGTGTTTCCTTACTTATTTCTCATGTTACTTCTTTGGTGATTTAAGGTAAGTCCTGGACTTCCCGCGGCCCACCCGGTGAAGGGTTCCCGGTGGTACTAGGGGACGCAATGGGCTGAATCCCAAATTTCCCCTTCACAAGACATTTAATTGGTTGGTGATTTATTGCTCCTTCTTTATATTGCTCTTAAATAGATAGTGAATTTGGACACTAGACCTTCTTGGCCCAATTGGGCCACGTGCAGCTTTCCCTCTCTCTCTTGACTTAAACTTGACCTGAATCCCTCAAGTGGTGACCCCTCATGGGTAGACATATTAATCATGAGCTCCTTATCACTACACATCAGTCATCTTCCAAGTCCCATGGGTCTAGAGGGTCAGAGTACAAAACCAGTTTTGCTAAACGCAAACCATCTAAGGGTAATCCTCCTTCCCAAAGGGAAAACCCTAACCACAGGTCCAATGGTTCCACAAATTTTATCCAAGGTTCCTACTGACCTAAATAGAACATGGTTCAATTTTCATAATTTTCCAACTTAGTTTAATATTTAATTATTTTTCTTGAATATTGTGACACACCCTAAATTGTTCATGGAGTACTCTAAATTTTGGTCCAATGCCTACCAAATAATTATCATGTATGTATACTGAATTCAAATGCATAACCACCAAGGATGTAGGTTCATAATTACTGTTTTGCCCCTGAATTAAATAACTGAAGATAAATCCAAAATCACCCAATTAATTACATAAATATCAAAATTGCATTGAAAAATCCAGAAAATTCCCATAAGTTATTGTCATTGATGTGATCCTCATATAAAAATTTCATAGAGTTTCAAGGTGATTTGCTCAAGTATTTGTATAAGTCATCAAAAGGGCATAAATGGTAATTTCCTTATGAATACAAACTTTTTCACTATAAGCGTTCCAAGTAAAATTTCATATACCACATATCACCATAAGTAACCTTCCTATAGAGTTTGGGGGCCTTATGTATGGTTTTACTATACATCATAATTAAATTCCCAAAACCTAGGTTTTTCACAAAAATCATAAAATGGATAAGTTCCTAAGTAAATGGCACCCCAAATGATTCCAATGCTTCAGAATATGAATGTCAATGTCTGGCCTAAATTTCAGAATTTTTTTCGAGGACAAGTGTCATTTAATATTACTTTATTTTCAAAAGTGGCATATGTGTAAATTCAACCAAAGAGACATGAAAAAAATCATCAAGGATCATAAGATTAAAATCCAGAGGGCACTAATACTTCAATTGACATCATTGTTCAATTTGGTAAGGTGAAGATAACCCCAAGTTCTTGATTTGACTTGATCCATCAATTAAGCAAATTTCTCCAAAACTCAAAATAAATACTAATTAAATAGTAAAAATCTCATGATAATTCTCCTAGCCCTATAACACTATTCTCCACCTAGGGATGAAGTTTGGTTGTCTAGATATGTGTTTAGGTCCTAGTTGCTTCATTAAGGCCCAAAAGGGCAATTAAGTAATTTTAGAGGTATGGGCTAGGGTCTTTGGTCTCCATTGCTCCAATCACCCATTGATGACAGGCAAGACCCTACACAATCCCTAAGCCCCATTACCATTGGATTTGGATAAGCTCTTAAGGCTAAGCACCAAAATCCACAAGCCACCAAGACTAAGTGGTTTTCAAACCTAGGGCATCAAAATGTCCCTTGGGGGTTCACCATTAAGATGAACTCCAATTGTCCTCAAATTTGAAACAGAGGCTACTCATATACATATCTACATGCCACCAAAAATTTGGGGCCATTAGGGGTGATTACACCCACTAATTATTCTTAGGTCAATTTTCTAAGCTATGATCAAAACTATAACAAAAGTTCCATAAACATACAAATATTTGGGCACAGGGTAGGCCTAGGGTGGGCACTGATGTGGCCAAAATTTCAACCCCATAGGCCCACCCATTCAAAAGATATTATGGTTTTAGTGGGCTAACCCCACCTAGGACCATCCCTAGGAAAAAGGCTCCTCTGGGATCTACAGACCTCCAAATGCCAAAATCTTAGTTTCTAATGAAACTAGACATTTAGGGCTACAATAGTATGTCTCACACCATAACATAAGTTACCCATATCAAGCATTGGGTATCCACCCACATGCTGACCTCTAATGGAGCTAATATCTTTATCATAGACTACTAATGCCCTAAACATAAAATTCTTTTTAAACTCGGCTATGTAAGAGTGAAAGAAAATTGCAGTTATTAAAATAAAATTACTAGCACACATCTTAAGCACAGCATACTATCCCTCATCGTCTACCTCCAGCCTAGGGCTGCGATCTGCCCAACCTGAAATATAACACATCTCTTCGTCGGCCACCAAAAACCCCAAACCGACCGACTAACACCGCCACCACCTTCCTCGCTTTGAGGTACATCGACGGGTGACGTGTTAGCGGTCGGAAGTGTCCGGAACATTTACCCGGAACATTTATTTCAGGCCGTCTCTTCACGGCTTGCTCTCCAATCGACTCTATTGAGATCGATATCTCACCTAGTGTGATCTAGGAAACTAGCACCAAGGGAGAGGGGAGGAATCTCACCGAGTGTCCATGCATGCTACCCAATAGCCGCGTATGCGACATTTGTCTGTCGTTCCCGATCTGGTCGGATCTCGACGATCGTCGCCGATGCGGTGTCGTCCTTCTTGAGTGGGCTGTTTTCGGCCTTGGAAAACGATGCTCGCCGGAGAATGAAGTCATAGAATGAAGAGGGCTGTTTTGGCTTGGAGGGCGTGAACGCTCTCTATTTTGGGGAGGTGGATGTCGGGTTGCGGAATGGCGAAGGGCGTCGACGCTCTTTCTGGAAATCTGTGAGTGGAGGCGGCGAATTGAAGAGAGCTCGCCGGAAGAAAGAACCTTGGAGGAGGTTGGCCATGTAGAGAGGCGGAGCTTGATGGTCGGCCTTGGTAGGGGTGGCTCGGTTTGGAGTGGAGGGAGGTCACCAGATCTGGAGGAAGCGTCGCCGGAGTCGGAGTTTGGAGAGGTGGCTGGCATGAGTTTGTGGTGGTCGAAGTTCGGGAGAGAGGGAGGAGATCAGCCATGGCTATGTTGTAGAGAGAGAGAGCAAGTCGGATCTGCAGAAGATGGTGGAGATCTTGTCGGAGAAGGAAGAGGAGAATCTGAAAGGGGGCGGCCATGGAGGTTGTCGGCATTGGCTCGCCGGAGTTGGAGAAGATGGTGGAGGAGGACCTTGGAGGAGAGCTGCTGCTTGAGGACGGGGCGGCGGTTTGGAGAGCTCACCGGAGGAGTCGCCGGCCATGGAGGAGAGAGAGAGAGAGAGAAAGAGAGGGAGAAGGAGGGTTTGACGGCGCTGCTGGGAGGAAGAAGGCTCGGGCAAAAATTTCTAACCTAGTTTACATATATATATATATATAATATTATTATTATTATTATTATTATTATTATTATTATTTTTCCATTCAAACGCGTGTACATCGCTCTAAAGGGCTCGGAATTTGTCCTAGAAGGGCTCGTTACGACCGTCTCGCTGACACGCATCCAACGAAATGATCAGAGGTCAATTCCGAGTCTGTTTGCTCATTTTACGCTTGTCGGAGCGTTTGCGGCCAAATTTGACTTAAACGTGAAAACCGTCCAAATGACGTCAGAATCGCGAACGGATAGATTCGTTGAACTCATACTATTGTGACGAGTCTAACAAGACTTACTTGGTCAATTGCGGGGTCGTTTCGCATATTTCACCATTTTGGATAAATACGCTATTCGCAGACCACATTAATAAATTCGTCGATTCTCATTAGAATCGAGCGCGGACAGTTTTGTTGAACTCGTATAGGCTTCACGAGTCTAACAAAACTGACTGGGGTGAATACCGAGGCCGTCTGCTGCATATCGCCTTTTGGGTAAATATGATATTCGCAGACTGTGTCATTTGAGCTAGCGTACGCACTATAATTCCTTCAAGGCGGTACGCCTCCTTCGAGTTTTATTGCTCAAATTATACTCTCCGGACAGCTCGGATCCCGATACAGCAAACATCGAGACAAGGAATAGAAATGGTATTCGCCGCATTCGTCGAGTGCACTCCTCCGGCTCAGGTGCAAGCCGGGCCCCCAATACACCACGAGCTCGAGTCAACTCGCTCGACTCAAAAACGCGCACAAGGGGTCTAGCTCGAATCGGGATGTTACAAATCCAATAAACGAAGAAATAATTTCGTCCCCGAAATATTAGGTTGAGGCTATGAGGATTTTCTGGATGAGAGTAAAATATACTCATCATATTCATTCGTGGGCACTTCATCCATAATAATTTCAAGCGTATGTATGCACTCTCAATTGTTGCAATTTATACATAGAAACTAGATTGCATGCACACTCTTGCCCTGTGAAGTCATACGACCTAATAATAACACACACTATTTCAAAAGATCGCTACATCAGTCTAACTGATTATGTTGTGATTTAATCTCAAGCATACAACAAACAAGGGAACATTTAGCAAGGGCTCGGTATGAACGTCATCAAGCATGCTACTCGTTTATAAAACCACGATGCAACCGGCAACCACTACCAACATCTATATCGCTAACCAGGCTCTATGAACCAACATGACTGTCGAGCCACCAGCTCGTTTACACCTTGCAGGACTGGATCTCAAAACACTATATCTCTATATCAGGTGTCATCATCAGTCGCCTTGCATCAATATCATACCTGTCTGCCATGAGTCTCCAACACAAATCCTCGGTAATTTTATTTAATTTACAATATCATTACATATGTACGCAAACCAGTGCATAGACACCACTATTGTGAATTTGTTAACTTAACAACCACATTGCAAAACCTTGGCGCTAAGAGTGCTACGATTTAAACCAATTATCCTAAATATGTCACTTTTAAACACACCTCATTGATCAACAATCAAATACAACTCCAACTCAACAAATTTCAAGGCGTCCCCCAAAATTTGTCGCGCGGTCATCGGACCGACCATTGATCACTGAGAGGCACTACAACACTATCAAGAGGATTCAAGATTTCACTTACTACACTCATAAGGTTCTAATGATGGAACTCATGTTATTAAAGCCCAAGGACTACCACCAAGTCCTTATGTCATCCAAACACTTGTCAGGATCCGACTAGTGCATAGCAGCACTCAAGGACTGCCAACTCAAGTCCTTACCATCACATCAGGATATCATCGCATCCTTCACATAGTATTGACATCCATCTAAAACCGTGCTAAATTTTACTCAACGTCACCCACAAAGGTCCTAATTGGCACTCAGCAGGGTGTATTCATATCCTCAATTACCCAGCTATATGATTTATCCAGGAGTTCATGTATGAAAACCCAACAACCTCGGTGTATATCCCAAAAGGTTTTAGATCATCATTTCTCCTTGGTCTACTTCTCCGCATAACCTTCGATCAGAGCAAAGACATAACCATCCTTTAGGTACTCACATCTGTCATTCTGGTAGGGGACTCAACGTAATCCAAAACTTGGTGTTTAACCATCCACCTTGCTTAAAATGACTCATTCATCAAGGTGTACCTAATTCTAATATCGTTGACTTGTAACGACTTAGATGAGAAAACCTCATTATAGCAAGGCTAAGAGAAGCAGTCTGCAAAGATTTTTAACTCCCGGTGAAACCTCAGTTGGTCCATTAGCTAGGCCAATAAACGAAGAAATAGGGTTAGCCCCCCATACACCTAAGTTATGCCTCTTCGACCACCAGTATGGTGCATTCACCCCTTGTATGCACACCGGCCCTATGGGCATGCCGTCCTCGATTAGGAGTTTTACCCTATAAGCACTTGCCACAAGGCACTTGAATAACAGTTCCTGGGACCTATTAAAGTGTTCTAGGCCCTCAAGGCTACCATTTTCAACAACCTTTTTAGGGGTCGAAATGTTCCTGGATACAAAATGGTCACTTTCTAGGCTCACAGTCTAAATGGATGTAAACTACAGCAAGGAGCATCACATTGTGGGTACGAACATCAAACTTAGAGGTCTTTTACTGCCTCAATAGTAGATAAGAAGCACTACTTTTAACCGCGATACTAGTCACGAGTTGCTCTCACTATAAGGGGGTCTTAACATTTATCATGTGATATCACTATATTTACTGTTGATAATTAAAATTTATTTCCTAAAATCGTGAATCTTTCTAAAGGCAATCGTGATATTTTCGATTTATGTGTTCTGACTCTCCATATCATCACATTTATAGTAAAAAGATTCATACATATAGTATACATCTTCCAAATTTAGCAAGTGACTGGCTAACTTTTAAATTTTGGGAGGCAAGGATATTTCTAATGTCACGTCATGGCAAAATATTCATGTGTTTAATCATCAAGAATTTTCATCATTTATCTTTTGGTTCATAAAACAATCAAGTTCGCATTCACCTCATTTCACTTGTCATGATGATATCCTATCTCAATCCACAAATCCCCAACATGATGTTATTGCCTCAAGAATTTAATTGGACAAATTTATATTTTCAATGATTCCCAAAAATCAACAATTGTTCGACTTGTGAAGTTTAACAATTTGTCTTATTGATATTACGAACCACCATTGTGAGCTTAGAGGAAGGTATATCTATCGCCTCCTTTTAAGAGCACAAGGACCCGAGTCAGGTATTACTTTGGTCCAACCTAGATCATAGTTAGACTTGCACCGAATTCATAATTCGTGCCGAATTTCTTTTGGGATCCAGATAGTTCCATTTAAAGGGCATCTTATCGTGAACTTAAACTTTGTCTCATCGTAGGGTTATGATACTTAGCCTCTAAAAATCGACCTTGCCAAGGCAATAATATTACACATAACCCTTCCTTGTTCGAACATAACGTATAAACTCCAAAGTTGCCCACAATCGCCGCTAGAGATTGCTAATGACATGTTTATTCCATGATAAGCATTTGAGATTTGTAATCAATTAACAAGTCATATTATCCTTGTCATCTTCATAGATCAAACGTAGTCGAATCAATGAAGCCACATTCATTTTTGTCCTTTTACTAGTCGATTTGGATCTATTAATTTTTCCTAACATCCCTTCAACATACAAGTCATTGCAAATTTCCTAACTTCCTGGGATGGTTGATCATTAAACCCCTCGTACATATACAAACTTCATTATATCATCATGAGGGTACATAATTTCATCAAGTACCCAACTATAATGTCATCAAAAGTTAAGTATAGGTCGATACGGATATTTACCAAAACGGCTAACTTACTACTTTCCTCGTTACTTATCCACATAATCTTAGGACACTATAAAGAAATTGATCATCTTCAAAAATGTTTTTCCTCTCTTATTCCGCTAATAAAATTCCTATCAACCCAAACATGGCCTTAGCAGTCTGCTTTGCTTAAGGTGAATTAACTCTCAGGGGTCAAAACTTCCAATGTCAAAAATTACAAAGATTCTAACTCCTCAAGGGATCCAAGACGGTACATAACTAGCCCAATAAACGAAGAGATAAGCCCTCGTATCTCTTCGACTGAGTTTCTTCTACCACCAATATAACACATTCGTCCCAAAATGAGTCTTCTCTGGATCCGAATTCTTATCATATTTCCTCCATATGAAACCTTCTACATAAATAGAAGTGAGAGGTATCGACATACAGTATAAAATGCATGCTTGGTGGTCTCCTACTAAGCTGATAATGGACTACTGGCACAAATCTCATTGAGATTGCCCTAAAATTTTTGGGTAAGATGATAATATTACTCCATAACTCATTGAGTTTGTGGTGGTCGAAGTTCGGGAGAGAGGGAGGATATCATCCATGGCTATGTTGTAGAGAGAGAGAGAGCAAGTCGGATCTGCAGAAGATGGTGGAGATCTTGCCGGAGAAGGAAGAGGAGAATCCGAAAGGGGGCTGCCATGGAGGTTGTCGGCATTGGCTCACCGGAGTTGGAGAAGATGGTGGAGGAGGACCTTGGAGGAGAGCTGCTGCTTGAGGGCGGGGCGGCGGTTTGGAGAGCTCACCGGAGGAGTCGCCGGCCATGGAGGAGAGAGAGAGAGAGAGAGGGAGAAGGAGGGTTTGACGGCGCTGCTGGGAGGAAGAAGACTCGGGCAAAAATTTCTAACCTAGTTTACATTTATATATATATATAATAATAATATTATTATTATTATTATTCCATTCAAACGCGTGTACATCGCTCTAAAGGGCTCAGAATTTGTCTTGGAAGGGCTCGTTACGACCGTCTCGCTGACACGCATCCAACGAAATGATCAGAGGTCAATTCCGAGTCTGTTTGCTCATTTTACGCTTGTCGGAGCGTTTGCGGCCAAATTTGACTTAAACGTGAAAACCGTCCAAATGACGTCAGAATCGGGAACGGATAGATTCGTTGAAGTCATACTATTGTGACGAGTCTAACAAGACTTACTTGCTCAATTGCGGGGTCGTTTCGCATATTTCACCATTTTGTATAAATACGTTATTCATAGACCACATTAATAAATTCGCCGATTCTCATCAGAATCGAGCGCGGACAGTTTTGTTGAACTTGTATAGGCTTAACGAGTCTAACAAAACTGACTGAGGTGAATACCAAGACCTTCTGCTGCATATCGCCTTTTGGGTAAATATGCTATTCGCAGACCGTGTCATTTGAGCTAACGTACGCATTATAATTCCTTCAAGGCGGTACGCCTCCTTCGAGTTTTATTGCTCAAATTATACTCTCCGGACAGCTCGGATCCCGATACAGCAAACATCGAGACAAGGAATAGAAATGGTATTCGCTGCGTTCGTCGAGTGCACTCCTCCGGCTCAGGTGCAAGCCGGGCCCCCAATACACCACGAGCTCGAGTCAACTCGCTCGACTCAAAAATGCGCACAAGGGGTCTAGCTCGAATCGGGATGTTACACCTTCATGCTCGCTCTATATACTCGCACATATATAGTTGCACCCGTATACTCGCCATTTTCAAGATAAACTTTGCTGGAGTTAATCTGTGGAGGGTCTTTGGAGAGGGTCCTGAGGGATAAATTGTAACATCCCCAATCCTGCTAGACCCATTGGAAATGTTAGGGCATAGTGGTGAGATGAGTGGCCACTAGGGCCTTAGGCTAGGGTGGAAATGGCTAAGTGCACACCAAAACTCAAAAACCAACCTAGCCCTAAGCCCCTCAATTAGGTCAATTGACCCTCAATTGTCCAAATTGACCTCACATATGGTGTCCTAACCACTAAGGCAGACCAATAGGATGGAAATTGCACTTGGGTGGGACCCAATTGCATGAAATTGACCAAAGTCAAACTTTACCTAATTTTGGTCAAATCTACACCCTTTGGTTAAATTAAACCAATTGGGGCCCCACCATGGACCAACCAATGTTGGGTGATGTCAAGGGACCCATGACCCCCATGTGGGTTCAACCCACTCACCTTGTTGACCAAAGTCAACCATGGTCAACATAGCTCTTTAAGGTGAATTCTAAGCCTAATTTGAATGGAACCCAACACCCATCAATTAACCAATTATTCATGGACTTAGGACATGCCCTTATCAGCCTTGGGCTGAGCCCAAACCATGGGTTTGATTAACCAAATGAGAGGGGGGACAAAAAGTGATTAAAAAGCAAAAAGAGAAAAGCAAAAGCAACCCCCCCCCCCCCTCTAACACTCCACCTCCAATCAATTTGGGGCACCCCACCCTTGATTACTAAGTAGCAGGAGGAGACCAGAGGGCCAGCAGGGGCAGGGGTGCAGGAGGGTGGCAGCAAGGAGCAATCCGAGGGAGCTTGATTTCAAAACCAGCTATAGAGGCCTCCCCACCTCCTTCCAGCCACACCATCAGCTTCAGAAGGGAGAGAGCAGTCGGGAACAACACCTGGAGCAAGGCCATAGCCGAAGAATCGAAGTAGGGAGCAGGCTTGCTGAAGCAAAGCTTAATCATGGTGAACCGCCGCCGGAGCCGCCGCCACGCCCCAATCACGGTTCGTTTATCCTCCTCCCCCCCCCCCCCCTGCTAGCTTCCTATCACAAAACGAAGAAGGATCGGGCTCAATTGAGCCCGAATCTACTCCTTAAATCCATGAAATTTGGCTCGAAACGGGAAGCCTGGGATCGCCGGAAACCGCCGCCTCCGGCCGCCAGTCGCCGGTGGATGGTAGCCCCGACCACCACGAAGGTGTCAGTGGTGTTGGCCGGCGGTGGTGGTGGCTGGATCGCTGGCAAACTCGATCGCAATCTCGCCCAGCACGGCTCGATCTCAGCCATTGGCTGGAGGAGGAAGACGATGTCGTGGCCGTGAGATCTGCGTCAAGATGCGTGCGCGCGTATTTTCTTTACTTAATTTAATCCATTTCCTTGGATTTTCTGCCCTTATTGACCAGCCCACTTCTATAATTTATTAGGGGCCCTTAATGACTGAATTAGCAAAAGTGCCCAACATGAAAGTTGTAGGCCTTGACCTTATCTTCCATTAGGGCTTGAGTTCAGGTCATTTGGTGACCCACAGCTCCCTGGGGAGATGTTTTACTAGGACTGGTCCTACACTAGGTCAGTCCACTAAAAAAATTATCTAGCCTAGACCTCTCAAGATTTGAAGCTGAGATTTTAACCATGGGTAGGTATACCCTAGGGGCACCCTCTGCCCAAAGATCAGCCCTTGATGGGCACTTTTACCTATAGTTTTTGTGGTATTTAAGATAATTAAATAATGTTGATTTTTTGGGCATATGAAGTCCAAATGATATCAAATTTTGGTGGCATGCTTTTTAGTACATGAGTAATGCCTGCTTAAATTTTCACTCCATTTGGAGTTGATTTGATTTGGAAAATGGGAAACCCTAATGAGGGCCCTTAAAGCTCAAATTAGGGTTTAGGCCATATGAGGAGTTGAGTGAGTTGGCCTCCTACAATCTGGATGATTATGTAGGTAATGATATATAAATGCATGTGACACCCCCTAATGGAGCATTTGGAGCCATTAGGGTGGTGTGTCCTAAAACCCTAAGGGTAAACCCTTAAGGTTGCAATTTAGGGCTTGTGAAGGACATATGACCAAATGTTCTTGCCTTGGCTCAGAACTTTGTAGACATGTTTTTAAGAGCATAAAATGGCTTAGATAATTTAATGGGAATTTTTAGAGTTATTTAGGTATTTTTCTCTTAATAAATGAAATTGCCACTTTTTTCCTTAAATAAATAAAATTCAGGGTCATATGACCTTGTATGGCTTTGAAATTTTAACAGTGGCTGAATTGGGATTAAAATAGGCTATGGTAATTTTATTATGATTTATTGAAGTGTTATCCCTTGTGGAGGAATTTTTAAGTGCTTACTAGCTTAGAGGAATTTAATTATGGAAAATGTCAAATCTTTGGGAAAAATTATGAAACTTGGTTATCTGTCATTTTATATTGATACATGCCCATGATAATTATTTGGAAGCCTATAGATTTGTATTTCATGTACATCATGTAGAAATTGGTATTTACAACACTTGGATGATAAATCATTTTAAAATGTCAAATCATTGGGAAAAATTATGAAACTTGGTTATCTGTCATTTTATGTTGATACATGCCCATGATAATTATATGGAAGCCTGTGGAATTGTATTTCATATACATCATGTAGAAATTGGTATTTACTACACTTGGATGTTAAATCATTTTGATTAGTCAAAACATATAGTAATGATATAAATATTTGACAGAGGACTCTAGAACTCCATTTGAACTCTTGGTAATTTTTATAGAATTATCAGATGTGAAATGTTATTTTTCCTAATTATAGTGGCATTTTGGTAATTATACAACTATGATGATTTAGTAGGCCACATGACATCCTAGGGTCATGAAACTCAGTAAAACACCTTCTTCTATAATATTACCTTACTGATAATTTTGATGTAGCATGTAGATGTATTTTGAGGATAGATCATGTGTAATTTGACATAAGGCCTTAACTACTTTAAATAATAATAAATACCAAATTAATATGGAAAATTATGGAAATTGTAACACACCTTATTAAGGTCAGTGGGAGCCTAGCATAATTATACCATATCCTGGTGATGAGTTTTTAGAAGGATTCCCTTATGGGGTTTGAGGTTAGTTCAACTTGGTGGTCTGCGTTTAGTAAAAACCAGAATTTTGATTTTAAGACAATTCAGACTCATAAGTAGTGTTTAGAAGTTAGGTCCATTCAGTATTTGAATTATAGATCACAATGATTCAAGGAGGGCCAAACCTAGGATTAACATTGAGATTGTGCTAGGGTTGGTGTATGAGGTGTGGAGGTACGTCCAACCCAATTGGGTGGGACGGGTGTTGAGCTAAGTCACTTTAATTATATGAAATAATGAGGGGTGAACTGAATGCTAATCACCAACTAAAGTAATTGTCTTGAGAAAGAGGATGGTGGGGTCGAGCCCATTGAATCCTTAGTACCGTTGGGGGCTCCTTACGGGGTATATCGCGGGAAGTCCAAGATTCACCCAAAACATAATACTAACTTAATTGTAGGCAAGAGTAGCCTAATTAGGTCAGCAAGCTAGTATGGATCTCCTTTGGGAAGGAGATGTGTTGGAGCAACTTGTGTGATTGTCCCTGAGCCGGAGGCTCGGGTGGACTTGGTGTCACCTGTTACTTATGCAATTAGTGGCGAGTCTTCGGTACTAGGCTAGTCGTGTCACCGATGGTAGTACGTTGACTCGGGTGAGGGTGAGGTTTAGAGAGCCGGTAAGATTGAGTACCGCGGTCTGGAGGACAATCCCTAATAACCCACCCCGACCTTAAAGTCTGGTGGATTCCAGCAAGAGTACGCAGGAGCTCCGTTGTTGTGTTCTTAGCATTGAGGCGTACATGAGGTCTAGGCTTGGTAGTGGCCATACCCGCCTAGGATGTGGAGTGCCCGATCCACTGCCACCGTGAGCCACGACGGTCGGTACCCGAAAGGTTGGCTTCCTTTCTAACAAATTGGGAACTATAAAGGTCTGTGCGCATAGAGTCGTGTGTGTGAGTCACATTGCATAAACACATTAAATCATCATAAGCATAGCATAGCATAACATACACATTAGCATACCCTCATCATATAAATTTGTATGAGCTCTTTTATATGATGGCTTACCTGGACATCTTAACTTATATGTCGTATGGGCGTTCATATAAGTTAAGGTACGAATCTGTGATGGTAGATTAGTTTTACTTACTGCACCGCATTTTTCTTTCTATTACTGGTTTATTTCATGCTCTACTTTACTGTCATTTATTTGCACTATACTGCTAGCTAATTTTACCGCTTTACCTATACTTGCTAGATTAGTGTCATGTCACCTCTTTCTTTGTTTACCCCTTGTTGTCCTCCGCTTCTTTCTCCCGCTCGGTACCTAGGAGTCGTGGAGGGAGGCGAGGACAAAACGACTTAGTCTTTATGGCTAACGGTCGGATATGGCCGTAACAGGAGTCCAAGGAGACGGAGTTGTCCCACGCGCAGCTGGACGAGATGGCAGGACCTGAGCAGCGGATGCAGTGTACTACCACGACGCCACAGGTTGATGACTAGACAGTTAGCTTTCAGCTTTGAGAGTTTGTAGCTTCCGCATGTTGTAGAGAGAGAGAGAGAGAGAGAGAGAGAGAGAGAGAGAGAGTACTCATTTTGGATATGTATCGGGCTTAAGCCCCTTTTTGCTTGTACTGTCTCTTTTTGGACACATTCTGTTTTCATTATATATCTATATGATGTTGTGACATGTGGACATGCCTTTACCTCTGTACTTACTTTTGGCATATATCTACTTATGATCGTATAGCCGGCAGGGTCAGTGCTAAGCGGGGTTAGCCAACCTGAGTGTTGTGACACCGCAAGGCAGCGATTCTGGGCGAAGATCCACCTCAACCGTGCGATGCGGGAGAGGTTCGAGTTTCCATGTACCCGAACGGGTTTTGAGAAAAGAGATCTTACATAAATACTCCTAGAAAGCTCTCCTTTGTACCTGATGAAAGGCATAATGTTGATGTTGCTGAAGAGATTGACAAGTAGGGACTGACAGTCGGGGAGTTCCAAAGACACATCATCCTGAGGTCTCCTTCCTACTGTGATGTTGATGCTGGTGAAGAGATCTACAAGTAGTGACTGACAGTCGGGGAGGTCAAAGACACATCATCCCGATGTCTCCATCCTACTGTGATGTTGATGCTGGTGAAGAGATCGACAAGTAGGGACTGACAGTCGGGGAGGTCAAAGACACATCATCCCGAGGTCTCCATCCTACTGTGATGTTGATGCTGGTGAAGAGATCGACAAGTAGGGACTGACAGTCGGGGAGGTCAAAGAAACATCATCCCGAGGTCTCCATCCTACTGTGATGTTGATGCTATTTCGACGAACTTTCTCCTGACATACTCAACAATCAGAGGGGATTAAACACACCAACTCAAATGATTGGACAGGGTCATTAGAAACAAAATGATATGCTGCGAGCCTTTTTCTCTTTGAGAATTTGCGACGCCTTTATTCAAGGGTCCTTTAAGAGGTTAATTCGATCATCCTATCGTCGAGCTAGGAGGTCGGCGTCACGACTTCTTCCTGATAATCTCTCAAGTCGGATGAGAGATGCGGTCGGAGGGAACCGCGGCCAACATGCAAGGGGGGAGCTGATCTCGACCGTCAATGCAGATGCTTGGTCTTAGGGGAACGCACTACCGAGGCACCGTCCCATCATCCGTTCTGGATCTTATGAGAATCAAGTCGGATGCATGTTTCCCAACCTGACGTGGAGGTCAGCTTCACCTGTTTTCCTTCCTTTCTTTAGGATAGTTGTTGCTGTGATAGGAGTGAGGATCTCTCGCCATCCCGTGTTTCAGGGCGGTGAGAAATTTATTTATAAACAAACAATTTACAGGAGATGGATGTACACGTTCCTGCTTAGGGATAAAACCTTTTCAGATCATCGCCGCTCCAGGTATTCCCTAATAACTCCTCTTCATGATTTTGCAGGTGATATCCTCCCATTGTAAGTGATTCGTGGATGATGAAAGGTCCCTCCCAATTTGGGTTGAGCTTTCCGACGGCTTCCGATCTCCCTGTCGCATCCACTTTCTTTAGGACTAGATCACCTGCTTGGAAGTGCTTGAGGCGGACGTGTTTGTCGAAGTGCTTCGCCATTCGACTCTTGATCTCCTCCTGTCGAGTTGAGGCTAAGTCTCAGAGTTCTTCAATGTATTCGAGGGATAGCTTCTGAGCTTCCTCATTCTCCAGATGACATTCTTCATCTCCGTCTTCGATGGCGATCACCCTAGGACTTCTGACCTCGAACTCCACTGGAATGAGGGCTTCAGACCCGTGAGAGAGTTTGAACGGGGTTTCCCCTGTGGCTGAGCTAGGAGTGGTTCTCAGAGCCCACAACACTGAGGGGAGCTGCTCCGCCCAATTACCTCTTAGGTTCTCGACTTTCTTCTTCAGCATGTTGATGATCAGCTTGTTGGCAGCCTCCACTTATCCGTTGCTCCTTGGATGATGTACTGACGCAAACCGAAGATCAGTTCCGAGTTGCCTGCAAAAATCTTCCAGCTCCAAGCTGGCGAACTGAGGACCGTTGTCGGTGACGATGGCGAGGGGGATCCCGAATCTGCAGATGATCTCTCCCCAGATGAAGTTCTTTACGACATGAGAGGTGGTCTTGGCTAGAGCTTTGACCTCGATCCACTTGGATAAGTAGTCGATCATGACGAGAACGAACTTCCTCTGGCCACTAGCTGCGGGAAAGGAACCTATCAAATCCATTCCTCGGATAGCGAACGTCCACGGGGTGGTGATCGAGCGAAGCTGCTGGGACGGGTGCAACTGGAGGGGGGCAAATAGCTGGCACTTTTGACATTTCTTCGAGAAGACCTCCGCATCCATGCGGATAGTAGGCCAGAAGTAACCATGTCTTAAGATTCTCTGTTCTAAAGTGCGAGTCCCAGAATGACTTTCGCACTCTCCAGAGTGGATCTCTTCCAACACTCGAGGTACTTCATCTTCAGAGACGCATCTAGCCAGGGGGCCCGAGATGGTCTTGCGATACAGCTCCCCGTCCTGCAATAAATAATATGCTGCCTTGTATTGGAACTTCCTTTGATCCCCATCCTCTGCGGGAAGCTGCCCGGTAGATAGAAATGTTGCGAACGGATCCATCCACGAGGGGCGCTGCTCGATCTACATCATCTCTCCTTCCTCGATGGATGGTCGAAACAATTCAGTGACGATCCCTCCAGTCCTTGGCCCATACTTGGCCAGACGATCTGCTGCCGAGTTCTCCTCTCTCGGTACGTGCTCAACGAAAAAGGATTGAAAGCCTCCAATCAATCCTTTTAACTTGACAAGATACTTTTAAAGGATGGTGTCGCGTACTTCGAACTCTCCCCGAATCTGCGACGCGACCACCATTGAATCAGTGAAAGCCCTGATATCTTGGATGCCCAGCTCCTTTGTGAGGCATAAGCCTGCTATTATGGCCTCGTACTCGGCTTGATTATTCGTGACGGGGAAGAGGATCTCGACGGCTTGCTCGATCCTAGTTCCATGTGGGCTGCCAAGAATGATGCCCACCCCCACAGAGCTCTTGCCTGAAGCTCCGTCCACGAACATCTTCCAAGGGATGGGAGTATAAGCCTCCTCTCCCGGCTCCGCCTCCACCGAGAAGTCGGCTAAGAAGTCTGCTACCGCCTGCGCTTTGATCGCCATCCGGGGCGAGAAGGAAATGTCGAACTCGCTGAGTTCTACCGACCATTTTGTTGGAGCATGCTTTCCGAACTCCTTGGTTTGCTAATAACAAATCCTGGGTGTGTTTGATCCTATTTTCTCCATGGTGTGCAGGTATAATAGGTATGCAACTATGCTAATTATTGTTTGGAGCTCAGAATGAATGGTCCAGAAAAATCACTGTCGTCTGCGACAGCTAGGTGTCGTCACCGACAGCTCAGCGGTTTCCACACGTTCTGCAAGTTTCGTCCACTGTCGGAATTCCGACATTGATATCGAAATCCGACAGCCCACGTTTCAACTGAAACTGTCACGTCGCGCGCACACTTCGTTCGCATGAGATACGTGGCAGCTGGAGGAGATAACGTCGGCGGACGACATCTAGATGTAGTCGACGACATCGACAAAATATATATTGACTCATTTTTCGTGGAGGAATTACACACTATTCTGGAGTACCAATTCCCGAGTGCTTTTCATCCAGAGAGCTTCAGAAATTCGAGAACTCCCTTTTCGGCAAGTACGTTCAAGATCGAAGGAGCGATGGTTCATGTGCGGTATCTCAGGCAACCTTTGTAAGGATTCGACATCGTTTTCAGAGCTGTGGATCTAGGGAGTTCTCATATCTTAATCTCTATTTTATAATTTATTTTATCATCTTGTAATCCGTAGAGGAAATCGCCGCCTTGTGCGTGGCTTCTAAGTCCGTGTGTGGCTTAGGAGGAAATCGCCGCCTTGCGCGTAGCGTCTAGGTCCTTGTGAGGCTTAGGAGTAAATCGCCGCCTTGTGTGCAGCGTCTAGATCGTGGAGAGATCTAGGGGAGGCTAGTAGTAAGATCTAGGAAGACATACGCTATAGGCGGTCGGTCCTTGGTTGAAGGACCGGTGAATTAAAAAGAACTTTATTTTTATCATAGCCTTGGTCTTAAGCTTTATTAAGATCAATTGTTCTTCGTATTCATCCCTTGTGAAAATAAAATTTGATTTCCAATTTCCTCATGATTTTCTAAGTGATTATTTTGGTTTTGTAAAAATCTACTTGTTTATCATTGCAAAATTATCTTAATATTTAGGAAAAATTTCAAATTTAATATTTGCCCTTATTCACCCCCCCCCCCCCCCCCCTCTAAGGGCGCCGCAAGATCCAACACATTTCGCCAGCCTTCTTGAAAGCTTCACCCCTTCCAAGATATTTCAGAGAGGATTGTCAGTCACGACCTGGATGGAGTGAGCTTGAAAATAAGGCCGGAGCTTCCGCGCTGACACCACCAAGGTGAAGGCAAGCTTCTCCAAGATGGGATACTTTAACTCCGCCTTCTTGAGCACCTGGCTATCATAATAAATAGGGAGCTTCTTCTTTCCTTCTTCCCGGACCAGCACCAAGCTTACTGCTTCCACTCCTACTCCTAAGTAGATGAGTAGGTCTTCACCTTCTTTCGGGCTCTGAAGGAGAGGTGTCTGAGTCAACTGCCCATTCAGCCTACCGAACGCCTTCTCGCATTCGTCGGACCAAACGAAGCCCTCGCTTTTCCGGAGCGTCTTGAAAAATGGAGAGCACTTCTCCCCTGCCTTTGACAGAAAGAGGCTAAGAACAGCCAACCTTCCTTTCAGCCTTTGAATTTCTTTCATCGTCTTCGGCGAGGTCATCTCCAGGATCGCCCTAACCTTGTCAAGGGTTCGGCTCTACCCCTCCCGGGGTGATGAGATGCCCTAGAAACTTTCCCCTTCCGGCTCCGAACACGCACTTTGCCGGGTTAAGCCTCATTTTGAACTTCCTTATCATTTCGAAAGTCTCTACCAGATCAGCCACATGCTCCTGAACGCTCTTGCTCTTGATCAAGAGGTCGTCCACATACACTTCCAGGTTCCTCCATTTCTGTTCTTCGAAGACGCGGTCCATCATCCGCTGGTAGGTCGCTCCTGCATTCTTTAGCCCAAAGGGCATCTTCTTGTAGCCGTAGCAACCGTCGCCAGTGATGAAGGAAACATCGCGGCAATCGGGGGGATACATTCGGATCTGATGGTACCCTGAAAACGCATCAAGGAAGCTCATTACAGAAAAACCGACGGCTGAATCAACCAGTGCGTCGATTCGAGGCAAGGGATAACAATCCTTCGGGCAGCTTTTATTCAATAACGAAAAGTCTACACACATCCTCCAGCTGCCCCCAGCTGTTTTCACCATTACAATATTCGAGACCCAGCCTGGGTACTGGATCTCTGACACAAAGCCTGCATCCAGCAGCTTCTTTACCTCCTCGCGGATGGGTCCGGCAAACACGGTGGCACTTGATATTTTCTTCTGGCGGACGGGCTTGATTGCGGGGTTAAGATTGAGATGGTGGCAGGCCACCTCAGGATCAATCCTGGGCATCTCGACAGCATTCCAAGCAAAGATGTCGACGTTCTCTTGCAGGCACGTCGCCATCTCCATCTTCTCGCTGACCTTCAGCAATCCTCCGATCTTCAGCAACTCAGGTACTCCTGCTGCGGAGAGTACCTCGATTTCTTCAACCTCTTCTGACGCTTCCAGTCGGGTCGTACCTCCTGTTACCCTTTCGAACTCCTACGCGTCAACCATCCAGCTGATAGTGCTGACCGAGCTAAGGTAACACTAGCGGGCGGCTCTTGGATCGCTCCTGATCCTCACCTGAACATCCCCCTGGCAGTACTTGAGGCATTGATGGTAAGAGGATGGAACGTCCTTGAAGGTATTGAGAAGCGGCCTTCCAAAGATGGCCTTGTAGCAACTCGGGGCGTCGACGTTGACGAAATGACACTGGAGAGGGGTGCCACTGAGAGTTACAAGGAGATCTACTCCTCCTTCCACCTATTTCTTCTCTCCGGAGAAGCCAAAGAGGGGACCATCCGGCGCCCGGACTTTTCCTGCGCTGACGCCCAGCCCGTCGAACGTCTCCTTGAAGACGACGTTCACGGAACTACCATTATCGATCAGAATCCGATCAACGGTGAAGTCCTCCATCGCAGCTTGGATCACGAGGGCATCATGGAAGGGATTCTCATTCCCTAGCATGTCCTCCTCTGAGAAGGTGATCTCCTCCAAGGGGGGTGGTGCCTGCGAAGTTGAAGCGACACTCCTTCGATAAATCTGATGGAGACTCCCCTTGAGGGAAGCTCCCAGCCCTGCTCCCCCGTGAATCACTCCAACTCCTCTGCCTCCCTGGACGAGGTCTCCTAGACCTCCATGGTCGACGCGGTCTTCATTCCTCCTTCGACCGACGGCCTGAGTTGCCTGCGGCTCGACAGGGGCTTCAATCCTCCGCTGCTCTCCTCCTGCTTCTCCTGCTGCCAGCCTTCTACGAGCTTCCCAAAAATCTGGGCAAGCTATCATCCCATTCCCCTCCACCTGATGGAGATCACAATAGAGGGGGATCTCCTCTGCCTGCGACCTCCTCTGCTTCCGGTTCTTCCGACCTTGCTGATTGCCTCGCTGGGCAACCTTTATCGCTTCCTCCCTTCTCCTTTCCTGACGCCTCTCTGGTCGGTCGAAGCGTCTTCTCACCGGGGATCTCCTTCCCCGGTCGTGACGCTGAGGTCCTCTGGCCAGCTGCCAAGGTGGCCTGTTAGCGGGTACTTGGTAGCGCCTCTCCTCCTCCCGACGCTCTGGGGCTACGATGAGCCTCCTCTCATCGTTTCTTCTAGGCTCCTCCTTCCTGGGCTCTTTTCTCCTTCTCTCTTCCCTGCCCCTTCCTTCTGGCTTCCTCTTTTCTGCCCTCCTGGGCTCTTCCTTCTTCCTCCTCTCAGGGGTCTTCTCCTCTTCCTCCTCCTCATCCTCCTTGGTCACTCGGGTGAGCCTGGATAGGAAGCCGCGGTTGGAAGCCTCACCCTGGACGAATTGGTTGGCCCTCTCGATGAGGTTGTCGTAGGAATAAGGAGGGATCCTACAGACCTCCAACTTGAAGAGGCCTTCGCGAAGGCCGAAAGTCAGGGCCAACTGCAAGGTGTGACCATCCACCTCCTGGATGTCCAACACCTCCTCCTGGAAGCGGCCGATATAATCCCCCAACGTTTCCTTTGCTCCTTGCACCAAATGGAAAAGGGTCGTGGCCTCCTTTTTCAGCTTCTTGGTCGTGGCGAACCGCATGGTCAGCCCCCGGCACAAGTCCTCGATGCAGTAGATGGAACCTGCTGGCAACTGGTGGAACCAGTCTCGGGCCTTCCCCCGAAAGGTGATCGCGAACAGCCTACACTGGAAGGCATCAGACATGGTTCAGATGGAGTCTACATCCTCGAACCACTGGATATGTCGGATAGGGTCATCCTTCCCCGAGTAGTAATTCATCGCGGGATCTCTGAACCCTTCCGGCACTGGCGCAGCAATGATCTCCTCATAGAATAGGCTCCTCCCACCAAACTGGCGACGACCCTTGAAAGTGCACAGTTAACCTCACTAGAATTCTCTAGAGGGGGGTGAATAGAGATTAAAAATACTTTGTGCAATTATATATATATATATGTAATAATCACAGATTTAAACTTCCCACACACCAACAAGAATTAAGCAAGTAAAGAAAATAACAAGTAGAAAATCACAGCACAACACAAGGAAATATAGTGGTTCCCCAAACTTTGGGTAGTCCACTCTTCTACCCCCTTTGGTAGGAATTCACTAACTTGCACTGAGTCTTTTGATAAGGAGACTCTTAGAACCAGACTGAGTCTTTTGATAAGGAGACTCTTACAACCACTACAACTGAATTTTTTGAAGAGAGATTCTAAAAACTCTTTTACAAGGTTTAAAAATGAAATAAGAATGAGAAGAAGAGGTAGAATAAGTAGAAGAACAGAAAACAATATATGTAAGAAAGAATCTTCTTCCTATCAAGAAGATTAGAAGCACAAGTATAATGAATATGATCTCTCTTCTATAGTGAGAAGGAGATTGTAAGTTTTTCTCTCTTTTGTGAGAGCTTTCAAAATTTACAGCAGAATGACTTCAGAAGAAGGAGAAGATGAAGGTTTTTTCTTTTGCTGCAGCACACTATCTCTTTTCTCAACTTTCTCACTCTTCACTTGGGAGCTCTTCCTCTTTTTTAAATGTATATGGTGGATCACTGGTTGTCATTCTCTGCCGACCTCCTTCTTATTTATAGCTCTGTTTAAAATATATTGCTTAAAGGAGAATAATCAATTAGCAGACAGCGAATTAGAAAGAGATAAGAGTTTCCATAATTAATATTTCTGTAGAAGGAAAGGAATTCATTCTGATTTCAAATAATATCCATAATAATCTTAATCAAATTAGTCAAGAATCAAATAGAAGGAAAGGCTGATTCAGAACGGCTATAAAAGAATAATATCATTCCATATAAATCAGATCTACAGAAAGGAAGAAAGAGATCTGGCGTGTTTTTGAATTACTTATAGATATCGACGTGCGTCGATTATTATTCGACGTAAACGTCGATTTCATCCTGGCTGGACGTCGAGAGGAGAATAAGGAAGGTGCGTCGACAAAGATGCGTCGACTTTATCAAATGCGTCGACTAGAAGTCAGAGGTACGTCGACTATGATTACGTCGAATTCTTCTAAGAGTTACTTCGACTCATTCTGAGGGAAACGTCGACTATATTTCGACGTTGCGTCGAATACTATTCGACACATATTTACTTAGACTAACTTTTCATTCTTAGAAATTATATTCTTCTTAATTCTAGGGGTTAAGATAAATCATTTCCCCAACAACCCTCTTCTTGGCGAGTATCGCCCCCATACTCGTTAACCTGGCGAGTACCGAAGTACCTCGCCTGCTCCTCCTGCTCGCGGGTAGAACTGCGGCCTCCTTGGTCGCTCCAGCTCCTCTTCATGCTCCTTCCCTGCTCGCCGAGGGTGAGCACCTTCTTCGGTCAGAATCGGGCGATGAGGCGAGGTCGCCATTCCTTCCGCGCGAGGTTGGAGAGCTGCTCACATGGATCCTTCAATTCGCCGCGCGAATTCTTCGAAGACTGCTAACGTCACAAACTCGCCGCCGCCGGCCGAGTTCCCAACTACCTCAGCATGGTCGCCAACTACAACCATCTCGCCTTTCTACCAAACTTTCTCCCTCTGGCTACGATCCACGCTCACCGCACCAAAGTGTTGAAGCCAGGAAAATCCTAGGCTCCAAAATTCGAACCAATGCAGTCGGAGGCTACTCGCCCAGCAGTCCAACGAGATGACTTGGCTGGCAACGACGAAGAAGCTAGAAGAGCAACAAACAGGACCTCAGGTGTTGCGGCAGGGAGGTCACACCACGTACCTAGAAGCTCATAAGATACTTCCCCTCCAAAACCAAAAATGGCCGAGCAGGGTACGGGGAAGGCACCGACTTGGCTAGTACAAGGAGTGACTACCAAGGATGACGGGTCCGAGAATTTGAACGAGGGGGGTTCCAAAAGCTCAAGTTCAGGTGCCAATCCAAGTATCTCTGGGGTCCTATTTATAGGAAAACCAAGGGGGAGGGGGGGTTTTATAGCCCAGACCCTGCCCGGCGACTAGCGACATTGATGCGATCTCCCCTATAAAAGAGGCGAGCATCACCGATGATCGCCCACCTTTTGGCGAGTATCCGGGCTACTCGCGCGAGTGCACCCCTACTCGCCTAGGCCTTCTTCTACCCCTGCTGGCTAAGCTGTCGTGTATCCTGGACGGCTACCTCTGTGTTGACCTTTTGATCTTGACTTCTGCCTACATGACTTTGACTGGGCCCTACCCTCGGAGAATGAGGGTTGTACAGGTAGAACTATCTATTTATTTTGAGATGAAAGATTTGGGTGAGCTGCATCATTTTCTTTGTTTGGAAGTGGAGAAGAATGAGAGTGGATTGCCTGTTTCCCAGAAGAGCTATGCAGAACGAATCGTGAAACGATTTGACATGAATGAAGGGAAGAGCAGCTCCAGTGGCGGTACTAGGAAATTTGCGTAGCCCGGGCACAATAATTTTGAACTTAGAATTCACTAGGAAGAATATTGCAAAATTTATACATCAACAATTAATATGCAAGAGCGAACATAAATATCCATGTTGTGAGAACTACGCATAAAACGATGCTTTTAAGGATCTAAGGTTCCCAGTGTTAAATTTGGTTCGGATATATATGGAAATATATATAGAGAGAGAGAGAGAAAAATATATATATATATATATATATATATATATATATAGATAGATATATGGACAGATATAAATGGATAGTTATAAAAACGCACTACCGTGAGAAGGCAGAAAAAGGAGCCGCATGGATTAAATTAAAAAAAACTGTAGCCTCCATTATTTTGGCGTGGTTTTTATTTTGGAGAACCGCCTGTAGCAATGGTTGCAACCGGCCAAGGAGAATAGAAAACGCCTGTAGCTTTTCTTGGGAGAACTGCCTGGGAGAATAGAAGCAGTCCGCCTGGGAGGAGAAGACCTGCCCGCCCACTTCCTCTCTCTCTCCTGTTCTCTCTCTCTCTCTCTCTCTTGTGCGACGGGGAGGCCGCCGCCGGGCTTGGTGTTTCGCCGTTGGAGACAGTAGTGTCGCCCACCTTGGAGGTGAGCCGCCGGCGTTGGAGAGGGAGTCGTCATCGGGCTTGGCGGAGATCGCCGTGGACGTTGAAGGCTTGCGTGTGTGCAGTTAGCCTTGACGACGTTTTGATCTCGGTGGTGGCGTTTGTCTCCGGTGGCGGCGTTGGTTTCCGGTGGTGGTTGCGGCTGAACGTCAGACTTCGACGTTGAAGGTTCCGGTGAACCTTGTGCGTCCGCTAGGCGGATTGCAGTCCAGATCTTCTACTAGCCCACGGATCGTGCGCGTCCGGCGCATCTGCGGTGTTCCACCGGACGGTCCATTCTTCTCTTGTTATTTCCTTGTTATTGCATTTGTATATTGATAAATTTAATATATATTTGTGATTGTGCGCCGGCGGGTTTTGCCGGGCGCAGTTTTTGCCTATATTGTGTTCTTGTTTCCTGCAATTTTTATAGCGGTGCCCTGCGGTTTGCACTTGATTTCCCAACACCCAGCAGCGGTTTACCCCAAGGGACAAAAACATAGCATTTGTTTTTTTTTTATCACAAAGTAGAGATAAAGAACCCGAGCCCCGGGGAGGGTAAAGTGCAGCTCGGTCCGACGGATGTGAGCCGCTGCGCTTTACCATGCAGTGCAATCCGACGGATGCGAGTGCGCGGAGATGCGTGCGAGCGCGCGGAGATGCGTGCACATCTCAGCGCACACGTCTCAATGCGTGCCCACATCTCTGCGCGAGCTGAGAAGTGCTCGCAGCCGTCGGATCGCCGCACTGCACGGTAAAGTGCATTTGCTCCACTTTGCCCTCCACAGATCCCTTAACCACCTGAAATTTTTCGATCTGAGCAGCGGAAGACAGATTTTGATGGCGCGCAATCTCCGAACGGGTTTTCCACGCCCTATAAATTTTTAGTTTTTCTCCGGTCCGAATAATCTCCCCTTAACCGCAGCTTGGATTATATGCCATGTCAAAAATGATGCAGTTTTGGGTTACTCCGTTCTTTAAAAATGATGCAGTTCTTCAACAAATGAGCTTTTTGAAGCAAGGGAAGGAAGCATCGTTGAGTTTGTGCTAGCTAATCGTCCCAACTAAATATAGGAATTTTGTAAGAAATTTTCCAAACCAAAGCAACCATTTTGCACGGGGCGGCGCGGTTTCCAACAATCCGACGAACCCCGCCGGCCTGAAATTGGCCGGAGACCTTTGAGTCACCCATAAGCTGAGATATCGAGCTCGAACAAATTGTCTTCCTCTATATCGATCTCGATAAGACCTTCCTCACCCTCCTCCTCGTCCCACTGTAATCTAAGGCATTCCGGCGACTCCCAGTCCACCTCAGGCGCCGGCAACTCCTCCTCGCTCTCCCTTTCCGAAACCCAGTAGCAGAATCTTTCCAGTCCAGAATATCCACCGGCATCTCCTTCCTCCTCTGCGCTATCCTCGGAGATGATCTCGGCCGGCACTCCCTCGCTTCCCTTTTCCAAGGAAAGCTCACAAAAATCGGCAGAAGTACGGCTGCTAATGCGCGGCGGCGACGGCGATCCGTAGTGGAAGATGGCGAAGAGGAGAAGAAGACAGAGAGAGGAGAGGAGGGCAGAAGAGGGAGATAAGAGTCGATGAGGAAAGTAGAGGAAGACGATGATGCCGGCGGCGATGAAAGCGCACAACAGAGGATGGCATTCTGAGGCGGGAGAGCAGAGCCAAATAAGTCTTCTTGAAAGGAGCCTCGTGGTTTTATTTTGAAAGAAAACCGATGATTGTAGGCATCTGTCCATTTGCTGCTGTTGATGAGAGAAAGAGAGGTTTTTGGAGGAGACTGGAGAGGCATTATAAACTTGGAAGAGGCAAAGGGGGCAGAAATTGATTCTCTTAGGCTCTGCTTGGGTCTGTGATTGCGGTGCGAAAAGCTTTAATCCTATAGTTGCCATATTTCTTAGGTTGTTTGGATGTGATGTTTTTTCAAAAAAAAAGTGTGATGTTATGTGCAAATTGATTTTAGCTACGTACAAACCATCAAAACTCACGTTTTTTGAAAATACGCCTTATAGGTGCATTTTTAGGAAAAGTGTTCAACATCAAAGTTGTAGATCTCGTCTAGATCTACAACTTTCGTGTTGAACATTTTGCCTAAAAATGCACCTATAAGGCGTATTTTCAAAATGCGCGAGACTATTGTGAAATGTTTCTCGCCTTTTGAAAATACGCCTTATAGGCATTTTCAGGCAAAATGTTCAGCACGAAAGTTGTAGATCCCGACGAGATCTACAACTTTGATGCTGAACACTTTTCCTAAAAATGCACCTATAAGACGTATTTTCAAAAAACGCGAGTTTTGATGGTTTGCACGTAGCCAAAACCGGTTTGCACGTAACATCAGTAAAAAAAAGGTGTTTTGGAGGTTTTTTGAGCAGCCGATCCACGTGGCTTTCTAAAAACTGTTTTCTCTGCTTTCAATTTTCTCTTTTATTTGATTGCTTACGAAAGTCACGTTTGACCATTCACGATCTGTCTTTTTTCCCTTCTAGCCGCTGCAAATATTTTTTTCTCACATTCACCATTCTTCACTCATTCACTATCTTTGATTCTCGCCGCTGATCTTTTGTAATATTAGCATAAACATTTTTCAAACAATCTACAACTTTATCAAAAATAATTTTCCACCTCTACTTTTTTTCACCGCCGCCGCCGCCCCAAACAGAGCCTTAGGGTTGGGAATGAGAGCTATGGAAATGAAGCTGTGGGAATGGAGCGAGGAGACTGTGATGGTGTTGAAGATCAAAAATGATGTTTTAGAGCGTCGAAAATAAAAAATGAAGATTTATCAAACATGTATTTTTAGCGGTGACATTTTTTCCCTCATCGAAAATGGAGAGAAAACGCTAACAGAACCGTTATAAATTGGAAAAGTGGGACAAAATTTTTAAAAAGGAATCTTTCCCAACAATTTGACAAGGAATTCGTGGAAAATATACTTGAAATCATTTGTTTCTATTTAACAGGGAATCTGCCTTTTATTTTATTTAAATTCTGTAATGATAATAATATTAATATATAGCAATTTGACGATTGAGTTGAATTTGATGCTGTTATCATCAAATACTAGGGTTCTTTTTGAGGACCCGAAGTCTCAAAAAGATCCCCAAATGGGGTGCTCACGACCGATGTCTTGTGGTGCCCTTGTAGTTATTGGCTCATGCGCGCGCGTGGCAAGGCTAACCGTGCATGTGTGCCCTTGCACACGCCCTTGTACTACCAAAATACCTCTGAAGTGCTGATTTTGCTAAAAGGAGGATCAAAACTCCAATTCGAGAGCACAGATACCGAGGTAGATGAAAATAATACAGTATTTATGTCTTGCGCTAATTTTTTTATTTCAAGTTTTTGTCGGTACTTTTTATGCCTAAATGATGTTGGAACAATTGTGATAATATGATAAATATGATGAAGGGTCGAGCCGCTTATGTTCAAACGACAATCAGGCTCTGAGTTTATATTGCATGCATATTGTTGTGGGTCGCTCGGCGCTCTCGTTAGTCCGGTCGAATTGAATCGTCTCCGCTCAAGAGTGAGTTGAGCGCGCAATCAGTTAAAGTAAAGTGAGACAGCTAGCAAGAAGACATTTAACGTGCAAAATCCGAAAAGGGTAAAAAAACACGGGCCAGATCGGTGCCGACCAAATTCACTATATCTTTTGGTATTACAAGTTGTAGAATACAAGATGGTGACAAGCCACCGCTCGTTGCATGGGGTGCAGAGAAGAATGAGAAAAAGAAAAATCTCTAAGGATGAATGAGATCTTCAAGAGCCTAAGTGAGATCTCCAAGTAACATTCGAATGCTAGCTTCGAAGGGGAAGGAGATCTTCGAAGGCTGAAGGAAATCTTCGAAGGATTTTTCGAACGCCGAAGAACTCTGAAGGATCTTCGAAGGAGCCATCTCGGGCGCTGAAGGCAAGGTCCCTTGAAATGAGGGCTATGGACTCCTTTTATAGTTTTGAGAAGAGGTAGTCTGGTAATTTTGTCGTTGTAACCACTGTAACCACTTGATTGGCAAATCACGACAGTCAATTTAAAGCATGCGGATCACCATTTTTGGGATATGACCGTCATGCCCCCGGACAATTCGGGCAGTTTGGGCAGTTCCATTGGCGACGATGATGGCAACGAACGAAACCTGAAATTTGTAAAGCAAAGAAAGTTAATTGTCACATGCGCTAGCAGCATGCGCCACTAACGTGGAGGCGTTCAGCGTGCGTGTAGGCGTTCGACGCATGCCGAGAATGCAAAGGCGTTTTGAGCGCGTCGGGAATAGGTATGAGCGCGTCGGGAACAGGCGTTCTGAGCGCGTTCTGAGGCGTTCCTGCATTGTAACCTTGCCCTCAAATCAAATCAACATGAAGGGTAAAGGTGTGAGGCCCCCATTTTGACCCCACATACATCTGTATCTAAGCTATGTTCATACATGTGTCCCAGGTTGAAGTAAGGTATTCTTTTGGGTCATTTCACTTTTTGGATCGTTACAAAAGGAGGGT
Organism: Dactylorhiza incarnata; assembly: GCA_033032865.1. Classification (NCBI taxonomy): domain Eukaryota; kingdom Viridiplantae; phylum Streptophyta; class Magnoliopsida; order Asparagales; family Orchidaceae; genus Dactylorhiza; species Dactylorhiza incarnata. Next base: position 1,886,355 of record JAWHQI010000094.1, on the reverse strand, counting down.
CAACTATGAGCTAACCACAAACCACATAACAACCTCACTCCTCCTGGTCGTCCCAGCGGACCCCGGAGAACCACATCACTCTACAAGTCAGCACTTTGTATGCATATGGAAAACACATAAACATGATTATCAAGCTCTAGTCTAGTGTCACAATCATCATCCATGTCTCTATATTGAGAATCAAATAAACAGGTTTACTTATGCAATCGGGTATCACCCACGACACCCTAATCATGTGTATGAGTCTAACGGACTATTAAACACAATCACATCACACAAGTTATTATTTTGCATGAATATACAATTCATATCAATTAACAGGCATGACGGCAATATATCATAATACAGTCCCAACGACAACAACTTTATATCATAACGTTTCAAATCATGTGTGGCGGCATCGTGAGTAGTCTTATGGCCTTCAAGGCGGCATTACACATGAATTCTCTACGCCTTTAGAACAATTATTCAATTCGTATACGACGACATTGTGAGTAAGGTCTCCTTGTCTACACGGCGACATTACACATGTACAAATTTTCTCATCGTACACTCTTAACACAACTACATGTGTGGCAACGCATGAAGTCCCCAACACCGATTCTACGACGACATCATATGCAGTCCCCAAAGTCGTGACATTTCCAGCGACCCATTCACTAGCTTATGCAATCTCGCGGCGTCGCATTCAATCACTAGGAATCTCACGTGCAAACCTTGCCCTAACCTCAACATCTCGAAATCTCACAGAAAATGGGCATCACAACATCACTTTGGCCACAATCACACATCTACCAGAATGCATAAATCAACGTCAATCAATCTTCACCAAATCGGACCAATTTTGGCTCCATCCATTATGCCTAATCCGAGAATCGCCTTTGGATTTCTAATGCAATCATGTCGATGTCGCAATCTCACGCCCCGGTGGTTCACAATGAACTGTGACAACCCCAATCCATCTAATTAAAGGCACTGGGTACAACAATCACCAACCTCCAAAGCAAGAATGAAAGAATTCAAAACACATCCTAAAACTGGGAGGAGAGGAGTCGTTATATTTTTTATTTTCTCCCCACCATGAAATCTTTGCATAAGACGAATGAAGATGAGCGCAGTCGAATCCACTCCATGAAGATGACCGCAATCGAATCCGGTCTCAGCTTGCTGATTGGAGCTCTGGAACAACCTCTAATGGCAGATCTTATCTAGCTCTTTCTTCCTCCTCTTCATCTCCCTCTTCTCTAACCTAAGAGAGAGAAAATCCAAATTGAAATGAGCTTGAATCAGCCCCCAATTCGACCTAAAGATCCCAGCTAAGGATCCCCACCGTCGGATTTTAAATATCTAGACCGAATGGAGCAGAAAACGAGTTTAAAAACTCTTCACGACCCCATACACCACTTGACACATGGCCGTGTAGCTCTCGGGATGAAAATCCCAAAACTGCTTCATTTCTGGAGCTGGACACGGCCTCCCACACGGCTTGGTCCCAAGCCGTGTCGGTTGACACGACCACCTACCCAGCCGTGTAAAGCCCCTTTTCTATACACTCGCGTATCTCTCGGGAAAACAAGTCTTTTACATTGCTTGGTCACAGGCGTGAAGATGGTCGTGTGTCGGGCCGTACAAAGCTTGTTTCTCTCTAAATGACCTCCAAACCCTCCCCAATCATCATTCAATCTTCATGGGACTTCCCTAAGCCTCTTAGGTCCTTCGCGACCTCAATTAGTTTGGGTTTTGGGGGTGTTACAAAATATTTCAGTAGTAGCGCTCTCTTTTGACGGGTTTAGCCACATGCAAATTTGAAGAGTGTATCGTGGTCTTGTTTGGGCATTTTGGCATGTCCTTGGACTTATACCGTGGGAGTGACTCTCTTATTTGGCGGATTAACTCTCCACATGACGTTTTGGACCAATCTGACATGTAAAGGTAAGAGAGCCTCCGATTAGGCCTACCGCGTACTATAAGTGCTACCTAATAAAGGAACTATTTTTCTATAAGCAAATATATTTGAAAAAAGTCTACAGATATATGATGTGTTTATCTTGTTTACTGCTTTCGTTGCAACTGTGCATTATATGCATACACAAATATTGTGTTCTTTCAAAGATGCTTACCCGCCTACTGAATATTTTTAGGCACCCATGAAGATACATACTACAGAGCACAATGAAGAAGATGGTTATATATTATGTACCATGTAAAAAATATAAAGGCAATAATGTATATAGATTTATGCACTTGTAAATTTTGAAATATCAATAAAATATATTTATTTTCTGCTCTTGATCGGTGTACTAGAAAAAGATCATTAATCACATTAATATTTCTGCCTCGTTAACTTGAGCTCACCGGATAAGTGTGTGACACCTTCCCACCTCTCCATGTGATTGGTCCATTGGCCTTCTTATTTGTCGTCATGAGGCCTTATGCGATTTCTCCATCCTAACTTCTCGTGGAGCTTTCTCATCAATCACTCAATTCACTCGCTTTTTCATCGAGTTACTACTCATCAATCCCGATGACTTTTCCATTGACACCCAGCGGCCTTGTCTCTTCACTAAATGGTAGCTTTTTATCATTATCCAAAATGATGTGTATCCACATATTATACAAGTTTGCTTGCCCGAGAATATCCCCAGTAAGGCACTTGTTTAAGCCAAGACTGTCCAAATATTATTCAATGTAATTTGGGGGCACAAATATCGATGAGGAGTTCATTAGTTACTTTCGTCATGACAATCTTGTCGTGTCTTGATTGCTTAAATGCCTATATAAGATTAAAATCAAGAAGAAGAATGGAGGGGCATATATGAGATTTGATGTGTTAATCAATACAAACAAAACAGGAGAATTGGGTACTTCATAATGGGGATTCTTTAAAAAAATCTCGAGTTTATGGTGGGACCTCCTAGAATCTCCGCTGCATCTATCGTTCTCAGTCAAAAAGTAAAGGTCATGTTCAATTCACAAACAATTCAGGATCCAATCAATATATATATATACATATATATATATATGTTGATTTGATACAAAACCATTTGTAATTCATGATAATGTAAATTTTATATTTGATAAAAGATGCAGAAGTTTCTACAGTAAAAAATATAACTCTACTATAGTGTTTATGATAGTGTTTCTGCTATAATAATTCTACAACAGGAAATGTGCTACAATGTATTTACTATAGGAAATGTATTGCAATGCTTCTGCTACAAAAAATTATACATGTTGTAATCTGGTACAATGAATATCTACACCGGTATCATCATCTTGCTACAACAAATCATTGTCAAATTGCAACAACAAATCATTGTCAAATTGCAACAACAAAGCATTGTCAAATTGCAACAACAAAGCATTGTCAAATTGCAACAACAAAGCATTGTCAAATTGCAACAACAAAGCATTGTCAAATTGCAACAACGAAAGAATGCTTCAGCTGCAATACAAATCATCACCAATGAACAATAAATTCATCAGAAATGAGCAATGTTCGTTTGAATACTATTCGACGATGATTGATTTGCTGAAGTACAATAAACGTTGATTGGCTAGATCAATCGTGTTACGGATATTCATGGAGACGACCAACCATGGCGGGTGTACACGCGACGAGCAAGTGCGGTGCAGCCCGGGGACGGCAATACTAAACCGGACCAAGAGGAGACCATGGAGGGGCCGGCGGTAGTGGGGCCATAGCGGACCGGCGAATGCGGAAGGATATTATTTCGTTTCCTAATTATCATTTCCTAATTTATTTATTTCCTAATTTATCATTTCATAATTTATCATTTCCTAATTTATTTCGTTTCCTTTTTATGTATTTCCTATTCAAATGTTTCTTATTTGTATGTGGTCTTCCCCTCCTATATAAAGGGGTTGATTTTATGTTGTATGCATCTTGGAAGTAATATCAAAAGGTTGCTCCCTTGTTCTTCGTCTCTACCCTGTCTCCATCTCTCTCTCTCCCCACCGCCGGCTCTCCCCCTAGTCCGGATTCTCTCTAGCGGTAATATTTGGTCCGACCTGCCGGACCGCCCGCTATCGTAGCCGCCGGCCTTTCAACATCACGGCCGACGTCTGCCGTTCCCATCGATCCGCCGCTACCGCCATGGCCCCGTCAACGCGACTTCACCCGGATGCTTCTGGCGCGGATACCTCCGACGAGGTAGTCCAACGTCGCCTCGACGGCCACGATACCCAATTCGCCGCTATCCAGGCCACGCTCCAAGTAATCCTCGTCCGCCTGGAGGCCCGTCCCGCCTCGCCCGCACCTACCACCAGCGGAGGGTGTACCTCCCCTGCCGACGGCGGCTCGCTGCTCGGCGCCCCCCCCCCCCCCCCCGCAGACAGAGATTCCGATGCCACTCACGGGCCGCGGCCCCCTCGCTCTCGCCATTCTGAACTTCTCCGGGGCCGACCCCATGGGCTGGATCGCGAAAGCTGAACAATACTTTGACCTCCACCTCACACCAGAGCACGACAAGGTTGGCACAGCCTTGGTCGGCATGGATGGCTCCGCCCTCCATTGGGCGCGATGGCTTCGCCAATCTCAGCCCCTCATCTCATGGGGCGAGATGAAGCAAGAGATGGTCCGCCGCTACGAGCCCCGCTATGCTGGATCCGCCGTCGAGAGACTTTGCAGCATCCGCCAGTCGGTCGGCCTCGATGCCTACATCGACGAATTCGTCGCCTTGGTCACGCATGTCCCAGGCCTTCCGCCCGACCACTATTTGGGATTTTTTATGCAAGGTCTCCTCCCGTCGATCCGCTCACGCCTCCGCACCCATCAGCCACGCACCGTCTCCGAAGCGCTCGATCTCGCGCGTGCCGTCGAGGCCGATCTCGGTGCGCGGCCGCCGCTTCCTACCGGGCCTCCTCCTACTCGGGCACCGCCACCAAGGGACTTCGGCCCGCGACCTCCTCTCCCGGGCGGCCCTCGCCCGGCCCGTCCTCCAAATCCCCACCGCCTCTCCAATGGGGACTATAACGAACTCCGGCGTAAAGGGCTCTGCTTCCGGTGCCGTCAGCCATACTCGCCAAATCATGAATGCACCGTCAAGGAGTTTCATGCGATCATCGGGGATTTTGTCCCCGAAATAACCGCTGCGGATTTCGAGGCACTTGAAATCACGGACGAGTCGCCACCACCGGACACCGACGGCGCTACCTTCCATCGCCTCGACCTTCCATGCTTCTCGGTGGGCGGCCTCACCGGACCGCGTACTATGAAGTTAACCGGTAGCATCCAGGATCATCCAGTTCTCATCATGATCGATAGCGGTGCCAGTCACAACTTTATCTCCCATCGCCTGGTGCGACACCTTGCCATCCCGTGCACGCCATCGCCGGACTTCACCGTCTGTCTAGGAGACGGCCGCCGAAGGCCGACAGCAGGCTCTTGCCCTGCCGTGCGGATCGCCATGGGCCCTTGCTCAGTCACAGCGGATTTCTATGTAATTGAGTTAGGAGGCGTCGACATCATTCTCGGCGTAGCTTGGCTGGCCACCTTGGGCGACGTACGGGTCAATTGGGCGGAGATGACAATGCAGTTCTCATGGGAAGGGTCTCCCTGCCACCTCGCAGGCGACTCCGCCTTGCTCCGCACTCCGGTTTCATTCCGTGCAATCCAACGCACGACCGAAGTATCTTTCACGGCATGGCTTTGGCCGATCCAGGCCGAGTCGGCGGTCGCCTCGGAGGCACCACCCGATCTCCAGCATCTCCTTGACGAGTTCTCCGACGTGTTCACACCTCCAGCGGGCTTACCCCCGGTAAGAACCACGGACCATGCCATTCTGTTGCGGCCCCACACTTCGGCCGTCTCCGTCCGACCATATCGCTATGGACACGTGCAGAAGGACGAGATCGAACGCTTGGTGCGGGAGATGCTCATGGGTGGCCTCATCCGCCCCAGCGCGAGCCCTTTCTCCAGCCCGGTCCTCCTCGTGCGCAAGAAGGACGGGAGTTGGCGCTTCTGTGTCGATTACCGCGAATTGAACAAGGCTACGATCCCGGACAAATATCCTATTCCGGTTATCCAAGAGCTTCTAGACGAGCTCCACGGCGACGTCTACTTCACAAAGCTTGATCTTAGGGCGGGATATCACCAAATCCGGGTGCGGCCGGAAGATGTACCAAAGACGGCGTTTCGGACGCACGACGGACACTACGAGTTCCTGGTTATGCCCTTTGGGCTTACCAACGCCCCGACCACCTTCCAGGCGACCATGAACGATATTTTTCGAGCGGTACTCCGACAACACGTTCTTGTTTTTTTTGATGATATTTTGGTCTATAGCTCATCCTGGCAGGAGCACTTATACCATGTCCGCCGCACGCTCGAGACGATTCGTCGCCATCATCTTGTCCTCCACCGCAAGAAATGCTCGTTCGGGGTAACATCCGTCAGTTACTTGGGGCACACGATCTCGGCCAAAGGAGTGGCCATGGACGACGACAAAATCACGGCAGTTCTTCACTGGCCGACCCCCACCTCTCTTCGAGACGTCAGGGGTTTTTTGGGTCTAACCGGGTATTATCGGCGCTTCATTAAGGAGTACGGCAACTTGGCACGCCCACTCACTCAGCTGCTCAGGTCTACCGAGGAGGGACCTTTTTCCTGGACCCCGGCGGCTATGTCCGCATTCACCGCCCTCAAGGCTGCTCTGGTGAACGGCCCAGTTCTGTCCATGCCCGACTTCAACCAACCCTTCATCATCGAGTGCGATGCCTCGGGCACCGGGGTGGGTGCAGTCCTCATGCAAGGCGGCCGACCCATCGCCTACTACAGCCGGGCATTCTCCGCCAACATCCGTAGCCGTTCGGCGTACGAGAACGAGCTCATGGCTCTTGTCCTGGCAGTACAACACTGGCGGCCGTATCTCTTGGGCCGCCCCTTCATCGTCCGCACCGATCATCATAGCTTGCGATACCTCCTCCAGCAGAAGATCGCCACGCCCGCACAACAGCTTTGGGTGGCGAAGCTCCTGGGGTACGATTTCTCCATCGAATTTCGCTCCGGACGCACCAACCGAGCGGCGGACGCTCTCTCCCGACAAATTCATTCCCCGGAACTTCGCGCCATATCCCGGCCGGTCTGGGAGGACGCAGCTTCTATCCAACATGACGTGGAGTTGGACCCGCACCTGGCCGCCATTCGAACGGCCCTCATCACTGACCCGACCAGCCACCCTCCTTACTCTCTGGTGGGAGGTCGGCTCTTTTACCGGGGCCGCCTGGTGTTGTCCGCAGCCTCCGCTCTCATCCCGCGCCTTCTCGCCGAGTTCCACGCTACACCAACCGGAGGACACGCTGGGGCTTTCTGCACCTACTGCCGTCTGGCGGCCTCTCTATATTGGCCAAATATGTTCAAACAGGTCAAAGCCCACGTTGCCGTCTGTCTCCCGTGCCAAAAGGCGAAGTACGAAACGACGTTTCCGGGCGGGTTACTTCAGCCCCTGCCGATTCCAGAGCGCATTTGGGAGGACATTGCCATGGATTTCATCACTCGCCTACCTCGGTCCAATTGGTTCGATTGCATTTTGGTAGTAGTGGACCGACTCTCCAAATACGCGCACTTTCTTCCGCTCCGGCATCCGTATACAGCCGCAGGAGTGGCCGACAGCTTCATCTCCGGGGTCGTACGCCTCCATGGATTTCCGCGCTCAATCGTGATCCACTTTTTCTGAGCAGTTTCTGGACATCTCTCTTTCGCCTACAAGGCACGCAACTACGCATGAGCTCTGTCTACCACCCGCAAACAGATGGCCAGTCAGAGGTCCTCAATCGTTGCTTAGAGACATACTTACGCTGTTTCATCGGCGACAGACCGGGCACCTGGGCCAAGTGGTTAAGTTGGGCCGAGTATTCTTACAACACCGCCTACCACCATGCCGCGGGCTCCACTCCATTCCATTCCGTATACGGTCGACCGCCGCCAGATATCGTACGACATCTTCCTGGGGAGACCCTCCCACAGATTTTGGCATCACAACTCCAAGATCGGGACATTATTTTGGACAGCCTCAAACATCATCTCCGACGTGCCCAGGCCAAGATGACAGCCTTCTCCAACCGCAAACGCCGAGACCTCTCATTTCAACTCGGGGAGAAGGTCTTTATCAAGCTACATCCATACCGACAACTCTCGGTAGCCAAAAGGGCATGCCCCAAGCTCGCACCACGATTCTTTGGTCCATTCACCGTTCTGGCCCGGATTGGGGCCGTCGCATACAAAATTCAACTTCCCGAAGGAAGCCGCATTCACCCAGTGTTTCACGTCTCGCAGCTACGCCGGGTAGTGGGCGACCACCCAACGCTGGACCACATACCAAGCGATCTGGAGTACGCTGATGCCACTCCCACATATCCACACCGCATTCTAGACCGCCGACACCATTTGCCCGGCGACGCGGAACCGGAGGAGCTCCTCGTGGCATGGCAACACCGTCCCCCGTCTACCGCTACGTGGCTTTTACGGGATGATTTTCTCCGGCAGTTTCCCGACTTTTGCCTTGAGGACAAGGCAAATTTTCCAGACGGAGGTATTGTTACAGATATTCATGGAGACGACCAACCATGGCGGGTGTACACGCGACGAGCAAGTGCGTTGCAGCCCGGGGACGGCAATACTAAACCGGACCAAGAGGAGACCATGGAGGGGCCGGCGGTAGTGGGGCCATAGCAGACCGGCGAATGCGGAAGGATATTATTTTGTTTCCTAATTATCATTTCCTAATTTATTTATTTCATAATTTATCATTTCCTAATTTATCATTTCCTAATTTATTTCGTTTCCTTTTTATGTATTTCCTATTCAAATGTTTCCTATTTGTATGTGGTCTTCCCCTCCTATATAAAGGGGCTGATTTTATGTTGTATGCATCTTGGAAGTAATATCAAAGGGTTGCTCCCTTGTTCTTCGTCTCTACCCTGTCTCCATCTCTCTCTCTCCCCACCGCCGGCTCTCCCCCTAGTCCGGATTCTCTCTAGCGGTAATAAATCGCCTAAGATGAGTGAGCAGTATTCCAATGAACAATGACCAGTACACATAATCAAAGAAAGAAAAACTACAAGAGCTAGAAAACCATTCGAAGAACAAGTGGAGCTCTATCTCCTCATAAAGAAGAGAAAAGAGCAAAAAAAGTTAGAGAGCTTTAAAAAAGGAATAGATTGTTCCAATCCCTAATCAAGCATACACATCAGCATTCAAGTAAAGAGGCTCAAACTTCATCATGTTATTCAATATTGTGGGAAAGTTATCAACTCCATCATCCACTATGAGTTCTAAGAGTCTAATAATTTATTTGATTCCAAGAATCTCTTTATGAAAATACTCTATTATATTACTTCTAAGAGCCTCTTTATTAAAAACTTTTGACTTTGTAAAACTAGTGGTTTAACAGGGTGGTGGAAGAGTGTACGTATTCGAGTTTTGATGAACGACTATAAACCTCTTTTCTCCTCTCTCTATAGCTTTACTTTTTTTTCCTCATTTGTTTTATTGATATTTTTTAAATGTGATTTGCATATCCGTATAAATATCTATATAATCAATCATAAACCCGAACTTACAATATACAAGCCTCATGCAAGACTATTCTTAGGGTCGAACTAGCCCCGCCCGTTCGTGACTGCTTAGCATGCACACGGGCAATGCCCGCCCCACCGAGAGTTGTGGCAGATGAATTTTATCTTTGCACGACTACGTTTGTATAGAGTCATGTTACATCATGAGATAAAGAACTCTATATGAAAAAAAGGGCATGAGCAGATAGTGATACTTACAAAAACTCTACGAGATAATGTCATATATCATTGAACATGCAAAAATGAAAACACACGCAGAAATCTTAGGGGAAGCCGAAATATTTTGCTCTCTCGCCTACTCAAGTTTTTATTCAACAATGTCATCAACATGATTCCATTTAAATCTCCCGAAAGAGACGGAGTAATGCACTTTCCAACCAAGTGATTTGCGCATGGTGCTCCTACTAGGAAGATTTTCTCGATAGTAGAGATCCATTTTTTGCTCACAGCCTCGAGAGGACAACCATGTCGATGTTAAGAGAGTGGCCGAGTTTAAGAGGTTTTGATACATATGAAAATATCTTAGGGGAGCACAAAAAGCATAGAAATCAAACATTCACTTTAAAATAACTTTTTTCTTGGTGAGGCCAAACATACATTCTATGACGGTAGCGTTTCTGTCCAATCTCACCAGAGCAAACATGTCGCGCCAAATGGAGCACTAGTTAACCTCATAGCTCATGAATCACTTTGTTCTTGATTTGTGGCATTTCTCATTTATTTTTCATTCCTATCAATACTGAAAAAAATGAAGAACATCATTACAAATGAGAGTTCAATAAGCCCATAAGCAACTTATACATAACTACAGAATGCATTATCATTTAAATGTCATGTAATTACATGGTCATACTACTCTAATCTATCTGAATCACATCTTTCCTATTCCATCTGAAAAATTTCCGGCAAGGAAGAAATTATCCAATAAAAATAGGATTCCTAATTTGCATCAATTCAAGCATTGAAGCCGCACTACCGATGATTTTACAAATACTCACAGAACTATACATCAACATCAACCATGTAAAAATGTACACCAAGCGTAAAATCTTTATGAACTTTCCTCTGTAGTCCACGAGCTTTTTGGTGAACGAAATAGAACTACGCGGAAACTTCTAAGCCTCTTGTCATTGATCCGAGAACCGCGGGCTCTCTGTTGGGTGGCTCTACGTTGCTTCGAAGCTTTTGGAGCATTCGGAGCCTCTGAATCATTTAACTCCGAGCCGCTTCTAAAGACGGGCTTCTTCGAAGGAGTACTGAACAAAAAATGGGTTTCTCTAGCAACTATAGCCTGATAAATGAAATTAACAAGTAAGAATTGATAATCTAGCACATGAGAATTCAAAATTCAACCGTTTAAAACTAAAATTCAGACTTACTGCTTCATTGATAAGCTTGGACACCAAAAGGGTGTGCTTCAAGTCACAATGTCTCAATTTTGTAAGAATATGGACCTGCAGAAGAGAGATGGATAAAGAATTGTAAAATTCCCAAACTCAAATATAAAAATATCATCCATTTGTGAACAAGATTGCATTTCAAGTACCACAATCTCTCGGGGAAGAGATTCCAGGACATTTGAATCATCAAATCCTCGAATCAATTCATCATTCAAACTGTTCAAAACAGGGGAATTTTTGCTCTTCGAAACTAAGCGATCACTCCTGCCAGGTTTATTTGACCCTTCATGGGCTTGTGCTGTACCACTTATCTCAATCTTTTTCTTCATTAAGGATAAACAAATCAGAAGAAAGAACTGCACACTCTTCTCACAATTCACAAGAAAGAATTGCAGACAGTTTTCACGATTCCTTGCAGCCCCTATAAAATAAAGAAGAAAAAGGTGAGAACACCGTTTACTAGCTCTTACAAGCAAGTGAAAGGCACATAAAACTGAAGTAGAGTAGTTATTCGCACGACTGCGTTTGGATGCTAGGAACTTGAGGGGAAACAGAAGAAATCAAAATGGCTGAAAATTTGAATCGAAGGTTGCAGGTTCATAATCAGTTCATACAATATTGAAACTTCCATCCAAAGAACTGAACTACCAATGCAGGAAAAAGGAAAAAGCAGCCAATAAACCTAAAACCAGACAACTCCAATCCGCAAAATGAGAAATGTTAACCTCCGCAGTTGAAAAAAAACAACAACCCAAAACTGAACCCAATTCACAGCCGAATCAGGAGATAAACTACAGAAGTCAAATAAGTTGCCCTAATCGATCAAAACTACTTGGCAATCATCAATTTAGGAAAACCCTCAAACCACTTTGGTTGAAATCAAGCACTGAAAATAGAAAAGGTGGGCGAAATCTAAAGATAGAAGCTTAACCAGGAAGTTTTCCAGATCAACGGGAGAGAGCGATCGAGATTAGAAAAGTTTACCTGAGAAAGATCAGAGCAGACTTCGTCCTCTTCGATAGAGTAGAAACCGCTTGCGGGTTCAAACAGTCGACTAAACGCGAAATCGACCTTACAGTATAAACACACACATATATATACCATTCAGAAACGCGCATCACGAAGGATCTGAAAAGACAAAACTACCCTTAGAAGCTTTAACACGGAATTACCGAATATCTCAAAGCTTTTCAAACAGCAGTTTCCTGGGTGTCACCTTCTCTACGGCCCAGCCGCCGGATTACTCCCACGCTCTCGATTGGACGGACGCGCGTATGTATATCAGAGACACGTGGGTTGATCTGAGCCTCTCCCGATATAGCCGTTGTGGTGTTGGAGCTTACGTGGCAGAGGATAATCGGCCCTATTTTGTGTCGGCGGGTAATGTATGACCAAGTTCAGCCCACGAAGTTAATGCGGAGAAGAAAGCACGAAGAATGGCCGGCTCGCTGGGCCGGTGGGTTTCAAACATACGTCCGCAAAAAATGGCCGGTCCGATAGGCCGGTAGATTGGAAGCACGTGTCATTATTCCGTGAGAAGTAGTTAGATCATGGCGAGATGAGACGACGTTGCGCGACGGCAAGCATAAACTTGGTTGCCTGTTTGAGGCTGATTTTGTTATTTGCGAATTCCGAGTGGGGTGCACACGTGTGGTCGGTGGAGGTCGCGAACATGGTGGTTATGAATTGTCGAACCCGATCTTCATCCACTTTTATGTTCAAAACTAAGGCTCCATTTGGCATGTCGGTGATAGTCATGAACGCGAGGGTTATGAATTATCGTTCGTGAACGCCCGATCTCACCCCTAAGGAACTTCATCCACTTTTATGTTCAAAACTAGTTTCCTTTTCTTGGTGGTGGTCATAACCGTTGTCATGCCAGACGTATATTCTATGACGGTGGCGTTTTTGTTCAAACTCACCGGAGCAAAAGTGGCATGCCAAACGGAGCCTAATTTTCTTTTCTTGATGGAGGTCATGACTACGGTATGGTCAAGCATACATTCTATGATGATGGCGTTTTGGTCCAAACTCATCGAAGCAAAACGGCATGTCGAACGCACCCTTAATTGGTGTAGAATATAAAGTTACACAAGCTATATATTACGAGAAGTTCGACACAACATTCTCCCGCGATAACGATATTATTGTACTGCTCGTAATTTCTTATGTGTGGCGTGCAATGACAACAGTTGCTTCTTAATATTTTATCATATGAAAAAGAAGCATTGTCATATGATAAACATCCTTACTATCAGTGGTGGATTCAGGAAATTAGAAAATGGGGGTGTTGCGGCTCACTCGAGGCTCCTAAAAACAGGTCGAGATTGGACCGTCTTAGCCCAGGAGCGGTCGAGCACGCAATCAGTCACAGAGACGGCAGACAAGGGACTTTTTTACCGTGGAAAACCCTGGAAAGAGGTAAAAACTACATGGCCGGCAGTACCGAGTTAACTTCGTTATCTGTTGTTGTTTTACAGGACTCTAGAGAGAAATTGAGGGCGGCAGGCCGATCCTCGTTACAACTTGTGAGGGAGAGGAGAGAGTTGTGTTCGGAGGGTAATATGTCACTGCTCTCGAAGCTAAATCTTTTTCCTGGCCGCGGTGGGGAGCCACACGCTCAAGGGCCTGGACGGCCTTCTGCTTTCGCTTGGGATTTTAAGTGGCGCGATTTGCGCGTCTGGAAGTCTTCAAAGTGTATCTTGCAGTTTGTGGCGGTGTCTGGAGCGCGTAGCTTGCCGTTGACTTGAAGGCAATGAGCACTAAGCGTTATGCGCTCGGAAGGAAGCTTAAAGGCGGATGGAGATCTTCGAATGGTCTTCGAAGTGCTTGAAGATTCTTCAAGGACGGCTTCGAAGGCGATGAAAATTCTCAAGGAACTATCTTACATGTAGGAGGAGAAGTCAGAGGAGAAAAGGATGGAAATGAAGGAGAGACTGTGGTCCTATTTATAGGCCTCGGTGTGGTTACGTGATCATTCACAGGCCGTAACCACCATAATTGTTATTTGCAGGCTGATTTTGTGACGACCTAGGATTTACCCTGCCTTAGCACATGACTATTCCTGGCTTCCTGGGCTTTACCTGGCACCGTCATCGGGCTGCAACATAACAATGGGTGATTATTGATTGATTGACAAAGAGTGCACACTTCATTGCAGCAAAGCAAGGCGGACCTACTAAAAGATTGGTGGAAGAGCTCAATTGGTGATGAGAAGTTGAAAAACTTCATAGTTAAGAGTGCTCAAACTAGAGAAATTTTGGGATGGGTGACCTCCTAGGAAGTCCCCGTATGACATGCTGAACTATGGAGTTTACTCATTAAAAGGGGGCAGAGGCCTCCAACAACCCGCTGTGCTCGGAAGTGGGCTAGAGATAGAGGGGTTGGGTGTTTGGGCTGTAACCCGGTGACGGTGCCAGGTAAAGTCCAGGAAGCCAGGAATAGTCCTGTGCGAAGGCTAGGTAAATCCTGGGTCATCACAGATTTTATATAGTTTAGGATGCGCATTTATTTAAGTATTTTCCTACGCCCAAATCGATATATTTTTCGGATATTTACACTCATCCATAATGGGTGGTTACACGAGTGGTTATTCGTTCATCGGATGATTCAGATCATGTGGAGCGATCAGACGACGACAGTCGGGGCGGCTAAGGGGCTGGCTGATAACTTCTTAAAAAGAAGATATCTTGACCTATCAATTTACTTCTAACCCGTTTGTAATTGATAAACATGTATTAAAAACTTTGGAATATTAGTAATTATATCATCGATCTAAATGTGAGTATTGTCACTATTTTACTTTGTTTTTATTATAGAAATGCTGAAGAATTCAACTTGAAGAAGTAAGGATAAAACCATTTTTTCTGCCTAGGAAAGTTGTTGCAATAACTTTTTAGGTTGTAGCAACAAGTTGGACACGAATTTCTGATTTTAAATCCTAAAAATTGTGTCGGTTACAGATCTGAAAGGAAACTTCGATTCAGTGATGATAGACGTTTTAAAGGGGCGAATTTTCTACATTAAAGGGATGGTTACTTGGAGAAAAATCGAATTCCATTGGGAGAAGGAGGAGCACCGACTAAGGCAAGGAGAAAGAAGACAGATTTCTGCTCAAATCTGAAGGGAAATTCCTGTAATACTTTTGTTCTTCCCTCATCATGTCTAGTAAGATCTTTCAAATTTTGTGGTGTGTCTCTTCCATCATGAACTAAATCTCTAAGTCTTGTATGTTGAAAATATGTTGTCTTGTTGTGATGTTTTATTTTAATTTCTTTTGTGATTGTTTGAGAAACTATCTTTATTGAATTTATGATTTTGTTATTAAAATTTTCAGATTAAGTTTTCATCTTCTAAATTGCGTGGCAAGATTCGAAAGAGGAGTTACGTAATTTAAGGATGAATATTTTCTTCTGCGGCAAGATTTGAGAGAGGAGTTGCGTAAGTTTTCAACCAAAGTTTTCACTTTTATACTCCGCTGCAAGATTCGAGAGAGTAGTGACGTAAGTGTATCATAAGTTTTAATATAATGTATAAGAGAGAAAGAGATTTCATCTTCTTGTTAACAATATTGATTTGTGCACTTCATGTTATTCTTCGTTTTGCCTAAGTTAGAAATAACTAGGAGAATTAAGAATAAGCGAATTTCTGAGATCGAGATATGATGATTTCCACTTTCAAATCATTGCAGGATAGTTAATGAAGTATTTCATAAAGAATCAATCTAAAACTCATCACAATAGGCATAAAAATTAATATACAAGACTATTTCTCCAAATCGATAAAAACATTCTTAGGAAATTGTTGTTTAGTTTTAATATTATTTTCTTTGCTTTTACCATTATCAAAAATCACTCTAATTAATCCGCTTGAATTTAAAGAAAATGTTAAGCTAGTACTTACGAGCGTTAGATTAGTCACTTCTTCGTGAGAACGATCTTTACTTACTTTATATTACTTGATCCGACACGTGCACTTGCGTATTATACATCTATTTTCTGATGTATCAAGTTTTTGGCGCTGTTGTCGGGGGAGTGCTATCTAATTAGTTTATTTCTTACAATATTAGTAAACCCTGAGTATTTAGAGCTCAAGTTTTTCTTTTTCTTTTTGAGAAATTAATTGTGAAGTTGTCTTCTTTTTAATTCTCTTTTGATTGTTGTTTTAAATTTTTGTAAGCGGACTTCTATAGTGGTCTTGTATTTGTACAGCTAGTTTATGCATCATTTTAATTTATGATTCCACTCATGCAACATAATATTTTCTTACTCTCGATGTCGATGGTGCGGGTCTTATACTCATAATATTAATGAATGTTATATAGGAGACCGTAGTTATACGTCATATGACTCACCTTACATAGCATTAATATCCTATGATATGTCATATGGCGAGCCTAATTTTTATAATTACGCACCTCCACAACAAGTATCGTTCCCTTATTTCAGCCCGACCCCATAAAGGCTGAAAAGAAATGGGAAACAATGCATGTTCTGTCATAGCACCGATCATGCATTAAAAGATTGCGTTGCATTTCAACGTAAAAGGGTGGAGGAGGAGGATAAATCAGCTATTTGAATCGTCTCATCCACTTCTCGACATTTCTTCTACCTCTGATGATATACACGCAGTACCACCTTGTCTACGTGGGAGTGATGTGGTTTCTATCATAATTTTTGATGATCAGTGCAATGACATGGTGGAACCTCCTCTCCTTACACATTCATCATCTCTTTTGGATTCACCCCGGAAGGAACCAATCCATATATTCTTTGATATTGCGTATGACGCAGTTCCTCAGTTGCATGAACTTTCTGCACCCATTTCCGTCGATCCTGCTGTAGCCATCAAGCAGGGCAAAGTTACAGAGATTGTAGTCGAGTCGCAAAAATTCGACGAGGACATCTCACCGGTTGAGGAAGTATCCACTTCCTCACTTGTTGACGATGCTCATGTCTCTTGCATGACTCATATACCCTCTGATATCTCTTGCCCCGCCTTGGATGTCGACAGCAGTATACGGGCTTTGGAGCCTGTTGGGAGTGAGACCGGGACCACTCCCCTGATTTTCAATTATTTAAGTACTCTTTCTCCTAATTTATTTCCTAAACCCCCTTCGCTGTCTAAGCCTATGTAAGTTGATGAGTCGCAGGTGCATCAGGAGGATAGGGAGCAACAAACTCAATTTGATGAGATGAGTAACCTCTTTTGTGAGGAGGATGATCCCTCCTCCATCGAGGCAGCTCCACTTGTTGCTTTCTCCCCATATAGTATCCCTACAGACGAGGACACCTTGCTAGACAAGGATAAATATTTTGGTGAGATGAGCGGGGAGCAGACCTCCTCCTCTTACTTTTTATTTCCCTTACCTGTGAAGTTCAAGTATTATTATTCAGGAGAGGGAGTAACTGTGTTATCTTCGTATCGGTACTCGTTACCATAACGAATATTAAGGAAGTTATCTGTTCAATTTATCTTTCACAGACCAATAATCTAGAATATTTTTAAGGTCTGAATAAGTCATGCTGGGGAGACAATAAACCAAGTAGTTATCTTATTTTTCCTGCATTTTTATTTTTCCAAGTCTTGTTTAATTAGTTTAATTTCTTTTTTATTTATCTATTTTCTTTGTTTGTTAGAGCTCATCACTGTAGGTACACTTCATTTAGACTTAGTAGCAGAATCTTTGATCTTATTTCGCCTCCTGAGTATGTAAATAGAAGAGATGTAAAGAAGCTTCAGATTGCTGATTCTAGAGGAGTATTTACATTCAATTTTTTTTTTTGCTTGATTAAATCTTCCTTTGCTCAAATATGGTATATCGTATGCATACTTTAAGTGATATCTTTGATATGGTATAACCTCTACCAATTTGGTGAATTTTAGTTTGATTGAATATTAATTTGAAGATCCTTATTCTTATTATAATTAATGAATATGTTATTCAAGTTATTCAATTGGAATTAATTGATATGCTAGACAATCCTAAGAGTTTAGATTATGAATTTGAAGTTAGTATGATATGTTAAAGTTCTGTTAAATATTTCTTTTATGCACAATATTCTTTAAAAGAGTTTGCTTCTGAACAATGTATTTGTATTGACTTCTAAAAATAATAGTGGAGGGGTGAGCAAGAACTGGGTCAATGATGTAAGTCAAGACGTTGAGATTAGATAGTTAATTGGTAAAAATGATTAAGCCCATCTTTGGATCACTTCACACCATAATGCCTACATTTGTTTTTGACCATTCATTACCCTTTGAGCTTAAGCCTTTTCATTTTAATACACATTATTCCATGCATAAATTCTTCATTTTCTTACTAGTTGTATCTCAGTAAACTTTCTATTTATGGGTGCTTAATTTCAAATATATATGTCATAGTGATATGTGGCCTAAGTATGTGTACACATATTTGGAATGATCCCAACTATGAAGCATAAAAAATGTATAAATGTCATAGTGATATGTGGCCTAATTAAGTATGTGTGCACATACATGGAATGATCTCAACTATGAGACATAAAAAAATCTGTAAATGTCATAGTGATATGTGGCCTAAATATGTCTACACATACTTGGAATGATCTCAACTATGAAGTAAAAAAATGTGTTGTTTGTGAATTAAATCTCATAATATGGAGAGTTATTAAGATTATTAATAAAGGAAATATCGTTCTACTATCAAAACTTAACCATGAAGTCCTAACCAAGCCAAAGTCAATCCTAATACAAGTCTTTATGATTTTCTATCAATTGACCCACCCAACTCTTGTGGAGACTAAATCAAAGTTTTATCATATTCTTATCCTTTCTTATTGATGCGGAAGTCCAATAAAGAAAAATTATGTATGAGTAAATAATTTTAAGAAATAGCACATACAACACTAGAAATCTTAATTCAGTTTTATCTTTTATCAAACTAATGGATTTGTGAATGTTTGAAATCTTAATTATTGACAAGTTTATCAATTAATTAATGTGAATCTCTTGAGTAAGCTTTAATTAATTATTTTCGAGAAAATGGGTCATTCAAATTTGCATCTTGATGGTTATCTCTTCACCCAATTCTTTTGATATGAATTATCTTTGCTAGGGACTAGCAAAAGTCTAAGTGTGAGGGTGTGATAACTTCTTAAAAAGAAGTTATTTTGACTTATCAATTTACTTCTAAACCGTTTATAATTGGTAAACATGTATTTAAAACTTTGTAATATTAATAATTATATCATCGATCTAAATGTGAGTATTATCACTATTTTACTTTATTTTTATTATAGAAATGTTGAAGAGTTCAACTTGAAGAAGTAAAGATAAAACCAGTTTTTCTGCCTGGGAAAGTTGTTGCAACAACTTTTTAGGTTGTTGCAACAAGTTGGACACGGATTTCAGATTTTAAATTCTAAAAATTTGTGTTGGTTGCAGATCTGAAAGGAGGCTTCGATTTCGTAATGGCAGACATTTTAAAGGGGCACGTAAGGGGAACGTAAGGGGCACGCAAGGGGCGCTTGCAGGGTCATCCTTCGCACCCCCCTGAGGTCGTTATTGAGATAAAGAGTGATGGTTCTTATGATTTAGAGGGGGTGCTCTGCTCTCGATCGGATCCTGACGCGGGGTAGATTCCTAAGTTATCGGTTGTTAAGTTGTTCCCTGGTGAAAGGCATGGGCCGACGTCGGGGCTGCCAATGGCAAGAAACGTGTGTCCTCCCTTCAGGCCGTCACGTTGAATGTAAGCAAAATATTGTTGATTGCTTTACAACTGCTTTATTTTAATTGTGATTCTAATTTTGCGCTTGCATTTGTTTAAATAGGTGAGCTGCGCAGTATTACCCTCGCGTGGAACTACCATCACGTCGCCCCGAAGAATGAGTTTGAGTCTCTTCAGGATAGGCTACAACATGGAGGATTCCTTAGCTTCTGCCCGGAATAAGAGAGAGAAGACCACTCTCGCTTGGACAAATCGGAGCCCGAGCTTGCTGCTACCATAGCTGAGAACTAA
This sequence comes from Dactylorhiza incarnata, assembly GCA_033032865.1. Taxonomy (NCBI): domain Eukaryota; kingdom Viridiplantae; phylum Streptophyta; class Magnoliopsida; order Asparagales; family Orchidaceae; genus Dactylorhiza; species Dactylorhiza incarnata. Next base: position 1,866,360 of record JAWHQI010000094.1, on the reverse strand, counting down.
ACACTACAAACGGAAGTCGAGAAGGCCATGACAGCTGGAGAAGAGGCTGTACAACCCATATTCTCCGAGGGTGAGACCCAGTTCAAGCCACATAGGCAAAAGGTCAAAGTCAAAGGTCAACACAGAGGACAAGAGTCAAAGACTGAAGACAACCCAACAAGCAGAGACAGCAAAAGGCATGTGCGAGTATAGGCGAGCATGTGCGAGTAAGCCCCTTATACTCGCCAAGGTGGGCAGTCATAGGAGATGCTCGCCGAAGCCAGGCGAGATCCCCTCAATGTCGCATAGTCGTCGGGCAGGGTTGGGTTATAAATAGCCCCCCCCCCCCCCCCCCCCCTTGATTTTCCTATAAATAGGACCCTAGGGGTACTTAGATTGGCACCTTTGGCTGAGCTTTCGAAACCCCTTTTTTGAAGACTTTACCCCCTGAGTTCTTGACTGTCACCCTAGACCATCATCCTAGATGCTCGCCAAGTTGGTGCCTTCCTCGTACCCTGCTCGGTCATCTTTGGTTGTGGAGGAGAAGTCTCTTCTGAGCTTCTGGGTACGTGGTGGGACCTCCCTGTCGCAGCACCTGGGCTCCTGTTGTTGCTCTTCTAGCCCTTTCGTCTTTGCTAGTCAAGCCGTCTAGTTGGACTGCTAGCTGGACGAGTAGCCTCCGGTTGCATTGATCTGAATTTTGGAGCCTGGGAATTTCCTGGCTTCAACAGAGGCTTTCAGCGTGCTTGCGATGGCTCGGGCGGAGATGACCACATTAGAGTTCGAGACGTCGTAGTTGAAGGACGAGGTGGCCCGACTGGTCTCTGCGCAGCCGGACATCGAGGCGATTAAAGAGGCCGTGATCATGGAATACAAGGAGTCAATTGCCTTTATGGTGGAAGGTACTCGGATTTCGGAGGAGGCTCGGGTCAAGATTATGACTACCGAGGTGGATCAGCTCCTGGAGGACGAATGTTGGACTGTATTCCTACGAGGCTTTGGCAAGGGCCTCCGCTTGGCGCGTAGGATGTTGGAGCGCAGCGTGGCGGATCTTGGTGTGGAGGATGCCTCGGGGGATGACAATCCTTATGTGCATATCGAGGGGTAACCATCGCAGCCGAATATCCATGTGTCACCTTATGTATCTTGTATTCTTTTTGCTTATTGCTTTATATTTGTCGCATTATGTGATGTGTAGCACTGTAGTATGTTTTTGTTTGTTATGTAGCGTTGTCTGCTTTTTCTGAGTTCATCAAGAAGCTTTTTTATTTGATTCCCTACAATTGTAGTTGTTTTTTATGTGTTCTAAAATCTCATCTTCTTGTTGGGATATTTGTGTGGGTCTACTGATCAGAGTCGACGTCGGAGGCCGCCACTCGTTTTTTAGCTTGCCGCTTGGAAATGGCACCAGAGGTCTCCGCTTGGCATTTACGCTAAAGGTCAATGCTCGGTTCTGGCGTAGGGGGGGCCTTTGCTCGCCCTTACCGGGGGTCGTTAAGCTGTTTGGAGTTGGTACCGTAGGTTGTCGCTCGACCTTGGCGCCAAAGGCTGACGCTCGGTTCTAGTGTAGAGAACCTTTGTTCGCCTTTACCAGGGGTCATTGAGTTTTTTCTTAGAGTTGGTACTAGAGGTCGTCGCTCGACTTAGGCACCAGAGGCTGATGCTCAGTTTTGGCGTAGAAGGACCTTTGCCGACCTTACTGGTTTTGAGCAATCTACTCGATGTTGGCACTGGTTGTTCGCTGCCTGAATGGAGCTCGTTGCTCGGCACGAGGGGCATCAAAGATCGTCACTCAGTTATGGCGTAGAGGAATATTTGCCCCATTATCCGTTTTGATCTATCTACTCAGTGTCTGCACCGATAGGTCGCTATCTGAATGGAGCTCGTTGCTCGACGCAGTGGGCGCCATAGGTCATCACTCAGTTATGGTGTAGAGGAACATGTGTCCCCATTACTGGTTTGAGTTATATACCTTGTGTTCGCACTGGTAGGTTGCTGCCCGAATGGAGCTCGTTGCTCGGTGCGAGGGGGCGCCAGAGGTCATCACTCAATTATGGTGTAGAGGAACTTTTGTCCTTCTTACAGGTTTTGAGCTATCTACTAGGTGTCTGCACCGGTAGGTCGCTGCTCCAATGAAGCTCGTTGCTCGGCGCAAGGGCGCCAAAGGTCGTCACTCAGTTATGACGTAGAGGAATCTTTGTCCCCCTTTCCGAGTTTGAGTTATCTACTCGGTGTCGGCATCGGTAGGTCGCTGCCCGATTGGAGCTCTTTGCTCGGCGCGAGGGGGCGCTGGAGGTCGTTACTCAGTAATATCATGGAGAAACCTTTGACCCCCTTATCGATTTTGAGTTATCTCTTCGGTGTCTGAATCGGTATGTCGTTGCCTGAATAGAGCTCGTTGCTCGATACGAGGGGCCACCATAGGTCGTCACTTAGTTATGGAGTAGAGGAACTATTGTCCCCCTTACCGGTTGTCCATCTCCAAAGCCCTGTATTTGAAATGGAATCAGAAAGCAGTTGCAACATGATTAAAAATGAAATATATACATGTGTGCAAGTTTTGTCTTGAAGCTTATCGTTTTACGACATAAGACAAGGAAGAAATAGGAAGGAAAATTGTTGATAGGTGGCAGGGATTCTCTGTTATGCTTCCTTGGTTCTTTTGAGTCTTGCCCCCTACGAGGCCATTGGTCGGATCGTCATGTTGCGTCGTGGATGCGCTCTCACTAAAATCGAGAGTTGCGTCTTGCCTAGGGTGTGCTTGCCGCAAATAGCAGAGGTGAGCTGCCTCTTGATTTCCTCTCACGACACATATCCCTCCAAAAGTAACAAACTTCATTGACATATGCAGGATGGAAGGAATTGCCTCGAACAGGTTCTGGAGAGGGCAGACAAAGATTACGTTGTATGCAGAATCGGATTCAACGACCATGAACTGGATGTTGCACGTGACTTGCTTCAAAAATTCGCCAAGGGTGACCAGGAGAGTGATCGTCCCTTGCACTGAGACAGAGATGTTGTCAAAGTCGTACATGTAATATCTCAACTTTAAAAAGGGGGGTCTAACCGGTTCAATTGAACCCTTGGAGGAACTTAGGACGGGTCATAGAAAACCATGACCCGACCTCTACCCCATAATGGTGGTCATTCCGGAAAATGACTGTTTTGGGTAGCATTGTGCTTCGCCACAAAACCGAAGTAGTATAATGAGCATACATGCTCCGAATTGACTTCCATCAGTTGTGTTAGACTTGTATGGTCGATACGAGTGCAACGGAACTCGTTTCGTTCCAATCCGAGGTCATTTGGTGAAAGTAACCATTTTGAGTACCGGAGCGCGCCACGACGACGTTATTTTAGTATAGTGAGCATACTTGCTCCGAATTGACTTCTGTCATTTGCGTTAGACTCGTGTGGTCGATATGAATGCAACGGAACTCGTTTCGTTCCAATCCGAGGTCATTTGGTGAAAATGACCCTTTTGAGTACCGTAGCGTGCCACGGCGACTCTATTTTAGTATAGTGAGCATACGTGCTCCGAATTGACTTTTGTCAGTTGCGTTAGACTCGTATGGTCGACACAAGTGCAAAGAAACTCATTTCGTTCCAATCTGAGGTCATTTGGTGAAAGTGGCCATTTGAGCACCGCAACGCGCCACGATAACGCTATTTTAGTATAGTGAGCATACGTGCTCCGAATTGACTTCTGTCAGTTGCATTAGACTCGTATAATCGATACGAGTGCAACGGAACTCTTAGCATAAGCCCAAAGAAGTGGACCTAGATATTTTTAAAGCCTCCATAGGATGCATGTCAGCTGCCCCCCTGATCCAACCATGGTTGGAAGAAACTCAACCATGGATCTCTTTGTGATGAGAAGGAAGAAGAGAGAGAGAGAAGGAGAGCTCTCACGGTTTGCCTATAAAATGGGCCCCAGCCTTGCTTCAAACGACGCGGCTTCCAGGAGCTCCTCCCTAATGTTTTTGAAACTAACCCCAACACCATGTGTGGTTGCTGACGCCAGAGAAGGAGGAGGAGGGACCCCGAGCGCCACCAGTCACCTTGCCAGCTACCCCATTGCATGACGACCTACCATGGCCCATGGCCCTCGGAAGGAGCCACCCCTCGCCGAAGAAGGCTCGGAGACCCTCTCCAGGAGGAATTATGGCGGCGGCACCGCCGGAGAGCAGAGCTCCAGCGGTGCCCGTGAGTTATCTCACCTTAAAAGCTCCTCCCGGCGGTCTCCAGCGGCTCCATGCCGTCAGCTGGAAGGAGCGCCCGCCTCCGGAGAGCCGTACGGAGGCGATGGCGCAGCGACCCGCCGACGATATGGCGGTGGAGGAAGCCCGCTTCCGGCCACCGCGCGCTACAGCTGCCGTTGGATCTCCTCCTCGAGATCCAACGGCGCTGAGATCCTTAATCTCGGCTAAGTGATCATTAGCCCCACAACGGATCGGAGGCGGATCCGTTGTGGCACCGCCGGAGAGCAGAAACCGTTTAAGATCTGTGTAGCTTCGATTTGCATATAGCAGAAACCGTTTCTTCTAAGGCGGATTTTCAACTCGAATTAATAAACTTTGAATACCAAAGATGCAGGTAATGATAAGATCTACCTCCAAAAAAAGTTTGAGAATTTTTTGAGATTAATAGATGTTTTTAATAAATTAAAAAGGGGGTAAATTTTCAATTTTTAAATTATCAGAGGGCCTTAATAGTGATGGAAAATTCTGAGAAAATTTGGGAAGCTTCATAATACTAATTTACACCCACTGTAATTATTTAGGAATTTTTGGGAAAGATTTGCTATTTTTTAGGGTTAAAAATCTCTGTTTTTAATTATTAGGGAATCAACTACTCTTCCAAAGTGTCTTCAAAATTTATGGGAAGTTTGAAGGGCGGAAACACACTCTCTGAAAAAGTTTGAAAATTTCAAAGTATTCCTGGTATATTTGAGGATTTATTTAGTGGTTATGGGAACCTAAATATTTTAGCAAAAGCCATTTAAAATCTCAAAAAGGCCTGAAGAGTTTGTGGTAGTACTCTATGGGTATTATATGCCCATGATAAAAGTAGGAAGATTTTTGTGTATGATCCACTATTTATTTATTTTAAATTAGGTAATAACTCTGATCTTGAATTTTAAGTATACATTTTTCCTTGATCAAAAACTTGTGGGGTAATCGATGGAGGCTATTGGAACCCACTACAAAAGTTTAAAACTTCTGATGTGACCGGTTATTTCTATGGGTTTAATCGTTGGTGAAAAGTGGTTAAGTACTCTATTAGAGGCTAATACCAAACTCAATATGTCTTAAGAAACTTACGGAAGTTGCTCAGGATAGCCATGCCACATGGTTCACTTTCATAATATTCTAGCCACGTCTGATATTTTAATGAGTTATTAAGTGTAAAAACTTTCGTGGTTGGTTTAAGGAAATACGGGCTCGACCAAACCACCAACCATTAAAGAGGACTACAATTTGGTAATTCAAGATAAGGAAATGGAAACTTAACTAGTAATCGGGTTCGAACAACACGAAACCCGGTGGACCCCGAAATTCATCCTAATAATAACTCAGCTATGACGAAAATAGAATATGCCTCCTTGAAACGGAGATGCCTCCTCGGAACGGAGATGACTCATTGGAACGAAGATGCCTCCTTGGAACGAAGATGCATCTGCGGAATGGAGATGACTCTTTGGAACAGAGATGCCTCCTCGGAACGGAGAAGGAACTACAGTTATCGGAATTTGAACTACTCGTAATTCTATTCTCCTTAATTCAGAATTTTTAATTATTGCATTTCTTTCCAGCTCAGTATTTTAATTATCGCACTCTATCTCAGTGTTTCAGTTATTGTGCTTTTATTTCATTACTGTCTGTGATTTAGAGTTGACATGAAGATGGGACATTCCTTCAGGGTGAACCCTAAATAGTGCCGAACTAGCCGCCGCCCTTGGAGCAGAGTGGACAGATCGAGGTTTTAGCTTTTATTTTATTATTACCTGTAATTTAGAGTTGGCGTGAAGATGAGTCATTCTTTTAGGGTCAACCCTAAATAGTGTCGAACTGGTTGCCGCTCTTGGAGCAGAACGGACAGATCGATGTTTTGGCTTTTATTTCATTACTGCCTTTAATTTAGAGTTGACATGAAGATGGTACATTCCTTTAGCGTCAACCCTAAATAGAGTCGAACTGGCCGTCGCACTTGGAGCAGAGCGGACAGAAAGACTCACGGTGGTCATGAAAGACCCATTCGGCATGCGCACGCTCAGCTCCACCTCTGCCTCGACGGACTCAGCGTCAATCCTCCGGTAAAGCTTTCCGCGAGAAAAGAGTGTGATGCTCCCGTGTCGAACAACACTCGAGAGGGGTGGCCAGAAACTAGCACGAAACCTAACCACGTGCACAACAAACATAAAAAGCCGCAAACTACATTACAGTGCGAACAAAAACTTAAACTTTTCGTACCTGTCACCACGTCGGTTTGACGAATCGCTTCTTGCTGCCCAAGATTATACGCTTTAGGATGCACCGGAGGGAACCGCGAAGCACTAGACTCCGCCGCCTTTCCTTTCTCCACGACACTAGGGCCGGAGCGCACCGATTGTTCCTGCCTCGGCTCCGGCTCTGCTCCGCCCTCGGTACAAAACCGACTTATGTGGCCCACCTTGCCATAATTGAAACACGTAAGCGGACCTTTGGAGCGGAAGTTTCCCGAAGTTGCGCCACTTCTCTCCCCAGGCCTGCTAGGACGGGGCTTCTTCTTCCATCGGTTGCCCTCGGACCTCCACTGAGACTGAGACTGAGAAGGCTTTCCTTCTCCCTGCTTTGCCGCAAATCCCTTTCGCCGCTGGGTTCGCTCCAGGTCGCTTTCTAATGTGCGAGCGGCTTCGACCAATTCATTATATCCTGCATTCTTTAAGGCTATTAATGGCTGCCTTAAGTTCTCTCTTAGACCTTGGTAGAAGAGATTGTCCCTCTCTTCATCGTCTGCCATAGTCGTTCCCGCATAACGACCCAACCGAGTGAACTCCTGCAGATACTCATCCACTGTCTTCTCCCGTTGCAACAAATGCAAGAACTGCCGCTGCAGTGCTAACCTCGTCGACGATGGAATATAACGCTTGAGGAGCGCGTTCCCAAACTCCTCCATGAACGGTACGCGCCCAAGGAAATGGAGACCACATTGATTCACCCACCACAGCTTCACATCGCCCTCTAACATAAAACTCGCGAATTGGGACTGCCTCTCCGCTGGGTTCTCTGCTGCCTTCAAAAGTTCCTGGATCCTCGAAAGCCAATCTTTGGCATCCGTTGGAGTGCCAACTCCCTTGAATGTCGGAGGATGGAAACTCAAGAAGTACTTCATAAATCGATCGCCCATCACAAAAGCTCTCTCCGCTAATGGCTCTGCCTGCCTCACTCCAACCTTCGGTGTGGCTGGTGTAGCCGCCGAAGTGACAGGAATCGTAACTTGCACAACAGGCGTCGGAGCCTGTGGCATCGCTGCAGCTTGAGCCGCTACCATTGCTTCCGCTAGCATGCGACAGAAATCAGTCGGGGCATGCCCATACTCATGAGGCCCGGAGCAGTAGCACTGCTTCCCGAAGGCTCCTCTTGCCTTCTCGATGTCCCCGCATCGTCGCCAACATCCTAGCATAAGCAAGGAAACAAACTCATCAAGTTCTACTCGCAAGACTCGAACACAGGGATTCTCATGATCCCGCACAATATTCCTATGTGGACAACCTCTTCACGCGATCCGTCTACACTAGACCTCGCAAGAATACTAAACCTCCCTCTGATACCAAATTGTAACACCTCCCCTGTAATGACCATATAACATGGGTCCGGTCGGGACCCCACAACATATAACCGCCACAGTTTCAGCATTAAAAGATGATATAAACTACCCAACTCAAAACTCAGACAACACAGCGGAAACAAAACTAAAAGCCACAGAGATTGTCCACGACATAAAACATAGGAAAGAAATCGGCCTTAAGGCCTTACACAACCAATAGTCCAAGAAAAATCAAACATACATCACCAACATAAACTCCCAAAAGAGGGGGGAACTAGCTTCCCTAAGCTACCTCGGCATGCAAGCCAGAACATCAAAAGATGAGTACAAAATGCAGGAAACCAGAGTAAACACTTCATGAGGTTTTAGACCTTTTTGGCCTGCGAGCTCGTTCCAGCCTGCGATCCTTGGCCTACATCCAAATCACAAAGAGCGGTAAACGAGGGTCAGCTATGGATGACCACAAACGGTGTAACAACACCCCTCCTCCCGGTCGCCCTAGCGGACCCCGGGGAACTACATCACTCTGCAAGTCAGCACTTCGTATGCACATGTATATAAGGAAAGAAGCAACATAAAACAACAGGTATGAGTGTCACAAACAACATCCACGTTTCTATGTTGAGCAAGTAATAAAGGGGCCTACAAATGCGATATGAATGCAAATCCGGGTTTCACCCAAGGCGCCCTAAAGCGTTTGAGTCTAACACAACATCATACATCATCAGCACAATCACGGGGTACTCAACACTTCCCCCAAAGGGCATCGTAGCCCAAGGCCAAGAACTCACGCCGAGACCCACCTCGCCTGGCTCTCCATGCCATCGGGCTTGTCAAATTTCTCACACATTCTTGCCTCAAACTACACAACCGATGTTAAGAACCCTGGCTTAGACTCCGAGCAAAAGTCCCAAGGCCCTGGTCTTACCGTCGGGACAACGTCCACCGACTGCCTCGCCTGGCGACCATTCTGGGCTCGTCTGTTAGCACGGCCGTTCTCGTCAGTTAACCCCGAAGGGACTAATCTTGTCGGGACACTCTCCACACGTGAATATCAATCTTCACGGGATAGCCAGCCGACCACAAAGACCAATCGCACATTCGCACAACACTAGGCATCATAAGCCCCATAGTCCGCACATTATTTCCCCGCCCAAAACCCAACATTCATTACCACACGAAGCTACAAGGGCATCACGACGACGAATTCGCCGTATTCGGATTTCTAACAAAACCCCTAAAATGCGCGTCAATTAACATCACCGAATCGTACCAACGGTCACGAAACCGGCTTCACCCACAATGCCTAATCCGCTAACGGAGCGGATCTCTAATGCAAATCATGTCGGGGACGGACACAATCAACCCGATGGTTCCTCTTGAACCAAGGCGACCCGGATCCCTCTCACTCGACGGATCCGGTGCCAAAATGCAGAAAATAAAGGGATGTCAAGCACGCATCCTAAAGACCGGGAGGAGAAATGTAGTTACCTTTTGAGATCTCCTCCTAGCCATGGAAACTTGAAAAGAAACGGAGAAGAAGAAGCGTCTCGATGTTCCCTACGCGCTGCCGGTCTCGGATCGACGAACGGAGCTCCGAAGCTCCAACAATGGCGGGATCTAGTTCTCCTCCTCCTCCAACCCTTCCTCTCTCTCAAACCCTCAAGACCCAACTTAAGAGAAAATGAGGAGGGAGAGCTTCTCAGCCCTACTTAGGGTTCTCCCACGAACCCCTCACAGTCGTCCGATCGAAATCAAACCAAACGGGCGCCCAGAAATTCGCTGTTTACGGATCTGTTTCCGTCAGTTTTGCGAACGCACGGTCGAACGCACGACCGTGCGTAAAAATGCACGAGTAAATTCAGAACTCCAAATCACCCAGCCGAAGAGCACGCACGGGCGGATCGATCGTGCGTCAAGGAAACGCACGATCGTGCGTTTAAGAAAAATTTGCCATTACGGCAATTTTCAGCGACGAAGACCTAATGCGCGGCGTTAATTCTCAGATCAGCAAAACTGTGGTGTTACATCTACACCCACTCATTCCTGTTGTTTGCAGCAAGTCAAGGATGTACTTTCTCTGGGAGATAAAGATGCCATGTCTGGACCTAGCAACTTCAATGCTAAGAAAGTACTTGAGATTCCCGAGATCTTTTACCTCAAATTCACTAGCCAATCTTGTCTTCAAATTTCTGATTTCGTCTGTGTCATCCCCAGTTATGACAATGTCATCCACATAAACAATTAACGCAGTCACTTTTCCTTGTCTATGTTTAACAAACAGAGTATGATCGACATTACTCTGAGTATACCCAAATGTCACCATGACTCTTTGGAACCTTCCAAACCAAGCCCTCAGAGATTGTTTAAGGCCATATAAAGCCTTCTTCAATCTGCATACCTTTCCTTCAGATCCCTGAGAAACAAGACCCGGAGGTAAAGCCATATATACTTCCTCTTCCAAATCCTCATGGAGGAAGGCATTCTTCACATCCAACTGGCTGAGGCTCCACCCTTTGCAGGCCGCACAAGAGAGCAAAATTCTGATTGAATTCATCTTTGCTACAGGAGCAAAGGTTTCTTGATAGTCTATTCCTGCCGTCTGTGTGTATCCTCTGGCAACCAACCTAGCCTTGTAACGGTCCACAAGGTCTTGAGGGTTTAGTTTCACTGAGAAAATCCATTTACATCCAACCACGGTCTTGCCTTGAGGGAGAAAAACAAGGTCCCATGTGCAATTTTTCTCAAGAGTCATCATCTCTTCCAGCATAGCTTCTTTCCACTTTGGATGCCCTAAAGCTACCTGCCATGAGGTAGGGATGGATATGAAAGACAAAGAAGTAACAAAGGCTCTATGCCAGGATGACAAAGAGTCATAAGTCACATAATGAGATAATGGATGACAAGTGGAGACACGATTACCTTGGAGACCAGTAGGCTGATCAGGCGGTAGATCTGGTATAATGTGCGAGACCGGATTGTTTGTACCCCTTCGTCGACGAGTATACACCTGCAGAGGAGGAGTCGGGCGAGGGGGCAATGCCGAAGGCAGAACACCTGATGGAAGAACAGGCGGATAGAGAGGAGAAATAGGTAGAGGAAGAGATGAAGAGCTCACTTCCATGGTACGAGACTCCCCCTGAAGTGAGCTCCCATAATAAGACTTGGATTAATGGAATGTGACATCCACGGAGACAAAAGTCTTACGAGTCACAGGGTGAAAACACTTATACCCTTTTTGAGTAAGTGAGTAGCCAATGAAAACACACCGAAGTGCGCGGGGATCAAGCTTGGATGTGTGGTGCACATGGACATAACACACACACCCAAAGATACGCGGAGGGATCTCAGTAGGAGTAATTTAGAGGACATCCAACGGGGTTTTATGGTGAAGGATACAGGTTGGCAAGCGATTAATAAGATGCGCCGTCGTAAGAACAGCGTCCCCCCAATAATATTTGGGAAGGTTTATCTTAAGTAAGAGGCATCGAGCAACCTCAAGAAAGTGCCGATTTTTACGCTCAGCGACCCCATTCTGGGCAGGAGTGTAGACGCAAGACATTTGGTGGATGATACCCAAGTCAGAAAGGTATCGCTCAAAATGAGATTCCATGTACTCTCGATCATTATCACTGCGCAACACTTTTACAGTGGCATGGAACTGAGTAACGATCATTTGATGAAAGCGTTGAAACAGAGAAAAAACCTCAGATTTGGATTTCATGAGGTACACCCAAGTGCAACGTGAAAAACAATCAATAAACGTTACAAACCATTTACAACCAGAAATAGAAGCATGCGCAAAAGGTCCCCAAACATCAGAATGAATAACCGCAAATGGAGTATCACTAGGAGGGGAGAACTGAGGAAGAGAGACCCGTTTGTGCTTACTTAGTTCACACACATCACAAGTAAAATCATTAAACACAGAGTTTGACATAGTTGGAAATAAAAGTTTCATAACAGAGGGAGAGGGATGTCCTAGGTGACAATGCCAGGAATCCAAATCAGGAGAGGACACCACATGAAGAGCACGAGGAGGAGCCGAGCTGGAGGGGTCAAACAGGTACAGTCCATCACACAGGCTACCAGAGCCAATCACCTTCCCCGTCTTCAGGTCCTGAAAAATACAGGAAGAGGGAACAACGGAATAATTCATAGACTTAGTCAAGTGACTAATAGACAGAAGGTTTCGAGTAAACTTAGGAACGTGAAGCACAGACGAGAGAGTGAGGGAGGAGCAGGGAATGGTGCCCTTCCCCGCAATTGAGGAAAAGGAACCATCAACAACACTCACTTTATCGCGACCAGACAAAGGAGAGTACGAGACAAAACCTGAAGAAGAGCCAAGCATATGATCGGTGGCTCCGCTGTCGATGATCCACTGAGTAGGGACATGGCTGGTGGCAGAATGAGCACCTGGGGTCCCCTGATGGGCATAGGATGAGGACGAGGTAGAGGGCTCGGAAGATTGGTCGTGCATCATACGTCGGAAGGCCATAATCTCATCCGAAGAGAGAGCAAATGTAACAGCTGAAGTAAAATCTTCTGAAGCTTCTAAGAGATGAGCAGAGCGTGGCAGAGGACGACCAGTAGAGCGACCATTGCCACGACCACCACGAGAAGCAGGACCACCCCGGGAAGGAGGAAAGCCATGGATCTTGAAGCAGGTGTCCTTGGTATGACGGGCCTTCCCGCAATAATCACACATCAGATGATCCTTCTCACCCGGACGCAGCTTTTAGTCACGAGAGGGACGGCCAAAGTGAGCCGCAAGAGCAGAGCCCTCCGGTGAGGAGTCGAGATGTCGAGTCTGACGACGATTAAATTCTTGTTGAACAAGGCTGAAAACTTCCGGTAGAGATGGAAGAGGAGACCGCCCAAGGATCTGGACACTAATAGGATCAAAGTCACGGTGCAAACCATGGAGAAACTCAAAGATCCGGTTGCGTTCTTCCCGGGCCTGAACAAGAACTTCATCTTCAGGGGATACCAAAGTGAGAGCATCAATGTGATCATACTCTTGGTAGAGCTGAGAAAACTCCAGGTAATATGAGGAAGGAGAACGGTCACCCTGCCGCAGGAGGAAAATCCGTCGGCGAAGCTGAAAAATCTGAGCAACATTGTCACGACATGAATAAGTAACCTCAGCGCGCTTCCAAATATCTGTTGCAGTGTCCAGAAAGAGGTAATTCCGAGCTATGTGCTCCTGCAAGGAGTTGAGAAGCCAGGACATCACCAGGGAGTTTTCCGACTCCCATTGAGACCACTCAGGAGAAGCTAGAGCAGGAGCTTTTGTAGTGCCGGTAACATATCCAAACATACGGCGACTCTTCAGGGCCAGAGTAATCGACCGATCCCACGGGAGATAATTTGCACCATCAAGCTTCATGGTAGTAATTTGAGGAGATCCATGGTCATGGAGATGGCACCAGAGGTCTCCGCTTGGCATTTACGCTAAAGGTCAATGCTCGGTTCTGGCGTAGGGGGGCCTTTGCTCGCCCTTACCGGGGGTCGTTAAGCTGTTTGGAGTTGGTATCGTAGGTTGTCGCTCGACCTTGGCGCCAAAGGCTGACGCTCGGTTCTAGTGTAGAGAACCTTTGTTCGCCTTTACCAGGGGTCATTGAGCTTTTTCTTAGAGTTGGTACTAGAGGCCGTCGCTCGACTTAGGCACCAGAGGCTGATGCTCAGTTTTGGCGTAGAAGGACCTTTGCCGACCTTACTGGTTTTGAGCAATCTACTCGATGTTGGCACTGGTTGTTCGCTGCCTGAATGGAGCTCGTTGCTCGGCACGAGGGGGCGTCAAAGATCGTCACTCAGTTATGGCGTAGAGGAATATTTGCCCCATTATCCGTTTTGATCTATCTACTCAGTGTCTGCATCGATAGGTCGCTATCTGAATGGAGCTCGTTGCTCGACGCAGTGGGCGCCATAGGTCATCACTCAGTTATGGTGTGGAGGAACATGTGTCCCCATTACTGGTTTGAGTTATATACCTTGTGTTCGCACTGGTAGGTTGCTGCCCGAATGGAGCTCGTTGCTCGGTGCGAGGGGGCACCAGAGGTCATCACTCAATTATGGTGTAGAGGAACTTTTGTCCTTCTTACCGGTTTTGAGCTATCTACTAGGTGTCTGCACAGGTAGGTCGCTGCCCCAATGAAGCTCGCTGCTCGGCGCAAGGGCGCCAAAGGTCGTCACTCAGTTATGACGTAGAGGAATCTTTGTCCCCCTTTCCGAGTTTGAGTTATCTACTCGGTGTCGGCATCGGTAGGTCGCTGCCCGATTGGAGCTCTTTGCTCGGCGCGAGGGGGCGCTGGAGGTCATTACTCAGTAATAGCATGGAGAAACCTTTGACCCCCTTATCGATTTTGAGTTATCTCTTCGGTGTCCGAATCGGTAGGTCGCTGCCTGAATAGAGCTCGTTGCTCGATACGAGGGGCCACCAGAGGTCGTCACTCAGTTATGGCGTAGAGGAACTATTGTCCCCCTTACTGGTTGTCCATCTCCAAAAACCTGTATTTGAAATGGAATCAGAAAGCAGTTGCAACATGATTAAAAATGAAATATATACATGTGTGTAAGTTTTGTCTTGAAGCTTATCGTTTTACGACATAAGACAATGAAGAAATAGGAAGGAAAATTGTTGATAGATGGCAGGGATTCTCTGTTATGCTTCCTTGGTTCTTTTGAGTCTTGCCCCCTACGAGGCCATTGGTCGGATCGTCATGCTGCGTCGTGGATGCGCTCTCACTAAAATCGAGAGTTGCGCCTTGCCTAGGGTGTGCCTGCCGCAAATAGCAGAGGTGAGCTGCCTCTTAATTTCCTCTCACGACACATATCCCTCCAAAAGTAACAAACTTCATTGACATATGCGGGATGGAAGGAATTGTCTCGAACAGGTTCTGGAGAGGGCAGACAAAGATTACGTTGTATGCAGAATCGGATTCAACGACCATGAACTGGATGTTGCACGTGACTTGCTTCGAAAATTCGCCAAGGGTGACCAGGAGAGTGATTGTCCCTTGCACTGAGACAGAGATGTTGTCAAAGTCGTACATGTAACATCCCAACTTTAAAAAGGGGGGTCTAACCGGTTCAATTGAACCCTTGGAGGAACTTAGGCCGGGTCATAGAAAACCATTACCCGACCTCTACCCCATAATGGTGGTCATTCCGGAAAATGACTGTTTTGGGTAGCATTGTGCTTCGCCACAAAACCGAAGTAGTATAATGAGCATACATGCTCCGAATTGACTTCCATCAGTTGTGTTAGACTTGTATGGTCGATACGAGTGCAACGGAACTCGTTTCGTTCCAATCCGAGGTCATTTGGTGAAAGTAACCATTTTGAGTACCGGAGCGTGCCACGACGACGTTATTTTAGTATAGTGAGCATACGTGCTCCGAATTGACTTCTGTCATTTGCGTTAGACTCGTGTGGTCGATATGAGTGCAACGGAACTCGTTTCGTTCCAATCCGAGGTCATTTGGTGAAAATGACCATTTTGAGTACCGTAGCGTGCCACGACGACTCTATTTTAGTATAGTGAGCATACGTGCTCCGAATTGACTTTTGTCAGTTGCGTTAGACTCGTATGGTCGACACAAGTGCAAAGAAACTCATTTCGTTCCAATCTGAGGTCATTTGGTGAAAGTGACCATTTGAGCACCGCAGCGCGCCACGATAGTGAGCATACGTGCTCTGAATTGACTTCTGACAGTTGCATTAGACTCGTATGATCGATACGAGTGCAACGAAACTCGTCTCGTTCCAATCCAAGGTCATTTGGTAAATGTGACCATTTTGTGTACTGTAGCGCGCTCCGACGACGTTATTTTAGTATAGTGAACATACGTGCTCTGAATTGACTTTCATCAGTTGCGTTAGACTCGTGTGATCGATACGAGTGCAACGGAACTCGTTTTGTTCCAATCCGAGGTCGTTTGAAGAAAACGACTATTTTGAGTAATATTGAGCGTCGCAACAACACCATTTTCAAAGGTTGAGCTAACGTGCTCCGAATTGAGTTCTGTCAGTTGCGATGAGCTCGTATAGACATTACGAGTACATCATAATTCATTTCGCTCAATTTTGGCGTGGTTTAGTCCAGTAAATAAAAATAAACGCTCGTAAAATTATACGAAACCTCGAGATACGTGAACACTTGATTTCAACCCCGTCGCATCAACGTTGACTCAACACTCGACGACTGGGGACCCATGTTGACTTTGACAGACATGGGGGCCCCACTTAAGATTGACTTTGGTCAACCCTCTTATAAGAAGTGAATTCTTTTTGGATTTTGAAGCCCTTTTCACCCATTAACTCATCCCCACTCAACAAAAACCACAATCCCCATGCTCACCCATGATTCATGGATCAGTCACCTTGCACTAATCCCAAGTTAAGGCTTAAGCCTAAGCTAACCCTAATCCACCTAAGACAAATCTTAATCTCCACTCTTAGCATAAGCCCAAAGAAGTGGACCTAGATATTTTTAAAGCCTCCATAGGATGCCTGTCAGCTGCCCCCCTGATCCAACCATGGTTGGAAGAAACTCAACCATGGATCTCTTTGTGATGAGAAGGAAGAAGAGAGAGAGAGAGAGAAGGAGAGCTCTCGCGGTTTGCCTATAAAATGGGCCCCAGCCTTGCTTCAAACGACGCGGCCTCCAGGAGCTCCTCCCTAATGTTTTCGAAACTAACCCCAACACCATGTGTGGTTGCTGACGCCAGAGAAGGAGGAGGAGGGACCCCGAGCGCCACCCGTCACCTTGCCAGCTACCCCATTGCATGACGACCTACCATGGCCCATGGCCCTCGGGAGGAGCCACCCCTCGCCGAAGAAGGCTCGGAGACCCTCTCCGGGAGGAATTATGGCGGCGGCACCGCCGGAGAGCAGAAACCGTTTAAGATCTGTGTAGCTTCGATTTGCATATAGCAGAAACCGTTTCTTCTAAGGCCGATTTTCAACTCGAATTAATAAACTTTGAATACCAAAGATGCACGTAATGATAAGATCTACCTCCAAAAAAAGTTTGAGAATTTTTTGAGATTAATAGATGTTTTTAATAAATTAAAAAGGGGGTAAATTTTCAATTTTTAAATTATCAGAGGGCCTTAATAGTGATGGAAAATTCTGAGAAAATTTGGGGAGCTTCATAATACTAATTTACACCCACTGTAATTATTTAGGAATTTTGGGGAAAGATTTGCTATTTTTTAGGGTTAAAAATCTCTGTTTTTAATTATTAGGGAATCAACTACTCTTCCAAAGTGTCTTCAAAATTTATGGGAAGTTTAAAGGGCGGAAACACACTCTCTAAAAAAGTTTGGAAATTTCAAAGTATTCTTGCTATATTTGAGGATTTATTTAGTGGTTATGGGAGCCTAAATATTTTAGCAAAAGTCATTTAAGATCTCAAAAAGGCCTGAAGAATTTGTGGTAGTACTCTATGGGTATTATATGCCCATGATAAAAGTAGGAAGATTTTTGTGTATGATCCACTATTTATTTATTTTAAATTAGGTAATAACTCTGATCTTGAATTTTAAGTATACATTTTTCCTTGATCAAAAACTTGTGGGGTAATCGATGGAGGCTATTGGAACCCACTACAAAAGTTTAAGACTTCTGATGTGACCGGTTATTTCTATGGGTTTAATCGTTGGTGAAAAGTGGTTAAGTACTCTATTAGAGGCTAATACCAAACTCAATATGTCTTGAGAAACTTACGGGAGTTGCTCAGGATAGCCATGCCACATGGTTCACTTTCATAATATTCTAGCCACGTCTGATATTTTAATGAGTTATTAAGTGTAAAAACCTTCGTGGTTGGTTTAAGGAAATACGGGCTCGACCAAACCACCAACCATTAAAGAGGACTACAATTTGGTAATTCAAGATAAGGAAATGGAAACTTAACTAGTAATCGGGTTCGAACAACACGAAACCCGGTGGACCCCGAAATTCATCCTAATAATAACTCAGCTATGACGAAAATAGAATATGCCTCCTTGAAACGGAGATGCCTCCTCGGAACGGAGATGCCTCCTTGGAACGAAGATGTCTCCTTGGAACGAAGATGCATCTGCGGAATGGAGATGACTCTTTGGAACGGAGATGCCTCCTCGGAACGGAGATGCCTCCTCGGAACGGAGAAGGAACTACAGTTATCGGAATTTGAACTACTCGTAATTCTATTCTCCTTAATTCAAAATTTTAATTATTGCATTTCTTTCCAGCTCAGTGTTTTAATTATCGCACACTATCTCAGTGTTTCAGTTATTGTGCTTTTATTTCATTACTATCTGTGATTTAGAGTTGACATGAAGATGGGGCATTCCTTCAGGGTGAACCCTAAATAGTGTCGAACTAGCCGCCGCCCTTGGAGCAGAGTGGACAGATCGAGGTTTTAGCTTTTATTTTATTATTACCTGTAATTTAGAGTTGGCGTGAAAATGAGTCATTCCTTTAGGGTCAACCATAAATAGTGTCGAACTGGTCGCCGCTCTTAGAGTAGAACGGACAGATCGAGGTTTTGGCTTTTATTTCATTATTGTCTGTAATTTAGAGTTGACGTGAAGATGGAACATTCCTTCAGGATGAACCCTAAATAGTGTCGAACTGGCCGCTACTCTTAAAGCAGAGCGGACAGATCGAGGTTTTAGCTTTTATTTCATTATTGCCTGTAATTTAGAGTTGATGTGAAGATGAGACATTCCTTCAGGGTCAACCTTAAATAGTGTTGAACTGACCACCGCTCTTGAAGTAGAGCAGACATATCAAGGTTTTGGCTTTTATTTCATTATTGCATGTAATTTTGAGTTGTGTGAAGATGAGACATTCCTTCAGGGTCAATCCTAAATAGTGCGGAACTGGCCGCCGCTCTTAGAGCAAAGCGGACAGATTGATGTTTTGGCTTTTATTTCATTACTGTCTGTAATTTAGAGTTGACATGAAGAAGAGACATTCCTTCAGGGCCAACCCTAAATAGTGTCGAACTGCCCGCCGCTCTTGGAGCAGAGCGGACAGATCGATGTTTTGGCTTTTATTTCATTATTGTCTGTAATTTATAGTTGACGTGAAGATGAGACATTCCTTCAGGGTCAACCCTAAATAGTGTCAAACTGGACGCCGCTCTTGGAGCAGAGCTGACAGATCGATGTTTTGGTTTCCTTTTTTTTTTAATTTATTTCAGTATAAACTGCAATTTAGATCCTACGGGAATATCTTATGTCTTCGAGAATTATTCCTGCGGGAATATCTTGTGCCTTTGAGAATTATTCCTGCGGGAATACCTTGTGCCTTCAAGAATGATTCCTACGGGAATATCTTGTGCCTTCGAGAAAAATTCCTACGGGAATATATAGTGCCTTCGAAAATGATTCCTACGGGAATATGTTGTGCCTTCGAGAATTATTCCTACGGGAATACCTTGTGCCTTCGAGAATGATTTCTACGGGAATACCTTGTGACTTCGAGAATGATTCATATGTGAATATCTTGTGCCTTCAAGAAATATTCCTACGGGAATATATTGTATCTTCGAGAATTATTCCTACGGGAATATACCGTGCCTTCGAGAATTATTCCTACGGGAATACCTTATGCCTCTGAGAATTATTCCTTTGGGATTATACTGTGCCTTCGAGAATTATTCATTCGGGAATACATTGTGCCTCCGAGAAATTGTGTTGTTGGAAGAAAATCGAATGGTTGACGAGTTATACTCGGAGGCAACCCACACGAGGGACGGTCTGAGAAGACAACACGTGCGAAACTAACAGAACTACGTGAGTCTGAAACCGTATGTAGGATGATACAGAGTACGTAGGCGGCAGTCGCGGGAAGACTGACACGACCCAATATAAGTCCAAATATTTCCTCCTTTAAATGTTGTACTACGTTTGATACTAATAGGAATTGGATTTTATTCGTGGTTCTAATAACTTGTCCTTAACACAGGTGATAGATGTGGGTGAGAGACAGCACCCAAGTGTGGAGGAAGCCACAAAGCAGGCTACTTTAGGTATTTATTCATTAGGCCGCATCTCCTTTTATGCCCTATCTCACGGTGCTCATAGGTAAACACATTATTACTAGAGTTTTGATTTATAAGGTCGACAGAGAGAATGATGCTACTCATACAGGTCTTGAATGTAGGGGTTTCTGTGATTGTTACTTTTCTGCTTCAGATCATGTCTTCCGCTAAATGCTATAAGAGCACTCGTTAATAATGTCTTTCACTAGGAAACTGCTTCCCTACTCCGATGGTGTGTAGTGATATTCGCTTAACATCACCTCTATGTATAACAACGAAGGGTTCACAGATAGGGATTGGAGAAGAAAGTGCCTCCACCCTCCATAGTTGTCTTCCGCTAAATGCGATAAGATTACCCGGACGGACCGACGATTCCAGGAGGGGGGATCTTACAATACACTGGTCCTGCTGTCGGCTTGAGATGCTCCTTTGTGATCTTCATGCCATAGAGGGTGGACATAAATAAGACATCTATTGAGCTTCCACTGTCGATCATTATACTCTTGACATTGAAGCAGGGGTTGTCGATCCCGATGTTGATGACGAGGCGGTCTTGGTGTGCCAGATGCAGTCCCTCCAAGTCTTCGTCCCAGAAGATGAAAGCGGCGTTCTAATGTGCCATCTGTTCTTCAGAGTCCTTATTGGGCTGGTCAATGGAGTAAAATTGAGCAGGAAGGAAGGGGGACCCAACTATGGTCTCAACAAATTCCATGATCATTTGCCTTCCCCCTTATGTGCCATGGTGTGCATAAGGTTGATCTCTTTCGGGCTAGGGCGGTGCTAGCCTGTTCGGGACCTGATTCAGCAGGAACCTCTCGTGGTGTCCTTGTCGGATGAGGCGCTCGATTTCTTCTTTCAGTCGGGTGCATTTATTAATGTTGTGATCATGACCGAGATGAAAATCATAATGCTGTGTATGATCTCCCCAGTTCGGGATGAGCGAATTGGGCCCACGGAGTGCATCGGAGTCACAGATGGTCATAAGCACGTCATCTGGGTGGTGCTCAGGGTAGTGTAGTTCTGGTGCTGCTGAGATCCCTGATCTTGGCGGGGGTTGTCGCGACACTTGATGTTCCTCCTCAGAGCCGGCGACAGAGGCGGTTCCTGTCCCCTCTTCATCTTTGAGCTCCCCTCAAACTGTCGGAGGTGCGCCTCAATTTCCTCGTCAACCGTGACCTAGGCTTCGACCCTGCGAACGAGGTCGGCGTAGCTGGGAACAATCTCTCGCATTAGTGCGAAGTGGAAAGCCACTAAGGCGGAGCCCCCCAAAGAATACCCCACACAGAAGCTCGGGGTCGACTCCTGGAATTTGTCGCACCTAAGTGGTGAAGTGGAGGAAGAAATCTTTGAGTGTCTCCCCCTCATTCTGGCGAATCCCGGAGAGGTGAGAGGGTTCCAGATAATTCAACGGTTGGCTATACACTGAACTGCTGATTTAGTCCACGAAGTTGTTGAACTCTCTCTCCTTTAGGGAATGAAACCAGGTGTGCGCATGTCCCTTCAAAGTTGTAGGGAACACTTGATATGGGAGTTGATCAGGTGCATTGTAGATGCGCATGATTATCATGAAGTGGCTGACGTGTTCCAACGGATCATCCGTCCCATCGAAGGTTTCAAAATTGGGCAACTTAAACCTCATTGGAATGGGATGCGCAAGAACCTGCGGAGCCAGAGGAGAGTTGTGGTGAAAGGGGCGTCGCATGTTCGAGACCCAACACCCACCATGCTCGTATTTGTCCTCGATCATGTTCCTCACCTCTTCACGAGTGAGTCTTCTGTCGGTCTGACCGACATCCGCTTCCACCGGGTGGGGGTTGAGCTGCGCGCCCGAGGAGCCCAGTTGTATTGAAAAATACAGTTGCAATAAACTGTGTATTCAGACTTTTTTCGTCAAAAATACAATTATACTTTATAGTAGAAAAAATATTTTTTGTGCAATTGTATTTTTATAACTTTAATTCAAAACATATACATATGAGTACTTAATATGGCAGTAAAAAAATATGAAAATTCATTTTGCACCATAAATTAGGAAAAAAATTGTTCGCTAAACAAAGCCTAACTATTCTGTCTAGGATCCTCACTATTTGGGACTTAAAATGGAGATCCATTTAATGACATAGATGCATTCTCACTTGATCTAATTATATAAATTTTTTTGATTAAAAATAAAATAAAATAAGATGAGATTAGTGAACCCGTCCGATCAGTCATAAATTGATCTCCAACGTAAATCGAATACTATCAAGATCCTAATTCATCCCCGTCACCTACTCATCTCGTCCGTGCTTCACGTGGCCTCCTATCCCATCCTCCGCCTGGAAATTATATTATTAATATAATAAATAATTGTATTTTTTTCATTTAAAGCGGATCACAGTTGCTGGAGCTCGACTAGCATCAGTTCTCTTTTTTTTTTCATTTGGTTTAGGTGGAGAGAGAGTACCACCACCAGGACGGAGATTCCACGGCCGCCAGCGCACCGACACCGGCAAGTCGCTAGCCCATTTCATTTACTTCGTTTCAATTTCTTCTAGAAGTGCAGAAGAAGCAAATACTCGTGGAGGTTCCGGCTTGCGATTTGCTCCCAGGCCTCGGATCTCACGATTCTTGTCATATTCTCCGTCCTTTTCCCCCTTCTTTGTGGCTACTTTTAATATATTTAATTGGCCTCTTCTCCGGATAATCCATGGCACTGTAACTGTAAATAGGGCCATCAAGCTTCAGCTATTTGTTGCGGATGCGATGATCCAGTATTTGTAGCAGAAAAAGATTGATTGTGTTGCCTCTTTGTTTCAGGAGAACAGTGAAGGGGAACATCTCGAGGGCACTTTTCGTTCACTTTTGCCGTTCATGTGAGTATATCGATCTAAATCCATTTGATTATGGAGTTCTTCTCCGTTTGGGATTTGTTTGTTCTTTTGGTGTAATTTGGTTAAATAAGTGGCAGCAGAGTTCAGTTTTTGTAATTTTTGACTTCGATTACTTTTTTCTTCTTCTAATACTTACTGTGAGGTTGTTTTCTTAGTGGTTTAACTTTCTCTGGATTGTTTTAGCTATATTTAAGATTTTGCTCAAGTCAATGATTACCATGATTTGTATGTTAGGATTCCAATGATCCTATGATCTTATTGATAACTAAATTAGAATGAAAGAAATACATAAGGGAAAGATCACAAAGAATTTTTAAGTGGTTAGGAGCTTCCTATATTTATGGTTGGTTGCAAGTCCTTGATTTGAGAAGAAAAGGTATCTCTTCAAAGAAGGTAACATCCTTGGACATGATCCGTCTTTGAAGCCGAGGGAAATAACACTTGTGCCTTTTCTGATTAGGGGCATGACCAATAAAGACACATTAACCTCCTTGATCACAATTTGTTTCTTATGGGACCGCATATTAACAATGTGGACAAATGCAACACACTGAAAAACTTTAAGAGGCAACTTAAATGTATTCTCATGAAATTTCAGGGGCTCTTATTTACATTGACCCATGAGGGAGTCCGATTAATTAGATACACGGCGGTCAAAACAACTTCATCCCACAAAGACTTGGGCATATGCATCACATGTGGTAAAGCCTTACTACAATCAATAAATGTATGTGCTTCCTTTCTGATACCCCATTTTGTTGGGGAGTATGCAAATAGGTGCTCTAAAAGATTATACCCTTATTGCTCAAACATATTGCATCTCCTTAGACACAAATTTCTCACCTAAGTCTGATCTTAAGACTTTGTTCTTTGCTTCAAATTGAGTTTCAACAAGAGCATAAATTTTTTGAAACACTTCAAAAACATCATTCTTTCTTCTCAACAAATACAATCATGTAAATATTGAAAAATTATTAATAAAAAAAAGAACAAAATACTTAAAGCAATTCGAAGAGATAATGGGAGCAATCCAAGCATCATAATGAATAAGATCAAAATATTGTTTAATTCTGGTAATGCTAAGAAAATAAGTTATGTAGTATTCAACCATTTCACAAATTTCACAAGATAAGTCCAAACTACAAATAGAAGTGTTAACATGAAACATAGATTTCAAAATCCTCATAGGCACGTGCCTCAATCTGCGATGTCATAAAGTCAAGTCATCTTACTTTGTTGAGGTTTTCACATGCATCACCTTTTTCAGGTCCATCGGATATATTCCCCTTGATTCAGTCCTCCTCCTGACTCAGGACCAGTTTGGGTGAGCTGTTGCTGATGAATAGTTGCTGATAGTAAAAGTGTTGTTTCTGGAAAACAGAGTTTTGTTAAAAAACTGTTTGTGTGAAATGGAGTTTGCAGAGCTTTTGATAAGCTGTTTTATACAAACTGTTTGGCAAAAATGGAGTTTTTTAAGGTTAATTTTTTGTAATTAATTTAAATTCTTTGTTTAATACTTGAAATCATTTTGAACATTTAAAACCAACGTCACACTACATACCAAATAAAATTTCAATGTTTTTCAGATATTACAAAACAACATTACAAAAAAATATTTTAAACTCTCGACGCACGGATCCATCAGCTGCATGCAAGTATTTCGGTGTATCACCTACATAATTGAAAATACTTTATATTAGATTCTTATATTAATTTAAAATTTAAAAAATGAGGAATGAATCTTACCTTCTTGCATCATAGAGTTGTTGCGCTATAGACTCACGCAGTATTAACATCTCGTCTACACCACTTGATGTATCAGTGCATGTATCATGTTGTCTCTGTGAGCCCACTCCGCCTCCCATACGCTGGCTCTCACTTTCTCTAAAATCAGGATCCATACGTGATGGATGTCTCCGTATAAAATTATGCAAAGTCATTGTAGCTAGGACGATATGTGTTTGTTTCTCAAAACTATAGGTAGGCATATCACGGAGTATTGCCCATTTTTTCTTCCAAACACCAAAAGTGCGTTCAATCACACTCCTAAGAGAAGAGTGTGCTTGATTGAAAATCTCTCGAAGTCCCTCCACTGGACGATTACCACGAGCAAAATCAAGAAGATGGTACTGTGTATCTGGATATGGTTTTATATACCCTCTTTGCAGTGGATATCCAACGTCTACCAAATAATACTTTCCTGCTTGATTAACGCACAAATTTTAATGAAAAAAATAGGGAAGAAGTAATGTATGAACTACATTTATAACATCATTACCTCTGGGGGGTGCTGAAAGTTATACTTGGGATTGCTTATAGCAAAATTAAAAATCCGACTATCATGCGCGGATCCCTCCCAACCTGCCATGGCGAAAGTAAAACACATGTTGAAGTCGCAAACAGCCATAACATTTTGTGTAGTAATTCCATGACGCACAATGTACGGTACTTGTTTTTTAACTGGAATACTTGCATCAACATGTGTTCCGTCTATTGCACCAATACAATCTTTAAAAAATGGCATATAACGCGCATCTCCCGTAATTTCTTGTGGAGTATTAACAAAATCTCTGTCTTGGGGCACTATAACATCTTCTGCAAGGCGCAGTAGTGCACGCAGACCTTCGCTAAAATATCTGTTGGCAGTCTCGGTTGAATGTTGAAACCGCTCACTTGCTTTTCTGATGGTCTCGTTATGTGATAAAACATACAATGTAATTGCAAGGACCTCTCTACTTGCGGTCCTTCGCGAACCTTGCAATCCGTAGTTTTGTTCTAACGTTTGTAGTAGATCAAAAAATATTTGTTTTGACATTCTGAAAGCATTATGAAATCTACCCGGATGCCCACCAACTAATTCACCCAGTCATTTATCACCAGTTTGTTTTGATGTCATGCATGGTGTGCTCGAATTGAATAAACTGGTGTATTCAGCTAACACATATATCGTCGAAGTTAGAACTTGATGATATGCAGCAACATGACGCCTTCTAACCCTTTCATACTCATCACTAGAAGAATCTGAGTCCTCACTGGACATTCTCTAATTCACAAAAATAAAGTAAATTACAAACAGAATTAAAGCATAGCAAGATGTAAAATCAAATTACATAGCCTGAACAAAAATTTTTGCATAGATTAAACATAGCATCTAATAGCAATGTGACAAGATTACATAGATTAAACATAGCATCTAATAGCAAAAAAGTTGCAACATATCAACTACACATCATCTCCTACTCAGACCCTTTTCCGTAGCGTGTGCGCAGCCATCTCACCCTAATCTCCTCCCTGAGACACATAAAGGTCTCCCTATGGTTCTTATCCATCAGCAACATTGTAGCAAAATCAAAAAAATCATACTCTTGGCATATCTCAGGGTAGGATTCAAGTTTCTCCAAAGCTTGGGCAATTGTGAATGGGCAAGTCGTCTTTGGCGGCTCCCGGAGAGATAAACCGATATCCTTAGTAGATTCCACCAAATCAACAAGGACTGAGCTGGCTGCCCTCTTTTTCCCCTTCTTCCGTCGTTTACAAGATTCAGATGCAACAGATGGATCAATACTCTCTGCATTCCCACTGATCTCAACCGGAACATTGTCATCCTCAGACATATCACGCTCATCAATAGACTCACGTGCTTGGGACATAGTGTTAGTGGTACACGCATGAACTCCAGTGGCCACAACTGCACTGAACATCAGATTCAATTTTTCCTCAAGCTCCGGTGTTATTCCTCCATACCTAAACTTCTTCGCGGTAGGAACAACCTAATACAATAATTTAATTAAATGTAAGAAACAACCTAATACAAAAAATTAATTAAATATAACGCAATTTTAATTTAATAGTTTACCTTCAACCTCTCATCCCACCATTCATCAGAAGCATCGATGGTTTGTCTGGAGGAATTCCAACCTAGACCTGTTTCCCCTCTTTTGAGCTCAACCCACAACTTCCACTCTTTTTTCAGGTGGTCCCATTTATTTTTCATTTGAATTCTATCGTACTTCTTTCCGGTTTTCTGTTCAAATTTGACAACTAGATTGTTCCATCCCTCTTTGTTGAAATGTGTAGTCGGGCGATTTTCGTGCTCAATTTCAATTATGCATAAGTCACAGAAGACAAGGATATCATTTCTATCTCATATAGCTGAAACCCCTCCATCCTTTAGTTTCCCCATCTACACATTTTTAAAATTAGATGACACACACATACATATATACAACACACACACACACACAATCATATACAAACAGCACACACACACACAATCATATACAAACAGCACACACATACATATATATATATATACAGCACACACACATACATATATACTGCACACACACACACACAATCATATACAAACAGCACACACACACATACATATACATATATACAACACACACACATACATACACACACACAAGCACACACACACACAATCATATACAAACAGCACACACACACACATACAT
Source organism: Dactylorhiza incarnata (assembly GCA_033032865.1). Taxonomy (NCBI): domain Eukaryota; kingdom Viridiplantae; phylum Streptophyta; class Magnoliopsida; order Asparagales; family Orchidaceae; genus Dactylorhiza; species Dactylorhiza incarnata. Next base: position 1,839,177 of record JAWHQI010000094.1, on the reverse strand, counting down.
ATATATATACAGCGCGCACACACACACACACAATCAAGCACACACACACAATCAAGCACACACACACACAATCATATACAAACAGCACACACACATACATATATATATACAACACACACACAATCATATACAAACAGCACACACACACATACATATATATATACAACACACACACACACACACACAATCAAGCACACACACACACAATCATATACAAACAGCACACACACACATACATATATATACAGAACACACACACACACATACATATATACAGCACACACACACACAATCATATACAAACAGCACACACACACACAATCATATACAAACAGCACACACACACGCACACACACACACAATCAAGCACACACACACACACAATCATATACAATCACTAACATATATATACCGCACACACATACATATATATATACAGCACACACACACACATACATATATACAGCACACACATACATATATATATATACATACCCATGCAATCACTAATATACCAAATTACACACACACAGGTGGCTTTGCATAATTAACACTCCATACAATCACTAACATATACCCATACAATCACCAACACACAAACACATACATACCAAATTACTGAAATTATACAAACACACACACACACAAGCATACCCACAAACTTCACAATACACACAAGCATTCGGCACCTATACACACACACAAATATATACATACACAATACACACACAGACACAAGCATTCGGCAAGGAACAGTGAATATACATACACACTACACAGCACAAAATCATACAAATCTTTAAGAATCTGGAACAAAAACAGTGAATGTACATACACAATACAATCCATCTGATTTCAACATAAAAAAATCCCAAGCGGCGACGTGCGGCTTGAGGGAGATCTGGAACATACCGGAAGAGGATTGGGGGAGATCTGGAACAAATCGACGCTGCTGGGGAGATCGGGAGCAAATCGGCAAGGAACAGTGAAGGCGGCGACGTGTGACGGCGGCGACGAAGACCAGTCCCCGGAGAAAATACGAGGGCGCCGTCGAATCGGGAGGGAAGGAGAGGAGTCCGCGAGATCTGGAAGCCAGCTGCTGGGTATCGGGAGCGAGAAGCGGGGAGCGGCGCGGTCGAAATGGAAATGGGGAGCGCGTTTTCGATTAGGTATAAACCGGCTGAATTTAAAAATGCGGGTTTGCAGGTAAGCTCCTCCAAACAAAGCTTATTACAGAACCTCAGTTTTTGGTCTGCCGCACCGGAGCAAATAAGCTCCCCCAAACGATACCTCAATTCCCTTGTCAATCGCCTGCTCACCAAGTCCAGAAAAATACAATAAGGGGGAAATGACACTACAATTAAATTGTTGGTTAAGCAAATAACATATAATAGATTAGTAGGAAAAGACAACATATATATCACGGAGTCAAGAGAAATCTCTGATGAAAGGCACAGTCCCTTTACCAACAATCTGAGCAAAAGACCCGTCAGCGATTTTAACCTTTCCCACCGCAGGACATATAGAAGTAATATGACTCGACTACCCGCCATATGATCGGAGATTCCCAAATCAATTATCCACTGAATACTGCCTTCAAAAGAAGGCACATCATTAACATGAGCGACCATACCTTATAACTGAGTGAGTTCCTGTAGCCCAAGAGATGCTCTAAGAGCCTCCAATTTTCTAATCATTTCCTGAATGGATTAGACTTCTTTACTAATTAAATGATCTCCACTTCCTAAAAAGGAAATTACCGAGTGAGCTGATTGAGATTCAACTACATACTTGCCTACAACGTTTTTAATGAAGTGTTTAGGAACAAGGTGTGGTATAACTCCCAACAATTTTCTCTCACGTGTTTTTGTCCCACAATGAGATCACACCAGTTTGGCTTTCTCTGACTCAGTCAGCCGAGGTCCACCCATACTATACCCACTTCTAAAGTCATTATTCTATCTTTTATCAGCCACCATCGCCGAGTTTTCATAGTTTTTTGCCCCACTGATTTTGTTTCTCAAGATCCTATGAGATTTCCCCCTGAGGTAACTAGCCACAATATACAAATCAGGAACAACATCTCTTCCAAGTATTTGAACCTATTGAAATTCAAGTTTTGAGGGCAAGCCAACAAGAAGTTCAAACACTCTTCTTTGACTCAGCTGTCTCTCTCTCTCTCTCTCACTATCCTCACACCTAGTACAAGTGTGAGAGAATTTAACACGAGAATACTATCTCCTCCTATTTTTCAGTAAGTCTCCCGTAATAATCCTCAAAGGAACGTTGTCCATACATATAACCTCTGTATTCAATTGATAGATTCTAGCAATGTCATGCCTTTTTGAATAATCTTTTTCAACCAAATCCTACAAATGTTTAGTTGTTTCACGAAACATGAATTGACGAGCAATGGTAGGTGAATTAACCATGTTATAACAGTTGGGTTGCCTACTTGCCACTCTTCATAGGACATGTCTGTGATAGGATGAGGCTTTTTTGTTCCAATTATAAAACCATGTTTTCTTCTGCTTTTGATAACCATCTTCATCGATTGCGCCCAAAGTGAATAATTTTTTCCGTTCAATTTGGCATTGATTACTGCCATTATAGAGAAATCAACACCCGGATTGGAGACATTAGAAATTATTTTCCCTTTTTCTGCAGAGATATATGAATCCATTTAACCAACGATAAATGCAGAAATAAGATGAAACATATTCCTCACACAAGTGGAAGGAGAAGGAATGAGCCAAAATAGGAAGAGCAAACCGATTTGGCCAAGATCCCCTCTGGATACAATAGTCCCTGACCGATCCGATCTATTTCTGCTTTAGAATTTCAGGGAATTGTCCCTCGGAATGCTGAAAACGTGCTCGTCTTAGGAGAGAAAGAACCAGCCGAGTCGAGAAACCTTCTGCACAAGGACCGGTCCCCTTTGGACCTCTTATCGATCACATCTGGATGATTAAAAAATAAACAGGACAGATCCCCTCTGGACGATCACGACACAAAGCATACGCCTTGTCGATTTTAGCACCGCCGCCGACGAGTAAGCCTCTGCCTCCCTTCACCGATTCCAACATCCGACCACGAGCAATCCCTGTCGACGAGCAAGCCTCCATCGCCCTTCTTCGATTCCAGCAGCCGGCCACGAGCAAGTCCTCGTCGATCCCAGATGATCCCAGAACTAGTCACGTCGCTCACGTCTCCGTCGATCCCAGCCGATCTATGAGACCTGCTTTGATACCATGTAGAAGAGAGGAGAAAATACCTAGCCGATGGAGTCTCGGTAGAGGTCGTCGTCTGACTTCTCACGACGTAGTTATATATATATTTACTTTGGTCTTTTATATAGATCCTCATTTTAATCCTAATAAGCCCCTTGAATAGATACCACACTAACGTGGGTCTCATTCAGCTTGAATATTATCTTTAACAGTATGTCTATGCCGGATGCATCATAGGATCATTTTTTTGTTGAAATACAATCTTTGTTTAATTAAAATAAGTTCATTTTTAATCCTTAAAATAAGTAATTAATTCCTTAAAATAAGTAACTAAGACCTCATGTTCGACGGAATGTATTGGTGGTGAAGACCTTTTAATCCTTAAAATAAGTAATTAATTCCCCCTCAAATTTTAGTCCTTGACCTAGGCTATAGGTAAAGTAATTTATTTCATCCAAATTTTGAATTGTGCCAATATTTTTTTGATGATCACTCTAATCCTAATACTTCTACAGATAGAGGGCCTCCATCTTGAATCATGTTTCCAGGGATGGATTTGACCAAGATGGATCCGCCGACTCTCACTCTTCTTGGAGCAGCTTGCGGCGTAATGCTGACGTTGCATTTCACCGTACAGCTTCTATCACAGCATCTGTTCTATTGGAAAAATCCCAAGGAACAGAAGGCAATAATCATCATAATTCTCATGGCACCTCTGTATGCCATAGACTCCTTTGTCGGTTTGCTCGATATCCAGGGAAGTAAAGTCTTCTTCTTGTTCTTGGACTCGGTCAAGGAATGCTACGAAGCGCTGGTAATTCCATGTTCTTCCCTAAACTGTGCAGGATATCTTATTCTAATGGGAAATGTCGAGCACAGTTGTTTGCTTCTTTTTTATTTGCAATTTGCAGGTGATTGCCAAGTTCTTGGCATTGATGTATAGTTACCTTAATATCTCTATGAGTAAGAACATAGTACCCGATGGGATCAAAGGAAGGGAGATACATCATTCGTTTCCGGTTTCTCTTTTCCTGGTATGGTTTCGACTCAAAATCCAATCTTTTGAATCATGCTTTTTGAAAAATTGCAGATGCTTCTCTACTGAAATGAACATATAGCCCCCCTTGTCTAAAGTTGATTTCTAACTGTTCATGGAATTACAGCCGCCAAAAGTGAAGCTGGATCATAACACACTGAGTCTTCTCAAGTCGTGGACATGGCAGTTTGTGGTGATTCGTCCGGTTTGCTCCGTTCTGATGATTTTCTTCCAGCTTATTGGATTTTATCCGAGCTGGCTTAGCTGGGCGTTCACGATTATATTGAATATTTCGGTTTCAATGGCGCTGTATGCGCTGGTCCTCTTCTACCACGTGTTTGCCAAGGAGTTGGCTCCTCACAAACCTCTGTCGAAGTTCTTGTGCATCAAAGGAATTGTTTTCTTCAGTTTTTGGCAGGTAAATTCTCATCTCATACCTTATTCTCCATTGCAAAGAATTGAACATTGTTTGGAAATATTGTTTTGGGGAGTATTAAAAAAAGTGTTAGGGACTATGCATGGAACCAAAGTGGGGCCCGCGGTTAGCCTGATAAACCAGTGGACAAACTCATTTTCAACACATGCTTCAAGTCAATAGGGAACCAAACTTCTAAAACTTCTTATCCTTGAAAGAAACCTAAACATTTGTTTTCTGGTGCAGGGGATTGTGCTGGAGCTGCTGGCATCGGCCGGAGTCATCAAATCCCATCATTTCTGGCTGGATGTAGAGCAGATACAGGAAGCCATCCAGAATGTTCTGGTGATTCTCGAGATGGTTTTCTTCGCCGTCATCCAGCAGTATGCGTTCCAGGTTTCTCCCTACAGCGGCATCGACTCTGGAAAGAGGGAGAAGGATAAGAAGAACGAGTGATCCGTCTAGATCGATGGTTTGCTTTCCCTTTCCGTCTAGATCGATGTTTCAATAAGATTACGAGCTCTACGACGAACTTTGTTTTCGATGGAGTTTTTTTTTTGTCTTGCGAGTATCAAGGCATCTTCTTGCTATCATATTTTGGACTGCAAGTGCAATTTACATCTTACTTTCATATTAGATGTTTGGTCCTAATGATTTAATCCATGGAGAGTTTATCTAAGAAATGCTAACATATAATCATTTTTAGTTATATTTTCTATTGAAAACACCCTAATTTTTAGTAGATAAAAAGGAAAGAGTATTTTCTCAGGGTTTGTTTAGAAAAATGGCACGGTCATAAAATATGCGTTTGTTCGTGATCGCCGCCACCGCGCCAAACGGACCCTTTTTTGAGAACACTTTTTTTGATGAAAACCTAATAATAGTTGATGAATATGTGATTAAAAATGTATTTAGTGTTGGTAATGAAGATGATATTGAGGAGTTAATATTTTACAATAATTATCTCAGTTATTGTTTTTAATAATTAGAAACTATTTAAAGTGCTATTTTAGGTCATTGAATTTACTCAATTATCGAATTAATTTACTGTGTGAGTGATCTATTAATAAAAAAATATTGATTAATTATTCTAATTAGTTTTGTTTGTTAGAACTATTAAGATTTTTGTTGACATTTAATTGTGCTAAGTCTAACATAATTAATTACAATCCAAGGTGTGGATCAGCTGGCGTGGGTTTTGTTGACCTATTTTTTATTTTAATTAATAATATGCTTCAATTTGAGCAAGTCAAAGTCAAATATCAGGGACAACCCTAGACAAAGGGCGAGTATCACTTGTTACTCGCCATATAGGCAGGCATCTCCTGCAACTCGCCCTCAGTAAGATACATCCGAAGATCGCCACTCACCATAGGCGAGTAGACATTCATAGTCATAGAGTGAGTGAGTAACTTTCTCAAGTCACAAGTTAGGTATTTGCCGGGGGGTTATTTTCGCACCAACATGCCCCCCTAAGGATTTGTCTATAAATAAATTCTCAGAGGTGCCGGGAATGACAATTTTGAACTCCTCCTTAGCTCTCTACCCCCCTAGCTTGTGCTTTCACAGTACCTAGCTCGGTCCTTTAGTTTTGGAGGGGAAACTCTATTTAACTTCCGGGTACTTGACGTGACCTTCTTGCTGCAGCACTCGGGTCGTATTTGTAGACAACCCGTTCTCTTTCTTGCTCTAGCAATTAGATCTGTGACGTTCAACCGCAGAATCAGTAACCTATGCTACACCTTAGTCGAACATTTAGAATTAGAATTTCCTTGGTTCCAACAATTTTTACTTATTGTATATATCTTTCCAATTTTACGTGTCATTATTATAAATTTTACAACTACTCGTACGTAGGTGAATTTAATATATAATTTATATATAATTTTAAAAATTATGGCATTATCCTCACAATTTTAAGGAGAAGGAAAAAAAAGATATAGCCACTTTGGGATGAGGGAATCATGTGCACAACTAATTGTTAGGAAAGAAATATCATTTCATAAAATAGTTTTTGATTCGTTACAAATAAATCCACAGGAACAACAACAAAAAAGTGTATTATCCCAGACAAATATTTTATACGTGTAGCATTTCATGCTTTAGGCGTAGGACTGTATTTTTTCATTTAAATACAGCTGTATCGAAAATACAGTTCCAAAAAACTATGTTTTCGATTTTTTTTTGCAGGCAAAAATACAACTTTTCTACCGTAATTTTTTTACAACCTTTATCCAAAATGATCGTAAAAAATATGAATCGATATTATGATTTTTATTTTGTAAAAAAATATACATCTTAGCATACAAAATAAATTTCACACCTAAAAAAGCTACAAGTAAAAATTTCCATTATCCCAAAAGACTTTTGCATTTTGCTACTTTAATTAGTGTGTAGATAAGTTTTTAAATAAAAATAAATAAATAAATCCGTCAAAAACTCAAAAATCGTTTTTCTCGCATCTACGAAAAAGATGAAGATAACCAGATTAAAGCCCTTCACAGAAATCCTCCCGCAAGCCTCTGATATTTTTTCAATTTCTATACTTCAAGGAAAAGGGTACTGTTCAGCTTCCTGTACAATCGCGATACTACCGCTTCGTCCCCATGCGATTCTCATGAAGCATGGCTTCTCTTCACCTTCTCATCCATTTTCCAAATCCAACTACGAAAGCAAGCTGTATTTCGCGCCGGATACCTTCGCCCTCCGACTCCCTCCCATCTCAGAGGAGACAGATTGGGTTTCTGGTGTATAGAAATGGAGGACTCATCAGTTTACCGCTGGGATTTCATAAAGTTGGGATCTCGCAGAGGATAGGAAGGCGGGAACGGCCCCTTGTGGTTAGGGCTAAACAGGTCTTCGGTTCCGGCGACGGCGGATGGGATAAGGGAAGCAGTTCCAGGGTGTTGGGAAATCTTGTTTTGGCGATTGGGTTAACGTATCTGACAGTGACTGGGCAGCTTGGTTGGCTTTTTGACGCTCTTGTTTCGATCTGGGTAAGTATTTTTGTTCTTCGGTTATAGAAAAAAAAACTATTTGTAGTGATGTTTATACTGATTTCAGTCTCGACTTGTTCAGTTTGGTGGGTATTTTGTTGGTGGTGTGAGCTTTTGCTGCTTTTGGCTGAGTTTTTACATGTTTTTATTCGAAAATGGTAGTTCGATTGTGTTCCATAACTACTTATCTGTTGGTAGTTGTTATGAAAACCGGATCCGAGTGCAGATGAAAAAGTCCGTTTCAAATAATTTTTCTAACGGCCAAAATAACGAATAGCGATAAGCACAAAAAATTAGAGAAAAATAATAAATGCAAGCACCGCAATCAAGAACACTCGATGTAAAGTGGTTCCCCAAAATTGGGTACGTCCACTGTGCAGGCAGAGATAAATTTACTATTTATTTCTCAAACATACAATACGATTAAAAATGGAGGAGAAGAATAGACCGAGAAAAATGATGGAAATCTCGAATCCTCCAAGGTCCGGTCGTACACGTTGCGACGAGAAAATAGTTTCGACGGCGAGAGAAGAAGCCGACTGGAAGAAGAACTCCAAAGAGGAAGCCGGCTAGGCGATGGCCGATGTCTGCCGAAATCCGCTGAACCACCGAAGAAAATCTATTGCTCTGCACTGCCCTCTCCTAAGGGTGGTCGGTCACACCTATTTAAGGAGGATGAAACCCTAAGAGGGTAAGGAGGATGGGCCGGCTCAATAATGGAAGGAGATCAATCTCTTCCCCAAAAATAAATCCTCCATCAATATCAAAATAATGGGGATGCCAAATTTGGAGCAATCTCCAAATAATAGTGAGGCCGACCAGGAGGAAAATTAGGCGGAATATAGGGAAATACGGCAACAATGGAAGGAGATCAAAGATCCCTTCCAAGAAATCCTCCATCCCATAAGGAAAAAATATTCTGCCACCAATGCTCCTCCATAATTGCTGGAATTTGGGGAATTCCAATAGAAGGAACCACGAATTGAGCAGTCGCCAAAAAAGACGTCGGCCAGGAAAGGGAAGATGCGTCATTACTGCAACAATCTCCACCTTGACGCTTCTTCCATGACATACTCCACCTGGCTGAAATAACTCCAAGGTACCCCAACGGTCACCAAGATCCAAAGTCAAAGGAACAAACTGAACTTCGGCCAAGAACGGATCATAAGAAAGAAACTCCTCTGATTCTGAGTAGCACACCAACTGGACTGACGTGGCTGACTCAAAAAACGCTCCACCTGGAGCTAAAAAACAACTGCTCCACCTCCAGTGGTGGTTTCCCATAGCAAAACTGAACCTGTCAAGACTTCTGGCCTTTGATGTGCGCGCGAAAGAGAAATTAATAAATGCAGACACATCAACAATGAATGCAAACAAACTGGCCTCAACATGGGAAAAATGAACCCCTATGAGAACTAATCAGAAAATTTTGATTAGACACACTCTAAGCTCATGAATGAGAAGTAACAATGAAAGAGCTTAGGTAATAGAGAGTGACCAAACTGCATTCAAAAATGAGTTTTTGACCAGGAAAGATAACTCAAAAAAAAAGTTATACGAAAACAAGCATAGAAAATAGCATGACCCAAAAAAGGGAAAAATTGGGTGTAGAAGATGCCATAGAAAATCAAACAGAGAAAATCTGCACTGAGACCGAGACGACCAGATAAATTCACGAATCAAGATTAGGAAGATAGGGAGCGGACCGATGTCGTCACCTACCGTTGACCCAACTCGAAACGGAACGTCCAAATAGTCGTCGTTCGAACCTAGCTCTGATACCACTTGTTATGAAAACCGGATCCGAGTGCAGATGAAAAAGTCTGTTTCAAATAATTTTTCTAACGGCCAAAATAACGAATAGCGATAAGCACAAAAAATTAGAGAAAAATAATAAATGCAAGCACCGCAATCAAGAACACCCGATGTAAAGTGGTTCCCCAAAATTGGGTACGTCCACTGTGCAGGCAGAGATAAATTTACTATTTATTTCTCAAACATACAATACGACTAAAAATGGAGGAGAAGAATAGACCGAGAAAAATGATGGAAATCTCGAATCCTCCAAGGTCCGGTCGTACACGTTGCGACGAGAAAATAGTTTCGACGGCGAGAGAAGAAGCCGACTGGAAGAAGAACTCCAAAGAGGAAGCCGGCTAGGCGATGGCCGAATGTCTGCCGAAATCCGCTGAACCACCGAAGAAAATCTATTGCTCTGCACTGCCCTCTCCTAAGGGTGGTCGACCACACCTATTTAAGGAGGATAAAACCCTAAGAGGGTAAGGAGGATGGGCCGGCTCAATAATGGAAGGAGATCAATCTCTTCCCCAAAAATAAATCCTCCATCAATATCAGAATAATGGGGATGCCAAATTTGGAGCAATCTCCAAATAATAGTGAGGCCGACCAGGAGGAAAATTAGGCGGAATATAGGGAAATACGGCAACAATGGAAGGAGATCAAAGATCCCTTCCAAGAAATCCTCCATCCCATAAGGAAAAAATATTCTGCCACCAATGCTCCTCCATAATTGCCGGAATTTGGGGAATTCCAAAAGAAGGAACCACGAATTGAGCAGTCGCCAAAAAAGACGTCGGCCAGGAAAGGGAAGATGCGTCATTACTGCAACAATCTCCACCTTGACGCCTCTTCCATGACATACTCCACCTGGCTGAAATAACTCCAAGGTACCCCAACGGTCACCAAGATCCAAAGTCAAAGGAACAAACTGAACTTCGACCAAGAACGTATCATAAGAAAGAAACTCCTCTGATTCTGAGTAGCACACCAACTGGACTGACGTGGCTGACTCAAAAAACGCTCCACCTGGAGCTAAAAAACAACTGCTCCACCTCCAGTGGTGGTCTCCCATAGCAAAACTGAACCTGTCAAGACTTCTGGCCTTTGATGTGCGCGCGGGAGAGAAATTAATAAATGCAGACACATCAACAATGAATGCAAACAAACTGGCCTCAACATGGGAAAAATGAACCCCTATGAGAACTAATCAGAAAATTTTGAGTAGACACACTCTAAGCTCATGAATGAGAAGTAACAATGAAAGAGCTTAGGTAATAGAGGGTGACCAAACTGCATTCAAAAATGAGTTTTTGACCAGGAAAGATAACTCAAAAAAAAGTTATACGAAAACAAGCATAGAAAATAGCATGACCCAGAAAAGGGAAAAATTGGGTGTAGAAGATGCCATAGAAAATCAAACAGAGGAAATCTGCACTGAGACCGAGACGACCAGATAAATTCACGAATCAAGATTGGGAAGATAGGGAGCGGACCGATGTCGTCACCTACCGTTGACCCAACTCGAAACGGAACGTCCAAATAGTCGTCGTTCGAACCTAGCTCTGATACCACTTGTTATGAAAACCGGATCCGAGTGCAGATGAAAAAGTCTGTTTCAAATAATTTTTCTAACGGCCAAAATAACGAATAGCGATAAGCACAAAAAATTAGAGAAAAATAATAAATGCAAGCACCGCAATCAAGAACACCCGATGTAAAGTGGTTCCCCAAAATTGGGTACGTCCACTGTGCAGGCAGAGATTAATTTACTATTTATTTCTCAAACATACAATACGACTAAAAATGGAGGAGAAGAATAGACCGAGAAAAATGATGGAAATCTCGAATCCTCCAAGGTCCGGTCGTACACGTTGCGACGAGAAAATAGTTTCGACGGCGAGAGAAGAAGCCGACTGGAAGAAGAACTCCAAAGAGGAAGCCGGCTAGGCGATGGCCGAATGTCTGCCGAAATCCGCTGAACCACCGAAGAAAATCTATTGCTCTGCACTGCCCTCTCCTAAGGGTGGTCGACCACACCTATTTAAGGAGGATGAAACCCTAAGAGGGTAAGGAGGATGGGCCGGCTCAATAATGGAAGGAGATCAATCTCTTCCCCAAAAATAAATCCTCCATCAATATCAGAATAATGGGGATGCCAAATTTGGAGCAATCTCCAAATAATAGTGAGGCCGACCAGGAGGAAAATTAGGCGGAATATAGGGAAATACGGCAACAATGGAAGGAGATCAAAGATCCCTTCCAAGAAATCCTCCATCCCATAAGGAAAAAATATTCTGCCACCAATGCTCCTCCATAATTGTCGGAATTTGGGGAATTCCAAAAGAAGGAACCACGAATTGAGCAGTCGCCAAAAAAGACGTCGGCCAGGAAAGGGAAAATGCGTCGTTACTGCAACAGGTAGTTTATTCATTATCCCCAAATTTTAGGAGGATTGACTGGTGGGGGTTCAAATTGAACCTAATATACTGTTAGGAAAAGGATCTTCTTTGATGTTGGTAGGATGGTTGACTTAGCCCCTTCATACCGTCTTTCTTCTAGAGCCAAAGGTGGTATCTTAGCCTAACTTACCATCTTTGGTGTAGGTTCTGAGATAACTTTTCGTGGTTAGTAGATTGTCAACTTCTTCCTTGTGCGCACTGCTTCTTCTTGGATGTCTTGGAGGTATACTTGTGTTTGTTTTGCTTGCCTTTATCCTATGTTCGCTCAGCCTTTGCTTTCCACTCGGCTTGGCCGTGTGCTTTTTTTGCTCAGTAAGCAACCTTTTGCAGCTAGGTAGTTGTTAAATTGCGCCACGCTGAAATGATACCGCCTTAATTTTTATTTTTGGATCAAATACCCTTTTCTTTAGGGAACAAATTCCATCATGTGTATTTGTTAAGGGCGCGTCTTTATTCTTTTCCTTGATCATAAAGAGAAGGTTGCGGTGAGTGTTGATTAAGGTCTTTACTTGCCAACAAGCGGGCGTCGGATAATTGGGTCTTGGCTCACTTGGAAGTCCTTTTGATCTTAGTGAATTCATATTATTGTGCCCTTCGGAAGTAGACCAAATCTTTGTCCAAGATGTAGGGGCACCTAAAGATCTCATGATAGATGTCAATTAGCAGACTTCACACATCACCTCACCTATGTATTCAAGTTTTTACTTACGATTTCGAATAGTTGTGCCGTAATGGGTTATGACAAAGCATAGTTTGGGTTTTTTGGCCTCATAGCTTCAACATTTCTGTCATCTAGTTACACTTTTTTTACTTGGACACACCGCCAATAGTCTGACTCGCTCCCTTTCTTCTTTGATATTTCAATCCAGAGTATGTTTAGATTTATTTAGTCCCTTATTCCAAGGGTTGCATTTTTCTAGTCGATCTAGCAATGTGTTTCCCATTGTATCCATCATTTTTTTTATCTTCTGCTAGAAGTGTTCTGAATGAAGTTTCTCCCTTTTTTTTCATTGTAAATAAAGATTGGACAATGGTCGCAAAATGTTTTTTTAGGTCGCTTTGGAGACTGAGGAGTTGATGTTAGTATTGCTCGTAGAAGTTGTTATCTATTTGTTCTTTTTGGTGCTGAATGATGTTGATTGAAGCTATTGTAGTCAACCATACCTTGACGACTTGCCTAGTTCTAATCTAAGGTTGGAAACAATCAGTGTTAATCGGAGATGTTGCTATGCGACCTTGATTTGAATTTCATCAAAATCGCAATCTACTCCAAGTTGTCCTTGTTGTTGGTGCAGATTGTAGCAACTCCAATGTTTATCTTTGTACTACATAATATTTAATTCCTGCCTAAGTAGTCTCTTAAACTCACTGAATGAAGTTCTTTAATACCCAAGTTACAAGCGGATGTTCTATTATGTGAGTGCATGATGAATGAGTTTAAGGTGGATGCATGAAACCTTCTCCAGGATGTACCATTATATGATCGTTTGAGGTTTCCACTATATTATGAAGGCTACGCTGATCGCGAATGAAAGGAGATCAACCCTAGTGCTTTATGTCCTACAATTATTAGACCTATTGAGACATTATAGGAGACTTCACCCATAGTAAAGGTAAAATGCAACATTTTGTGATACAATTAGGCTTCAATATGCCTCATCCAGTATCCAAAGTTCTTCCTTTCGAACATGACAATCATAATTTTCCTATCTTTTTCTCCCGCTTTCTCGTAAACCATGACAATATGGCTTTGATATTAGGTACTTGGAAAAATAGAATCACACACTGAGAGCAAACAGTGGCTTTGAGAATGAAAAAGTAAATGATAAACAAAATAAATTAGAAGACAAATTTTATGTGGTTTGGTGAGGAGCACCTACATCTATGGTTGCACAAAGATCACAAATTCCACTATAATTAGAATCAAGTATTAAACATAAGTATGCTCTCAAATATGTTCCCCACAATCTCACTTGTCTCTAGATCTTTTCTTAATATATATTAAGTCTCTCTTATAAGAAACTTCAAACCTACTATGATGCCTACAATTAAATCTTCTCAAAGTCTTCATGGAGGAGAACTGAATTTGATTATACTCGAGGAAGCTCGTGTTCACAGTCTAAACAATAAAGATTGTTGTACTATTCCCTCTTTTCGAAATGCTTGGTCAACATCCATCTCGACATAATGATGTTTCCCAATTATCTACAACTTGTTGCCAATCTCACCATTATTGCATCGCTTATTCTTTGTAGCGCTATTGCTTGATGTGGCATGTTCAACGTCGTTGAACAACTTGTTAGCTCGCTTTCTCCTTGTGTTGCTGTCCAACACTTGTAACTCAGAGTGACTATATAATAAGAATACCCAAGAAGCACGGGTGAAACCTTCAATAAATGATTGGAACCTTTCAATGAAGCCGTTTATAAAGGGCCTCAAATATCACTATGAAATAAGTTGACCTTCCTACTCATTGATTGACACAAGGAGGATATGACACTAGATGACATTTCTCATACTCATAATATTCACACTCTAGGCTAGATATGCTGGCAAATTCTCGTGCTCATTATATTGTTTTACTTGAAGCATTACCTTCATTTTAGAAAGAGATGAATTATGTTGGTATCGAAGCTTCAAAAATGTCTTAGTTGCATGACATGTAGTGGGGGGATGTGATGTCCAAATATTAAAGATCCATAGACTTGATTCTCGTTCCAGTCCCCATTCTCATAGTCAGGTCCTAAAAAATATATGAATTGAGGAAAAAATATCACTGAACAACTCAAATCTGTTACGCCCCCGGACGAGGCCCGTCTATTTGGGCGTCAGTACAAGCGGAGGCAAAGGCACGGCGAAGGCGACAACGGGGCTGAACCAAGCGGTTCAGCCCCCTCTTGCTGAAATCGGCCAAAGGGAGCTGAACCGATTTCGGTTCAGCCCCAGTGGGCCGGCCGGCCCCTTGCTGGCCGGTCCGGGGTCCGGTATTAATATACCCGGACCCCCTCTTTTGGTTCTCATGTTATTGATTATCAAGGTATTCCTCTTCTTCCTCCTCCCAACCCTAATTTTCTCTAGCCGTCTCTAGTTTTTTCTCGCTCTTTTCCCTCTCTTTTAGAACTTCGTTCGTAACATTTGGTATCAGAGGATCTCCTCCGCCATGGTTACCACTCGCACGCAAGAGGAAATCTCGCGGTTGGAAACCCTAGAGGAAAATTTTGCGGGGTTGTCCGATTCAATGGAACACATGAAGACATCGATGGAAGAACGCATGGACGCTCGCATGGACGAAATCAAAGCACTCTTGGTGCAAAATCTGCGAGGAAAAGGGCCGGCGGCCGACGAGAACGGTGGATCCGTGCGTCCGGGATCCGATAACTCCGGATCTCATCCGGAAATACCGCCAGGTCTTCATGGAGGCACGACAGCAGCCGATCTGGGTCGGAACCCATGGATGGGGACAGGATCGATCCCAGGCGGAGCGGGCGAAATCGGCGGAGCCCGATTAAGCGGAATCGGCTACGCGAGCGCGGGATCGGGCCCAGGTGGATCGGGAGAGGCCGACGGAGGTCGGGCTGGCGGGATCGGCCTGGGAATCGGCAGATCGGGCTCAGGCGGGATCGGAAATGGCCGCACGGGTCAAGGGGAGCACGCCGGTGGTTTCTGCGGCCCGGGCGACGCGGGAGGAGGCCGGTCCGGCTATGGAGGGATCGGCAATGGCCGAACGGCTCACGGGGAGTTCGGTGGGCCCTTCTTTGGGCCTGGTAACGTCGGAGGAGGACACATGCCGGCTTTCGGCCGGGCGGCTGCGGCGGGTTTTCCCCCGGGGGGCATGGGGGGACTCCTACCTAACCCTAGGCCGGTTGGACATGGCGGCTACGTGGGACCTGGAGCACCGTGGGTCGGACAAATCCCACCGTGGGGACAAGGACAACACCCGGGTGTGGGTCATGATCAAGGTTGGAGGGGACAGGGTGCACCTCGGGCATACCTTCCTCCGAAATTAACGCGTATGAATTTTCCAAGTTTTCACGGAGGGGACGCGTTGGAGTGGATTCACAAGGCCGAGTTGTTCTTTACTTATCAGGATGTTCCGGCGGCGCTGTGGGTGCAGTTGACGTCTTTCCATCTGGAGGGTGACGCATTCCAGTGGACTCAGTGGTTCCTCAGAGACAGAGAGTATGTGCCATGGACGGATTTTGTGGAGGGATTTACGGCTCGGTTCGGACCTTTGGAGTACGAGAATGTCGAGGCGACTCTGCAGAAGCTGCGACAGAAGGGGACGGTAACAGAATACCGGACAGAGTTTGAGAAACTGGCAAACCAAGTACACTGGGAGGAGAAGACACTTCAGAGCTGTTTTGTGTCGGGTTTGAAGGAACATTTGCGGGATGAGATTCATGCTTACATGCCACGGAGTCTGAACCACGCTATTAGCTTGGCCCGCATTCATGAGGAGCGGTTCAACAGGCAGCGGACCCGCAACTCCGCGAGGCCTGCTACCACACCGGCACCAGCCTGGAGGGAGTCGATGGGGGCCGGGAAACCGACGGTGACACGACTTTCATGGGGCGAGCTGCAGGCGCGGAAGGAGAAGGGACTTTGTTTCAACTGTGATGAGAAATTTACGTCGGGTCACAAATGTCAGAAGGTCCAGGTATTTATGCTACACCAGGAGGAGGAGGACGAGTTGAGTTCGGAGGAGCCGGATCTAGAAGGGGACTTGGATCTGACGGAGCTTGGTGTTTCGGTGCATGCCATGGAGGGGTGTAGCCCCCCACCGCTCACTATGCGGCTCGGGGGGAGGGTCCGATGGGAACGGGTGACCATCCTGGTGGACAGCGGGAGCACTCACAATTTCATTCATCCGGAGGTTGCTCAGAGGGTGGGGCACGTAGTGGATACTGGGGCTGCCTTCCAGGTCATGGTAGTGGATGGCAGTAAAATACAGTGCCAGGGCGTTCTGCGGGGAGTGGAGTTGCGGATGCAAGGCTACGTGGGCCGCACAGATATTTACCTCTTACCCATTCGGGGGTCAGACATGGTTCTTGGGGTTCAGTGGCCACGACAACTGCGGAGGGTTACTTTTGATTGGGATCAAATGACGATGGAGTTTCTGCAGGATGGGCGACAGTTTTGCTTGAAGGGTATCACGTCATCACCCGTGAAGGAAATTGGCCTTCGCAGCCTACAACAGCTTGGAGAGACAGCGAGTTTGATGGCCGTTCTTCTTGGGGTGAGGTCAGACGAGGCAGGGCAGGGCGAGGTACCTCTCCAGTAACAGCCGTTGATTGAAGAATATGCTGACATCTTCCAGGAGCCGCATACACTTCCGTCATCACGGTTTCGTGATCATCAGATTGTGCTCAAGGCTGGAGCAGAGCCGACAAATGTACGACCGTACAGATATCCACACATGCAGAAGGCAGAGATCGAGCGCAGTGTGCGGGAGATGCTCGATGCTGGCATCATCCGACCCAGTACGAGTTCCTTCTCGGCACCCATCATCCTAGTCAAGAAGAAGGATGGATCATGGCGGTTCTGTGTTGACTACCGGGCCCTCAACAGTATTACGTTGAAGGATAAGTTTCCGATTCCATTGATAGAGGAGTTGTTGGATGAGTTACATGGTGTGACCCGGTTTACTAAGCTGGACTTGCGGTCCGGCTACTACCAGATTCTGATGAAGGAGGACGACATCCACAAGACGGCTTTCAGGACTCATGATGGTCACTACGAGTTCCTAGTGATGGCCAACGGGTTGACCGGCGGTCCGTCCACCTTCCAGGCCAACATGAACGAGATCTTCCGAGAGCTTCTTCGCCGCTTCGTGCTGATTTTCTTCGATGACATTCTGGTCTACAGTCGGACCTGGGAGGAGCATGTGGACCATGTTGCTTAGGTATTCTCCATCCTACGTAAACACCAGTTATTTGCTAAACGGTCGAAGTGCTCTTTTGGACAGGAAGAAGTTGAATATTTAGGCCATCTGGTCTCCGTGGAAGGGGTTAAGGCCGACCCGAAGAAGATTGCTAGTATGGTCTCGTGGCCGCAGCCTCAGACCATTCGGGCCTTACGGGGCTTCTTGGGCCTCACAGGCTACTACATGCGCTTCGTTCGTGACTATGGGAAAATCGCTCGGCCACTAACACAGCTCCTACAGAAGGATGCCTTTTCTTGGCATGATGAGGCAGAGGCGGCTTTTCAGGCGCTCAAGCAGGCGGTGACGACTACCCCGTTCCTTGCACTTCCGGATTTCACCAAGGAGTTCGTCGTGGAGACGGACGCCTCCGGAGTGGGGCTGGGAGCCGTCTTGATGCAGGAAGGGCGGCCGATTGCTTTTTACAGCAAAGCTTTGGCTCCCAAGACATTGGGCCTATCGGTTTATGAGAAGGAGATGCTGGCCATTATTCATGCAGTGGCACTGTGGCGGCCATACCTGCTGGACCGACATTTTAAAATCAGGACCGACCACCAGAGCTTGAAGCACTTCTTGGAACAGCGGGTCTCTTCCCCTCTTCAACAGAAATGGGTGACCAAACTTTTGGGGTACGACTACGAGATTATTTATCGGCAAGGGAAAGACAATCTGGTTGCGGATGCTCTTTCCAGGTTGCCGGAGGGAGCGTTGGCCAGCATATCTATACCGCGGCTCGAGTCTTTGGATGAGATTCAGGAGGAGGTGCTGCGGGATCCTGAGTTACGAGTTATTCTGGAGGATTTGCGGTCCGACCGGACGACCACCCCCGGCTATCATTTGCAACAGGATCGTCTCTACTACCACGGCCGGGTGGTCATACCTTCTCAGTCAGCTTGGCGGACGGTGATGATGCACGAGTTCCATTCGACGCCGACAGGGGGCCACGCTGGGGTTCTTCGCACTCTGCAGCGGGTCAGGGCTAATGTATTTTGGAAGGGCATGCGGAAGGATATACAGGCGTTTGTTCGCCAATGTGATGTGTGTCAGCGGCAAAAGTACGAGACCACTTCTCCAGCCGGGCTCCTTACCCCCCTCGAGGTTCCCCACCAGGTCTGGGATACGGTCTCCATGGATTTTATTGACGGGCTACCTCGCTCGAAGGGTAAATCGGTTATTCTGGTGGTTGTGGACAAGTTGTCCAAGTACTGTCACTTCATTGCGTTGAGCCATCCGTACACTGGGGAGTCCGTGGCTACCTTGTTTGCTCGGGAGATTGTACGCTTACATGGCGTCCCTCGGGCGATTATCTCGGATCGGGACCCTACTTTTGTTGGCAATTTCTGGCGGGAGCTTTTTCGCTTGCAGGGGACTTCTTTGCGCTTCAGCACAGCGCACCACCCACAGACGGACGGCCAGACGGAGGTCGTCAATCGGAGCGTGGAGACATATCTCCGCTGCTTCGTTATGGAGGAGCCCCGTACCTGGACGAGTTGGCTACATTGGGTTGAGTACTGCTTCAACACGTCCTATCACTCGGCGAGCAAGTTAACCCCATTTGAGGTGGTGTACGGCCGACCGCCACCCTCTCTGAGCAGTTATGAGTCGGGTAGCACCGCGGTGGCCGCTGTTGACCGCGCCCTCCGCGATCGCGACCGCACGCTAGCCACCTTGCGGGAGAATCTACGGGCAGCTCAGGATCGGATGAAGGCTCAGGCGGATAGGCATCGGACGGAGCGCGAGTTTCAGGTGGGGAATGAGGTTTTTCTCAAACTTTGTCCTTATCGACAGCTGTCCGTCGCCCAGCGGAAAAATCAGAAGTTGGCACCCCGTTACTATGGTCCCTTCCGGATCACTCGGCGGGTCGGACCCGTCTCTTACACTTTATCTTTACCCGAGGGGTCGAGGATTCACCCCACCTTTCATGTCTCCTTGCTGAAACGGAAGATTGGCGATGCTGTTCAGGCGAGTTCGGTGTTGCCTGAAGCTGCTACTGGGGGCGAGCTGCGCCCAATTCCTGAGGATGTTTTGGTGGTCAAGTGGAAGCGCCGTGGCACGGCGTACTGTCCAGAGTTGTTGGTCAAGTGGAAGGATCTTTCTTCCGAGCATAATACTTGGGTCGACCTGCTGGAGTTTCGGGAGCTCTACCCCGACTACCAGCTTGGGGACAAGCTGGTTCTTGATGGGGAGGGGAATGTTACGCCCCCGGACGAGGCCCGTCTATTTGGGCGTCAGTACAAGCGGAGGCAAAGGCACGGCGAAGGCGACAACGGGGCTGAACCAAGCGGTTCAGCCCCCTCTTGCTGAAATCGGCCAAAGGGGGCTGAACCGATTTCGGTTCAGCCCCAGTGGGCCGGCCGGCCCCTTGCTGGCCGGTCCGGGGTCCGGTATTAATATACCCGGACCCCCTCTTTTGGTTCTCATGTTATTGATTATCAAGGTATTCCTCTTCTTCCTCCTCCTAACCCTAATTTCCTCTAGCCGTCTCTAGCTTTTTCTCGCTCTTTTCCCTCTCTTTTAGAACTTCGTTCGTAACAAAATCCTTCACAAGTTTACTTACATATATAAACTTAAAACTAATTTAGGTACATATAAATTGAAGGATGTTCCAAATGAGGGTGTGGGATAGTTGTTCAATACCCCCAGCATATGTAGTAGAACCATCTGCAAGCCAAACAGGTGTAAGAGAATCTTTGGTAGACATCTTAGAGAAAATCTTTGTGTTACCTGTCATGTGGTTTGAGACATTGGATTCGATGATCCAAGTCCATGACAGATGAAAACTGGATGTAGGATTATGTGAATGAACATGCATAGTAATTGAACGGGCTGGTCGAGACTGAATCCGAAGATATCTAACATACTACTCTCTTCCAGAAATTTTATGAGACTACTGCCATAAGTGTTCGGGGAGCCTGTTGCACTGGTTGAGGTGTTGCCGTGTGACCTTGAGGTCACGGGTTCGCCTCCTGGAAGCAGCCTGATGCAGGACAAAAAAGACAGTGTGAAATAATCGGCGGTGTCGACTCTCTAATGCAACCCTACGTGCATGTGCGACGCGAATGCGTTCAAGCCTATCCTAAATGTTGCATGCATGTTTTAAAATATTAGCCGGAGTTGAACGTTAGCAATAGATTTATATAAATTGAGCAAGATCTACACAGCGTGAGTTTGTAAATTTTGGAGCACAACCAAGATCACAATCGTCTTTGCACGAGGTGCTATCCACCACAAATTACACGAATAAGTTTTATAGAATTCGAAGAAATTGAACTACATTAACAATCTCAATACCCAAACAAACACAACATGTTATCCAATATTTAACATAGAAAAAAATAAAACACATTAAATTAAAGTTACTCACAAATATAGAAACCAAACGGTCGTGGTGGGGTGCGGCAACGAGGTGGAGAAGTGCCTGATTAGGGCTGCCTGATTGGGCTTCTCTGGTTGGTAGGGGGAGTGAGGAGGACTTGTGAAGGGGTGGCGGGTTGCCGTGGGAATCAATTGCCTGGTAGGGGAAACTGGTTTAGGAGGTTGGGGGATGGATGCGGGGGTTCACTGGTGGCTCCACGACAGGGACAACGAAAGGGGCGTCGATGGTTGACGGGATCGAGGAGTGAGTCGCTGGAAGGATCGACGGCAGTCAGAAGAAACGGAGACTGGAAGCTTCGATCCTTCCAGCGAGGAAGAAAGAGGCGTCTAGGGCTGAATATGGTGGCTCACGATCAGCCAGGAGGAAGGGTATGCCTCCATTAATGGTGAGAAGGTAGGGTCCAGGAGGTTTCGTCCCTTGCGTCGCTGGGAAAGGAGATGAACAGTGGCCAAAACGACGAAAGCGGGAAGTTTCTGCAATCGTGCGGCCTGGAAGAAGAGGAAATGGCGTGAAATTGAATCGTGAAGAGCTCTGATGGAGAGATCGTGGGATAAGGGGAAGTTGTACGGGAAAACAGTGAACGGAAAATGAAATAACTGAAAATAGAACCAAGGCTTCGCACCCCGGGCTCGCAGCGTCGCACCACGGAAGATTGCCGGAATTCTGGAATCTCTCACAAAACTCAGCAATAATCTGAAAATGAGAACATCCGCCCCTATTTATAACGAGAGGGGACGGTTGGGCTCCCGACATGAACGACTATGATCGTCCGTTACGCCTGGTGTCCTAAAACAATAAATACAACTCCAAAAAAATATTAAAAAAATACATATAAAATGAAAGATGGCGCTCCGGACGCGCTCGCGGTCTCGGATCGCCGATCCGATCAATGCATCTCCGCCAAATCAGTAAAAATGTGTCACGCCGAATGGTGGCCCGATCTCCGATTACAAACATGCGGTCTATCCCCATCAATTCCCCCCGACTGAAAAACATTCATCTCCGAGGAATGAAGATGACTGAGCTGTAGTCGAAGATAGTCTATCAAGCTCCGTCGCCGGTATCCAAGTATCAACAAAGGTGGGGCGTCCACTCCAGTGCACAAAGTAACGGCCGGACCGTCCGACTGTAGTGGTGATGCACTCGTGCGCCATAATAACAATAATGCTCTCAACGCTCACCTCTCGTGCTGGTGGATCCAGAAAAATCGGTGGAATCATGGGTGGTGCGAGCAAGTCCGCGGGTGCTCGCCCAAGGTGAACATGAGAAGTGGCAAGCTGTAACTGGGAGGGTGGCAGAAGAGGCTCAAGGTATGGGTCTCTATGCTCGAGAGGCTCAAAGTAATGTGTCAAATCTTTTGTATTAAATACGGGATGAATACCCATATCTGCGGGGAAATCGATCTCGTAGGCATTTGTTCTAATTTTCTTTATAACCCTATAAGGACTCATTCGCTTAAGTTGTAGCTTAATATCGGCTCCTTTTGGGAGCCCCTCCTTGCAAAGTCCGATCATGATATGCTCGCACACCCGAAAATGTTGCTTACGTCTGTGCATATTTGCCCATACCATATATAATTCAATATTGCTAATAGTTTTCTTCCGAATTAGTTTATGCATTTCATGCGAATGATGCAAAATAAACAACGCGTGCGAGTCATGCAACAAGAATGAACCATGCACTAAATGCAAATGAACAAGCAATAAATGTAAAAGACGAACTACTAACACAACCAACTCAATAAACCGGGGGTTTTGGGTACTATAAGAAACTCCTAAAAGGGGTACATGATCATGAGGCTCAGAAGGTGGGACATAGAAAAAGTCGTCACGGGCGCAACGATCACTCCAGCGAACCGCGGAGACATCAGTAATAAGATGTGTCAATGTAGTGTGCGAACTGTCTCTACAAGTACGGGTAGTAAGACATATGATCAGTGGGTCAGTGATTGCACCCTCAAACTCGAGTGTCCTACTAAAGAAGGATATATCCCAAATGAGGGGTGGATCGAAATGTGACTCATCCGGGGGTTCTCCGGGAGGGGTGTAATAAAATTCGTCACAAATACCAACATAAGTCCCAAAAATATCGGGAGTGTCCTCAGATAAACGATGATGCAGGTGAGGCGTAGCAAAGGCGATATGTTTGCTAAGGGAATGTGACTCATCAGGGGGCTCACCAGGAGGGGCGTATGAAAAATCATCGCGAATGCGACAATCAGCTAAGTGAAAATCATAGGCATCTATAATAGGATGCGACTCTAGTGTGTGGTGAGTGTCCCTCACAAGAAAGAACTCATCTGACGGGTCAGCAGGTGGTACGACCCAAAACTCCTCACGAGTGCGAGTGACCAGGTGGCAAACTCGCAAGTTATCTGAATTATACTTAAGTGTTCTTAGGGAGAACCCTACATACTGGATGTAACACTCAAGATCCTCCTTCTAGAGCACTAATAATATCAGGGGTGATAATGGGAGAGATCTCAGCATCTCAATACTCATAAGTGTGTCACTCACCTGAATCTCATCCTCACAAGGACGAGGTGGCTCAACTGGAGGCTCAGCAGGGGGGTTGCCAAAGAACCCGTCAACAGGGGGATGGACCTCCAGAAGCAAACCATCATAAGGGGTTGTGTTCCCCAATAGGGGTGAGGTGGCTACCACGAGATCACTACTAGGCTCTCGGCACCCGATCGTAATGTGGCTCGGTGCACTATCGGCTGAAGTGTGGGACAAGCCTATACTCAATAGTGAGCTAATAGGTATAGTGTCGAGGGCGGGCTCTCTAAGTGGAGCGACCTCTCGTGGCGGCTCATTCCCAGCACTCACATCCTGTGGTGGGGGGCAACCCGTTCTTCCACAAAGAGAATATCAGGTGGAGTGGGTGAGGTTTCCCTGCTTTGAGAAGTGGAGTGCTCTCGCCGACCCTCAATGGCAGCGACACGAGTGCGAAGATCATCATATTGTGCATCCAATTGATCAAACTTCTTAAAAGCCAAGTGCAGAAATTTGGCTTCCGTCATGTCCGCTTTCGGAACAGTAGGAATGCCACTACGTGTGGTGCTACCTCGCTGAGGGTGACCTCTATAGGATTCTTGAGGGTAATCAGGTTGTGCTCGTGGGTGGTCGTGAGTCCTACGAACGTGCGGTGGTGATCGTGCGTATACAGGCTCAGGTTCCTCAAATAGAGGAGATGTGTAGCGACGATAACCTGAACGATACTCAACTCTACCATCATAAGGTCGTGTCGAAGGATCAACATGATCCATTTGAGTGCGGGGATAAGGACGACGATAATCGTCATAATAATGTAAAGACCTCTCTGACGACACTCTCTGAGATCGAGTGTAGACGGATGGTGCTTCCTCAAATTGAGGATCCGTGTAGTGACGACCATTATGATAAGACATTGAGTGCATAAAATATAATCCCGCGTATTTTAAAGTAAGCCCTAACCTGGGCACTGATACCAAACTGACGCAGGACAAAAAAGACAGTGTGAAATAATCGGCGGTGTCGACGCTCTAATGCAACCCTACGTGCATGTGCGACGTGAATGCGATCAAGCCTGTCCTAAATGTTGCATGCATGTTTTAAAATATTAGCCGGAGTTAAACGTTAGCAATAGAAGTGGAAACCGCTCGATAAGATTGATTTGATGCCCTAAACCGGGCAAACACATACATATATAGGAGACATACATCGTGTATTAGATAAATGCGAAAAAAATAAAGCGAATATTCAACTCTCCCCCTCAAGTTGGGAATATATATTGATCATTCCCAACTTGTCAGTATTGTCCTTGAAGTTGTCGCTACATAGACCCTTGGTGGAGACATCAGCAAGCTGATCAAATGAGTTCACAAACGGAGTGCAAATATTCCCCTTGTCAAGGTGATCCTTGAAGAAGTGTCTGTCGACTTCCACATGTTTGGTTCTGTCATGCTGTACAGGATTGTGTGCAATATTGATAGCCGCCTTGTTGTCACAGTAGATCATAATAGGATTGTTCCCCTGAAGGCCTATATCACGAAGGATAGTCTTCAACCACAGTCCCTCACAAACGCCTTGGGCCATAGCCCTATATTCAGCTTCCGCACTTGAGCGAGCTACCACATTCTGCTTCTTGCTCTTTCATGAGACCAGGTTACCTCCTACAAATGTGCAGTACCCAGTGGTAGACTTTCTGTCGTCTTGACTACCAGCCCAATCAGCATCTGTGAACACTTCAACTTCCAATGACTGATTGTTTTTGAACAGAATCCCACGCCCTGGTACCTTCTTGAGATAACGCAACACCCTGAAGGCAGCCTGTTGATGACGTATGGAGGGTGAGTGCATATACCTGCTTAGGACTCCCACAACATATGTGATGTCAGGACGAGTATGGGACAAATATATAAGCCGCCCAACCAGACATTGGTATTTTGAGGCATCCACTTTCTCCCCACTAATATCTGCATCAATTTTGTGATTAGCCTCAATAGGGGTGTCCACGGGGGCACACCCAAGCATCCCAGTCTCCTCAAGAAGATCAAGAGTATACTTCCTTTGGGAAATGAAGATCCCCTCGTTGAGACCTCGCAACTTCAATTCCCAAGAAGTATTTCAGCTTTCCCAAGTCCTTGACTTCAAATTCTTTGCCTAGCTGTTTTTTCAAGTGATTGATCTCCTCCAAGTAGTCTCCGGTGATGATGATGTCATCCACATACATAATAAGAATAGAAACCTGACCACCTTTCCTCTTGATAAAGAGAGTATGATCAGCTTGACTTTGAGTGTATCCAAGTTGAAGCATGGTCTTGTAAAAACATCTGAACCACGCTCTCGGAGACTGCTTCAGGTCGTACAGGGATTTAAGAAGGTGGCAGACCTTCCCTTTGGACCCTTTGATCACAGAGCCCGTGGGGAGATCCATGTAGACTTCCTCTTCCAGATCACCATTCAAGAACGCATTCTTGATATCAAGTTGCAGTAGCTCCCATTTACGACTCGCAGCACAGGAGAGAAGCACACGAATTGAGTTCATCTTTGCAATAAGAGCAAATGTCTCCTGGTAGTCAATGCCCTGAGCTTGGGTATATCCCTGAGCCACCAAACGAGCCTTGTACCGCTCCACCACTCCACCACTCCATCTTGATTTTGTTTAACTGTGAAGACCCAGCGGGATCCAACCGTTCGCTTCCCAGGGGGAAGACTAGCAAGCCGCCATGTCTTATTTTTATCCAAGGCACACAGTTCCTCCTCCATTGCCTTTTTCCACTCAGGTATTTGAACAGCCTCCTGCCAAGTCTTAGGGATCACAATAGATGAGAGAGAAAAGATAAAGGCTTTATGGGTCTGAGAGAGGTGATCATAGCAAATGTAGTCGGCAACAATCATAGCAAATGTAGTTGGCAATTGGGTGTTTGGTGCCACCCCTTTTAACCTATAAGACGGGCAAGAGGAACATGGAGGTCTTCATCAGAATCTGGTGCGGAGACAGTCACTGGCACTGGCGGAACATCCTCAGTCTGCACTTGCTCAACAGTCGCAGGATGACGGGAGTATGTGTATTGTATAGGTGGAGCGGAGGTGGAGGGAACAAGAGCAGTGGAAGGAATAGGAGAAGTGGAAGGAGTGGGAGAAGTGGCAATGGCAAGAAGTGGGTGATGGACAATAGGAAGAGGAGAATCGATGGTCTCGTCACCATTACCGGTCGTCTCCCCCTGACGAGGACCAAAGTACGACCCCCCTCATGAAATGTAACATCCACAGTGCAATAGTAGCGACAAGTCGGAGGGTGATAACATCGATACCCTTTGGTGGTAGGAGAGTAACCAACAAAAACACACCGCAGGGAACGCGCATCGAGTTTATCACGTTGCGGGGTATGGACGTGGACAAAGCACACGGAGCCGAAGATTCGAGGGGCAAGATGAGAAGTGTGGACAATGTGGTTTTTGGCAAGACATGAGAGGGGCGTATCAAAAGAGAGAGCACGAGGCGAAAGACGGTTGATGAGATGAGCAGCAGTGAAGACTGCATCACCCCAGTAGGATTTAGGAAGGTGCATAGCAAGGAGTAAACACCGGGCCACCTCCAGCAGATGCCTATTCTTTCGTTCAGCCACCCCATTTTGACTGGAAGTGTGGACGCACGTGGTTTGATGTATGATGCCATGGTCGGCAAGATAGGCCCCAAAAACACCCCGGTCGTCATATTTCCCACCATTATCACTACGAAACACACGTATTTTACCGCCAAATTGCTGGGTCACCAGCTTATGAAAAGTTTGAAAACAAGAAAACACATCACTTTTTCTTTTAAGCAAATAAAGTCACGTAGTGCGGGAGTGACAATCAATAAACGTAACAAACCATTTATAGCCAGATAAAGATAACACCGGGGACGGGCCCCAAACATCAGAGTGAATAACATCAAAAGGACATAAACTAGGAACAGATAAATGACTCGTACTCCGACGGACATGTTTAGACTGTTCACACGCATCACAAGAGAATGACTAAATTAACTGATGAAAAACAGGAAACAACTTAGTAAGATATAAAGGAGAAGGGTGGCCAAGGCGTTGATGCCAGCGTCGGATGTCATGAAGAGCCGGAGATCTGGTGGAAGAGAGAGCACTGGGTGAAAACTGGTTTAGCAAGTACAGTCCGCCAACATTCCTACCACTGCCAAGCGTCCGCCTCGTACCCAGATCCTGAAACACACAAACATCAGGAAAGAATGTCACGGAAGAGTTTAAAGAGTTAGTCAAATGACTAATAGAAAGTAAATTACGGGGAAAAGAGGGAACATGCAAAACAGAGGACAGTGATAGGGCAGGAGAACAAGGGACAGTCCCTTTTCCAGCGATGGCGGAGAGAGAGCCATTAGCAGCAATGACTTTATCACGACCAGAAAGAGGGGTATAGGAGGTAAAACCTGAGGCAGAACCAGTCATGTGGTCGGTCGCACCCGAGTCGATAATCCACTCGGAAGGAGTGGAAGACACAGCATTAGCACTGGACAGGCCTGAAGTGGCAACAGCAGCATGAGAAGCAACAGGAGCAAAGTCTGTGTGGGAGTGCAACATGCGCCGGAAGGCCTCCAATTCGCAGGCAGACAGGCCTCCAGAGGTGTCCTCCAGAACCTCAGTAGAGTGTGCAGAAAACTGAGAGCGATCACCAGAGTGACGACCACCACTACCACGGTACCCACCTCTACCACGGGTACTAAAGCCCCGACCACCAGGAGCAAGGTGCGGATGCAGGCGGAAACAAGAGTTCTTGATATGGCCAGTCTTCCCACAATGACTACAAACAGGAGGGGGTCCACGCGACATCCCAGCCAGCGCAGAGTGATCAGTAGCAGGGCCTAGAGTGCGACGACGATTCTCATCACTGAGAAGCATGCTGAAGGCCCCCCGAAGAGAGGGAAGCGGCTCACGATGGAGGACATGTAGGCGAACAACGTCAAACTCCATGTTGAGCCCCATAAGAAACACGTGAACCCGGAATCGATCGTTAGCTTTCTGAAGGGCCACCGCATCAACCGTACAAGCAGCAGTGAAAGTATTGAAGAAATCCAGCTCTTGATAAAGGCGCTCAAACTCAGAATAGTAGGCGGCAATGGTCATAGTCCCCTGCTTCAGTTCCAGAACACGGCGAGTGAGCTCGTACACTTGCATCGAGCTGCTCTCCTGAGAGTAAGTATCACGAGCCCGTGTCCAAATATCGTAGGCGGAGTCCAACATCATATAACTACGATACACCTGAGGAGACATCGAATGAAGTAACCACGAGACGACCAACGAATTGTCCGCATCCCATTTGCGCCATGAGGGATCGGTGCGTGGTGGTTCAGCAGTGGTACCATCAGTAAGTTCATATAACTGGTGGCTGCGAATAGCATGCTGGGCCGCCCTTGACCATTCCAGATAATTTGTGTCATCTAAGGCAACAGTAGTAATCTTCAACGAGCCAGACTGGCCATGACTCCGAGGGGGATCACCCGAGGAACCGGGCAAAGCACCGGATCGGGGAACGGAGGAACCGGGAAGAGCACCAGATTGAGAAGAGCGGGAGATAACAGATGGATCATCCATTGTAGAGAATGAAAATATCAAATGAAGTTGAAAAACATCCTACGGGTGCCCCTTAGATCTGAAAGCCGAAGAGAACACCGGAGGATGTGAGAGTGGTGTCTCCGGCAGTCCCCATGAAGGACAAAACGGCCGGCTGGAAGAGAGGATCGGGCGCCGGCGACGAGCTAGGCCAAAAAGAACGCCAGCTGCCCGATCGGGTGCGATAATACGGGAGCGAGCGACCCGCGAGCGACGAAGCCGGGCGCGGACGATGCGGGAGCAACGAAGCCGGGCGCGGACGATGCGGGAGCAACAAAGCCGGGCGCGGACGATGCGGGAGCGAGCTTGCGGGAGAGGAGTCGCCAGAGGAAGGGCGACAATACGCGAGGGCGGCGGGATCTTGAGCGGCGAAACGCGAGCGGCATGATCGACGAGTCCGTCTCTCCCCTCTGATACCAAGTGGAAACCGCTCGATAAGATTGATTCGATGCCCTAAACCGGGCAAACACATACATATATAGGAGACATACACGTGGCATATCACGTGTATTAGATAAATGCGGAAAAAATAAAGCGAATATTCAACTATAGATTTATATAAATTGAGCAAGATCTACACAGCGTGAGTTTGTAAATTTTGGAGCACAACCAAGATCACAATCGTCTTTGCACGAGGTACTATCCACCACAAATTACACGGATAAGTTTTATAGAATTCGAAGAAATTGAACAACATCAACAATCTCAATACCCAAACAACCACAACATGTCATCCAATATTTAGCATAGAAAAAAATAAAACACATTAAATTAAAGTTACTCACAAATATAGAAACCAAACGGTCGTGGTGGGGTGCGGTGGCGGGGTGGAGAAGTGCCTGATTAGGGCTGCCTGATTGGGCTTCTCTGGCTGGTAGGGGGAGTGAGGAGGACTTGTGAAGGGGTGGCGGGTTGCTGTGGGAATCGATTGCCTGGTAGGGGAAACTGGTTTAGGAGGTTGGGGGATGGATGCGGGGGTTCACTGGTGGCTCCACGACAGGGACAGCGAAAGGGGCGTTGATGGCTGACGGGATTGAGGAGTGAGTCGCTAGAGGGATCGACGACAGTCGGAAGAAACGGCGGCTGGAAGCTTCGATCCTTCCAACGAGGAAGAAAGAGGCGTCTAGGGCTGAATCTGGTGCCTCACGATCAGCCAGGAGGAAGAGTATGCCTCCATTAATGGTGAGAAGGTAGCGTCCAGGAGGTTTCGTCCCTTGCGTCGCTGGGAAAGGAGATGAACAGTGGCCAAAACGACGGAAGCGGGAAGTTTCTGCAATCGTGCGGCCCGGAAGGAGAGGAAATGGCGTGAAATTGAATCGTGAAGGGCTCTGATGGAGAGATCGTGGAATAAGGGGAAGTTGTACGGGAAAGCAGTGAACGGAAAATGAAATAACTGAAAATAGAACCAAGGCTTCACACCCCGGGCTCGCGGCGTCGCACCACGGAAGATTGTCGGAATTCTGGAATCTCTCACAAAATTCAGCAATAATCTGAAAATGAGAGCATCCGCCCCTATTTATAGCGAGAGGGGGCGGTTGGGCACCCGGCGTGAACGGTTATGATCGCCCGTTACGCCCGGTGTTTTAAAACAATAAATGCAACTCCAAAAAAATATAAAAAAATACATATAAAATGAAAGATGGCGCTCCGGACGCGCTCGCGGTCTCGGATCGCCGATCCGATCAATGCATCTCCGCCAAATCAGCAAAAATGGGTCCCGCCGAGTGGTGGCCCGATCTCCGATTACAAACATGCGGTCTATCCCCATCAATTCCCCCCGACTGAAAAACATTCATCTCCGAGGAATGAAGATGACTGAGCTGTAGTCGAAGATAGTCTATCAAGCTCCGTCGCCGGTATCAAAGTATCAACAAAGGTGGGGCGTCCACTCCAGTGCACAAAGTAACGGCCGGACCGTCCGACTGTAGTGGTGATGCAGGGTAAGGTTTGCCTGCATTTCACCCTTGTGGTGGGACCCTTCACCGGACCCTCGCTGCGCGGGGATGCTTTGTGCACCAAGCTGCCCTTTCCTGTCATAAGTGCTACAAATCACAAATCCAATGAGCACAAATTAAAGTAGTTAACTTCTGGTATCACAAGATAATCCTAAATAATCAGGAAATGAAGTTGGACATTTTGTATTTTGCTGAAAATGGTCGTCGAAAATGCTACCTAAAAGTTTTCCTTTTATCGTCAAATTGTAAGAGCGCCGCCTATGTTGCGACCCATCTTGCTAGAAGAAGACACCAACACTATAGAACTGCGATTCAATCTTGGATGACTGTGATCAAAAGGTCCGCCGTCTGCGATAAAATTTATTACAGAACCATCACTTTCCCTTGTCTGTTTTATCAAGAGAGACATCAAACTATCATAGTAATCAATTTTTTGTTGATTAAATAGAAATCACGATATAAAAGTCAACATATTACGCAGAAATGATTATATTAATTTCAAAAGTCAACAGTCATCCCATATTCCCATTGATGGACAACTTATTGCATTTCTGCATTTGTTTTTTACTAAAATCACTCTGGTTATGGTGTTTTATCTACAGCTCCTTGCATTTCTGCTGCCTATCGTGGGATTTGGTGTTTTCTTCTGGTTTGCAGGAAGAAATTTAATTCAAAGCAATGTAAGAATGATCAAAAACCTCATAGCTATATTACAAAGGCAGCTGTTTTATAGTCAAATTGAGTGTCTTTCATCATATTAACCCACTAATATTCTCCATGAACTTGTATCTGCAGTGCCCCAATTGTGGAAATTATTTCCAGATATTAAAGTAAGATCAATTCAAACTTTTTATTTTATGTTTGTCAATTATTTTGTGTGACTTGCTTTTTGATTTCTAACAACCCTTTTATAGATCTTCAATGAAGGATGGCGTGCAGCTCTGCCCCTACTGTACCCAACCTTTTTCAGGTGCGAACCGTTTGAGTTTTGCGGGCATCATACAAATAGAGTAGATGTTATTTATAATTTACAAGAATGTGTTGTCATTGGAGCAATTTTTGCGTAGGCTGAGCGTATACGGGATCCGGCCGGCGGCCGGAAATTTGTAGATCTGGAGTTTTTTTTTTCGGCTGGTCGTCCGATCGGCTGATCGATCGGCTCAGATCTCACCCGCACTGATCAAATATACGCTCAGCGTACCGAAAAAAATTTCTAATTATGCAAGCTATTAAAGAGAA
Organism: Dactylorhiza incarnata; assembly: GCA_033032865.1. Lineage (NCBI taxonomy): Eukaryota > Viridiplantae > Streptophyta > Magnoliopsida > Asparagales > Orchidaceae > Dactylorhiza > Dactylorhiza incarnata. The sequence goes on along the minus strand of JAWHQI010000094.1, from coordinate 1,806,645 downwards.
GTCACTAGCTTATAAGAGTCTTTTGTAGGATTAGTAGCTGAATATGGATAGGTTCTCCATTTTCAAGTGTCTTTTGGGATTTAACATGATATCAAGAAATTTGTTAGCGTAAAAATTCCAAGTTGTTGGCCCTAAAATAGTCTTAAGCTTTTGTGTTGAGAATAAGTTTAATCGATGGTATATCAAATTATTATTTATATGATTCGAGTCCAAACCCATCTGTCATTTCCCCGGCCAGTCATTATGTCGTGCCCGCGCATCTGTCGACGCTGCACTTGAAGCCTTTCAGGGGTATTTGGGGGATTTTGTATTGTATGTAGTTGTTTACAAAACTCATCTTATTTTAGGATTTAAGATGCACAAAATTTTGAGCTCTTCCTCTCTTGTAACTGTCTTCGTTCTTCATATAGTAGCCAATCTTGGGGTGAACCATGTAAATCTGGTGGTTTCTGTGTTGTTTTGTTGTGAATAATATGTTTGTAGAGAGAATGTTGTGAATAATATGTTTGTTGTGATTGTTGTGAATAATATGTTTGCAGAGAGAATGTTCTAAATTTTCAGTTTATGAGTTTGATCGTTGATGTATTTGGCCCAAACTTCAGTCTCATTCTATCCGTACTCCCTAAACGAATGCATCAAGAAGAACCGACGCCAACATTTTCTTTTAGCTTGCATAATTTAAATGCATTTTGCAGTGCAAGGAAACAAATTCGAGAGAGAACCCACTAGATTTTCTTCAAAGAAATCCGAAGAAGCTGGACGAACACCCATGGGATCGCGCCCTTACACTAAACAAGGCATGCATTCTCATATCTCTAAGAAAAGCGTCTTCGCCTCCTCCTTTATTTGCCTCCTCCTTTATTTCATGCCATCTGAATTTGAGGCTTAGTGATTGTACTTTGTGAACGAAATATAATTCACAGGGGCCTCTGCTGCTGCAATCGTCGACATCGAAGCTGAAGTCAAGGACATCGAATAATTTGCATCGCAGTATACATGACGACGGTAATTATCAACTTTCTTATGCATTCATGTTGAATGTTCAGACTATGATTTTAGTGGTTTAATGGCCGGGATTTCATCTGTGAATTTGCATGATCACAAAGGCTACCCTCTTGCCTTTTGATCAGAACCTCTTCTCCGAGTTTATGGGGAGGTTTTTGTAATTTCGAAAGATGGAGGGGAGGTTTTTGTGATTATGCAGAGTGTCAGTGGAGCTCATGATAATTAACCCTGGTTCTAGCTGTGGTAATCTGTAAAGTTTGAAGTTCTTGAAATGTAGGATGTGAGGAATTGAAGGAACAGGGAAACTCCCAGGGATTATTGGATGCCTTCATGATGAAATGTACATCTTTACAGCAATGCTTCCACTGTATGGTGTATATAGCTTTGTATTGACATTCAAATGTTATTACATTTGCGCCGCACGACTTAGTAAATTACGAACAGAATGTTTGACTTTATTATAAATTGGTTAGCTCGATCTCAGAGAGGTGCCACCGCCCCATAATTGACAAAAATGCGCAAAAGCATTTGCCTGCATGAATTTTTGATTCAGACAATCCATGGCATTTGATCCCCCAAAAATGGCATGTGTTGAACCTCAATTTGTTTGTGAATTAAACAAACTCTAGCCCCCGTTTGGTTGGGCAAAATTGAGGCTTCGAAATTGGAGATTAAATTCAATTAAAAATTAGCTTGAATTCTAATTCTCCAATTCTGTCCAAAGTAACTGACCCTTCAAGAGTGCATAGGAATTTGAAACAATAAGGTAACTTGAAAAAAATGTTGAATTAAACAAAACTGACTTTCTTTGCACTCAATATATTGCGCTCCTCAAGCACCTTACCAAGCCTCTATTCGGCGTGGGGTTTTTGCTTCGGTGAGTTTGGACAAAAACGTCACTGTCATAGAATGTATGTTTGGCAGTTACGATCACCGTCAAGAAAATAAAATTAGTTTTGAACATAAAAACGGATGAAGTTCCTTATGTGAGTTTAGTCGTTTACGAACGACCATAATTGCATGTAAAATTTATGAAATACAAAAAAAGAGTATAATAGTGATATACTTGTAAATACTTGTTTAAAGAACTAAATTATGTAATTTATGACTCAAAAACTACCACAGCACCTTTGCGTTCAGCATCGGTTCAATCTCTTTTATATGCAGGAGAACCGGTTGGATTTTTTTGGTTCAAGGTTCTAAAAGAATCAGTCCAGCGCATATATATATATATACACAGAGAGAGAGAGAGAGAGAGGCTTTTTTTCTCAAGATGAGTCAGCTCCGGTTCCAGACTCCGGCCGCAGCTTTTGCCTCCATTGCTCCTTTGAATCCTTTTGGCAGGGCAGAGCGAAGTTGGAGCTGTTCCGGCGAGTCCTGATGGAGTTGCGGTGGTTTTCCGAAAGCTCCGACGAGGTAATATCTTGGAGGATGAGGCCGGATAAGTAGGCGTCAGAGGCAAGGCGGCGGTTGAGGGAGGGCGGTGGCGGGGCGAGTTCGTGTGCGAGGTTGTAGAGGGAACTCATCAGCCTAATCCAGCTTTTAAAATATTTTAACGGTGCCTGCATGAGTAATATTGTGGCCTGCATACATCCACAACCTGCATAAAGCCAAAACATGCCTGCATATAACATTGCTCTCTCTCTCTATACACCACCGTTAGATTAAGGAAAATCTGCTCCACACTACCTATTATTCCTCTGATCCCTCTAAATGTAAATGAGTAAATCAGAAGGTAGTTCATTATACAGTTTGAAAACCTCCTACAAACAAACCTCCAGAAGACATTCTTCATCAGAAATCAGCTCATTTTTACCAGAAACACAACCTTCCTCTCTCATCTTGACTTCCATCCCCCTCAACAAGTCAAAAACATTTCCCCCTTCTTCATCCATCTTTTCTCCAGCCAACCACACATGAATCTCATTCCCAATCTCAACCGCGCTTTGCCCCGGCATTTTCCTCAGTTCCCTTTCCATAATCAATCCCTTTACCACTTCAACATCACTCCATCTTCCTCCAAAAGCATACAAATTAGCCTGCAGATTATAGTATCCAGCACAGGAAGAATCAATCTCAAGTAATCTCTGAGCCACCATCTCCCCCATCTCAAAATCCCGGTGAGACCTGCATCCGGAGAGCAACGCACACCAAACGTGAGCATCAACCGGCTCCGGCATCTCCTCGACCATCTTCAATGCCTCCCGCAGCTCGCCGGTTCGAGCAAGCAGATCGACCATTATACGATAATGGTTCGAGTCAGGAGGGACTCCGTAAGCACTATTCATGCTATCGAACACCCTTCTTCCTTCTCGCACCATGCCGTTATGACTGCACGAAGATAGGACCGAAATGAAAGTGATGTCGGTAGGTCTGATGGAAGATTCAATCATGCATTCGAATGCGGCCATGGCCTTCTCACCGTGACCGTTAAAGCCGTAGCCTGCAACCATTGCGCTCCACAGCACCACATCTCTCTCAGAAAAACTTTCAAAAACGCTCACCGCGTCGTCTAAGCTGCCGCATTTGGAATACAGGTCCAGGAGCGCGGAACCAACGAAGATTTTATTGCTGAACCCGCTTCGAATCAGATATCCGTGAAGGCAGCGAGCCTGGGATAGAACTCCCAGAAGAGAGCACGCCGCAGACACCTTCACCATTGTTACGGCATCAGGTTTCGTCTTCTCCAAAAGCATGGCCTTGAAGAGTTTTAAAGACTTGGCGGCAAATCCGTTCTTAGCGCATCCATCGATGGCGGCCGCCCATGCGACCGCGTCTCTCGCGGGCATTCGATGAAAAAGATGAATGGCTTCCTTGAAACACGAACAGTTCATGTACATGTCTATCAGCGCCGTGGCTACTGATTTGTCTAATTCAAAGCCCTTTTGAATGGCGAGTTCATGGATTCTCCTGCCTTGTTGCAGTTCACGACAGAGCGAGCAGGCCTGTAGAGCGCCAACCACTGTTAAAGAATTGGGCTCCAATCCTATCTCTGTCAATTTGTTGTATACATTCAATGCGGCGATGGGTTCGCCATTACGAGCATAGCAAGATATCAAACAACTCCAGGTGATCACATCTGTTTCGGGCATTGCGTCGAACACCTTCCTTGCAATTCTAACTGCTCCGATCTTCGCATAGAAATTCAGAATCGAATTCATCAAAGAGATATCGCGGTCAAAACCCATCCTTAGCAAAAATCCATGGCAGCATCTTCCTCCGCGAGTATCTCCCAGCTGCCCTAACGCGCCGACTGCACTCACCAGAGTTACGGGATTCGGAATGACGTGATTTTCAACCACCATTCTGAAAAAGAATGATCTAGCTTCCTCCGCGCTTCCGTTTTGCTGGTAGCCGGACACCACCGCAGTCCAAAGCACGACGTCTGGTTCTGCTATTCCCTCAAAAACCTTGACGGCATCGGCCATCTCACGGAACTTGGCATACATCTCCACCAGTGCGCCGGCGACGAAGATATCGGAGTGATGGAAATATCTTCTGACGGCGACGGCGTGGACGGCCCGGCCATGGGGGGACGCGGAAAGCGACGCGCATGCCTTGAGGGCAATAGACAGCGTGAATGAATCCAAGTCAGAGGGATTGGAAGCCATTCGCCGGAGAAGGACCAGGGTTTCTCCCCACTGCCTCGCCCGGCAATGTGCGCGAAGGATTGCATTCCAGAGGAATGAGTTTGGGTGGCGGACTTCGTCGAATAGTTTGCGAGCAAGAGCGGAGGAGGCGAGCTTGGAATAGGAGGAGACGAGGCGAGTGGCGAAGAAGCAATCGGAAGAAGAGAGAAGGCCATGGCGGAGGAAGAGAGAGTGCAGCTGAGCAATGGAACTTGCACCGCTGCTGGCTTCTAATAACCGAGAGAGAAGCTCTCTTCCTCTCCCCATGTTCTATTTTAATTTTGTAGTTTTTTTTTTATTTTTTTTTTATAATAGTTTCATTTTCAATTTTTTCTGACTATAAAATTCATAATATTCTCAATAATTAATTTAATTCAAAGAAATTAAAAAAAATTAAATGAACGACAGTTATGATCACCACCAAGAAAAGAAAACTAATTTTGAACATAAAAGCCTATGAAGTTCCTTAGGTGAGGTCGGACATTCATGAACGACAGTTCATAACTACTGCGCTCACCACCACCGCCGGGCCAAACAGAACCTAAGTCTTACATTGTTGTTGCCCCGCAATCGCCAAAAATTCTGAGTGAGATATTTGCATGTTCGCGTGAGAAAGATTTCATCACTTAATTGGGTTCTCAACTCCATGGACGGGCTACGTAATATGGCAGAATTGAATGTCTTAGATCAACTTGTGATACCTTCTTCTAGTTTGATACACATGCTTCAACATTGGCACGAATATGTGTCAATTAAAGTAAGACCCCGTTTGTTTGGATGAAATTGAAGACTTGGAATTAAAATTCGGCGTCGAATTTCAATTACGCCGTTCGCTTATTAGGTGGTTTTAATAATTGAAATTTGAGTTGAATATCATGAAATTGATTTTAGCCTAAGCACAAAATCTAGCTAGACATATCGGAATTGGGCGAGTCTCGCACTCTCGATTTATCGCGTTTTTTGCCCGGGCGCGCGTTTTTGCGCCCGGGCGCACAATTTTTCACCCGGGCGCGAGTTTTTCGCACGGACGCGAGTTTTTCGCCCGAACGCGCATTTCAACAGATAAGTGGGTGGGAGAGCTACTTCTTGGTACTCGGGTGAGATTTCATGACTCATTCATGATGAGTCAAGAAATTTTTATCGATCTATTGCATTCGTTGGAAGAGAAGTGTGGTTTTCAGGGCACAAGAAGAACAACATCCAGAGAAGTGTTAGCATTGACCGTATACATATTGTCACATAATGAATCAATGAGAAAAACAAAAGAGCGATTTCAACATTCAACGGAGACAACTAGCAGGTTTTTTGCACAAGGTCTTCGCGCTTTGTTGAAGTTAGCCGAGGAGGTGATTCAGCCATCAGATAGGTCTTTCAGCTGCACTCCGCCAGAGATTATGTATGACAGACGGTATATGCCTTTTTTTAAAGATTGCGTTGGGGCAATAGATGGGACACACGTTGATGCGTGCATACCAGTTGGAAGTCAAGTACCCTATATTGGGAGAAAGGGTAGACCAACACAAAATGTCATGGCGGCTTGTGATTTCAATATGTGCTTCACTTTCGTTATGCCGGGTTGGGAGGGATCTGCGCACGACAGTCGTATTTTCAATTATGTCATGTCTGATCCTCGTTATAAGTTCCCTCATCCACCTGAAGGTAAATAATTAAAATTCAGTTCATCCATTTGCTCCTCGTACATATGTTTTTCTTGGTAATTTTTTTTTTATTCTGCAGGAAAATATTATTTGGTTGATTCGGGTTATCCTCTACAAAAAGGATATTTGAAACCATATCCGGATACAAGGTATCATCTGCCTGACTTTGCACGTGGTGGTCGTCGAGCTGAAGGACGTCGAGAGATGTTCAATCATGCGCATTCATCCCTTAGAAGTGTGATAGAACGATCGTTCGGCGTTTGGAAGAAGAAGTGGGCCATACTGCGGGACATGCCAAGCTATAGCTTTGAAAAACAGGCGGATATTGTGATGGCCACGATGACTTTACATAATTTCATTCGCCGCCATCCTTCGCACATTGATTTTGATTTCAGTGAGAGCGAGCAGGGGGGTCGAGATGGAGTGGCTACACAAGAGCAGCAAGATAGATGCTCTGACACTGCAGGTGGCGTAGAGGAGATGATCACGCTACGTGATATTATAGCGGATCAATTGTATGAATCTAGATCGTAGAACGAGATGTCGGGTGTAACTGATTCAAGTAAACATTAATTTTTGTGTTTGGTATCATATTATGGAAAATATATATTATTTTCATATATTTTATGGGAAAAAAAAATTCACTCAAAACTCCGTTTTGTATCCAAACAACTTTTTCAAAACTCCGTTTTACAAACTCCATTTCACCCAAACAGTTTTTAAACAAAACTTCGTTTTCCAGAATCAGCAATTTTCCAATCAGCAGCTTATCATCAGCAACTTTCCATCAGCAACAGCCCAACCAAACGGAGCCTTTAATTCGTAGTACTGAAGGATTTTGCATAGTTAGGGCCACAAAGGAAGTCGAAGACCTAGGTCAAAACTGATTGAGGTATAAAAGGAGGCAACCATTTCGTTTTGAATTATTTCTCACCTTCAGTAGTCAGCACTCTGTTAAAACTCATTAGGAATTTGATAAGCAATTCGCAACGCCAAGAGATCGTTAGAAATTGAAATAAAATAATTAGTGCAAACCAACTTATTTGGTAGTACAAAGCACGAGCATTAATCCTAAAATTCTATACAATAAAAATCCTCTATAAAAAGTGACTAAGCAGCTCAACAGCAAGATGTAAAAGATGAAAAGGAAATCCATTCCTGCGTATGGAAATATAACAATGGAAAAAAGCTGAAATCCCTGTGGAAGCCAAACAATCTGAACACTGAGGCTTCGTTTGGCGTGGTGGTGGCCGTCGTGAACACGGTGGTCATGAACCGTCGTTCGTGAACGCCCGATCCCACCTAAAAAAATTCATGCATTTTATGCTCAAAACTAGTTTATTTTCTTGGTAGCCGTCATAACCTCTGTCTTGCCAAAGGTACAATCTATGATAATGGCGTTTTTGACCCAACTCACCGGAGCAAATAAGCCGCGTCAAATGAAGCCCGAGTTGTGCAGAATTCTTTTCTCCGTTTTTGCACTTGCTCACTCTATCGGGTGCTTCCCCTGTCCCGTTATGAGCTTCGGGTCTGTAGCAGAGATTTGAATTATTCCAAGAAGAAAATCTCTTCCCCATCCTGTCATAAAATTCCTCAGAAAATCTAAGTTCTCCTGTCAGATTGTTTCCATGGAGAGAGCGCAAAGGTTACTCGTGGCGGCAAGCTTCAAAGTGACAAAACCAGAGTCTGTTGCTATCCAATGCAATAAATCTCATCTTCTTCAACTCTGAGATCGAACATAGAATCGGGGTCGGGGATTTAGGCCGCCAAGCATACATAACTTGCGGTTAAGAAGTTAAGGTCAATAGATCACTTTGAGAAGGATGGCTACATTTATGGAGATGGAATCATGATGATTTTCCTTAAAAAATTAAGCCTCGTTTCAAAAAAAAAATGTGGAATCTTCACCTCTCACGCGGATGTCAAAATAATATCACGGCGACATTAGGTAAAAACAACACATACATCACAAACAAGAGTTCTAGAAACATGTGGAGAAATAGCAGTAAATAAATGTTGCATGGTAGCAACAGAGGGCTGGTCAAGGCGGCGATGCCCAGAGATCGAAGTAGAGATCTACGCAATGTGGAGAGCCTTCCAAGACGGAGGAAAGTTGGAGGAGTCAACACGTACAAGTCATCATGCTTGCTACCAGAGACAATCACCTTCCCCATCTTCAAGTCTTTAGAGACACAATAAGATGGGAAACATGTAACTATGCAATGAAGAGAGTTAGTCAAGTGACTCGTAGAAAACAAACTGTTGGTAAAGTTAGAAACATAGAGAACAAAAGATGGTGAGAAAAACAAGGGATGGATCCCTTTCGTGAAATGGAGGAAAAAGTCATATGCAATGCTCACTTTATCCCTGCCAGATAGAAGGGAGTAAGACACGGAACCTGAAGATGAGTCTTTCATGTGATCAGTGGCTCCAAAGTTAATAATTCAATAAGTGCAAGGGCGAATAACAACAAAGTGTATGCTTCGAATATCTATGTGAGCAAAGGCAGACAGAAAGGTGGAGGTAGTCTCATATGAGAGTCCATGCATCAATCGTCAAAGAGTTTGCATCTCTTCATCAGAGAGAGTGGACGAATGAGTAGTAGAGTCAGGGCAAAAACTCCTAGGCAAACCTTCCTCGGGGGCAGTCAAGTGAGCAGAGTTAAATGAGGGAGTGTCTCCCTTGAGATCTACCATGGTCACGACCTCCTCGTGGATCAGATCCTCCCTAGGGTGAGGACCCCATGCAGCCTAAAGCACGTTTCCCGAGCACAATAGTCACAAATCAAGTGATCCTTATCTAAGGACTTCGGCTTGAAGCCGCGTGTCATCTGTCGGCTAGAAATATGTTGTGTGACTGTCAATGCGGATCCTTCAATAATGGCATCCAAACTTCAGGATTGCCTGCGATCAAATTCATATTGCCTTGGGTTGTATACCCTCGAAAGGGAGGAAATCAGAACACACTCAAGAATTTGAACCGTAATCTGGTCAGAGTCTCTTTGGAACTCATGTAAGAATTCAAAAACTTGGTTGCGGTCCTTGAGCGCTCTAATCAACAGCTCATCTGCATTGCAAACCATGACAAGAGTCAAAAAGCTCGTACTTTTAGTATAGCTGTGTAAATCCAAATAGAAAAAAACTGGGGACGATCACGCCGGTGGAGAAGGAATATCTTACGACTCGGCTAGAAGATTTATCTTACGACTCGGCTAGAAGATTTAAGCCACATTCCTTTTGAGTGAGTATGTAGACTCAGTTCGTTTCCATATATCCACAACAGTATCCAAAAATAGGTAATTGCGAGCAATCGACTCCTACATGGAGTTCATAAGCTATGACATAACTAAGTAGTTCTCGAACTCCCATTGAGACCAAGTCGTAGAGTTCTTGGCAAATTCTTTGGTGGTGCCACTGATATGGCCAAAGAGACACCGACTCTTGAGGGCCAAGGTAATAAAGCGAGACCATGATAAGTAGTTCGCATCGTCCAAACGGATTGTGGTGATCTGTGAGACATTAGGGTCATGACTAGCCCAGGAGATCTAGTTGGAGTCATGGAACCATCAGAATCAACCACAACTGACGTAAGAAATCACCGTAGAAATCACTAGAAAGATTGTCGGAGACCGCCGATGGAAAAACACATCCACTAGGATGGTATAAGACAAAGCATCCAGCCGTTGGAACGTAGTAGAAATCAACCGTTGGAACATAGTAGAAATCAACCGTTGGAGCATAGTAGAACCATAGGAAGAGAAAGACGAAGCACCCGTCCAAATTTGAAGCCAATCGGCTGCCAATTCGCTCAGCACTTTATCCCATTAGCCAAGCACCGATCGGCTGATGGGATCAGGTCCTACGTTGGACGCTGGAGAAGAAGTGGGAATCGACTGATTAGGCCAGAGACCGATCAATCAACTGCGGGGGAACGTTAGTGATTTGCCTAGAGGAAGAAACGAGGACGACGGGCGAGCGGCGTGAGCGTGAAGTGCACATGGAGTTATGAGAGCAGGGTATCGGGCTTCGATACCATGTGGAATGAAAGGACAAGTCAATTGATTAATCATAATAGGGCAATCTCCACATATAAATTGAGTTTCAACACTAAGATGGACAGCAGAAAATATAAATACAAATTAATAATGTATATGCCAACAGAAACACTTCTCTAATTCCATTCAGAAAAACAAGAACTCTGAAGGAAGCTAAATTTTAACAAACAAACAAAATTAAAAAAACATATTGAGTTGAAAACCCTTCCACAATAATTCTCAATTAATCATGAAAGAACAAAAATAAAACATTCTGGCACATGAAATCGCCCCACAAAAAATAAAGAAGTTCAACATCATCCAATTCTAGGATTGGCCTTCAAGCTACCAACTACAGATTGCATACCCAAATTGCATAGCTGCTTGATAAACTACAACATCACGATCATCAATAATCTTCCAATTATTTTGGTCGGCTTTGTGAATCATCACTTTACGTCCGGTTACTTTGAGTGTTACATGAGATGTTAAATATGAAATAAGAAACCATCTTGAACATCATTCATTCACATTGCTTTCGGTCTACTCATTTCTACTAAATTCTTCAAAAGAGAATTTCATCTAGTTTAATTTGTTAATTTTACTCCTTTCTACTAAAATGCGGGGTAAGGTTTGTCTACATTTCACCCTTGTGGTGGGATCCTTCCCCGGACCCTCGCTGCGCGGGGATGTGTTATGGATGTCACGGACCCACGCTGGGGATCACGTACAAGCGCTGCAACTCGGCGCACACCGCTTAAGAATTATCTTCGATGTCCTCTTGTATCTTTTATTTTCCAGCATTCTATATTTTGATGTTGGGTTGGACTTTAGGTTCGGTTGAGTCTCCAACCCATATGGGTGGGAGCATGCTTGCTTGCAACTTATGAAATCAATTATCTATATTCCTCTCTCTCTCCCTCTAATTCCTCTCTCTCTCTCTACCCTTCACGTAAAACAGCGCCCAAGCCCTAGCCGTCAACCCGCATCCGCTCCCGTACGCGTCGAGCTCCCCGATCATGCCTCCTCCGCGAGCCTCCACGTCCGCGCCTCCTTCCTCGATCACCTCCGACGGATTGCCAAGCCCAGCCAGCCTCCACCGGTGTCCCTCCTTGCTTAGCGAGATAGGGTCTAGCAAGGCCACCGCCGACCACCTGCGGGATTTCCCTCCCCTTCCATGTCGAACGAGGGCACAAGCGAAGGCCCTTCACAGGATGCTTTGTGCACCGGGCTGCCCCTTTAATTTGTTCATTTTATATCCATCGTAATGCACGGCCAAAACTTAAGACTACTTTCCTATAATTATCTTCCACATAAGTAATAAGTTATACCCAGAACTTCACTTTTTTTTGCATCAAAGCTAATTAGACCTCCCGTTTTTGAATAATATATAATATATATCAGTATTATGCTTATTATGCTCTACCAAAATACTTGCTTCCTTAAAACTCTCATTTAATAACTTCTTAAAGTAATATTTCCATCACTTTGATGTCTTTGTCTATTCACCCTTGTGGTGGGACCCTTCCTCGGACCCTACCCTCGTTGCGCGGGGATGCTTTGTGCACCAGGCTGCCCTTTTTTTGATGTCTTTATCTACTTGATCAAAATTTCTATATATCTAATCTTTTGCCTTATTAGTCTATTCTGTATATCTCCTTTTCTCCTTCATGGTATCAAGTCTATTATATATAAATATATATCATAAAATGATGCAGCTTTTATTTTCCTTACTACACTCTTAAGCTCTACTTAGCACGTAATGTGACTGCATCGTATTCAGGTAGGACTGTATTTGTGTAGAAAGGCATTCGTGGTGAGGTGGAGTGTTACGAATATGCCCTGGAGGCAAGTGACATGGGCGCTCGAACGATCGAACTCAATATGCAAGAGTACTCTCAGATACACAACTTCCTTTATGGATGATATCATGTTCATAATCAAACTATGTAATTTGCCTTTAGTGTCCTTTGTCTTGTTGTGGGTCTCCTCCGTCCATATAAAGATCCATAGCTTGAGTGTGTGATTATCTTTTTAATCCTTTGTTTTAAGCTCTCGTTGAGAGAAAAGCTCGTTGGAGGACCCAGCCTCCGAGAGTTGGCCGAAGCTTGGCTTCAGATTGTACCATGTATGTTTGTGAATGCTTAATACGATTTTCTTTGAGTGTTTATTCTCTCGCCTCACGATCCCAGAAAGTTCTTGTTTGTAACAATTGGTCCGACCTGCCGTTTTTCGACTGCGGTCTCCTTCAATCCCGCCAGCCCTTCTTTAAGGCGTCGTTAAGAAATCAACCATTCCACCACAATCACCCTCCTCTTCCAAGACATTCACTGCGGCATTGCTACACGAGCACTTCGATCGATATGATGATGCTCTCACCAAAATCCTCGCAATGGTGAACAAACTCTATGCCAAACTTGACCGTTGGGATGGGTTCAGCAGGCTGACAAAGCAAATAGAGCAAACAACGATGCCCCAAGCATCCCCCGACAAGCTTGTGCCGTTTGTCATCCCACAAGCCTACGTTGTCAAGTTCCCTGTGGGGCAGCAAGACTCTGTACGAAATATTATGCCCTTGTCATCGACAAGAATGTTCAGATGCGCCAACTCTTGGAGGGGCAATAGGACTTCAAAGATACATCCTCGACCCCTTTGGCCGACGAGTAACAAGCACAAATACACTAACGAACACATCTCCAGAATATGCTCGTCGTCCCAGAGTTCGTTGTCATGCCAACAACGGCTACGGGTGACAACATTATGGATGTTGGCGCACGACACCATGGGTTAGAAGTGGAGCGCCCTAGACTCCACGAACCCTCGCCCCTAGAAATGTGCTTTGTCCTTGCAGGACTTGTAACATCCTAATTTAAATCATTTTTGTGCCTCTCGTAATTCAGGATCCGCTTCGAACGATTTCTATCAACGTCATCGATGATCGAGGTACTTTTAACCATTACGATAAAATCCTCGTTCTAATCTTAATTTATTCAATTTAAGAATTTTAGCGTCGACATGTTTTAGTACTGATGTGAGGACGTAGCGTACGGATTTTTTTAAGCATTAAAGCGGAATACCAATTTGGTAATAAAGAGGAAATGCATAACTTCCCCAAGTGAAGGCCAAAACACGGTTACTTTTCCTCTCCCTTGTGGTTTCCTTTCGTAATTGATGCCCTAGTTGGCTCTTTTAAGTCGTGTGGGCGCACGACAGAAGCAAAAAAAAAAAACGCCGCTCGTCTCTTCCCTCTCGACCCAGACGCAAAAATTTCCGTTGTTTCCATCGTCGCCGCCAAGCGCAGGTCACGCCTTCCTCTCCGGATACACTTGACGAGACGATCCTTCGACCCAGATCCATCGACAATAGCAGACGGGACTCCCTTCTCCCTCGCCAAAATCGTTGCCAGCACCTCCTACTGCAATAGGACCCCAGACGACCTTGCTCTGCCGTGTTCCGACCACGACGAGCTTGTTTCCCAGTCGCCTTTGCATCAGGTAATCGGCTTGTTTCGACTCTCCGTTACCCTTGCAGTGCGTTTCTTTAAGTATACATATTTTCCTCCTCCCTCTACAGTCGTGAGGATCAAGAACAGGTAGCAGCGACTCGTGCGATCCGCCTTCGTGTGATCCCGCTGCCCTTTTCAGGTGACAATCGATTTCCCCTTGAGATCCTTGAAATTGCTTTCTCCTAATTTTCTCAGTGTCAGATGTTGTGATTCATGTTTTCCTCCATCCTCAGATTCTGGAATCGAAGCTTCCTTCATTCCTTCCTCAGCAGCCTGTTGAAACGGTTTTCGTCAGTCATTTTTTTGCTCAGGTATAAATCATTTCTTTCCGAATAATTTTTCTTAGAAGAAATCGTTTTGATTTCGAGACGATTATAAGTTGAAGAGATAATCCCAATGTTTAGTTTCCGAGCATATAACCTTCTGATTCAATTTCAGATTTGGGCGTAGCCGTCTCCGATTCAAAATCGTTATCCCCCAGTCCCACTGCTAGAGGAGTAGTTCTACGAGGGAAATTGGGATTAGAGAGCTCGTATTAAATCAGAAGCAATTCCGGCGTGCTTTTCAAAGCAGCCTAGACAGCAATGCCGCTGTGTCTTGTGTAGGAGCATCGCAACACAACTGTAAGAAATTCTAATTCTTTTTGGCTAGACATATCTCTTAGTATATTGCATGATATGTACACTTATAATTAATGGATACACGTGATGTTAGGAAATCATATGCGTCAAGATTCAATTTGTTGAATAAAAGAAACTATAAATCCATCAAAGCATCCAATTAATATCAGTGGAATTGTGTAAGTGTAAGTAAAGTACGTTATTTTTAATTAGACCCCCACGAATTTTATGAGAATATGCCAAATAAGAAATCACCCAAATCTTTAGACATACAGGGAAAGTACTAAATCACATGAGTATGTATTCATGGTGGTTAACTAGTAAGAGACATAGTCTCGATACTCAGATGAATAAATATGCAATCCAACACTTAACAGAAAATGATTAGGAGGCACGATCGAGACTTTCTCTCATGAGAGATAGAGACACACTTGTTGGAGCATGCGTTAATTTAAAGTATAAAAAGAAAAGTCACAAATCTATCACACCTAAATATTCCACCTACACGATACATCATATATTTAGGGGGAGCATATATGTAGGGGGAGCATTCATTTAGGGGGAGCTTTCATCTCGCGATAGATTATTTATTTTTAAGGAATATATATCATGTTAATTTTGTGCACACACCAAAGTTTAAAATCAACAATCTAAATAGACATGATTTCTTTTTATACGAATTTGTTATTATCAAAAGGGGGAGATTGTTGGAGCATGCGTTTCGCACTCCTCCGGTTTGATAATAACAAAGTCCCGTTTGTATTTGATTCTATTTTTATCAATGGTGTGCAGATAACAGGTATGAGATGTACACATTGCTACTGGAGCTAAAATTGAATGTGGGAAAATTTCACTGTCGAAAAATTCCGACAGCCATTGTCGCCCAGGCGACAGCAGAGAAGTTACAACTACTTCCCTCCACGGCAGATCGACGAAAGACAGTTTTGCGCTGTCGGAATTCTGACAGCGATGTCGCCCAGGCGACAGCTCGGCGGTTACTACAACTGCCCACGTCTCCACCCACGACCGGCAGTTTTGCACTGTCGGAAATCCGACATCGATGTCGCCCAGGCGACAGCTCGACGGTTACACCAACTGCCCACGACTCCACCCACGACGGCACTCCAGCGGCAGTTTAGCACTGTCGGAAAATTCCGACAGTCACTGTCGCCCAGGCGACAGTGAATTTCTATAAATTGGTTCCTTTGGTTCGTGCATTCCAAGCTTTTGAGAATTTCAGTCCCTTCCTGAGTGCATACGAACCAGAGAGCTCCAGAACCTCCTCAACTCCCATTTGTGCAAAGAAGGATTGAAGATTGAAGACGAGATCGGGCGCGCTTCTACATCATCAATCATCTCGAGGCTTCAACAATCCGTTCAGAGATCTGATTTTCTAGGGAGTTGTTCTTTTCATATTGTATTTAGAAGAGTATAACCTTTCTGAACTTTTACTGGATGAGGATGCAGTATTTATCAGTTCATTAATTTTAGAATTTTTAAAAGTGAATTTTCTGGACTTTTCACTGTCGCCGGCAACAGTGGTTGTCGCCGGGCGACAGCTTCCAGATGTGTATCCGAGCCCAAACCTTCCAGATCCATGGCGTTGGTATCCTAAGATCATATCCAGTGATCTTCGGCCCATTCCAAATTTTTTCATGGCTAGTGTTAAGTCATGAATCTGGTTTCTCATTTTTGTATTCTCGGATACTAGATTTACGCATCTACGTTCAAAAGATTTCTTTCCCTCATGGACCTTGGAAATTGAAGATTTCAGATCTCTCTCTAAAATCTCATTCTTTTTAGTAAGTACTTTTATTGTAGAATGAGATTTGGAAAGAGATTCTTCAAGTTCATTAATTCTTCCCAAAAAGTGATCACACTCTTGGCAAGAAATATCTCTTTTTCCAATAGTCTTAATTTCATTTAACAATTTTTTGTTTTCTTTAAGTAAAATTCCATTTTCAGATTTTAGAAGATCATTATCTTTTAAACTTTTTTCAAAAAATTTGCAAGTCTTTAAAAATTCAGATAATAATTCATCATAGGTTGGAGGAGTTACCTCAGTGTCGCTTTGGACACTGCATTCGTCATCAGATATGACGCTCTTTCCCATTAAGCATATGTTGGCCTCCTCTTCTTTACTTGAGTCGGAACTGCTTGCATCCTCAGACGTAGTATCATCCCAGGTTTCCGCCTTCAACACCTTCTTCGACCCTTTGTGTTTCTTTTCTTTAAGTTCTTTCAAGTACTTTGGACACTTGCTTCGAATGTGTCCTAACTTCTTGCAGTGATAGCACTCCGGTGGCGGTCTCTCTTCCTCCTCATCGCCTTCCTTTCCTTTTTTTCTTCCTAAAGGTTTCCTTCTTAAAATACTTCTTAAACGAATTCCTTCTCTCCGGATTTTTCATAAATTTTCTAAATTTTTAACAAATAAACTTTCCTCATCTTCTTCATCCTCCTCAGAATCACTAGTTTCTTCCTTATTTGATCTTAGAGCCAATCTCTTCTTCCTTGGCTCCATATACTCTTGTTGTTGAATTTTCAATTCAACTTCATGAGTTTTCAAGTTCCCAATGAGGCTCTCCAATTTTAGGGTCTTAAGATCATGTGACTCGGAAATTGCTGTCACTTTAGGATTGAACTTCGGGGGAAGTGATCTTAAGATTTTCCTTACCAAATCTCCATTTGAGAACACCTTTCCTAGCACCTTTGAGTCATTCACGATTTTTGTAAATCGTGTGTACATCGTATCAATCTCTTCATCTACCTCCATTTTGAACCTTTCAAATTCAGATTCTAGTTGAAATAGCTTTGAATCCTTTACCTGCGAAGTACCTTCATGAGTGATTTCTAATAAATTCCAAATTTCAAATGCAGTATTACAAGCACAAACTCTATTAAATTCAGTGCGATCTAGTGCGCAAAATAAAGCATTCATGGCTTTTGCATTGTTCTTACATTTTAATTTATCATTGTCATCCCACTTGTCTTTGGGCTTATCCATGGTTACATCTCCTACAACAAATGTTGGAGAAGTGTAACTAGATTCTACCATATTCCAGACTTCTATATCTAGCGCAATTAGAAAACAACGCATACGTGTTTTCCAATAATTGTAGTCTGTGCCCGTAAAAAGTGGTGGCCTACTAATTCCTTGCCCCTCAACGAACGCGTGATCGTTGTGCGCCATTACTCCCGGTGGTAAAACCGTTTTGGAGTAACCTCCCTCTGATACCACTTGTTGGATCGTATAACGCCCTTAGAGGGGGGGGTGAATAAGGGTGTGTTTAAAATATTAAATTTTTACTTAGTAATTTTTAAAGAGATTTTACTTTACTAAAAAATTACTTCTAAACACTTTCAAACCAATGCAATTTTAGTATTAAATCAAAACACAAATTTCTAAGATAAAGATTATGCCATCAAATATATAATTAAAGAAATAGACATAATTATATTAATCATGAAATTTGAGTACAATAAAATTGATCTTAACAATGCTTAAGATCAAGGCACAATTATATTTACTAAAAATTCTACAATTTTGGTTTACCAATCCTTCTCCCAAGGATCGGAAGGCTATCGCTTGTCTCTCCCAAGACCAAGCCCAAGTCTATCCTCTAGATCTTCCCAAGATCTAGACGTAGCACACAAGGCCACGATTTCCCACCAAGCCACGCAAGGACTTGGACGCTCCGCACAAGGAAGCGATTTTCCCCTAAGCCGCGCAAGGACTTAGACGCCGCACGCAAGACGACGATTTCTCTACCAATACAAAATGAAAAATATGTGAATGAAAATACAATATGAAAAGAACAACTCCCTAGAAAATCAGATCTCTGAACGGATTGTTGAAGCCTCGAGATGATTGATGATGTAGAAGCGCGCCCGATCTCGTCTTCAATCTTCAATCCTTCTTTGCACAAATGGGAGTTGAGGAGGTTCTGGAGCTCTCTGGTTCGTATGCACTCAGGAAGGGACTGGAATTCTCAAAAGCTTGGAATGCACGAACCAAAGGAACCAATTTATAGAAATTCACTGTCGCCTGGGCGACAGTGACTGTCGGAATTTTCCGACAGTGCTAAACTGCCGCTGGAGTGCCGTCGTGGGTGGAGTCGTGGGCAGTTGGTGTAACCGTCGAGCTGTCGCCTGGGCGACATCGATGTCGGATTTCCGACAGTGCAAAACTGCCGGTCGTGGGTGGAGACGTGGGCAGTTGTAGTAACCGCCGAGCTGTCGCCTGGGCGACATCGCTGTCGGAATTCCGACAGCGCAAAACTGTCTTTCGTCGATCTGCCGTGGAGGGAAGTAGTTGTAACTTCTCTGCTGTCGCCTGGGCGACAATGGCTGTCGGAATTTTCCGACAGTGAAATTTTCCCACATTCAATTTTAGCTCCAGTAGCAATGTGTACATCTCATAGCTGTTATCTGCACACCATTGATAAAAATAGAATCAAATACAAACGGGACTTTGTTATTATCAAACCGGAGGAGTGCGAAACGCATGCTCCAACAACACTATCTTACTCATAGGGCATAGTAGACCGTATGAGCCTCATGTTTGGGGAGACGACACCCCATTTAGAAAATTAGCAGATGTGAATCCGTGTTCGTGAGACACTAGAACACATGCGTTCGTTAGTAGGGACTCGTATCATTAGAATGCGCTCAAGAAGCTACTCAACCTAGAATATGAATAAGAACAAGCATAAAAACCCCGATTTCAAGTATATGCCGAAATCTAGAAATCCTTATAGTCAAATGTTTTCGGGACTTGAATAAATATGCATAAAGTGATTAAACTAGAATAGACATTTTTGTTACAGTATTTTGATGGAAAAGCATGCACTGTATAACAACAAATATTTTTCTATAGCATAAAAACTATTGTTTCAAAAAGCATGCTCTCATGTTCTTTCAAAATATTTTAGTGTCACTAGAAGGAATGGTCTTTCTTACTCTCCAGTTGGGCTGACCCATTTTTGGGCTTTTTATTACAGGGGTCATAGATGGGGTGTTGTGCTTAGGATAAGCATTTGCGGATCTTCATCTTTATAGTTTGTTTCTGGTTCAGCTGTTTTCCTTCCGGTTGTCGTATTATTTCCCTTCATAAACTCAGTGTAATTTTAAGGTTTAATTCTTATGTATCAGACATTATTTAGCATTTCAGTATATCAGATGTTTCGATTCTTTTTATTTCTAGTTGGCTCTGTGAAATCAAAATTTGAGGTACATTTTTACCCTTAGCTCCTCTTACTTCTTCCGTTGTAAGTTTTTATTTAGCACTTTTCATTTATGACTACTATGTATCAATTTTACTACCGCTACTTGGTTTGCTTCTTATCACGGGGCCCGGCCGGACTGCTAATTTGTGGTAAAACTAGGTTGGGGTGTTACAATTGGTATCAGAGCCAGGTTTACGATCCCATGACCCAGAAAATTCACAGAGCCTTAGGATTTCATCTGATTCACTCCTTAAACTTTAGAGTCATTAAGTTTTATCTAGTTCAATTGTGCATACGTTCAAAAATATCTTTCATAGTAGATCCCTTAGTTATTTCGCGTACACCAATAACTCCTTTCCTTACGTAGTATAGGCACCGCGTACCAGCGAGGAGGGCGAGCCATCACGTCAGAATACCACTCCTGAGATAGTCATGGATGACGATAGTGCACCGGCAGTACCAGCAGCACCAGCAATGCCATAACCTATCAACATGGCAGCCATCATTGCCAGGGCAGTGGCCTTAGCCCTGTTGGAGTTCAGAAATGGACTGTCTGCAACAGATCCAGCAGCAGTTCTTGTTCCAGCAGTCGGAGCCGAGGAAAGAACTGAAACAAGTAGCAGAGGACTGATGATAGGAGAGGTGGTCAGACCGGGCCAAGAACAAGGACTACCCCCTCTGTCCTAAATGCTACCGCCACCATCTGGATGAGTGTTTAGCTACTGCAGGAGTTTGTTACAAGTGCCAGCAACCGGGATATATAGCCCGTTACTGTCAGGGAACTCCTGTGGTTCTGGTAACGAAAGTTCGTTCATGTAATCATTTTAATTTATACCCTTGCCACATTAGTCATATAATCGTGATTCTTTCTGTAGTCGAAATTTGAGGTTGGTGGTCCTAGCAGAACCGACAAGGGAAAGACACATGTAGAATCTGAGGTGAAGCCAACCCCAGGACGAGGTCCGGTGCAACCCAAAGCTTATGGGCTGGGCCAGCAGGAAGCCAAGGAGCAGGAGGACGTTGTGACAGGTATGTATATGTCCTAGACCATTTAGTTCTTTCCTCCTTAGTGGCACTAAAAATATACCCATGTTGCATTTATGCATGTAGGAATATTTATGATTCGAAACGTACCCTCCAAGTTTCTCTTTGACACGGGTGCCTCACACTCGTTCATAGCAGAATCTCTTGTGCATAGGCTGGACTTAGGAATCCTTCCAGAGTCAACATCTTTAGAGGTCATGATGCCTAATCGATCCCTTTTGCAGACCAGACGTAAGTTTAGAGTTCAGTAAGCCCTCCTGAATGCTGAATTTCTCTTTCTGACCTGCTTTAGAGATTTGGGCTTTGACTAAAGCAGGTCAGAAAGAGAAGTTCAGCATTCAGAAAAGCTTACTGATGCACGATAGTAGAATGTGTATTCCTGATGTTAATCACCTTCGAGAGGACATACTGTTTGAGGCTCATAATTTTAGATATTCGATACATCCGGGTAGCACAAAGATTTCTTGCGTATGAAAGGAGACAGTAGTTGGACAAGCTTTGGAACTCATCAAACATTGACAAGTTGAGATTATGGCCATTTGTAGACTACAATTATCTATCTATAGACACCATATTTCCCAATATAATCAAGACCTTGAACGACAAAAATTCATACATAAAAAATAGTGCAATTTTTACAATTGACAGAGAAGGGGCGTTGATAGTTATACCAAAAAATGGTGAGTATCAAATTACCAAGAAATTGAGGATAAATTTGCAACAACCCAGCAAGAACGAGAGTATCATTCATCCAGGTGAGATAGATATGTAACAAGATCTAAACAAAACAAAAAAATCGTGGCAGAATCTTTGACCTAAAAATGTGAGAAACGAAAAACAAAATCCTGGATGGATTTTGTATGCCGCCGTTACTTCTTTAGCACTGATCCGCCACTGATCCGCCGATATAAACTGAAGCCGACTAAAGGGAGAAGTCAGCTCTCCGTCTCTGCATAAAATAAGGAAGATGAAAAGGAAGGAGATGAAGAAGAAGACGAGAATGAATGAAGAAGACAAAAAACTCACCGGCGGCGAAAACTCCCCACGTGATCGGCGCGGCGAGAAGAGCAACTAGGTCGCGCGAAGAAGGTTGCGGATGCTTCCGTCAAAACCTAGGAGCGGGGACAAGAATTGGGCAAAACGTGAAACAGAAAACCACGGTTTTGAGGAAATCCATTTCCATCGCCATTTCCTGTGAACTGAACCGCTGAATTGATTTACTTATGCGGAAAACCAATTCCACAAGTCCAAAATCGATGAACTGAACGCACCCTATAGATAGGACTCATCAATGAAACTATGTAATCAATTGACTCATGCCATTTATTATCCAAACATGTGTCTTTCTAGTTTCCTTCGTATCATCATCACAATATACACAATTTTGAGCATTTTCGAGCGTACTCGAGTGTATCCAAGAGTATTTGAGAGTATCTGAAACTTTTTTAATTTGAATTAAAAGAAAAAGTTTCCAAGAGTTTTGAGGACAAGTTTCCAAATATTTACGAGAGTTTACAGACTATGAAACATTTCAGATACAAAATGTAAGGCCATTGCAAATGTTCATGCTTCTTAGCCACAAGCTTCCCTCTTTTCCCATGCCAGCCTTTTCCATATCGCATCCTCATTAGGGAAAACAACCAGTAACATGGGCCCCTCTTACTTCCTTTTCCAAGCTATAGCCCCCCACTAACCTTACAGGCTCATTATGAAAAATATTAAGTTTCCTGCACAACACTTAATCCTTTTTAGTACTTTTTTGACGCCCATCATTTCATCCAAAAGGCTACCTACCCTATATTTTAGGGCCACCTAAATTTAAGAACAGCCAATAACCCCCACCACTCCAATTTATAATTCCAATGATTACACCGCAAAAATTCACATGCTCAAGAACACTTCACCTCTTTGCATAATATCCAATCTCAATCGCAATGAAAAACAACAAAGATAAACCCAATTGGAATGAACTCCACACAACCAACAAATCAAATTTAAAAAGTTTGCAAATATGTTTACAACTTGGAGAGAGAGAACTTCAAGTGGAGAGAGGATTTTCAAGTGGAGAGAGAGGAAACAGAGAGAGAACGAGAGGAGTCTAGTGAAAATACTTTTTTCTTTTTTTTATACTTGGCGGACAGCAGAGCAAACCAAAGGATGCGCCTCTTCAAAGAAAAACTGATTTTCAATTTCTTCTGGGCAAATGGCAGCTAATAAAAATAGGAAAGGATGCTTTCTCGCCTACCAAAACAAAGACTCCTTCACTGTCCAAAACTGCCAGTGTACAGTTTCTCCAATGGGTGCAATAGGCGTCGCTTTCAATGGACAGCATTCTCCCCTTTTGGCTTGAACCGAAAAATGCTTGGAAAAGTCTGAACAGTGGCGATGGTTTAAGAGGGCGCGGTACTGGTTGGAGAGGGACGAAAACTGCC
Source organism: Dactylorhiza incarnata (assembly GCA_033032865.1). Taxonomy (NCBI): domain Eukaryota; kingdom Viridiplantae; phylum Streptophyta; class Magnoliopsida; order Asparagales; family Orchidaceae; genus Dactylorhiza; species Dactylorhiza incarnata. Next base: position 1,783,494 of record JAWHQI010000094.1, on the reverse strand, counting down.
ATATCGGGCCAAGCAAACAGTTGAGATCTTTGATAAAGTTGCAACTCTTTGATAAGGTGCAATTATCCGGATCATGCGAGCTGATTTTTTTTTTGTTTAGGAGCACCAAAAAATAACACTTAACCGAACAAATAAAATATCAAATATTAAAGAACAAATTTCTCATCTTGAATTTTAATACTCCCCCTCAATATGAGATCTCAATACCATTCCCAGCAAACTACGGAGACGCTAAAATGGTTCTTTTGGTAATGGCTTCGTGAATATATCCGCCGTATTGTCATGGCTCTCAACAGTCCATCACGATAGCACCGTCAAGCACCTTCTCCCGAATGAAATGGTGCTCAATCTCTATGTGCTTCATCCGAGCATGGAAAACCGGGTTCATAGTGAGTTTCAAAGCACTCTCATTGTCCCCGCGAAGCACAGTAGCCTTTCCAATCTTCATAAACACATCCTCCACAAGTCGGCGAAGCCACACACTCTTGAGCCGCCAAAGATGACGCTTTGTACTTCGCTTCGGTAGTGGAGATGGACACCGAGTCTTGCTTCTTACTACACCACGAAACTGTCGTTGAACTGCTCATGCATGAAGACATACCCTGACGTCGACCACCGATCATCAAAATCTCCACCACAGTCAGCATTCGTGAATCCGTGTAGAATGAAACCCATGTCTCGTTCATACAACAACCCCATGTTCAAGGTCGTTCGAACATACTTCAGAATTCCCTTCGCCGCCTCCAGATGAGGCTTCATAGGCTCCTGCATATGACGACTTACTCGGCCAACCGCGAACGAAATATTCGGTCTTGTAATCATCAAATATATCAAACTTCCCACCAGAGCCCGAAAAAGCTTTGAATCCGAGAGGATCCTACCTTCATCTCGACGAAGTTTCAACCCAATTTAAAGTGGAGTAGAACTGCTTTTACCTTCCTTCAAGCTGAATCTCTCAACGATTCGCTCCGCATAAGCCTTCTAGGGCACAAGC